>JAHDVF020001462.1:0-1342119 GCA_022606425.2 Lepidostoma basale | reverse complement strand
GGTAATTTGCTTAGTTATTTTACAGTCAGAAGCAGTTATCGAATTGACGTTTGATATGTATGTAATAAGCCGTGTACATGTTATTCAATACTCCTCTATATTGCTTCTAATCTTAGCCAGAAGGCAAAACATTAAACAATTATAGGATCTTTGTTATGTCTGGTACTGAACAAAACACAGTATCTACTCCTTGATAAAGGTAACGTATCATGTTACAAAATTATTACTAACATATGTAAATACCTATTTAAATAGATCAACATACGAGTACACTAACTAACTAACCATCACGCCGTCTCTCCGAAGGGGTAATAATAATAATAATAACATGGTGTTCTTGTGCCGACCCTTATGTATGGAAGTGAAGCATGGAACTGGCAAAAGAAGGATGAAAGTAGAATAAATGCAGTAGAAATGAAATCTCTTAGACGAATGTGTGGCAAATCTGTATATGATAGAGTGACAAAAGCAAGTATAAGAAGTGAATGTGGTGCGAATGAAAGTGTTATAAACAAAATAAGGAAAGGGTCATTAAGATGGTTTGGACACATGTAAAGAATGAGTGAAGACAGAATGGTAAAGAAGGTATATGTAAACGGCGTGAACGGAGCTAGAAATAGAAGAAGGCCGAGGAAAACGTGGCACGATCAAATCAATCAAATATTGAATGTCGGTCACGTGAGGAGTCGGAGAAATCGACGTGCGTGCGTTTTCCTATGCCCCAAGAGCTTCGTCCTCCCATATGTTATGATGATTTCAGAAATATGCTAAAAACCAGTCCAAATTAAATATAAAGCTAAATATGCGAAAAAATATAAAAATAACTTTTTATGAAATACCTTTTTCTGCATACGTCTTGCAGAAACGTCTTGTAACGTCGTTGCTGCGAGCTGCCGAAACCGGTCGAAACTAGAATAAAAATATAAACACTTTTTAAATTAATTTTTTAAATTAAACTTAATACATCAATGAAAAAAAACACAAATATTTTTTTGTTTTTTGAACAATCAAGAAAAATTAAGTATTATATTAAGCCGATTTTTTTATGAATTAAAACACTGTTTTTTCCACAAACGACGTTTGTGTCGTTCTCCCGATGATGAAGTAACCTTTGAAAAATGTTGGAAAAAATAAACTTAAAACAGGCAAAAACAGTTTTTTAATTCATAAAAAAATATCATGGATTTTCATAGTGTTTACGTCTTAACTTTATCAAAATTGAACTATTAATGATTGATGAAAACGTACGTTTTTAGAAGTTTTCACATTTCACTTGCTAGGGCATTACCAAATACATAATATGTTGTATTTGACAGCATCCAGCAACTTGCTTGTCAGTCGTCAAAAAGGTCGTTAAATTAGTATATTTATTGTTTCTTGAACAACGATGTAAAACTCCATATTAAATAATTAACACGATTGAAAACGTATATTACATGGATGTTTTGTTATACGAGTATTTTATGGTAATGACATGTTTTGCCTTTCAAATTTATTATTAAATATTTGATGATGACTTAGAAAAAAGAAACGTGTCATTCCAGTAAATTATAATAAAACTTATTCTTCCTCTTAGTTCAGGTCATCTGATCTATTTGTGACGGTGGGTTCTCCTGGGATGATGAGGTCCAGCCATCTCTCCATCTCTTTGGCGGCCTTCCTGGTAATCTCTTGCTGCTTGGGTTTTCATCTTTAACAATTTTCGCAATCCTTGTATTCTCTATGTCGTCCACGTGGTCTCTCCAAAAGCGCCTTCTGCTTCTTCCCCATCTCACTATGTCCTCAACACCACAGATAGACCTTATCGTTTCATTTCTGATCCGATCTCTGAGGGTTTTGCCTGCGATGGAGCGTAGGGTTCGCATTTCTGCTACTCTTAGAAGGTTTTTAGTTCCATTGGTATCGGTTCTGACCTCTATTTTATACGTCATGATGGGACGAACGCATGCCTTGTAATAAATAAAACTTATTAACATGAAATTACTGCAAATCGATAGGGAATATGGTAATGGCCCAAGAGAGAGAAGTCTGGCGATGTTCAATTAGGAGAGCCGACACCAAATAAATCAGTAATGGCTAGGAGAGAAGAAGAAGTCCTATCAAGGAGGCATATTTCGTTACTTATATATTTTACCGAAAGTGAGTATGAAAGTTTCCACCAAATGTGTGAACCGTCTTAGAATTAAAGAAGTAAACAAAGCGAAGTAAATTTAAAATGTTTGACTAATTATTATTTTCATCTTGAATCGAGACGCGTGAAAAGTTTACGTTGGAAGTGCACTGAAGATGAAGCGATGAAGGATGGGAACCGGGCTTAGGGCGTATTGTGTACTACGCAGGGTCAGATCTTAACACATCTCAAGTATTTTTAATAATTTACGAAAAAAATTCAGGAAACCGTAAACAGAACAATTACTACGAATGAAAACGTATGTTTTATAGAAGTTTTATCATATTTTATGTGAATGACATTTAATAATGTCTTAGACAGGCGAGACAAAATATAATAAAACTTCTAGAAAACAGACGTTTTCATTCATTTTAATTAATTAATATCAATAAAGGCTTGATATCAATAAAGGTGTCAAACAGGGTTGCGTAATGTCCCCGTGGTTATTTAATCTATATATGGACAAGTGTACGAAAGAGCTGAAAGAGTTGGGATGCAGGTGCCAAAATGAGCGGAGTGTCAGTAAGCTGTATATTGTATGAGGATGACGCTGTCCTACTTGCAGACAACGAGCATGAACTACAAGTCCTGGTCAATAGTATGTATGAGGTATGCATGCGAAATGATCTGATGATGAATGTTAATAAGTCTAAGGTAAAGATTTTTGAAACAGAAGAAATCATGACAGTCTGCAACATTAGCGTGAAGTACCCGTAGATGAGTTCGTGTATTTGGGTAGTTTGTTTACAACATATGGGCGAGTGGAGAGGATATTAATAGAAGTGTTGGGGCAAGCAACAAAGTGAATGGTCCACTTAAAGTTGTCATCGCAAACAAAAACCTATCCAAAAAAGCTAAAATGGCAGTGTACAATGGTGTTCTTGTACCGACCCTTACATATAGAAGCGATACATGAAACTGGCAAAAAGAAGGATGAAAGTAGAATAAATGCAGTAGAAATGAGATCTTTTAGACGAATGTGTGTACACTCTGTGTATGATAGAGTGTCAAATGAAAATATAACAAGTGAATGCGGTGCGAATGATGGTGTCATGAACAAAATAATGAAAAGATCATTGAGATGGTTTGTAGACATGGAAAGAATAAATGAAGAAAGAATGCTAAAAAAAATTATATGTTAACGATGTAAATGGAACTAGCAATAAAGGAAGACCGAGGAAAACGTGGTACAATCAAATAAATCAAATATTGAATGTGAGGAGTCAGAGAAATCGACGCGCGGGCATGACACGATGTATGAATGTTGAGGAAGCGAGAGAAATATGTCAGGAAAGAAAAGTGTGGCAGTCCATTCTTTCTGCCAACCCCTTTGGGGACACGGCGTGAAGGTTAGTTAGATTTTATAATAAAACTTCGAGAAAACAGACGTTTTCATTCGTATTAATTAATTAATATGGAGTTTTACATCATTGTTCAAGAAACAATATGTAAATATAATATATTTATTTATTGTTATATGTTTTTTTAGGATATTAGGTATATCCGTGTAGCATCTTTTACGAGATTTAAGTAAAATCGTTAGATTGCCGTGATGTTTTCAAACTTTCGTATGAAGCACTTAATTTGTGATGTGGCATTATTAAAAATAACATTAATATCAATGAAAACGTCTGTCTTCGAGGTGTTTTATTATATTTTAAACGGAATGACATGTTTCGCCCTTCTAAGGCATTATCAAATGCTTAGAAGGTTTTGATTCCTAGAAGACAGACGTTTACTTTCATATTAATTATTTGATATGGAGTTTTATATTATTATAATGAATGTTTTAAATTAAAATTTCTTGGTAGAAGTTCATTTTAAATAATGAAAACAAAACAAAAAAATTTACTAAATTTCTTTACTTTTGTGTATTTAGTGTGCTTCTAATTGGGTTTATGTTCGACAGGTTTCGGCAGCTTGCTGCCATCTTCTGGTGGATAGAAAATCACAGCAAGCTGTCGAAAGCATTACCAAAAGATGGCAGCAAGCTGCCGAAACCGGTCGAATATAAACACAAGTGGAAGCACACTAAATACATAATAATAAAGAAATTTTGTATAATTTTTTGTTTTCATTTTTTACAAGTTTATTACTTTTTACACCAATTTACAATATTATTTGTTTTTTTTAAAACAATCAGTCTCGCTCCTGTCGGGGCTTTGTTAAAGTTACAAAATAGGCTGTATCTTTTGTAACCCTGATGAAATTCCGGCGGGAGCAAAACCGGTTGGTTTTAACAAAAAAAGGTCAGTTTTTTTTAACTGTGACGTCTAAATATGGGGCAATATTTGTCATGAGTGCAGCCCTGGTCCATCCATCAGTTGGAGTTCCCCGTGCAACTTAGCGTTTGTCGTCTCCAATCATAAAACGCGCTGACAGCTAGTAAACCGGCGCTGTGCCCTCACCGCCCGTCTCTGTCGGGGGTCATCCAGTGTCTCACCCATTCATACGGATGCAGGTAGAGTCATCTCTACTTCTGGCGGTCCTTAAAGGTCTAAGGATCATAAGTCAGAGAGTCTACCCAGCGATTCCCAACATAATTAGTATCATATATAATGTTTACTATTTCTTGAACAATGGTATATTACTCCATATTAAATCGTTAAGCGATGGAAGTGTGATTTTCACACTGTCTTTGGTCTAGTGTAGAATTCACGTGACAATAAAATGGCGATAGATAAACTACCTATCACATGTCATGAGAATCAATATAACAGTTAAAAACAAATTGTATCCTTATACAATAATTGGGTTCAAACGACCCGTGAATGAAAACGTCTGTTTTCTAGAAGTTTTACTATGTTTTATGTGAATGGCATGTTTCGCATCTCTAAGGGTTTATCAAAAGCCTTAAGCAGGCAAAACATGTCATTCACATAAAATATAATAAAACTTCCAGAAAACAGACGTTTTCATTCGTGTAAATAATAAGTTGTTTCGCCAAACAGTAGGAGATTGAAGTCGCTTTGAGTACAATCAAAAGTTAAAACTAACTAACTAACTATCACGCCGTCTCCCCGAAGAGATTGGCCGACTTACGCGTACTGCTCTCGCTTTCTAAACACTCATGCATCCACGTCGATTTCTCAGAGTCCTCTCGTGGCCGACATTTGATATTTATTTTTTCACATTTTCGTTTCATTATTTTTTGTTCCATTTACATTGTTATCATATATTTCCTTGATCATTATCTCTTCATTTATTCTTTCAATGTGTCTAAACCAACATAATAAAAAGTCGGAAAGGGAAATACTGGACGACAAATGGCTGATGACTATGATGGTTTTATATAGTGATTTCAATTAGTTATTCTAATTTTTAAAATTATTTATAATATTACTTTTATTAGAAAAATCATATCATCAATATTTTAATATTCTATTTATAATTTTATAAAATCACTACAGATCCATATAAAATGCGCTACTTAAAGTAGCAAAGTTAATAAAAATGTAATCGACGAATTTTTAATGAATTATGAAATTGCTTTTTCCACTTTTGAGTTTATATTTCTCGACATGTTTCAAAGGCTTTACACCTTCATCATCGGGGGAACGATATAAACTTTGAAAAACCAACTATATAAATTTTGTATACATTAAAACTTTTGATAACGTTCATATCGATATAAATTTTGTAAACGTTTATATCGTTCTCCCGATAATGAAAGTGTCGAGAAAAATAAACTCAAAAGCGAAAAAAAACTGTTTTTAATTCATAAATTTTCGTCATTATGGAATTCCAAAGTGTTTGCTAGTCTTTTTACATATGCCTTAAATAAACTAAAATTTATTTTTAAAAAAAGTTATTCATATTCTTGAGGATGGACTCAGCAAGGATTACCAAGATCATGATGCATGAGACTTCAGAGGGCCGTCAACCACCAAGGAGACAGAGATAAAGCTGTAGGTCTTCATCAAAGGACAAATTATAATATCCTGTCTAAACAGATCGCAAGATCTACATTCTTGCTAAGTATGCTAAGCTACCAATCATTGGAGAGAAAGAGGAACATTCACTTGGAAGTTCACTTCTTTCAGCTGATTGGCGGCCGTATACAGAACTCGGATGTCCTGAGTGATGTAGGCCTATTTGTCCCTGATAATTACCTTCGTCAAAGACAGCACAGATTGTTCTATTTGCCACGCTGCAGAACCAACCTGCCAATCGTTATGCCTGTGGGTAGGACAATCTTATTGCTTAATCGGATCGCCTCGGAGGTCGACATATTTCGTGATAGTGTGAGTTGCCTCAAGGATGCAATATCAATGTTATGATTTTTTCTTATTCTTAAGCTTAATTTATTTTTAATGCTTCTCTTTTTATAATGTCATTGCAAACGATTTGGAATTGCATGTCTGTAATGTTTGTGATTTTTATCAAAATAAATGAAAATGAAATGAAATGAATATTAAGGAGAAGGAGAAGAAGAAGATATTCTTGATATATCTAGATTGCGTCATATTGTTGTATTCAAGACACAGACACGGAGTAACTTACCCGAGGACTAATGAAGAACACCGTAATGATCCTTAGTTCGATCACAATACACCCGCATTATTAAGCTTTATGTTTGAATATAAAAATGTCCTCAATAAGTAGTCGGGCTTACAATATATAGATCAGACAAATACATGCAAAATAAGTTTCCCTGTTTGCCACGGGCGCGCGGATCGCTGTTCCGTGCGATCCGGCAACACTGGATCGTAGCTTTATCTTCCCCCTCCACATCCCCACCCAGCCGAACTCGCTGCGACGCTCAGTGTCGTTTTGGCAACCGTAAAGAATGGAGCTCCCGATCGCATCGCCCGCGAGGTGTGAAGCACGCTCCGTGATTCGTTTTTTGTGTGCCAAAGGCCATTCGGCGACGAAAATTCATTCTCACTGACAAAAGTGTATGGAGAAACGTGCATGAGTGTTCAAATGGTGCGCAAGTGGTGCAAAGAATTCAAAGAAGGGCGCACAGACGTCCATGACGAACAGCGGTCCGGACGGGCATCGGTCAGTGACGAAACGATTGCGAAAGTGGAAGTGGCAATGCTGGCAGATCGAAGACTGAAGGTTCGGGAGCTTAGCGAGATGATCCCAGATGTCAGCAAGACAACTATAGACAAGATCCTAACAGAACATTTAGGTTATTCTAAGGTTTGTGCAAGGTGGGTGCCCAGGATGCTTACGGACGACCACAAACGACGCTCATTGAGAAATTCGGATGGGAGATCGTCCCACACCCACCATACAGTCCGGACTTGGCCCCGAGCGACTACCATCTCTTCCCTGATTTGAAGAAACACCTCGGTGGAACGCATTTTGCAAACGAAGAGGAGCTGAAAGAAGAGGTACTGAGCTACCTTCACGGCCTGGCGGGAGACTTATATGACCAGGGAATCAAAAAGATGGTGACCCGGATGAAAAAGTGCATCGAAGTCAACGGGGACTATGTAAAAAGTGAATGGTGCACTTTAAGTTGTCATCGCAAACAAAAACCTATCCAAAAAAGCGAAAATGACAGTACACAATGGTATTATTGGTGTACTGACCCTTATATATGGAACTGGCAAAAGAAGGATGAAAGTAGAATAAATATAAATGAGATCTCTTAGACGAATGTGTGGATACTCTGTGTATGAAATAGTGTCGAATGAAGATATATTAGAAGTGAATGCGGTGCGAATGATGATGTTATGAACAAAATAATAAAAGGATCATTAAGATGGTTTGGACACATGGAAATAATGAACAAAGAAAGAATGGTAAAAAAAGTATATGTTAACGATGTAAATGGAACTAGAAATAAAGAAAGACCGAGGAAAACGTGGCACGATCAAATAAATCAAATATTGAATATCAGAAATATTGACGCGCGTGCATGACACGATGTATGAATTTTGAGGAAGCGAGAGAAATATGTCACGAAAGAAAAGTGTGGCAGTCCATTATTTATGCCTAACCCTTCGGGAAGACGGCGTGATGGTTAGTTAGTTAATTTAATTAGTTAAATTGTTGTTCGTTTGATTGCAAATAACGCGATAAACATTCAGTTATTTCCAGTCGAAATTGTATTTAAAAGAAACAAGATATTTAAAATAACAAAAACAAATCGGGACTTATTTGGTAAAAAGTCCCAACTGCTTTTTTTATGAATTTTACACGAAAGCAAAAATATGATCTTTACATAATTTTGATTATTTATAAAAATGTTATTTTTGTTCCAAATTGTTTATTACAAATGTCAATTTTCGATGAATAACGTTATATACAATATATATCAGTTACTAAATTTTAAAAAAATATGTATATATATTTTTTTTTAAATCGAGGTTGAAGGCAATTGTGCATAAAAAAAAGCATAAAAAATTTTAAAATTAAATGTACAGGTCTAACGTTTTGTCAAAACATAAAGTGTGCAAAAATAATACTGATGGTACCTATATTTAACTCAATTTCACAAAAAACGCATCTGGGACCTTTTGCCAAATAAGTACCGAAATGTGTCTCAGTTACATAGGTATACTCGTACATGAGTTTTTTGACTGAAATTCATTGAATACTCGTATGTATTTTGAAGTGTCAAAATGACCGCCACAAGAACACTAAAGTGCCAAAAACATAAAAATCGAGCAATATTCTTGGCCGTCCACAAAGTGTTGTGGTTTTCAAAATGGATCATGGTTATTTTATCGATTTTTTATTAGTGGCAATACTGTAACAAAAAAACATAAAATATACATATACTCGTACTATTAATTTCATACGTACCTAAATGATTTGTTACGAAAAAAAAAATTAGCTTATTAACTAACTAATTAACCATCACGCAGTCTCTCCGAAAGAGTAGGCTGAAATATTGGACTGCCACACATTTCTTTCCTGATGTATTAGTCTTGCTTTCTCAACATTCATACAATGTGTCATGCACGCGCGTCGAAATCTCTGACTCCTCACATGCCCGACATTCAATATTTGATTTATTTGATCGTGCTACGTTTTCCTCGGTCTTCTTCTATTTCTAGTTCCATTTACATTGTTATCACATGAAAATGGAACTCCAAACTGACGACCTTCGTGGCCGAGTGGTAAGTGCTTTGACTGCCACCCCGACGGTTCCGGGTTAGATTCCCAGCGATGGCAGTGTGATTGTCACACTGTCTTTGTTCTGGTATAGAATTCGCGTGAGAATAAAATGGGGATAGATTAGCTACCTATCACATGTCATAGGAATCAATATGATAGCTATACCCTTACTTTGTTTTGGCTCGCGCTGTAATGATGTAAATAATGATTTAACAAAATAATAATAATATAATTTTTAACCATTCTTTTCATGTGTCCAAACCATCTTAATGATCATTTTATTATTTTGTTCATAACACCATCATTCTCATTGCATTCACTTATTATACTTTCATTCGACACTCTATCATATACACATTCGTATAAGAGATCTCTTTTCTACTGCATTTATTCAACGTTCATCCTTCTAAGAGTATATATTCGTACTAGCTAATTACCAATATAATATTTATTTGTCTTGTTTTAAAAACTGTAACAATACAGATTGAAAGATCAGTAGATACACATCTGGTCTAACAAAAACTTAACATGATATTATTTATTTAAAAAAAAACAGAAAATTTGCGTTAATAGTTTTAATGTGTAATTATTGTTTTGATAATCCATTATTTTACCAGAAACACACTGATACTTCAAAATCATTATCTCTTTATGATTACTATTGAAAACGTCTGGTTTCTAGAAGTTTTTTTATATGTTATGTGAATGACATTCTTGGTTCACATTATAGAATGTTAGATAGACATTTTATAATGCCTTAGACAGGCGAAACATGTCATTCACATAAATTAATGGAATGAAAAAATTGAAAAAATCGTATCATATATTTTTTTTATATTCATTATTCAAAATGGACTTCTACCAAGATTTTTTTTTAATTAATCTATAAAAAAAACTTCCATAAAACAGATGTTTTCATTCGTATAATTTATTTAATATGGAGTTCTACATAACTGTTCAAGGAACAATAAATATACTAACTAACTAACTAACCATCACGCCATCTCCCTGAAAGGGTAGGCAGAAAAAATGGACTGTCACACTTTTACTGATGCGGCACTCCATCCTTCTCTTTTCGCTCCGCGGGAGACGCGGTGTGATGGGTTGCGAACCTCATCGCCACCAATAGGCATCTCCCGCGCACACTTCTATCGTCCAACGTCAACAAGGTAAACCTAAAACAAATAATGTGGGGTACAGTGATATAAAATGAAATAACAAAAAAAAAATGATATAACACAATTTTCTTTTAGATGTTCTATTTATATTATTTACTAAGAATGACAATTTGATACTGATTTATATTATTTACTAAGAATGACAATTTGATAATGACAATTTGATATTGATTTACAATAAATATCATTTTATATTATCATATTTATTTAATTTCTATTAAATTGTTGCGACAGCTGTTTCACCAACCAAAGATGGCATCATCAGGTGTTAAAACAAACTGTTTATTTGTAGTATTACAAGTAATTATTTTTATATATTTTATTATATAATATTTACGTTTATTTCAATACGTAATGATGCCAACATTGGTTGGCAAAACAGCTGTTGAGACAATTTCATACAAATGTTATAAAAAATATGATATTATAACAATGCTTCAAATTTATAAGTTAATAATTTAAATGTTTTGACGTCTTTCGTATTTGTGAAAGTACGTTCAGAAGACAAATACTCATGACTTTAGAGAGTATCTTGTATTCCTAAAGTCGAACCATCTCTCATGCGTTCCTGGTATTATATATTACAATATGTTTTACCTGTTCTCAAAAGATGCATTAAACTTAAATTTTTGTTTATAATATCTTTTGAGAAAATAAACTGATTTGATTGATTTAATAGCCACAATAATACACTTTATTTATTAAAACTCCAGTATAGAATACAGAATAGGGGAATGTTGTATTAAATAAAGCGATCGCTTAACCCAACCAATGACAGGTCATAAGTCCTGTAAACGCCTCGACCACCATATTCTGTTTCCAAATAATTTACATCTTCGTCTCTATTGAGATACAATTAATTCTTAATGGTTAACCCATAATGGGCAAAATCCAGTATTTGTCCACAAGTATTTAAATACATTTTTTTTTTAAATGTAGCATATCTTGATACCTACTATCGACATTGAAATAAACAGGCAACAGAATAAATGGTGCACTTAAAGTTGTCATCGCAAACAAAAGCCTATCCAAAAAAGCCAAGATGACAGTGCACAGTGGTGTTCTTGTGCCGACCCTTATGTATGGAAGTGAAGCATGGAACTGGCAAAAGAAGGATGAAAGTAGAATAAATGCAGTAGAAATGAGATCTCTAAGACGAATGTGTGGCAAATCTGTATATGATAGAGTGACAAATGCAAGTATAAGAAGTGAATGTGGTACGAATGAAAGTGTTATGAACAAAATAAGGAAAGGGTCATTAAGATGGTTTGGACACATGGAAAGAATGAGTGAAGACAGAATGGTAAAGAAGGTATATGTAAACGGCGTGAACGGAGCTAGAAATAGAGGAAGGCCGAGGAAAACGTGGCACGATCAAATCAATCAAATATTGAATGTCGGACACGTGAGGAGTCGGAGAAATCGGCGTGCGTGCATGACAAGATGTATGAATGTAGAGGAATCGAGAGAAGTATGTCAGGACAGAACAGTGTGACGTTCCATTCTTTCTGCCTACCCCTCCGGGGAGACGGCGTGATGGTTAGTTAGTTAGTTTATATTAATTTGAATTGTTTCTTGCCGTCCCTGATTCAGGTTAAAGTTAATTAACAAAAACAGGATCAACGTTTTTAATAAGAGCCCATTGTTCCTTGACTGTATATTTTCTGTTGTAGAAACTAAAATGCAACTCTCCAAGTCCTTGAACCCCCCGCTTTTAAAAACCAACCCTCTAGAGCTAATGATCTAATTACAACCACTTTTAAATTCCGACCCCTGCCTGCTGTTCGCTGCACTCGTAGGCAGGGGTAGAAAACTATTATTGAATCGTCATTAATCGCTTAACTTTAAATATTTATCAATATATTTCAACCATCAAGAATTTTTTATTAACTTCTTTCAACAAGATGGCAAACTTTATCTAAATTACTACATTTAAACTTGTAAAGATGATATCCTTTTATAAACATGGAAGATTTATCGATCTGTTTCTATTGCGAACATATTTTTTTAGATTCGATTTTTTAATGAATTAAACAAATACACATAAAAATTAAAAAAATCACGAAAAATTTACATTTGAAATATTATTGTAACACCTGATGATATCAACCCATGAAACAGCTGTCGCGTAAAATAAAATACAATTGTGATACAAAAACAAAGTTATTTAATATAACAGTTTAAAATTAAACACTGTTTTTACCACTTTTGAATGAATTTTTCTCGACATGTTTCGAAGGTTACACCATTTATTAAGGCATTATCAAATATTTATACATTTGATAATGCCTTAGACAGACGAGATATGTCATTCACTTAAGGCGTTCACTCTGTCGAGGCGAGATATTCCGTTAAGCTGGAGAGGGTTCAGAAAACATTTCTGAGGTATCTCTACATAAAAGAATATGGTAGCCATCCGTGGCTCTATCTCACGGTATTTTTTTGGGAATGCTTGGGACCAACTCTCTGCAGTTTCGAAGAGATGGGCATCTCATAACCCACTTATTTAGATTACTCAGGGGATATTTCGAGAAGTATAGATTGTTTCACCTACCGGCCGCCTGAACCAACCTACCTCTGGTGACACCGGTGGGAAGAGCAATTAATCTGCTGAACGCGGTCTCTTCGGAGATCGACGTCTTTCATATTAGTGAAAGTACATACGTTCAGAAGGCAAATACTCTTAATTCTGGAGAGTATCTTGTCTTCCTAATATCTATACGTTTATCATCTCAAATGCGTTTCTGGTAGTATACTATACACAACCTGTTCTCAATAGATGCCTAAAAAATTGTAGTATCTATTGATGAAATGAACTGATTTGATTTGATTTGATTGAAACATATTGATAAAAATAAACTCAAAAGTTAAAAAACGGTGTTTTATTTCATAATTAAATTCGTCAATATGAAATTCTACAGTGTTAACGCCTTAAGTTAATCAGATATTTAGTTAATTTGATTACTTCATTAAAAAAAGTTCAAGACCCCTTCCCTAAGCAAACAAGAGGGAAGCGAATCTCCGCAGAAATCAGAGAGGAACAAACAAGCGACTACCCCGCGGAGAGAGCTCTTTTGTTTTCAAGCGTTTTGTTTAAAGAACAAAACGTTCCTTCGCGAGCAGCCAATGGGGGAGAAGCTTCCGTTCTAGCCGAGTTCTGATTGGCCGCCCGGGGGTATAAAACATCCCTCCCGCATGATTTGATAGCCATTCGTAGACGGGCCCCGTCAACTGTCGAGATCTCCTCACTCCATTGTCGTCTGTTTGCTTTGCACTCGCGGCCACAAGTACTCCGTAACTAGCATTCAACTTAACCACCGAAGTCCACCATAGCGAGATTTCAAATGAAAACATGTCGCAATTGCCCCGGGTGCAAACAGTCCCTACTGTCCTCGCATGATATTTGTAACAAAAACTAACTAACCGTCACGCCGTCGCCCCGAAGGGATAGGCAGAAAGAATGGACTGCCACACTTTTCTTTTATGACATATTTCTCTCGCTTACTCAACATTCACACATCGTGTCATGCACGCGCGTCGATTTCTCTGACTCCTCACATGGCCGACATTCAATATTTGATTTATTTGATCGTGCCATATTTTCCTCGGTCTTCCTCTATTTCTAGTTCCATTTACATCGTTAACATATAATTTTTTATCATTCTTTCATCATTCATTATTTCCATATGTCCAAACCATCTTAATGATCCTCTCATTATTTTGTTCATAACACCATCATTCGCACCGCATTCACTTCTTATATTTTCATTCGACACTCTATCATACGCAGAGTATCCACACATTCGTCTAAGAGATCTCATTTCTACTGCATTTATTCTACTTTCATCCTTCTTATGCTTCGCTTCCATACATAAGGGTCGGTAGAAGAACACCATTGTGCACTGCCATTCTAGTTTTTTCATAGCTTTTTCATTAGCTATTCATGTTTATAATTCCAAGGTAATGATTTTTGAAGAATAAATCATGACAGTCTGCAACATGAGCGTGAATGGTGAAAATTTGGAGCAAGTAGTTGAGTTCGTGTATTTAGGTAGTATATTTTACAAGAGATGGGAGAGTGGAGAGGGATATTGAAAGAAGGGTTGGGGCAGGCAACAAAGCGAATGGTGCACTTAAAGTTGTCATCGCAAATAAAAACCTATTTGAAACAAGAACTAAATATTAAACAGCTAATGGAACCAAACAAAATGGTAATTATTTATGGTTTCTTTAAGTAAAAGATGTGGTAAGAGCTCTGACTACCATACCGAAGATCTTTGGTCTGGTGTATAACTCACATAACAATAAAATGGCGATCGATTAGCTACTTATCACATGTCATGAGAATCAAATCAAATCAAATCAATTAAATCAGTTTATTTACTCAAAAGACCAATACAAACAGCATAAATGTTTAAGGCATCTATTGAGTACAGGTAAAATATTATACATATAATCAATGTAATAGTGTAGTAAAACGATGTACGACAGAGTTTCAAATGCTGATATTAGGAAGGAATGTAGAGCGGAAGAAATTAACAAAATTATGAAAGGATCACTGCGATGATTTGGCCACATGGAACGTATGGATGAAGAAAGACTTGTTAAGAAAGTATACGTTAACGATGTGAATGGGGTACGGTGTCGATGAAGACAGAAAAAAACATGGCTTGACCAAGTTAATCAAATTTTAAAGGTCGACCAAGTCTAAAGAATCGACGTGCGTGTATGAATGTGGAGAAAGCTTGAGAGGTGTGTCCGGATAGAGAAGTGTGGCGGTCCACTCGTGATAAATGGTCTCGTGGTCCTCGGAGATCGACGTCTTTCATGTTAGTGAAAGTACGTTCAGGGGGCAAATACTAGTGACTTTAGAAAGTATCTAGTCTTCCTAATGTCGAACCATCTCTAATGCGTTCCTGGTACTTTGTTGTAATATTTTTATGATATTTTACCTGTACTTAATAGATACCTTAAACATTTTCCTGTTTGTAATGTCTATTAATTTAATAAACTGATTTGATTTGATTTGATTTGATTTGATAAAGAAGAGAAACGGCATGATGGTTTTTTGTTGTTGTTGATAACAAATGGTGTTCTTATACCGACCCTTATGTATGGGAGCTAAGCATGGAACTGTCAAAAGAAGGATGAAAATAAAATAAATGCAGTAGAAATGAGATCTCTTAGACGAATGTGTGGATACTCTATCTATGATAGAGTGTCGATTGAAAATATAAGAAGTGAATGCGGTGCGAATGATAGTGTTATGAACAAAATAATGAAAGGATCATTGAGATGGTTTGGACATATGGAAAAAATGAATGAAGAATGAATGGTAAAAAAATTATATGTTAACGATGTAAATGGAACCAGAAATAGAGGATCACCGAGGAAAACGTGGCACGATCAAATAAATTAAACATTGAATGTCGGCCAAGTGAGGAGTCAGAGAAATCGACGCGCGTGCATGACACGATGTATGAATGTTGAGGAATCGAGAGAAATATGTCAGGAAAGAAAAGTGTGGCAGTCCATTCTTCCGTGATGGTTAGTTAGTTAGTTAGTTAGTTAGTTAGTTGATAACAAATTGTATACAGTTATTGAGTTCAAACGATCTGTTGTATAAAAAAGCTTAATTTTTATAAAATGTTCAGTTCAAGTTAAATAAACCATCAAGGATATTTAAACGTCTCGCGGTGCCGTGGTCAACGTCCTATCTTCCTTTTCTTCTTCCTTCCATAAGTCTGGGGGGGATTTCCAGACGCGACATTGCTCACGTACAGATTTTATGCTGTGGACCAATATAAATGCAAAGGATTTCATAAACACCACCTGAGGCCGAAATGGATAGACATTCTGTATTAAATAACATTTCTACTTCGAGAAATCGGGGGTCACTTTTTGTAAATTGCTTTTTGCAAAAATTCTGAATCTAAATCCTGAACTAACCACAGAAAAAAATATTTTAAATATAATATTAATAAAAAATAACTACATAACCATCACGCCGTCTCCCCGAAGGAGTAGGCAGAAAGAATGTACTGCCACACTTTTCTTTCCTGACATATTTCTCTCGCTTCCTCAACATTCATACATCGTGTCATGCACGCGCGTCGATTTCTCTGACTCCTCACATGATGATACTACGAAACACGAACTTCCCCGATCTCAAATAATTAATGAATAAAGTAAATCTAACTAATTAACCATCACACCGTCTTCCCGAAGGGGTAGGCAGAATTAATGGATTGCCACACTTTTCTTTCCTGACATACTTTACTCGCTTTATCAACATTCATACACTGTGTCATGCACGCACGTCGATTTCTCCGACTCCTCACGTGTCCATTCAATATTTGTAATATTCTCATGTTGACATTCAATATTTGATTAATTTGATCGTGCCACGTTTTCCTCGGTCTTCCTCCATTTCAATTTCCATTTAATCATTAACATAAACGTTTTTTTACCATATTCATTATTTCCATGTGTCCAAGCCATCTTAATGATTCTTTCATTATTTTGTCCATAACAATTTCATTCGCGCCGCATTCACTTATTATTTTTTCATAAATATATTATATTCATAAATATATTATATATAAATTTGAAAAATTGTTTATAAGAACGGTGAACCCTGGACTCTGAAAGTGAATGTAATGAACCGGTTGGAAGCGTTCGAGATGTGGATATACCGCAGAATGCTCCGTATACCGTGGACCGATAGGGTCAGTAATGTAGAAGTACTACAGAGAGCCAGAGCCAATAGAGAGCTGTTGTCGAGTGTGAAAATTAGAAAGGTCTCATATTTGGGTCATGTGCTAAGGGGAGAAAAATACCACCTCCTTCGTCTGATATTAATAGGTAAAGTGGAGGGACGTCAGAGAGTTGGTAGAAGGCAGCTGTCCTGGCTGCGGAACATCAAATAGTAGACAGGAATATTAAGAGTTCAGAACCTATTCCAAGTGGCGCAGGATAGAGATGCCTTTGCTGCTGTGATCGCCAACGTCAGGGGGACCTGACACGGCACCAAAAGAAGAATGGTTATTTTAATTTATGCCAACTAGTTTCGCTTGGATCCAAGCTCCACTAGTTGGCATCAAATATAATAACCATACCGTGGTTAAATACAAAGTTGTTTTTGATTTTTTGATTTTTTTTTTAATGTCTTACCACAAAGTGAGTGCTTCATATGAAAATCTTATATTTAGATTCGAAACTCTATCATACAAAGTTTTTTCCACATATTCGTCTAAGGGATCTCATTTCTACTGTATTTATTTGAAATTTTTTATCTGAATATTCTTAACGTGGAAGTATGTCAGTGATATTTTCAAGTAATTCTCCGTGCAATCTCAAAGGGGCAAATGCTGCGGCCGGAATTCATCTCGGATACGGAACTCATCACGGAAGAAGATTGCTCAGCTCATATTTATGACACTTGTGGCAGAAAACACGTCCCATTCTACATTGCACCGAGCGAGTATATACATGAATGCAAGAATGAGGCAAAGGTAAAGGGAACAAGAAAGATGAAAGTAGAACAAATGCAGTAGAAGCGCGATATCTTAGACGAATGTGGAGAAAATCTCTAATCTGCAAAGGCAAATAGCCGCAAGTTAAAAATAGTAGTTTTGAGATAAACGGGTTTATAGTTTTATTTTGTTTTTTGTTATATTTTATCATTTAAAATAAGTTTTCTTATGCAAACTAAGTTTTAAAAGTAAGAATACAGTTCTTAGAAATGATTAAGACGTGTTTTTGCCATAAAAGTAGAGTAAGCTTCATATTATTAAAGAAAATGTGTTTTGCCGCCACATATCAGCTAGACCGTCGCACAAATAATTTGGTAATGGGCCGCAATTTAAGTTGCTGTCATTTGCCAGGATACATATTGTGTCGCAGCAAAAGGCCGCAAGTTTTGGCTGTGCCGTGGTAAAAAAGCAGCAACTTAAAATGATGCTTTTTGCCAAAACATGTATCAAATTAATACAATTTTGCGGCTATTGGGATAGTGAATATCTCAGTAAAGGAAAGAGATAGAGAAAAATCTGTGATTGTATATGATAGAGGCCAGTTATAAGAATACTTTGAGCCGTGTTACGCCAAATAGCCGCAACTTAAGTTACGGCTTGTTGCCTTTACACATTAGATCTATGTATGATGGACTGTCGAATGGAACTATAAGAAGTCATTGCAGTGCGATTGATAGTGTTATGAACAAAATAATGAAAGGATCATTAAGATGGTTTGGACCCGTGGAAAGAATGAATGAAGAAAGAATGGTAAAAAAAGTATACGTTATTATTATTTGAGTCGCTCTTTACATCACTACAGCGCGAGCCAAATCGATGTAAAGGGTAAAGCTATCATATTGATTCTCGTGACGTGTGACAGGTAGGTAATCCATCGCCATTTTATTGTCACGTGAATTCTGCACCAGACCAACGACAGTGTGACAATCACACTGCAATCGCCGGGAATCGAACCCGGGACCTTCGGGATGGCAGTCAAAACACTTAGCACTCGGCCACGAAGGTTGTCGAATGTTAACGATTAACAATGGCGACCTTCGTGGTAGAGTGGTAATGGCTCTGACTGCAATACCAAAGGTCCCGGGTTCGATTCCCGGCGATGACAGTGTAATTGTCACACTGTATTTGGTCTGGTGTTGAATTCACGTGACAATAAAATGGCGATAGATTAACTACCTATCACATGTCACGAGAATCAATATAATACCTTAAAACAAATTATGTACAGATATTGGGTTTAAATTACCTGTTGAATATATTTTTTTAAATTTTAATTTTAATTTAATTAGAATGAAACTAGGAATAGAGGAAGACCGAGGAAAACGTGGCATGGTCAAATAAATCAATTGTTGAATGTCGGCCACGTGAGGAGTCGGAGAAACCGACGCGTCTGCATGACACGATGTATGAATGTTGAGGGAACTGGAGATGTATGTCAGGAAAGAAAGGTGTTGCAGTCCATTCTTTCTGCCAATGCCTTCGGGGAGACGGCGGGATGGTTAATTAGTTTTTAAAAAGAGACAAGAAAATATTGTTTTTTGTGTGTAATAAACAGATCATTTACCTTTGTCTGAGGCTGTTTTCTGTGGGCAAGTCGGCCAGTTTACGACAAGCAAGTAGCTAGCCGTGTTTGTCAACCTTCAACTTTTCTTATCCGGGCTTGGGACTGGCAATGGCAGGAAATACTCTTCGAGATAGGGTGAGGAACACAGCTCCGCGAAATCTGCAAGATGGAAGATATCGTAAGATGAAGCCGACAACTCAAAATATACTAGAATGGGCATCCTCTCTGCCTATCCCGGGAGAAGGTTCGTTAGTAAGTTAGATAAACGCTTCCGCTTTCTTAACGCTTTCTGTACCTCAAAGAAAACGGTTACTACCCCTAACGGTACCCAACTGATTTCTTGCTGGGTATGCTGGACTACCAATCATTGGAAATTAAGGCTGTGCCACACTGTTTGAAACAAGCTCTCCACAGGGGTAACAATTGTGGAAAGCTGTGGAGCCCACGGTTGGTGTAGCGTCCACATACTGTTGTAAACAAGCTCTCCACATGAGGAATGCGTGTTTAAACGGTGGATCCACACGCATACTATGCGCGTCCGTCCACAAAGTTTGTTGAAGGTCAAACGAATTTTGGTTTCAAACAAGTTTCTACACAGTTTTTAACCGCCGGTGGAGAGCTTGTTTAAAACAGTGTGGCACGGCTTTTAGACGAACTATCCATCTGGATGTTCATTTTTTTCAACTGATTCGCGGGCGAACACATAACCCTGATATTTTGAATGACTTGACTTTGTTTGTCCCCGACAATTATCTGCGACAAAAGCAACATAGATTATTTCACCTGCCACTGTGTAGAAGCAATCTACCTAAGGTAATGCCCGTGGGCAGGGCAATAATCATATTAATTAAACCGCATCTCTTCGGATGTGGACATTTTTCACGATAGTGAGACTACCCTCAGAAAGCATCTATCTCATATGCATTAAATTGCTATTTGCTTCTCTTCTTAATGTATAAAAATGTTTATCTTTACCAAACTGTTCTCGAATATTTTTAATTGTCTTCAATAATTGTTAATGCAAAAACTATGTTTTATATCACATTTATTTTACTTTACGAGAGCTGTTTCATCAACCAATGTTGACATCATCAGGTGTTACAAAAATGATGTCAACATTGGTTGATGAAACAGCTGTCGTAAAGTAAAATAAATGTGATATAAATAATGTTTTTGCATTAACAATTATAAAATGTCAAAATATCCTAGTGTTTCGGCCAAAATAATGGACTTGTTAATATAAAACGCGGCACGATCTAATAAATCAAATATTGAATGTCGGCCATGTGCATGAAATCGACGCGCGTGCATGACAAGATGTATGAATGTTGAGGAAGCGAGAGAAATATGACAGGAAAGAAAAGTGTGGCAGACCATTATTTCTGCCTACCCCTTCGGACAGACGGCGTGATGGTTAGTTAGTTTTAGTTATAACAAGTCTCACATCCATACAGAAGTACGCTTTTAACGCAACTGTAGAATATTTGGACCTTTAGTTAATATAGTCTTTTGTTTTTTTTCTTACTTACTCTAATTTGTTTTCTTATTATATTATTTGTAATTCTCTTTTTTAAATTGTTAATATTATTTTGTATATTAAGATTATAAACGATTTGGATTTGTTTTTATTCTGTAATGTTTATAATTTTTTGAATAAATTGAATTGAATTGAATTAAATATATTATTTTAAAGTATAATAATAAACCAAAATACCAATCCACTCAAATCTGTAACGATCCCCAGGGTTGGACTGCCCACATAAATTGTGTGTATAAATGTCCAATGCTAGTTGACAATTACCTTTATCCGCATGGAAAGGGCACCCACCACCGCTCTTAGTAAAATTACAGACGAAAGCATAAACATTGACACAATAAACAACATACTTTCGATTCGGAAAACACACCCCTACGATTTTTACCCCCTTATTTTATTCGTCTGAAAGCATATCTTATCAACCCCCTAGAAGCCAGACTAAAATAATTCACTATTTGTTATCCTCTTTTATTGTACTTTTCAATTTCGGAACCTAGTTGTTATTGCGAGAGTTTTTTTTTCTATGTATCGTCTTCTTCTTCTTTTGGATATAGGCGTCTTCTTTACAATTTAAATAACACATTTTTATTATCATAAGCGGCTGTATATGCAAGTCTGTAACTAGCCATTCGGGCTACATGTATCTTCTTCTGGATCTACTCCACTGAATGATATCCTCTCCGGACACCGCCCACCAAGAAGACCGCCTAAGAGATGGAGGGACAGCTGGATCTCTTCATCTGACGAGACATGATTTATGTGTCACAGATCGTCAGATCTATTAAAAGAGGAAGAAGAAAAAGAAGATTTTTATTATGTGTTCCTGCTGATTACTGATTTTTCCCACCTTAATATGTTCACTGAAGGTCCAAATATTCAACAGTTGCGTTAAAAGCCTACTGCTGTGTAGATGTGAGACTTGGAAATCTACTCCGGACGTTATTGGAAAACTCCAGGTGTTTATAAATAGGTGACTTCGCTCAATATTCAAAACCTATTGGCCCCAAACAGTGTCAAATGCAGTTCCCTGGACCATGGCAGACAAAAAGACAATCAGAGAACAAGTCGCTAGACGCAAATAACTGTGGATCGGTCACACCCTGAAACGGAACCCAGCCTGCAATGCTCAGGGCGCACTAGGCTAGTCCCCTTGTGGGAAGAGGAAGCGAGGCAGACCTAGAGCCACCTGGAGAAGAGCCCTGCAGGACGAGGTCAAAGGCCTCACTTGGGATGATGTTAGGCATCAGGCCGGGTGGAGAAGGTTCCTTGGGGCCCTATGCACCTCGGAGGTGTGACAGGATAAGAAGAATATGTTTGCTTATAATATTATTTTTAGTTTCTTCACCAAATTATTATTAACTGTGACAATACTTCTTAATTTCTATTATGTATGTTATAATTGTCCTTTCTAATCACTGTTTTCCCCACCTCTGTTATATTTGTTAGTAAAATTGTCAACAGATTTCGCATACTTAATTTTAACTATGACTAATCACACTAATGAGTGAACTAACCGTTCTTTTAATTAACTGTAATTACGTACCTAACTCAACTCCAGCAAAAACTTCAAAATCTATCAAAGAAATTGTTCTAATTGACACATAAAAAAATACGAAAATTAATGATGTCAACATAGGTTGACGAAACAGCTGTCGCGAAAAATAAAAAAAATGTGATACCATAAAAAGCGTTTTATATATATTTTTTTAACAGTTAATAATGTTGAAGTATCATAGTGTTTCGGCCGAAACAATGGACTATTTAACTTTTAATAAAGTTTTCAATTTCTAAAGGTTTTATGGGATTGAACGAGTTAACGAAAAGTTTGAAAATTTTCATATTTTCTTACGGTCGTTTTCATTTAGGGAATGATTTTCGTTTCTACTGGAATTGCCCTTTTTGTTTTGTTGGAAATATCTATGGCAAATGGATTCAAAGTCTTTAAGTGGATTTCAGGACCAAAGACAATATGCGATATTTTTAGACGGCAACCTGTCTCAAAATATAAGAAATATTACTTATATTTAGAGAGTTATTATAGTTCCAATTATTATTTCATATTTATAATAGTTAGATTGTTATAATATGGAATCGTAACGATTGATAATAATCATTTATAAATGTATACACTCGTAGTTAACTAACTAACCATTACGCCATTTACGAAGGGGTAGGCAGATGGTATAGACCGCCACACTGTTTTATCCTCATTAATACAAATGAAAACATCTGTTTTCGAAAAGTTTAATTATATTTTATGTGATTGACATGTTTCGCCTGTTTATGGCGTCTATCATATATGAATTTATAACTCAAGAACGCGTGGACCGATTTTGATGATCTTTGATTTGTTGGATTTGTCTCCGTCCCGAATAGCAGAATAACTATTAAAACATCGGAAAAATTGACCCAAAGTGCATCCCATCCAGCTACTATAATAGTTTAACAGAAAGTAGCGCGATAATGCTAGGCGAATCATTTCGATTCACCTCAATAAAGCAAATCCCTTACTGCCATGTGATTGACATTCATATCAATGTAATTCAAATACTTTTGATTTAAGGATTATTTGTATCTCAATAGAGACGAAGATGCAAATTAGAAACAGAATATGGTTGATCAAGGTGTTTACAGGACTTATGATCTGTCATTGGTTGGGTAAAGCGCACGCTTTATGTAATACAACATTCCCCATTCTACTTTTCTTACGACCACCATGTCTGACAATTTTTTGGAAGTTGTATATATGTTCATATGTAACACCAAACTTCGCATGTTAGTTTCAATCTACACACTAGCGCCATCTATGAAGATTGGATTTAAGCATTAAGCAGAAGATCTTTTTATTAACGCAATGTGAAAGGCTACCGCCATGAACGTATAGCTAGATAACGCCTGGAGATATCACTCCAATTAATATGCTATAACTTGGACCAGTTTTTGTTTTTACAACATTTTGAATGTATACAAATACTTGTAGACGAATACTCTGGATTTAACCCATTGCGGGTTATCAATTCAAGGATTAATTTTAGTACTAACTTTTCATTTAGATTTTCGCACATTTATTGAACTTTATTCATTTTGAGTATTCATTTTAACTTAATTTAATTCAACTAATAAGTTAACACAAATTTTTTTTATTCTGAGGCGGTAGAAAGTTTGCCGGGTCAGCTAGTTTAATATAAATGTTAAAAAACATAATTTTGTTATCTGACTTTACCAACTTATTCGCAAATTCAAATATCGCGCATAAAATAATACTTAGTTATCTGAAAACCCTTTTGACCTCGAAGCAAATTGAATACAGAAAAACAACGTCTTTTATATTAATATTTCATAAGATAATAGGAAATTTCATTATAAGATATACAAATAAGTCGTAAAAGAAGCTTAAAATCAAATGTTTTATCTGCCCTTGTCAAAACAACAACAAAAAATACACTTATTTTTTTCTTTCTTTGTAACACTTTATTTTTACAAGCATATTAAACGAAACTAACTAACTTACTAACCATCACGCCGTCTCCCCGAAGGGGTAGGCAGAAATAATGGACTGCCACACTTTTCTTTCCTGACATATTTCTCTCGCTTCCTCAACATTCATACATCGTGTCATGCACGCGCGTCGATTTCTCTGACTCCTCACATGGCCGACATTCAATATTTGATTTATTTGATCGTGCCACGTTTTCCTCGGTCTTTCCTCCTCTATTTCTGGTTCCATTTCCATAATTAACATGTAATTTGTTTACCATTCTTTCTTCATTCATTCTTTCCATATGTCCAAACCATCTTAATGATCCTTTCATTATTTTGTTCATGACACCATCATTCGCACCGCATTCACTTCATATATTTTTATTCGACACTCTATCATACATAATTTATAGAATTAAATAAATATGTAAACAAAATGTAACCTTATATTGATGTGTATGTGGATTATTATAATTGAATGTTTAATTGTTTTTTTATTAGAATATGTGTTGTGTACATGTGTACTATTTCAAGTAAATAAATAAATAAACATATTTCATTTGAAACAGTCCTAATATTATTAATAACAAACCAACGTGTCGTTTCTCCGGAAGGATAGGCGGAGAGATTGAACCGCCACACTACTCTATCCTGACACATTTCTCTAGGTTTCTCGGTAGTCAGTAATTACAATATATAAGGTTCCCACCACCACCCGAGACTGTTATAGGACGCAGCGACGCCCTTTCGTCAGTCTCGCTGCACTATCTAGGCCTGTTCCTTGTCCATCCGGGACTTACGTTAATTTAATTTTGCCTTTTCTTGTCATTTAATCTATTCTTTTAACCTTATATATCTCCCGCGCGGCCTCACATCTCTTTATTATTAAATAAAATCAGAAGTAAATAATATATAAAACATACCTTAAATTAGTAAAAAAAACACATTAAAATTATATAAAACACACATTAATACACAATACATAATAGGACAAATATATAACTAATTAAATTTTAAAACAGTAAGAAGATAGTATATGAGGGAGGCGGGAAAATGTTAAGTAAGAATGAATAAATTGGGATGGGATGGATGGAGGGCAGGTTTTAATTAGTTTTAATTGACAGGTCAGGTAATTACAATAGTTAACAATATGTTTTTAACTAAGTTTTTTTTTGTTCTAGGAATCTTGGACTTTCAAAACCGAAGGACCCCAGCGCTGTGATCGAGCCTTCGACTCCAACGAGTCACAAGGAAAACTGCCAAAGATTGGATTTCCTCGTTGACAAGCAGAAAAATCTCTGCGGACTATCGGAGAAGATTCTGGCTGTGAGACAATTTATATCCTTCGCCCAAACTTGAATTTCTTTATTGTTTATTTTGGTTTTATGGTTACGTGATTAGCTAACTAACTAACTAACTAACTATCACGCCGCCTCCCCGAAGGGGTAGGTAGGCAGAAAGATATAACTGCCACACTTTTCTTTTCTGACATACTTTTCTCGCTTCCTCAACATTTGTGTCTTCACGTGGCCGACATTCAATATTTGATTTATTTGATCGTGCTACGATTTCCTCGGTCTTACATCGTTAACATATACTTTTTTTTACATTATTTTTTCGTTCTTTCTTTCCATATATCCTAACCATCTTAATGATCCTTATTTATTGTTTCTTTGACAATGATGTAAAACTCCAAATTAAATAATTAATACGAATGAAAATGTCAGTTTTCTAGAAGTTTTATTATATTTTATGGGAATGACATGTTTCACTCGTCTAAGGCATTATCAAATATGGCAGGCAATATCACATTTGAAAATGCCTTAGAAGGGTGAAACATGTCATTCCCATAAAATATAATAATTTTTCTAGAAAACTGAGGTTTTCATTCTTATTCATTATTTAATGATCCTTATATATCGTTCTACGATATCAGTCGATTTAAACTTACATATCGTTCTCCCTATGATAAAGGTGTAAAACTTTCGAGACATGCCGAGAAAAATAAACTCAAAAGTGTTTTAATTAGTAAAAAATTCGTCAATACAGATTTTCGCAGTATTTATAATAAAGGTTTATCAAAACTTAAAACTGAATATACCGATTCTGTTGTTTAAGAGGACATTTAAGTATTCTTGTGGAAACTTGTTAGCCTAATTATAATTGCGTGGTTAATATGCAACACGTTTTTTTTTCTTGTGTATTAATTTAAAATGTCTTACCAAAATGTGAGTGTTTCATATGAAAATACTTTAAGTAAATAAAAAAGTTCTTACTCATTGTTTCCGTCTTCAGAATAGGTGATCAATTTATAATATTCAAAAATTTTGCACTAAAAAAAGAACACAGTTCTAAATTCGATATTTCGCAATCGATAGTAATATGCACTTGACAGTTTGCTTGTACCTAACTTCAAATCAACTACTACCAGCCTGCCAATCGCAGGATGTGTGCATGTGGCCAATAGGGAGAAAAAAAATTAATCATAGAGAAATTCGTGTCTTTGTGTTATTATGTCTTTCATATTAGTGAAAGTACGTTCAGAAGACAAATACTCTTGCCCTTAGAGAGTATCTTGTATTCCTAAAGTCATACCATCTCTCATGTTTTCCTGGTATTATACATTATAATTTAACTGTTCTCAATAGATGCCTTAGACCAGAGGTTCCCAACTTTTTTTGTACCGTAGACCCCTTGCCGATTTTTTCTATTTTGTGTAGACCCCTTAACTTGGACCCTGAAAGTTAACTCAATGAACAGACTGGAAGCATTTGGAATGTGGCTCCATTGCCGTATGCTCAGAGTTCCCTGGACAGACATGGTTACCAATACCGAAGTCCTGAGGCGAGCTAGAGTTGACAGGGAATTGTTATCAACTATCTAGGTTCGAAAGATCTCATATCTGGGTCATATACTGCGTGGGGAAAAGTACCACCTTCTCCAACTGATATTGGAGGGCAAAATTGAGGGACGCCGAGGGCCCGGAAGGAGACAAATGTCCTGGCTGCGAAACGTGAGAGAGTGGACCAGCATCCGAAGTGTTGAAGAGCTGTTCCGAGCGGCACAGGACAGGGACAGGTTCGCCGAGGTGATCGCCAACGTTGGGGGGACCCGACAGGGCACTTGAAGAAGAATAAGAAGTAGACCCCTGCTTTCCTAATTGATTTTTCGATTTGATTGCTAAAAAAATTGATCGCTGGCGAATTTTTCTGGTCGGAAGTCGCTGTCGAGCTAAAAAAAAATAGGTCGCCAACAATTTCCAGCGTCCGTTTTTACTCAAGTGAACTAAAAAAAAGGTCGCTAACGATTTCAATATTCGTATTGTGTTTCAATAAATATTCGGTTTCAATTTAGTTGAATCACTGCCTTAGACAATAATTTTGTTTGTAATATCTTTTTTGAAAATGAACTGATTTGATTTGATTGATTGATCATCATTTAATAATTTTCCAGAGCCTCGCCAAGGGAGCCAGGATAGGAATAGAAGAGTGCCAGCACCAGTTTCGGCAGAGCAGATGGAACTGCAGTACTGTTGATAACTCCACTGACATATTCGGTGGAGTCCTCACTGTCAGTAAGTATTATCTTCCTGGAGTAGAACCATATCTCATGCGTTCCTGATACTTTTACTGTTCTCAAAAAGATGCCCTAAGCTAAATAACTATGTTTGTAATGTCTTTTGAGTAAAGAAACTGATTTAATTTGAAATTAGAATTAAACACTTTTAAAACGTTGTATATTTTCATTTATTTATTTTAAACATATCTAAAGCATTACAGAATTTTTTTCCAATACACTAAAGATACAAGTTAGAGATACACAATAATAAGTAATACATAATAGATTAATAAAAAGAGCGAGAAACATAAGATGCATGACAAATTAATAAAATAAATATACCATACAATTATAATAAAGATAGTACTTCCCTCAGATGAGCCAAACTATCACAAAATATGTCCAACTCCGAGGTGATACGATTAAGCAAAGATAATACTCTACCTACCGGCATAACCATTGGCCGGTTGGTTCTGCATCGTGGGAGATAAAACAATCTATGGCCCCTTTGTCGAAGATAATTATCAGGGACGAACAGACCTACATCACTCAGGATTTCTGAGTTGTGTATACAACCGCCTATCAGTCGAAAGAAATGGACACCCAAGTGAATGTCTCGTCTCCTCTCGAGTGACTGGTAGCCTAGCATCCCTAGCAAGAAATCAGTTGGAAATAGCCACGGGTCCATACTCCCTAAGATAGAGGTATCGCAGAAATTTTTTCTGCACCCTCTCCACCATCAGGAAATATCGAACCTCATGCGGCGCCCAGATAATGGAACTAAATTCCAACCGACTTCTCACCAGAGAGTTATACAACAGCTTCAGCACCCGAATATTGCGAAAGATCTTGGCGTTTCTAATGACAAAACCAAGCATTTTGAGGGAGCTATTACATAGTGAAGTTATGTGAAGACTAAACGACAAGCGAGCATCGAACAACACCCCTAGATCCATGGACGTCGACGCTCTTTCGAGCTGGGCTTCATCCATTAGATATCTGAAGTAAATTGTTTTAGTTGCTCGTGTAAACGACATTACAAAACACTTGGAGATGTTGAAGAACAATTTATTATGTTTACTCCATTGCATGATGCTTTGTATATCGCGCTGGAGATTCAAGCAGTCTGAAGGAGACTGAATTTCACTGAAAATTTTTAAGTCATCAGCAAATAAGAGAAATTTTGAAGACTCAATTACATTTGATATATCATTGATGAAGATAAAAAACGATATGAAGATGATGAAGATATATCATTGATGAAGGTATAAAACCACTTTATTTTGAGTCAGGAGCGCCAACCGGTTTCACTCTGTAACGAGCTTCGTATAACGGCTATACACAAACTGTTTGTGTATAGCCTCCACAATCCATTCACATCGTTAATGTTTACTTGTTTTAACAATACTTTCTTCATCCATGCGTTCCATATGTCCAAACCAACGAAATGATCGTTTCGTAATTTTGTTCATAATACTTTCTTATTATTTTCATTATTTTACAAATAACTTCATCGCAAACAAAAGCCTATTCAAAATAGTTTAAATGCCAGTGCACAATGGTGTTCTTGTTCCGACCCTTTTGAATGGAAGTGAACCATGGAACTGGCAAAAGAAGGATGAAATGAGATCTCTTAGACGAATATGTGGAAAATCTTAGACGAATATGTGGATAGAATGTCGAATGAAAATAAAAGAAGTAAATGCGGTGCGAACGATGGTGTTATGGACAAAATAATTAAAGAATCATTAAGATGGTTTGGACACGTGGAAATAATGAATGAAGAAATAATGGTTAAAAACAAAGTATATGTTAGCGATGTAAATGGAACTAGAAATAGAGGAAGGCCGAGAAAAACGTGACACAATCAAATAAATCAAATAATGAATGTCGACCACGTGAGGAGTCGGAGAAATCGAAGTGCGTGCATGACACGATCTATGAATGTTGAGGAAGCGAGAGAAGGATGTCAGAAAATAAAAGTGCGGCAGTCCATTATTTCTGCCTACCCTTTCGGGGAGACGACCTAATGGTTAGTTAGTTAGTTTAGAAATGATTTCTACTAAGAAATTTTAATAACCAACATTAGCCCTTTGATAATACTCGTACAGAAGTAAAAAGTATCTCTTGAATGTTTTGATACTACAAAGTAATATTTTTTATCACTTAGTAAATTTGTACTTCCGTGAATTGATCTGCATTGAAGGGTGAGTTGGAAGACATAATGATAGGGGTTTCGTACGTTAAGAAAGAGTGGAGATGAGATGTGAAATTGTTTATAATGACAGCACACCAATTAGGCTTTATGTGTTTTACATGCACGCGTTTATACTTCGCGTAGACAGAAGTTCAAATACCTTTATCATTTCAAATTTAAAACACGTAGTATAATATATAAGGCAAAACCCTAGGTGATCGAGTTAGGAATACAGCAATCCGAGAAATCTGCGAGGTCGAAGATGTGGTCAGATGGGGACGTCAAAGACGGCGATACTGGCATCAACATGTAGAAAGAAGAGCTCAAATAGGATACCATACATAGCTCTCCATGGAACGCCATACGGACAACGCCGACCAGGAAGACCCCCGAAACGGTGGAGGAAAGATGGAGTTCAGCGTCTCAAGAGGACCCGCCTGAAATAACAGACTCCTTGATCTATCAAAAGTGAAGAAGAAGAAGAAGTATTATAGAAGAAGTAATGGCGTGTATTTTTGGGAAAGGATGAAAGTTGGATAAATTCCGAAGAAAAGAGATCACTTAAAAAAATGTGTTCTGGAAAATGATATATGATAGAATATCAAACGACGAAATAAAGATGAAATGTAAGGCTTGGACTTGGACTTGGACTTGGATCTTCTAGCTTACAGAGGTTCAGTTCATGTGGCTATTTCTCTTACGTTTGATGGGAACATTGTTGGAAGGTGATTTGGTGGGTTGGTGGTTTATGCAGGGGCATGATTTGTGTGGCCCGGAGTGTTCCTCTAAAGGGGGATCGATTTCGGGCGCGTGTGGCGGCTGGAGGTGTTTGTTGATGTTAAATGTGAATAAAGAAATAACCTTTATAGAAAACCATTATATAGACAAGCGAAATTTTATGTGTTATATTATATATAAATATCGGAATATAATTTAGGAATGTAATTTATGGGAATAATTTAACTAACATTACGTCGGCATACAGACCAACAATGTTATACGTTCACCCAAAAAGTGCCTATCTAAATGACTCAATCAATTTTTATGCGTGTTTCGGTAGTTAAATTAACCTTAATTATTACATCAGCCTTCCACTGTACGCAGATAGCCACGGTAACTAGTTTTTTGTGTTAATTTGTATGGCATTCGTGTTCATACAATATATTTTTCTTTAGACTTTAAATAATCTTCGCCACCGCTGGACGTAAGCCTCTCCATCCCCACGCCATCCCTCTCGGTGTCTCGCCAGTGTTCTCCAATATCATCGCTTCACCTGGTAGGCTGTCTCCCGACACTTTTCGGCCCAACCTTGGCCTTCATTCAGTAACTCTCAGGCTCCATCTTCCATCATCCCGTCGGCACACATGTCCAGCCCATTGCCACTTCATCCTTTCAATGCGTATTCCTATATCAGTGACCCTGGTACGTCTTCTAATCTCCACGTTTGGTGTATGGTCTCTAAGCGAGACAGCCAACATTGATCTTTTCATGGCCCGTTCTGCAACTTTAATGTTGTGCGTTGCTTATTTTGTTAACGTCCATGTCTCGCATCCATAGGTCATTACAGGCAACACACTCTGCTCCGGCACTTTTGTTTTTAAATGTTGTGGCATGGCCGACTTGAAGATGTTGCCCAGCCTTCCGAATGCAGACCAAGCGAGCTGTATTCTCCTATCAATCTCCTTGAGGAAACAGTTTGCCTCATACGGTTTATTTCAATCTGCACTTTTCCTCGTGAATTCCGGAGTGCCACAGGGCTCAAACCTTGGTTCACTCCTCTTCACCATCTTCATTAATGATATCGCGAGGGTTATTAAATTTTCGCGATTTCTTTTATTTGCAGATGATCTTAAATTATTCCTAGAGATAATGAGCCACGAATATTGCCTCCGTCTTCAGCTAAATAATATCGTCCGCTGTAGTAAAACCAATCGAATTTATTTCAATATCTCTAAATGCGTAATTTTATCTTTTACGAGAGCATTGCATACTGTTTATTACAGATACAGAATGGATAACCAGCAACTTAAGCGTGTTTTAACGATAAGGGATCTTGGTATTGTTTATGAAATTAGGCTGACTTTCCATACTCACATTGAGAGAATATGTGGAGTTGCACTGAAAATGTTGGGATTTATTCTCCGAAATGGTAGAGTTTTCAAGAATCCCTATGTTTTGCGAATTTTGTACAACTCATTGGTCCGGAGCCGGCTCGAGTGTGGCTCGGTGACATGGAGTCCCTATGAGGCGAGATACTCGATAGAGGGTTAAGAAAAGATTCTGAGACAGTTTTATCTCCCAGCATGCAGAACCAAGCTGCCTCTGGTGATGCCGGTGGGGAGAGCAATCAAACTGGTGAACATGATCGCTTCGGAGATCGATGTCTTTCATATTCGTGAAAGTACGTTCAGAAGACAAATACTCTTGACTTTGGAGAGTATATTGTATTCCTAAAGATGAACCATCTCCCATGCGTTCCTGGTATTATATAATATATTGTAATGTTTTACCTGTTCTCAATAGATGCCTTAAACTATAATTGTTGTTTGTAATATCTTTTGAGAAAATAAACTGATTTCATTTCATTTCATTTGACTTGACCTCCTCTTCCAAAAGCCAACAGATGACCGAGGTACAAGTAAATAGTATTTGAATATAAATATATTATAATAAATACATAGGTAAAACCCAATAAAGATGGGCTTATGACATATTTCCATTCGGAGGAAGAAGATGAATGAGAGTCGCGCAGGATAGATTATAAAAATACAGCGTCTTTGATGGTTGGACACCTCCAGCGAACGGAAGAAGATAGAATCCCAGGGAATTCTCAATACACGACCAGATGGTAAGCGAAATGTGGAAAGACCAAAACTAAGGTGGATGGATGGTGTGGGGGCGGACCTCAGGGCAATTGGCGTTATAAACTGGAGAATGCGGGCGATGGACCAGAGAAAGTGGGGAAGAATTGGCGAGGTAGAAAATGTCGTTAGGTGGGAGAGGCAAAGGAGAAGATATTGGATACATGGATACAAGAATGGATACATCCAGACTCCCTCACATTGTGTTGCACGGCCAACCCCAAGGTAGACGACCCCCGTGCAGACCACCAAAGAGATGGATCGACAGCTGGGAGTCGACCTCACACAAGACCTTTACTAAGAATAATAAAAATAAGAAGAAGGTTTATAAGGTTTTTGTTTCCTAATGATTATTGTGTATTTTCAATAGTTCATGTTAGGAAAATAATATCGATGATTTTTATACTCTTGGGATAAAGCATACAATAAATTATCGATTTTGGACAAAAGATAGTTCTTTGAAAATTCGGTCCATGTCATCGTGGCGGTGATAATGATCCCCGAATATCCAAACGTGTGGTCAGCCCAGCGGACGCGAGAACTGACCGCATTATTACGTTGATTGTTGGGGCGTTCCTTTCTCAGAACGCAATTAAAAATCGGGCAACCACAAGTTCCGCTCTTGGCGGTCGGACCATTAATACAAGTCCTTACCTTGTAAATGTAATTGATTGTTGGTTCGAAATAAATTAAAAATTATCTCCTCTTCTCGTTTTTCAGTGAATCTCTCAAAATATACAATAGAAATTTTAATGTTATACCAAAATTAATTATATCTTCTTTTAACCCACTGTCATCACAATCCCAATATGAGACGATCTCATAAATACCATAAATAAACATCTCATCATAATCCGTCTGTCATTCGGACAAGGCCTGTGCTTTTACTGCCATCTAACTAACCATCACACCGTCTCTCCGAAGGAATAGGCAAAGCGAATTGATCGCTACACTGTTCATTCTGATATAATTTTCTCGCTATCTCAAAATTCATACATCACGTGGCCAACATGATGAAATACCGGTTTGAAAATTATGAAATACCGGTTTGTCTCAAAAGAAAGGTCTACGACATGTGTATACTGCCCATGATGACATACGGACTAGAGACGACAACTCTTACAGCAAAAAGTGTCCACAGGCTCAAGTGTACACAGAGGTCCATGGAAAGACAAATACTGGTGTAAGCTGTGACCTCATAAGGAATGAAGAAATCAGACACCGCACCAGAGTTGCTGACATCATGGACCGAGTGGCAAAATTGAAATGGCAATTGGCTGGACACTTGGCTAGACTGGGAGGCAACAGTTGGGCACCCAGGATACTCAGTTGGAGACCATGGGCAAATAGGCGAAGTGTCGGAAGGCCACCGATGAGATGGACCGATGATATTGTCAAAAGGGTTGGAAAATCTTGGATACAAAGGGGGCAGTATAGAGACGAGTGGAGGAAATTGGAAGAGGCCTATATCCAGCAGTGGAGGGAAGAAGGCTAGCAAAGAAGAAGAAGAAGAAGAAGTGGCCAACATTTAATATTTGATTGATCTGGTCTTCAGCATTGAATATTTAATGTTAAAAACACAATGAAAGCCTCATCAAAGAAATAATGGCTGAATAGAGAATTAACATGCTCCATAAAAAAATATTATATAATAAATATATCATCACCAGCCGTTAGTCGTCCAGTGATGGGGATGAACCTCCCTTCCTGACTTCCTCAACTCTTTAGGAGCGGTTGCGCTGTGCGTGTGCGATGCAAGAGAGCTTATGCACGGTAACGTGCGTGCGCGAGGACGTCCGAGGCCACAGTGGCCGCATTACAGCAGGACTGGTACCTGTATTGTAATGCAGATGACAGTATACAGTTATCGATGTTCAGGCGCAACTTGTCGATCTGAGGTGCGGGATTGATATTCCCACAAATCTATCCCTCGCCCGGCCATTGACTTCCTGTCACTCTTCTGATGTCAACAGACCATCTTGCTTGTGGTATGTCATGGTTTCTGTAGCCAGTTCTCGGTCGCCACTCCAGAGTACGCTGGTCCACCGATCATCCGTTGTCCTCACAATATGGCCGGTATAATTCCACTTCAACAAAGTTATTTTTCGTGCTACGTAGGCAACTATGGTCCTTTTTCTGATCCACTCATTTCGTTTACTGTCTCGCAGACTGATGTTCAATATTCTCCCTCTCCATTGCTCGTTGGGTCTCTCAGAGTTTTGTATTGTTAATTTTTGGGCACGTGATTGTTTCAACACCTTTTTTTGTTTGTTTTGTATGTCAGTACTGGGAGGATGCACGTGTCAAATAAAATACATGTTTCTTCAAGTGGTTTGCTATATACATAGATAATTATTACCATTTCTGAAAGCGATTGAAATCAATCAAACGATTGAAATCAATAGTATTACAATTTATTATGCAATCTCTAATTGTTCGTGTTTAGGCTTGAATCCAAGTGAATCAAAAGCCAAGTGCTATTTCCTACAGACCACCCCCGACTATCAACTATACTTCTTCTTCTTATTTTTGTCCTGTCACACCTCCGAGGTGCATAGGGCCTCAAGGAACCTTCTCCACCGACTCTATTGCATGCCTGCTGCCTAACATCATCCCAAGTGAGGCCTGCCGCTTTAACCTCGTCCTGCAGGGTTCTTCTCCAGGTGGCTCTAGGTCTGCCTCGCTTTCTCTTTCCCCCCATAGGGGACCAGTCTAGTGCACCCTGAGCAATGCAGGCTGGATTCCGTCTCAGAGTGTGACCGATCCACTGCCATTTGCGTCTAGCGACCTGTTCTCTAGTTGGCTTTTCGCCTGCCATAGTCCAGAGAGCGGCATTTGACACTGTTTGGTGCCAATAGATTTTGAATATTGAGCGAAGGCACCTATTTATAAACACCTGGAGTTTACCAATAACGTCCGCGGTGGACTTCCAAGTCTCACATCCGTACAGCAGTACGCTTTTAACGCTACTGCTGAATATTTGGAGCTTGAGCTTTCTCGAAATGATACCGGAGCGCCATACAGGGCGAAGCATTACTATAAAATAAATTTATTGTCGGGCTCATTGAATTCTAAATTTGAATAATTATGATTTTTTTTTCTTTCTACAGACAGTCGAGAGGCGGCATTCGTGTATGCGATCTCCTCAGCATCCTTGGCTTGGTCCATCACGAGGTCCTGCTCTCGCGGGGAACTCAACGAGTGCTCCTGCGATAACAGAGTGAGAAAGAAAACCCCCAGGACCTGGCAGTGGGGAGGATGTTCCGAGGTAATTAATATATATTATTTAATACAGGTTTTATTCCGATTTTCTTTCTGGCTGGTTAGTTTGAAATTATAGTTGATGTTATTAATGTATTCTATTATAAATACACATTATTGTATTGAAGGTTGTGACGTTCTTCTTCTTCTTCTCTTCTTTCTCAGCCTATTCCTGTCCACTCCTGGACAAAGGCCTCCTCCATTCGCTTTCATGTCACTCTGTCCTGTGCAGACTGCATCCAGGTTATTCCGACGTGTCTGTTCAGATCATCACGGCATTTCTTTTGGGAGTGCTCGGAACCAATTCTCTACAGCTTCGAAGAGGTGGACATCTAATAACCCATTTCTTCAGATTAATTAGGGGATACTTCGAGAACTCGGCCGTACTGGAGGATGTTGGTCTTTTTGTCCCCGATAGATATATCCGACAGCGACAGCACAGATTGTTTTACCTACCGGCCGCCAGAACCAATCTGCCTCTGGTGACACCGTTGGGAAGAGCAATTAGTCTGCTGAACGCGGTCTCCTCAGAAATCGACGTCTTTCATGTTAGTGAAAGCACGTTCAGGGGACAAGTACTCTTAACTTTGGAAAGTATCTTGTCTTCCTAATGTCGAATCATCACTAATGCGTTCCTGGTATTATATTGTATGTGTATAATATCTTACCTGTACTCAATAGATGCCTTAAACATTTATGCTGTTTGTAATGTCTTTTGAGTAAATAAACTGATTTGATTTGATTTGATCATCCTTCCACCGTAGTTGCGGTCGCCCTGCACACCTCCTTGCCGTCCACGGTCTCCAAGTCAGCAGTCTTCTTGTCCACTTTTCATCTGAGCTTCTGGCTATGTGACCTGCCCATTGCCATTTTAGAGTCGCCACCCGGTGGATGATGTCAGTGACCTTTGTTTTTTTTTCTCACCGTATCGTTTCTGACTCTGTCTCTTAGGCTTATTCCTAACATTGCTCTTTCCATGTCTCTTTGGGTCACTCGTGGTTTCTCGGAACTTTGTTTGGACAATGTAACAGTTTCAAGACCATAAGTATCAACTGGCATAACGCAGGCTTCATAGAATTTTATGACGTTAACACTGTGGAATTCCATTGTTAATTTGGAAGAAGAATTTTAAACACTTTTCCACTTAATTTATTAAATATTTTTTCAAAATAAAAATAATTTAATTCTACATATTTCGGATTTGACCTTCTCCATATTATTCTGTTAATAAAACTAAAAAAAATAGTAAATTTCAAAACTCTTTGAAAACTTTGTATTTTGAAAATACATTTGTTCACTATTCACAAACACGTTTCGGAACACAGATACCCTACTCAGTATATTTTTTAAGACCGAGGAAGCTAAAATTTCTGTCGAAACCGGTCGGCAGTAAATAAGTGATCTTCTTACATAAAATATGTTTTGAAATTAAATAAAATTTCCAATTCTCTGTAGCACGTACCTAAATAAACTAACTAACTAACCATCACGGCGTCTCCCCGAAGGGGTAGTCAGAAAGATTGGGCCGCCACACTGTTCTTTCCTGACGTACTTCTCTCGCTTTCTCAACGTTCATCCATCGTGTCATGCACGCGCGTCGATCTCTCCGACTTCTCACGTATGAAATTATTTTTGCGTCTACCTATGTTCAGATAATGACTGAAATTTTGTATTTAAAGAGATGGAATTGGTTATACAAAAAGTTGTTTATGGATTGAACAATACTTTAACGTGAAGTTATTTCCATTCGATCTCGCCCTAACTGGTTTTAATTTATTGTTTTTTAGTCAGGAACAATAATAATGGATCACTTTAAGTGCATACGAATAATGCACTGCGTGCGTATTGTGAAGATCCATACATTGGAGTATTTATGTGTTTTTGATTGGCTTTAGACTTATTCAAAATATATGTTCCGTCATAAGAAAGAAAATGGTCATTGACTTACAATAATTTATAATCAATGATTTAGCGAATTGATCAAAAGTGGCATGTGTAAACCCTTTAAGTGCCAGAAGGTCTTCTTCTCCGGTCTCAGTCTAATGATTGGTCTGCAGCAAGGCGACGCATCTCCTCCTCCACTCCGCTCGGTCCTCGGCAACTCTCTTCAACTCCGCATAAGAGGTGCATCCCATATCTCGGTGTATATAGTCTAGGTACTCTTGGCGAGGTCGTCTTCTGCCAATCGATCCCTCGACCATTCCCTCAAATACATTATGCAGGAAACATTCGTGTCGCAACACATGACCAATGCATCTTGCGCGCCTCCCCGCTATGGTGTTTAACACGTGCCTACTCTCTTCAACTCTGCTGAGAACCTCTTCATTTGTAATGTGGTCCCTCCATGAAGCATGGGCAACTCGTCGGTAGGTCCACATCCCAAATGCCTCTAGCGTTTTGCGTTCTCTTTCGCCCAGGAACCAAGTCTCGCAGCCGTACAGTAAAACACTCCACACCAATGTTTTTAAATGTTGTTTTCGGAGGTTCAGGTCTATGTTGTTGGACTTGAATATTTAAGACTTTTTGGTGAATGCAAGTTTAGCAGTTTAGCTTGAAGGCAAGGACGCCAGAAGATATTTAAGTAAAATTAACGGAAAACGAAGTGTCGAGAGAAGAAAATCTTTGCTAGAAAAGGTTCAGTTGCCACACAACATCCCTGTTTGGAGCCGTTGTATCAAGGGAAGAAATAGCATGATGCTGTCCAACCTCCGATGGGAGAGGAACAACAAATGGACGAAGAGAATTATGTTTTTTGACAACAAGATCACCAGGCGAACAATATTAACTACAGGCGGCCTTAGACTTTTTAACGTTCGACTTTCGCACAATTCGCTATTTCGCCCATTTTTTGACCGTCGTTTTTTGTTCGATAAACAATCGCTCACTTGTGTCTCTTCCAATGATGAATAAGGTAAACTTGGACGTCATCTACCAAGATGTTGGTGAAGTAATCGAATCGCATTCAAATAAATAAAATCAATTTATTTTCTCAAAAGATATTACAAACAACAATTTTAGTTTAAGGCATCTATTGAGAACAGGTAAAACATAAAAATATATAATACCGGGAACGCATGAGAGATGGTTCGAGATTAGGAATACAAGATATACTCCAAAGTCAAGAGTATTTGTCTTCAGAACGTACTTTCACGAATATGAAAGACATCGATTTCCGAAGCGATCATGTTCAGCAGTTCGATTGCTCTCCCCACCGGCATCACCAGAGGCAGGTTGGTTCTGCATGCCGGTTGGTTCTGCATGCTGGGAGATAAAACAGTCTGTGCTGACGCTGTCGGAGATAACCATCTGGAACATAAAGATGGATAGCCTCCAAGATAACGGAGTTTTCAAAGAATCCCCTGATAAGTCTGAAGAAATGGGTAAGTGTGCACCCATCTCTTCTTATCTGCAAACTATTGGTCCCCAGCATGCCCAAGAGGAATGCAGTGGGATAAAATCACGGATAACTACCAAACTCTCTCATGTAGAGATATCTCAGAAATCTTTTCTGAACCTTCTCTAATATGAGCGAGTATCTCGCCTCGTGGGGACTCCATATCACCGAACCACACTCGAGCCGACTCCGGACCAATGAGCCTTTGTCAAATGAATACCTAATTGAGCATCATCAAATAAAATAGAAAATGAAGGCGAAGAAAAGGTTAAAATCGTAAAGACTTTGGCAATTAAAAATATGAATGAAGCCTTCATGCATCTTGATAAATTTTTGGATATCATGGATGAATGTGATCCCAATACAGAGCGTATATCTCAAGTACGTAGGGCAATCGAAAAAGCCTTGGACTTGGATCTTCTGGCTTACAGAGGTTCAGCTCTAATGGCTATTCCTCTTACGTCTGTAGGAAACATTGTTGAAATGTGCTTTGGTAGTTGCTTTATGATGGGGCTAAATGCATGGCCCGGAGTGTCCCTCCGAAAGAGGGCGAGGGGGGATTTAAGGTTTATGATAAAGTCAAGGAATGTCAAGGAATGAAAGACCAGTTAGGGTTGGGATTGTATGTATTTATAAAAAAAAAAGTCTGTTCCCGAGGGGAAGATAAGAGGAGCAGTGCCTGGATGGAGTTGTGGTAGGAGATAGCATCCTGCGTGACACCATTTTGTTTGGCGGAGTACGTAGTGGGCTATCGAAGAGGATTTTTCTTAAAGCCATGGCATGTTATAGGAAAAAGAAAAAATATTAAACAATCTCTTGACAAATTCGTAACGAAGATTTCTAAGTCCTTATTCGTTTCGTTATTCTATTATTTATGTATGTTAATTGATTGATAAATAAATAACTGAAAATACTCAACATTTTGGTGGTTTTTTTTCATGACCTCTACTTTCGCACATTCAACTTTCGCACACGTTTTCAGGATCAATTAAGTGCGAAAGTCGAGGGCCGCCGGTATACGAAATTGCGCAGTGTACGCCTTAAGTTTCTTCTTCTTCTTATTCCTCAGCCTATTCCCGTCCACTCTTGGACAAAGGCCTCCTCCATTCGCTTTCATGTCACTCTGTCCTGTCCAGACTGCATCCAGGTTATTCCGACGTGTCTGTTCAAATCATCCTTCCACCATAGTTGCGGTCGCCCTGCACTTCTTTTTGCCGTCCAAGGTCTCCAAGTCAGCAGTCTTCTTGTCCACTTTTCATCTGAGCTTCTGGCTACGTGACCTGCCCATTGCCATTTTAGAGTCGCCACCCGGTGGGTGATGTCAATAACCTTTGTTTTTTCTCTCATCGTATCGTTTCTGACTCTGTCTCTTAAGCTTATTCCTAACATGGCTCTTTGGGTCACTCGTAGTTTCTCGGCACTTTGTTTGGACAATGTAACAGTTTCAAGAACATTAGTACCAACTGGCAGAACGCAGGCTTCATAGACTTTTCGTTTCAGGTTGATCGGTATTTTCCGGTTTTTAAGGATTGTAACCCATATTTCCGAAAGTACGCCTTAAGTTTATTAACAATTAAACATTATTGGATTTTCATGCACATTTTCGTATGTTTTCAGGATATTCATTACGGAGAACAATTCAGCCGTGACTTCGTCGATTCTAAAGAAAACAGAGAGTCGCCCAATGGACTAATGAACCTGCACAATAATGAAGCCGGTCGAAGGGTAATAAAAATCAAAATTAATCATCTATAATATATCATAAGTTCCCAACGGAAGCAGTACTGCCATCCAGGGGCGCTGGAACCTTCCATGGAAATCCTTAAGACAGTCAAAGGGGGCAACCGCGGCGTGCACACATATTCAAGAAATTAATGATAAAATGACAATATCCATAGAAGTGGCATCAGGTATGACTGCGATGCGACACCGATGGTCACGGGTTCGAATCCCAGGGATGGCAGTGAGAAAAAATGACACGCGCTGTCTTAATCTGGTAGAATTCACGTGACAATAAAGATGACCGCTACCTATTAAATGTCATGAAAATCTATAGATAAAAATTGTATACAGTAATTATGTTAAAATAACCCAATGCCGTCATGAAAGTACATATTTACCAAGCCGTAAGCACCATTAACAATATTTGTAACATGGAAATTTATGGGGCCGTATGTAACGCCACACCCAGAATTGTTTTGAAAAATTCACAATGTTTTTAAAAAAAAATTACATTTGACAGCTCGTCACCTGAGAGTAAGAAGGTTCCAACTGACAAAAGTAAAAAGCTGAGAAAAATGAAGTAAAAGTTTTGTTGGTTTTGGGTGTGTATCTTGGAATAAAAGGGTTTTATTCAAATTTCAAGAGATTCTTTTACCGAGAAACGTGTCAATTTTGTCTGGCAACAGTAAGAATAATAAAGTTCTATGTTTAAATGATTCCTTCTTCAGTGAATCGTGTGTTTTGAATGATCAGATGGAACTTGATTCTTTTTGTAACATCAAAATGACGATACTATTACATGTTTTTTTTAATTGTACGTATAGATAAGGTTAGTAAGAACCCTTTTCACTAAAAAAAGCCAAATGTGAAATTTTGTTAGTTGGAACCCTCTTACTCTCAGGTGACGAGCAGCTGTCAGATGAGATCGGCCCCACATTCCCAATTCAACATCAAGGCCCGGTAAACATTGATTTCGAGACGGCATTGCAAATAACCTGTTGTATACAAAAATGTGGAAATCAACGTTAAACTACCATATTAAAAGCCAAAGAACAAGCAAAGATATTAGATATTAGACTATGCTGCAAACCAATCCAAGGATAGAAATCTTTAAAAAAAAAATCTTTGAAAATATCCTTTTCATTAATAAACATTTAATCTATCTCTCAAATATAAATTAATTAAAATCAACTTACTGTTATCGCGTAAATAACCTTTTTTTAATTTGCGTTAAGAATTCGTATACCTAATTTTGTTTAGTATTGCCGGTGACAAATCTTTGCAACTTAAAAACTTCTCCGCGTGTGTGGTTAAGAAGAAAAAAACTAGTATGTTTTTTTATTTTAATTTAATTTTATAACAGCATTCTAAGTCAGTTCATGATTCTACTTTTAATATATTTGCTTTCGGTAAAATTATTTTCGCATTTTTGGTATAAACCTAAGAATTCTAAATAACAATATATTGTTTGCAACTCCATCAAGAAATGTTAGAGACTCGTTGTGAAGTCCATCTATGTTCGAAAAATATAACTATGTGACTTTAGCAAGAGCGCAAACCATTTTTGACATTTGAATGTATTCTTTTGAAAATTATTCAATAGTCCATCTCTGATCAGCTTTGCATACTAAAAAATGCAGAGATGAAATTTTTGTAATTTTTCAAAACATTGTAATTGTTTTTAAGTATATGTAAGATATAGGAATATTTATATATATATGAATAAGAATATTTGAGCAAATTATATAATATGTCATCATATTCTCGGTAAAAAGAGTGAAACATAATGGCATTAGATAACTTTTAGTGAAATAAAAACAATTATACCATGGAAGTGTTTGTATAATTGACAATCCAACATGAATATCCTAAAAACGTCTCATCTTACATAAACTTTAAACCAATTATTTAAATATATCAAACCAATTTACATTAATTCTTCTTAATTTTGTATTTACCTCGTCATACTTCTTTGTAGGCAATCAGATCTCGTATGCAGCGTGTATGCAAGTGCCATGGAATGTCTGGTTCTTGCTCTATTCGTGTATGTTGGAGAAAACTACCTAACTTCAGAGTTGTTGGAGATGGGCTTACTCAAAGATATGAAGGATCTTCGCATGTTAAGGTTTGTTTAATCAAAGCTGTTCTAAAAATATCTAACAGCACTATAAAAAAAAAATTGGCAAAAATGCTTCACTTGCTTTGTGTATTTTTCATAAGTTATAAAAAATGTAACCCTAAGTTCCTTTTTAGACTGTTGATCGCAAGAGAGGAAAGAAAAACAGAAAACTTCGGCCCATTCACTCTGACATGAAGAAACCCAACAAAACTGATCTGGTCTACCTTGATGACTCTCCTGACTATTGCGAGCGGAATGAATCGTAAGAAAATTATAATAATATATATAAACAGAAGCGAATAGTACAAAATCACATTTCCTACAATGTTTCCTACAGATGTAAGAGGAATAGCCATTAGAGCTGAACCTCTGTAAGCCAGAAGATCCAAGTTCAAGTTCAAATCTGGATATTCGGTAACTACCCAGTATCCCTCCTATCCGGCCTTGTTTCACTATCTGGCCGAATACCGGATAGTAAGTTACCGGATAGTTAAAAAAGATCTAATTTCGAATAAATTAATGCTTCTCTATTGGTATGATATTTATTCAATAATATAATAAGTATGTGCCAAAAGAATGATAATCCGATCAATTTAAGCTTTTTATTTCATGCAAACACATAGGTACAAGTGTACAAACTTAATTTGTACACTTGATTTGTGGTGTGACATTATTAAAAATATTTTGAAAAAACTCTACATCAAATTGAATATATTATATCAACCAAATAAATTATGATGTAAGCGCCAGACGATGGCAGTAAGCTGCCGAAACCGGTCGAACATAAACACAAGTGGAAGCACACTAAATACATAAAAATAAAGAAATTTTGTATTTAGTTTTTTTTGTTTTCATAATTTCATAACACTTCAATACTCTGTTTTTACACCACTTTATTTTGTTTTATCGAACTAACCGGTTCGTTCCCGCCCATTATTATAGTAACCTTGACGAAGCTTTGGCGGGAGCTAAACCGGCTGATTCAATAAAACAAAATAAAGTGGTGTAATAACAAAGTATATAATTTACTAAAAATTTTGTTTATTCAATAATAAAATTGAATCACTTACTGAACTGACTGTTCTAGGATGGGTATCATTGGCACCCACGGGCGAGCTTGTAACAGATCAAGCACCGGAGCAGATGGATGTCGACTGTTGTGCTGTGGTCGCGGCTATCAAACCAGAGTTCGTGATGTCGACGACAAGTGTCGCTGTCGTTTCGTTTGGTGTTGCAACGTCGTCTGCGAGCGCTGCAAATATAAAAAAGAAGAACATGTGTGCAATTAAACTTGAATCCTTCCATTTCAAATATCAATAAGCCATTATTGTTTTTCGAAAAATCTTTTCAATTATCTTTGAGATCATTAGACACACATAAATCAAGTATCTATTTGAAACAATGTTAAATTGTTTAATAATGTTTCTACTTGTTCAACTATAATGTATCTTAAGTCCAATTAAAAAAGATTTTGATTAATGTAACAATATTATTATATTTGATGTCGAACATCAAATGAAAGTATGAAATGTGTTAAAAAGCTTTGTGTTCATTTAAAACTTTTTAGGTGATTTTACATTAATTTATCTCAAAATATGTCAATGTTTTATAATAGATATTATAGAAATTGTTTATTTACGACTTAGTTGATATTGACTGCCTGCAACGTACAATGCAAAGTATATTTATTCATTTTTTATTTAGAAAAAAATAATGTGTGGGTTTTATTTAATAGTTAATTAAAAAAACAATGTGAGATCAGAATTGAAAAAAATGTTAACATAAAACGGTTTTATCACAAAAATGAGGCAGAGGTTTTGTTAAAACTGGGATAATAGATGGTAAAAACCTAAATGTTCATTTTTATGCCTCTGAAGCTACAGCTCATAAAGTTTTTTCAGAAAATAAAATAATTTTATAGGCTTATTCGATCATCCTTTCTTAAGAATGTTGATTTTACTTTACTAACTGATTATTTATTATAATAAACAAGGACCTTTTTGTAAAAATACAGTAATTTTTAATTTTTAATATTTATTGCAAATAAAGCGCTTTTATTTATTTAATAACTGTTAGTTGTTATGAATTTAATTAATTGTAATATATATTATGACTATGAAAACTCGTGTCACTTCGTATTTTGTCATATTTCAAGGCATTATGTAAATAATTTTCAGAAACTTTTAAATTATAAGGTTTAAATGTGTTTTCCTAGATACAGCTTGTCAATTTATGAAATTCAATTGTTTTCACACACACAAAATATAATTTTTTTTAAAAGTACATAGCTAATTATCTTAATGTACTTTTGGTCATTCAGAATCTATGATTTATAATAGAGGTTATAAAGCCATTATAAGTGAAAAGTTTGTCCAATAAATTTTGTACTTATTTATATATTAACAGATACTAACAAAATTGGTAAGGTTAGTTATTTCTAAGAATTGTAAAATATATTTAACATTCAGTATTTAAGAATAAGTATGTCATTTGCTAAATACAATTTGTGATTATCTTTGTTATGTTTAAGTTATTTGTACATATTTATTAATATTTTATTTCGCATGTAACGTTTAGAACCTTTATTTTTTCAGAACATTCATTTTCTGTTGTTGAAATCACAATTAAAATATGCATGTAGATTGTCACGGTTGATATAAATACATTTTCTTTGATCGGTGTGATTCATGTCTTGTACTACTCTTTTGATCAGCGTTTTGTAGATTATTGCAGACTCCCTCTTATGGATAGTAGTATGATGCATGTGATGATTAATTCAGACTTACCTCCATCTTCTTTATATAGTACCTCCGGCCGTATCAGGGTGAGATACGTGCACTTAACTGTCCAAGAGCAGTACAGTATCGGGAGCAGCTCGTCCGATCGAAAAGTGTACTTAGGCGCTGCTGCACTTCATCCAGGGGATATTGACAGTCCGGCTTTTTATGCTTGTACAGTTGAAAGTAAATCTGCTTTACTCACTACACATATTAAACTACCTTGAAGATGGAAACTGGATCTATCTCTGAAATGTCAGTTGAAGGAACCACAAGACATGAACATAACCAAAATCCTAGAGTAATACATTTTATACCTCACATTGTGAAAATATAATGTTTATCAGTTAACCATAATCAGATTTAGGAAGAATGATATCTGTAATGTAAACATATTTTAAAATTATGTTTTGTAATATTTCAAAATGCACAAAATGTTTTCAAAAAATGTATCAATCTTTTGAAAAATTTTAAAACCTGATTAGATATATGCAATTTATAAATTAACAAGATTCAATCGAAAAATGTAAAATCTTGAAAACTGAATTCAAATTTTTATTTTGGATTTCAATATTTTCTTCATATAGTAAATTTAGCACTATTGTAGGTACACTTCTTGGGTGTCAAAATTGCAGTATCTGACAGCCAACTTCTTTAAAAATACTGTACTCAAGAACCATATTCTCTAAAGTGAATTTTTCACCTAAACTTTATTACTCTTCGTCAGCATATTCCGGTCCACTCCTGAGCAAAGGCCTCCTCCATTTGCTTCCATGCCACTCTGTCTTGTGCAGACTGCATCTGACATGGTTATCCCAACGTATCGGTTCAGGTCACTCTTTCACCCTATTTGCTGTCACCCTGCACTCCTCTCTGTGGTTCATGGTCTCCAAGTCTTCTTGTCCATTTTTTGACTGAGCTTCTGGCTATGTGATCTGCCCATTGCAATTTTAAAGTTGCTTCTTGGTCAATGATATCAGTGACTGTTGTATTTTCTCTCATTTTATCGTTTCTGACCCTGTCTCTAAGGCTTACAACTAACATGACACTTTATAGCTCTCAGGTAAATAATATTATCTATGTGTTTATTTACTTCCAAACTAGAATATAACATTAATTATACTTGTATAGATTTTTTAAATAAACCAAACATAATATTTCATAAAATTTAGTGGCAATTAAAAAATAATGGTAGAAAATGTAAATTACATTTATTTTATTCATAGGATTACCACGTAAGCTAAGAGTTGTGAAAATAGTTATTAAATTGTTTTAGTAATTAATGTACTTAGATGTTTTCAAATCTTTGCAACAATAAAATATTTTCTTCTCTCCATATTTTACTGACGATACAGAAGTTACCACTAAAATCAGCTATCTCAATATTATTCTACTCTTGTATTTTTATAACTTTAAATAAAAAAAATTCAATCACAGTTTTTTGAATCTCGAAAATTGTGTTATGTGCCTAAATGTTATTTTTATATTTTTTATAAACCATTAAAAATATAATTTTACACACCAATAGGATAATAAATTGTAATTCTTTCCAGTCTCTCTAATAACTATTTAAAAAGAACTCTACATAAGTTTTTTATAGTCAAAATATTTTGACACTTTTACAAACTAGATTATTTCTTACTTTCAAATGTATGCATTTTTACAAATAAATTTTACTAGAGTAGTAGAATTGTGAATGTGTAGCAATAGAAAAACTGTGTGTTATTTAAATATAATACTTATGTGGAAAAATAAAATACATTAAATGTGTGACAATTTATTTCATAATATTCAGTATTTTATATTTATGACTGTTTAACTAATGTTGTCGTATTTTCTCGATGTAAAATGGTAAAATAAATTATCAAATCAACTTAATCTTTTTCTTTAATCCTAATCAATTAAGCCACACAACTTCGATTAAAACCGAAACCGTAAAAAATATGACTAATATGATAAATGTTAGAGACTCATTGTGAAGTCCATCTATGTTCGAAAAATATAACTATGTGATTTTAGCAAGAGCGCAAACCGAGACATTTGAATGTATTCTTTTGAAAATTATTCAATAGTCCATCTCTGATCAGCTTTGCATACTAAAAATGCAGAGATAAAATTTTCGTAATTTTTCGTTTTAAAGTGTATGTGATATAAGAATATTTATAAATATGTATAAGAATATTTAAGCAAATTATCAAATATGTCATATTCTCAGTAATAAGAGTCAAACATAATGGCATAACGGAAACCGTAAAAAATATGACTAATGCAAGTACTGAATATCAAAACTTTTTTTTTCAAATAAAATTATTCCATTTTTACTCGTATCGTGTTGCCATTTTAGAATTTTTTAATAAAGGAAATTTTAAAAGATAATTGGGAAAAAAAGGGTTTATTTCTGTGAGAATTGAATTCTCATTAAGTATTATAGAATTTTAATGAGGTTCTCAGCAGATTCGAAGAGAATAGGCACATGTTGAACATCATAGCGGAGAGGCGCGGGAAATGGATTGGTCATGTCTTGCGACACGAATGTTTCCTGCATGATGTATTGGAGGGAATGGTCGAGGGATCGATTGGCAGAGAACGACCTCGCCAGGAGTACCTAGACCAGATTTGCCGAGATATGGGCTTCAACTCTTATGCGGAGTTGAAGAGAGTTGCCGAGGACCGAGCGGAGTGGAAGAGGAGACGCGTCGCCTTGCTGCAGACCTATCCAATGCTAACCCAATTCCAATGCTATCGTTTTACCATTAAAGTGTTCTAATGAACTAAACCGAAAACGAAACTCAGTATTTTATTACATACAATAAAATAAAAACAAAATATTCAAATTACAGGATCTTAATGAAAAAATAGAACACTCAAATCAATCTTGTAGATTGAGGTATTGTAAATTGAAATAATTTTATTTTTGTTATTTGTAAAACTTTTTTCATTATATTACGGCAATTAGTGTATAGAGCCTATTTTAGTTTTGTCTATGCTAACGTTCCGCCGCAACTATAGACCTATACGCGTAAGTTGGCGGTGGTACAAATATGAATTATATGCCCAATGTCATTTTGGTAGATTTATGTTTTGTTTTGCATCGTCGCGTCGCCGTGATTTTTAGTTCCCTTTATTAATTTGAGACATAATATATTAATCTCAAAGTTAAAGCCTATTTGTATAGAAGAGTAGAGAATAATTGCACCATTAATTCCATTCGAAAAAGTTAACGCACGTGTTGGTAAAACGACAGATAAGTGTTTTTATACATAGAAGTTAGAAATTAAATAACCGATATATGATTAGTTTAATATAACTAACTAACTAACTAACTAACCATCACGCCGTCTCCCCGAAAGGGTAGGCAGAAAGAATGGACTGTCACACTTTAACCGATGCGGCACTCCATCCTTCTCTTTTCGCCCCGCGGGAGACGCGGTGTGATGGGTTGCGAACCTCATCGCCACCAATAGGCATCTCCCGCCATTTTCAATCCCATAGTTTAATATTAAAAGTATATATTTTATTGTATCTTTTGAAATGATTTTAAAGGTGTATATAAATGTTGTGTCCAGAGAATTGTTACCAAGAGAAATGTAGCCGCTAGTACTTCAACTAAAATAAGTATACCAGGAAAGGAGAGGGGAATACATAACAATAATATAATCGAGACGGTTGGTTAGATGAAGACAAGGCATTTAAAAAAAAATGATAGTGTCACTGAATAATCAGACCCTTCAGACGAGGAAAGTGATCATGCTGATGAAAAAATTAAAGTTCATTTGATGGATCACCATGTTCATAATTGTATTTTCTATTATTTAATTATTTTTAACGTATTTTGTATTAAGTTCTGTTATGTAAAATATTAGTTGAAATAAATAAAAATAATGATTGTGATAGTTTATTTTCACTGCCACTATGAAAATGTTTGATTAAAATAAATGTAAATTTAAATTAATGCTTTCATAAATCGTTTATGTGCTGTTTTGATTCCAATTAAAATATTCCGTATAACCATTCTGAAATTACCTTATATATCGGGAAAAAATCAATCTGGCAAACCTTAAAATGTATTACTGCGCGGCGCCTTCGTTTTGCGCCAACCTATACGTGAAGGTGTATACTACGTCAAATTTCCAACTCAGGAAAGTACCAGAGATAGAGAAAAGTAAACATATGAATTTTAAAGTATGGCAGCTCAATTTTGGTAATGGCGATTTGTTGTCTTCCGATATTTTCGGTGCGGCGATTGTGGGCTTATTAGATATTGTAAGACATGAAATGATAATATATAACCTATATTGAGTGAAAAACGTCACCAGTTTTTATGTTAAAGACGTATTTAACTCTATATGTGTACAGTGTTGACGTAATTACGAAAAGTGACTTTCGATCTCCTCGCTAGATCACGACAATTTTACTATGCGTTTGAGATCTTCATTAATTGTTTCGCGTTTTAAAATTACACATGGTACACTGATTGACATTAGATGTTACTAAGAATCTTTGCAAATATCTATTTTCTAGTCGAATGAACCGTTTCTTTACATCATACATGTGGGGAACAGTAACTACCGTGAATATAGCGGCGACAAGTTTTGCATATTTCCCAAGAAAAGCGGGAAATTGCAATGGCTTCCATAAATTAGACACATTGAAGTTGAGTTGATAAAATTAAAATGTCAACGCCTGCAGAGGATTTTAATCCTTTGATATTTGAGAAGAAATTGACGCAGTTAAAGGATACCCAAGAATGCATACAAACGCTTTCTTCTTGGTGTTTGCAAAAACGGCAACATCACAAAAAGATTGTTGCTAGCTGGTTAAATGTTCTAAAGAGAGGTACGCCTGTTTTGTAAAATACTAAAGTTAGGAAATTAAGTATTTGTGTAATATAACTTTTGTGAAATGATTTGTTTATTTTTTTTATAGCAAAAGTCGACCACAGGCTCACACTATTTTATCTTGCCAATGATGTGATTCAATACAGTAAAAGAAAGAATTATGAATTTGTCGAGAGTTGGGGAACAACTTTACAGAAGGCCACTCCACTTGTGAGGTAGGTTCATATACTTTTTATAATAAATCTAAAACAAATTTACCCCACAATAAGCGCCAATTTCTTGTTCTATGTTGTTTTCATAACTTCTTGTGCTAATACGGTCTTTATCCGAATTTCCATGGTATCCATGGCTTCCAATAAATGTAATAATCTTCTTTGTTCCTCTTCATACGATATACTGAATGTTTAGTCGTATATAATAACCAAAACAATTGAAGACTACAGAGGAAAAAGAAGGAATGTCAGTTAAAATACAAAATAAATGTAATAATGCCATCTAGCGGCATTTGTACGTTCATTCACAGTAAAATTTTCATATTCAAAAATCATGTGTGTCATCGACTATGGCCAGATAATCGATTGCTAATTGCAAAGAAATATATAGACTTTGATTAGCTTTATTCTCAATTTATTCAAATTAACCTTCTACTGACATTCCTTGTTTTTCCCCTGTAGTCTTCAATTGAAATATAATATAAATAAATGTACCGACCCCTATGTATGGAAGCGAAGCATGGAACTGGCAAAAGAAGGATGAAAGTAGAATAAATGCAGTAGAAATTTAGACGAATGTGTGGATACTCTGTGTATGATAGAGTGTCGAATGAAAATATAAGAAGTGAATGCGGTGCGAATGATGGTGTCATGAACAAAATAATGAAAGGATCATTAAGATGGTTTGGATATATGAAAAGAATGAATGAAGAAAGAATGGTAAAAAAATTATATGTTAATGATGTAAATGGAACCAGAAATAGAGGATGACCGAGGAAAACGTGGCACGATCAAATAAATTAAATATTGAATGTCGGCCACGTGAGGAGTCAGAGAAATCGACGCGCATGCATGATACGATGTATGAATGTTGAGGAAGCGAGAGAAATATGTCAGGAAAGAAAAGTGTGGCAGTCCATTCTTTCTGCCTACCCCTTCGAAGAGACGGCGTGATGGTTAGTTAGTTAGTTATAAATGTTTTCGTATGAAGCACTTAATTTGTAGTGTGACATTATTAAATAAAATTATAATACACTTTTAGTATTTATATCAAAACCACTTTATCTGGTAACACCAACCGGTTTCGCTCCCGCCGGAGCTTCGTCAGGGTGAGAGAGAAAACTGTTCAGTTTGTGTTTCGAAGGCTTTACACCTTCATCATTGGAAAATAAACTCTAAAGTGGAAAAAACAGTGTTAAATTCATAAAAAAAATTTCAAGTTTTATTATTGTTTATGGGATTGACATCAATCAATCAAATCAGTTTATTTCATCAATAGACGTAACAAAATCAAGGTTTAAGGCATCTATTGAGAACAGGTAAAATAATATATTGTGTATAGTATACTACCAGAAACACATGAGAGATGGTTTGACATTCGCAAATAGCATTAGGTTCTGGAGCAAATAGGTCTTTTGCTGATAACTATCTGCGACAACGCCGACATCAATTGTTCTTTACTCCGTCACGCAGAACCAGTGATGCCAGTAGGAAGAGCAATTCGGACGCTGAATCTAATCATCTCGGATTTGGACATTTTCAGTGTCAGTGAGGCAGTATTCATAAAAAAAATATTGCAAATTCTGGAAAGAGTACTGCCTCACTGACGTCGACATATTTGGATTCCTTCTGCTAATTCTGATTTTGAAAATTTGGTTTGGTTCATATGGTTCTCCCGTCAATTTGGAGATATTTCATGTATATGTGAATTGTTTTGGTCAATTTGATTATTGCTGCTCTTTATGATAGTTATTTGTGACAAAAAATACGTTTTTACTGTTTTGGTGTTAAAACTATATAAGTTTTTTCGTTTATAAAAAGAATTTTGACAGGTGTAAAAATAAATTTTTCATTTGTTCCAATGACAATTTGAATAAATTCTTCAATAATATTTTTAAGTTCTTGCTGGTGTTGGATTGTTTTAAGTGCCTAATTACAGTAAATTAAAAAAAAAACAGTGGATAACGTGGAATAAAAATTAAATAAACACAAATGTCCGGATCGTCCAGCTGACGACAAGTGCACCATCTAAAATAACATTATGTGTTAAATTATTTTTCTTTGTTATTTTATTTTATATCATTGTATTTCAGATAATTTGTTTTAGATTTATTATGTAGACGTTGAACGATCGAAGTGTGCGCGGGAGATGCCTTTTGGTGGCGATGAGGTTCGCAACCCATCACACCGCGTCTCTCGCGATGGCGAAAAGAGAAGGATGGAGTGCCGCATCGATTAAAGTGTGGCAGTCCATTCTTTCTGCCTACCCTTTCGGGGAGACGGCGTGATGGTTAGTTAGTTAGTTAGTTTTTCTGCTATGTATGATTTTTTGGTCTCATTTTGTTTTATCTTATCCTTGTAATACCGTTTTGTGTCCAAATGAGTCGCCTAAATGTTTTATCATTTGTAATGTCTCATTTGTGTATCATGTATAAATAAATAGGTCTAAATAAATAAATTAGGAAGACAAGATACTATTCAAAATCAAGAGTATTTGCCTTCTGGACGTACTTTCACTAATATGAAAGACCTCGATCTCCGAGGAGACTGCGTTCAGCAGATTAATTGCTCTGTGTAAATGTTTCATCTAAAGTATTATCAAATGTGATATGAATGATGCCATTTGATGATGCCTTAGAAAGGCGTAAGGCTGGAGGAAGACCGAGGAAAACGTGGCAGGATCAATTTATCAGATCTTAAATGTCGGCCACTTGAAACATCTGAGAAATCGACGGGTGTTCATGACACATTGTATGAATGTTGAGGAAGTGAGAGAAGTATGTCAAGAAAAAACAGTTTGGCAGTCCATTCCGAGACATCGTGATGGTTAGATAGTTAGTAATGTCGTTAAAAACTCTCTAAAACTATTCATCAGGCACCATGGTTATTACTAGTTTGTTTCCAGAGATGATAAGGTGAAACATCGAATCCTGAGAATATTCCGGATCTGGGAAGAGCGGGGGGTCTACGATGAAGAATTCCTCACCGACCTAACAGGTCTACTCAGTGCTGCTGCAGGGAAGCAAACCCCAGATATCGATCCTAATGATTTTCATGTAAGATGTTACTTCTTTTTTTCTTGCCCATTTAAATTTTTTTTTAAAATAATTTTATCTTTAATTCTCAAATGAACTATCAAGAGAGTAAAGATCCAAAAAAGTCCCATATAACACAACATCTCAAAGAACTTTACTGGCTTAAAAGTCCAGAAAGAATCCAGTATAAACTCTGCTGGACAGTCAGTTACATGGAATGGCACCAAGTTATATATCTGAACTCTGTATAACGGATAGCCTAAATACAAGAAAATCCACACTTCGCTCGGCGAACTCCTCGGCAATAGGAAGATTAATTTAGCCGAAGCGTTGCCCCAGTACAAATTTCGGGGATCGAGCGTTCGCGGTAGCCGGTCCATCACCTTGGAACAATCTCCCTTCACCCCTTAGATGCATAAATGATCCGACAGATTTCAGATCTAAATTGAAAACCCATCTTTTTCATATTTCATACCCAATTTAAACGTTTATACTTTGTTCTAGTATACTTTTTAACCGATCGCGAAAATCAGATGCAGCGTTCGCATTTAGATTTTTAGATTTAAAACACGTCTTAATGCGCCCTTGAGGTGATTACATCATAAAAACGGCGCTATAAAAGTTAGCATATTATTATTATTATTATCGCCGGCTGGACCATTTGGTGGTCTAGGGGTCGGAATTCTTGGCTCTTGATCTAGGGGTCTTGGGTTCAAGCCTGGATACAAATCGATTCCTTCTTCATTATATTGAGCTATTTTCTGCTTCCTTGGTGTTAGTATTTTTTTATACAATTATTTATTTACTTTTGTTAGTTTTTTTTATTATATCAAAAATCTGCTATTGAATTTTCCACTTAGATAACACGTGGTTATGTGTTTAAATCTAAAATGTTGTTATTCATAGAAGTTACTAACTTTAATGATTGCTTTTGAATAACTCTTGAAAAACATTGTATTTTCCCAACAATTTGCACTTCAACAAACATGTTTTGGATTGTACACATCCTTCTTCAGTTTAATTTTTTAAATTGATAAAATTTGTTTTTTTATTTAGTAAAATTAACTAAAAACGAATACGATTATTATGTATTCCTCATGACAATAAAGGACCCGGAGATTATGGTTTAAATTGCCCGAGCTGAATATAAGTTTGTAGAACTGTCCTTAATTACTATGCCAAAATGAATGCAATCTTTCGACCAGTTTGTTTACAGCAGCCGGTTGAATCAGTTCACTTCAGTAATATGCCACTATTTTTATAATAAATAAAAATATTGAACAAAGGCTGTCTCAAATTTTGTATTTTCAATGAAATTTCATATGCAGAATCGTTATAAATGTTCGAGAAGGCTTATGGTGATTCAGTTTTATCAAAACCTCAAGCCTACGATTGGTATAAAGCATTTACAGATGGTCAGGAGACAGTTGAAGATTTGCCTCTATTTGGACGACCTTTGACCTCTAACACTGATGATAACATTGAAAAAGTGAAAGAAATTGTGCTTAAAAATCGTCATGTGAGTGTTAGAGAGGTAGAACGAGACCATAACGTCTCTCGTGAGTCCATTTGATTTTGGTGGAAAATATGGGCAAGAGACGCGTCGCTGCTCGACTCGTTCCGAAGCAGCTGAATTTTCTTCTAAAACAGTACCGTGAACAGGTTTATTTGGACATGCTTGATTGTGTGAATTTCAATCCAATATTTATGGAACATATCATAACTGGTGATGAGACATGGGTCTATGAGTATGGCATGCAAACAAGTCACCAATCATCGGAATGGACAGAGAAAAGCAAGGGAAAACCGTAAAAACTACGCCAAAATCGCTCAAAAATAAAAATGATGCTCATAGTTTTTTTGATATTCGCGGTATGGTCCACCATGAATTGATTCCAGAGAGATAAACGGTTAATAAGGAATACTATTTGGCCGTATTGAGGCGTTTGCATGAGAAAATCGTTAGAAACTGACGGGACTGTGGTAAAACAATTCATGGATTATGCTAGACGACAATGGGCCATTGCATAGAGCCATAATTGTGACCAAATTCAAGGCCAAAAACACGATAAATACCTTTCATCGACTATCATATTCTCCAGTTTTATCCCTGTGTGCCTTTTTTCTGTTCCCGAAACTCAAATGGCCGCTCTGCTGAACCCGTTTTCAGTTGATTGAAGCCATAAAACAAAATTCATGGAAGAAACTGAAGGCCATACCAGACAGTGCCTACCGGAAGTGTTTCGAGAAGTGGAAAAAACACTGGCATATGTGTATTACATCCAATGGGGAATACTTTGAAGGCAACAAAATAAATATTGATAAATAATTACCTTAATAATTTGCGTTTTAGCTACGATTTCTGGGTACTTTATTGTCATAGTATATTTTACGATTTTGTATAATTTCACTTTGATCTTATTATCAGAAATCTTCATTTATTTTCCATTTTCTAAATAGAAAGCATATAATCAATTGTTTGAATCTAATCACTGACAATTTATTTATTGTTTAAAAAAAATGCGTCATATGTTTTAGAAACTTTAGTTTTATTTGACTTTATATCAATCTATAAAATAAGACTGCTCATAAATGAAAAAAAATATGTGTACATGGTAAAAAATGTGTATACTTTTTTTTGAGTTTATATCGATCTTCCGATGATGACCTTCGAAACATGTTGAGAAAAATTAACTCAATAGTGGAAAAACAGTGTTTTGATTCATAAAAGAAATCATCACCTGTATACTAATGGACAATCTTTTTTCAGGCAATTCAATTGGTCAACAAGATTCGACAATGTTCTGTGTTGGAAGGGGAAACAGATTGTCAGATGAAGTTGATTCATGAGAATCCTCTTGCCCTTAAAGATGCAGACGCCCTGTGTTCCAGCCTCAAAGGTAATCCATTTTTTTAAATTTAATTTGGAACATTTTTTTTGTTCATCTAGTATTTGAACTCTTTGTATTTTCTAAGGTTGTAATATTAACTCTTTCACTGCAACTCACTAAAATTATTTTTATAAAACAACAGAACATCCAACAACGCTTCGCTATTGAGTATATGCATACATAATATATGAACTAAACAAATATAATTGAATGACAATGTCAGTTCATTTATGCTATTCAACGGAGTACAACCAACTATATTATGTATTTCTCCAAATACATAATGTCTTCTTCTTCACTTTTGATAGACTCAGGAGTCTGTTATATCAGGCGGGTCCTCTTGAGACGCTGAACTCCTGCTTTCTCTCCACCATTTTGGGGGTTTTCCTGGTCAGCGTTGTCTGTTTGGCGTTCCATGGAGAACTATGTATGGTATCCTCATTCTTTCTACATATTGATGTCAGTATCGCCGTCTTTGACGTCCCCATCTGACCATATCTTCGACCTCGCATATTTCTCGGATTGCTGTATTCCTAACATGCTCTTTGTCTTTGACAGTGTCTGCCCTCGATTCAATGCCATATGTGAGGATTGGTTGCACACAGGTCTTATAAATGCGTACCTTGCTGTCAGTCCTCATGTCCTTGTTTCTCCATATGACATCTTTCAGGCAGCCTGCAACCGCTGCAGCCTTATCTACCTGTGACCTTACTTCTCTGGGGAGGTCATTAGAGCTGGTTACTTCGCTTCCGAGATATCTGAATTGGTCTACCTGTTCAATTTTTTCTTGGCGTACGGAGATTTCGCATCTAAGTTGGTTTCTAGAGAATGTCATACACTTCGTTTTTGAGATGGATATGATCATGTTGTGTTTAGAGCAGGATTCATCAAATTTTGAGAGCATTGCTTATAAGTCGTTTTCATTTTCGGCCACGATTGTGGCGTCGTCTGCATAGTAAAGCATTCCAATTACTTCATTACCCAGAGTGTACCCTAAATTGAGAGAAGAACATAATGTTTAACAAAAAAAATTGTTTATGGTTTCGATTTTTGCTTGAATAAACACACAGTAATGTCACGATGATCTACAATGTCGGTTCATTTATGCTATTCAACGGAATACAACCAACTATATTATGTATTTCTCCAAATACATAATGTTTAACAATAAAATTCGTTTATAGTTTCGATTTTTGCTTAAATAAACACACCCAGTAATGTCACAGTGACTAAGAACGATTGACAGCTGTCATTTTAACCGATTTGAGCGCCATCTCTTGGTGACTTATATTACACATAATTAAACACACACCAAACAAAATTAGTTTAAATTTAATCAGTTCAGTTCAATCGGTAATATTAAACCTGTAAGGTGCCATATTTAAGTCATGTGATTAGGGGGGAAATATGAATTGCTGCACCTGAAAATTGAGGAGAAAATAGAGGGTCGTTGAGGAGTTGGCAGGAGGCCAATCTCCTGGCTTTCATAACTTAAGGCACTGAACTGGCTTGAGGAGCGTTGAGTAGCTGTTTTGAGCTGCCAGGTACAGAGACGCGACCTGACATGACGCTGAAAGAAGAGAATCAGTCGTATAGCCACGAACATTACCTCTTATTTATATAGACTAGTTGCAACCTATAAAATATTCACGGAAGTAAAGATTTTCTAGCCTTTAAAAATTTGGTTCACTGTACAATTGTAATCAGTAATAAGTTGTAACCTTTAATGTAATTTTTTTTCACACATGTTAAAATTTCAAAATTAACAACACCAAATTGTTTTCCTTTTGTTTTGTACACTTCTGTCATACAACAATTATCAGAACTAATTTCAAAATTAGATTCTAAATCAGACCAAAATTCCAAGAAGATTTCCTCTCTTGCTCTCTTGTATTCAAAATATTCTTATATTCTTTCTTGATGACATTCGGTTTTGCCTATTTATATTACAGTGAAATCTGGATTTTACGTCCTCGCATTTAACGTTTTTCCCCCCATTTGAGTGTAATTATTTCAGTCCCGATGTATTTTAGTAGAATCGTACATTTATTACCCGCTTTTACGTTTTTTCCCTCGCAATTTAAGTTGAAAATAATCAAAATACGTGGTTACGCGCGCTTACAAGAGTCGGCGCAATAGACACATTATTTCGGTCCCAATTGGTCAGTGAGCGACGTTGTGATTGGTCAGCATACGGCGCGCGACGTAGTGATTGGCTGACATCTTTAAATTTTAGCCAGTCCTGTCATTCGGTTTTCGACTCTATCTGTAACGTTAATTCCTTCATTCTTTACGTGCAGTTTTTACGTTTTTTTTTATTCGTTAAGTTTGTTACAATATTTTATTCCTTTTTACATTCTCATTCTTAAGTAATGTCTCAACAAAGAAAAGCTTTGTCAGTGCGAAAGAAAAGGAACATTTTCGAAAAAATGGACAAACACGTTGGATCACGCGTTTCGCTGGTGCGTAATTTGGGGATTTTTATGTGAATAAACGTTAAAAATAATAATAAAACGGCGATTTTTTCGGCATGGAACACGTATTTTAAATTGATTTATATGGGATAAATTGTTTCGCTTAACGAATGTTACACTTAACGAGTCAGGTTCTGGAACTAATTATTCTCGTAATGAGAGGTCCACTGTAACAATAAAAAAATGGATTCAATTGATAAAAATGCGATTCAATGCGGTCCCATGGCGAAAAAACGTATGTTTATAACAATGTCGAAAAACTGGAAGAGATTTTGAAAGAGTGGCTCATCGGTCTATATCTCATCTTATAAAAATAAATTATTCTTATTTTGTTGAATCGCTCTTTACATCATGACAGCATGAGCCAAATCGATGTAATGGGTATTATAGCTATCATCATGATTCTTGTGACATGTGATAGGTAGGTAATTATCACCATTTTATTGTCGCGTGAATTCTACACCAAACCAAAGACAGTGTGACAATCACACTGCCCCGAGGTCGTCAAAAAGAAATGCAACGAACTAATCTACATGATTTTTTTTAACAAAAAATAAAATATTAAATTTTTATTTGTTAATAACGCCCATTTGCGCTTTCCCTCCATTAATTTTTTTTTATTTTATTAAAATTTTTATTATTTTTTATATATTTTTTTTCAGCCCCCCTTATCCTTTTAAATGCCCGGAAGTATTCATATGTCCAGACACCAAGGGCTGGCAATTTTTTTGAAAAATCACAACCTTAATTGAATACATACATCTTAATAACTAATTAAATACATCTTTTTTGGAAATATGTCACTACATAATAAAGACTTACTGTATATATGATCCGCACTTCGTTTATGCCTTCATTTATTGAAAAAAATATATTATAATTTTAACAAGACGACAGGGTTGTAACATAACTTATCATTATAAATGAAATCAAATGGGTCAAATAAGAATACGAATTTCAACTAATGGGGAATTCTGTAATTCCCGAAAAAATATATATCTGGAGCGCAACTGTATGACAAGTGTTAACTCTGCATAGCGACGCATTTGGTTGACCAACAAACCTTTTTTTTTTAACCCCTAGGGTATGACCAACTACAATGGTAGTGCGAGAAAAATTTGCCTTCGGTACCACCAACTACAATGGTAGTGTGAATATTATTCACTTTCGTGTATTTTGTTAATTTGACAGTAAAGATCTACAAAAAAAGGATCATATCCTAAAGTAAAGGTTTAACTACAATACCCTTTTATCAGAAATTCTTTTTTACTAACAGATGATTTTTAATTATTTTTTTTGTGACACATATCTATTCTTAAGTTCGAGTACACTGCGGCCATACCCACACAGTCGCAATCATCCATTCGCTGTGTGATGTCGTTTGCGAGTCTCCCGTCGATATACGATATCCCGTCGATATACGATATCCCTTGCATGTGTTTGTTATTTTAGAGTGTCCTTGTTTTATGCGTCACTCGGAATTGTTAGAAGAAAGAACACAGTTGTTTTGTTTTATATTGTAAATATTTACATTAGCCCAATGACTCTTATCTGATTTCTAATTTTGTTTATGTTCATAACCCAAGTGAAATTAATGACATTTAGTTGGTACGCATCATTTTGTGTTTTTGGGAACTTTTATTCATAATTATTATATTTTTAAGCCTTAAAAATGAATGAGGAAAATATTGAAAACTTTTTGCTAGATTGCGATTCAGATTTATCCATTAGTGATAAAGAAGATTATATTCCAGAAAATTTGGAGGATGAACTGTCGGAAAACAGTGACGGGGAAGAATACAATTTTCAAATATTGGAAGAACATCCCCTCAATAAAATAAATTTCACAAATTTTTCGCCCACTTGGGTAAACGGTATTAACTTCCAACCAGATGATATACTTAGGAAATTGAAAATAACTTTGAATAATCCACTAATTATTAAAAACAATATTAAAAAAACACGACATGTTTCGGAGGATACCTCCATCTTCAGGTGTAAAAATATAATGAAAACTAAACAAAGAAAACGCATTTAAAATTCGATACAATAATTCAAATATAAAAATTAACCCGGGCTATTTGTTATAAGTACTAATAATTATTTTTTTATCAGTAAGAACTAATCATTTATTAATTTTTATATAAATTAATAATTTTTCAAATGTATGTTTTTTCTAAATTACATTTTTATATATTTTTTTATATTATCATGTATTATTATTATTTAATATTTTTTATAGTTATGATAAAAAAATATATAAGTACAAATAGCCTAGGTTAATTTTTAAATTTGAATTATTGAATCGAATTTTAAATGCGTTTTTATATTAGTCTTTCTTTGTTTAGTTTTTATTATATTTTTACACCTGAAGATGGAGAAGCGTCCAATAAGATGAACATAATTTTAATGAACAATCTGCGTTAAGAGATTATGAATTCATCAATGCAGAGATTGGCGAAGTTGATTATTTCGGGTTATTCTTGAAAAGACAGATTGTGAACAAAATTGCAATTGAAACGAATAGCTGCTGCAATAGTATTAAATCAAAAAAGGTTCTAGCTCCTAATTCGGTATTACACAAATGGAAAGATGTTGACGCTAAGGAGATTCCTCCATACAATCGTGTGGTCACCTAATGGATGTTGATAAGGTACTGTGTTCAGCGTAGTGTGAGTGTATGTGTGCCCGGACAAGGACAAAACTTGAGAAGTTTGTTTATAAAAGAATGTTCTTAATGTGAGATAAAGAATTTTTACGATCCGACAATGAATAATGATTCTGTGAGTGCTTCTTTTATGAAGAGCTCATTTTGGTGGTAATTCTGTATTTAAATTTCATCTAACACATAAATAACAAAACAAAAGTATTATATTTATGATAAAATCACAATCTACTAACATTTAGTAATATGATAGAATTTTTTTCATAATTTTAAATCATTTGGTGCATCTTATTATTTCAACATGGTGGCAAGAGATGTTACTATACATTTAACATATGAGATTATTTAAAACAGTCCAACTTGGCTAGATGTTAAGTGTTAATGTACCGCGTCTATAGGCATCAATTTTATATGGCCGGCCTGCTGTGCATGGGATTACAGACCGTCTATAGACAGTTGCGGCATAGAACCAGTTAAAAAATGTAAAATAGGAGTTTCACTGTATATTTTTCTACTTCGTCAGCCTTCATCGGTCCACTGCTGGACATAGGCCTCTTCCCTTCCTTTCCACTCGTCTCTATTTTCTCCCAGTTGCAGCCACATTTTCCCCCCCACGGCAGCAATGTCGTCAGCCCACCTTTTTTGCGGCCTGCCGACGCTTCTCCTATTTCCCATGGTCTCCACCTTATTATTTTCTGGGTCCATTTATCCTCACTTTGTCTTGCCTCATGACCCACCCATTGCCACTTTAGTCTCGCTAGTCGTTCCATGATGTCTGTTATTTTTGTCTGGCGTCTAATCTCCTCATTTCTGATTTTATCTCAGAGACCAACGCCGAGCATATGTCTTTCCATGGAAAGCTGCGTGACTCTTAATCTTTCTACATTTCTCTTGGTGAGGGTCATGGTCTCCATCCCTGAGAGGTATCTCTACATGAGGGAGTATGGTAGCTATCCTTGGCTCTATCCCACGGCATTTCTTTTTGGAATGCTCGGAACCAATTCTCTACAGCTTCGAAGAGATGGACATCTAATTACCCATTTCTTTAGATTAATTAGGGGATACTTCGAGAACTCGGCCGTACTGGAGAGTGTTTGGCTTTTTGTCCCCGATAGATATCTCCGACAGCGACAGCACAGATTGTTTTACCTACCGGCCGCCAGAACCAATCTGCCTCTGGTGACACCAAGAGCAATTAGTCTGCTGAACGCGGTCTCCTCGGAGATCGACGTCTTTCATGTTAGTGAAAGTACGTTCAGAAGGCAAATACTCTTAATTCTGGAGAGTATCCTGTCTTCCTAATGTTGAACCATCTCTTATGCGTTTCTGGTAGTATACTATATATAATATATTATTTTACCTGTTCTCAATAAATGCCTTAAAAATAAATTTTGTAATGTCTGTTGATGAAATAAACTGATTTGATATCGAAACTGATTTGATATAAGTCATCACCGGCATGAATCATAGACTTTTCTCTTTAGACATATTTCATCATCATATTTTATCACTGTATATAGATATGACTATTGAACATTGAAATAGGTTAACATTTTATCTCAAAGGATTATACTGAGTAAATTTTCTTATAGCATATCAAACTTAACAAATCTTTTGAATAGTATATTATAAAGATGAATATATCCTTGTTTTTATTCAATAAGAAATTACATTTGTGACAACTTGATTGTGTCGGCAGAGAGGAGGGACGTGGACGAAGCCCGCCACGAGCTGGAGGATGGGGTGAGCTGTCTGGAGGGCTACGTGCGGGCGTTGCAGAAGGAACTGGTGGCGCGGGCCGCCCTGTGCCGCTTGCTGCAGAGGGCCCATCAGCACTACACCACGCAGCGCGGGGAGGTCAAGGTCGTTGCTAATGTAAGTCAATTCAATCCTATCTATCTTAATTCTTCAACCCTTTTCACTACACTGCTGGTGAATGGGACAAACACTTCTCGCGATTCAAAAATATTTATTTTGGGCCGGCTGCTGCTTGGCTCCTCCGAGATGTCTGCGATGCAGGAAATGGTGAGTAATGATGCGCCGGGTAGCATATTTTTGGTGCGGTGTCCTGGGAACGGAGAGATAAAGTCCTCCGATCAATCTCCGTTTGAAGCGAAGCGAGATGAACGGTTAATTTGGCTTTAGAATTTTTTCCTGTATTTAAATAGAGGATCTTTGTGGCAGCTTGGCAAGAGCTATGACTGCAACACCGTAGGTCTCGGGTTCAATTCCTGGCGATGGCAATGTGATTCTCACTGTCTTTGGTCTGGTGAAGAATTCACGTGACAATAAAATGGCGATAAATTAACTGCCTATCACATGTCATGAGAATTAACAGTTAAAAAGGTGTTTTCAATAATAGGGTTCAAATCTTTTTCTTCTTTTTGTGCTGTCACACCTCCGTGGTGCATAGGGCCTCAAGGAACCTTCTCCACCCGGCTCTATCGCATGCCTGATGCCTAACATCATCCCAAGTGAGGCCTGCTGATTTAACCTCGTCCTGCAGGGCTCTTCTCCAGGTGGCTCTAGGTCTGCCTCGCTTTCTCTTTCCCCCCATAGGGGACCAGTCTAGTGGGCCCTGAGCGATGCAGGCTGGGTTCCGTCTCAGAGTGTGACCTTTCCACTGCCATTTGGTAATAGGGTTCAAATCTTTTTCTTCTTTTTGTGCTGTCACACCTCCGTGGTGCATAGGGCCTCAAGGAACCTTCTCCACCCGGCTCTATCGCATGCCTGATGCCTAACATCATCCCAAGTGAGGCCTGCTGATTTAACCTCGTCCTGCAGGGCTCTTCTCCAGGTGGCTCTAGGTCTGCCTCGCTTTCTCTTTCCCCCCATAGGGGACCAGTCTAGTGGGCCCTGAGCGATGCAGGCTGGGTTCCGTCTCAGAGTGTGACCTTTCCACTGCCATTTGGGTTAGCGACTTGTTCTCTGATTGGCTTTTCGCCTGCCATGGTCCAGAGAACGGCATTTGACACTGTTTGGGGCCAGTAAAATTTGAATATTGAGGGAAGGCACCTATTTATAAACACCTGGAGTTTACCAATAATGTAATAGGGTTCAAATAACCTTTCTTTACCTTTGCCATTTCCCATCATCTGGGGTCGGCCCTCCTCGTACGAAAACGCCAAACTTTTCTATTTTGACTCAACCTGCTGTAAACAAATGTGGATAGCAACGGGATACTACCACATTATAAGGCCCAAGTGGCACCCCAAAGAACAGCAAAAAAATGACCCATTTTGCTGCAAACCAATTCCTTGTGTCGAAACTGGTAAAGAAATGTTTAGATCTATGAATATTTCAGGCTTACAAGAACTTTGGAGCTCGCGTACGAGGCTTGAAGCGGAAACTGGATGAGTTGTGCACGACGCTGCCTTCCTCCCAGTTGCCTCCCGCTGCAGCCGTACCCAGCCCCCTTCCTTCTCCACCCTCCCCCGGGGAGGCTGTGCCCTCACCAGGGCCTGATGAGGACATCGACCTGCCCGGACAAAACTCTGGTCAGTTTTTAAAATATTACCATTATTTAACATACTTTTTTTTCTTCATTTATTCTTTCCATGTGTCCAAATCATTTTAATGGTTCTTTCAATATATTATAACACTTTCACCGCATTCACTTCTTATATTTTCTTTCAACAATGCCATACACAGTTTTGCACACATTTGTCTAAGAGATCTCATTTCTACTGCATTTATTCTACTTTTATCTTTCCTTTGCCAGTTCCATGATGCACTCTTACTCTTGTAGGCTTCTGATAATTTAATTTTGTTAACAGAGAACTATAATCTGGACAAGACCTTTTCCACCAGCATACTCGGAGATGATATGGTCAACAAGGGATTTACGAGTTTTATGGGGCAGGGGGATTTTCCATTCTTCGGTAATGATGAACCCACAGACGACAGAGGAGGTGAGAAATCAGTTTTATTGTACATCAGCTTGTTACCATTTCATTCAATGTATATGTTATGTACAAAGTGTTAAATTTCGATAATGTATACATTAACTGGACAATTATTATTATTATTTTGATTTTGCGCCATTTTGTAAAATCAATTACTCCAAGGGCGCATTAGGAAATGAAAGTTTCTTAAACTTAACATCATTATCTTGGACGGACCCGCAACGCTGAAAGCCCGATCATAGAATCTTGCTTTATTGGCTCTGACTGAAATTGTTATGTTGTTTGCACTTGTTTCTACTGATCGGAGTGAACGTTACCTTTCCGTTGGCATGGGTATCACGCAGAGGTCCGATATATACGCTAACTCTCCGGTGTCGAGCCATTACCTCTAGTTAGGCCAGTTAAAATATACATTGTTGCTGTATATTTTAACTAGATAATGCATAGAAGTGAGTGCATTTTATTGATCCACGAGGGTTGTGTAATCGGAGTCGTGAAGTTGTGGTATTTTAAGTGTAGTCGAAGAAATGGACCAACCCCTTGATTAGCTTAGATTTATTTTATTTTTAAATATGGTAACTCCAATGTACCATACGCCAGACAGACATTTTGAATGCTTTGACAGACATCGAATCGTGAATGTTCAAAAAAGTATAAACAGTTTTCACATATAATTTTTTTAAATATTAGGTGTATAACTTTGCTTCCGCCGTTTTGCAATAGATGGCAGTAGCGGTAAGTGGTAGTTGGAATAAATAGATCATAGATGTCATACAATAAGCTTAAGTATTTGTAAACATAACGCCATCGAAATATTAGTCGATTTGTGACTGCATCATAAAGTTATTCCCGATTAAACATGTCAGCTTACGAGCCGAATTCTCGTCATTTGCGGGAGGTTTTAATTTTATGCTTTAATATGAAGAAATCTGCGGCTGAGGCTCATCGAATGCTCTCAAATATCTATGGTGAGGCCGCTATTAGTGAAAGAACGTGCCGAGAGTGGTTTCAACGCTTCAAGAATGGTGATTTTAACGTCGAAGACCAGCGTGGCGGTGGAAGAGAGAAGTTTTTCAAAGATGCAGAATTGGAGGCATTACTTGATCAAGACTCATGTCAAACGCAACAAGAATTGGCAGGATCATTGGGAGTGACGCAACCAGCCATTTCAAAACGCCTGAAAGTCATGGGAATGATTCAGAAACAAGGAAATTGGGTGCCGTACGAGTTGAAGCCGAGAGATGTTGAACGGCGTTTGTGTGTTTGTGAACAGCTGCTTGCAAGGCAAAGACGGAAGGGATTTCTGCATCGCATTGTGACTGGGGATGAGAAATGGGTTCATTACGATAATCCCAAGCGCAGAAAATCATGGGGATATCCCGGCCATGCTTCCACGTCGACGGCCAAACCGAATATTCACGGTTCCAAGGTTATGCTCAGTATTTGGTGGGACCAACTCGGCGTAGTGTATTATGAGTTGTTAAAACCGACTGAAACAATCACAGGCGATCGTTATCGAATGCAATTAATGCGTTTGAGCCGAGCATTGAAAGACAAACGGCCGCAATACAACGAGAGACATGATAAAGTGATTTTACAGCATGACAATGCTCGACCCCATGTTGCGAAAGTGGTCAAGACATACTTGGAAACTTTGAAATGGGAAGTCCTACCCCACCCGCCGTATTCTCCAGACGTTGCTCCCTCGGACTATCACTTGTTTCGATCAATGGCACACGGCCTAGCTGACCAGCACTTCCGGTCTTATGAAGAAGTAAAAAATTGGATCGATTCGTGGATCGCTTCAAAAGATGACCAGTTTTTTCAACGCGGGATTCGTATGCTGCCCGAAAGATGGGAGAAAGTAGTGGCCAGCGATGGATAATACTTTGAATCATAAATGTATAACCAGTTTTTTACGATAAAGCCTCGAATTTCGGGAAAAAAACGGCGGAAGCAAAGTTATACACCTAATAGTTAGATAATGTATCTTCTTCTTCATTAGGCGTCTTTCCACTGCTGGATATAGGCCTCTTCAAATGTTCTCATCCATTTTTCTCTATCCTGTGCGATTCTCATCCATTTTATTCCCCCGACCGGAATTAGGTCGTTAGCTAATCTTTTTCAGGGTCGATTGATGCTCATTTTTTCCTCCCACTGTCTCCACGTCAAGACTCTGGGTGCCCATCTCTCGGTTTCCTGTCTGGCCACATGTCTCGCTCATTTCCACTTTAGTTTAGCAACACGGTCCTTTATATCGACAAGCTTTGTTCAGCGTTTGATTTCGGTGTTGGGTATTTTGTCTCTCAGATTTATGCCAAGCATTTGTCTCTTCATAGCCTGTTGTGAACGTCTCAGCTTGTAAATGGTATTGGCCGTGAATGCCACAGTTTCCAATTCATACACAATCATGCCGTTTCACCGCAGGGGTAGGCAGAGAGAATGGACCGCCACACTACTCTATCCTGGCACACCTCTCTAGCTTCCTCCACATTCATACAACGAGTCATACACGCGCGTCGATTCTTCCGACTTTTGACATGACCAACCTTTTTTTTTTTTTACATAGATAATGTATACACTTATCAAAATTTACACTTTGTCCATAACATATCGCACCGTGAGTGTAAAACCGAAACAAGTGCAAATATACAGTTTGGAGATATGGGAGTTTAAAGACTTCATATTGCTTGGAAAAACTGTTTTTTTTTTTTTAAATAAACCAATGATTTTCGGTTTCTAGGTATATTACTTTGCACTGAAAATCATTGGTTTATTAAAAAAAACAGTTTTTCCAAGCAATATGAAGTCTTTAAACTCCCATATCTCCAAACTGTATATTTGCACTTGTTTCGGTTTTACACTCACGGTGCGATATGATAAAAATGATTGAATTAAATGAAAGCATTCTTCTAAAATTCACTTACATTTTTTTATTATAAAATTTCATTAATATTTAAAAAAAGTGTTTTAATAAAAATAAATACAACATAAAACGAAGAAGAAAGAAAAAAGTTTATTATGTAAAATCAATAATTTAGAATGATAAATAACGAACTATTGATACCATTGTGAATGCAAGCAACAATCATTCAATATTCGGATGGAAATAATTTCTGTGTGATAAATAGTGCATCTCGTGCAAAAGCTCGTACAAACAAGTTACACTTTCGTCTACTGGATCTGTTTATTTTTTTTTCATCTATGTGTAAATTACAAAATCATGGATAAGTCATGGACAAAACAAAGATATTATCTAATTACAATTGCGAAAGTTAAATAAATTATATAAAAGTAGTAATTTTAAGCTATTTTTTTTTACTTAGATTCGATTTAAAAAAGTTTTATCATAGAATCGAGATAATTTCATCAAATATATTAATTTTAATGAAATATAAATAAGATATTGTCTATGTGGACTTATGTGGTCTGTTCTCCAGAGAGTTGCTCATCCCGTGAGGTAGATTCCCAGCTGTCCTTCCATCTTTTAGGAGGTCTTCTACGAGGACCAGTCACATGAGGTTGATTATGCAATGCAATATAGGGAAGTCTGGTGAAGTCCATTCTTTGAACTATACTCTATCCTTAATATTTATTTTTAATTGTTTCTGTACATTTTGAAATTTTTCATTTACTCTTAAATTATTGTCAATTCAATCATGATTCAAAAGTCTACTTATTTCAGTAGTTCTTTTATATTTGTTTATATTATATAATAGTATAGTAGATTTCAAATAGGCACCTCTTTCTGAGAATTTGTTTGGAACTAAATTTGATTCCAATGTTGTGATGTGAAATTTCCAGGTAATAAAATAGAAGTGATCAGTTCTCATCTGGCGTCTACACCCAGAGAAGATTTCAATATTAACGAGTTCCTAAAGTCGTTGATTCCTTCCAAGACGGCGGCACCCAAAAATGGTAAATTCCAGTGAATATTATTACACTAACAAAAAGATTGCACGACATAGGAAATTGACTTCGGGAAGGGATTTTGTATGATATTAGTAACCCCTAAAGTGTAAGAGAGTGGATGGGAAGCGAAGCGTCTCCAAAATATTAGCTTCCTGAAAATGTAATAATCCATCTCACAGATAGTACGTACATAGGTAGAGTCCGTTCACGACAGGGAGATAGTTTGCAATAGTATGAATGACGGTGCGTTTACAAAAAATCTAGATGCTATTTTTATTTTTTTATGATTTCAAAACCAAAAAAAAATTTCAATCTTATATTCAAATTGGCTAGCTATTGCGCTTTCTTACTTTGACTATGGAAGAATCTTAGGGGGTACTACAATCCTACGAAATCTCATCCCGAAGTTAATTTCCGATGTCGTTCTATCCCCCTGTAAGATCAATTTCTTTTCTTTAGTTGTGTTTGAATTTGTATAATTGTAGTATTATATTTTTAACAATTAATAATAATAATAATATGCTAACTTTTAAAGCGCCGTTTTTGTGATATCATCACCTCAAGAGCGCATTAAGACATATTTTAAATCTATATGTGAACGCTGCATCTGATTGATATTCACAATTGATTAGAAAGTATAATAGAACAAAATATGCAGGTTTTAAATTGGGTATGAAAGACGAAGAAGATGGGTTTTCAGCTTAGATCTGAAATCTGTCGGATCATTTATGCATCTGAGGTGTGAAAGAAATTGTTCCAAGCTGATGGACCGGCTACCGCAAACGCTCGATCCCCGAAATTTGTACTAGGGCAATGCTTTGCCTCAACTAATCTTCCTATTGCCGAGGAGTTCGCCGAGCGAAGTGTGGATTTCTTTGTATTTAGGCTGTCCGTTCGGTGTTCGGATATATAATTCGGAGCCATTCCATGTAGCGCTTTGAAGACTGCCCAGCAGAGTTTATACTGGATTCTTAAGTCAGTGAAGTTCTTTGAGATGTGTTATATGGGACTTTTTTTGGAATGCCTTTAATGAGTCTTGCTGCTGCATCGAGTGCATTGAAGTTTGTTTACTTGTTTTGGAATGTTTGCATAAATTCCATTCATGATGAATATCAGAGTTCCAGTGTACTGTAAGTGTGAGTAGAACAATAATTAAATGCCGCATTATTTCAGTTCCGGAAGCTCCACCCTCTGCCCCCTTTCTGCCAGGCCTGGATCTGCTGGCACCGCCTCCCCCACCCCCCAACTTTTATGGGACGGCTAACATCCCAGACACGCCAGGTATGTCTTGGGCTAACATTACGCTTTTATACTGTTTAACTTATGTCGCAATCCACTATGCATCTTCTTTTTCAAATACCATATCTTTTAACTTCTCCGGCTGCTGCTGTTGTGGCTCCATGTACGACTGGTACGAGTGCGGTGGCGGCCGCCGCCCCCGGTGCGGGAGACGCTGCCAGAGCAATTAAATAGACAATATGTGCACCATCTAAAAGAACATTTTGTTTTAAATTATTTTTATTTTGTTATTTTATTTTATATCATTGTATTTTATATTATTTGTTTTAGATTTATTTTGTGGGTGTCGGACGATCGAAGTGTGCGCGGGAGATGCCTATTGGTGGCGATGAGGTTCGCAACCCATCACACCGCGTCTCCCGCGGGGCGAAAAGAGAAGGATGAAGTGCCGCATCAGTAAAAGTGTGACAGTCCATTCTTTCTGCCTACCCTTTCGGGGAGACGGCGTGATGGTTAGTTAGTTAGTTAGTTTTAACTTGGACATATTCAGATTACAAGGTAATTACTGAATATTGTAGATTTTTTGTATATATACAAGAGGTCACTTGAACCCAATTACTGTATGATATATATAATTTTTTAAGCTATTATCTTGATTCTCATAACATGTGATAAGTTGTTAATCTATCGCATTTTTTATTGTCGCATGAATTTTACACCAGACTAAAGATAGTGTGAGAATCACACTGCCCTTGTCGGGAATCGAGACCAGGGACCTTCGGTGTGGCAGTCATAGCTCTTGCCACTCTCCCATGAAGGTTGTCTTGCGTCTTGTTGTCTGTGTCCTTTTCCATACTGTCAACAGCTAGTCGATTTATATTGACTGGTTGGCCTTTCAACTTTTCACTGTTTTTATATGTTAAAATTTTCGCCACTTGTTTCAATAGCTACTTGACTGAGCGCATAGCTTTATTCCGCTGGCGGACTGGCCTCCGGTTCAAATCCTGCATCATGCGTTTTTTTAAATTACTAACTAACCATCACACCGTCTGTTTCAAAGGGTAGGCAGAAAGAATGGACTGCCACACTTTAACCGATGCGGCACTCCATTCTTCTCTTTTCGTCCTGCGAGAGATGCGGCGTGATGGGTTACGAACCCCATTGCCACCAATAGGCATCTCCCGCACACATTTCAATCGTCCAACGTCCACAAAATAAATCTAAAACAAATAATATAAAATAAAATAACAAAATAAAAATAATTGAACACATAATGTTCTTTTAAGATGGTGCACATGTTGTCAGCTGGACGATCCGGACTTTTGTATTTATTTAATTTATATTTTACGTATCCACCGTTTTTTTTATATCAGCTGTAATTAGGCACTTAAAACAATACAACACCAGCAAGAACTTAAAAATATTATTGAAGAAATTATTCAAATTGTCATTGGAACAAATTAAAAATTTATTTTTACACTTGTCAAAATTCTTTATGTAAACGAAAAAAACTCATATAATTTTAACATCAAAACAGTACAAACGTATTACGTGTCACAATTAATTATTATGGTGTGCGGCAATAATCAAATTGACCAAAATAATTCACTTGTACACGATACATCTCCAAATTTAAGGGAGCACCACATGAACCAAACTAAATTTTCTAAATCAGAACTAGAATAGTCTAAGTAAATTACGAATTAATTAATTACTTTGACTATGAACGACTCTTAAGGTCTATGCCCACTACAACGTATCATACTATGACCGTACTAGGAACGTATCAGACATGAAAAGCAACGCGATATGCCCTGCTATGCCCACTGAAACGGATCGACGGCGTTCTGTGCCCGTATACATCCTGTATGATGCCCGTATGCAACCTGTATGTTCTTCTTTCTTTAACCGTCGCGTTGCCATGTGGTAAATTGAGTTTCCACTGCCAATTTAAAGTTGATTTTCTTAAAACCTATGGACCCTAATATTATAAAAAATTGTAATCCTCCATTGAAGTGTTCTCAATATTTCGTAATAAAAAAAAAAGCAAAAAATTACTTCCTTCATCCCAAAAAAAAATATTTTCTAAGACTGCCCTCACCTTCATTCGTGTTAAGGTAGAATTTGTTTTGCTAATATTTACAACTTTATCAAAAGTGACAAATACTTACTCGCTGTTTTGAACGTATTATAAATTATATCTTTGGCTTTTTCAATATGTACGTAATAATACCGACTGTAGACGGAAACGCAGGACGTAACTTACTAATATCAGAACTGTGAAAATATTAACACTTTACCAAAAGGGACAAATATTAATACGTACTCGTTGTCTTGAACGTACTATACATTTTGCCTAGGTGCCTTTATCCTACGTAAAATCTCGTAAAGCCTAGCCGCGCCGGCCGCCGCGCGGCGCTTGTCTATACTTGCGTGTCCAGTTATTCGTATGCTGTGACGCATTCCATATCAGAAATCGCATGGTTCCAGAAAAAAATTAATAATGATATGTTTTTCAAATAATCCATGTATGTTATAGATATCGATCTATTCCTAATGAAATTCCCTACAAGATGACATGAATTAAATTTTGATTCATTTAGTCATATGCTTGATATTTAGATAAAGTTAGCGGTAAACTGAACTTACCACATGGGAGCGAGCGGTTTGTTTTGAACACGGTACGTTAAGGGTTAACAGCCGTTGTCGTCCACTGCTGGACATAGGCCTCCCCCATACTTCTCCATGTATGACATGTCATACGGGGGGTGGTTGGCATTACAACGCCACGCTTGCCAGACGGGTTGGCGAGGTGTCCTTCCACGTTAGCCTATGCATCAATATTATCCACCGAGGTTATTCACACTCGATCTCTAACATTTCGCATAGTTTCCAGGGGAGACCAAAGTCGAGGAGGTGTGGATAGGTACTTGGGATCAGATCAATCCTCCAGCGTAGCATGGCCATCACCACGGTGATGGACATGCACCGCTCGAAGAGTCATTAGGATCCCCCTTACTCCCCCTTGTATGTTGTACTTACCTGTATGTTGCCCGTATGTAATCTGTATCATCATACAGATCTAAATCCACCAAAATCGATAGGAAACCGTTTCATTCTCGCATGCGTATCGATGTTGCGTGGACGTCTTGGGAGTGCTATCAAGTTTTTAAATAATAAAATAGGTATGCCTATTAAAAAATTAACTGTTAGACAACTGGCAATAATTGCCATGATATTGGATGAGGAAGAAGAAGAGAACCAAAAAAACACTGGACGCTACTGGATTCACGATTCTATAAAAGAACGAAAAACTTAAGGAGAATATTGGACGTTATTCAGGCACTTAGTTGATGATGAAGAAAAGTTCTTTCAGTATTTCCGAATGTGCCATGCGCGAAGCGTATCGGCACCGGCAAAATATTCTCGCCGACAATTAATTAACGCTCCGTGCATAGTAGGTGACGGTGCTGGTCGGTGACGGAACGGTCAAGTGGGCATAGTCATACTTTTCAATACAAAAAATATTTTTTTACCCGACACGTTCCTATTACGGTCATAGTATGATACGTTGTAGTGGGCAGAGACCTTTAGGGGTACTACAATTCTGCAAAATCATATCCCGAAGTCAATTTTCTATGTCGTGCCCTCCCCTTGTCAGATTAGACCACTATTTTCAGACCAGAATGTTTATTATTTTTTGATATTTTAAAATTATAGAAGATTTTCTAGAACCCGTTCCGGTGCCTGCCCCTGAACCTTACATATCAGACCATGGATCGCAGTGGAACAACAGCTGGGAAAATCTTCAGGTATGATACGAGATTTAGAGTCCGCCACTCCTCAGTTATACTTGTGATACATATTATATTTTGTTACACTTGGAATGTTACTTTGAGTGTATAAACATCAAAACTGGTGCAGTGTTTGGAAAGTTAAAAAAAAGTAACAAAAAATTTTCACCTGCAATATTATTACAGTAAAAGTCCGTTAATTCGAACAACGATAATTTGTAATTCGAAATTTTCATACTTTGCTCGGTCCGAAAATTGACTTTTCATAGTAAATTCTACCGTTAATTCAAAATATCGCGTATTGCGTAAAGTTTTGGGGTCAAAATGTAACTACAATTCTAATAATTCAAATGAGACATCACGTGAGAAAGAATGCGTTTCGAGCGCTTAAATACATTAGTGCAAGCGAGATATCTATATATTACGTATTTCTCTTGAAAATATCACGCGGTAAAAAAGTGCAAAGCGATAAAATGAGAACACTATGTAAAAAGGATATCTTTATTCTCAGTATCTTTCGTGTATCCATCATTTCTTTTCTATAAATTAGCAATATTTCTTTCACAAAGTTTTCGGAGAAATTCCAAAGCTAAACAAAGATTTTTTTTGTTGAGACATTACTTTAGAATGAGTATATTCCAAAAGGAATAAAATTAATAAACTTAAAGAATAAAACAAAACAAAAAACGTAAAAACTATGTAAACACGATTCCGAATGTCAAATGCGTAATAAATCGAGTCGAAAACCGAATGATATAACCATAGGACAAAAACGGCTAAAATTTAAAGATGTCTGCTGACCAATCGCAACGTGTCGCTCGCTGACCAATCACGACCGAAACAAAAACCTTGAATACAAAAAGTTTGCAGAACACTGGTCTAGAAGATACCCATCATAGGGAAGGGAGGGTTAAGGACACCCACAATTGTTTGTTAATATGGCTCCTTGCAGGTTCCTGTGGATACGCCAGAGTCTCCTCCGCCGGTCACTTCACCGCCCCCGCCACCACGCTTCACCGAGGGCCCACCCCCACCGCGGCCCGACGTAGACCACCGCACCCTCATGGCACCCCCCCCACCACCACGCCTGCCTCCATGTACGTACTAACTTATTTTTTTAAATGGAGTTCCTAGTGCCAACCCTTATGTATGAAAGCGAAGCTTGGAGTTGGCTGAAAGTAGGATAAATGCCGTAGAAATGAGATCGTAGAAAAGTGGTGAAACATTGTCGATAATAACGGCCTATTTGGTTTAAATAAATTCATTTTATACATACGGTACATAATGGTGTTTTAGTGCCAACCTTTATGTATGGAAGTGAAGCTTGAAGCTGGCAAAAGAAGGACGAGAGTAGGATAAATGCCTCAGAAATGAGGTCACTGAGAATAATGTTTGGGAAAACAATATATGATACAATGACGTAAGGCAGATGATTTCATCATTAGTAAAATTAAAAAAGGATCCCTGGGATGGTTTGGACGTATGGAACGAATGGACGAGAGAATAATGGTTAAAATGTTGTATACAAGCAGTGTGAGTGGAAAGATAAGTCGTGGGGGACCAAGGAAAGCATGGCATGACCAAATTAGTCAAATACTGAAAGGCGGCCACATTCGAAGTCGGAATAATCGACAAGCTTGCATATTACGGTGTATGAATATAGAGGAAGCTGGAGAGGTATGTCAGGACAGAGCAGTATGGAAGTCTATCCTCTGTCTGCCCCTCCGGAGAAACGGCATGATGGTTACTTAGTTCACTGTAAAGGTAAGATGGCAGTGCACAATGGTGATATTGCACTGATCCCTTAATGTACGGAAGTGTAGCATGGAGCTGGCAGAAGTAGAGTAAATGCATGTAGAAATGATATCTCTTAGATGAATGTGTTTAATCTGTATATGATAGAGTGTCATATTCAAATATAAGAAGTGAATGCAGTATAAATAAAAGTGTTATAAACAAAATAATTAAAGGGTCATTTAGATGGTTTGGACATATGGAAATAATTAATGAAGACAGAATGGTGAAGAAGGTATGTGTAAACGACGTGAACGAAACTAGAAATAGTGGCATTATAAAATGTCGACAAGACGAAACCCATAAAATGTTATAAAACCTCTTGAAAACAGACATTTTCAATTTTATTAATAATTTAATATGTGTGAGACAGGGATGTATCCTTTCTCCATTATTATTTAATCTCTACTCCGACTATGTCTTTAAAAGAGCCCTCATCAACACCGAGAAAGGACTGAAAATTAATGGCATCGTGATAAACAATATAAGATATGCTGACGACACTGTTTTATTGGCTGAAAGTGTCAGTGATCTTCAGGACCTCCTTAATCTTGTTGACGAGTCCGGTGAAAGATTGGGGCTAACAATAAATGTCAATAAAACCAAATGGATGACATTCGGACGGCTTGACTACAGTGGCTCAGTATTGCATTTGAACGGCCGTAACGTTGAAAGGGTGGAAAAATTTAAATACCTAGACAGCATACTAACGCAATCTCTTGACCCAGATGTAGAGATAAAATGCAGGATTGAGGCAGCAAGAGCTACGTTTAATAAAATGAAATCACTCTTCTGCAATGATAATGTAAACTTGAAACCCCGCCAGAGAATGATAAAATGCTGAGTGTGAAACTTGGACCTTGAAAGTTAACTCAATGAACAGACTGTTACCAATACCGAAGTCCTGAGGCGAGCTAGAGTTGACAGAGAACTGTTATCAATTATCAAGGTTCGGAAAATTTCACATCTGGGTCATATACTGCGTGGGGAAAAGTACCACCTTCTCCAACTGATATTGGAGGGGAAAGTTGAGGGATGCTGAGGGCCCGGGAGGAGACAAATGTCCTGGCTGCGAAACCTGAGGGAGTGGACCGGCACCCGAAGTGTGGAGGAGCTGTTCCGAGCGGCGCAGGACTGGGACAGGTTCGCCGAGGTGATCGCCAACGTTTGGGGGACCCGACAGGGCACTTGAAGAAGAAGAAGATTTAATATGGAGTTTTACATCATTATTCACGAAACAATAAATTAAAATTTGTCAATTGTGAGAAAGGAGTTTTGTTTTTGTTTATGTGGGGAGTTTTGATAACTGTTAAAAACAGCATTTAAATTTTATTAGTTCATTATTCAATTTAGGTTTTCAAAGTGCCTAACTAGTTCTGATATTTTCTCTAAAAAATATGATATTTTCCAGTGTTGTTGGAAGGGGATGATGTGGACCACAGATTGCTTCCTCCGTTGCCAGCTGTCTCATCTCCGGTTCCATCTAATGAGAGGAATCACACATCTGCTCATAAAGGTTAGTACTATATATTTTTAAATCTACAAACAATAAGAGTTTATAGCACATTCAAAATCTTATGATTATTTTATTTGATGTTTATTTTTAGTCAAATTTGAATTGTGTTTATTATAAAATCAGGTAAAATATCCTATTAATATTATAAATTTGTAGGAGTATAGCTTAATGTATGCAGGAAATGTAAAAATAAAATTTTTGTTACTAATTTTACTTGATGTTAAAGGTGAATTGTATTTACGAAGTATGTTTATAAAATATAGGCGAGTGGAGAGGGAAATTGAAAGAATGGTTGCGGCAGGTGAGGTGCGGCAATATAAAGTGAAATATCACATGAGAAAGTTACATTAGTGCAAGCGAGATACAGTAAAAGTCCGTTAATTCGAACAACGATAATTCGTAATTCGAAATTTTCATAATTTGCTCAGTCCGAAAATTGACTTTTCATAGTAATTTCTACCGTTAATTTGAAATATCGCATATTTCATAAAGATTTTGGTCAAAATGTACCTAGAATTCTAATAATTCAAACGAGACATCACGTGAGAAAGAATCCGTTCGAGAGCTTAAATACATTAGTGCAAGCGAGATATCTATATATTACGTATTTCTCTTGAAAATATCACGCGGTAAAAAAGTGCAAAGCGATAAAATGAGAACACTATGTAAAAAGGATATCTTTATTCTCAGCATCTTTCGTGTATCCATCGTTTCTTTGCTATAAGTTAGCAAAATTTCTTTCACAAAGTTTTCGGAGAAATTCCAAAGCTAGACAAAGCTTTTTTTGTTGAGTCATTACTTCAGAATGAGTATACAAAAAGGAAGAAAATTAATAAACTTTAAGAATAAAACAAAACAAAAAACGTAAAAACTATATAAACACGATCGCGAATGTCAAAAGCGTAACTGAATGACGATAGGCCAAAAACGGCTAAATTTGAAAGTGTCGGCCGATCACCATGTGAGGCGCTGTCTGTTGACCAATCGCAACGTCGCTCGCTGACTAATCACGACCGAAATAATGTGTCAAGCGCGCGTATTTTGAATATTTTCGACGTACATTGCGGAAAAAAATGTACTAAAATATATCGGGACTGAAATAATTACACGCAAATTGCGGGAAAACGTAAAATCCGGGTTTCACTCTATTAATTTTTATATAGTTTTTTTTCATTCGTATGAGATGCCTGTCTTAATGGGATTCTTTTAACCAATAAAAAGTTGATTTTAATTTCACGCCATTAGACCCACAAAAATGTCGCTATGTTATCCAAACACTATTGTTATTATTATTATAAACACTTGACTTTATAATAATTATTTTTACAGAACTAAAAAATGGCTACAATGTACCAAGCCGTCGGCAATTGGCGCAAATTTTTTATTTTTTATTGATCGCGTAATTCCATTTTTTTTCGGGAATACGGTCACTTGAAATTAGAATTAACAGACTCTTACTGTATTTAAAAGAAGAACGTATAATTTGGTGATTTGTTCACAGCTGTGTTTACTGTAATACATGTGTATTTTTCTTCTGTGTTTGTTTAAATTATATTCTTTAATTGTTTTTTTTTGATATTTCAGTTGACGTTGATCACAGGAATCTAATTTCCCTCACGGGTGTCCTTCTGCCTCCACCTGCCCCTCCCATCAGCCCTTGGACTCCACTTTCCCAGCAAGTTGATCAGGTATACTCAATGTTTTTTTATCATGATCAGAATAACGATGATAAAATTAAGATGGCTTTAACACATGGAAGGAATTAATGTAGAAAGTATATGATAATGATGTAAACGGTACAAGATATAGAGGAAAACCTTAGAAAACATGGCACGATCATGGTAAAATCAATATAGTTGCATGACACGATGTATGAATGTTGAGTAAGCGATAGAAGTCTGCCAGGAAAACAGTGTGGCGGTCAATTCTTTCTGCCTACTCCTTTATATAAGTTTTTTTTACCGTTAAAAGGTCTCAATGTAATAAATAATTAGTAAATAATCATAATATAATGATGGGATGACGTCTTGTGCTATTTTTCTTTAATGCTAAAAGTTGTATTAGATTATTTATTGTTTTTTGAACAATTATTTAAATCTTCATATTAAATTATTAATATGAATGAAAATGTCTGTTTTCTAGAAGTTTTATTATATTTTATGGAAATCTGGAAGTCACTTTTGATAATGTCTTGGCAAGGCGAAATATGTGATTCTCATAAAATATAATTAAATTTTTCGATTTTTTCGTATTAATTATCATATGCGATTAAGGGTTTAACTGTGTACTTTTTTCTTCAGGATTACAGAAGTATGGGAGCGGAAACCCCCACGCCACCACAGCAGAGACTCCCTAAAGTACCCCAACACCCGCCTAAGAATGTTCCTTCGCATTCCTCCGCCAATGCTCCTCCCCATTCACCCAACCACCGAATGACCCACACCCCTAGCACCACTCCCCCCGCGAAGACCATCAACCACCACCCCCCGGCGAATGTCACTCACCTTCCCCCCAATATGATGCATCATCCGCCAAATAATTTACCTAATATGCCTCTACTCCTCTCAAACATGACCCAGCATCCGCCCAATATGTCTCAACCTGCGCCAAATATGTCTCAACAAACCCCTCCGCAACACCATACGCCCAACATGCTTCAGTACTCTGCCAACATGCCAAACCTCATGTCCAGCATGCCCCCGTCTCTGCCGAATATGCCCCACCAACCTCAGAATATGCCCCACCAACCTCAAAATATGCCCCACCAACTTCAGAATATGCCCCACCAACCTCAGAATATGCCCCACCAACCTCAGAATATGCCTCACCAACTTCAGAATATGGCCCTTCAACCTCAGAATATGCCGCCGCCGAACATCCTCCAGCACCCGCCTAATCCCCCTAACATGCAGAATCTTCAAAATGTGATGGGCGTTTCTCATCTACCACCTAATATGCCCCATCACCCACCAAGTGTGCCCCATCACCAGTCCAACTTGATGATGATTCCGCCCCCATCCATACCGGATAACATAGAGAGTATAGATATGGAAATGTCTGATGAAGAAATTATGTATGATCAAGATGATGGTAATACACTATTTTTATTGCACATTATATTAAACCAATTTCATTTATATATATAAAAAAAAAAAGCTATCACACAGTCTCTCTGAAAGGGTAGACAGAAAGTATATTTTCTTTCTTTTATTCTTAAAATATCAAATACATAGTGTCTCTGAATAACAAACATAATGACGAGTTTTTACGAATGAAAACACAATTTTCCCCACGTTCTAGTTTATTTTTCTCCACATGTTTTGAAGGTTTTACAACTTACATCAGTTTCTCCCGATTATGAAGGAGAAAAATCTTTGGAACGTGTTGTGAAAAATATACTTAAAAAGTGATAAAACGGTGTTTTTCATTCTTGAAAAATTTTCTTATCGAATTCCAGTATTAAACATTAAGTTTATCAAATAAAAAAAGAAAACATACGTAATGCTTAAAAAATTCTAATGGCTTTCTAGATTATGGCCGCCGTCATAGTAGAGTCGAGATGAAACTTGCAAGATTGCACGGGAACATCATGCCACGTCATAACCAGCCTCCGCCGCAACAGTTCAACAGGAAGATGGACCACCAGAGGGAAATGTCCTTCAACAACAAAGTCCTCGTCGGTGGCAATACGCCGGCAATCAACCTGTTGCCGCAGAAAACTGAAAACCCTACGATAACGGACAATTCTGCACGCTCGAATCTCGTTAGAATCAACAACGTAACGAAAGAAGAAAAAAACAATTTGGAAGCGAGAAACGAAAGCATTTCAATCGATTTAGTTTCCGACGAAGAATATTATTCTCAAGAGAGTACGGACGCAAAGAAAGCCGAAGATGTTCCATCTGTCGATGTTTTTTCTGACAAGAATGTTTCTATGAACCCAATGAATCCAAATTTGGAGGAGTTTCACGAGAAGACAGCTCCGCCGTACATCCGAGGGTTGTCGCAAAGCTCTAACGCGTCGCACGACTCGAGTGCTTCTCAGGGATCCAACGCGTCGCAGAATTTCACCGAGGACGCGGTCGATGTGCAGGTGGAGCTAGTGCATTGGGGGCCGCCCCGCGGGGGGATGAATCCTCCGAGGCCGGGCATGGGGCCCCGTATGAGGTTCCCGGTTCGAGGGCCCCCGCGCCCAAACTTCATGTTCCACCGGCCGGAGCGCTTCTTCCCCCCGGAAAGAGGGCGAAGACCGTGGGGGCGCCCGCCTCGTCACTTCTGGTGAATCCATCATGGAAATTCATGGTAAATTACAGATATTTTTTTCATATTTTTTTCAGTTTCTAAACATGAGAATTTTATATACTTTGGTTGTAATTTTTTTTTGTTGGGTTAATTTAAAAAAAGCCTTTCACTATCACGTTAATATTTAATTCAATTTGTTGTTATTTTACATATATTTGCAATCAAACTTCAGATTAAAAAAAACTTTCCAAAGAGATTTTATGTATAACCAGAGTTTTGGGACCGAAACACTATGATGCTTCAACATTTCATACACAATACATATCACAATTAATTTATAAGAAATTGCTTCAATAACAGTTTTGCCAACTTCTGTTGGCATCATCAAGTGTTACGAACAGTAGTTTATAACATCTGATGATGCCATAGCTAGGTAAAACAGTTGTCGCGATAATTTCACGGAAATAAATAAATAAAATGTGATATGTATTATAACAGTGTTTCAAAATTGAAACAGTTTATTACCATTTTAAATGAGAAAGAATTTTACTTTCATTACTGATTTTTTTTTACATAGGTTATTCATAACATAGTTGTAGTATTAAAAATGTGAAAATGATATATATTTTTTAGGGTATGCTTAACAATATAATTTTCTTGATCCAATGTCTATCCTATCAATCGTAATATTATATTTTATTATATGCCTTCAACTTGGTTTATCAGACACAGTGGGACATGTTTCTGTTCTTAAACTGCTGTGAAGCGTGACTTTAATTATTTTTTTTCTATATTCTTTGAGTAATTTGCAGTGCTGGTGCCGTTTCAAGATAGACTTTTGCCTGCCAAGGCTACAGTCACACCAAAGTGTTTCGGTTGGTACTACTTGCTGTCTGTCCAAAAATAACACAGACTGGTTTGACAGCAATTATTTTATTTAAAAATGTCACTATCGATTAAGCTTTTATGTTTACTTTGATTTATGAATTAATCAATGTTAACGAAGTAAATGGAACTAGAAATAGATAATAAAATTTGATAACATTTAAATTTATTTATTTGATTCTGCCCAAGTAATTCATGAATGAGGATGTAAAAAGGAAGAAAATTAATAAAATTAGAATTAAACACTTTTAAAACGTTGTATAAAACCACATTATTTTGAGTCAGGAGCGCCAACCGGTTTCACTCTGTAACTAGCTTCATCAGGGCTATACACAAACTGTTTGTGTATAGCCCTGACGAAACTCTTTACAGAGTGAAACCGGTTGGCGCTCCTGACTCAAAATAAAGTCGTTTTATACAACGTTTTAAAAGTGTTTATTTCTAATTTTAAATATGTCAAACCACCAAGTAAGAGCTTATTTTAAAAAAATAATTAATAAACTTAAAGAATAACACAAACCAAAAAAAAAACTGTGTAAACAACGATCGCGAATGTCAAAAGCGTTACAAATCGAGTCGAAAACGGAATGATAATGATAGGACAACAAAACAGCTAAAATTGAAAGATGTCGGCCCATCACCACATTGGGCACTGAAAGCTGACCAATCGCAACGTCGCTCGCTGACCAATCACGACCGAAATAATGTGTCAAGCGCGCGTAACTCGCATATTTTTAATATTTTCGATGTACATTGCGTAAAAAAAAACAAAATCGGGTAATAAATGTACTAAAATATATCGGGACTGAAGTAATTACACGCAAATGGCGGGAAAACGTTAAATCTGGGTTCCACTGTATTAACTTTTATCTAGGTTTTTTTTACTCGTATGAGATGCCCTTCTAAATAGGATTCTTTTAACCAATAAAAAAGTTGATTTTAATTTCAAAGCACCATTAGACCTACAAAAAGGTCTTTATGTTATCCAAACACTATTGTTATTATTATTATGAACACATGACGTTATAGCTATTATTTTGACAACAAAAAAATGGCTGCCGTGTTTCAAGCCGTCTGCAATTGGCGCAAAATATTTTTTTTTTAGTGATCGCTTAATTCAATTTTTTTTGGGAAATCCGGTCCCTTGAATTTCGAATTAACGGACTTTTACTGTAATTCATAAATGAAAGTAAATATAAAAGCTATATCATGTTGCAACATTTTCAAATAAAATGATTCGACAACTCTGTCAAATCATTCGCTGTCATTTTCTGACGGTCAGGATGAAACACTTTGGCTTTAATTTCATTCGTTATTTTGGGGACAGAACGCTTGGCTCCTGATCCACGGGACTTGGGTTCAAGCCTCCACACGACTCTATTCCTACTTCATAATAATGAGCTATTTTATGGTCATATTGGAGATTGTATAAAAATTCTAATACCATTGATTTCAAATCCTTGATCTATATATGGACAAGTGTATGAAAGAGCTGAAAGGGTTGGATGTAGGTGCCAAAATGAGCGGAGTGTCAGTAAGCTGTCTCTTGTATGCGGATGACGCTGTCCTACTTGCAGACAACGAGCATGAACTACAAATCCTGGTGAATTGTATGTATGAGGTACGAATGATGGTGTAATGAACAAAATAATGAAAGGATCATTAAGATGGTTTGGACGTATGGAAAGAATGGTAATTTTTGATGTTAATGATGTAAATGGAACCAGAAATAGAGGAAGACCAAGGAAAATGTGGCACGATCAAATAAATCAAATATTGAATGTCGGCCATGTGAGGAGTCCGAGAAATCGACGCGCGTGCATTACACGATGTATGAATGTCGAGGAAGCGTGATAGATATGTCAGGAAAGAAAAGTGTGGCAGTCCATTCTTTCTGCCTACCGCTCTATTTCTACTGTTAGTTAAAATCCTTGGTATTAGTATTTAAAAAAAAAAAAAATGCTGTCTTAAAAACAAAGTGATTTAAATTTTTTTTTTAAGTGTTTCATAAGTCTGTTTTAATAATATTGTTTAGTTTATTTTTCAATTATGTATTATTTTAGTAAGCACAAAACATCTTACGGTGTATTTTTATTTTTTAGTATGTACGACTTATAATAAAAATGTTTTTTTTTGCTTAATTTTTCCTAAAATAGCATTATTTTCCATACGAGTCGATCTTAATGTTTCAATGATTTTCAATATATATAATTTTTATTGTTAACCAGACAATATCTGTAGGATGTATGTAATTATGTATTTGGTTATTATGAAAATTGATTATTAAAAAAAATCCTAGTCAATTTGTTAAATTCTGCCGTACATTTAATTATAACGACATTTCAATGAGTCAAAAGTTTTGTTTGTTACAGGTTTTTGAGGATAGTACTGGGTTATGTGTTAACCCTTTGGTTGCCGAAATAGCCACGATTTTAGAGAAAGTAATTCAAAAGTTAAATATATTATTTAATTCATAAACATTTTGTAAAATACTACTTTTAATTCATTAAAATTAAAACATGCCTATTTTATATTTTGGCAGCTTTTTTGGAAAACCTGCACTTAGCCGTTTTTCTGGGCAGAGAGCGACACAAAAACTTACTCCTGTAGTTTTGTGCGCACGGTGTAAAAAAGTGCAAAGCCATCAACCCCCATTCTTACGATCACCGTCATATTTGTAAGCCTTGACATTAATTTGGCTTTATTGGTGCGCACAAAATATTCTCAGCCGAGTCCAGACAATGTACAGTAACGTACGAGAATAAAGTACGACTAATATATAAAAAATGTATGTGATCTAAACAAAACTGATAGACATGACACTATGGCTGTCCCCTGTTTTTTTTTTACGCCGTGCTCATTAACTAATAAAGAATTACACTTTTCTTTTACATTTCATGAAATCTTTTAATTTTAAATATGCTAACTAGCTAACCATCACGCCATTTCTCCGGAGGGGTAGGCAGAGAGGATGGATCGCCACAATGCTCTGTCCTGGCATACCTCTCGGGCTTCCTCTACATTCATACATCGTACCATGCACGCACGTCGATTATTCCGACTTCGAATGTGACCGCCTTTTAGTAATTGATTAATTTGGTCGTGCCATGTTTTCCTCGGTCGTCCTCGGCTTCTTTTTCCACTCACGCTGCTTGTGTATAACTTTTTAACCATTCTACTCTCATCCATTCGTTCCATATGTCTAAACCATCTCAGGGATCCTTTTAAATATGCATTTTTTATTAAAAGTATATACAAATGTAGCACTGACTCACTTGCTCAAACTCTGTCTAAAACATGTAATATGATTCTTTTAAAAATCATGGCTTCGATCCGTCGGATTCAGCGCATCTCGCTGATGAAGCCAAAGCCGATATATCGGATTTCGGCAACCAAAGGGTTAAAGAATAATAAAATCCTCTGTTGTGGGTACGAGGAAATATATTTCTGATGTTATATAATGTCATTATTATTTTATGTATTAACCATATAGTTTTTCAACTGTTTGGGGATTAGTTTGAAGCAAAACGAAAATTGTTTTAAATGTATTGTGTACCGGTTATATCAGGGAATAAAAAAAGTGTATGCTCTTTTTTATTTTATACAATTTTCAAACATTTGTGAAAAGTGTATTTTTTTATTGCTCTTCGCCAAGACAAATTATTTTGTCACATTTTTGTTTTTATGTCCTTTTGTTTTATGTCTTAATCACTCACTATTAATTAGGTTTATATGATAAAAAAAAAAGCTATTTAGTTTCTTGTTAGATGAGTGTTATTTTCTTTTCATTTTATCTTGTCATTTTTTAAAATGAAAATGAATACCCTTTAAGTAAAGAATTTAATATGTCGATTGTGTTTTTATTGCTAGGAAAATTTTTCGCATTGTGTGATCCCAAATTAGACCAATCAAAGTTAAAATATTTTTATATTCTATTTTATATATATTTTTAAAAATTTGCTGGTAATGTATTATCAAATCGTGTGAGAAATTTTTTTCTTCTAATTTTAACATCTACACATTTTAATGTTAAATTTTATAAATACAATCAATGCATATTTTTTTGCTTGTTTGTGATTCACGACCCATTTTTCTCAAATATTTTGGGATATGTTTGTCTACATTTGATTTGATTTTTAAATGTAATTTTTCATTATCTCTTTGATACAAAAAAATATTTCATTCCAACGTTTTCAATTTGCAAATAACTTTCAACGCAGGAAAATGGTAAGTTGCTTATATTTATAAAAAAAGTTCAAGATTGCTGAATGCGGGCAGGTAAGAACTGAATATGCAACACTACATAATTTTTGGGTTATTATACCGATTTATGAAAATTTGTTTTTTTTACGATTGAAGAGAAAAATGCCAATATTTCAATCTAATAATAGCTATTTAATTTTGATGCACAATCTTAATGTGATATGAAACTAATTTCTTGATCAATTAAATCGACTAAAGCTTAGCATTCCAATGCTTCGTTAGCAACAGAATATGCGAATTTGGAAGTATTCTCAACTCTTTTTACACAGTTTTGAAATCACAACAAAAACACAATCCTCTAATAAGAACGATTCATCATCAAGCTCGACACTTCCAGGTAGGCCTGTCTGAATCCAGAAGTATTCTCCTGTCTTGTCAGTCTGTTGTCTAAGTTTTTCAATTTGCTCTCTGTAGTGTAGATGGTCCATCATGCATGATATTGTATCGATGATGCCAAACATCTCAGGGCCATGGATGTCTGTCACCATGATGGAACAGATCACATCTGATTTGTATATATATAGTTCCCTACTGTATCAATGCTAAACATTGTTGTCTCTCACAGCCATGGACGGCCTTGACACCTTGATGGAACAGATCACATCTAGTTCACTGTAGATGTCATATAGTTCCCTATTGTATCTTCTCTTTTCAGTCATGTTCCTCATGATTGAGGGTCGTGTCCATCCGTAAACCATTGACCATGGCACACCATGTGCCCCTTTCACCCATCATTATCCAGACTGCACCTAATGAGTGACCAGCGGTTTGGTGTTCATCTTTGTGGTCGTTTTCCCTCCACTTGGCCCATGATGATGAGATTTTCAAGGTTGTCCTGATCTCGTATAATCTCAAAATATGATGTTGAAATGTTCTCCTTGCCGTCCAGGGTATTAGCAGCATTCGCCGTCAGCACCACATCTGAAAAGCATCAATTTTGGACCTCTTCTGTGTTCGCATAGTCCAAGGCACGCAACCATAAAGGAATACGGAGAAAACTAGGGTTTGAACCAGTCTCATCTTAGTCTTGTTAAAGATATTTTTGTCTTGTCATATCTTAGTTAGCTTTGTCATGGTAGTTTTAGCCATTTGGGTTCTGTGTTGAATCTACCTCTCGCAACCCCATTCATTTACAATTTTATAATCTGAGAGAAGGCTCGTGTTTGTGAGTTGGTTAGCTCTGTTTATTATCATTAACTTTGTTTTCGATCTGTTAATTCTCTATCCCACCAGCTCATTCTCCCTTTCGATTCTTCTGATAAGTTCTTCGAGTTCATTCTCTGAGGACGCAATTAATGTTGTGTTTCTCAAGTAGTTAATTATAGTTCTACCAACTAATATGCCGTGTTCCGATATTAAACGAAATCGGGGACCGTACGTATTCCCGTAGAACGCCCATTTCAGGTTTGACCGGTTTTGAGATGACATCATTTGCCTTCACAACAGTCTCGCCTCCCATGTATAGATTTGAAGTGAGTACAATAATATGTTTTGGTACTCCCATTTTCGTCAAGACCTTTCATAAACAGTTCCATCTAACACAATCAATAATGAAACATGAGGATAGGGATGTTGAATTCCTATTGTATATTCCCATCCCTATTGTATCAATGATGCCAAACACTGTTGTCTCTCACAGGGCCATAGACAGTCCGACACTTTGATGGAACAGATCACACCTGATTCACTGTAGATGTCATATCCTATTGTATCGATGATGCCAAACATTATTGTTTCTCACAGGGCCATAGACGGTCTGACACTGATGGAACAGATCACATCTGATTCACTGTAGATGTCATATCCTATTGTATCAATGATGCCAAATATTGTTGTTTCTCACAGGGCCATAGACGGTCTGACACTGATGGAACAGATCACATCTGATTCACTGTAGATGTTATATCCTATTGTATCAATGATGCCAAATATTGTTGTTTCTCACAGGGCCATAGACGGTCTGACACTGATGGAACAGATCACATCTGATTCACTGTAGATGTCATATCCTATTGTATCAATGATGCCAAATATTGTTGTTTCTCACAGGGCCATAGACGGTCTGACACTGATGGAACAGATCACATCTGATTCACTGTAGATGTCATATCCTATTGTATCAATGATGCCAAATATTGTTGTTTCTCACAGGGCCATAGACGGTCTGACACTGATGGAACAGATCACATCTGATTCACTGTAGATGTCATATCCTATTGTATCAATGATGCCAAATATTGTTGTTTCTCACAGGGCCATAGACGGTCTGACACTGATGGAACAGATCACATCTGATTCACTGTAGATGTCATATCCTATTGTATCAATGATGCCAAATATTGTTGTTTCTCACAGGGCCATAGACGGTCTGACACTGATGGAACAGATCACATCTGATTCACTGTAGATGTCATATCCTATTGTATCGATGATGCCAAACATTATTGTTTCTCACAGGGCCATAGACGGTCTGACACTGATGGAACAGATCACATCTGATTCACTGTAGATGTCATATCCTATTGTATCAATGATGCCAAATATTGTTGTTTCTCACAGGGCCATAGACGGTCTGACACTGATGGAACAGATCACATCTGATTCACTGTAGATGTTATATCCTATTGTATCAATGATGCCAAATATTGTTGTTTCTCACAGGGCCATAGACGGTCTGACACTGATGGAACAGATCACATCTGATTCACTGTAGATGTCATATCCTATTGTATCAATGATGCCAAATATTGTTGTTTCTCACAGGGCCATAGACGGTCTGACACTGATGGAACAGATCACATCTGATTCACTGTAGATGTCATATCCTATTGTATCAATGATGCCAAATATTGTTGTTTCTCACAGGGCCATAGACGGTCTGACACTGATGGAACAGATCACATCTGATTCACTGTAGATGTTATATGTTATTATATAGATGATGCCAAACATTGTTATCTCTCACAGGGCCATAGACGGCTCTAAGAATCCTTCTTGCAAAAGGTGCAATGGATCCCTTCAGGTTCTTTCTTTGATCCCTACATAACCTAGGTTTTGGAGTCATATGTCAGTGTTTTTATATGTGAGTTTTCTTTCGACTAGTTTGGACCTTAACAATTTTTTGAGTTAATAATTCTGCAGCCAGGATAATTGCCTTTTACCAACTCCCCGACGTCCTTCTATTTTACCTATTAATATCAGTCGAAGTTGGCGGTATTTTTCTCCCCTTAGCACACGATCCAAATATGAGACCTTTCTAACTTTCACACTCGACAACAGCTTTCTATTGGTTCTGGCTCTCTGTAGTACATCTGCATTACTGACCCTATCAGTACACGGTATACGGAGCATTCGGCGGCGCCTCCAACTGGTTCATTACGTTCACTTTTAGAGTCCAGGTTTCTCGATCATATAGTAGAACAGACCATATTTGACGTTTAATCATCCTTTGTCAGAGTTTCAGGTTAAGATTATCATTGCAAAATAAGGTTCTCATTTTATTAAATGCAGCTAGTGAAACTTTAATTATGCATTTTATTTCAATGTCTGGGAGTTAATAGTAACATCTGAGAAATGAGATCACTGAGAAGAATGTGTGTGCGAAAATGATGAATTGTAGAATACCAAACTACAAAATAAAGAAGAATAGCAAGGCGGATGATTGCATCCTAAATCAAATTAAAAAAAGGATTACTAAGATGGTTTTGACATGGAAAGAATGAATGAAATATAGATGATTAGACATTTTTAACCCTTAACGTACCGTGTTCAAAACAAAACGCTTGCTCCCATGTGGTAAGTTCAGTTTACCGCTAACTTTATCTAAATATCAAGCATATGACTAGATGAATCAAAATTTAATTTATGTCATCTTGTAGGGAATTTCATTAGGAATAGATCGATATCTATAACATACATGAATTATTTGAAAAACATATCATTATTAATTTTTTTCTGGAACCATGCGATTTCTGATATGTAATGCGTCATAGCATACGGGCGACTAAAAATCGGGTCGGGTCGGGTCGAAACTTGTCTGCACGCCGGGCCGGCGGGGCAAAGATAAAGGCACCTAGGCAAAATGTATAGTACGTTCAAGACAACGAGTACGTATTAATATTTGTCCCTTTTGGTAGTGTTAATATTTTCACAGTTCTGATATTATTAAGTTACGTGGTGCGTTTTCATCCAGTCGGTATTATTACGTACCTATTGAAAAGGTCAAAGATATAATTTATAATACGTTCAAAACAGCGAGTAAGTATTTTTCACTTTTGATAAAGTTGTAAATATTAGCAAAACAAATTCTACCTTAACACGAATGAAGGTGAGGGCAGTCTTAGAAAAAAAAATTTTTTGGGATGAAGGAACTAATTTTTTGCTTTTTTTTTATTACGAAATATTGAGAACACTTCAATGGAGGATTACAATTTTTTTTATAATATTAGGGTCCATAGGTTTTAAGAAAATCAACTTTAAATTGGCAGTGGAAACTCAATTTACCACATGGCAACGCGACGGTTAAACAAGCAGTGTGAATGGTAAAAGAAGACAGGAAAAACATGGCACGATCAAATTAATCAAGTTTCAAGGTCGGCCATGCTAGAAGTTGGACGTCCATGTATGCCTTGCTGTATGAACGTAGACCATAGGTTTCCAATCTTTTCTGAGCCGCTGCCCTCTTTACAAGAAAAATAAATGTTCAACGCTCCCCTCCCATAAAAGTTATTCCAAATATTTGAAATACGGGAAAATGATTACAATACATGCAATAACAAAATAAACCAATATTTAAGTTTAATTTGCTTTATTAGTACCTACGTGATTAGCGTGTTTTTTTTTTGTCTTTTTAGACTAAATTATTTATCTGCCCACGCTCTCTATTTTTTCTGGGTCTTCTACTGCCCCCCTGAAAGTCTCAAACGCCCACAAGGGGGCGTTATCGCCAACTTTTGACCACCAACCTGCCTCTAATAATGCCGGTGGGAAGAGCAATCAGTTTGCTGAACAAGATTACCCCGGAGATCGACGTCTTTCATATTAGTGAAAGTACGTTCAGAAGAAAAATACTCTTAACTTTAGAGAGTATCTTGTCTTCCTAAAGTTGAACCATCTCTCATGCGTTCCTGATTCTTTACCCTTTCAAACAGATGCCTTAAACTGTTGTTATGTTTGTAATATCTTTTGAGTGAATAAATAAACTGATAAACTTTGAGAACCTAGGACGTAGAGGAAGCTAGGGAGGTGTGTCAGGATGGAGTAGTGTGGCGGTAGCTCTGCCTATCCTTTCGAAGAAACAGTGTGAGGGTTTGTTCTTGTTGCCTTTTGTTCTTAAGCTAAGAATGTTTTTTGGGTATCTTCGGTAACCTTCCAATGATATCAACATCTGCAAGCCTAGCAGTCAAACTGATTTGATGAAAATATTGTCTCAACAACATCAACAAACCATCATGCCGTTTCTCCGCAGGGGTAGGCAGAGAGAATGGAACGCCACACTACTCTATCCTGGCACACCTATCTAGCTTCCTCCACATTCATACAGCGAGTCATACACGCACCGGCTTCTGACATGACCAACCTTAAAAATTTGATTAATTTGGTCATCCCATGTTTTTCTCGGTCTCATACTCCATTTACATCGTCAACGTATACTTTTTTAACCATTCTTTCTTCACCCATGTGCTCCATATGTCCGAACCAACGCAGCGATCCTTTCATAATTTTGGTCATAATATGCCTTCTTTCGCTCTACATTCCTTTCTAATATCAGCATTTGAAATTCTGTCGTACATTGTTCTACCACACATACGTCTTAGGGACCTCATCTCTACCGCATTTATTCTGCTCTCATCTTTCTTCTGCCAGTTCCATGCTTCGCTTCCATACGTAAGGGTTGGGACCAGAATTCCATTGTGAACAGCCATTTTCGCTTTCATTGATAAATTCTTGTTTCTAATAACTATTTTTAAAGTTCCATTCACCATTACCCACACCAACCCTTCTTTTAACATCACTGTCTGTTCGGCCATCCGCTGTGAGCATGCTACCTAAATATACAAATTCCCTCACCTGTTCCAAGTTCTCTTCATTCACACTCATATTACAAACTGCCATTTGCTCTTCCCTTTCAAAAACTAAGACTTTTGACTCCATTCACATTGTTTATATATACTATTTTTTTTTTTTTTTTTTACCATTCTTGCTTATTAATGTGTTCCAAATGTCCATTACAACACAATGATCCTTTCATAATTTTGTTCATAATACTTTCTTCAGCTCTACCTAGAGAGGTGTGCCAGGATTGAGTAGTGTGACGGTCCATTCTCTCTGCCTACCCCTGCGGATAAACGTCGTGATGGTTTTTCATTTAGATAGTTTGGACACGTGGATAGAACACATGAAAAATGTGTGGTAAAGAAAGTAAGAAAATAACAATATAAACAGAAAAAGAAATAGAGGAAGAAATCTTGGCATGATCATATCAATTAAATATTAAATGTCCGCCACGTGAGTCGTAGAAATCGACGTTTATTCAAAAGACATTACAACAGGTATAAACGTGACGTGCGTGCACGATGTATGAATGTTGAGAAAGCAAGAGTAGTATGTCAGGAAAGAACTGTGGTAGTCTATTCTTTCTACCTACCCTTTCGGAGAGACAGCGTTATGGTTAGTTAGTTACATGCATAATTGGTTTCCAAAACATCAAAGCCACAAGGATATACAGCGCTTTTACAACACAGAAATGGGGAAATACCATTAAGTCATTAGGTATTGAAGTGAAGCTTGGGATTTGCAGTAGAAGGATCAAAGTAGGATAAATACAATATAATTTTTATTGTTACTAAAACAATAGGTTTGGGTAAAAGTACGTGGCTTTTTTCCTGATAAATGGCGCCAATTGCAAATAACTCGGGAAACACAGATCGCAGCGATACCACTAAATACTCGTTGGAAAGGAGACACTTCGAACGTTACTTTGAGTGTTTGAACGTCGAAATTGGTGCAGTGGTTGGAAAGTTTTTGTTTGAAAATGAAGAAAAGTAACGAAAAATTGCGGTATATTTGCAATATTATTATGACCAAAGGAAGAACGCTGTGCAGGCTTGTGAAGAAATTTGTGTTGTGTACGGTGAAGGTACTTGATCGAAATCCGTTTGCTTTCGTTCTGGTAATATTGATGTGAAAGATGAGTCACGCTCTTATTGCCCAATGAAAAAGCTGATGGAATTCTTAAAGACCAGCAAGATGAGCATATCAGTACTGTCGATATTGGCATAGGGTCAGCCATTGGCCACAAAACTGTTTTGAACCATTTACAGGAAGCTGGCTACAAAAAGAAGCTTGATGAATGGGTTCCTCGTGAGTCGAGCGCGAAAAACATGATGGACCGAATTAACATCCGCGATGCGCTGAAATCGAGCCATTTCTGATATAAAAATGGATCACGTACGGCGATCGGAAGCGTCAAAGATCTTGGACGAGGGATGGTGAGCCGTCACAAGCATTCGCGAAGCCAGGATTGATACCGAAAAAGGTGATGCTGTGTGTGTGTGTGGTGGTCTGGAAGGATCCACCACGAGTTACTTCCAGATGGTCAGACAATTGATTCTCAACTCGGCTCTGGACAATTAGAGAGATTATAATTAGACAATTGAAAGAAAACAGCTCGAATTGAATAATAGAAAAGGTGTTGTCTTCCATCACGACAACACCCGACCACACACTTCTTTGATGACCTGTCAAAAATTGCGAGAGCTAGATTGGGAAGTTATGATGTGTCCACCGTATAGCCCAGACATAGCACCCTCTGACTATCACTTGTTCCAATCCCTGCAAAACACTCTCAATGGAATTTAGCCGCTTCCAAAAGAAGCCCGTGAAAACCACTTGATTAAATTTTTCAACCAGAAACCACAGAAGTTCTTCACCAATGGCATTATGGCTTTACCTGAAAAATGGCGAAAAATTGTCGATATTAGCAGCATATTTGGTTTGAATAAATTAATTTTATACATACGGTACACAATGGAATTCTAGTGCCAACCCTTATGTATGGAAGTGAAGCTTGGAGCTGGCGAAAGAAGGATGAGAATAGGATAAATACCTTAGAAATAAGATCACCGAGAATAATGTTCGGTAAAATGATATATGATACAACAACGAAATGTAAGGCAGATGATTTCATCATAAGTAAAATTAAAAAAGGATCCATGAGATGGTTTGGATATATGGAATGAATGGACGAGAGAAGAATGGTTAAAATGTTGGATACAAGCAATGTGAGTGAAATGAGAAGCCGTGGAAGATCAAGGAAAGCTTGGCATGACCAAATTAATCAAATAACATACTAAAAGGTGGCCACATTCGAAGTCAAGAAAATTGACGAGCCTGCATGTTACGATGTATGAATGTAGAGCAGTGTGGCGGTCCATCCTCTCTGCCTACCCCTCTCGGGAAATGACATGATGGTTAGTTAGCATTGGCGGCACTCCCATAGAAGCCCAGAAGCGCCCGGCTTGCATAACAAATTTTGAATTAAAACTTCTGGCTTACAGAGGTTCAGCTCTTTTGGTTATTCCTCTTACGTCTGATGGGAATATTGTTGGAAGGTGATTTGGTGGGTTGTTGGTTTATGCGGGGCATGATTACTTAGATTTGGGGGTTTTGATTCAAAATTTCTTACGCAAGCCGGGCTTCTGGGCTTCTATGGGAGTACCGCCACTGTTAGTTAGTAGTTTAGAAGAATATGTGGTAAATCTGTGAGAGGAGTACGTCAAGAAAGAACAGTGTGTGGGTCCATTCTTTCTGCCTACTAGCTTGAGTACCTACAAGTAAAACTAGTCGGCTTCAAATATATTTAAGGTTAAAGAAACAAACAAACCATCACGCCGTTTCACTGCAGGGGTAGGCAGAGAGAATGGACTGACACACTTCTCTATCCCGGCAAACCTCTAGCTTTCTCCACATTCATACAACGAGTCATACATGCACGTCGATTCCTCCGACTTCTAACATGACCAACCTTTAAAATTTGATTAATTTGTTTTCCTCGGTCTGCCTCGACTCCGTACTCCATTTACATCATTAACGTATACTTTCTTAACCATTCTTTCTCCATCCATACGTTCCATATGTCCGAACCATCGCAGCGATTCTTTCATAATTGTGTTCATAATACCTTCTTCCGCTCTACATTCCTTTCTTATATCAGCATTTGAGATTCTGTCGTATATCGTTCTACCACACATACGTCTTAGGGATCTCATCTCTACCGCATTTATTCTGCTTTCATCCTTCTGCCAGATCCATGCTTCGCTTCCATACATTAGGGTTGGGACCAGAACTCGTTTTCGCTTTCATTGATAAATTCTTGTTTCCAATAACTATTCTTAAAGCTCCATTCACTTTGTTATCCGCACCAACCCTTCTTTCGACGTCACTATCCGATCGGCCATCTGCTGTGAACATGCTACCTAAATACACAAATTCCTTTGGTCAAATAACAAAGCGTTTATTTTATTTATTACACTCACACAAGGCGCATGAATATGACTTATATAACTGGATCATCAAACTTATATAACTGGATCATAAATATTTGTAATCTTTTCTGTTGCATTCAGATAACTATATCGCACCGTGAGTGTAAAACCGAAACAAGTGCAAATATACAGTTTGGAGATATGGGAGTTTAAAGACTTCATATTGCTTGGAAAAACTGTTTTTTTTTTAATAAACCAATGATTTTCAGTGTAAAGTAATATACCTAGAAACCGAAAATCATTGGTTTATTGAAAAAAAAAAGAGTTTTTCCAAGCAATATGAAGTCTTTAAACTCCTATATCTCCAAACTGTATATTTGCACTTGTTTCGGTTTTACACTCACGGTGCGATATGAATTCGTGCTATTTCTAGAAAGCTCAGAGATGAAGTAAAAACTAAATCAAGACAAAGTCTACATATGACTACTGTAATATTATTATTTATGATAATTTATATTTAATGTGGACCTTTTGTAAAATTAATTACTCCAAGGGAGCACTAGGAAAAGACTGACCAAATAGTGCTGTCTTTAATAGGCTCATAAATTTAAAGTCACACTATCCTTACTTAATCCATTGCAACACAAAGCCGGCGAATCGCCGGCCAAGGTCAATTTGTCACTGACTCACAAAGCCGGCGATTCGCCAGTTTGTCTTTGAAGTGATTTTGTTTACATTAAAACTGAATGAAAATAACTTTATTCATAAAAATGACATAAATAAGTATATTTCGGTTACTGATTTCATAATAAAATGTATAATCACAATTTATTTCACATAATTTATTACAAAATATTATGATATTTTAACATCTGTCAATACCTCCAAAATGGCCGAACGCACTCGTAAACAAACTCGTCGCGCTTGTAATATTTCATCAAATGAGGATGAAATACAGCGAATCCTTTTGGAAAGTGGCAGTGAGAATGAAGTTGATGAATATTCTAGTGATTCTAGTGATTTTACGCCTTTGAACAATGTTTTGGAGCAATGTTTGGTGGCTCTCCACATGCCAGAATGCTTTAAAGTTTATCACACTCTTTCTAAACTACCTGTGGATGAGCCATAATGATTTAGCTTACGAATAAAAAAATTATTATGCTTTTTATGTTTTACCATTTTTCTTTTGTGTGTAGTCAAAATTAAATAGTGTGTTGTATGAACAAATTATGTCATCTTTATTAGTGGTGCAATGGGTTAATACTAACATGGAAGCTATTCCACGCCAACGGACCCACAACCCTGAAATCGCAATCGTAGAAACTTGCTTTATTGGCTCTGACTGGAATCGTAATATTCTAATAGTAAAATAAATAATAAATCCCAAAAATTGAATTGAAAGAATAACTTTTTTCTCTGGTGAATTCCAAATGAATAGATGATTGAAGCCAAGGAAACGTGCAAAACGTTAGGCATAGAATGAACTGAATTTCAAATAAATTTGGATGTTGCTTCTGTATGTGTGGTGAAGCGATGAACAGCGGAATTTCAATTACTGATAAAACGGAAGAAAGTATTATGAACAAAATTATAAAAGGATCACTACATTGGTTGGGAAATATGAAACGCATAGATGAAGAATGGTTAAGAATGTATCCGTTAAAGGTGTGAATACGGAGTCGGAGACCACGGAAAACTTGACATGACCAAATTAATCAAATTTCAAAGGTCGGCCATGTTAGAGGTTGGAAGAACCGACATGCCCGTATGACTCGCTGTTTGAATGTCGAGGAACCCCTTCGGAGAAACGGCGTGATGTTTTTTTTATTGTTGCTTCTGTAACAAATAGTAAAGATGATATTGACTTCGTCACTATCATTCTCTTCTCAGTTGGCTATGTTTTTCATTAGTTACCTCGAGGGGAGAAAAAAATTTGTCTAATATGGAATTTTTTAATCGGAACCTTTTCTTGTAAATTCAGGGGTGCCACAAGGTTCAATCCTAGGCCCACTCTTCACCTTTTTTTTTTTTTTAAAAGAGTATCTCGTCTTCCTATTGTCGAACCATCTCTCATGCGTTTCTGGTGTTTACTATTCTTCTTTCCGTGTCCTGTCAGGTCTCCCCAACGTTGACTATCACCCTTGAGTAGGCCTCCCTGTCCTGGGCCGCCCTGAACAGCTCCTCCACGGTCCTTACCCCTGTCCACTCTCGGATGTTCCTCAGCCAGGAAACCTGTCTTCTCCCAACACCTCGTCGACTCTCAATCTTACCCTCCAAGATCAGATGTAACAGTGCGTACCTTTCGCCTCTCAGAACATGGCCCAAGTAGGACACCTTACAGACTTTGACGTTAGTCAGCAACTCTCTGTCTCAACTCTGGCTTTATGGAGAACGGTTGTGTTGCTGACCATGTCAGTCCAGGAGATGCGTAACATCCTTTGGTGTATCCACACAGGTAAAATAATATATTGTTATACTATTAACAATATATAATTGTACCTGTTCTCAATAGATGCCTTAAACCTTAATTTTGTAATGCCTATTGATGAAATAAAATGATTTGATTTGATTTGGATGGGGTGGATGCATACAGCAGCAGATAAACTAATTCACTAACTATTACGCCGTCTCTTTGAAGGGGTAGCCAGAAAGAATAGACAGCTACACTGCTCTTTCCTGACATACTTTTCTGGCTCCATCAACATTCGTACATCCTGTCAAGCACACATGTCAATTTCTGTGACTTTTCATGTGGCTGACATTTAATAAAAGGACAATTTTTTTTTAATATTAAATTTGAATATATTCTTCATATCCCAAATTTTCATACATTTGTCTATGCATAGACCTATTTTACATTTTTGCATTTACATATATAAGCTTTACGATTCTATTATTATTTTTATTAGGCGAACCGTAATAAAACACAACGCATATCCCAAGAGTCGACCTTGTAACGCAGGTTCAAACACTAATATTACGCATCATGATCAGTATCTCGTCTATTTACGTTAGCTAATATACATATTTTGAATACTATTGTCATAAATCAGTGTAATCCGACAGCGAAATGCACCATAATCACTGGTTCCGTACGGGACCACGGGGTGTCTAAAGGTTGAGGAGTTCAAAGTGTTGAAACCACTGATTTTCCGAAATTCATAGTTTTAGTTATAACCTTAATGAAACTACACATAGTATCTAACTTGAAAGGCGGCCATGTTAGAAGTAAGAACAATCGACGGGCGTGCATGTCGCAATGTGTGAATGTAGAAGAGGCGAGAGAGTTATGTCAGGATAGAACAGTGGCAGCCCATCTTATCTGCCTGCCTTTTCAGAGGAACGGCGTGATGGTTAGTTAGTTACGTAAACTGGTCAGCTTTAAAGTGATGAATGGTTTAAATAAGAACAATGTGTAACCACAAAGGGGTAGACAGAAAGAATGGACTGCCGCACTGTTCTTTCCTGACATACTTCTTTGATCCGCTCTGATTTCTTTGACTCATTTTCTTTCTGGCGCTATCCCAATTCATTGTCTGTGTTGACTGTTGGGATTGGCTCTTCTCGATCACAGGCTGTGCTTACGGTTCTGAGTATCGCCTTCACTCAAGCTATTTCTCTGCAAGACGCTATTGCACTGAATCATCCGCGTGTTCCTAGGTCTTCCTCTGAATGGTTGACACGGAAGATTCACAGACAAAGCTTTATTTACTGTGTGGTCTGGTGGTGTCTGTTTTATATGCCCGTACCATCTTATCTGCCTTTCTTCAAGCTTACTATTTGAATCAGTAACTCCCAGATTATCCCGAATGCGTGAACATTTTATTTTGTCTCTCAGCGATACCCTGGCGGACCACCTAACCATTCGCTTTTCTGCCGTTTCCAGTTGCCTAGTGAAACCGCTGTAAATTGTCCAACACTCGGAGCCGTACATAATTGCAGGTCTGACAATAGTCTGGTATTTAAATTTTTTGGGTCACACATAACACTTCTGTCATAGATCTAAATTTTAGCCACCCTATTCTGTGATCAACAACTCTTCATGTGGTCTAAATTCTATATTTGATTAATATGATTGTGCATGTTTTCCTCGATTTTTCTCTATTTTTTGTTCCATTAACCGTCCTACCTTTGGTTTATTTTCCGAGAAACGTACAAAAACAGGCAGGTTTTTTTATTAATGAAATTTAATTATATACTAATTTTATTTTGTTAAATTACGAAACGTCAAAACGATCATATTTATGAAGACTTGTGCTCAAGTTTTGATGGCACACGCGCGTATCCCTAAAACTTGTACATTTTAGGTACATTACTTTTTCTCAAGCCCGTACGTGATACAGGATATCGTAGAATGGACAGTCAAAGTGAACGTATCACGTTCGTTCAAATAGGTAGGGTGGTTAACATCCTTGGGGCATGCCTTATTTACCACAATTTCTGAACTTATTCTTTCCATACGTCTAAACCATCATTATTTTTGTTTATTATTTCCCGTTCCGTTTGCATCGTTAATATATATTTTCATAGAAAATTCACGTATGTATGGAAGCGAAGCATGGAACTGGCAAAAGAAGGATGAAAGTACAATAAATGCAGTAGAAATGAGATCTCTTAGACGAATGTGCAGATACTCTGTGTATGATAGAGTGTCAAATGAAAATATGAGACGTGAATGCGGTGCGAATGATGGTGTTATGAACAAAATAATGAAAGGATCATTAAGATGGTTTGGACACATGGAAAGAGTGAATGAAGAAAGAATGGTAAAAAAATATATGTTAACAATGTAAATGGAACAAGAAATAGAGGAAGACCGAGGAAAATGTGGCACGATCAAATAAATCGAATATTGAATGTCGGCCACGTGAGAAGTCAGAGAAATAAATGTAACACTGTTAAAAAAGTGTTACATTTATTTCTATAAGGATTGTAATATTGGAGTGTCTTTTTCTTAGAAAGATGAATATTATTATAGCGGAAGACCGTGAAAAAGTGGCACGGTCAAATAAATCAAATATTGAATGTCGGCCACGTGAGGAGTCAGAGAAATTGACGCGCGTTCATGACACGATATATGAATGTTGAGGAAGCGAGAGAAATATGTCAGGAAAGAAAAGTGTGGCAGTCCATTCTTTCTGCCTACCCCTTCGGAGAGACGGCGTGATGGTTAGTTAGTTAGTTTTTTAAATTCACATAAGTTTATGAATGCGATGACATACATATCTTCAGTGCTAGGGTCAAAGCACCAATGAATGACCGTTTAAGGTTCAGCTTGTACTGAAATCCACATTAAAGGCATTAATTTCATTATTTCAGTGTACAAAATAAATGAAAACAATAAAAAACACATTGACTTCTCTAAATTCTCTAACTTTTTTTATTGAAATATGAGTATTACTATTAAAATTAATATTTCTCTAAAAAAATAGCACAATCACCAGTAAATGACCACTTCAGGTTATATTGATACAATACATAGATTTTGTTACATTGTCACAATGAAACACCCTAACATATAAAAATATGTAAATATTCAAAGAATTGCATAAGAAATAACATTAAAAAAAACACTAACCACACTTTTCCTTATAAAAAACTACTAACAATCTCAGAACAACAATGGGAAGACGCACTTTTACTGTTTGACAAGGCACAGTTCAAAACTGATAGTTTTGTTTCTTACCAACAGTTGTCTCTGCCTGCCTCTTTTGTCATAGTTTCTTGGGATTAAAGTTTTTTGACTGGACACATAGAGCAATTCTTATTATGTTTTGTTTTATTAACCAACAGTCATTTACTGGGGGGCGGTCAAATACTGGTGCTTCGACCCTATTCTCTTTTTTTTTTTTTTTATAAGTTTGATTCTTCATTGACCACAAAAATGGTTTTACATTAATAAACCGTTCTGAATGTTTATATTTATTATTGCAATTAATGTTCTCTATTACATTGTACGTTTGTATTGTATAACATTGTATTTTTGTATTGTAAAGGATGTTGAAAAAAAACACATTAAAATAATGTTAATGTGTATAATATAGGCTTTATTTAATAGATAATTTTATGCCATTATTGTTTATCCGCCAGAGAATGATCAAATGCTGTGTGTGGTCTGTTTTATCGTACGAGTCTGAACTTGAAGTACTTGAAAGTTAACTCAATGAACAGACTGGTAGCATTTGAAATGTGGCTCCATCCCCATTCTAGAGTTCCCTGGACAGACATGGTTACCAATACCGAAGTCCTGGGAACTGTTATCAACTATCATGGTTCGAAAGATCTCACATCTGGGTCATATACTAAAAAAAAGAAAAGTACCACCTTCTCCAACTAATATTGGAGGGGAAAATTGAGGGACGCCGAGGGCCCGGAAGGAGACAAATGTCCTGGCTGCGAAACGTGAGGGAGTGGACCAGCATCCGAAGTGTGGAGGAGCTGTTTCGAGCGGCACAGGACAGGGTCAGGTTCGCCGAGGTGATCGCCAACGTTGGGGGGACCCGACAGGGCACTTGAAGAAGAAGATCGTTTAAATATGATTTCAGGCATATGAGCGCCACGGCTAGCTCGAATGAAGCGCAATCGTGAAGTCCAATTTTCAACAATTGTCGTCTTTGTGGATGCGCATGGTTATCCACTAGAGTGTACGTGGTGCGAAAACGATCCACGGTCTTCCGAATAACTTGCTCGGATGGACGATTATGTCGGCTGTAAAATGGACGCAGTGCACGATAAGTTTGGAGAACCGATCCACGATTTTCCAAATAAATTTGCCCAATTTGTGAGCGCTGTTCTGATGTCAGTCTATTCATGATGAAATGGCAAAACGTGTTGACTACAAATCAACTGTCAACTGTCAAATTGACAGTCTGTAGAAACAATGTTGCCAGTTTAAAAATCAAACCTCGAAAAAAAAAACCTATATAACATTGTATTTTTGTATTGTATAACATTGTATTTTTGTATCGTATAACATTGAATATTTTACTGTGTAACAGTGTATTTTTGTACTGTATAACATTGTTTTTTTGTACTGTATAACATTGTTTTTTTGTACTGTATAACATTGTCTTTTTTTGTACTGTACAACTTGACCAAACCTTTAACTGGAATGGGAAGCTTACGACCAATTTCAATCATATTGTATATCTAAAGTAAAGATGGCAGTGCACAATGGGGTTCTAGTGCCAACCCTTATGTATGGAAGTGAAGTGTGGAGTTAGAAAAAGAAGAGTGAAAGCAGGACAAATGCTGAAGAAATGAGATCAGTGAGAAGAATGTGTGTGAAAACTATGAATTATAGAATACCGAACGAGGAAATAAGGAAGGATTAAGAAAGATTAAAAAAGGATGACTTTGATCTAATGTAACTTAAGTTGCGGCTGTTTGGCGTAACACGGCTCAAAGCATTCTTATAACTGGCCTCTATCATATACAATCACAGATTTTTCTCTATCTCTTTCCTTTGCTGAGATATTCATTATCCCAATAGCCGCAAAATTGTATTAATTTGATACATGTTTTGGCAAAAAGCATCATTTTAAGTTGCTGCTTTTTACCACGGCACAGCCAAAACTTGCGGCCTTTTGCTGCGACACAATATGTATCCTGGCAAATGACAGCAACTTAAATTGCGGCCCATTACCAAATTATTTGTGCGACGGTCTAGCTAATATGTGGCGACAAAACACATTTTCTTTAATAATATGAAGCTTACTATACTTTTATGGCAAAAACACGTCTTAATCATTTCTAAGAACTGTATTCTTACTTTTAAAACTTAGTTTGCATAAGAAAACTTATTTTAAATGATAAAATATAGCAAAAAACAAAATAAAACTATAAACCCGTTTATCTCAAAACTACTATTTTTAACTTGCGGCTATTTGCCTTTGCACATTAGAGATGGTTTGGACAAAGGGAAGAATGGATGGGATAATAATTATTAAAATGTTGTTTACAAGCAGTGTGAATGGAAAAAAAAGCCAAGGGTGATCGAGAAAAGCTCAGCATGACCAAATTAATCAATTACTAAAATGCATATTTGAAGTCAGAAAAACGAAAAGCGTGCATTTTACGATGTATGAATATATAGAAGCTCGACAGGTATGTCAGAATAGAGCAGTGTGGTGGTCTATCCTCTCTGCCTACCCGTCTCACTACATACGATTCGACCAATCTAGCTAGACAAAACTCGAAAATCATTATGTTGAAATATTGCTTTTCTTAAGTATTACTATGCTCTTGAATGTTTTCTTCAACCGATAACGCACTCCAAACAAATATGGGCGCCACAGTTGCATTACTGTTGTTGAGCGAAATCGCCGTTTCGGTTTAGGGCAGCCCGCCCCCCGCTCAGTGTTACTGCGGACGTCGACGTGTGCGGATGTGTTACTTTGTTCTCTGTAATTTCAAGTGCTTTTTAGGAATGGATTGTTCAACTAGAGGTAACTATTGATTTATTATATTATTATAATCCACCAAAATACTTGTGAAGACTTCGGGATACTGTTTTAAAGAACACCGTTTTCAAAACCACAAAAAAAACGCATAAATTGACTTTGGATAGTCTTAAAGTCTAGAGTCACGCCGGGTCACGTCATGATTTAGGTCTTAAAATATTTTCGCATCATTTCAGTTTGTTGAGAACATAATGTTTTTTTGCTATTATTTGCTAGAGTAAAGATTTATATTTTTTTATTTATAGGTGCCCGGATTTCGCGAAAGTCATTATTTGAATTTTGGCGTTCTACCTCGTTCAAAGGCAAACTTAGCAAAGTTATAATATTTTTAAAGTCAAGATTTGTTAATTTTGTCCTCAAACAAGATCAAGAGAAGCCCTTAAAGATATTTCTGAAAAGGGAATGCGAAAAGATTCGTTCGAAATGGCTTCGTAAAAATAGACAATTACATTTATTTTTAAGTGCACACGAGGATTGGTTAAATGAAGAAATTGTATTTAATATGTTCTACGAACCGCTCCCGAAACCAAATTCCAGTGTTGGCAGACCGAAAAAGCGTTTTGAAGATAGTTGCACTAAATCGAAACAGCGCAAAGTTCAGCATTTATTGGAAAAATATAACGATGCACAGCTATCTTTTGCTGCACAATTAAGTGTGCGAGGCAGTGGTAAACGAGACGCTGCTAATTTAATACAGGAAGTGTCTACAGCTTCGCCAAGACGAGCTACCGAATTAAAAAAAGCTCGAAGAAGAATTAACATAAACAAAGAACAGCGCCCTTACACCCCGGAGGAAGCGTTGGCTTTATTTATTGCAAGCAATTTCACTGTGCAGATGTACAAAAATATTCAACAGGAGTCGAATGAAAGAGGATTCCGTCTATACCCATGTTACGATAATTTAGTTAAAGTGAAAGAGCAGAGTTACCCTCCCGTCGAAAAACTTACAATGACAGACACATATGCCGAAGTTGAGCTGCAAGCTTTATTGAATCATACCGCGACAAGGATATGCAAAAATATTCTAGGAGATGTCATTGTAATGTTGAGATCTGATATAAATGTGTTGAACTACACCATGATTTACAAGTGGGGATGTGACGGTTCCTCGGGCCACAGCTTATATAAGCAACCATTTGAAAATTCGAGCGATACAGACGAATATATGTTTGTAATATCTCTAGTGCCATTAAGAGTAGTTGATAATTCAAATAAAAATATAATATGGGAAAACCCACGCCCATCTTCACCAAGATTCTGCAGAACAATTAAGTTCATATACAAAAAAGAGACGGAGCAATTAATAAAACAAGAATGTGAAGCTATCGAGAAACAAATTCGAAATTTAGTGCCAACTGTTATACAAATGGGAGATGGTGTAAATATATTTGTAGCCCACGAATTGATTCTGTCAATGATAGACGGGAAGGTTTGTAATGTTCTCTCTGCAAATAAGTGCACCCAAAGATGTTTTATTTGCAAAGCTACATCCAAAGAGATGAATTCAACCACTATCGTAAGAGAGCCTGATGAAAACATGTACAGGTTTGGGATATCAAGCTTGCATGCTTATATCCGCACAATGGAATGCCTGCTAAATATTACTTATAGAATGGAAATAGCTGAGTGGCAAGTTAGGGGAGAGAAAAATAAAGAAATTTTTAAAAAGAAGAAGGATACGATAAAGGGTCAATTCAAAGAAGTTGGTCTCATTATAGACAAAGTTAAACCAGGTTTTGGTACAAGTAACGATGGCAACACCGCAAGAGCGTTTTTTCACAATTATAAAACAACGGCTCGTATCACTGGTATTGAACAAAATATAATATATCGTCTCAGTACTATTCTTGCAGCAATGGCGTCTGGCTATGAAATTGACTCCGATAAGTTTAAACAATATTGTTTGGAAACTCGGGACTTATATCTTACTCTGTACCCATGGTATAACATGCCAGCTACATTACATAAGATCCTGGTACATGGAGCCGAAATTATAAAACATTCTATCATACCAATAGGTCAAATGTCCGAAGAGGCTTCCGAGGCAAAAAACAAAGAAATTAGGAAGGTAAGATTAGGTCACACATTAAAAACATCTCGTGTACGCACAAACTATGACTTAATTAAGTATTTATTAATGTCGTCCGATCCATACATTTCACTGTTGCGGAAACTACCAAAAAAGAATACAATAAAGCATTATACAGATTTAAAATCATTGTTAAAGTCAAATTAAATTATATTTAATCCAGAAAATTGTGTTTTATTTACTTCCATGTCTCTAAATTGTCATTAAAGATCATTTAAAATCATGTAGCTTTGATTCTGAATTTTGTCTAGCTAGATTGGTCAAATCGTACACTGTGCGTCTGTTGAAATGGCATGGCTGTCAATTAAAATGTATGTTCCCTTGTTTCAGAATATTCTTCAATCCGATGCAACTCTCATTTGGTTGACTATATCAGTGGACATATCGCACTTTGCAAAAGTATGTATCAAAAGTCACTATATTATATGGTTTAAAACTAATCAATGAATAGAAATGAGATCTCTTAGACCAGAATTCTTCCATTTTGTGTAGACCCCCTGTTTTCCTAATAAATAAAAAATTAGGGATCTATGAAATGAAAATGGGAGTCCACGATAATGGATCTCATGTCTGATGGTTGAAACGTTTTAACGACTTTTTTTCAAGCTCATTCGGCAAAGATCGGATATTCGATTTTACCAAATAAACTTTAAAAAATGGTCGCCAAACGTTTCGATCAGCATATTTTCCCCAATGAGCTAAAAAATGGGTCGCCAACGATTTCGACCATCCGACCGGCCTCTGGTGACACCGGTGGGAAGAGCAATTAGTCTGCTGAACGCGGTCTCCGCGGAGATCGACGCCTTTCATATTAGTGAAGGTACGTTCAGGAGACTCTTGACTTTAGAAATTATCTTGTCTTCCTAATGTCGAACCATCTCTAATGCGTTCCTGGTGCTATGTTGTATTTTTATAATAGTTTACCTGTACTCAATAGATGCCTTAAACATTTTCCTGTTTGTAATGTCTTTTGAGTTAATAAACAAATTTGATTTGATTGACATGAGATCCACTATCGTGTAGTGTTGGGTAAGACACGATTTTAAAATGAGTTTTGTATGAGGTGCTTAAATACTGAAATGTCTTACTACAATGTAGTGCCTCAAATTTAGTGAGGTGTGACGTAATGCGAATGAATGACTACTACGTATTTTTAGTTGTAGTGGGACATTTGGCGTTCGTGTATGGGATATTTGTACGCGGCGGTGGGCTAGACATACGGGGATCACGTGCAAATTGCGTTAGGGTATTGTGATTCCAAGTTATCGACATCATTTTACTTTTAGTTATAAAAGTATTTATATTATTTTAACAGCAAATTAGCATTTAAATGTACATTGTGCATTACTTTCAATGGATTATATTAAATATGTGGTTTAGGAAATGACATTGGTGACGTCACCGATCGTGTTTCTTACAAAACGCAATTAAATTTGCAAAAAAATTTAACGTGTATAATTTTTCTGCTTTATCTCTGATATTCAGACACCAATTCTAAAAAATATCATGCTTAATAAATAGAAAGATTTTTTTGCAAACCAGTGTTTTGATGTACAAAGATCCGCGCCGAGTACTAAAATGGGTGCGCTTGCACGCATGGCACGTGCATATCACGCGTCTGGGATGTTATGACTCGTGACTGGCAGGTGTCCTCGACCGGATACCAGGATACATGATTTTTCAAATAATTTCATTTTTAAGTTGCGTTTTATAACTGTCGTGTACAAGTCATCTTGATTTTGTAATTTTATGTTTCGTTAAAGTTGATAGTTGTGTTTCTGTTTTAAAATAGAACATGAAAGTATTCATTTACAAAATATGTAGGTATATTTATAATACATACCTACGTACCTACTATTTGAAAATAATACTAGTGAAAATCTTTTGGTTTGGTGAATTGGATAATAGATATTTATGTAGCATCCGTGGCATGCTGTAAATACAGTTTAGTTTTTTTGAAAGAACATTGGTGCTGGTAATTTTTTTATTTGTTTGGTGGTGGTTTTGTTTCATGTACATAATTATATTTTTAGTAAAGGCGAAAGATATATTCGTATTGAAGGGAAACCAGAGTTTAGTTTTCTTACCCTCTGAGGGTGCGCTGTTTTCCAGCTGGGAGAGGGAGGTTGCCCTTCTGTGACGGGTCTCGTTCCTCTCCCTGTTGGCCATACTAATAATTTGTGCAGTGGTTTTATTTATTTATTTAATATTATGAAATGCTTCCTAAACCTCGTCCTTTGTCCTACATGCCAAAAACTGTACTCTACGTTATTATTATTATTATTTTTTTCCCATCCCTCATTTGTCTCCTCTGCCTCTCCTGTTCTTCCCGCTGTATATTCCTGTGGTGTATATTTTATCTTTTATATAATGTTCCTCAAATGTTCATGTATTATATATTATGCTTATTTATTTATTCAATAAAGTACAGCGGAACATAGAAGTGAGATTGAGTAGATTAAATGTGGTCTGGCACCCCCTTGTTGTTGCCGTATTTAAATGCAAGTCCCGGATGGACCGGGGACAGGCCCAGGGAGTGTACGAGCGAGGCTGATAAAAGGGCGCCGCTACGCCCTATAACAGCCTCGGGTATGTGGCGGGAACTTCTATGTTCCTTTAAAAAAAATATATATTTTTAATAAACAATAAAATCATAAAATGTCGGAGTGTAGCCCTGCAATTTTTAAAAACGACCATCATCCATCTTCCAACATCGTAAAGTACATAATGCACAGGTGAATATTATTATTGTTAAACAAATGAACGCGCGCCGTATTGCGGCGAGCGTTCACATTATTAGAAACATTGATTATCAGTATTATTACATACTTTCCCATGTCACACATGTTCCTATATATCCCAACTTTCAACTATGCCCAATGTCACACTGACTTAGTGACGCACGCAACGACGCAATACACGCATCACACAAACACAAATGTCACAAAAAACAAGGCAACACAAAAATGTCCCATCCACAGAATGTACCAGTGCCATGTAGTATCGTAGTATAGACAGTATTGTGTGTAGTGAGTAGTGAAATGTAGTGATGTAGTAATGTAATGTGTTTGGTGTGTTGCTTGCACAGACATACGGCAGAATGTGTTAGAGTCGTGTCAGAATTGAGTTGGGACAAAGCATTAGAGTTGGTACAAACGTATTTTTTGTAGTGATGGGACATTTGGCGCTCGTGTATGGGACATTTGTAGTGCCTCATGTATGAGTTACTCAACACTACTATCGTGGACCCCCATTTTCATTTCATAGACCCCCAATTTTTTTTTTCGCTGACATGGACCCCTTGCAAGTTGCCGTAGACCCCTGGGGGTCTATATAGACCACTTAGGGAATCACTGTCTTAGACGAATGTGCGGATACTCTGTGTATGATAGTGTCGAATGAAAATATAAGAAGTGAATGCGGTGCGAATGATTGTGTTATGAACACAATAATGAAAGGATCATTAAGATGGTTTGGACACATGGAAAGAATGAATGAAGAAAGAATGGTAAAAAAATATATGTTAACGATGTAAATGGAACTAGAAATAGATAAAGACCGAGGAAAACGTGACACGATCAAATAAATCAAATATTGAATGTCGGCCACGTGAGGAGTCAGAGAATTTGATGCGCGTGCATGACACGATATATGAATGTTGAGGAAGTGAGAGAAATATGTCAGGAAAGAAAAGTGTGACAGTTCATTCTTTCTGCCTACTACTTCGGTGAGAAGGCGTGATGGTTAGTTAGTTATTATTATGATTATTATTATTATTATTATATATTTTTTTCCTTGTATACAACAGGTTGTTTGAACCCAATTACTGCATACAATTTATTTTAGCTATTATATTGATTCTCATGACATGTGATAGGTAGCCAATCTATCGCAATTTTATTGTCATGTGAATTCTACACCAGACCAAAGACAGTGTGACAATCACACTGCCGTCGCCGGGAATCGAACCCGGGACCTTCAGTATTGAAGTCAGAGCTCTTACCACTCGGGCACGAAAGCCTCGAATAACGGTTTACGTTAGTAACAATAATTTTAATATGTTATTGATCTTGAATATTAAATCTTGAGTAAACTGAAGAAAATATAGAGGAAGACCGAGGAAAATGCGGCACAATCACATACTAAAAGTCGATCGTGTAAGGAGTCTGAGAAATCGACGCTCGTGCATGACACGATATATGAATATTGAGGAGCGAGAGAAATATGTCGGGAAAGAATAGTGTGGTAGTCAGCTTTTCTCTTTCTTAAGTTTGGAAATTTAGACCTGTTCACATGCTGTTTCTCCGAAGGTGTAGGCAGAAAGAATGGACTGCCACACTTACCCGTGGCGGCACTCCATCGTTATCTTTTTGCCCTCGCAGGAGACACGGTGTGATGGGTTGCGAACCTTATCACCACCAATAGCCATCTCCCGCGCAAATTTAGATCGTCCAACGTCCACAAAATAAATCTAAAACGAATAATATAAAATTCGATATATAACAAGATAACATTCGATAAATATAAAATTCGATATATAACAAGATAAAAATACAATAATTTAATACATGATTTTATTTTAGATGGTGCAAATGTTGTCAGCTGGACGATCCAGACTTTTTTGTTTATTTAATTTATATTCCACTGTTCTTTTAAATAACTGTAATTAGGCACTTAAAGCAATCCGACTCTAGCAAGAACTTCAAAATATTGAATTTAATTTATTACTCTACATATCCACCGTTTTTTTAAATTCACTGTAATTAGGCACTTACAACAATCTAACACCAGCGAGAACTTTAAAATATTATTGAAGAAAATATTCAAATTGTCATTGGAACAAATGAAAAATTTATTTGAACACCTCGTCACCTGAGAGTAAGAAGGTTCCAACTGTCAAAAGCAAAAAGCTGAGAAAAATGAAGTCAAGCTTTTGTTGGTTTCGGGTGTGTATCTTGGAATAAAAAGGTTCCATCTGAAGCAGATGAAATTCTTTTACCGAGAAGCGTGTAAATTATCTCTGGCGACAGTTGGAATAATAAAGTTCTAAGTGTAAATGAGTCCTTCTTCAGTAAATCGTGTGTTTTGAATGAACAGATGAAACTTGATTCTTTTCGTAACATCAAAATGACGATACTATTACATGTTTTTTTTCATTGTACGTATAGATAAGGTTAGTAAGAACCCTTTTCACGAAAAAAAGCCAAATGTGAAATTTTGTTAGTTGGAACCCTCTTACTCTCAGGTGACGACCTGTCAAAATTCTTTATATAAACGAAAAAACTTCCATAATTTTAACATCAAAACAGTACAAACGTATTACGTGTCACAATTAACTATTATAAAGTGCGGCAACAATCAAATTGACCAAAATAATTCACTTATACATGGAATATCTCCAAATTTATGGGAGCACCACATGAACCAAACTTTCAAAATCAGATAATGATTAACTAATAATAAAATAACAACTAGTTGCAACCGGTGAAATATTGACAGAAGTAAATATTTTCTACCCTTTAAAACTTGGTTCACTATACAATCGTAATCAGGAAAAAGTTTTAAATTTTTTTTCACACATTAAAAGTTTCGCAATTTACAACACCAAATTGTTCTTCTTTTCTTTTCTACAACAATAATCAGAAAAAAATTTAAATAACCCAGAAACGTTTTCAGCCATCCGTGTGTATATCGAATTACTTTCGGAGAGAATCAAAGTATTCCTCTCTTTTGTTTCTTCTCATGACATGTGACAGGTAGCTAATCTATCGCCATTTTATTGTCACTTGAATCGACAAGTGACAATCATACTGCCATCGTCGGGAATCGAACTTGGGAACTTCGGTATGCTACGAAGGTCACCAAAATGTATTCAAATTATTCTCGTACTCCTTGATGACATCCGGTTTTTGCCTATTTATAATATGAAGGTGCTTGAAATGTATCGAATTTCATGGAATTTAATATGTTTTTAATATTTATTTTTAGTGTAATGCGCACACCAGCTTCAAGAACAGCATGTACGAGTGTAAAGCACACGACAGCTCCGAGTGTAATGCACGTGACAGCTCCGAGTGTAATGCACGCGACAGCTCCAAGTACAAAGCACACAACAGCTCCAAGGTGCCAGCTCCAAGTATAGCAAGTCGGCTCCAAGTGAAACGCGCACGTAAGTGCTACCAATTGTGATAATTATATGATAAATCCCTCGCGCATTAATAAGATAAGGGTCATATCATTTGTAATGTTTTTTTTTTTAGTACAAAGGATTTCACAAATTTATCATATTTTAAGACAATTTTATGCTTTCGAGATTTGCATATTATTTTTTTGTTTGGTGTTCTTCTATCAATCCTTATGTATAAAAATGAAGGCAGAAGAAGGATGAAAGTAGAATAAATGCGGTAGTGATGAGATCTCTCAGATGAAAGCATTATGAATTGTTTGGGTACATGGATACAAAATGAACGAAGGAACAATGGCAAAAGAAAATATACAATCAATTAACCAATGTAGGAACAATCATGCATGGATAACATGCTGTGTGGATGTGGAGGAAGATTCAAAAGTATCTTGAAGAAGGATTGCCTACATAACTTAATGAAACTAACTAACTAACCATCATACCGTCTCTCCAAAGGGGTAGAAAGAATGGACTTCCACACTTTTCTTTTCTTCAACATCGTGTCATGCAAGTGCCTCGATTTCTCCGATTCCTCACATGGCCAACATTCAATATTTAATTGTGTCACGTTTTCCTCGGTCTTCTTCCATTTCTTGTTCCATTTACAAAAACAAACAAACAAACCATCACGCCGTTTCTCCGCAGGGGTAGGCAGAGAGAATGGACCGCCACACTACTCTATCCTGGCAAACCTCCCTAGCTTCCTCCACATTCATACAACGAGTCATACACGCACGTCGATTCCTCCGACTTCTAACATGACCAACCTTTAAAATTTGATTAATTTGGTCATGCCATGTTTTCCTCGGTCTGCCTCGACTTCGTACCCCATTTACATCATTAACGTATGCTTTCTTAACCATTGTTTCTCCATCCATGCGTTCCATATGTCCGAACCAACGCAGCGATCCTTTCATAATTTTGTTCATAATACCTTCTTCCGCTCTACATTCCTTTCTTATATCAGCATTTGAGATTCTGTCGTATATCGTTCTACCACACATACGTCTTAGGGACCTCATCTCTACCGCATTTATTCTACTCTCATCCTTCTGCCAGTTCCATGCTTCGCTTCCATACATTAGGGTTGGGGGTCCATTCACATTGTTAAAATATACTTTATTTTTACCATTCTTTCTTCATTCATTCTTTCCATATGTCCTAAACTGAATGAATGAATCATTAAAAACCTTTTTATTAAAACTCGAATATTTTTATTTACAAAAAAAAAGCATTTTGTCCTGGGGTTGTATTGTAAAAAGACACCATGAAATTGTCTTAAAATGTGATATGTAATGTCTTCTTTTGGGAAGTATGGTCAACCTTCTTGTACAAATATTTTTATTTCCCATTATCGATATGTTAGCAACTAAAATATTTAGTGAATTAGAACATGCTGGTATGCATTATGTGCATGGATCACTGAAATTGACAGTTCTCCAATAAGTGATTTTATCATAGTATTTTTTTTCCTGTGACATCAAATAAGACTTTTTAAATTAATTTAATTTGCTTCCAAAGAATTTAATTTTTAAATTTCTCTTCAGTTTTAATTTGTTAATAATGATTTGATTTTAATAACGAATGTTTCCGCCTAATTAGGTCACTTGTCACTTTGACACTTTAGCTGAAACTTACATTCGGTCCTGGCACTCGGCTAAGCGGAAGCACGGCTTCCTTATGGTGCAGCACACATACCCCCACGGCACTTTTCCAAATAATAACACCGGTCTCGGATCGAACTATTTAATTCCGCCCAAAGTATTACGACATTCCTACTAAATGTCCACTTCTTCGACGGAACGGAAAACTGACGTGAGGTCGCGGGAGCGTAAGGATGGTCCTTACTGGAGCACTGACAAGTGGTGACTTTGTGAAGTTCTAGAATGTTGTTGTACTCTAGCGATGTTTTTGTGGGGTGGTTTATCACTATCTTGGGTTTCAATTCCAGTTCCAAATCTATAACACACCTACAATCACCAACAGTTATAGAGACGCCTAAAGCGTCTGTTGTTACGATTATGGCGTTAGGGTCTAAAGTTTGCAGGTTAAATGTGAGTCCCGCATAATAACCAACCACTTCATGGTTCGGCAACTGTTTCTTAATTTCGACTGTCAGTTTTTCGACTGCCGAGTGAGAATGAACAAATATCAACGTCCTACCATGAATAACGTGGTCAATGTTAACATACCTGTTCTCTTTCCATAGCGGGTGGCTAGACAAGGTTCTCAATGGTAACTTAAGTAAACCAGCGACCGATTTGTCTTGTAATGATTTCAACACGTGATGAGTAATCGGGTGCTGGGTTGATGGTAACGTCTCTGATCCGTTACATCTGTGGCCGTAATTTTCGAAGTTAACATTAGTTGCGGTTACAAAAACTATGGTGGGTTTCTCTCTTGTTCGAGTAAAGATGTTTTTTTTTTGACTCAAAATTATCTGAGACTCCACCACAGTTGCGTCTTGTCTCATGTGGGCTTCGTCCAAAATTATGACATTAGTTTGCAGGGGGTTTTCATGGCCAGCGTGTACGTTGGCATTGAACTTGCCGCAAGTCATGATGTTGAGCTTTATCGACCCGGTGCCGTGTAACAGATTTCCTTGGGAGTTGCTGGAATGACCCATAGATAGAGTGATTTGGAATTTGGCACCAAGGTTGTTTGTTTTGATTTCGGTGGTGAACCAATTAAAAGCGTTTTGGGCTGCTGCCCGTGTAGGTTGTAGTAGCAAAACAGTATGGCCAGGTTGCTGCAAGGTTAATATAGCCATGGTAAAGCGAGTGGTTTTGCCTGTGCCTGTTGGGGCTTCCAAAAACCAGTACAATCTGTCAGCTGGCAGATCAACATCGTGGACTTGTTTAGCAGCCCGCTCGAAGTAATCGGATTGATGTTTGGGTAATGTGGCGTTGACACTTACTGCCACATATTCAGACTTGTTACCTGTTATTATTAAGGTCCTAGACTTGCCATACACTCCAACAATCGCTCCTTCGTCATCTATAATGGGCGAACCTGATAAGCCTCTGTGGGGTGTCCAAGCTATGGGATAAACGCGATTATGTTTATTGACCTTTTAAAAATACCTTTCTCCGGTCCTAAGCCAGCACCTTTGGCTGTTCGGCCTATACAAATAATATCCAAACAATTATTTAATATTTTATTTGCCGGAAATACCCGCGATAATATTCAAAACCTTTGCAAGTCGGCAAACAAAGGTAAAAATTATATCTACATAAATAAGATCTCCAAATATTTAAAGTCTAAATGTCTAGTTGCTAACATCTTTGTTTGATTACAAAATTAGCCTAAACATTTCCACCCCTTGTAATCAAACTAATTCTAATATGGTTACATAGAAACTTTAAACTAAGTTTAGTATGGCTACTAAGATACTTTAAACTAAGTCTAATATGGCGACCTTTGTTACAGGTCTACGATATGTGCCATACGCGGTTCTTATCTCTACTATTTACTAATTTTTCCTCTTCCAGTAAAAGCGTGTGCAGAACTTCCAATTTAAGTTCTGGGTGGTTTTCATTTACCTCTTTCCTGATATCATTTTCAACTGCATTTTCTACAGCAGATAGCCACGGCCTACAGTCCGTGCCTACAATTTCATCAATTTTTCTCAGTTGATGGGGCACAAATGATTTAAAATTTGTATCATCCGATTGAAGCCAACACATGACGACATTGGAGTCTATCCAAAGGTGTGTTGATTTATATTTAATAGATTGGTTTTCTATAGTCTTTTTTGCTAAGCGATTTTCCAGCAGGACTCCCTGAAGATCCTTTACCTTCCTTGCAATGAAGGTTGCTTTTATATTTTCTGTTACTTTCTGCACTCTGCAGTATGCGACACAACACAGTTTCATTTTATTAAAATCGCAAAATATATGAAATTTTTAATTGTATCTCAATAGAGACGAAGAAACAAACTGGAAACTGAATATGGATGATCAAGGTGTTTACAGGACTTATGACCTGTCATTGGTTGGGTTAAGCGCACGCTTCATGTAATTACAACATTCCCCATTCCACCATTGTTATTATGATCATGTATGATACATTTTTTGGAAGTTGTATATATACTCCAAATCCATACATATCTTCACGTGGCAGTTCCAGTTAGCCATCTATGTAGATTTGATTGTACTAATTAATTTTTTAGATTAATCTATACAATCCATCCACTAACGCCATCTATGAAGAATGATTGTTTAGCATTTAGCAAACTACTTTTATTAACACAATGCGAAGAGGCTACCGCCTCCTATCGCACTGTTAGAAGTCGCCTGGAGTATCCACTCCTATTTTATACGCCAAATAATTGACCAGAATATTTACAAATATTTGTGAAATGTATACTTACATCTGTATACGAATCCTGGATTTTCACCCGTGGGTGGTTAATTTAAATTTTTAATTGTATCTCAATAGAGACGAAGAAACAAACTGGAAACTGAATATGGATGATCAAGGTGTGCGCTTAACCCAACCAATGACAGGTCATAAGTCCTGTGTGCGCTTAACCCAACCAATGACAGGTCATAAGTCCTGTAAACACCTTGATCATCCATATTCAGTTTCCAGTTTGTTTCTTCGTCTCTATTGAGATACAATTAAAAATTTTAATTAACCACCCACAGGTGAAAATCCAGGATTCGTATACAGATGTAAGTATACATTTCACAAATATTTATATGAAATTTTCGATTTTTCACTTTTACGCATCCTTTCTCGTAAAATCGGAGTATTTTCAAGTGTTTTACTTCACACTGAATTTTTAACCAGGCAACCAACTCATTATAGTTGCGAGTATTTATCGATATCTTTTCATCGATGTCAATCCTTGATAGCCGCACAATTTGCATCCAAAATTTTAATCTAACTGTCAGAGGGGCGAGGAACCCGGGCGGATCAAACGCTGTTATGATCATCTTAAGCCTTGTCCTCTTAGTTCGTACTTGAACGCCCGAAACGATTTCCTTTCCTATTTTCTTGAAACTCAAATAAAAAAATAGTAAATCTAGTTTCGGGTCGCATTGTAAACCTAACGTTCTCTGAGCTGTGCCTATTCTTTCCTCAAAGTTTACAATGTAATGAGATCGCCGCGCTGGAGGTATATTTTTAAATGCTATTTGACAATTCAATGCCCAACTAGTCATATTAAACCCGCCTTTATCATGTATAAATCTAATTTGTCTTATTAGCTGCTGCGCAGCCTCACCCGATTTTACGCTATCTAAGTAAACGTCCATATAATATTTATTACGAAAAGCATCTACTGCTTCCGCATTCTTCAGAATAATTTTCCACATTTTTCCTTTTGACATATTTTGCAGATAACATTACGGATTTAGCCCCAAATATTATTAAGCACATTACATATGTGACAGATGGCAATTCGCGATTATTTCCTCTCCAAAGAAATAATAATTGATTAAAAACATCTTTCTCTACGATGTTTATCTGGAAAATCATTTTCTGTATGTTGACCGTAAACACAATTTTGTGTTTTCTAAATTTAAACCTTATTCCTAATACCGAATTATATAGGTCGGGGCCCTTTAGTAATTTGTCATGCAACGAGATAACTTTAAGTTTGGCCGCTGCATCGAACACAATTACTAATCTTCCTGATTTATTTGAATTAGATACTGTGAAGCGTGGCAAGAAAAATATTATCTATAATACATAAAATATTCTTAACTGAAAACTGTCTTGCATACACGTTCGAATTACAATTTTCTATTTTCTTACAATCAGTTTCGGAAAATTCCCTATTTTTATCAACCTTTTTCCCTAATGTGATTTTGTCATTTTCACATTCCTTATTTTTATCCATTTTCTTCTCTAATGTGTCCAGTCGTTTTTTAGCTGTTTCGAAACTATCTGGGAAATAGCTTTCATCTTCTTTCCAAATTAATCCTGTTTCCCATTTGTTATCGCTTCTTAGACGTGTTATTTTATTCAAAACCTCATACGCACGCTTGTCATGGTTACATATTTTTGGGTTCGTAACTCCCGCCTCGTCTAATTTAAAGCTGTCTCTTATTAAATTATACAAGCCTTCGTTTGGGTCTTCATCTCGAATATGCATACATATTTCGTTTCTTCTGTTGTCCGTGATCGGTACATGACCCATAGCAACCCACCCTAACAATGTGCGTGATAGTCTGACAGAATTTAATGGACCACTCGACAAGCCTCGAGAAATTATAAGGTCCCAATTATTTTGACCAATCAGCATTCGAGGTTTAATTTCTCCATTAAAGCATGGTGCATTCTTTAAGTGTTCATATTTGTCTATATATGATTTTCACAATACCGTTTGCTCGGGTATGTGCAAATCCTCAATCGTTCGGGCATTTACCTTGTATGCTTTCTTTTCATTCTTTCCTTTGACATTTACACTTATTGACATTGAGGAAAGGTCAGATGAGCATATATTGCCGATTCCATTTACTGAGAGCGGTTTTACAGGTCCTTTAATACCTAATGTTCTTGCGACGTCCGCTTCTATCAAGGTGACGGTTGACCCGTCATCTAATAAAGCTGGAATTTCCATCTCTCCGTTTGGCCCGTACACTGTTACCGGAATTATTTTTAATAACACTTGATTCCTAGACCAAGTGTTGGCAACAAGCTGCTGATCAATTTGATCGTTGGCCTCTGCACCAGGTGGCGAATTGTCTACTCTGCTCATGAGGAGAGGGTGATATTTATGCTCAGGAGACGTTGTTAACTTTGGGCACTTAAAATACACGTGACCTGATTTCAAACATTTGAAACATAATTTCTCCGACTTTATTGCTATCCATCTCTGTTCTATAGACAATGTTTTGAATTTAAAGCACTTAGAGGTTGTGTGATTCGACTTATTGCACAAATTACAAGAAACGAAATTCTTCTGTGAAGTATTATAACAACCTACTCTATTCATAGTGTTTACATTTCGCGATCTGTTTTTAAATTGATTATATGAATCTTCCTTACGAATATAACCCTTTTCATAAAAGGGTATGCCTGAATCTTTCGCGCTGATTACTATATCTTCTACCCAATTAGAAAAATAGACAATAGCCGGATCACTTGTACTGTTTCTTCCCTTGTCTGTTACCCACAACGCTCGTAAGTTATTCGATAGTTTACTAACAATTGATGTAAGCAGATCTGGATTATGTAAATGTCCAAAACTATTTAATGATTTAAGCATCCCTACCAAATTTTTAACTTTACAGGAAAATTGGATCAAATTATGAGTACCCGAATTTTCTTCCAATTTTCTCATCTCTTTGACTTCCTTTACAGTGTTTTCAATTATATGAGTAGTATTTCCGAATACATTTTCCAAAGTTGTTATCACGTCGTGCACATTATCCGGGGATAACAATAAGGCGGATACTGCGTCCCGTGCTGCACCTTTTAATGACTTTTGCAATCTATAAATATTATCGCAATCGTTCAATTTCAAATAATCTGTCGTATTTTTGAATATTGCTTTATAGGCAATCCATTCCGTTGGTTCGCCTGAGAAAATTGGAAGATCGGGCACTCTTGGCCTACCGGTATAATAAGATAAAGCCTTACCTATTGAGTCCGCGATGCGATCGGCTACGGATGAGTCATTCGACGATCCGGGAACTGGTCTCCGTATGTTTTCTGCATGTGGCTCCATCGATGTCATCTGGCGCCACCCCCCGTGCCGATGAATTCTCGAACCGGTTGCTCTGCAGGATACACCCTTTGCTGATGGTTCTGGTATTGAAGCTGTTGCGGCTGCCGAGGGTCCCGCCCTGATTGCGACGGACCCTCGTGTTCACCTGGATGTCGAGATTCGCCCCGCCCTGCTTGCGTCGGGCTCTCGAACTGTTCAGGCCACTCGGACGCTGAGAAGTGATCGTGTTGCTCACCAGTCCATCGCCTTTCCACTCCTGAAGCTTGACTCTTCCAGTCAGAGACACGTTCTATTAAAGATGGCGTATCTGAGCACGTGGATCTTACTTCGAACTCAAGTTCATTGTGAGCTTCTTCGGCCTCCAACATTGTCATTTCTGCTTGATGCTGCGCCTTCCTTTTCGCTTCTTCGGCCTCAAAAATTGTCATTTCTGCTTGATGCTGCGCCTTCATTTTCGCTTCTTCGGCCTCAAAAATTGTCCTTTCTGCTTGAAGCTGCGCCTTCCTTTTCGTCAACCTCAGCTGCTCACGGGACTTCCATAACAACGCCTCCATTCTTGAGCGTGTTGATACATCACTCGTCACTGAAGATGCTCTTGACGCACCTTTAGCGCCCTGCTGCTCCATCTTCTTCAGCCAAGTCCAAGATCCGGCTTGAAGGACCAGATGTTTCCGCCTAATTAGGTCACTTGTCACTTTGACACTTTAGCTGAAACTTACATTCGGTCCTGGCACTCGGCTAAGCGGAAGCACGGCTTCCTTATGGTGCAGCACACATACCCCCACGGCACTTTACCAAAATAATAACACCGGTCTCGGATCGAACTATTTAATTCCGCCCAAAGTATTACGACATTCCTACTAAATGTCCACTTCTTCGACGGAACGGAAAACTGACGTGAGGTCGCGGGAGCGTAAGGATGGTCCTTACTGGAGCACTGACAAGTGGTGACTTTGTGAAGTTCTAGAATGTTGTTGTACTCTAGCGATGTTTTTGTGGGGTGGTTTATCACTATCTTGGGTTTCAATTCCAGTTCCAAATCTATAACACACCTACAATCACCAACAGTTATAGAGACGCCTAAAGCGTCTGTTGTTACGATTATGGCGTTAGGGTCTAAAGTTTGCAGGTTAAATGTGAGTCCCGCATAATAACCAACCACTTCATGGTTCGGCAACTGTTTCTTAATTTCGACTGTCAGTTTTTCGACTGCCGAGTGAGAATGAACAAATATCAACGCCCTACCATGAATAACGTGGTCAATGTTAACATACCTGTTCTCTTTCCATAGCGGGTGGCTAGACAAGGTTCTCAATGGTAACTTAAGTAAACCAGCGACCGATTTGTCTTGTAATGATTTCAACACGTGATGAGTAATCGGGTGCTGGGTTGATGGTAACGTCTCTGATCCGTTACATCTGTGGCCGTAATTTTCGAAGTTAACATTAGTTGCGGTTACAAAAACTATGGTGGGTTTCTCTCTTGTTCGAGTAAAGATGAATTTTTTTTGACTCAAAATTATCTGAGACTCCACCACAGTTGCGTCTTGTCTCATGTGGGCTTCGTCCAGAATTATGACATTAGTTTGCAGGGGGTTTTCATGGCCAGCGTGTACGTTGGCATTGAACTTGCCGCAAGTCATGATGTTGAGCTTTATCGACCCGGTGCCGTGTAACAGATTTCCTTGGGAGTTGCTGGAATGACCCATAGATAGAGTGATTTGGAATTTGGCACCAAGGTTGTTTGTTTTGATTTCGGTGGTGAACCAATTAAAAGCGTTTTGGGCTGCTGCCCGTGTAGGTTGTAGTAGCAAAACAGTATGGCCAGGTTGCTGCAAGGTTAATATAGCCATGGTAAAGCGAGTGGTTTTGCCTGTACCTGTTGGGGCTTCCAAAAACCAGTACAATCTGTCAGCTGGCAGATCAACATCGTGGACTTGTTTAGCAGCCCGCTCGAAGTAATCGGATTGATGTTTGGGTAATGTGGCGTTGACACTTACTGCCACATATTCAGACTTGTTACCTGTTATTATTAAGGTCCTAGACTTGCCATACACTCCAAAAATCGCCCCTTCGTCATCTATAATGGGCGAACCTGATAAGCCTCTGTGGGGTGTCCAAGCTATGGGATAAACGCGATTATGTTTATTGACCTTTTAAATATACCTTTCTCCGGTCCTAAGCCAGCACCTTTGGCTGTTCGGCCTATACAAATAATATCCAAACAATTATTTAATATTTTATTTGCCGGAAATACCCGCGATAATATTCAAAACCTTTACAAGTCGGCAAACAAAGGTAAAAATTATATCTACATAAATAAGATCTGCAAATATTTAAAGTCTAAATGTCTAGTTGCTAACATCTTTGTTTGATTACAAAATTAGCCTAAACAACGAACGATGTTAATTTTATGCAACTTATATCTAATAAATAACATGAAATATTTAGTACTGAAATCAACTGGAATTAGGCATTGCCCTGCGACCTAGCGTCGCATTCGAGGTTTACGCTTGTTCAATACTAAAGATCACTTTTATTTATATATATAAACAAATTAATGAACTTAAATCTAACACATGCCAATATGGCGGTTAGTTGGCACTAAAACTTTGCCTTGACAACGTGATGAGCGTTTCAGATCAGGCTAACCTTGAACCATATTGGGGAAAATATTGACATTAACAAAGCAATTAGCACTTGGTAAACATCTGAGTTCTGGGACGTACCCTGGGTGAATAACCTTCACCGCCCCTCGGAGGAGTTAGTTATAAGGGAACTAGCCTATGATGTGTACGACTGAGTTCTGACACCTTGTCCAGGGCGGATAAACACACCGCTCCCCCAGAAGAGTCAATTATAAGGACACTAGCCTATCATGGGTACGACTGAGTTCTGACACCTTGTTCAGGGTGGATAAACACACCGCTCCCGCAGAAGAGTCAATTATAAGGAAACTAGCCTATCATGGGTACGACTGAGTTCTGACACCTTGTCCAGGGTGGATAAACACACCGCTCCCCCAGAAGAGTCAATTATAAGGAAACTAGCCTATCATGGGTATGACTGAATTCTGGTATATTATACCCGTGGCGACATGCCACTATTCAGAAGTAACTCTCTCAGAAGGGGCGTATTGTTGTAATACAAAACATACAACGAGCGTAATTAAACTGAAACAGTGACATGAACACTGATGCATATAAAAAAATAAAGAAATTACATTAAATGTGAAAACTTACAAGAGGCTGAGATGTATTTACATATGAAATTTACATAACCTATTTTTGTTAACTTATCAACTTAAAACTAGTTATTATATACATAAATAAATTTTGTTTCGCATAAACTCCAAATCTCGGCCGGAAGATCGTCCGAAACAATCAGGTCCAATCCCGGCCGTGGGAATAGATTCTAGCCCATTCCGCCCGGGCTGAGTTTAGTTGACCACGGCAGATGGTCAGTGCTCGCGATTCAACTATCCGTAGGACACCTCCAGGGATATCCGACTTGAGGAGGCGGAGTCCCTATATTTGGCAATAGGAGGGCCTACCCCTTTCGCGTCTGAGGAACATAGTCCAAATATTCTTGTTGCGGTTTCCGAGGAAAATCCGCCATAATGTATTCTTAACTGGGAGATTTCCGAGTTAAGTGTAGTTTTTTGCAGAGACAAATTTTCTCTGCGCGTGTCCGTGGTCATAATCAACCGGTATAGGTGTTTAGCAAATGGTGGTTGGCACGCGAGGGTATTTTAACATGCCCCCTTAATTGATTGGCATGGAATGACGTATTTTTAACGTGCGCCCCATTCTGTAGTTGACGCACAAAAAAAACAAAGAAAATTAATTTACGCGTGACCGTGGTTATAATCAACCGGTATAGGTGTTTAGAAGATGGTGGTTGGCACGCGAGGGTATTTTAACATGCCCCCTTAATTGATTGGCATGGAATGAGGTATTTTTAACGTGCGCCCCATTCTGTAGTTGACGCACAAAAAAAAAAACAAAGAAAATTAATTTACGCGTGACCGTGGTTAATCAACCGGTATAGGTGTTTAGCAGATGGTGGTTGGCACGCGAGGGTATTTTAACATGTGTTACGGTCTTCCAAAATGAAAATGCACGATCGACTGGATCTCGATGATTTATTATATAAATATACAATATGTGTGTTACAAGCTTTGTTTCCAAAATTAATGTGTGTGACAAATACAGCAAATACCTTATTAATAAGCAGGAGTTATCAAGGAACATTAAGATAATATCCTGAACTTTGCTGAATTCAAAGTGCATTAGTTCCGTTGAGCTTTCAAAGTCCATATTCACAGTATGTTTATAGAATATTGTTTTTCGATAGATTAGGGGGAACAGGAAGTCCACACCAGATAAAGAGATGCTTAATTACATTTTTTGGGCCTGCTTTCTAGTGGATACATAACACCTCCCTCAACAAGATGAGATAATGGCCTTTTGCTTTTATCTCATATCGTTTCAGAGTCTTGCACTTCTGTCATGGACCTCCTCGTTGTGATGATGTGGTGCGGGTCGATGACGGTTTAGCCTCTCTCGGGATAATTAGAGGTGGAATTATATATTTTCACTGATAAGACTTTGTGATTTTCTCCTCGTCTCGTATATTTAAAGTTTACAGTTTAGCTTTCTGGGATGATCTATATTGAGTATGCGTCGGGGTATATAGTCATTATAGACTTTTTAAACAGATCTAATCTTTTCGAGCTATTATTTCTTCAAGAGAACAGCTTTGTCCAAATTTTTGGTTCTCATTATACTCCAGTTCTCCAGATTTATGTCCTTCCAGTAGCATTTGCAAATAATAAGGAACATCCTTCTTAGTGGATGGTCCTGGGTTAGGATTTGTTCCTGTCATCTCATCATCAAGAGATGACATGGTGTGAGGTTGATCCGCTATCTTTGGACATTTGGTATTTCCTTCTAGTGCCTTAATAGGATGACCCCTAGTGGACTTGTTTATTAACATAGCAGTTAATTCTTCATCTGTTGGTAGATTCATTATCGATGCATCTAAATCTGCGTATCCACCTTTATCAGGCCTATCATCCTTAGTTATCTTTGCCATTTTTTCTATTTTTTTGATAACCTTGTCTTTTTTCTTCTTTTGAGAAGATTCTTTGTCTTTTTCTGGCATCCGAGTTCTTTTCCCCTCTTTAGATGGAGAGTCAACCTGAACAGGAGATCCAACTATATGACTTGTGGAATGCTTCCCAGCAACTGGCATTTTTTCCAGGAATGCATCTGCATCTCCTTCATCCATAGACAAATCATCGTCCTCATCAGCTTCTTCAACTTGATGGACAGATAGTTGTATCAATTCTTGTTCCAGATCGGCTTCCTTTATAGTAAGTTGTTCAAAAACTGGTGTATTTAAGGACTTTAACGTGTCTCCTAAACTACAAAGACATCTAGGCCTATTGCACCCTGTACATTCCTCCATTGTTTATATACTTATATGTTAGAATATGACAATAAAATTATATTATAATATGATATAATTAAGAGTAAACACATGTATGTCCCACTTCTGACACCAATTTTTATGTCATGGACCTCCTCGTTGTGATGATGTGGTGCGGGTCGATGACGGTTTAGCCTCTCTCGGGATAATTAGAGGTGGAATTATATATTTTCACTGATAAGACTTTGTGATTTTCTCCTCGTCTCGTATATTTAAAGTTTACTGTTTAGCTTTCTGGGATGATCTGACGGTTCTCAGATCTGGGAGGGCTATATAAAGGCAACGGGTTAATAGGGACGCTATCCTTGAAAAGAGTGTGGTAAACAAATGCCTATGGCCTAATCCCAAAGGAATTCGTATGTTAGAAAAATGCGTAGTTTAAAGTATCAAAGAAAAGCATTGTTCTCAGTTCATTACACTAAAGCTTGGTACTCGATATTGGTCAACCGAAATGAGTCACCCGAAATGGATCGGAATACATTACACTTCTCCTTGGTGATGTCTCTTCAAGAGATTGGTTATCATTTATTAATATATCGTTTTGTCTAGTTACATTCGATTTACATATTAAACAATTCATTATGGCTGGTATACGAGTACACATACATTGGCTTAAATCATCATTTCTCTAACTTTTGTTCAATATTTCTTACATTATGTTACTTATAATTAACAAATATCAGAATTGACAACATTATACAATATAAGTAAAGTAATGGTTGCTTACAATTGTTTATAATATTTTTGATTATTTGATTGAATGAATTTTTTTTTTTCATTTATTTTATCTAATTATTTAGCTACTACAATTTTTCATTTTCCAGCTAAATATCTTATTTCATTGAAGTTATTTATAATTCTAAGTTTCACAATTACAAGGGAAATTATTAAGTTCAATTAACGAATATATTTCACAAATTGGTCTACTGTACTCGTACTCGTATAAGTACACTTTACTGTACTCGTATACGTACACTTTATTATCAGTCTTGACAATTACTTTATCATCAAATGTTACAAATTATTCAAATGATCTAATTATGTATAAGTCGTTTACAAAAACATAAAATCCATCAGTTCCTTTCAATATCTTGTTTCAATTCTAATTTAAACATAATTTTATTTACTTTCAAATAATATAATTTCAACTTTTCAAATTTTTGTCGAATATTTGTTTATTCTTATCTAAACTAATTAAGATATCCTTAACATTGGTCGTTGTTACCTTTTAAACTTGAATTTGTTCATTTTAACAGTTCACAATTCTTTATTTTCAGAATTTAATTTATTAGTAGCGTCATTGTACACATGTCCTTCGTTATCATCTAAATTTCCAAAAAGACCTTTGAACGTATGTCCTAAAACCTCGTGTGTCAAACGTTTTATCTCTTTTATTAGATACTGCGATTAACTGTGACAAAATATTCAGAGTTGGTTCATAATTTTTAATATTATTATAATTCAACTAAAACCGTTGAACAATAGTGTTTACTATTATATATTTTTTTAATTCTAACATGTTTTCAATAACATCTATATCTATGTACTTAATTCAATTTCAATAATTCCTGCTGATGACGTAATCGGTATACAATTGAATCCTTAACAAAATTCGCCTTTTTTAATCTGTTACAATGTACTTTAACCTTTTTATTTTTTATCATTATTGTACAGTTTACATTCGAATTTACTTTAATTATTTTATACGGTCCTTGATAGTTAGGTGAGAGTTTCCTTGAATGATTACTTTTTATTGATTCGTTTTTTAAATAAACTAAATCGTTTACGTGGAATTTTTCGTTTCTTCGTACCTTTTTATCAAAATTTTCTTTCGATTTAATTTTATTTTTAATTATATGTTCACGAGCAATTTCATGTGATTTATTTAACTTTAATTTAAGATTATCAACGTAGTTATCATAAGTGTACCTAAATTCTGGTTTCTGTGTTAGCGACGTTGGAAGTTCTGGTTTTACTCCGAATACTAGTTCGTATGGGGTGTATTTAGTACTACTGTGTGGCGTTGTATTATATGAGAACACAGCTAATTTTATCCATTCATCCCAGTCTGTTTGTTTTTCTGAAATATAGTGTTTTAAATAGTCAGCCAGAGTCGCATGACTCCTCTCCAACCCACCATTTGATTCAGGGTGAAAAGCTGTCGTCGTGATCTGCTTAAACTTAAATAATTTTGCTACTTCCTTTAAAATTTTAGATGTAAAATCCTTTCCTTGATCTGTGAGAACCTGACTAGGTATTCCAAAATTGCATATAAAATTGTTGACTAATTGATTAGCAATAGTTATTGCTTCATGATTCGGTATTGCGAATGCTTGAGAAAATTTCGTTAAGTCGTCCTGTAATGTTAAAATGTATTTGTTTCCATTTTCGGATAACGTTAGTGGACCGACTATATCCATCGCAATTTTCGAAAAGGGTTTTTCTGCGGTACTAGTTATTTCCATGGGCATAATATTACGTTTACGAGAAATTTTGTTTCTTTGACACGATTCACATTGCTTTATATATTTTTTTATATCATTCTTCATATTTTTCCAATAAAATCTTTCTTTCAATCTATTATTAGTTCTATGAAAACCTGAATGTCCTGCATGGGGAGAATCATGATTTTCTTTAATTAATTCCGGTATAAGTTCGGAATCTGGATTAACTATCTTATTATTACAAATAGTAATTTTAATATCTGAGTTAGCAAAAACAAAGTGAAGTATTGACTTTACCTTATTCCAATTTATATTATTCATTCCGTTGTCAAACCTTGGAATGGAGATCGATTCTACTTTTTGTGAAGTTGTCATGGACCTCCTCGTTGTGATGATGTGGTGCGGGTCGATGACGGTTTAGCCTCTCTCGGGATAATTAGAGGTGGAATTATATATTTTCACTGATAAGACTTTGTGATTTTCTCCTCGTCTCGTATATTTAAAGTTGACTGTTTAGCTTTCTGGGATGATCTTTGACTGGAAGCCCATAGCCACAGCGGATGCATGAGAGTGCATACCGCAATAAGTGACAAGGTATGTAAGATCTATTTTACACTGAACTACCTTGATAGGGTATGTTTCTTTGAGCTGCAGTAGTTGTACCTGTGCTGTTTGTTCTTTCACGACAGGGGTCGAGTCAACACAGGGTTTCACGTCAAGTAGGGAGACTGCTGTGTAGTTCATCTCCGAACGCCCGCAATCGTAGACTATTATAGCATTACCTGTTACTATCCATATTGTAAGTAATGACAATTTCAAGGCCTCTGTTGGAGTCATTGTGATTAAAAAGGCTCAAAGCCAATGGTACAACTTTAGGAGATTATAAAGAACCTTATTTTTTAGTTGTATCGTCATGTTGTTTGATTATTAATTCCAGAGTTAATCTTCTGACTATGTCAGTATATGTTGTAACATCTGATATGTCTTAAGTCTACTGTGGTAGCTAGTGTATACATCATCTTGAACACTAGAACTTAATCATACAGATTCATATGTCCTTAGAGTTGAAAACAGGATAAAGAGGAGGTGGCGCCTTGAGATAAGGAGGCTCTACAAAGGGTGACTCCTGTTTTGGTGCATTAGGTATTGATTCGATTATGAATTCTTTCGACCGTAGAGCATCATGTCTGTTGTTTTTCAATAGCTTGGTATCGGGAGGGATATCCTTCTCAGCATCCTTGGTGAGAAAAGTTCTGAATTTCCTTTGCCTGAGACGTCCTTCTTCGTCAAGCTTAGGAGCTAGGAGGCACGCAGTTAGAGCATCCCATACACTCGCACACAGTGTCCAACTAAAACCATACAGATCATACAGAGCCTTACCATTAATGATTGAGTCGAATATAAACTTACAGAGTTTGAATACTAGAAGAAGCCCGATAAACCCTGATGATAATGACCCGAACTTAATGAACATATTCCATGACTTCTCCCAGTATCCCTTAACAAACCCCTCTACTGTCGCTCTATCAGTAAAATGTGTAAGGTCTAACCCTTGCAGATCATTTGTTTCCCTATTAGCAGCACTCATCAAAACCTGATTAATGGCCCTCCTTTCTCCAGGGTACATGATTTGCTTTCTCAATTTGTCTAGGTCGTCTGACGAGTACAGCCCCGCTGTTGCCAGAGACCCTATGTCTTGATACCTCCATGAAGGTACTGCTCCAGGTACTAGTTCCTCTGGGTCTTTGGTGTCATGTATACCATTATGAACTGAGAACCATGTATCTTGTACACGGAATCGGGGGGTAACGATAGTTGAACATTTAACAGGAGATCCTGTTGTCTGAAGGAGATGGGTCTTAGGGGTCATAAACATTGACTTATTCAAGTAGGTGACTGGCAGCTCCGAGTAACACTCCTCGACGGTTCTAACCGTTACGTCGACTGGTTCGCATTTGACGATATATACGACTTCTCCCATAGTTAATGCCGTATACCCTGGTCCTTTCATATAATTATAAGCAAACTCTACCGGGTTCTCCGAGGCATAACTTAGTTGGGTCTTTACTAGGTTCCTCTCCAACTCGCATTTTTGTCGTGTGATATCCTTATACATGCTGGTCATTGACCCTCTTATATGCCTCTCGACATACACGAATTTTGAGTTAATGTACATGAACAAATCCATGGATGATGCAGTTATCGGTGATCTCTGGAAGAAGAATAGTCCATTGGATGATTCGTAAATGATGAGTTTAGGATGTTCTGTGGAATATGCTACCATTTGACAGAGGGGTATCTGCCTCTCGACCATAAGAGAAAAGAGTATATTCTCGGACTTAACGGTATATATTACATTTTCCACATCATCAGATTTCAACTTCTTCTTTAATCGATCTTCATCTGGCGAAGATTTAATTTTTTTTTCTTCTACTGGGAATTTCAACCTCTTTTTTAATTGATCTTTTATCTTCTTCTGGCGAAGATTTAATTTCTTTTTCTACTTATTGTAATGGAATTTCAACCTCTTTTTTAATTGATGTTTTATTTTCTTCTGGCGAAGATTAAATTTTTTTTCTACTTAATGTAAAGGAATTTCAACCTCTTTTTTTAATTGATGTTTTATCTTCTTCTGGCGAAGATTTTAATTTTTTTCTTCTACTTATTGTAAAGGAATTACAACCTATTTTTTTATTGATCTTTTATCTTCTTCTGGCGAAGATTATTATTTTTTCTACTTATTGTAAAGGAATTTCAACCTATTTTTTTATTGATCTTTTATCTTCTTCTGGCGAAGATATATGTTATTTTATTTTTTTACACATTGTAAAGGAATTTCAACCTCTTTTTTAATTGATCTTCTTCTGGCGAAGATATTTTTTTATATATTTATAATATAAATGAATTTAGTATATATTTTTTTATTAGGAGAGCTTTTGATATATTTCAATAAAAAATGTCTTCGTGAAATTGTACATAATTTCGAAGGACGCATGACAGTTATATTAATGAAATAATCGCTCATGTATCTAATAATAATATTTTTATATATTTATTTAAGAATATATTTTTATTTGCAAAAATATCGTTGTTGAATTTTGAAGATTAAAATTTTTTATTTGTCCTGACTTAAACGTTCGGAAATCTATAGAATGGCCATTCCCATAGTTCTGTACTAGTTTAAAGATGGACGATTATACTGACGATTTATTTTTGATTTTTAATTAACCGCGCTATTTTGATTTTGTTTTTGTTTAAATTTGAATTTTCTACAATCTTTAATGTAGCGATTTTTCTTTTTCGGATAATTATAAAACGAGTTATTTAATGAGTTGTGATTATTATTAGGTAAATTTGAATTAGTACTGTGTCTAATATTATAACGATTTTTTAAATGAAAGTTATATGACACGTGATATTTTTTGTAACAATTTAAAGAGTTATTTTTATGCATATTTATATTTTGATATTTATCGATTTCTTTTACCGATTTAAATACATGTTTAACTAAATTGAACGCACTGTTGCAATTGTTATTAAATTTGTAAAGTTTATTTATTATAAATCTATTTAAGAAATTTTCTGTGAAATTTAAATCAATAGCGAAGGAAGATTCTTCTTTTTTTAAATGCATTTTATATAATAAATTTACGAAAATATGATGAGAATAATATAGAAAAATATATGAGTATAATAATATGAAGTTAAATATATAATATATAGGGGGGAGGGGGAATGAGATCATCGAGCTAAAAACTTACAGAAGAAGGTGGAACATCATCTCGAGTCCTCTTCTGGCTTGACCGAGAATTGGGAGTCGACGATGTGATGCTGTCTTCTGCTGGATACGATCGAGATGGATCCTCCGGGTCGGACTGCTTGGCTTCTCTGGGTAGACAGGAAACGGGCTGCAGGCTAGCTGGACAGGGTACGGGCTGCTTGGCTGGCACACAGATCACGGGCTGCTTGGCTGGCACACAGGGTACGCACTGCTTGGCTGGCTGTACTGAATACGGGCGGCTCGTCCGGCTACGCAGATTTCGAGTGGTCAAGGAGTTTCTTCGGGGAGTCCTCTTGAGAGTAACGACGTCTTCTTTGCAGATAAGGGGTTCTTCTTTCTGGCAGAGATGTATCAGTGGAGCGATCCCTCACTTCTGACACCAATTTTTATGTCATGGACCTCCTCGTTGTGATGATGTGGTGCGGGTCGATGACGGTTTAGCCTCTCTCGGGATAATTAGAGGTGGAATTATATATTTTCACTGATAAGACTTTGTGATTTTCTCCTCGTCTCGTATATTTAAAGTTTACTGTTGAGCTTTCTGGGATGATCTGACGGTTCTCAGATCTGGGAGGGCTATATAAAGGCAACGGGTTAATAGGGACGCTATCCTTGAAAAGAGTGTGGTAAACAAATGCCTATGGCCTAATCCCAAAGGAATTCGTATGTTAGAAAAATGCGTAGTTTAAAGTATCAAAGAAAAGCATTGTTCTCAGTTCATTACACTAAAGCTTGGTACTCGATATTGGTCAACCGAAATGAGTCACCCGAAATGGATCGGAATACATTACAAAGTTAATACATTTTTTAGTTTCATGAAAGAATAGAATATGTTTATATACGTAGGTTTATCCCAAAAGTGTTCTTTTATAATTAAGTGATAAACTTTGAATCCGTTGTCTAATTCCGAAGATAGAATATCTTCTATACACGTTTTGCTTTTATTTATTTCATCGTAATTATTGATTCTATTTCTTACTTCTGAGGCTATTCGCTCAGACATTTCCTTATCGTTAGAAATAATATTACATAAATTATCTTTTCTTTTTAATAAACTTTCATCCGTTTCGAATATATTTTCATTATCGATAACGTCCTTATTAGTATAATGGTATTTAATAAATTCTTCATAAGAGTTGCTTTGTGGACTAATTTTAAATTGTAATATTTGATTATGATCGATTCTTGATAATGCGTCTGCATTAGAATTTAATCTACCTGGTTTATATATAATATCATAATCATACTCTTCTAATTTTAATCTCCAACGAATTAGTCGTGATCCTGGATCTTTACAATTAAACAGCCAAGTTAATGGTCTGTGGTCAGTGATTATATTAAATTTCACTCCGTAAAGATAAGGTCTGAAATGTTTGACTGCATAAATGATAGCTAAAAGTTCGCGTTCTGTAGTTGAATAATTTGATTCAGCTTTATTCAATGTTCTTGATGCAAATGCTATAGGTAAATCCTTTGAAATCGGACCTTGAGACAATACTGCTCCAATAGCAAAATTACTTGCATCAGTCGTTACGTTAAACCGTTTGCTAAAATCAGGGTACTGTAAAATTGGTTCACACGTCAAGTGATTTCTTAATATATCAAATGATTCTTGTCGTTTCTCAGTCCAAATAAAGGGAATATCCTTTTTTAACAACAGCGTTAAGGGTTGTGAATGTTTACTAAAATCTTTAATAAAACGTCTATAAAATCCTACAAGCCCTAAAAAACTTTTAATGTCTTTGGTTGTTTTTGGAACTGGGTAATTTTCAAAAACTTTAATTTTTTCCGGATTAGCTTTAACTCCTTGTTCTGAAATAACATGTCCTAAATATGCTACTTCGCGACGCATAAATTCACATTTGTCTGGTTGCAATTTCAAGTTATGCATTTTTAATTTATTGAAAATTTCTTTAAGTCTTATTTCATGAGTTTCTATCGTGTCGGCATATATAACAATATCGTCTAGATAAGCAAAACATCTTAGTCCTTGAATTCCTGATAAAACATTGTTCATTAACCGTTGGAACGTACTAGGTGAATTTTTTAACCCGAATGGCATCCTTGAAAATTGATAGTGTCCCGTCGGTGTAGAAAATGCCGTTTTATCCGCATCTTCTGGTTTCATAGGTATCTGATGAAAACCTGAAGCCAAATCTAAAGTTGTAAAATACTTTGAATGTCCTAATTGGTCTAAAATTTCTGTAATATTAGGTAAGTTGTACGCATCGCCAACCGTTATATCGTTTAACTTCCTATAATCAATGACTATTCTGAACTTGACCTTTCCAGAAGCATCCTTCTTTTTAGGAACTACCCATAAGGGCGAAGACCATGGTGAGCTAGAGTGTTTTATTATCCCTTGGTCTAACATTTTATCTATTTGCTCTTTGACCTCTTTTTTATGTACCTCCGGGTATCTATATGATTTGACATGAACTGGATTTTGACTCGTAGTTATTATCTCGTGACTAACTGACTCCGTGTGAGTAAGTTTATCTCCTTCTAAATAGACTATACCATTAAAATCCTCGCATATTGAAATGAGAGAATGTGCTTCTTCTTCATTCAAATGTTCAGTTCTTATAGATTTCCGTAACAAATCATTTCTATCATTTGTTTTACTCGTATTCGTCAAATACACATTTTTATTTTTTAACTTATCTTTTGTCTCATTAATATTTCCTAACATTTTACTTTCTGATTCATTAAATTCTTCTAAATATAAATTCATTTCCGTAATTTTTACTGGTCTTTCCGTCGTATTTAAAATAGACGTAATCGCTTTATTATTTGCATTCACTTTTGTTATGCTTTTACATAAATAAACACCTTCGAATATTTCTATCTCAGGCACAAGTCCTTCTCCAATCTCCGGATTTAGAACTTTAAATTCCACTAATGTCTCTGTACGAGCGTTAGCAATAGCAACTAATTTAGAATTTCCTTTTTCTTCCTTTCAATACTTCATATCAAAATAAATCGGTACAGAAATATTTCCAATACATAACGTATTATTACCGTAATTTATTTTCGCATTCACGAGTCTCAAAAAATCGCTACCAATAAGTCCATCGTGATGGATATTTGTCGCACGAGGCAACAAATGCATCTTATGTGGTATACATTTTTCATTAAATTTCATATTTAATATAACCGTTCCTAAAGTCTGTACTGATTTTTCCGAATTTATTCCTTGAATGTTGCACGTTTCGTTTTCATTATACTTCATATTTCCATCTAACACCATAGGATTTATCACAGATATATCCGCGCCAGTGTCGATTAACAGTTTAACAATTTTATTTTTACTTTCTTTCAAATAAATTTGTACGTATGGGGTCACGCCATTAGAATTATTTAATATTTTGCCTGAAGGGAGTTCTAATTCTTCGTTTCGGCAAACAACGAAGAATTTTGACAGTTTAAATTTCCCGTGTTCTTATTTTCAATTGATTTTTTATATTTTATACAATCCTTTTTAAAATGTCCCGGTTTTTTAAAAAAAAAACATGTTAATATATCATTATTTTTATAATAATTATTTTTATTATTAGAAACTTGACTACTTTGATACTCTTTATTATTATGATTCCCCGTATTATTAAATTGGTTACATTTTTTATTATTTTGTGAATTTACTTGATTAATACGTTTATCCTTATTATGATAACAGTTAGCAGAAACATGTCCTTTTTTATTACACGTTAAACAGAGCTTATTATTACTATTATTATTATTATTACGTTGCTGTGACGATAAATTAAAAATGTTTTCTTCGCTTACTGCGAATGCAGATGCTTCTTCAAAATTCTTAGGGTTTCTAGCCCTTAGAATTATACTGTATTGCGGTAAAATACCCAATAAAAACGCTTGCAATGCCATATCTTTAATCATAGCAATTTTTCCGATTATTTCTGCACTGTTCGATGATTCAGATCGCGTAGTTCTCAACAAATTTGAATAACATTTTTCTATCCGTTGCGTGAAGTTAATATCAGATTCACTATTTAATTGTCTGCAAGACTGTAATTCTAAAAGATACTGTGCAAAACTTTTAGTTTCACAAAAATTTTCTTCAAGAAATTGTTTATAATCGTCCCATGTGGGTAAACTTCTACAAGAAGTAATTAAATCAGCTTTACCAGTCACTTGTGATTGAATAAATTTAAAAATTATATCTTTTTGTAATTTTGAAGCTAAATTCATTGCATAATCACATTTTTTTATAAATGAGCTAAGATCACAAGGATCACCGTTAAATGTACTTATGAATTTACTTAAAAATTGTAACGAAATTTCATTTTCGACTGCCATGTTTACAAAAATTGCAAATAAAAATATAGATAAACGATTTAAAATAAAAATGGATGACAATTAATAATGGATTTAAACAATATAACTTACATATAGTATAAAATAATGAAGTTCATCATCTGTGGTGGAGGGGGAACGTCTACGAGAGTTCTTCCTTCTACTTCAATCTGCATGCAGGTCCAGCCAGATGGATGGGAATCTGCAGCCTCAAGTCCTCTTCTGCAGGTCCAATGGAGATTTCCTCGAAAGGGTCTTCCGTCTTCTTCTGCAGGTCCACAGGGTCCAGTGAGTTGACAAGTTGTAGATTTCCAGGGGTAGCTTCCTTCTGTTTTCGGTCCTGAACCGGTAGAGATGGATACTCTTGGAGTTATTATTTAACTGCAACTCTTCTTTGATTCGTGATTTCGAAGATCGAGATTCTTTTTAATCGGTCAACTTAATAATTGCGGCTTAACCAGCTAGTTGAGATGAATTAAATCAAATCAAATCAAATCAGTTTATTAACTCAATAGACATTACAAACAGTAAAATATTTAAGGCATCTATTAAGTACAGGTAAAATATTATTATAATACAACAAAGTACCAGGAACGCATTAGAGATGGTTCGACATTAGGAAGACAAGATACTTTCTAAAGTCAATAGTATTTGCCCCCTGAACGTACTTTCACTAACATGAAAGACGTCGATCTCCGAGGAGACCGCGTTCAGCAGACTAATTGCTCTTCCCACCGGTGTCACCAGAGGCAGATTGGTTCTGGCGGCCGGTAGGTAAAACAATCTGTGCTGTCGCTGTCGGAGATATCTATCGGGGACAAAAAGACCAACATCCTCCAGTACGGCCGAGTTCTCAAAGTATCCCCTAATTAATCTGAAGACATGGGTTATTAGATGTCCATCTCTTCGAAGCTGTAAAGAATTGGCTCCGAGCATTCCCAGAATAAATGCCGTGGGATAGAGCCACGGATAACTACCATACTCCCTCATGTAGAGATACCTCAGAAATTTTTTCTGAACCCTCTCCAGCATAACGGAATATCTCGCCTCGTGAGGACTCCATATCACAGAACCACTCTCGAGCCTGCTCCGAACCAATGCGTTGTATAGGACTCTGAGCACATTGGGATCCCTGAAAACTCTTCCGGTCCGGACGATGAACCCCAACATCCTCAGTGCAATGCCACAAATCCTCTCGATATGTGCACGAAAAGTCAGCCTACTCTCATAGATGATTCCGAGATCCTTCATCGTAGATACATGTGCCAGTTGCTGGTTGTTCATTGTGTATCTATGATATACAGTTCTCAATGCTCTAGTAAATGATAGCATAACGCATTTAGAGACATTGAATTGCATTTGATTACTGTGACTCCAGTTAACAATATTATTGATGTCCGACTGGAGGCGAAGACAGTCTTCAGGATTTCTAATTTCCAGGAATAATTTCAGATCATCGGCAAATAAAAGAAATCGCGAGAAGTTTATCACCTTCGCAATATCATTTATGAAGATGGTGAAGAGGAGTGGCCCTAAGTTTGAACCTTGTGGCACCCCTGAATATACAAGAAAAGGTTCCGATTGAAAAATTCCGTATGAGACGAATTGTTTTCTCCCCTTGAGGTAACTAATGAAAAACATCATCAACTGAGAGGAGAATCCAATTTGAGATAGCTTTTCTATCAGAATGTCATGGTTCACAGTATCAAAGGCCTTTGAGAAATCATTATAAGAACAGTCAACTTGGTGACCTTTATCCAAGACCTTTGATATGTATTCTGTGAATACCATGAGATTAGTTTCAGTAGAACGCCCCTTCCTGAACCCATGTTGTTCTGTTATAATGTGGGGTTCTACTTTGGGAAATATAAATTTGTGTAAAATAAATTCAAATAGCTTGGCTGGAGCGGACAGTATCGCTACAGGTCTATAGTTTTCGACCGACTCTTTTGCGCCGCTCTTGAAAATAGGACTGATCCTGGAAAGTTTCCAGAGATCAGGAAAAGTATTTGTACTTAACGATAGGTTAAATAGAAAATACAGTGGAGATAATAGGAGCTCAGAGCAGCCTTTTAAGAAATAGATGGGAAGAAAATCAGGACCAACCGAGTGCGAATTCTTCATAGCCTTGATGGAGGATTTGATATCATTCGCATCTATGTGCGATATGACAAAGCTATTACTACAATAATTGGCACTTAAATTAGTCGCTGAATTGAAATTAAGCCGCGGGGGAACATTGCTATAGACAGATTGAAAGTGCTTAGCGAATGCGTTCGCTATATCTACACCCTCAACCTCTCTATCCCCATGCATCATGGTGTTAAGGATGCCACCATCCTTTCGTAAACTTTTTATATAGTTCCAGAAGGATCCGGGGTCATCCATAAGATTTCCCTCAATGGTACCCACATATGCTCGAAAGGCTGATCGAACATTGCGTTTCACCACCGAGCGGTACAGACTGAAAAGCTCGTACTCACTCCGAGAGCCAGTCGCCTTCCACTTCACATGATGAGTATGTTTGGTCTTAATGTCCGCGATGATTTCCCTGGAAAACCACCTCGGATATCTCCGCCCACCATTGCTCATGCGTTTTCTGGGAAAACATAAATCAAATAAATTATAAATGACACTGTAAAAATGTTGCAGGGCATCATTTACGGTGGTCAAGTTGTACAGGCCACTCCAGTCAAGTTGAGTCATCAGCTGGTATAGCTTCAGAAAATCACCCTGGCTGAAGTTCCATCCTCTGAAGATGTCTTTTTTATGGCGCGGTACTCTGGTAATACCAGGATTATCCTTACCAGAGTACTCAAACTCTAGCGCGGGATGATAATCATCTTCAGGTACTAGTGGGGACACTGCTCTTGAAACTTGCAATTTGATATTGCTCAAAATCAAGTCCAAGGTTCTGGAATCTGAGTTCAAAACGACATTGTGTTGTGCAAGCCCAAAAACTGCGCATAGGTACTCCAAGTCACGCTGGACATTGTCGATCCCATGAGCAGAGTGCAGGTTAAAGTCGCCCATCACAATGACATTTTTACCTCCGATCAGATTGAAGCTCGTATGCATCGCATCGAAAAATCGGTTATAAATTTCCCAATTAGACCCCGGTGGTATATATGTAACACATATATATGTCACATATATATATGTCACATGATTTACCCCATACATAAGTTTTACCCAGAGATCCTCATTGACTGATTCAAGATTGGGGACGCGCTCAGCCCTCAGCGCATCCCCCCTCCCGACCGCCAACAAGCAGCCGCCACCGCGACTGCGACTACTGTCGCTGTCCCGATCTCTGCGAAAAACGTGAAAGTTCTCCATATCAAAAAGCTCAGAGGAGAGGACGCTCGAATTTAGCCAAGTCTCAGTGAGAGCGACTATGTTAGCCTCACTCACCGAAACATTGGAGAAAATTTTTGAGCATTTTGTCCTCAATCCATTAACGTTCTGATACAGGAAGAAGAAAGAGTTGGATGAACCGAGTCAGCTGGGCCCCGGAAGTCGCGGAGCCGCAACACCCGCTCGCCACTCCTTGATGAAGGAACGGCGTGGCCAGTGTTTAGGCTCCAGGACCTCCGAGACCGAACTCGGTATTCCAATCTTGAACGACACATAGGAACTTCCCTCCTTGGGCTTGATTCTATGCACCGTATATGATGCCTTACGTAAACCATTAAGGTAAGACGCCATGTCACCGACCGAGGTATCGGGGTGGAATGGGAAAAAGTGAAAAAATTTAAGAACAGGGGAGGTGGGGGAGGGACTGTCCATTCTCCGAGTACCTCGGACGGTGGCAGGTCGCCTCCTGGACACCACACTCCACGGGCCACCATCACTCCCCACTGGTCTGTTGGCGACTAGCGGCGCAGAGGTCTTCTCCATCGTGGCGGTCACTGACTGGTCTCCCTCAGGTTTCTTCACACCCTTCCTCTGCGAGGCACCAGATGGGGGACGCTTGCCCTTGGCGGCGTCCTTTGCAGCGTTCTCCCTCTCCACCACCAAAGATCCAGCAATAGTGGCCGCGTAGGTTGCACGCGAGGCGGGAGAAGTAGTAGAAGCTGTTGAGGACGGTGGAGGTACACTTATCACCTCAGGACAGCCAGATGATGACGATGATTTTATTTGTGCAGCCCCCGCCGCAGAAACTCCTTCCGCCTTTTCAGATGGCACAGCTGCCCGAGCGGCAGCGCGTGTATTACAGCTCGTTCCCACTTGCCGGATGTCGGATCCGTTTTTTAATCGGATGCCGGCGCCTTCTGTTCACACTTATCCGTTTTTTAATCGGTTGCCGGCCCCGGTCGAAGCTGGACACTCTACGCGAGACGACTGTGCACGATGGACGTCGACGAAGTTGTTGTGATGTATTATTATTTAAAAAGAAAACAAATAAAGACAGCTAAGAAAAGAAAATATTGGGTGCATCCAATCCTGAGGGAAAGATTTAGTTTGGGTACATTTCAGAACTTAATAACAGAATTGAGAAGTGACGAAATTAAGTTTTTCAATTATTTTAGGATGTCATTAACTACATTCAACGATCTACTGACTCGAATATCAGTGAGCATAAACTACCAAAATACAAGATTACGAGACTGCATTTGTACTGAAGAAAGATTGTCGATATTTCTAAGGTAAATACCAATTAATTTGTTTAAAGGAAAATATAAAACAGTTACTTTTAGTTCACGCGTATTTATTTAAAAAAAAATAACTTTAGTTATTACATATTTATAACATATTTAAGTAAGTAGACTTTAAAAATTACTAAAATTTAACTCCGAATCTTGCGTGGAATCTTGTTGTGACCAAGCAGGTGATGCTGGTTCGACGGGTTGGCGTATCGAATATACATATCCACCTGAAGGGAGCATATTCTGGTTTCCTGGAGGGTGCACATTCGGGTTTTGTGACGAATTTGCAGAATATTGCATGTGATCTTTTGAGTGTGAATGCCAACTATAATTTGATAAACCACTATCACGCTGCTTTTTGATTTTTTGGATCAGTGATAGCACGCCTGATTGAAACTCTAAAGTTTCATCATCATCAAAAGACGTAACGCTCGGCAGAACACCTTTGAAAAAGGAGAGCATTGGATGTTCTTCGCCTTTGTCTGTTGATAGTCTGTTTTCTAAGAACTGGCTCATTTTCTCATCCAGGTTCATTAGCTTTTGCTTTTTGGAAATATTCGTACTTGTTGGTATGGCTGCTGGCCCCTGGACATGTATCTTGACAGAGTCATGAGTGTGATTAGGCTCAGCTACTTTTTGCAAAAAACTCATCTGTCCTTTATATGCATATGGTTTCGAAAATTTCGCCCCGGCTCCGGATTTTTTGACATCATTGTTTTTTGCTCGCATCCAGCCGTCTCGCAAATTCGACCACTTTGTAGATACTAGTTTACCTGCAATTAAAATAGGTACATATAGAAATTTTAGCATCATAACTACTTTATTATTTTACAGATATTGTGCATCGGGTTGTTCCTTCAAAGAATTGCACTACAGTTACAGAGTTGGTGTGTCAACTATTAGTAAGATCTGCAAAGAAATTAGTTCCACTATCTGGGATGTATTAAGACACGAGTTCATGAAACTTCCTGATAATGAGAGTAAATGGTTGGAAATTGCAAAGAGTTTTGATATTAAAACCAATTTTCCGCACTGTCTTGGAGCCGTTGATGGTAAGCACATAAGAGTGGTGAAACCAAATAATAGTGGCTCCATGTATTTTAATTACAAAGATTATTTCTCATTTGTTTTACTCGCCGTTGTTGATGCAGAATATCGTTTTATTTTTATGAGTGTTGGCTCATATGGAAAAGAATGTGATTCCTCGATATTCAAGGAGTCGACCATGTGGAAAAAAATGAATGATGGTAGTTTAAATATACCAAAATCAAGGCCTCTACATGCAACACTTCAAAAAGATATGCCGTATGTTCTCGTGGGCGATGAGGCTTTCCCACTGTCAACAAATTTGTTGAGACCTTTTGGAGGCACTCATTTGGACTATACGAAAAAAATATTTAACTATCGTTTAAGTCGGGCAAGAAGGTACGTTGAATGTGCTTTCGGTATTTTAGCCAATAAATGGAGAATATTTCATCGACCACTGGATGTCCACCCAGACACGGCTATCGAAATTGTAAAAGCGTGTACAGTGTTACATAATTTTGTAAGGGAAAAGGACGGACTGAACTTTGAAGATATTCAGTATGCGGTAGAGAATCCGATGGAAGAACAAGTACAACTGCACAACTGTTATCCACGTGGTGGTCCTATTGCAAATGATATACGATCTGAATTTGCGAACTACTTCATTTCAACAATAGGTTCGGTGCCTTGGCAACCAGAAGCGCATGATTAATATGTTTATGTTTTGGATTTTACGTATAGATACTCGTATGTACTTAACCTATTTTTAAATAAAATACTTAGACACTTACCACATTTTTGTCTTTCTTTTTCGTCTAAATTGTCAAAATCAGGTATGAGTAGGCAGCAAACTTCTCGCCAAGCAGATATTTTCAATTGCTTATCTTTATATTCATTTAAAGTTTTGTCCCAAAGGACACCTCTTTCCTGAACTAAAGTGATCAATTCTTCAGGGTTTATACTCGTATTTGTTTCCATTATTACGAAATAACAAACGTGCGTACAATAAAAAACACAACAACTCTGCTTGCGCGCCGCGATGTATGTGAGCGGTGAGCGCGATCGCAGAACAAGGGGTAGCGGGGGGAGGGTTGCCGGGCCCGACATCCGGCAAGTGTGAACAGCTCCATCCGACCCGATTTTTTTCCGGACGCAGATGGCTGGCAAAACACCCGGCATTTCTTGTCGGCTCCGACAAAAAATCGGGTTCCGGCAAGTGTGAATAGCTCCATATAAAATGTTCTGCCACTGGAACATCCGATTAAAAACCGGACCCTACACCCGACAAGTGGGAACGGGCTCTTACGTCGCGCGGCTCGAGCAACGCTCGGTGCACTTGCACTCGCCGCTCCGGCTCTGTCGCGTAGTGCGGCCGCGGTACCAGCGACGTCACTGTGGGCCGGGCTAGGTACCCGGGCCGATAGTACTGGTACAGCGCTCGGGCCGGGTAACAATTTAGTCTTACCGACCGACAGAGAAATGTCACTCCCACTAAATGTACGCCTTCGCGGGTCGGGCACATCGATCATCTCGCGCAAACTCTTCACTTCGGCAGAAAGGGACCCCACCATTAAACGCAGGGTCCTCAGTTCTACCAAAACACTATCTACTTTCCCCTCCATTGTAGAAACTTTAACAAATATCTATAGAGAATGACGGAGCGCACAGAACCACAACCTCACGCCAAAAATGTCAAATCGGAACTCCTCAATGAAACCGATATCGCACTTCTGACACCAAATTTTTAATGTTACGGTCTTCCAAAATGAAAATGCACGATCGACTGGATCTCGATGATTTATTATATAAATATACAATATGTGTGTTACAAGCTTTGTTTCCAAAATTAATGTGTGTGACAAATACAGCAAATACCTTATTTATAAGCAGGAGTTATCAAGGAACATTAAGATAATATCCTGAACTTTGCTGTATTCAAAGTGCATTAGTTCCGTTGAGCTTTCAAAGTCCATATTCACAGTATGTTTATAGAATATTGTTTTTCGATAGATTAGGGGGAACAGGAAGTCCACACCAGATAAAGAGATGCTTAATTACATTTTTTGGGCCTGCTTTCTAGTGGATACATAACACATGCCCCCTTAATTGATTGGCATGGAATGAGGTATTTTTAACGTGCGCCCCATTCTGTAGTTGACGCACAAAAAAAAAACAAAGAAAATTAATTTACGCGTGACCGTGGTTATAATCAACCGGTATAGGTGTTTAGCAGATGGTGGTTGGCACGCGAGGGTATTTTAACATGCCCCCTTTTATTGATTGGCATGGAATGAGGTATTTTTAACGTGCGCTCCATTCTGTAGTTGACGCACAAAAAAAACAAAGAAAATTAATTTACGCGTGACCGTGGTTATAATCAACCGGTATAGGTGTTTAGCAGATGGTGGTTGGCACGCGAGGGTATTTTAACATGCCCCCTTTTATTGATTGGCATGGAATGAGGTATTTTTAACGTGCGCCCCATTCTGTAGTTGACACACAAAAAAAACAAAGAAAATTAATTTACGCGTGACCGTGGTTATAATCAACCGGTATAGGTGTTTAGCAGATGGTGGTTGGCACGCGAGGGTATTTTAACATGCCCCCTTTTATTGATTGGCATGGAATGAGGTATTTTTAACGTGCGCTCCATTCTGTAGTTGACGCACAAAAAAAACAAAGAAAATTAATTTTAAATGCGAGAGACATAATCAAAATGAAGGACATATTAACCATGAGAACTTATACTAGAGAAGGTTCAAGCATGGTAGACAACTTATACATGAAAGACATGTTAGGTTGAAAAAAAAAATTTAACTCGAAAAAGTTTAAACATGAAAGATACATTACACATGAACGGTATATTACACATGAACGATATATTACACATGAAAGACATATTTAACAAAAAAAGAAAATTAAACTCGAAAAAGTTTAAACATGATAGAGAAATTACATTGTTACACCTGAATGACCCATTAAACACGAAAGGCACATTAAACTCGAAAGGTATATTATACTTGAAAAGGTTTGAACTCGAGAAAGGGAAACGCAAGAGTACACTTGAGAAAATTATACTTGAAAGAAAAATAAATAATGATTAGGCGCCATCTTATTTTTTGAAGAACGGATCAATAAGAAAACCGTTAGAAAAATTGACTTTAATTGTCACTGGCACCATTAGGGACTCGTGGTGTAATTAAAATATATATAATTTGGTATAAGTTCGAATTTGAGAAGAAGAGGACTAAAGCAGTGCATTCACCCTGCATGTACGTAGAGGAAGAAGAAGATTTGATTTTTGATACGATCTAACCGGAGATGGGGTCGCGACTCCATAAATCTAGTCAGGTCAATATCAAACGGGCCTTACGTCTTTGCTCTGCGCATTGGGGAATCCGCTTCATTTTCGACATGCCGTCAAACGCAGGAAATGGATATAGGGTTTGCCAGAATGTAATATCTGATCTGAATGACCAACCTCCATTGAATTTAAATTTTACCTTCTTTCGAGGCAAGAAGCAATCTCAAGAAACCAACAGGGATTATTATTATTATTATTATGATGATTTGTATTTTAAGTGCGCCGTTTTGTAAAATCAATTACTCCAAGGGCGCACTAGGAAATGACTGACCGAACAGTGCAGTCTTCAGATGTTTCTTAAATTTAACGTCACTATCCTCATACTTAATACTAACATGGAGGTTATTCCACGCCAACGGACCCGCAACGCTGAAAGCACGATCATAGAAACATGCTTTATTGGCTCTGACTGGAATCGCTATGTTGTTTGCACTTGTTTCTACTGATCGGAGTGAACGCTGCCTTTCCGTTGGCATGGGTGTCACGCAGAGGTCCGATATATACGCTGGCGCTCTCTGGTGTCGAGCCTTAAACACTGTCAAACACAATTTATATTTACTCGCTCTCGGATTTTAAGCCAATGAAGGTCCTTCAGGAGCGGCGTGATATGACAGTATTTTTGTTGCCCCATAATCAATCGGGCAGCAGCATTAAATTTGTATTCTGCTTAATTGATTATTTGGCAATCCAGCGTACATTCCGTTGCAATAATCTAACCGTGACACTACAAAAGAATTTACGAGGGTCCTAGCTTCACCAACAGGTAAACATCTCCGTATGTGCTTTAGCTGTCTCAGTTGGAAGAAACTAGACTTAACAAGCCCTGATATGTGCGTATTGTAAGACAGATTGCCATCTAAATGAACACCTAGAAACTTTAAACTCTTTGAAGGAGATATTTCTATCCCTCCTATTTTCAAAGGGTCAGAATCTAGAAGATGTTGTCGCCGAGGAGAGGCCACCCACATGAGTTCTGTTTTTGTGGGATTTATTTTAAGTTTATTCTCGGCCATCCATTCTGAAACTCGGTCAATACATCGCACAGTATCAGCCCTTGTTTTGTCTTTCTCGTCAAAATCGCACAATTTATAGATTAAACGGTCATCTGCATAACCAAATGATTCAAATCCCTCTGACTGGATGACTATATCAATATTATTTATGTACAAAAAGAAGAGCAATGGCCCAAGAACTGATCCTTGGGGGACCCCACACTTCATTTCGTTTTCAGAAGATTTAGAATCACTTAGACCTACAAATTGACGTCTCTCCGAGAGGTAGGATCTCATCCATCCAAGAGCTGCTCCTCCGATACCGAACTCATGTTTCAACTTCCTAAGTAGTATATCATGATCTACAGTATCAAAAGCTGCGCTCATATCTAAAACAGACAGCAAAACAATTTTCCCTTTTTCAACTCCCGTTATGATATCTGACATGATTCTCATTAGGACTGTCTCAGTGGAGTGATATTTCCGATATGCAGATTGGTTAGTTGATAAAAGATTATTATTCTGGAGATATTTAACAATCTGTGAAGCTACGACCCTTTCCAGAAGTTTTGACATGAATGGCAGGTTTGAAATTGGCCTATATCCCTCTAGTCGGTCTTCAGGGAGTCCTATGGTCTTAATTATTGGTGTTATTATTGAAGACTTCAAACTAATTGGTAAACAAGTATTATATAAAGATAAGTTAACAATTTTCTTGATAATCGGTAGGAGTAGAGGTAGACATTTCTTGAGGAGCCATGTTGGTAAAGGATCTAGGCTACATTGTTTGTTTGGGCACTTTAATATGGTTCGGTTCAATTCTTCGTCACTAATTTGTGTGAAGTCATTTAGGGTTGTCACGCACTGCGCTGAGTCCATTTTCAGTTTCACATCAGGAAGGGAGGAGTGCAACGTTTTAATTTTCTCACTGAAGTAGTTGGCGAAATCCTGTGCTGCGATGGAGGTTTCCGGGCGGGATTTGTTTTTTTGCGTAATATTTTTTAGGTTGTTCCATAGACTTTTAGGGTTGTTCTTATCTGTTTCTATTTTGTTTTTCCAATAAGCTGTTTTTTTATTGAACGTCATACTCCTGTAAGCTTTTTGGAAGATCATCCATTTGTCGCGATTCACAGTAGAGCTATCCAATCTAAATTGCCTTTCAGCTTTCCTCATTATTTTCTTTTGAGACCGGCAATCCTCATCGAACTATTTTTTTGCTATGCTTCGGGTTCGGCACTTTTTACTTGTAATAGGAGCATATTTATCAATTAACGCTGACAAGGTGTTATTGTAAGCATTAACTAACGAGTTAACATCGTTATTTTCAGTATCTTCCTGATCACATAAGCTAGAGGATTGTAATTCTCTATAAAAGCTATCATAATTGAAAGTACTCCAACTTCTCGATTTTATTGTTTTGTAAATTGGAGCAGGCCTCATGAAATTTAGATCAGAGATTACCATCCTGTGATCCGACAAACCAACATCTTTTACTCGGCATGCTCTGAAATCAACACTTTCACTTGTGATCACCAGATCTAATATCCCGCCTGCATCATGCGTAGGAGAAGTGACTCTCTGGGTGTAGCCAAAGTCTTTGAGAATCTTCTCTAGTCTCTTTGTATACTTGCAGTCACTTTTTTCAATGTGAATATTGAAATCTCCCGAAATGTAAACTGGACAGGTGTAATTAACTGCGTGTTCTAAGAGTGAAATAAGCTCTTCAAAGAAAGTGCAGTTTGGAGCTTTGGAGCCTGGTCTATATATTGTTAAAATTATGAGTGTGCAGCTATTTGTCATTAAGTGACATCCTACGAATTCCAGAGATTTAAAGTTTTGTTTAAGTGTAAGGGTTTGACATTTGTAACGATTTTTTGCAATGATAGCGACACCACCATGGTTTGTAAAATTAATGTTTTCTTTTATGCATTTATATTCCCTTGCCTTTTCTACTACAGTAAAGTTATAATTTTGAATAGTTTTGATATTAATGTCATCACTGTTTTCATGCCAAGTTTCGTTTAAGCAGAGTACATCAATATTGTGTTCTTCGAATAAATCGACAATATCATCGATTTTTTTATTGATGGACCTTGCATTCCATGTAGCCACCGTGATGATAGATGGCGTGACAGGATGTCGAAAACCGCGCTCCGTGGTAACCGTTGTTGGAGATGGTTCTTTCTTCTTAATGCACTCTTTTACCTTTCTTCCGGCTCTTCGCCCTCGTGCCCGTTTTTTTGTTTTTATTATGCATGTTGGCAAGTTTAAAGTAATTTTATTTTGTGACGGAGGGAGAAATCTTAAGGAAACAAGATAGTCTTTTGTACTCGTATATGAGATCATTACACTAGAAAATAATAGAAGCTTCACAATAATCGAGCGATTGTATAACATAGAGATGGATATAGTTTTGGCCACTATCACTGTCACTTTCCCTCTCATTGGCTGCTATACTATACTAGAGCCGCTCAGAAGTGAGTCTTGGGGCCATAAATCATTTCCCTATGTCTATCTCGCTTGCACTTACGGGCCTTATGGAGCGGTTTAGGGATGAGCGTAACAATAAAATAAATATATCGATAAGTAACGTTTATTATCGTATCTTGTTCATAAACTTTAACGAGTTAACAAAGTTTTGATATTAAACTTTATTTATGGGTTTTACGTGCGTTTAAATTAGTATGAAATTAGTGACTACCAGATACTAAATTAAATACCAGTAAAAACAGAAAAATTGTTTAATTTTAAAATTTGTATACCGTATGTCTATAAACCCAGAAAGAAAGTTAAGTATAAAAAACAAAGTAGATCATATTGTGGCCCTTAAAAGAGCCGTTTATATTACAAAAAAATGTATCAATCCTCATCGGAGTCTTCTTCATCAGTGATCGACGATTATAACTGAGGGCTCTTCAAGTATATTTAGGAATGCGGAAAACCATGCCATATATGTATCGCCATCCATTTCTGTGTGATAATCAGCATCCTTCGATTTTACCGCTTTAAATATTAGCTTCGCTTCTGGAACAAAGCCAGTCCTTGCGGAACCAGCATGGCAAACTATCAATCTTTAACCTTTTCCTACAGGCTGATTCTTGAAACCTCCTTCATCGTTGCTTCCAAGCCACATACGCTTTCTTGAATGGTTTTGATTAATCCATGTTTCATCCAGATAGAAACGCGGCCGCTGATCGTTAGTTCTTCTAAGTAAATCCAATTTCCTTAAAAAGTCCATTCTGGCACAAACAATATCTGTTCTTTCCATTAAATATTTACGTCCTTCGGCATTTTTCTTATACTTGAACCCAATCTCCTTCATGAGTGTTCTCATCGAAGTTTTTCCGCATTTAAAATCAGGTAATTGCTCTCGGTATTTTTCTAATATTTTCGCCACGGACGGATACTCTCCACTATCATAAAATGAACCTACAGTCCGCTTCAATACACTTTTATCAAAATCGTCAATATTGGTGACAGTTTCTTGTTTCTTAAAATTTGCTCTTGGTGTACAGGGGCTGCTTGATTGCAATAATTCAGTCTTTATTCGGTCCACTGTCACTCTACTCACACCACAAATAAGCGCGGCCATTTCACGTGGTTTGTTGAAATTAAGAGAAGCTATTTTATTCGGATCACTTTTCAATTCATTGACAAACAAGAATACGTTGTGAATCACTGTTCGAGTTTGAGGGCTAATATCGCCATGTAATTTCTTCAAATCAATGTTGGAAAATAAAGTATCCATAGTGCGTAACGAGTGGTGACACACGAATGAATTCATTTAATTGCAGTAAACACATTTATAACAAAAAAAGCACTGCATTCGGTAAAAACCAATCATTAGTGACTCATCGTACATATCATAACGTACATATCATTACAAAATCATTATAGTGACTCATCGACACCACGAGAGCAGGTAGCCGTATACCGATAACAGTCCTGGGGCTTCCCATCCCTATTTCTATTGACATTTATGGCCCCACGACTCCGTTTTAAACGGCTGTAGTATAGAGCCGCTCAGAAGTGAGTCTTGGGGCCATAAATCATTTCCCTATGTCTATCTCGCTTGCACTTACGGGCCTTATGGAGCGGTTTAGGGATGGGCGTAACAATAAAATAAATATATCGATAAGTAACGTTTATTATCGTATCTTGTTCATAAACTTTAACGAGTTAACAAAGTTTTGATATTAAACTTTATTTATGGGTTTTACGTGCGTTTAAATTAGTATGAAATTAGTGACTACCAGATACTAAATTAAATACCAGTAAAAACAGAAAAATTGTTTAATTTTAAAATTTGTATACCGTATGTCTATAAACCCAGAAAGAAAGTTAAGTATAAAAAACAAAGTAGATCATATTGTGGCCCTTAAAAGAGCCGTTTATATTACAAAAAAATGTATCAATCCTCATCGGAGTCTTCTTCATCAGTGATCGACGATTATAACTGAGGGCTCTTCAAGTATATTTAGAAATGCGGAAAACCATGCCATATATGTATCGCCATCCATTTCTGTGTGATAATCAGCATCCTTCGATTTTACCGCTTTAAATATTAGCTTCGCTTCTGGAACAAAGCCAGTCCTTGCGGAACCAGCATGGCAAACTATCAATCTTTGACCTTTTCCTACAGGCTGATTCTTGAAACCTCCTTCATCGTTGCTTCCAAGCCACATACGCTTTCTTGAATGGTTTTGATTAATCCATGTTTCATCCAGATAGAAACGCGGCCGCTGATCGTTAGTTCTTCTAAGTAAATCCAATTTCCTTAAAAAGTCCATTCTGGCACAAACAATATCTGTTCTTTCCATTAAATATTTACGTCCTTCGGCATTTTTCTTATACTTGAACCCAATCTCCTTCATGAGTGTTCTCATCGAAGTTTTTCCGCATTTAAAATCAGGTAATTGCTCTCGGTATTTTTCTAATATTTTCGCCACGGACGGATACTCTCCACTATCATAAAATGAACCTACAGTCCGCTTCAATACACTTTTATCAAAATCGTCAATATTGGTGACAGTTTCTTGTTTCTTAAAATTTGCTCTTGGTGTACAGGGGCTGCTTGATTGCAATAATTCAGTCTTTATTCGGTCCACTGTCACTCTACTCACACCACAAATAAACGCGGCCATTTCACGTGGTTTGTTGAAATTAAGAGAAGCTATTTTATTCGGATCACTTTTCAATTCATTGACAAACAAGAATACGTTGTGAATCACTGTTCGAGTTTGAGGGCTAATATCGCCATGTAATTTCTTCAAATCAATGTTGGAAAATAAAGTATCCATAGTGCGTAACGAGTGGTGACACACGAATGAATTCATTTAATTGCAGTAAACACATTTATAACAAAAAAGCACTGCATTCGGTAAAAACCAATCATTAGTGACTCATCGTACATATCATAACGTACATATCATTACAAAATCATTATAGTGACTCATCGACACCACGAGAGCAGGTAGCCGTATACCGATAACAGTCCTGGGGCTTCCCATCCCTATTTCTATTGACATTTATGGCCCCACGACTCCGTTTCAAACGGCTGTAGTATAGAGTGAGCAGGGTCCACTGCCGGTCGCCGACCACCCCGGCCCCGGCCCGCCGCCTGCAGTGAGAACATGTGGTGCACATATTTACGATGCACATCACTAGAAGGTTACACTCGGAATATTTGCACTGGTTTAGAATTTGTTAAGGCAGGACACTGATTTAGAAATGAAAGTTAAATGTTGTTTTATCACTTAATTAAGTAGAATTTTAGAAATCTGAATGTACTTTCCTACTGATCAGACGATCAGGATTTTTTAGCTTAAAATTGAACGGCTGGGGATGTCCGGATCCCACGCTGAGAGAGTAAAATACGAGAGCGACGTTAAATGCGTTAGGCAGCTACAGAGCGCCTTATTTGGGGTGTATCGGTAAACACTGCCCGTAAGAACATCGGCCATCAGAAATTGAATAGAAACGATCGGGCCGCAGAGTTCTCCGGTATGTCTCGCGTTTTCAACAACGCTAATAATGGAAAGGAGTTTACACCCAATGGCTTGGGGATTTCCTCTACGGTCAACGGTGATCACTCCCCTGAGATTCATGGCATCCTTTCTCGCCATGACATGGTTGCCGAAACCATTGAAAAAGCAGTATGCCAGAATATTGGTTTCTTCAAGCGCGATGTACGCTTCATGCGGGCATTTCAACAGTACTTAAAGGACCAATTGGACGTGATGGAGAAATGTGCTCCGGCTAATCGAGGCATTTTAAGAATGGTGTGTGAATTTTCTGAAGAGGACTTTGCTGCAGCATCCCGAAACTCCCTTAAATTTATTTACACGAATTCCATTTTGAAGACTATCAAAAACGGGCCTTATGTCATAGCGCGCGCGCGTCCGCGACGGAAGGTAATTTTGTAATGTTGTAATACCGAAATATTTTATTACTGTATATTTTTTTTTAAGTTTAGTGAAGTATTTATGTTCAGGTATTTTATTTGAAATTGGAAGAAATGACGAGCATGTACATAGGTCACGATGTATGAAGGTGAAGGAAGCTAGAGTTATGTCGGAACAGGTAGCCTGGCGGTCTCTCCTCTCTGCCTATCCCTCCGGAGAAGCACGTGACGGTTTGTTAATTATATTTTGAAGTAATTTATCTTTAGGAATTACGCTCGGTAGTTAACGTGGGATGGTTGTGTAAGTAGATTTATTGAAATAAATTACGCGTTAGTTGTTGAATCTTTGGTAATAAGAGTCGGCAATATGCCGATGCCGCGCGGGAAATTTAGGGGATGTGTCCCGGTCTCGCCTTCTCATTGGTTCGCGATTTCCTTGGCGCGTATTCATTTCGGGAATTCACTTCGGTATTACGTATCTGGACTAGTAACAGCTTATTTCGGGCAGGTATTTGTAATATATATATATTTTTTTTTTATAAGTTAAACGATATACATATATTTTTTGAGAATATATTAGGTGTGATGAGGGCTGAAAGGAGGTTTATACACGATCGGCGGAGTCCAACTTGATCAAGTCCTTAATATGATATGTGCCTACATGTTTTGAATCGAGGTCTGCCACACGGTAGATTACGTCGGAAATTTTGGCCGTGATCTTTGTTCTTACGAATCTCGGGGCTAATTTAGCTGAAAAATATTTAATGGCCGAGGATAATACGAAATTTTTTCTCCAGATTATGTCTCCTATTTGGTAAGAAATCCTTTTCCTGCGCAAGTTATATCGCTGGGCATTTTTCTTGAAGGCTGTTAATAAATTGTAACATACCTCGTCGTAAACGGCTGCCAATTCCTCCAGGCGGTTGGCGTATTTTTTCTCTGTATCTGGGGGGTCGGTTAAGGATATATTTTTTATGCCTAAGTCGTGTTGAGTTCCATGCACAGTTTGTTCGAATCCATGTAACAGAAAAAAGGGGGTGTAGCCGGTGACGATGTTTGTTGTGTTATTTATAGCTGCCTGAAGGGCGATTAATTTTTTACACCAGGTTCGCTGATCCTTCCCCACCATGATGGCCAATGTGGTGTTGATTGTTTGATTGTAGCGTTCCACCGGGTTATTTTGCGGGGTGTATACACATTGAAATCATCAGGGGGATTGTGTGCTTGTGGTCTTAGTGATGCAGTCTCAACTCCAAATTGGCTCACAAAACTTTCATCCATATACCATGATGTAAATTCCCCAAAGCCTCTCTTAAAAATGAATGTTTTTGCTTTACTCATGTTCACTCCTATCATCTCTAAATTCCTTATATGTCTGGTCAAACATGAAAGAAGTTTTTCTCCATTTTGCCCCATATATATTGTCATGGAATCATCTGAAGATCTAAGTGATACACAATTCATTTCTATCTTGTTCATTCTATGATTGATGGGAAGTAATCCAAGGGTAGTTGATGCTGCATTGAGCATTCCCATTAACATCCCTGCCCCTACCAACACAAATCCTTCTCCATCAGTTCTATCAATGATTTGTTCAAACCATTCCCTTGTTGAGATGTTCATCCTATCAAGACTAGACCTATCCCAAGGCAATCTGTTATAAAATTCTTCTGATACAGCCCTTACGCCAGGTCCAAGAAAAACTCTTGATCCCCTGTACATAATGCAATAGTATAGCTATTTCCTTGAATGCCCTACCATTTTCAGAAACCAATGGAAGCCTAAGATTGGTTCTCACCTCATCATTGAATAGATAATAATGCATAACCGCATATGCACCTGGCGAAGTACATTCATTCCATTTAGATGCATCTTCTGTTCCTTGAAAGGTGCTAGGTTGTTCAGTTCCAGGAAGGACAGCAGAATTCAAGTTGTTTACAATTTTGGCCTTTTTCTCTTCTCCTCCAATTGAAATGGTTGATCCTTCCATTACCTTCGCTAGTTGGAGATGGAGATCTTCAACAATTGTGAACAAAGCTCTTATAAATATGGTTCCAGATGCTATTGCTCTTCTATCTTTCTTTCCCCTCTCTTTATGCTTAATGTATGTGGTAAAGCTCCTGAGCATATCCCATAGTTGCTTTTCTTTTGTTTCACCTGTTAGAGTTTGTTCCTCCACCTTTGTGAAGTGTTTTTCGACAAAAATATATGAGCTTGTTGATTTATCATATATTTTAATTCTTTTCAAGTCCTTTGTTGCGAAGCTTCCTACAATCGCTTGTTTTTCAAATAAACCAAGGAATGTTTTTATGAACTCCATTAAAGTGAAGCTGGGAGCCCCAGTATTTGATTTCAAGAATTTATGAGCGGTTTTATAAGCCTGTGCGGCTGGTACACTTCGTAGTGAGAATGCACATAGTGTTTGCCTTCCTTTTGTTAATACATCAGCGTTTGTTGTTAAAAATGTATTCATGGTGTTTTCAACCAGTCTATCTAGGTCCTGACAATATCTCATTAGCAAATTTCCAGCCATCAACTTCATCTCACTCACAATGAAATTTCCATGTATATCATCACAGGGAAAAACTCCATCTTCTGTGAAATCCCAATGCAGTCTTTCCATAAGAAATCCATTCATTTCAACCCGAGGAACTTTCTTTTTGTTGTATTGCAAAGATCTTATAACTGTTTCAGCCACCTTTGGTGCTTGTGTTCCATATCCAAAAGGGGGTGTGTTCGTGTAAATATACGCCGCATCGCCAGCACGCCTCCTTGCTCCTGCAGTGGGTGTGCCCGTAGGACAGGCACCTCTGGCAGGTGAGCACGGCCAGGTATTCCGCTACGTGGACCCTGGTGTACCCAACGTTTAGCGATAAGCCTCCACACCGACGGCGCGACTGAGAGGATCGCGCACTTGCGGTCCTTCTCCTTTTTGAAGCCCGCGAAGAAGAAGACCTTGGCCATCTCCTCCGCGGGGTTCTCCCCGAGGAGCCCGTTAAATCTTTTGTTTTGGGAAAACACGGCAGAGACGATGTCCTCCTTTGTCATCGCCGCGTCCACCCCCTTGATGATAACTCGCGGGCGGAGTTTCATTTTCTTCTGCGCTTTGAGCGCGGCGTTTTTAGTGACCGCATCTTTGAAAATGCGGCACTCTTCGGAGCTATCGCACTGGACGACCGCTCCGGTGGAGGTTCTTTTGAGGTGCCTGATGCCGATCCCCAGGGACGACACCTTGACACTTGCTTTGAGAGCTTTTTCTATGGCCTCTCCGGCCATCGGCTCTTTTCCCGTGATGACCAGGGCGTGCCTGGTCTTGGGATTCGCGCGGGTGGTGATCCGCGGGGTCTCCGAAATAAGCGCAGGCGCGCTGGCGATGCTAGGGGTTGCGGCCGCCGCGGCGTAGCTCCTCGTCGACGGAGAAGGCTCACCGGTCCGCTCCAGTCGCCGCGCAGTAGCAACAGAAGCAGGCTGGTTGTGGGTGGACGCCAGTCGCGCAGAGTGCAGCTCTTCGCGCTTCAAGCATTCTTCGACATGCTCCAGCCTAAGACGGAGAACCTCACACTCAAGGCTCTCTCTGAGAGCGCGGTTCTCCTCGGCCATGGCGAGGCTCTCCTTTCGGATGCCATGCAGACAATCAAGAACCTCGCTCTTGATTGCCGATTTGATGTTTCCACTGTTGCCCATGGCAACAGTGGCCTTTCTATGAATTCCGCAATTGCGGAAAGGGACGCAGACGTGGTCCATCTCTCGTGCTCTCAATATCCAGAACTTGGATCTCAAAAAATTCATCATGACTTGTGGTCCCCCGTGTAACGTCTTCTTATGGGCATCTGCAATTATTAGTCTACTCAGATGATTCTTAGCGGGCAAAATAATTGGGTGCTTTTGACCATAGTCCACATTAGCCAAATTTATGCGTCCACCAACTCTCAAAATGCCATTTTCGTCTAAAAACGGATGAAAAGTATATAAGGCGCTCTGTTTTGCAACATAACCCTTTACTTTTAGTGAAATAATTTCTTCATTAAACTCGACATCTTGCACTTATTTAATGCAAATTTGCAAAGTTTGGTTCATTTCCTCCGTTGAAACGAACTTTGAAAATGCTGTCCTCTCATTTCTCGACAACTTTAGTGTTAAAAATCTCCGGCATCTCGAAATAACCTTTAACATTTTAGTTGAATCTGAATACTTCATCCACACAAAATTACACTCATTGTTCATCGTTGAGAATGATTTAATTCGTTCTTCTTCATGTGTATCAAGTATTTCAGGGCTCTCTACATTAACAACTTGTTCTGAAAGCCATCTCGGGCCGTTCCACCACAGTTTGTGACTATTCAACTCGTTGGGTCTAAGGCCTCTTGATGCACAATCAGCGGGATTCATGAGAGTTGATACATGTCCCCATTGCTCGATGTCCATAATTGTTAGAATGTGTGATACTCTATTACTCACATAAGTAGCCCATCTATTAACTGGCCCACGTAACCAAGCTAATACTACGGTTGAGTCAGTCCACGCGTACAAATCCTGCTTGGGGACGTCCAGCACCTGTGAGGCCTCATGTATGAGTTTTGCAGCTAACACCGCTCCGCAAAGCTCCAATCTTGGTATTGACACCTCCCTCTCGATTGGCGCGACTTAAGTTTTAGCTGTTACAAGCTTCACGTGTACGTGGTAAGTTGTATCCACCACTCTTGACGCATCCGAAAATGCATGAAGTTCAAGTTTAGATCCTTTGGTTGAGCCGAGCCAACGTGGAATTGAAATATTTGTAAGCTGCTTCAAATTATGTCTAAATTTTAACCACTCAACCATTAATTCGTTTGGTAACTCTTTGTCGCAATCAAGATTCGCTTTCCACGACTTCTGTATGAATACCTTAGCAGTGATCACTACCGGTGCAATCCAACCAATAGGATCATATAGCCTGGCAATGTCTGAAAGTACCTTTCGTTTAGTAATAGGTTGTTCGGGATCGCTTAGATGAACTCTGTACTCAAAATTATCTGTCAGTCTGTTCCAACAAATCCCTAATACCTTCATCATATTGTCACTTTTTTTTGTCATCATTTGCTCATTACTTAATTTTTCTTTCTCGATGTGGTTCAAAAAGTTGTTATTATTGCTGCTCCATTTCTGTAATTGAAATCCACCATGATTCATTAGTTTACTCATTGACTCGTACATTTGTAAGGCTTCAATCTCAGTTTCGCAACCTGTCATGAGATCATCCCCATAGAAATCAATGTTTCCAATGTTTCTTCGTGGAGATGTCGATGTTTTAGCATTGTTTCTAGGCCGATTTTAACTGATCGAATGAGTCGCTCCCAGCAGCCTCCCATGTGTGGTGCTGCCGGGGGAATAAACTTCCACTCAACGCCGCGGTTAGCAAGTGCGGCTTGAAAGTCGTCGCTCGCGGTGAATTCTTGTACAGCCATCCTCATCTCCGCGGCAGCTCCTCGTAGGTTCGTCCCGTTATCTGAGTAGATGGTGGTCGGATGACCCCTTCTGGCTGCCAGTCTTCGGATCGCCTGGATGGCCGAGTCGCTAGTTAGCGAATGCGCAATCTCGAGGTGTACTGCGCGTGTGGCAAGACATGTGAATAACACACCGTATCGCTTTTCGTGTCTTCGCCCTACTGTAGCGGAGATTGGCCCGAAGAAGTCCATTCCGTTTCGGGTGAAGGGAGCCTCCCTTGCTGTCGTCCTGTCAATCGGGAGAGGGGCCATTTGCGGGGCGGTGGGTGTATCTCTTTTTAATCGGCAAACCACGCATTGTCTTGTGATTTGGCGGATTGCCGATCGTTGCCCCAATTCGTAGAATTGTGCCAATGTGTTGCTGAGCGTGCGTTCCGAGCTCCCGTGCTCCGCTCGCTCGTGGTAGTGCCGGATCACAGGGCGCGTGTAAGGATGCCTTCCATATAATATTATCGGACTTTGCTGACCGACGGGTAGGTCCGGGTTTTATTACCGATCCCATTCGCAATATTCCGTGTCAATCGGCGAATATGTTTAAGTGCCTGAGGCGACTGTTCCTCGGGATCGCTTTCTGCGCTTTAATGTCAATGACTTCTTCGGTAAAGGACTCCAGTTGCGAGTGCTTTATCCAAGTTATCTCGGCCAGAGATATCTCCCTTGCGGTCAGCTCCGTTCGTCCGGGCATGTAAGCAGGGGATCTGCATCTTCCTATGAACCTGCGTACCCATTCAGTGGCTCGTATCAGCCTTGACCAGGATGAGAAACGGGAGATGTCAGGCAGGCTGTTGGCCGTGGCCACTGTGGTCACAGTGGTCTCAACAAAGCGTTTGCTCTCGAAGTCTTCATCCTTGGGTAGGGCGGCTCGTTCTGTCGGCCATTCTTCTTTATTTTTTAAGAATGGTGGTCCCTTGAACCATCTTCCCTCCGGTGTCACGTCGGGAATGTTGCCATCTCGCGTTCCCATGTCGGCTGGGTTTAATTTAGTGGGCACCCATCTCCAGTCCGCCGGGGTTGTTGTCTCGTCGATTTCACCTAGTCTGTTAGCCACGAAGGCGGAGTAGGTGCGGGGATCCGAACGGAGCCAGCACAGAACAGTGGTGGAGTCCGTCCAATAGACGGAGCGGTTTATCTGACATGTCGTTTCATTCCGGATGGTGGCGGCCAGTCTTGCCGCGATGAGTGCCGCTTGCAGCTCCAGCCTTGGGATCGACGTAGCTCGCAGTGGTGCCACTCGAGCTTTGCTGGCGACGAGTCTCACGTGCCTCCCCCCGTCTTGCACGAGGTACGCTACGGCGCAATACGCTAACTCCGAAGCGTCACAGAATACGTGCAGCGTCGCGTTCTCGTCCTTTTTGAGGGTGACGCACCGTGGAATTGTGAAAGGGGTGGTTGTCATCAGCTGCAGCCACTCCTCCCCACGTTTGCTGGGCCGCGGGTATCTCTCCGTCCCAGTCGATTCGTAGGCGCCATATTTCCTGCAGTAGGATCTTTCCACGTACTAGTAGGCATGTCAGGAATCAGAGAGGATCAAAGATCCGCATCACTGTGCTTAGCACTCGCCTCTTTGTCGGCACCTCTTCCTCGATTTCCTTGAGTGAGCCGAGGTCGAATGCGAACGCTCGCCTCTTTGTCGGCACCTCTTCCTCGATTTCCTTGAGTGAGCCGAGGTCGAATGCGTACGTGTCGCTCGTGGGGTTCCACGAGAGTCCGAGGACTCGCTCGGTCGCTGTGCCTTGCGACATAGTTATGAGATCTTTGCGCGTTGTAGTTGAGTCGAGGATTCTCCTGTCGTTTGAAGTCCAATTTGTTAAGTGGAATCCTCCGCTGCTAAGGACCTCGGTTATGTCCTTTGCAATCTCTATAGCCTCAGTGAGTGAATCCGTGGCATCCAGGAAGTCATCCATATAAAACTTCCTCGTGATGCGTCTGCTGCGGCTGGGTGAGTGTGTCTGTGGTTATCGGCGATCAGATTCCTTACGTACTGCGCCGAAGCTGGGCGAGCACGTCGCTCCGAAAATCATCGACGTCATTACGTACTCTTTGATTTCGTCGCGCGGGTTTTCTCTCCATAAGAACCGCTGAGAGTCCTGATCCTCTTCCCTGATCTTTTTTCTGCAGGAACATCTCTCGGATATCTGCTGCCATAGCAATCTTCCCCTCCCGGAATCGGATGATATTTCCCATTAATGATGACAGTAAGTCGGGACCCGGGAGCAACCTATCATTAAGGCTGACGCCGCGGCACTTGCTTGCCGCGTCGAACACGATCCGTAATTTGCTCGGTTTCTGGGGATGCATTATTGCAAAGTGTGGTAGGTACCATTTTCGGCTCCCGTCGACTTGTGAGTCGTGTCCGACCAATTCGCGCGCGTAACATTTTGTCACGTAACTGCGCATTTTGTCTTTGTATGCGACCGAAAACTGTGGGTCCGCTTTTATTCTCGATTCTACGCTCTTTAATCTGTTTAGAGCGCAAGGACGGCCATCGGGGAGGCTAGAGCCCTCTTCTCGCCATAGCAGGCCGGTCTCCCACTGCCCGTTTTCTAGTTGACGGGTTGTCTCCTTCATGGTGCTTGAAGCGCGGGCGTCGTTGCTGTGGGTTCTCTCCGTAACCCTAATTCCGAGGGCGTCAACAGCATAACTCCTTCATTAGCAGGTCTAGACGCGAGTCTTCCGATTCGCGTTCCGCGTGAATGGTGAGAGTGGTGGCACAGGTGGTAGACGGTGTTCCTCTGGGGGCGCCGTGCGTTGTCCATCCTAGCGCTGTGCGAGAGCGCAAGTAGCCTTTCGTGTCATTCTTAATCTCCCGGGTCACTATTAAGTGGCCGTATTCCTGACCAATTAGGATACACGGAGTGACCTGTTGTTTAGATCCGCATATCTGGCTGGGAAGGCGGAACCCGTGCACCGTGTTGGCGGTAATAGAAAATCGGCGATTATCGCTGTGTAAGGCTAGGGAGACTCGCTGTGAGACCTTCTCTTCGGTGCACATGTCGTTCGCTCCATGAATCCGCGGTGGTTGTTCCGGTCCCTGCGCGCCTATATGTTCCGCGAGTTTCGCGTCGATAAGCGTGATGGTGGACCCTTCATCAAGCAGCGCATATACGTCCAATGTCCCGAGCGGGCCCTTCACTGTGACCGGAACCACCTTTAGTAGGACGGGATTGCGGCCTTCGTACGTATGCATTACGTACTCTTCTGTATGGTCGGCTTCCCTCTGAGTGCTGCTGTTTGCCGGTTCTTTATTATTATTTCAGCATCATCATTTCTTGCTAATGAGTTGAAGTATGGAACTCCTTCTCTAACGTGAATTATTAAATTGTTCATGTTTCTAAAATTAAACTCAGGATGAATTATCATGTTGGTCAATACTCCAAAATCAGTAGGATGGTCTCTTATATAAGTAACTGTAACTCCTTCTGCCTCCGCAGGTGGTGAAGCTACACGTGCGATAGCGCGCGTATATCTTCGTGTAACGGGACGAGTGACTGCAATATTTGCCGCTCCGGTCCTATCGCTAAGTCCGGTCGCGGTATTAGCGACTTCACTATGGGCCGGGCAAATCTGTTCGGACAGCGGGACTGCGCTCGGTCGGGTCAGAATTTCTACTCTACCGACCGAACGAGAACTGTCACTTTTGTTCGTGATTCGTTTATGTGGGCTGGACACATCAATTATCCCACGTAAATAGTTCACTTCATCAGTGAGGGACCTCACCATTGTGCGCAGAGTCCTCAATTCTTCCAAAATATCGTCAATCTTGGACTCCATCGCAACTTTGAACCAAAAATATATTAAATAAACGGCGGAGCAAACACGAACACTGCTTCACGTTAATAATATTATAATACCATAGCAACAAATGGATCCTCTTGTGGTCGAAAATAGTATTCGCCACAAAGAGGTTCCATTCTAGACATATCAAGCAGTCTCATCCCATTATCATTCGTCTTAGGATCACCGAATTTGCCCAGACATTCCTCAAAACCACTCCTTTGGGTTCCCACCCAACCATTCATATCCTCTGCCAAAATTAATCTTTCGTTCACTTTCTTAACTTCCGCGATTTCCCTAACTTTATCCCAAAACTCACCCTTCACCGCCTCTCCATCGGAATTGACTGGAGCGTACCCTATGATGAGGAAAACCCTTGTCAATCCGATTTTAAAGCGGATCCACGTAAGCCTTGGGCTCACACATTCATATTCTTTCATACATTCTGCCATTCAAGGAGAAAGTAGCGCCGCAACGCCCTGACAGCCTCTTTGTGATTGCGGCACTCCAGACCACAACACAAGCGTGTCGCCATGCTCCTTCATTCCTCTCTCTTTCATCATGCTCTCAGTCACGCACAGGATGTCTACACAATGTCTTTTCATTTCAATACACATTTCATTCATCTTTCTTTCCATTCCTCCTCTTACATTCCATGTACCAATCTGGCACTCCACCCCCCCTGTTCGCCATCTCGGGAGTTGCGGCGTGATGGGTTGCGTGCCTCATCGCCACCTATAGGCATTACTCCCGCGCCCACTTAGATACTAAATTATTATTACAAATTATTACAAAATTATTACAAATACACTATTACTACATTATTAATACTAAGCGAAAACTACCAATATACGAAAAAAAAAACTGAAAAACAGAAGAGTAAATATTAAAACAATAAATCACTGAAGAATCCACAAACAAGGACATATCCGATGTCTCTTCACTTGTTATCACCAAACTGGTGCCGCGATGGCAGGAGTGTCCGTGTATCCATTGCGGTGGCGGCTATCGACGCGACGGGGTCCGGGTACAGCGGTACGGGGGTGGGGGGTGCGGGGTGCAGTCGTCCACTGTCCAGAGCAGATAACGCGTGCGTAGGTGCGCCCAGCGTGTCCGATGGGAACCAGATGTCTGGTTCCTAGGATTCTTCTAGGAAGGCAGCGAACGGCAAATTATTTTTGGCAATTCCCGGCACAACATTTACACTGTTGTGCTTCACTTTGATCTATATTGTATAATTAACCTGTATCTATACGGTATAATGCACTTATTTTACACTTGTACTACACACGTACTACACTTGTACTAGAGTGAGTGCAGAGTGCCCTATCACCCTCTAAAGCCACTAAACCCCAGAGCAGTCTTAAACGTGACCACTCCGCTCGACGCGCGGGAATAAATCTTATAATCTGCTTTGTAAAAATTTCAGCTGTAATTGTGGGGCTTGAGTTGAATAACGGCATGTGCAATTACAGATATATCTAGAGGTATGAGAATTTGAGAAAACTAACTCTAACGTTCGGTTATTGTCATTTCGCGCATAATTGTGTTGATGAAGGTCCAGAAATAACGTCATGTCCCGAACCACTCTCTGCTTGATTAACGCTGGTCGTTAGGTCGTCGTTGTTCCAGTTTGGTGAATTGTAGTTCCCGACCAGTAGCAGAGTGGCGTCAGGATACTTCTTCGAGATCAGTTCTACTTCGTCGTCGTCATCAGTGTAAACCTGAGGATCTGAGGCTGGCGGAATATAAACACATCCAATGATTAAGTCAATTTTCTTTATATTCATTTTTTTGTTTTTAAATAGTCTCTCCACTTTACCACCAATTTTATGTTTTATCCTTCGGGTGAGGATTTTTGGGATGGAATAACTTCCAACACGATAAAATTTTTAAGTAGAGAACTTTATTTAAGACGATGTTACAAACAAGAAATTACAAAGATATAAAGATGTGTTACAAGTAAGGAGTTGTAATTGTATCTCGACTTGTTACTATTAAGCAGTCGCAATTGTATCTGATGATGCGGTTCAGCTTAAATAGTGTGCATTTCTTTGTTCGATGACACATGTACCTGTGGGAACAGATCAATTAATGCATCTCTGAATCCCCAAATGTTTACTTAATATAATATTATATAAACAAATCTTGATTCAAAATATAGAGACATAGGAAAGGGATTCTTGGGAACGGGTGGTTAGGTACATAACATTTTCACGAAGAGTTGTTCAACATGAGGATGCTTGGTGGATAATTTTTTTGCATTGTATTTGTTTTTTATACACAGCAGAAGACCACCACCCCGTGATTTAGTACTGTTAGCTTTGCTACGGTCCATTCTGAAGATGTTGTATCGGTGAAGGCCCAACTCGGCAGTGTGTATGTCAGGAGTCAGCCATGTCTCGGTTGGTATCAATATGTCGTGAACAAGAGGAGAGCCAGTGGTGTGCAAGAGGTTAAATTTAGTACGTATGCCGCGAACATTCTGATAATAAACTAGTAGATTTCTTATTCCATTTAGTTTTTTGAGATGGCTGTGGTGATTCGTGGTGTTGAATTTACAAATTTAATGGTGAGGCCAGATTCACCATCCTTAAGCCGTCTCTCAAGCTCGGCCGCCAATCAGCTGAAAGAAGTGAACTCCCAAGTGAATGTTCCCCCTTCTCCCCAATGATTGGTAGCTTAGCATACCTAGCAAGAATTCAGTCGGAAAGAGCCACGGGTAATAACCGCGCTCCCTGAGGTAAAGAAAGCGCAGAAATTTTTTCTGAACTCGCTCCACCATCAGAGAATATCGGATCCCAGGCGGTGACCAAATAACGGAACTATATTCCAGCCGACTTCTTACCAGGGAATTATACAACACCCGAAGTACCTGTGTGTTCGAAAATATCTTGGCATTCCTGAAAACAAATCCAAGCATTTTAATGGAACTATTACATAGAGCAACTATGTGAAGATTGAACGATAATTGAGCATCGAACAGAACACCGAGATCTCTGGATGTAGAAGCTCTTTCAAGCTGTACCCCATCCATAAGATAGCGAAAGTATAATGTTTTCGATGCCCGTGTGTATGACATAACAAAGCACTTGGAGACGCTGAAGAATAATTTGTTACGTTTACTCCATTGGGTTATGCTCTGAATGTACACTGAAGCTTCAAGCAATCTGAGGGATTCTCTATTTCAGAGAAAACTTTTATGTCATCAGCAAAAAATAGAAAATTTGAAAACTTTATTTCGTTAGAAATATCATTAATGAATATCGTGAAAAGCAATGGTCCTAAATTAGACCCTTGTGGCACCCCTGATGAGGTGTGAAAGGTTGAAGACTGAAAAAGTCCATATGACACATATTGTTTTCGAGATGTTAGATAGCTAGAGAAAAGCTTGAGCAGATTGTCACTAAAGCCAATCCTTTGAAGCTTTCGAAGCAAAAGTTGGTGGTCCACCTTATCAAACGCTTTTGAAAAATCGCTATACGAGCAGTCGACTTGTGCACCTTTATCAAGGCACTTAGTGACAAAGTTCGTAAATACCATCAAATTTGTAATGGTTGAACGCCCTGATCTGAATCCATGCTGTTCATTAATTATGAATGGTTCTATCTTTGGGTTAATAAAACGATGTATTAGCGCCTCAAATACCTTCGCAGGAGTAGATAAAATTGCTACTGGTCGATAATTTTCAACACATGATTTTGTGCCTTTCTTGAAAACTGGAGAGATTTTAGAGATCTTCCAAAGTTCCGGAAAGACCCCCGTTTGTAGCGATCGATTAAATATAATTGACAGTGGTTTTTTGAAAATGTGGTTGCAACCTTTTAATATAAAGGTTGGAACAAAATCTGGACCTAATGAATTCGTGTTTTTGAGTTGATTAATAGCCTTGAAGACTTCACATTCACTGAAAAATTCTATGGAAATATCTTGAGCGCCCTGAGTCGTATTCTGCGAATCAGCATGGTGAAATGTTCCTCTCGCTCAGCTGGCGCAGAGAGCATGGTTTTTTACCCTCAAGGTGGTAATCGTGAGATTCTTTTCGGTATATTATTCGATTCAGGGACGGGTTTAAATATAAAGACAGTTACATGGGATACATTAAGGTTTATTGACGAGTTAGTTTGGCATATTATAATTATGACAATATTATGAAGCTAGGGATGTCTTACACAGTATAACAAACAAAACACATGATGGAAGAATGAAGAGGCGGTTTGAGGCGATTCCTCGATGACGTGCTTCTCAGGACATCGACCAGCGACGTCGTCCGGCGACGTTGTCAGCGACGCTGACCAGTAGATGGTGGTTTAGAATATACATAGAGAGCGTCACCTGGCAGACACGAGGTTCCATAAGCTGGTGGTGCTGTCTGAAGCGGCGTGAAGAAGTGGTCCACGCAGTTCGGCATGGTGGTGAGGTCCTTGACAATCGGGTGGCAGCAAGATACGGAGCCTCGAATGCGGTCACGTCGATGTCCGACAGAACCTTTGGGACTAACCGCAGACACGCGGACATATGATGCACATGTGTGACCGATGCGCGATCCTTGATGTATATATATATATATTGTTAATATCGTACCTGACGAGTACTTTTATATCCTACTACTGCACGAAGGCTGAACCATTTCTGGTCCAGCCGGATGCAGACGGATTTACGTGTCTCCTACATTTTGGCGGGATCGAGGCACTGGCGACGCAAAGTAAGATGGCGGCCTGCGCACACGGTGGTCTGGAGAGAAGTGGGCAGGCTTCTAGCCTCGGAGCATAGAGTACAAAAAACAGTGTTACCAACCGGGAAGGCGGCGGTTGCTCACACGGCGGAAACAGGAGAAGTTGGAAATAAATTTCCAAGAGGTACTTAACTGGGGAGAATTGGGGCTAATACAGTGGCCGAAGAAATCGTAATGGTATGTAACATTACAATGGACTGCCTCATTTGATGGAGTACTGAACATAGATTTAAAATGTTCAGTTCACAACTTCTCTATTGTGAACCTCTTGACCTTGCCACGTCATTGTATCAATAACACCACCATCATGGCGTTTGGAGTCTATATATTTCCAAAAATCATTGGGATTTCTCAAGATATCGGCTCAAATGTTGGATATACGAGTATATGATTTGAAATAAGATCTTATTTTACATTTTACCGTAGCTCGAAGACTACTAAAGAGAGTGTAGTAATATGAATTACCAGAAGACTTCCACTTTTTGTGGTAACTATGTTTCATTCTGATGTCACTGATAATATCTCGAGTGAACCACCTCGGATATCGTCTATTAGTGGTAGCCGGGGGTTTCCTAGGGAAGCAATCATCAAAACAAGAATACACAATGTCATAAAAAACTTGTACGGCCTCATTCACGTCTGTTATAGAGCGAAGTTGATCCCAGTTTGCCTGAAAAAGTGCACCATAGAGGAAACTGAAATCACCATTGGAAAAATTCCAGCCCCTCCATGATACCGTGTCCGCAGTAGGGACCCTAGAATGTGGTCTTGAAGTCTCTATAATCAAGTCAAAATTTAAAGCAGGATGGTAAGAGTCCTCTTTCGTGAGGGGAGATTCGCCTCGAGAAACGGATACCGGAACTGTCGAAAATATTAAATCAAATATTCTTTGTTTGGTATTCAGAATGCCATTGCACTGGACGAGTCCCAGCACCGAACACATAAAAGAGATCTCATCAACATCCCTGCTCTGTGCCGAGTACAGATTAAAATCGCCCAGTAAAATGACACGCTTATCCCCAATTATTAGCAAATTACAATGGCACAATTGTATATAAAATGACACAATTGTATATAAAATGATATTGTGCGTCCTAGCAGCTATAGTCCGTTGTTCTCACTACCATCTGCACGGCCGCCAGGTATGCAGGGCAGCTTTGGTCGCCTGTGGGGTGGTCGGCCTGTCGCCGGAACCGCGTGCAGGTGGCACACATCTGGGGACCGTCCTTATTCGGGCTTTCCTTGTCACGGTGCCCCTCGGTCGCGCAATGGCGGCTTATCTCCTCTGAACGTGGGCACCGGCTGGACATGTGTCCATACAGGTGACACTTGAAGCAACGCACGGCGCCCACGTAATCCCTGCATCGACAGGCCTCCCACCCCAAGTAAACATATCCCGCCGTGATGAACGCGACCCTAGCCGCGGGGTGAACAATGTAAACTCCATTCTCACGGTCAGAGTCCCTCTTTCCGAAGGTGCTCACCCTTCTGAAAGTTCTGCAAAAGTCCTCCTCGCTGAGGGAGGGGGAGGGCAAGTTGGACAGGTTGGCTCCAAATATTTCTTTAGCCAGGACCGCGTCTTTGAGGGCCGTCGGGACGTCGTAGATTACAACTCTCGGTAACCTGCCCTTTGGCTCCACCAGAGTGAGCCCATTCTCCATAAGCCTCTCCTTGAGGGCGCCAATCTTCCGGGCTCCCTCCTTGGAAGAAGTCTCCACCAGGAGACCGGCCCCTCTTACTCTTCTCGTCCTTACAGGTTGAAAGTCGTCTCTCGTTGGATTTATGGCCGCCATGAGAGCCTGGTTGGTGCCCTCCGAGGAGGCACCCTCCGGCTTCGTAGGGTAGATTATAACAGCGGGTCTGGCAGGGCCCACCGTCTGCCTGATGCTCTCGATATCTCTAATTGGGGCAGCTGATGCTACCCCCGCATATGTTCGGCCTGACCCAGCGGTGAGCGGCAAGGGAGGCGCCCCCGCCGTCCCACATGATTGGGCGGGTCCGCTGCCCTGACGCCCGAGGACGTCGAGGACACCCTCCCTGAGCGCCTCCCGGACCGCGACCGACACTACTGCGCCGGTCCTTAATTCTCCCAAAATATCATCAATCTTGCACTCCATCGCAACTTTGAACCAAAAATAAATGGAATTAACGGCGAAGCAAACACGAGCACTGCTTCACGTTAATAATACCATAGCAACCTCATGGATGATGATGGATTATGCACCATTTTAATTTTTTTCAATGACTTGGGGTGGATTGAATGGCTAATTTAACCACTTTAGCAGTATTTCTTTTGCCTGAAGCATACAATGTTTGTACTGCTGAACACAGTTTTTTAGAGTTGACATTAGAGAGAATTGATTGTACACATCTCTGCTTACTACGCTGTGAACACTCATCGAACTATTTTTTTGTTCTTCCTCGCTTCTTTTCTCCTGAACTTTTCTGTGATGATGATGATGAAAGCTGTAACGACTGCATCTTCGAGAGATTCACTTCTTCATCAAGCCATTCCTTGTGTTTGGAGTAAAAGCGTTCGTACATGTAATAACACTTTCGCCATTTATTTAAGATTTTTGAGAAAAACAACTTTATTTCTATTTTAATTAGTTTTGCAGAATGTTCGGAAAATTCACTAACTCTAAACTTGTCTAATATATATAATACCTATATACGTTCAGAAGACAAATACTCTTGACTTTGGAGAATATCTTGTATTCCTAATCTCGAACCATCTCTCATGCGTTCCTGGTATTATATTATATATTTTTATGTTTTATCTGTACTCAATAGACGCCTTAAACTAAAATTGTTGTTTGTAATATCTTTTGAGAAAATAAATTGATTTGATTTGATTTAACTACCGATAATCTGCAAAACTGTTCATTTTTAAGCACTTCGAATAGTTCTTCTCTTGTAATCTTTATTTCTTCAACACTGGGTTTGGAACGATTACATGCAAAGAATACGTTGTATTTTAAAAATGTGGAATGATGTGGACGTAAATTTTTGTAATTACACTGATAGTATCTATACGTTGATTTTCTTTTGAGACAAGTCTTTTGTGTCTTGACTTCTTCAACTTGATCTTCAGATGTCTCTGGCTTATCAGAACCGAGTACTCTTGCTAAACTCATCCTAAGTTCACGGAGCAATCTTAGGTTACAAAATCTTCTCTTTATGTGCTCATGTGAGACAACATGAAATATATTGAATTCACGGAGAACTTTGTGAGAAGAATATAGTGAAAGAAAAAAATAAAAACAAGACATTGGTGGCAGCGCTGGTTGGAAATGGGTAGTCGTGATTTAGATGATGCTTTTCGAAAATGATCGATCGATTTAACAGAGAGAGCAAACATTTGCGAAGTCTTGCGCGAGATGTTTTTTGAATAGAGTATTCCAGTTGGAACACTCGGTACTAATGAATTGTATTGAAGCTCATGCCGCGATGCAATTGAGATGTTCTATAATTAGACAGGTACGAAAATGAACTGGTAGTTATTATGTGATATCTGCTATCGGGAGAAATCAGGACCGCCGCTGTACGGCGATATCTGCTATCGAGAGAAATCAGGACCGCTGCAATACGGCGATATCTGCTACCGAGAAAAATTAGGACCGCTGCTGTACAGCGATAACTGCTATCGAGAGAAATTAGAACCACTGCAATAGAAAATTTGAAAACTTTTTGTTAGATAATGAATATCGTGAAAAGCAATGGTGCTAAATTAGACCCTTGTGGCACCCCTGATGAGGTGTGAAAGGCTGAAGACTAAAAAAGTCAGTTCTGAGTACATTGACTGATGCATTAAGAGCATCCTCCATTGATTTTTGGGGTGTGAACCCGTATTGTCTCTGGCTTAGCATGCCTCTGCGGCGAAAATGCCAGTTGATGCGATTTATTATCAACTCTTCAACCACTTTGCCGAAAACCGAAATGAAACCCACTGGTCTGTAAGACTCATTGTCACGAAGATCGTCCTTTCCCGATTTGGGAATGACAATAACCCTCGGTAATTCCCATTGAGCAGGAAGTGGCTCACTCTGAGACATGCATTGTACATACCGAGTACAAGTGATCTGTCCGCGTTGAAGAATTGAAGGCAAATATCCACGGTGAAATGGTCTTCACCGGGTGCCTTTCGTAGATCAATATTAGACATTATGTTCTCAATTTCCCCTGTAATCTGTGTAGGGTATGATTTCCGCCCTATGCCGGATATCTATTTGTTCGCGAGTCTCTCGCTCTGAAATATTGTCCGGAAAGAATCTTTCCAACAGATGGCGAGCGCTATCCTCGGCCGAAGCCTAGTGCTCGTTGCCATCCTTTAGCGTCTGAATGGCGTTTTTGTAAGCTTGTTTAGCCTCTCTGAGGTACTCATCGAGAGACTTCGTCTCTCTACGGAGAGTACCCGAGTTCTGAAGTCTGTGCCTACATATCCTGGCTTCTTTTTCAAGTTTATAGAGCTCAGCATTTCACCAAGGACAGGGTTGCCTTTTGAAAGGTTTCTTGATTGGTATGCTTGCTTTGTGCGATTCGTTCAAAATTCCCATCAACAAATCGATTTTATTTTCCAACTCCCGGGAGTTGCGTACATCAGAGAAGAAATGATCTGATATACAGGTATTACGCTCTTTTGTTCCCCGCTTAACTTTTATCGAAAATTCCTCCCAGTTGGCCTTTTTGGTATTAAAAATGGCCATCTCGGTTTCACTGGGATTCCATATTCTGGCTTTGATTTCAAAATGAATGGGATTATGATCGCTTAGATGGTTATTGTCAGACTCCACTTTCCAACCATCAACGGTATCCAACAGACTAGAAGAACAGAATGTCATGTCGATGACACTCGTGATGTGAAGAAGGCCACGAAAAGCCTCAAAAGTGGACCGATTACCTTCATTCAAGGTGTGAAGATCAAGTTCGGATAAAAAATCCGCAACCTTCTTGCCCCTGCGGTTCGTCCTTGAACTCCCCCACCATACCTTCTTAGCGTTTAAATCACACCCTATCAGCATGGGAATATTTCCCAGAAGTCTGAGTTTATCCAGAGCCGTGACAACGTCCGAGTCTGGTTCCACATACATGGACCCGATTATCATTGGTTCAGTGTCAGTTGCTATTTTGACCAGCGCTGTATTGCAGTCACTGTATTTACTCAACAGTATGCCATTCAAATTGGGTCTGCAGATTATTACTGCTGTTTTACAGACATGCTCCTGGGATCCTAACGACTGATAAACGGCCACCCCAGAAGCATTAATTCTGCCTGTATTGTCTGTGTAAGGCTCCTGAAGCAGCAGTATATCCGCTCCACATCTATTGGCTAGTGCTTCCTGTGCTGCTTTACTGTGGTTCAGGTTCCACTGAACAACTTTGGTCGCGCCGGTTATGTGGGATTGGATCCCCGCGGTAGAAGTCCGAATCATTTTTGTCCTATAAGGACAGTCCCTATCCTTGGCTCTATGCCTAGATGCTTCAGTTTTGCCCTTGGCCATTTTGATGCAATTCCAGCATCGATGATCGGCCTCTTTGTCTTTTTTAGTGCAGGTCACAGATTTGTGATCTTCCGCGCAGTGCAAACAAGGGTCCTTGCACCTTGCTGCAGTATGACCAAAACCCATGCATTTATAACACTGCATTAAGACAACTGTCTTCGACCTGTACCCTTTGATATCCGACCCTGTTGGATCATTGCCTCTCTCACTTCTTTACTGACAAGGAGGACGGCATTTCGCAAGCGCTCACTATGCCTATTGCGGAATGACCTCTGAAACATTATTGCTTCTTTATTGTCTCCAGCCGCCTCGAAAATTGAGTCATTCTGCTGGAGAATGTACTCGACGACTTCCTCGTCGCGGGTCTCTTTCGATTCCTTTTAAAAGGACTGTGGGCATCAACCTTTTTCCGTCCTTGGCAACCAGGTTTCTGTTTGTCAGCCCAGGAAGAGCAGCTCGCATGGTTCTGGCATCGTTAGATGTCGGAAGCTTGATAATGACTTTATTATCCTTAGCTTTGATCATAGCATTGACCCCGCCCTTCAAATCGGATGGTCTCACATCCTGTCTCAGAGTCGCCATGATTCAATTTCAATTCAATTTATTCAATTCAATTTATTCAATTTATTCAATTCAATTTATTTTTAAATCATTAACATATGACTTTACAGACTATACAGGTGACTATACAGGTAGGTAAAAAAAAATTTTTTTTAAACAGTAAATACAATAAAGAAATTTAAAAATAGACAAAAACACAAAAAACACCAGATAATTAAAAAATAAAGACCAAATAAATAATGAGAAACAATAAGAAGAACAACACATTATTTAAGAGATAGATGTTTTCTGAGGGAAGCCTCACTATCGTGAAAGATGTCCACATCCGAAGAGATGCGATTTAGAAGGATTATTGCCCTGCCCACGGGCATAACTTTAGGTAAATTGGTTCTACACAGTGGCAGGTGAAATAATCTATGTTGCCTTTGTCGCAGATAATTGTCAGGGACAAACAAAGTCAAGTCATTCAAAATATCCGAGTTATGTATTCGACCACGAATCAGTTGAAAAAAATGAACACCCAAATGGATAGTTCGTCTAATTTCTAATGATTGGTAGTCCAGCATACCCAGCAAGAAATCAGTTGGGTACAGCCAGGGGTAATAACCGTTATCTTTGAGGTACAAAAAACGTAAGAACTTTTTTTGTACCTTTTCAATCAACAGGCAATATTTATTTTCATGTGGTGCCCACACCAGTGTACCAGATTCCAACCGACTTCTTACCAAAGAGTTATACAATAACTTCAGAACTTTTGAATTGGTAAAATCTTTCCCATTCCTAAGAACAAATCCCAAAATCTTATGGGAGCTATTACTTACTGAAGTAATATGAAGACTGAAAGATAATTTAGGGTCGAATGTCACTCCCAAATCTTTCGAAGACGTAGTCCTATCCAGTGATGATTGTATAGCTGTGATAGATCGTCGTGCGAGCCCTAGTATAGGACATGATGAAACACTTCGATATATTAAAATACAATTTGTTTCTTTTACTCCATTCCAAGACGCTGTGAATGTCTTTTTAAAGTTTAAAACAATCGTCGACAGATTTAATTTCTCAAAATATTTTTAAATCGTCGGCAAACAAGAGGCTATTGGAATATTTGATATTTTTAGTAATATCATTTATAAAAATTGTAAATAACAACGGCCCTAGGATGGAACCCTGAGGAACTCCAGAAGGTGTGGAGAACTTATTGGATTGGAAGAGTCCATAAGCTACGAATTGTTGTCTCTTGGAGAGGTAACTATTGAAAAATTGGACTAAGGTATCACTTAGACCAATTTTACGAAGTTTAGTTAAAAGAATTGAATGATCAACTTTGTCAAAAGCTTTTGAGAAATCACTGTATGCACAGTCAACTTGAAAACTTTTATCCAGGGATTTCGAGACGAAATTTGTGAATACCATAAGATTCGTATTGGTAGAACGTTGCGGTCTGAAACCATGTTGCTCATTAACCACGAAGGGTTCAATTTTTGGATTAATAACTGAATGGATCAATGATTCGAATGCCTTAGCAGGGGCTGACAATATTGCAACCGGTCTATAGTTTTCGACACACGATTTAATGCCTTTTTTGAAAACTGGAGAGATTTTTGAAGTTTTCCAGAGTTCGGGAAATACACCATTTTGTAGAGACATATTAAAAATTATCGATAAAGGATTTTTAAGTATATGATTACAACCTTTGAGAATAAATGTGGGAACGTAATCGGGACCCTGAGATGTTGTATTTTTAAGTCTTGAAATTGACTTAAAAACGTCATTTTCATCAATATGATAAATGGAAATATCCTGGGCTCCTTGGTGTGAGATATCACATTCACTGTCAATAAAATTATGCGATGAGGAAACATTATAAACAGAACGAAAATTGTCTGCGAATGCATTTGCAACATCTGAATTTTGCACAGTCTGTCCTTGCCATGTCATAGAATCAATTATTCCACCATCCTGACGTTTAGACTTTATGTATTTCCAAAAGTGTTCAGGATTATGAAGAATATTTGATTCTACCTCGGTGATATACGATTTGTAAGCAGACTGCACATTACGTTTTACGATAGTTCGATACTGACTAAAAGAATTGTTATCATTCGAACTGCCCGAAGACTTCCATTTTTTATGGTACCGATGCTTTGTTTTGATGTCACTGATAATCTCACGAGTGAACCACTTCGGATATCGCCTTCCGCTAACAGCTCGGAAAACATCTATCGAAACGCGAGTACAATAATTCATAGAAAATTTTTACAGCATCATTCACGTCAGCTGCCGCATTAATACACTCCCAGTTGATTTGGCTCATTGAATCATATAAATGTCGAAAGCCTCCTTTCGCAAAATTCCACCCTCTCCATGAAACTGTATCCGTGGATGGCACATTCGTACTAGTCCGCGACGACTGGGAAGTGTATTCAAAGTGTAATGCAGGGTGGTACGGATCTTCAGATGTAAGGGGAGATGCGCTTCGAGAAACGGATATCGGAGTGGTTGATAAAATCAAATCTAGGACGCGATCTTTAGAATTAAGAATGTCATTATATTGAGTGAGCCCCAAAACAGAGCACAAGAAATCGAGTTCGACTTGAACATCTTTGTCTTGCGCCGAGTGCAAATTGAAATCACCCAATATAATAACACGTTTCTTGGAAAACAATTGTGCATTCGAATAAATATTACTAAAAAATATATTATAACTATCTGGACTACTTATGTGGAGGAAAATATACAACACATAAAAAGATCGTAACGCCTCTATACGATATCTTCAGCCAAAGGTCTTCATTGCTGGTTTCTAAAGCAGACAATCTTTGAATACTCAAAGATTGTTTGTTTCTCACCGCCAATAAACACCCTCCGCCTTGTTTATGCGCAATAGCTGAGGACTCACGATCTCTTCTGTAAACCAAAAAGTCTTGAGTGAACAATTCCGAGTTGAGAACGCTTTCACTAATCCACGTCTCCGTCAAACATATTATATCAGAATCACAGGAAGCTACTTCGTTATAAAACTTAGAACATTTACTGTTAAGTCCCCGTGTATTCTGATACAAAAAATTTAATGAAAAAGAGCGAGAGATACAAGAAGTACGCGGTACGCCTAGTCAGTTATTTCCGACAACAGGAAGCCGCGGAGTCCTCACTCCACTCTCCCACTCCTTCACATAGGAGTGACGTGGCCAATGACTAGCATTCAAAACTTCACCAACACTATTTGTTGGTATTCCAATTTTGAAGGAAGCGTATTCCCCCTTAGATCGAATTTTACGGACAGTGAATGATGCTGATGCCGAAACCAGCGACTTGACAAAAGTCGTCATGCCTTCTTCCGACGTGTCTTGATGGAAGGGATAGCAGTGGAAGTATTTCATTGCGTCAACGTCATTTTTCTTCCCTCGTATTCCCTGTTGCCTTTTGTTGTTAACTGTTTTCCAGACACCGGAATCGTTCTGGGAAGCAACTATATTGGCAAATGTGAGAGGGACGACAGTATCCGCAATCTTCTTCTCTGGTTTCAATCCTGGGATTGGTTTGCAGCAATTTCCTCCATTATTCTCTTCCACTTTTCCCTGTCTTGTGCGGCTCTTTTGAGATCTGCATATGATGAGCAGCGCACGTCCACCAACAGGTCCTCCAGGTACTCTCGGCGTGGGCGTCCCCTAGAGTTTGTCCCCTCGATCATACCCTCCATTATGGCATGCAAGAGACCTTCTTGACGTATTACATGGCCGATCCATCTTGCACGCCTTTCGGAGAATCCGCAATAGAAGCGGCAAAATAAGTTGAGGCAATCGCAGTATACGTATGCGCTAGCAGCGCACAGTGGGGCCAAAATATGAAAACGTGTCATTAACTCATAGAAGCTATATATATAGCTATACATCAAAGGATTTAATGTAATTAGGTAGGTTAATGAAAATAAGAGACAATGTCATGAATATTAACACTTTATTTTTCCAATAACAATGAAATATGTGTCAAATACTGTCTTATTTTTATATGCTCGTTAAAGTCATTTTTTATTATTTTTAATAACGTAAAATGCAGCTTAGTTTTACATAATATATACGTTTCTTGAAAGAACGTCGATTTTACCCTTCATAAATACACACCAATATATTTTTTTTACTCGTTATCAGATATTTCTGAGACACCATCATTGTCATCGGATTCATCATTTTCGCTTTGGCTGGAGGACCCTGTAGATGGAGGTATTATCAGATCCAAAACGTCTTTGAGGAATCTAGTTAGTTCCTCTTTCGGTAATTTCCTCTTACTAATTATTAAAGGATCTGATGAGAGTAAAATAAAATTTAAAATATCCGTGTTTGAATTCGTTCTGCTGGATTTCCTCGAGTGGTACTCCCTAAACTTTTTAAAATCTTTGTTACGTGCTTCCTGCGCTTCTTCGGTTAATTGACCTATCGGCAATATTGACGTTTTTATTATTTCAGGTCCGTGTATTAAATATTCGTGAAGTGTGGGTGGCATATTACACCACGGATATTTTTCTTCAAAATATCTGGCTGTATGTAACGCATACTCCCGGTATTTTTCCACACTAATTTCATGACCATATGATATAACTATTAAAATGGTGTGCATTTTTCTTATTAATTCTACATCTCAATTGGTTATTTCTGCAGACACCTCTGCACTTAAAAAAAAACGCCTGGCGGTATTTCCATCGTTTGTGTTACCAAAGCCCGGCTTGGTTTGTCCACGATCAAACCTAGTTTTTCTTTGAACTGAGCTTGAATTTTTTTCTTAGTTTCTTCAACAATTTCCTTGTCTGTCCCTCGAGCTTTTATAGGCAGTTTGTACGTCAAATGGAGAAGACACTAAAAAAAGCGTATCCATCCGTGCAAGACCGAAATGCCGAATTCTAAATTTTCCGTTTTTATTTATTTTGTTAGCAATGCATCTATATATTATAATTCAATTGTTTAGATGTGGCACCACGTATGTAACATTTTTGGGTAGAAGAAGTATGTGTGATAGCATTACATACTTTGCCATCAATCATTGCGAATATTAAATGATGTTTGATTACGATAACGCGCCCATCTAGTCTGACTATGGTTGTGGTAATATTTTTTATTTCTTCATCTACCCTTCGTTTCTCTTCCAAAGGTACTGCTGTGCATTCCTTAATAAATTCTATTTTCAGAGGTCTACAATACCTCGTTGAACCAGGTCTTGGATTTTGCCAAATAATTTTGGCACCAGACACTAGGCGTAAGGGGGCAAATGATGTGATAAAACCGCTGCATCATCGGCATCTGCGTCAAAAAAAGCCTGTTTATGTGAACTGTGCCCCGAACTTCCATCAACTCCCCATTTGGAATATAATATTAATATCATATTATTTAATTCTTTGGGTTTGAGTGTAAAAACAACATCTTGATGGGTGATAATTAAACGCTCAATCGTGAGATTAAGCATGATCTGCAAATCAACATATACCAAAGTATCCGTGACATGTATATTTTCTGGCTCTGGATAACATCGTCTTTTTTAGGCCTGTACAGTTTTATACGAAGGATATAAGTTTTTAGATTTCAACTTAATAGCGTTATACTGATGTGGAGGCAAGTCCGCTTCTATTAAAAGTGCTAAAGCATCTCCTGCTGACATGAACACGTTTCCAAAAGACTCCCTGGAAGTTTGATGAGATTTACCTGAACCTGTTGGAACAGATAAAATACCTCGAACCAACTTTGAGGCATCTGCCTGTCATGCAGCTCTAAGTTCCATTTGTGTTGCGTAGAGTAAGTCTGGCAGAGATGCAGAATTCCTCAGATTAACCGTCTTTGCCGCTTCACCCTTTCTGTACTCTCCTCAAAAGGAATCATCGGGCGACCGCCACATGTTTTTGTAGCGCGAATGAAAGAAACGGATGTATCAAGCCACGTTTTATTAACATCGAGAAATCTTTCTTTCATCCAGTGAGCTGATTCCCATCATGATTTATAATCAAATTTAAACCGAATAAAATTTTTAACACACGTAACACTTTTTCCTAATTCATCAACACACCCTGTCCGTTTTATGATTTCTTTTTGCAGGAAATCAATCTGATCCTCCAATTTTTCTTTTCCGAAACTCTTCATAAGCGTTATTAATTGATGCTTTGTCATGAACAAAGTGCTGGAGCTGGTACCTAGGTATGCGAGAAAAGGAAAAACAGAATAAGATACAAAATTGGTGTATTTTTTTTTTCATTTTTGGTTATTCGAAATGTGCTGTTATTATAAAAAAATGCAAAAAGTGGCAAAAAATAACATCATATCAATAAAGTACAACAATTACTTATTATAAATCAATTAAAATACTTGCGGAATTCATCGGGATTCTATACTAAATCTCTAAATGTTTTTTTAATATTACAAAAACCTCTGTAACATTTTAATGCGAAATCGGTTTAATTTTTTTACATTTAAAACAAGCCGTAATTACAATTAATTTAACTCGAAAAAGAGGATACATACCTGGCGTGTAAGGTTCCATACTAAAACTTTAATTTTTTTTATCAATAATACAACTAAAGAAATGTTAGAAACCAGGTGTTGCGCTGACTTGAAATAACGGACGTGTAACCTCTACGAGTAATCGGCTCCGATTGAGGGGTGCTAGAGCGAACGTGTCACAGTCTAGCTTGTCTATCTGCTCGTGATCATATGCTAAATATATCTGAGTCATCATATAATAACAAAGCGTTTAATGAATCATAATTTTTATTTTTTGGGTTATTGTATGAGAAATCTGAATCCTGCCCCATTGTGCGGCGGCTGTGGCTTTTTGGCCTTGATGGAAATCGCCCTCCTCAGCTGCTCATCCTTAGATTTCAGCTCAAGGCTGCTCTCTGAACGGTCAGTGGCTGGGGGATAACGAGGCGTCAATATTGACATTTCAAACGGGTTACTGACATGCGACGAGGTCACCGCGGCCCCTTTGTCCGGCGTCGGCACTTCCAAGAGCTGACTTCGGAAAGCGCACGTAGGCATAAAATAAAAAAAACCACAATAACTCTGGAACCGTGCTAAGCAAAAATATGCTCCCACTGATTAAAATGTTCCTCTCGATAAGCTGCGTCGAATAGAGTTTATTGCGCAACCATATCTTTCACCGCAAAGAGAGCGTTAAAAAAAGAGAGGTTAATTTTTAAATTTTTTCATCAAAATTGTCACTAAACTTCACTTTCCCTAAATTCAAAAATAGTCCTGTGTTTGTCTCAACAAACCACGTAGATTGGTATGTCACAACACTATATTACGTAACAAACGGATTGCACCACCACCGCGTGGCAAAGCAAAAAACCCGTCTATCTCTGAAACGGTGGGCGGTAGCGTATACTTGTCACTGACTTTAAAAAAAAACCCACTATAGTTGGGAACGCCTATAGCTCCACGGGAGCTATACATGGAACATGGATACATGGGAGGGAAGCGTTTTGGAGTCAAATGTGAGTACAACTGTTTGAGAAGGTTTCCTCTCCACCATTGTGCCATTTTTAACTCTGTAATTTAGACATCATGCCCTTAACACCTTGCCTGATCTCGTAGGAACCTCTGTACTCTCCACAATGTCTTCTTCAGACCAGTGTGGAGGAATACAATCCCTTGTTTCGTAACTTGGAAGGTCGGGATGAAAGCATTGTAGGATGCATTCTTAACGATCTCTGAATTAACAAAGTTGTTTGCATCTTTTGATGTATTGAATTCGACCGATAGTTTGTTTCTTCCGATGTTTTTGATGCCATTCCAGGAAGTTTTAATGTTGTTTTTGAAAGTAATCTTTCCAAAATCAATCCCGTACAATGTTCCCATCGAGCCTTCTGGATTTTGCCGAGTGACATGGGTGATAAAGGGGGGTCTGTCGAGTTCGTTGAAGAGGTAGGCCATAAGTGGAATCTTGGGTTGGATATTAAGGGAGGCGGGGGTGAAAGGGTAGACGAGGTAGAAGGAACAGGGAGTGGTAAAGGAGCCGATGTAGTGGGCGAAAGAGGTTTTGGAGCATTACGCCGTTCCCTAGGGAGAATTGTCTTTGGGGTTGGAGGTTTGTGAGGAAGATGATCAGAGTCGGAACTCGTCACTTGCATGTTTGTAGTCGTGTAGGACGACTTTCGTATTTTGGGATCTTTTTTCCCCTTTTATTGTGATGAATGTGGAGGCCTCTGGGACCGCCGGTTCTACCGATTCCATATTTGCGGAACTCGCCGCCGAATCACTCGAGATATTCCCATCGGGGGAACGGGGTCGGGGGGTTTAGTGCGATTCATAATTTATTAAAAAATATAGAATATTTGGGGGTTTGTGGTGAAAGTTGAAAGACGGTGGAGGTTTCAGCGTTTATTACAGATCACAAGTAATCATACGTAAACAGTATTAGGTACTCGTGATGGAGCGTGGCTGGATGTCGATAGCAGCGGGGCGGAGTCCGGGGGTGAACAGTAGAGGATGATGGCTCGCTGGGCAATAGCGTCGGTCGGCTGGAGCGAAGATTCGTCGAAGGTTTCGTGGCGTAGCAGTGGAGACCGTTGTGTAGCTCGGTAGGAAGGTCGGAGGTTTCTCGTACGTAGACTTGGTAGCGTAGACTCGTGTCGGTTAGAAGTCGCAATACTGACTGCCCTCTTGGGTGACCGGAAGTACTGTTTTTATAGGCTTTGCTTTTTATATCCTTTGTACAGATGCCCTGCTCTAGTGACCAATCTGAATAAATCTGGGCCCCGACCTAATCAGCTTTGATAAGTAGGTCCTGAGTCAGGGGTTTTGTGTACTATATTTCATCATGGAATATGCTGGTTCAGCGTCGAAGTCCACTTATGTGGATCACCTACAAATATAACTGCAACAATAATCTCTTTAAAAAAGAAAAAAAATGGTGGGTAGAAATAATTACAATAAAATACAAATTTACCTTTCTGAGGTTTGATTAACCAAATTAGTTAGTAGGGACATGATTAAAACAAAATAAGGATCACACCTTCACCAAAACAGGAACTGATTAACAAACTAAACTAAACTACACAGATAGTATTGTTATCACGCGGCTACAGCAAATACATCCACCACTGACCGTGTCTCAATTCCCAATCGTGGAGGCCTCTGGGACCGTCGGTTCTACCGGCTCCATAGTTGGGGAACTCGCCGCCGAATCGCTGGAGATATTCCCATCGAGGGGAACGGGGTCGGGGGGTTTAGTACGATTCATAATTTATTTAAACACGTAATGCTGGTTTCTTTTATAAAAAAAATATTTAGGGTTTAAAATACTAATGCACCAGTCGTGTTAGTAGTAAGTAATTTTGCAAATAACATTTCTTCAATAATTTTTTCATTCTTCACAAATGGTACATAAGCAAGTAATTCAGTATCACGTAGAGCAGTGGTCCGCAACCGGTGTACGATGAAGGATCTCGGGATCATTTATAAGAGTAGGCTGACATTTCGCGCACATATCGAGAGGATTTGTGACATTGCACTGAGGATGATGGGCTTCATCATTCGGACCGGAAGAGTTTTCAGAAATCCCAATGTACTCAGAGTCCTATACAACGCGTTGGTTCGGAGCAGACTCGAAAGTGGTTCTGTGATATGGAGTCCTCACGAGGCGAGATATTCCGTTATGCTGGAGAGAGTTCAGAAAAAATTTCTGAGGTATCACTACATGAGGGAGTATATTTACTCAAAAGACATTACAAACAGCATAAATGTTTAAGGCTTCTATTGAGTACAGGTATTTTCATTTGCACGTGTGTTTTGCAACCTGGTTTCTTAAATTTGCATTATCTATAATGATTTATATTTTAAGTGTGCCATTTTGTAAAATCAATTACTCCAAGGGCACATATCTGTTAATTGATCTTTTGCCATTCTATTTAACCGAAGTTTGCGGACTGTTTGTGATTTCCGTGTGCGTCAACCAATATTTTTTCCTCGTCCACACAACGTACTATTTTTTATGATATGAAACATTAAATCTTCTAAATGCCAAGATGTCATTTCTGTTGGAGATTAGTTTAGATCAGCGGAATGACGATGATGAGAAGAACAAGGGGAAATATAGCAAGTGCATTCTTGTTTTGTGAAGCAACGTCTAAGCTTGTGCCACCATTTTTCTTACTGCTATAGATGTAACATATAATTCGTTTGTTGAGTTTATATACTCAAGTATTGTTATCTTAGCTAATGGCCATTGTTATTTAAGTTCTAAAAAGAAGCCAATCGGAAGGTTAGCGGAGAACCAGGGATTCAAATCTGTCTGTTGCCATGGCAACCTTTTGTATTAATATGTAAAAAAAATTGCAATATAAATGTCAATTCTTTTATTTATTGTCTCTTCAATAATTATGTGATTTTGGTATTAATTATTAAATTTTGATGTAAACGTCGAGTTTTTCTTAGAAGTTTTATAATATTATGTTGGGGTGACCATTTGATAATGCTCTAGCAAGGTGAAAAATGACACAGTTTTCATCAATATTGAATAATAAGTGTTTTGTTTAATTTTTTTTCCAAGCCTACTGTTATTTTAAGAAATTTTCAAACAATTGCGATAGCAAAAGTTAAAATTGAATACCCAAGTTAAAATTCATAATGATATCCAATAACTTATTTCAATTATGAAGTTATATATTTTATTATTTTTTCTTTCCAAATCTCTTCTCCAATCTCAATAATGTAATCACCGAACATCAACTGGCTTTGTATATATTTTCTTTTTATTTATATTACTAATTCAATTAATTTAGTGAGCATGTGATTTTAATAATAAGAATATTTATGTAACAATGTTCAGTACCAATATACCAGTGGCGTGCGTTCCGCTCATCATATCCATGTGCGGATATGGAACGCACGCCACTGCACATTGCAAAGGTGATTGGTCCAGTGACAGGACAATATTTAAACTATTTTTGAGATTGTTATAAAATTATATTATAAAACAAATTAATTTATTGGTTTTAATTACTCTATGGTATCACGATTCTATAATTGAAGGCTGGTCATTACAAAGGTACCAAGTATAAACAATGTCAAAAATGAGTTTTTGATCCCAATTGGTGTTAAACATAAAGACGTGCAAAGTGATTGGTTAATAAAGTGTAGTTCAAACGTCACCCCAAAGATGCCATCCGTGGTATACGACATAATGTTACAATAAACATTTTTTTCTCATTTAACAACTTAGCACCTTTGTAATATCCAGCCTTCAATTGTTTTTGTGAAAACAAAAAATTGTTTTATTAATATAGGAAAAATCTGGAAAAAACAAACTCCTTTCGATGAAATGTGTATTTTTTTAATAAATAAAAAGTTGTACTGAAATTTGTTTATTGACATTTTTTTAAAACTAAAAAAAAAAACTTACTAACCATCACGCCGTCTCCCCGAAGGGGTAGGCAGAAAGAATGGACTGCCACACTTTTCTTTCCTGACATATTTCTCGCGCTTCCTCAACATTCATTCATCGTGTCATGCACGCGCGCCGATTTCTCTGACTCCTCACATGGATCCTAAATTAAATTTCATATTTTGTAATTGTTTTTTATCATGTATATATGTAATATGCATAATATGTAGAAATAAAACACTCAGAAAACGGTCATACATGCGATAGTGTATTAGAAATATGTTTACTTTTAAGGAAATACATGTACAATTTTGTTATGTTTTAATAAATATGTAAAAAATTCAAACAAATTTATTTCATTTCATTTCTTTGTATATGGTAAGTATTATTATTATTATTATTATTATTTTGTGGAATCCCTCTTTACATCATTACAGCGCAAGCCAAATCGATGTTCAGGGTATAGCTATCATATTGATTCTTGTGACATGTGATAGGTAGCTAATCTATCGACATTTTATTGTCACGTGAATTCTTCACCAGACCAAAGACAGTGTGACAATCACACTGCCATCGCCGGGAATCGAACCCGGGACCTTCGGGGTGGCAGTCAAGGCACTTACCACCCCCGGCCACGAAGGGTGTCAATATCATCCCAAATTGTGAGTTTCTAGTACACTAAATATACTGATAAAGATTTTAAGTATTATATTATGTATATTTGGGTAGTATGTTTACAAAAGATGGGCGAGTGGAGAGGGATATTGACAGAAGGGTTGGAGCAGGCAACAAAGTGAATGGTACACTTAAAGTTGTAATCGCAAACAAAATCATATCCAAAAAAGCTAAAATTGGCAAATGGTGTTCTTATACCGACCCTTGTGTATGGAAGCGAAGCATGGAACTGGTAAAAGAAGGATGAAAGCAGAATAAATGCAGTAGAAATGAGATCTCTTAGACGAATGTGTAGATACTCTGTGATGATAGAGTGTCGAATGAAAATATAAGAAGTGAACGCGGTGCGAATGATGGTGTTATGAACAAAATAATTATTATTATTATTATTATTATTATTATTATTATTATTTTGTTGAAAAAACTCCTTACATCATTACAGCGCAAGCCAAATCGATGTAAAGGGTGAAATAAAAGAATATCAAAGGAAATATACATAGAACCATATGAATAGGAAAAGCCAGTTATCTGCTTGCTGCCTTTATCATAAGGGCATTTACGAATTCGCCATAATTGCATCCAAAGAGGTCTATCTCTTTTGCAACCTCATTTAAGAGACGAATCGCCTTCAATACAGGAGAACTTCGAAGGGCCTCTGTGCGGCAATTTGGGGCATAAAATAATATATGCCCCCTTGCTCTGCTATAACTATGGGGAACGTACAGATTTAGCTCTCTCAGCACTCCTGGATTGAAAACACCTCCGGATAACAGTTTAAAAAAATGCTTTCCCAGAAAGATCATTCTACGAGCTTCAAGAGTGTTGAAACCCAACACTCCTGAGAGAAACAGTGAGGGGTACATAAAAGGATAACAGTTATACTCCCGGAGGTATAAATACCTTAAAAATCGTTTCTGGATCCTTTCCAGCTCCAAGATGACTGTTCTTTCTCTGGGGTCCCAAATGATAGAGCAGTACTCCAAGTTACTGCGAACCAGCGCTTCATACAGTCGACGGATCGCCGTTGTGTTTGAAAAAGATCTTGCGTTCCGTAAAACAAAACCAAGCATTTTGTTGGCTCGCATGATAATGTTAGAGAGATGTATTTTAAATGTGAAGTTGGACTCAAACGTGATACCCAGATCCTTAATATGATCAACACGCTGTAAATAGGTATTGTTCATCTGGTATGGGAATAATTGAGTATTTCCAGATCGAGTATATGTAATTACAGAGCACTTTGGTATACTAAATGGCAAGTTGTTGTCATCCGACCACTTTAACAACCTATTAATATCATTTTGTAGGAGAAATGAATCATTAGAATTTTCTATAGCTCTAAATAGCTTCAGATCGTCGGCAAAAAGAAGATAATTAGATGATTCAATGTAATTATCAATGTCATTGATATACAGAAGAAACAAAAGCGGCCCCAAATTTGAACCCTGGGGGATTCCTGAATTTGCTATGAAGCTATCTGAATTATGATGATTATACACTACATATTGTTTTCGATTAAATAGGTAGGATGCCATCAATCCCAAAAGATTGTAGGCAAATCCATAATTGTTAAGTTTTTTTAATAAAATGGCGTGATCGACCTTATCGAATGCCTTTTCAAAATCCGTGTAAATGACATCGACGGGAATAAATTTTTCTAGTGAATTGTTAACAAACGACGAAAGATTAAGTAGGTTGGTTACGGGCGATCTAGTCGGTCTGAATCCGTGCTGGTTTTCACTGAGCTGATTCTCGCATTGTCTGTATATGTAGGAATGGAGAATGGACTCAAGAAGCTTAGCGGGAGCTGAGAGTACAGCCACTGGTCTGTAGTTATCGATTAATATCTTGCTTCCCTTTTTGAAGATTGGCGTGACTTTGGTAAGTTTCCATCTGTCGGGGAAAGCATTCTTGCACACTATCAAACTAAATATATGATGCAAAGGAGATATAAGTTGAGTAGAAAACGCTTTTAATATGTAAGGGGGTATGAAGTCTGGACCGGCAGAATATTTAGGAGCGAGTTTCCGAAATGCGTTGACGATATCGGCGAGACTGATTTCGGGAATAGTAACAGATAGGGCGGGAACCGAAGTAGAAGGAAGGGAGTCAATATTTAGATCGGGAACATCAGAACTATATACGCTTCGAAAGTAAGCGGCAAATCCCGACGCAATATCGAACGAGCCCCTATAAATTGATTCACCGAGTTTCATCTGGTCGGGGTTGTCATGTTCACAACGCTTTTCATTAATAAAACGCCAAAATTGTTTCGGATCTTTAACGATGCTAGACTCAGCTTCCCGAGTATGCTTCTCGTATGCATCGGAAATTAGCCGCTTAGTCTCGCTGCGTAGTGCTCTGAAACGTTCGAGAGCCAAGGGTGAATTTGTTCGTTTCCAAAGACGATGGTATTTATGTTTTCTCTGCAAGTTAAATATAATTGTACCGTTGTACCACTTCGGAAATACTCGCTTTGGAGTTTTGTCAAGTGTTCGTTTTTTAAAGCAGATATCGAATGCTCCGTATAATTTTTGATAGAACAAGTCGACAGCTTGGTTTACATCTCCATTAGTATGGAAGTCCCAGTTTATGTGACCTAGAATGTCAGAGAGCATGTCAAATTTACATTCCCTAAATGTCCACCCCATAGAGTCGCCCGTAGACGTTGTCTCTGGTGCGTCCACAACTGGAGGAGACGTGTATTCGAATGACAACGAGAGAGTAGGGTGATGGTGATCCTCCTCCACCAATGGAGAGTCATGTCTGTCAACGACAACGTGTTTTGATCTTAAATTACATAGAATTAAATCGAGTATCACATTGTTTGAATTGGATACACAATTCAGTTGACAGAGGTTAAAAAATTCACAAAAATAATTATACAAATTTGTTGGGTTATTCCCGGAATTAAAATTAAAGTCTCCGAGAATAATAATGTTCCTAGAGTATAGATAACGTTGGCTCAACAGATTTTCGTAAAACTTTTGGTATTGTTCTTCCTTTGTACTTGGGGGAAAATACACAACACAGAAAAACACTTGGATATTCTTGAGGTGAACCTTCACCCATAGGTCTTCGTTATCTGTTTCCAATGTCAGTAGTCGCTCTGCATGTGAGAAGCTGCCGAGTCGCAGAGCAAGGAGTGTTCCTCCCCCGCGGCTGCCTCTATCCCTCCGGAACACTGTGTACATATTCCCGAACAGCTCGGAGGAATGTACGCTGTCCGAGAGCCAGGTCTCTGTAAGAGCAACGAACTGTGGGTCTTGTAAGCAAATGTTGTTTAAGAAATGTGAAGTTTTATTTTTAATGCTTCTAACATTCTGGTAGAGACCGAACAGTTGCTTCACTCTGGAGCTCCGAGGTCGGAATCGTAGGGGGCGGTTTGCTGAGGCGAGTGGGTCTCCGAAATTGCCACTCTTTAAAGGCAATGTTTGCAGGCCAAATTGACGGATCCATAAAGAGTTGGAATGAGGGTTCAGGGATTCCTATTTTAAACGAGGCGTAAGCGTGACTTTTTGGTATCAGCTTTTCCACTGTATAACCGGCAGATTGTTTCTTCTTGTTTAGGAAACAAAGTATTTGTGATTCGGTAGTGTCCGGGTGAAACATAAATGCGTGCATATGTAGGTTCTTCACTACGCCCACGATGGTATTGTCCAAAGATCCCGACCCTTTGCAGATTGGCCGGGAACGTTTAGGTGGGGCAGAAGACTTAAGAACTGCGCTATACGTCTTTTTAGTTATATCTGTATTTTCATCGACAATCAACAAGTCTTTTGTGGCCTTTTTGCCGGATCGTGATCGCGTAACTGGTCCTTTTCTTAGGTTAGAACTGTCAGTATTGACAGCTGTCACTTTGACAGTTGTATTAAGAACATCTTTGAGTTCCGTAGTGCCAGCAAGAGGGGGGCGGCGGGACGGAACTAGCGCGGCCGTCTCTGATTGGACGGAGTCGACCGTAACGCCAACCGGCTCACTCTGTACACTTTTTTGACAACTACAACCATGTAGCAATAACACTTCCAGGGTTTTATTACGCTCAAGTACGGACTTGATCAAGATTGTCAGGGAGTCCAATTTAACGTGAAGAGACTTCACCTCTTCGGACAACATTGCGACGTCAGACATTGCGGCGGCAATCAAAATTAACAACGATTTTATAATGTTAACGAGAGAGGAGTGAAGCAGCGTGTCACTCGCATCAAACCGGAAACTTCGTCAAAATGAAAGGATCGTTAAGATGGTTTGGACACATGGAAATGGAATGGTAAAAAAAGTATATGTTAACAATGTAAATGGAACTAGAAATAGAGGAAAATCAAGAGAAACTTGGTACGATAAAATTAATCAAATATTGAATGGCGGCCACGTGAGGAGTCCAAGAAATCGACGCGCGCGCATGACAAGATGTATGAATGTTGAGGAAGCGAGAGAAATGTCAGGAAAGAAAAGTGTGGCAGTCCATTCTTTCTGTCTACCCCTTCGGAGAGACGGTGTGATGGTTAGTTAGTTAATTAAATATTATATATGTATAAAAAATAATAACAAATCTACACAATAGCTGGGACGACCTAGATGCCTGGATAAAAATGGAAGAGACCTGTATCCAGCAGTGGAAGGAAGAAGCCTTAAGAAGAAGAAGAAGAGGGAGAAAAAAAAAACTTGTGATTCATGACAAACGAATTATATAAATGCATTTACAATTTTAACAAAGGTAGTACTGGTAAGTTTTTCGTTTATATAAAGAATTTTGACAGGTGTAAGAATAAAATTTTCATTTTTTGTTCCAATGACTATTTGAATAATTTCTTCAATATTATTTTAAAGTTCTTGCTGGTGTTAGATTGTTTTAAGTGCTTAATTACAGCTAATTAAAAAAAAAACGGTGGATGCATGTAACATAAATTAAATAAACACAAAAGTCCAGATCGTCCGTGTCAACAAGTGCACCATCTAAAATGAACATTATGTGTTAAAAGTTTTTATTTTGTTATTTTAATTTGTATCATTGTATTTTATATGATTTGTTTTAGATTTATTTTGTGAAAGTTAGACGATCGAAGTGTGCACGGGAGATGCCTATTGGTCGCGATGAGGTTCGCAACCCATCACACCGCATCTCCCGCGGGGCGAAAAGAGAAGGATGGAGTGCCGCATCGGTTAAAGTGTGACAGTCCATTCTTACTGCAAATTCTTCGGCATTCTTCGGCAAAGCTATTTTGTACTACCTACCGGCAAAACCATTGGCAGGTTGGTTCTGCATCGGGGGGATAAAACAATCTGTGTCCCATTTGTACAAGACGGGACGAACGGACCTACATCACTCAGGATTTATTAGTTGTGTATACAATCGTTTGCTTTTATTTGATGGATTTCGAGAGAGAAATAGTGCAGTGTTTCTCCTTGCCTTCTGCACCGCAGTGTTTTCTGTAGTCGATGTATCCTGCTGCCAATACATGACATCCGGCTTGGTCGATTTATTCCCGGATCCCGTTTTTCCCGTCTGCTTGTAGATCTGAGTTTCCAAAGGGAAAAGTTACCACAATCTTTGCTCAGATTGCTCGACCTAACAGGGTTTACCAGCTTGTAGATGGGACAGGAGTTGGTGAGGAGAGGCTATGTGATCGATATTGTAGTGCAATCCTGTATTACGAGGGGGACAACCTTGAAAAGCTCATCATCATGGGAAAAGTGGAGGGAAGGCGACCACAAGGACGACCACCAAGCTGCTGGTCTGATCAAATCAGGGATCTGACTATTCCCTCATTAGCTGCAGCCTGGAGACTGACGGGTGACAGGAGCGTATGGCGTTCCATGGTCAATAGTTTACAGGATGGATGCGACCCTCAATCATTTCATTTCATTTAACTTATTTTAATAAAAATCACAAACGTTACAAACATATAATTCCAGATCATTTGCAATTACATTATAAGAATTTATAAGAAGCATTAAAAAACCATTAAGATTAAGAATTAGAAAGAATCATAACATTGATATTGCATTCCTGAGGCAACTCATATTATCACGAAATATGTTGACCTCCGAGGCGACCCGCTTAAGCAATAAGATTGCCCTACCCACATATACAACCATTGGCAGGTTGGTTCTGCAGCGCGGCAAATAAAACAATCTGTACTGTCTTTGACGAAGGAATTACCAGGGACAAATAGACCTACATCACTCAGGACATCCGAGTTTTGTATATGGCCGCCAATCAGCTGAAAGAAGTGAACTTCCAAGTGGATATTCCTCCTCTCCAATGATTGGTAGCTTAGCCAGAATTCAGTCGGAAAGAGCCACGGGTAATAACCGCGCTCCTTGAGGTAAAGAAAGCGCAGTAATTTTTTCTGCACTCGCTCCATCATCAGAGAATATCGGATCCCAGGCGGTGACCAAAAAATGGAAGTATATTCCAGCCGACTTCTTACCAAGGAATTATACAATATCCGAATTACCTGAGTGTTCGAAAATATCTTGGCATTCCTAAAAACAAATCCAAGCATTTAATGGAACACATACGAGTAGAGCAACTATGTGAAGATTGAACGATAATTGAGCATCGAACAGAACACTGAAATCTCTGGATGTAGAAGCTCTTTCAAGCTGAACCCCATCCATAAGATAGCGAAAGTATAAAGTTTTTGATGCTCGTGTGTCTGACATAGCAAAGTAATCATGAGGAATACGACTGAGAAGATGAAGTATACACTCGCCAACCCACATAAAAATATTGGTTTAGAAAGTAAACATTAATGATATGAATGCAGAACAAAGTCAAGGAAGATTGTCAAAAGTATGGCATGAAAAAATTAATAAAATTTTAAAGTTCGGCCATTTTAGAAGTCAGAAGAAACATGTGTGTATGACTCGCTGTCTGTATGTGGAGGAAGCCAGGATAGATTAGTGTGGTGGTCCATTATCTCTGCCTACCCTTCGGAAAAAAAATTGTGATGGTTTGTTATTGTTGTCCTAACAGTTTTCAGGGAGAAAGCGATTGAACAGATTTTTTTTCAACAGATATAAAGTTCATAATGGCACCTACTTAACTTATTATCTGTGGGTAGGGTATTTCTACTCATTTACTGGGTTGGTGGATGCTGTGGGGTATAAATATCTATTTTTGAGGACTCGGTGTAAACTGTTGTAAGTGTATTTTTACAAAATTTTAGTGACATCTTTTTAACACATTTTAACCGGCCTACCTTCAATTATAATCCCTTTCAGTTAACAATTAATAACTGAGAAAAAATTTTGGACCCACGCTGGAGGATGGGACTTACAGAATTAAAAGAAACCTTGAACTTGAAGTACTGATTAACCAGGAAACAGTAGTGAGATTCTGTAAGTCTCAATGCCTACAGTGGGCTGGCCAAGTGGAAAGAATGCCAGTGGGTAGAACACCACAAATTATATCCAGATGCGTGCCCTGCGAAAAGAGACCAAGAGGCAGACCAAGGAAAAGATGGGTGGATTGCGTGGAAAAAGATTGGGAGAAAATGGAAGTAGCTGGGGAATGGAGAGAGATGGCCAGAGACAGAGTCTTTGCCTCCTCCATAAAGTCAGTGGAGGACCGTTATGGAGGAGGCAAAGTCTCACACCAGGATGTAGCGCCGAGAAATGAATGAATAAAATGAAATGTTATAACTATGATAGAGTGTCAAATGCAAATATTAGAAGTGAATGTGGTGCGAATGAAAGTGTTTTAAACAAACTAATTAAAGGATCATTAAGATAGTTTGGACACATGGAAAGAATGGTAAAAATAAGTATTTATAAATGATGTAAATGGAACTAGAAATAGAAGAAGTCCAAGGAAAACGTGGTACGATCTAATCTAATATTGAATGTCGGCCACTTGAGGAGTCTGAGAAAAAGACCTGTGTGCATGACACGAAGTATGAATGTTGAGGTATTATTATTTATTATTAATCATCATCATCATCAGCTTTCTGTCATCCACTGCTGAATGTAGGCCTCTCCCAAAGCCCACCACCGCCCCCTATCCATTGCAGCTCCCATCCATCCATGTCCAGCAATCCTCTTCAAATCGTCGGTCCAGCGGGCAGGGGGACGTCCAACTCTACAGAATCCTGTATGCAGTCTCCACTCCAGAACCCGTCTTCCCCATCGGCTGTCGATTCTCCTACAGATATGGCCAGCCCACCGCCACGTCAGCCTTAATGTTATTAATCAATTATTTTTTTGTGTGTGTAAGGTGGGATTTGTACACCAAACTATAACCAAGGTCTGCCTTGCTGCCTTCATACATAGTGTATTTCGAAGAGGATGCCACCAAATTCAGACGTACCCAGGGATCTGAAGAATTATTCAATTGAAGGTGTTAATCTGCTCTCATAATTGGTAAGACATATTTTATTATTTAATAACATAATATTTCTTTACTTAATAATTTACTTTTTTGATAAAAAAAACTAACTAACTAACCATCATGTCGTCTCCTCGAAGGGGTAGGTAGCAAGAATGGACTGCCACACTTTTCTTTCCTAACGTTTCTCTCGCTTCCTCAACATTCATACAACGCAGGCATGTCGATTTCTCTGGACTTCTCACATGGCCGACATTCAATATTTAATTTATTTGATCGTGCCACATTTTCCTCAGTATATATGTATACGAAAACGTCCATCTTCTAGAAGCTTTATTAATTTTTATATGGAATGACATGTTTCGCCTTTCTAAGGTATATTATTAATGTCTTAGAAAGGTGAAAAGTATCATTCCATATAAAATTTAATGTAACTCCTAGAAGACAGGCGTTTTCATTTATATTAATGATAAATTTCATTTATATTGTGGCGTGGGGGAAAAGAGAAGGATGGAGAGCCGCATCGGTTAAAGTGTGGAAGTCTATTCTTTCGACCTACCCTTTCTGAGAGACGCCATGATGGTTAGTTAGTTAGTTAGTTAATGAGAAAATTGAACTCGAGAGTGGAAGGAGAAAAAATACAAATGTACACAATAAAATTAATAACCAGAAGTTTTTTCCACTATTTAAGATTTCTTAAACAATGATCTGAAACTCCATTTTAAATAATTATAATAATACAAATGAAAATGTCTGTTTTTGTTTTGTCCTGCTATACCACTATCAAATTCATCAATAAAATGTTGCTAAGGAATTATCATACTTCTAGAAAACAGATGTTTTCATTAATATTAATTATTTAATGTGGAATTTTACATCATTGTTCAAGAAACAATAAACATAATTTCTTCTACATTCAATATTGACATAACTCTTCTACATTCACACATCGTGACATGCACACTTAGCGATTGTTCCTACTTCAAACATGGCCGCCTTTCGGTAATTGATTAATTTGGTCATGTCATGTCTTTCCTGGCCTTCGTTGACTTCTTTTTCCATTCACAATATTTGTATACATTTTTATAACCATTTTTCCCTCATCCATTTGTTCCATATGTCCAAACCATCTTAGTGACTCGTTCTTGATTTTATTTATCACGCATTCATCCGCCTTACATACCTTTCTTACTTCATCATTAGATATTCTATCATACATTGTCTTTCGCACATTATTCTTGTGACCTCATTTCTATGTCATTTTTCCTACTTGCATCCTTCTGCCAACTCTAAGCTTCACTTCCATATATTAGGGTCAGCACTAGAACTCCATTGTGCACTGCCATCTTTGCTTCAGTTGATATGCGGATTCATAATAGAAGAATATTTTTTACTTAGAAAAAACAACACTTTATTTAAAAAAAATAATTCAAGGGCTTCTTTCTCCCGTTTGTATTAATATATAATTTAATTTGTACAATAAACATAATTTAACTCTTAATTGAGAGCGCAATAGACAAATATATTAATTTTATATACATAATATTGTGTGGATAATTCTTACATGTGTCTATAGAAACACGGTTGATCAAGTGGATTTTTTTTCCCTTCATTCTAATCAAATGTTAAATAGCACTACATATGTTTTGTTAGGAGCTTTCGCTAAGGTTCGAGTCTTCACTAAATGGTTTTATTGTTTACGTTTAAAGATTACTAAAAGTTTTAAGCTGAAAAACACAGATGTCTCTAGTGTGATTTTTTGCCAATATACGAAAAAAATAAAATTTAAAAAAGTATTATTTCTATATCAGCGGGTAGTAAAATTTCAGCATACGCTAAAGTGTATTTTATAAAGTAATGACACATTTGTTATCATCCTTATTTTATGTGTTACGTGGGGGTATTTTAGCGAAAAACATGCTTTGCAAAAAAAATGCTTTTAATAACCCAAAAATAGCTTATTAGGCTTGCTACAGCTCTCTCAAAGAGTATAATGTGAATTAAAATAAACTGTATTATATAGATATTTTTTTTTACTAACTAGCTAACTAACTAACCATCACGCCGTCTCCCCGAAGGGGTAGGCAGAAAGAATGGACTGCCACACTTTTCTTTCCTGACATATTTCTCTCGCTTCCTCAACATTCATACATCGTGTCATGCACGCGCGCCGATTTCTCTGACTGCTCACATGGCCGACATTCAATATTTGATTTATTTGATCGTGCCACGTTTTCCTCGGTCTTCCTCTATTTCTGGTTCCATTTACATCATTAACATATAATTTATTTACCATTCTTTCTTCATTCATTCTTTCCATATGTCCAAACCATCTTAATGATCCTTTCATTATTTTGTTCATGACACCATTATTCGCACCGCATTCACTTCTTATATTTTCATTCGACACTCTATCATACACAGAGTATCCACACATTCGTCTAAGAGATCTCATTTCTACTGCATTTATTCTACTTTCATCCTTCTTTTGCCAGTTCCACGCTTCGCTTCCATACATAAGGGTCGGTATACACCACTGTGCACTGCCATTCTAGCTTTTTTGGATAGGTTTACTATGTAACCAATTACTGTATACAATTTGTTCTTAGCTATTATATTGATTCTCATGACAAGTGATAGGTAGTTAATCTATCGCCATTTTATTGTCACGTGAATTCTACACCAGACCAAAGACAGTGTAACAATCACATTGCTATCGCCGGGAATCGAACCCGAGACCTTCGGTATGGCGGTCAGACCTCTTACCACTCTGTCACGAAGGTCGTCAAGGTCTGCCATGTTTTGAGATTCATTCTATTATTTTTCTTATAGTTTTGACCAGTTTCCATTGTATATTCTTAATCTTCAATAATTAACCCTTGTGTATGTAAGTGAAGCATTGAACTGGCAAAAGAAAGATGAAAGTAGAATAAGTGCAGTAGAAATGAGATCTCTAAGACGAATGTGTGATAAATGTGTACATGATAGAGTGTCAAATGCAAATATTTATAAGAAGTCAATGCGGTGCGAATGATGGTGTTATGAACAAAATTATGAAAGTGTCATTAAGATGGTTTGGACACATGGAAATAATGAACGAAGAATGAATGGTAAACAAAGTATATGTTAACGATGTAAATAGAACTAGAAATAGAGGAAAACGTGGCAAATCATTCAAATATCTAATGTAGGCCACGTGAGGAGTCGGAGAAATCGAAGTGCGTGCATGACCCGATGTATGAATGTTGAGGATTCGAGATAAGTATGTCAGGAAAGAAAAATGTGGCAGTCCATTCTTTCTTCAGTCGTTAAGATGATTTGGACACATGGAAATAATGAGTGAAGACAGAATGGTGAAGAAGGTATATGTAAACTTTGTGAACGTAGCTAGAAATAGAGGAAGGCCGAGGAGGACATGGCACGATAAAATCAGTCAAATATAAAATGTCGGTCACGTAAGGAGTCTAATAAATCGACGTGCGTGCATGACACGATGTATGAATGTAGAGGAAGCGAGAGATGTAAGTCAGGACAGAACAGAGTGTCCATTCTTCCTGCCTACTCCTTCGGGAAGACGGCGTGATGGTTAGTTAGTTTTGTTTCAATAATTAAGAATTTTCAACAAGTAATATTTTTAAGGATTAATTGTATCTCAATAGAGACGAAGATGTAAATTATTTGGAAACAGAATATGCTAGTCGACGCGTTTACAGGACTTATGACCTGTCATTGGTTGGGTTAAGCGATCACTTTAACATTCCCCTTTCCGCCCTTCTTACGACACCACATTTGACAAATTTTTGGAACTTGTATATATGCTACTATTTTTAATAACTTCACATTGTTGCACACTAGCGCCATCTTTTAAGAAAAGTATTTGTCGACAAGTATTTGTATGCAAAAAAAAAATTCTATTAATATTTTTGTTACGTTACAATATTTTATAGAGGTTTACATATAGATCCAGTTACGAGGTTTTATGAGTTCTTTTTTTCTTCTTCTTCTTCTTCTTCAGCTTATTCCCGTACAGTCCTGGACAAATACTGCATTCAGTCTATGCCGACGTGGCATGACCAAATTAAGACCCAAGCAAGACGTTAGATGTCGGAAGAATCCACGCCAGTATTTGACTCGCTGTATGAATGTGGAGAAAGATAGAGAGGTGTAAATAATGAAAATAAAAATAAATATAATTAAAATAAAAAATATATTTAGTTAAGCTATCAACCAGAGTTTGTGTCTTCGGCCGGTTTCGGCAGTTCGATGCCTTCTTCTGTTGGATCAGGTAGACCAGAAGATGGCAGCGAGCTGCCGAAACCGGTCGAAGACACAAACATCAGTAGATTTTAAGTAAATATACATTTAATAAAAATCATTTAAAAAAAAAAACCATCACGCCGTTTCACCGCAGGGGTAGACAGAGAGAATGGACCGCCACACTACTCTATTCTGACACACCTCTCTAGCTTCCTTCACATTTATACAACGAGTCAAACACGCACGTCGATTCTTCCGACTTCTAACATGACCAACCTTTAAAATTCGATTAATTTGGTCATGCCATGTTTTCTTCTGTCTTCCTCGACTCCGTATTCCATTCACATCGTTGACGTATACTTTCTCAACCATTCTTGGGTTTTCATATTTAAAAACATCAACACCAAACCATCACGCTGTTTCCCAGTAGAGGTAGGCAGAGAGAATGGACCGAGGAAAACATGACATGACCAAATTAATCAAATTTTAAAGTGTAATGTTTTCCTCGGTCTACCCCTACTACGTACTCCATTTACACCGTGAACTTATATTTTCTTAACCGTATACATTTTATTTAGTTTGATTATTTACAATTAATTATTTCACTGAGAGATTGTGTGAGGAACACCAGAATACGAGAGATATGTGAGGTTGAGGATATTATAAGATGGAGCAGACACCGAAAAAGGGACTGGTACGGTTATGTTCAAAGAATGGACACCACCAGACTCACCTATATTACACTACATAATCAGCCTCATGGGACTCGTCCTCGTGGAAAACCTCCTAAAAGATGAAAGGACAGCTGGGAGTCTACCTCACAGGAGGAGCAACACTCTGGAGAACAGACCACATACTGATTCGTGGTCGAATACATAACTCTGATATTTTGAATGACTTGACTTTGTTTGTCCCCGACAATTATCTGCGACAAAGGCAACATAGATTATTTCACCTGCCACTGTGTAGAACCAATCTACCTAAGGTAATGCCCGTGGGCAGGGCAATAATCCTTCTAAACCGCATCTCTTCGGATGTGGACATCTTCCACGATAGTGAGGCTACCCTCAGAAAGCATCTATCTCTTATGTATTAAATTGCTATTTGCTTCTCTTCTAATTGTACAAAAATGTTTATCTTTACCAAACTGTTCTCGAATATGTTTTTTTTTAATTGTCTTCTGTTTTTCTTTTTGTCTCACTTGCTCTCATTTGTTTTCTTATTATATTAATTGTAATTATTTTTTTAAAAATTGTTAATTTTATTTTTGTATATTGTGATTATAAACGATTTGGATTTGTTATTCTGTAATGTTTATAATTTTTTGAATAAATTGAATTTAATAGGTCTTACAACAAGGAAGAAGAAGAACACGAAGAACTTTTACCATGAAATTTCAAATAAAAAAATTACAAAGAGGTCTGTCAGGATAGAGTAGTGTGGCGGTCCATTTTGTATGCCTACCCTTTCGGGAAAACGGCGTGATGGTTATTTTGGTCTAAGTTAATTAATTTTTCCTTCGCTTTATTATATATGAAATTCTATTTTACTTTGAATAAGAAGAATCGGAAGCAGCCCTAGGTTGAGAGCAGTGGCGTGCATAGGGTCAACCAGTAAGGCAAGCCCGTCCGACTTTTTTGTGTTATAATATTAGTAGAGGGTTACGATAATGTATTTTTCAGGATTATAAGAGTCTTATCTTTCTAAATTAATTGATTTTAAATCCCATTTTAGACGCATTTTAAATCTAACATAAACAAAAAATAATTTTCTACATCATCAAACTAATGTTTTTGTATAATATAATAATATATTTACAAATAAAAGAAGAAATATAATTAATAAGCTGTAAATAGACAATAATAATAAATTTGACAACACCGAAACACGAATTATAAAATAATGTTCGTAAATAAATTACATAATCTTTCTTTTCATAACATTTCTGCACATAGCGTATATGACAGATAACATTCTGTCAATAGAAATGAAATTCGTGACACATCGAATAGTAACATACATAAAGCCCGGCTTCAAATCCATACAAAAATTGTAGATATCTTCTGGTATACATGCACCTAGCTATATAATTACAAGCCAAAAATACATAAGTGCGATAAAGACACTTTAACATTTTGCAAGCCCAATATGAAGCCCATCGAAAATATGAAACAAAACATGTGGACGTAGGCGATTTCGCGCGCATCTCACCTACGGTACGTATGATTGAAATAAAATACGGCGGGTATGAGTGGAACAAAATATACACTCAGGTCATTTCTGCGCATGTCAACGGAGTCATTTGTAACGCAACTTTAACTCGCGCGAAAATTCAAAATATTATTTTATTTGTAGATGCTTCAAACGCACAAAAAACATCGTTTAATTAACTAACTAACTAACCATCACGCCGTCTCCCCGAAGGGGTAGGCAGAAAGAATGGACTGCCACACTTTCTTTCCTAACATATTTCTTTCGCTTCCTCAACATTCATACATCGTGTCATGCACGCGCGTCGATTTCTCTGACTCCTCACATGGCCGATATTGAATATTTGATTTATTTGATCGTGCCACGTTTTCCTCGGTCTCCCTCTATTTCTGGTTCCATTTACATCATTAACATATCATTTTTTTACCATTCTTTCTTCATTCATTCTTTCCATATGTCCAAACCATCTTAATGATCCTTTCATTATTTTGTTCATGACACCATCATTCGCACCGCATTCACTTCTTATATTTTCATTCGAAACTCTATCATACACAGAGTATCCACACATTAGTCTTAGAGATTTCATTTCTACTGCATATATTTTACTTTCATCCTTCTTTTGCCAGTTCCATGCTTCGCTTCCATACATAAGGGTCGGTAGAAGAACACCATTGTGCACTGCCATTCTAGCTCGTTTAATTATAGATTTTTTAAGGCAAGCCCGGCTTTTCGGCTTGTATGGAAGTACCGCCACTGGTTGTGAGGGATATTTTATTTCGAAAACCACAGTTTGCTCCTGGTTTAACTAGCAATTAGGGCCTCTAAGCGTCCGTGCAAATTGCTTGATAATTGCCAGCGTAACAGTCGGCGGCATACAACTTGCTCTGTATACCCAGATCTTTGGGATGCTCTCAGCTCAATTTACAGCCAAATTGGGCCACGCTTTGACCAGACAGGGCTCGAAATGCGTGGAAACGTTTCCTTGCACTGCCACATAAATTATACATTTAACTTATTTACTGTTTCTTGAATGTCTGATGATGTAAAACTCCATGCGATATAATTAATACCAATAAAAATAATTAATACCAAACAAACCATCACGCCGTTTCCCCGCAGGGGTAGACAGAGAGAATGGACCGCCACACTACTCTATCCTGACAAACCTCTCTAGATTCCTCCACATTCATACAACGAGTCATACACGCGCGTCGATTCCTCCGACTTCTAACACGACCAACCTTTAAAATTTGATTAATTTGGTCATGACATCAAATCAAATCAAATCAAAACAGTTTATTTACTCAAAAGACATTACAAACAGCATAAATGTTTAATTATACACATACAACATAATACCAGGAACGCATTAGTGATGGCTCGACATTAGGTAGACAAGATACTTTCCTAAGTCAAGAGTATTTGTCCCCTGAACGTACTTTCACTAACATGAAAGACGTCGATCTCCGAGGAGACCGCGTTCAGCAGACTAATTGCTCTGTTTTCCTCGGTCTGTCTCGACTCCGTACTCCATTTACATCATTAACGTATACTTTCTTAACCATTCCTTCTCCATCCATGCGTTCCATATGTCCGAACCATCGCAGCGATCCTTTCATAATTTTTTTCATAATACCTTCTTCCGCTTTACATTCCTTTCCTATATCAGCATTTGAGATTCTGTCGTATATCGTTTTACCACAGATACGTCTTAGGGACCTCATCTCTACTGCATTTATTCTGCTTTCATCCTTCTTCTGCCAGTTCCATGCTTCGCTTTCATACATTAGGGATGGGACCAGAACTCCATTGTGAACGGCCGTTTTTGCTTTCATTGATAGATTCTCGTTTCCAATAACTATTCTTAAAGCTCCATTCACTTTGTTACCCGCACCAACCCTTCTTTCGACGTGACTATCCGTTCGGCCATCTGCTGTGAACAAGCTATCTAAATACATAAATTCCCTCACCTGTTCCAAGTTCTCTTCGTTCACACTTATATTACAAACTGTCATTTGCTCTTCCCTTTCCGACATTCATCATTAAATCATTTGACTTGCATACCTCATACATTCTCGACAGCAAGACTTTTAATTCGTCCGCGCTATCCGCAACGAGAATGGCATCGTCCGCGTAGAGCAGACAATTTACAGACAAATCACTCATCTTAGCACCAGCATTTATTCCTTTCAGTTCTTTCATACACTTGTCCATATACAGATTGAACAACCATGGAGACATCACGCAGCCCTGTTTAACACCCTTTGTGATATCAAACCAAGGCGTGATGTCCTCATTTACCCTAACACTGGCAGTGCTTCCTTCGTAGAGAACTTCTGTTTCCTAGAAGCTTTATTATATTTGATGTGAATGACATGTTTCGTCTGTCTAAGACATTCGATAATGCCTTAAGACAGGGTAACATGTCATTCATATAAAATATTATACAGGGTGCGGCAGCATAACTTCCTTTTTTAAAATGCGCGCCATTCAGTCAGTTGATGTCGTAGCGGAGCGCTGAGAAGCGGAACAATAACGTTTTTTTGTCCCGACACAGTTTAGTCGGCATCATGCGTTGGAACAGTGAGGAGCGTGCGTTTGCCGTTGAGGCCTATTTTTCGAACGGATGTTCAGGGTGCGGCAGCATAACTTCCTTTTTTCAAAACTTAATAAAACCCATTGTATGAATCCGAATTTTTTTATTTATTTTTTATAATGTAGCCACATACCTAATGATTTTTTATACTTAGTTTTTGAAGATCAAATCAGCTAGGTGACGTCCCCCATTCTCCATACACTGAGTAAATATTTTACCTGTACTTGGTGTTTGTAATGTCTTTTGAGTAAATAAACTGATTTGATTTGATTTGATCAAATGTGATGATAAATTCTTTGGACAGGCGAAACATGTCATTCATTCACATAAAGGGGGCAGTGGTGAAAACATATTGGGAACCTATGGTTTATAGGAAAAAAAAACAGTTTTCGTGTGAAAATAAATATTTATTGTACATTTGATGTTGAATTACAAATATTACTTTATTATTCTTAATAATTAATTAATTAATAAACAATACAATATTGCAATTCATTATCAATATGGCGCCTTAAATTGAAATGGTTTCATAGAATAGGTTTATTTTTATTTTAAATTTAGCAATTTTTATTATATTAAGTCCCGGTTTAAATTCCCGGCGATGAAAATGTGAAAAAATCTCACACTGTCTTTGGACTAGTTCAGTGGTTCCCAAAGTGTCCGTACGGACCCCCAGGGGTCCTTGTGATCTTTCAGGGGGTCCGCGGATGTTTTTCGTTATCGACCTTTTTAACTCGCTAAAATCGGCCGGTCGGAAATGGCGACGACCTTTTTTTGATTAGCTCAACAGCGACTTCCGGTTAGTAGAATTCGGCGGCGAACATATTTTTTAGCTCCTTTGTGGAAATCGAATGTCAGATTTTTCGAATGAGCTAAAAAAATTGGTCGCTGCCAAATTCTACTGGTCGGAAGTCGCTGTTGAGCTAAAAAGCAAATAAGGTCGCCGCCGAATTCTACTAACCGGAAAAAAAGATCGCCAACGAAAAATATCCTCTATAATTTATTACGTAACTTCCATTATAATAAAAATGTGTCGCACAAAAAAAAAACAATATTAAGAAAGAAGGGGGTGTGTACAAAATTCAAAAATCAACAAGGGGTACACGGGACAAAAAAGTTTGGGAACCACTGATCTAGTAGAATTAAACACGTGACAATACAACTGGCGATATGCTAGCTAACTATTACAAATCAAGAGAATAACTAGCCCAAATGGCATCCCAAGAACTATTAAAGTTATTATTATTATTATTATTATTATTTTGTTGAATCGCTCTTTACATCATGACAGCATGAGCCAAATCAATGTAGATGGTATTATAGCTATCATAGTGATTCTCGTGACATGTGATAGGTAGCTAATCTATCGTCATTTTACTGTCACGTGAATTCTACACCAGACGAAAGACAGTGTGACAATCACACTACCCTCGCCGGGAATCGAACCCGGAACCTTCGGGGTGGCAGTCAATGCACTTACCACTCGGCCACGAAGGCCGTCAATTAGATATTGCTGCAAACCAATCCCCATGATTGAAATTACTAACTAACTAACTAACTAACCATCACGCCGTCTTCCCGAAGGGGTAGGCAGAAAGAATGGACTACCACACTTTTCTTTCCTGACATATTTCCCATGCTTCCTCAACATTCATACATCGTGTCACGCACGCGCGTCGATTTCTCTGACTCCTCACATGGCCGACATTCAATATTTGATTTATTTGATCGTGCCACGTTTTCCTCGGTCTTCCTCTATTTCTGGTTCCATTTACATCGTTAACATATAATTTTTTTACCATTCTTTCTTCATTCATTCTTTCCATATGTCCAAACCATCTTAATGATCCTTTCATTATTTTGTTATAACACCATCATTCGCACCGCATTCATTTCTTATATTTTCATTCGACACTCTATCATACACAGAGTATCGACACATTCGTCTAAGAGATCTCATTTCTACTTCATTTATTTTACTTTCATCCTTATTTTGCCAGTTCCATGCTTCGCTTCCATACATAAGGGTCGGTATAAGAACAATTGAAATTAACTAATAAAAATTTCATACTATTTCTTCGTTTGATTGCATGAGTCATAAAATCAATTTCTAAGATGACCTAATTAACATACTGTACACCTTCTACAATACAAATTGCTTCCGAAGCCAAACAATAGTTCCAAGAACAACGCAGGAAGCTTTCAAAGCAATCTTCGGACAACCGTTGCAGCCGTTGGTGTTGCAATCACAAACAGTTTGTTTGCCAATTGCCGGAAACGGAGAACTTTTACACGTAAGTCCGTTAGAAGTATAAGCACATGTCCGAATCATTACTTGGGTTTCAACAGATGTGAAATGAAAAACCTGCTCGACCCTTCGGCATACAGGATTGTCGCTCCCTTGCGTCTTGAATGTCACCGGTTTCGACGGACAATCTTTTAAATGTCTCGTTTCTAGTTGATCATCCATGCAGCCAGCATTTTCCACTGTGTCGCACTGATAACATTTCAGACATATAACTCTTTCAGCTAATGTCAAAACCACTAAAATATTGCAAAAAAACTTAGGTGAAACTGGCTTCATATCAATATATTCGGTTTTAAAGCATTCGTTAAATATTATACCTGAAAATTACGTCAGTATGACAAGCTATTGTTGACTGCTAACAATTGTACAGTTCGCTTTTAAATAAAGAACAAGCTTAAACATTTGAGTACGTACCCAAAATATTTGAGTTCTTACACAATTAATTTCCAAAGAAAACGGTTATTACTAACTAACTTACTAATCTATTTCCTTATGTATGAAAGTGAAGCATGGAACTGGCAAAAGAAGGATGAAAGTATAATAAATGCAGTAGAAATGAGATCTCTAAGACGAATGTGTGGATACTCTGTGTATGATAGAGTGTCGAATGAAAATATAAGAAGTGAATGCGGTGCGAATGATGGTGTCATGAACAAAATAATGAAAGGATCATTAAGATGGTTTGACATATGGAAAGAATGAATGAAGAAAGAATGGTAAAAAAATTATATGTTAATGATGTAAATGGAACCAGAAATAGAGGAAGACCGAGGAAAACGTGGCACGATCAAATAAATCAAATATTGAATGTCGGTCATGTGAGGGGTCAGAGAAATCGACGCGCGTGCATGACACGATGTATGAATGTTGAGGAAGCTAGAGAAATATGTCAGGAATGAAAAGTGTGGCAGTCCATTCTTTCTGCCTACCCCTTTGGGGAGACGACGTGATGGTTAGTTAGTTAGTTAGTTAGTTAACTAACTAACATAACCTGTGCACTTAAGCTTACAGATTAAAACGCCGTTATTTTTTTTTATTTCAGATTAGCCAATCAGCCGGAATCGTGGAGGAAGTGAGCGTCCATTTTTTCGAGGTGGGTCTGTTCAGAGCGCTATAACTCACGTTTTATTAGATATTTTTGGCTAAATATTTATATACATACTCTTAAAGTACATACAAATAAATGATAAAAAACTTAAAGTTCTATCTTTTTACGGGTCGTCAAAAAAAAAATCCCTAAAAATGCTTCAAAAACAGACCGTCACATGGGTGAACCCCCTTAAGATCTCGGCAATACCTCAGTTTCTAGAGCATTCCTGGTTAATGCAGTCTATAACCGTTTATAAGAGTATATCAAATTCATGGTCGTTTGCGTGGAGTAATTTGTCCTTTGACTGAACCTTTGATATAATCTAGAGCCAATCTCAATTAGTGATACCCTTATAAAGTCGGAATATATCTAGGTAAAACGTGTTCAAATCAATTATATTTATTTATTTTTAAAATCGTAAACATTACAGATAAATCCAAGTCGTTTATTATAACAGAAGAAGATTTTATTGTCAGGCAACAAAGTGAATGGTGCACTTAAAGTTGTTATCGCAAACAAAAACCTATCCAAAAAAGCTAGAATGGCAGTGCACAATGGTGTTCTTCTACCGACCCTTGTGTATGGAAGCGAAGCATGGAACTGGCAAAAGAAGGATGAAAGTAGAATAAATGCAGTAGAAATGAGATCTCTTAGACGAATGTGTGGATACTCTGTGTATGATAGAGTGTCGAATGAAAATATATGAAGTGAATGCGGTGCGAATGATGGTGTTATGAACAAAATAATGAAAGGATCATTAAGATGGATTGAACATATGGAAAAAATGAATGAAGAAAAAATGGTAAAAAAAATATGTTAACGATGTAAATGGAACCAGAAATAGAGGAAGACCGAGGATTACGTGGCACGATCAAATAAATCAAATATTGAATGTCGGCCATGTGAGGAGTCAGAGAAATCGACGTGCGTGCACGACACCTTGTATGAATGTTGAGGAAGCGAGAGAAATATGTCAGGAAAGAAAAGAGCGGCAGTCCATCCTTTCTGCCTACCCCTTCGGGGAGACGGCGTGATGGTAAGTTAGTTAGTTAGCTAGTAGATTTTTTTAAAGTATGGAAGTTAATCTCGTAGTTGGTAGAAGAAGGATGAAAGTAGGTTTAATACCGTAGAAATTAGATTACTAAGAAGAATGTACAGAAAGCAATGTATGATAGAATACCCAATGATAAAGTTCGAAATAAAATAAACTTAAGAAAGGGTCACTAATATGGCTTGGACATATAGAAAGAATGGATGAGGAAATAATGTTAAATTGATACATACAAGTAGTGTGAATAGAAAATGTCGAGGAAGGCCAAGGAAGACATGTGTGAAGAAATGAATCAATAATTGAATGGCGGCCATGTTCGAAGTAGGAACAATCGAGGAGCGTGCGTGTCATGGTGCGTGCATGTAAAAGAGAAGCAAGAATTATGTTAGGATAGAACAGTGTGATCTATCCTCTCTGCCGACCCCTCCAGAGAAATGGCGTGATGGTTATTTAGCTAGTTAGTATAAAGAGTACAATCTGGAACAAGTGGATGAGCTTGTATATTTAGGTAGTATGTTTACAAAGGATGGGCGAGTGGAGAGGGATATTAAAAGAAGGGTCGGGGCAAGTAATGAAGTGAATGAACAAAATCACTTGACATCGCAAGAAAAAAATCCATTCAAAAATGCTTAAATTGCAGTGCACAATGATGTTCTTGTACCGACCCTTGTGTATGGAAGTGAAGCATGGAACTGGAAAAAGAAGGATGAAAGTAAAATAATAGAACTGCAGTAGAAATGAGATCTCTTAGACGAATGTGTAGAAAATCTTTGTATGTTAGAGTCGAATGAAAATATAAGAAGTGAATGCGTTGCGAATGAAAGTGTTATGAACAAAATAATGAAAGGATCATTAAGATTGTTTGGACACATGGAAATAATGAACAAAGAAAGAATGGTAAACAAGGTAGGTATATGAACTAGAAATATAGGAAGACCGAGGAAAACGTGGCACGATCAAATCATTCAAATACTCGTATCTAATGTAGGCCACGTGAGGAGTCGGAGAAATCGACGTGCGTGCATGACACAATCAATGAATGTTGAGGAAGCGAGATAAGTATGTCAGGAAAGACATGTGTGGCAGTCCATTCTTTGGCTCTATCCCTTCGGGGAGACGTCGTGATGGGTAGTTAGTTTTTTTTTTAAATTTGTAACGCTGTCTTCGTCCATTTCTTGTTCCGTCTACATCGTTAATAAATATACATTTTCTTTATCATTCATTCTTTCCTTGTGTCTAAACCATCTTAATGACCCTTTCATTATTTTGTTCATATCACTTTCATTCACTTCTTATATTTGCATTTGACATTCTATCATAAATCATAATAATTTTTCGCACATTCGTCTAAGAGACTCACTCCTACTATATTTATTCTAAATTTCATACTTATTTAGCCAGTTCCATGCTTCGCTTCTAAACATAAGAGTCGGCACTAGAACACCATTGTGCACTGCCATTTAAGCTTTTTAGGATAGGCTTTTGTTTGCGATGACAACTTTAAGTGTACTATTCACTTTGTTGCCTGCCCCAACCCTTCTTTCAATATCCCTCTCCACTCGCCCATCCTTTGTGAACGTTTATTTAGGTATTAAGGGTTATTCTATATTAAATGATGTAATAACTTAAAAAATAATAAGTTATTATTCACTGCCATCTTAGAAGTGTAAATAGTTCTAACAATGTTTCAGATTGATAAATTATTTATGAATTAAAACACTGTTTTTTTTCTTTCCACTTTTGAGTTTATTTTTCTCGACTTGTTTCGGAGGCTTTACACCTTTATCATCGGATGAATGGTATTAACTAAAATTATTGAATTAAGATTTCCCTTACGGTGCTAAATAAAAACGCGCGTTCCAGTGTTGGGTAGTCAGTACCCGATCAAAAATTAGCGATTTTAAATCGAAAAAATAAGAACCATCATAGTTAATCCCCTTAATTAATTATAAATGAAGTAAAAAATTATAATAATTGAGATTTATTTGCTGAAAACATTAAAAAAAACATCTGGCAACGCTCACGGAACGGGCATAAGTCCACTCTGGTTGCAAGCCCGAGAGCTACTGCCGGTGGCAGTGAGAACATTGAGCGCCTCGCGCTTCCACAGTGAAGTACGCATGAGTGAGATGTGAATATAGTGTCGCGCACTCACAGCGCTGTTTATACGGGAATTTGTTTTCGATGTTCACAAAATGCCTTGGTTATACCCGATAAATTCTGATTATTATTAATATTAATTTTAAATCAATGCGTAAATATATTATGGAGGAAAACCTAAAATCTTAACCTTGTATTTATTATATTTATAGAGATATTGATGGTTATTAGAAGCAACGTGTAGAAGATACCCATCATAGGGAAGGGAGGGTTAAAAAAACTGGAGAACAATATAAAATAACATTATTATCAGTTTTACTATCGGACACGTAGTTAGGCACTTACTTGTCAAGTTCACGTACACGATAGTGACGTCACGATAATTAAGGGCCCGCTACGCCACTGTTTTTCGTAATTACACAAGATTACCCTTAAACTGCCTTGAAAACATCCGCAATCGTTTTCAATTCCCTCCGGTTTGATTCACCCCTCTTTCCTCTACGGTCTGGTACCCGCTGGAGCAGGGTCGAAGCATGAGATATTTGCGAGTAGTCTTCTTATAAATGATAAAATTTTAACATTAAATTGTAATGTTAGTATTTATTTATTAGTTTCCCTTCACATTTTGGCCCATCTATAACTGTCACATAAAATGGTACTGAGTAGAAAAAATCAAACCGAGAAAATCGACCGAAGAATTGATTGACCGTTAGTGGGTCGGTTGTATAAGTTAATCTTGAATGTATTCACAAGTGCAACCAAATCTCCATAGATGGATAATTGAAACTGACACGTGAAGATAGGTATGGATTTTGAAGTATATATACATCTTTCAAAAATTTGTCATGCATGATCATAACAAAGGTGGAATGGGGAATGTTGTTATTACATAAAACGTGCGCTTAACCCAACCAATGACAGGTCATAAGTCCTGTAAACACCTTGATCATCCATATTCAGTTTGCGTCTTCGTCTCTATTGAGATACAATTAAAATTGATTTGGGTTGGGCTGTGTTCCATAACTCGTGGCTCTATCCCACGGCATTTCTTTTAGAAATACTCGGAACCAATTCTTTGAAGCTTCGAAGAGATGGGCATCTCATTACCCTTTTCTTTAAATTAATCAGGGGATATTTCGAGAACTCGGCCATGCTAGAGGGTGTTGGTCTTTTTGTCCCTGATAGATTTCTCCGACAACGACAGCACAGATTGTTTTACCTACCGGCCACCAGAACCAATCTGCCCCTGGTGACACCGGTGGGAAGAGCAATTAGTGTGCTGAACGCGGTCTCCTCGGAGATCAATAGGCAGAAAGAATGGACTGCCACACTTTTCTTTCCTGACATATTTCTCTTGCTTCCTCAACATTCATACATCGTGTCATGCACGCGTGTCGATTTCTCTGACTCCTCACAAGGCTGACATTTAATATTTGATTTATTTGATCGTGCCACGTTGTCCTCGGTCTTCCTCTATTTCCGGTTCCATTTACATCATTAACATAATTTTTTTTTACCATTCTTTCTTCATTTATTCTTTCCATATGTCCAAACCATCATAATGATCATTCGCACAGCATCATTCGCACCGCATTCACTTCTTATATTTTCATTCGACACTCTATCATACACAGAATTATTATGTTTTGGTGTTTTGGTAAATTGTCGCGCGCCGCCCCTGCGCGGGTACTGTGGGAATAGCCCGAATCATTATCAGCGCAACCCACGGATTTATTTCACTTCGTTCATTACACGCGTAATCTATTCCCAAAAGTTCCAGCGCGAGGAACAATGCTCTATCAAAATAGGTCGACCGGTTGTCGGTAGTTGGCCGCTGTCAGTAGCTAGAAATGTTCTTTTTATTACTCTTACATATCATTTTGTTTCTATTATCATTATATTTGCTTCCAGAACTCGGAAATTTTCACGTCATAAGTATGAGCTTACTCTAAGTAATTGATAGTATATATTTATTTATTTATGTATTTATATATGATACGCGGACGACGCCGTTCTCGTTGGGGATAGTGCGGACGAATTACAAGTCTTGGTGTCGAGAATGTATGAGGTATGCAAGTCGAACGATTTAATGATGAATGTCGTAAAGTCAAAGGTGTTAGTTTTTGAAAGGGAAGAGCAAATGACAGGTTGTAATATAAGTGTAAATGAAGAGAACTTGGAACAGGTGAGGGAATTTGTGTATTTAGGTAGCATGTTCACAGTGGATGGCCGAACGGACAGTGATATTGAAAGAAGGGTTGGTGCGGGTAACAAAGTGAATGGAGCTTTAAAAGTAGTTATTGGAAACAACAATTTATCAATGAAAGCGAAAATGGCCGTTCACAATGGAGTTCTGGTTCCAACCCTTATGTATGGAAACGAAGCATGGAACTGGCAGAAGAAAGATGAGAGCAGAATAAATGCGGTAGAGATGAGGTCCCTAAGACGTATGTGTGGTAGAACGATGTACGACAGAATCTCAAATGCTGATATTAGGAAGGAATGTAGAGCGAATGAAGGTATTATGAACAAAATTATGAAAGGTTCGCTGCGTTGGTTCGGACATATGGAGCGCATGGGTGAAGAAAGAATGGTTAAAAAAGTATACGTTTACAATGTAAATGGAGTAAGGAGTCGAGGTAGACCGAGGAAAACATGGCATGACCAAATTAATCAAATATTAAAAGTTGGTCATGTCAGAAGCCGGAAGAATCGACGTGCGTGTATGACTCGATGTATGAATGTGGAGGAAGCTAGAGAGGTGTGCCAGGATAGATTAGTGTGGCGGTCCATTCTCTCTGCCTACCTGCTACCTACTCTGAAACGGCGTGATGGTTTGTTTGTTTGTTTGATACACAAATGAGACATTACAAACGATAAAACATTTAGGCGACTCATTTGGACACAAAACGGTATTACAAAGATAAGATAAAACAAAATGAGACCAAAAAATCCTACATATCAGAAGGAATCCAAATATGTCGACGTCAGTGAGGCAGTACTCTTTCCAGAATTTGCAATATTTTTTTTATGAATACTGCCTCACTGACACTGAAAATGTCCAAATCCGAGATGATTAAATTAATTGCTCTTCCTACTGGCATCACCAAAGGCAGGTTTGATTCTGCGTGACGGAGTAAAGAACAATTGATGTCGGCGTTGTCGCAGGTAGTTATCAGGAACAAAAAGACCTATTTGCTCCAGAACATAGGGGTTCTCAATAGAGCCCCGAATCAGTTTGAAAAAATGTGTTGACAGTAATCCTTCCCTCCTCAGTTCGAGGGAGTTATACCCAAGTATACCCAAGAGAAATGCCGTTGGATAGAGCCAAGGATACAATACCCCGTACTCTCTCATGTAGAGGGCTCTCAAGAATTTCTTTTGAACCCTCTCCAACATGCGAGAATACTGAGCCTCATGAGGACTCTATATCACGGCACCTCCCTCGAGTCTGTTTCTGCTTTTTTGTCAGTTTATATCTAGTGTTTGTCAGTTTGTGTCTAGTACTTGTCAGTTTATGCCAAGCACTTGTCAGTTTGTATCAAGTACTTGTCAGTTAATATGTAGTATTTGTCGGTTTGTGTCTAGTACTTGTCAGTTTGTGTCTAGCACTTGACAATTTGCATCTGTTATAGTATGTGTCAGTTTATATCTAGTGTTTGTCAGTTTGTGTCTAGTACTTGTCAGTTTGTGACCGGTACTTGTCAGTTAATATCTAGTATTTGTCAGTTTGTGTCTAGTACTTGTCAGTTTGTGTCTAGCACTTGACAATTTGCATCTATTATAGTACTTGTCAGTTTATATCTAGTGTTTGTCAGTTTGTGTCTAGTACTTAACAATTTATATCTAGTACTTATCAGATTAAATCTAGTACTTGTCAGTGGGTGTCTAATACTTGTCAATTTGTATCAAGTACTTATCAGTTTTTATTCAGCAGTTGTTAGTTTGTATACACTATTAATCAGTTTGTATCTAGTACTTCTTCTTCTTCTTCTTCGCGTGCCGTATCAGGTCCCCCTGACATTGGCAATCACTCCGGCGAAGGCTTCTCTATCTTGCGCAACCCGGAACAGCTCCCCCACATGTCTCATCCCGGTCCAGTCTCCTATGTTGCACAGCCAAGACGTTTGCCTTCTACCAGGACCACGCTGCTCCTTAATTTTTTTCCATCAGTATTAGTTGGAGCAAACTGTATTTATCTTCCCGCAAAATATGACCCAGATATAAAATCTTACGGATTTTAACGTCCTTTAGCAGTTATCTTCTACAATTAGCTCTCCTTAAAACCTCCAAATTGCTGTCGAAATCTGTCCACGGTATGCGAAGCATTCTCCTGTGCAACCACATCTCGAATGCTTCCAACCGGTTCATAGTGTGCACTTTCAAGGCCCAAGTCTCCGAGCCATAGAGTAAGACCAGACATACTAGTACTTGTCAGTTTATATCTACCACTTCGTCACCAGAGAGTAAGAAGGTTCCAACTGTCAAAAGTAAAAAGCTGAGAAAAATTAAGTAAAAATTTTGTTGGTTTTGGGCGTGTATCTTGGAATAAAAGGGTTCCATCTGAAGCAAATGAAATTCTTTTACCGAGAAGCGTGTAAATTTTCTCTGGCGACAGTTGGAATAATAAAGTTCTAAGTGTAAATGAATCCTTCTTCAGTGAATCGTGTGTTTTGAATGATCAGATGGAACTTGATTCTTTTCGTAACATCAAAATGACGATACTATTACATGTTTTTTTTAATTGTACGTACCCTTTTCACGAAAAAAAGCCAAATGTGAAATTTTGTTAGTTGAAACCCTCTTACACTCAGGTGACGACTTGTCAATTTGTACACAGTACTTGTCAGTTTGTATCTAGCACGTTTCAAAGATATTACACCTTCATCATCAGGCGAACGATTCAAACCTTTGATACACCCCGATTTTGTTTTTGTATATCTTAAAACAACAACAACGTTTATTGATTGTTCCCACCGCAATAATATGGCAAGTTAAATACCCACGTAGATACATAATATTGCCCAGACGTATAAAGTAGGCAAAACGCTAAATTAAACCGGCGCAATAAATATTTTGAACAATGTTCAGTTTAATTAAACGTCACATAAAAACACAACAACCCCCTTTTAAAGAACGAAAAACCTTCGAGAAAATAGCGGGGCATAGACGGGAATTGTATCAACCCCAAAAAACACTTTTCACGTATATAATTTAACACTTTTAATTTACTTATTTTTTTTCATTTTTATTTTATTTCTAGCAGCCTCTTTCGCGATCAAATATCCCTTTATAAGGCGTTCTTCAAGCCATTCGTCTTGCGTGGGTTGACCACGTGTACAGGACTTGAGAACCGTGCAATCATTGTTACCTAATTAGTGCTAGATCTTCAAGAAATATGGCCTTGAAGGCATTGTTTAGGGAAACTGGATCATATTTCATAAGTAAAATGTTCAACCACATATCCGTTGTGTTATATTGTAGAATTAAAATGTTAATTTTTTTATTTTATTTTATTTCTTTATTTTAGAGTATCAAACAGCAAATAAGTATACATATATAAATACACAAAGAAGTACTCAACAATGGTATTCTTCTACCGACCCTTATCTATGGAAGCGAAGCATGGAACTGGCAAAAGAAGGATGAAAGTAGAATAAATGCAGTAGAAATGAGATCTCTTAGACGAATGTGCGGATACTCTGTGTATGATAGATAGAGTGTCGAATAAAAATATAAGAAGTCAATGCGTTTTGTAAATTTAATTGAAAATAATCATTCATTTAATAAAGTAAACGGTATTGAAATTTTACATATTAATAATAAAAACCTAACATAAAAAAAAAAAAATTAATTGAAAAAGCTATCAAATAGTAAAATTGAAATTCAATTCTCATGTTTGAAATGTTCCCGTTGCATCCTCCCTCTCCTCAATCCTAATTATACCCTTTCCACTTTTATACTTAACTCCACCTCCTTTTAGTATTATATATAAGTGACCATTCTGTTAAATTTTATTGTTTAAATTGTGAGCATTGATAAAGGCCGAAACATGTCTGTGTTAAGTGAAATAAAGTGTTGTAAAACCAACTGTAATTATATTTATATTTTTCTTTTTCTTTTTTATATACTTTGTATACAACACTAAATTAAAAAAAAATTAAAATTAAATATCAGACATGTTTCGGACAACCCGGTCCTTCCTCAGTGATATTATAAGGATATTTAAAATGTTATAAAATTGTTAATAAATATGATCAGTTTTGACAGATGTTATAATGATTTACTTTGGAACGTTTTTTCTTTTGTTATAACAAATCTTTTGAATAAATAAAAAAAAAAAATAGTAAAATAAATTTAATAATATTAAACGTTCCAAAATAAATCTTTATAACATCTGTCAAAACTGATCATATTTGTAAACACTTTTTTAATATTTTAAATATCTTTAAAATATCACTGAGGAAAGACCGGGTTGTCCGAAACATGTATGATATTTAAATTACATATTTTTTGTTGTATACAAAGTATATAAAAAAGAAAAAGAATTTTGACAGGTGTAAAAATAAATTTTTCATTTGTTCCAATGACGATTTGAATAATTTCTTCAATATTATTTTAAAGTTCTTGCTGGTTAAGTGCCTAATTACAGCTAATTTCAAAAACTGTGGATACGTGTAACATAAATTAAATAAACACAAAAGTCCGGATCGTCCATGTCAACATGTGCAACATCGAAAATTACATTATGTGTTATTACATTATGTGCTAAATTAAAAAAAACGGTGGATACGTGGAACATAAATTAAATAGACAATATGTGCACCATCTAAAAAGAACATTTTGTGTTAAATTATTTTTATTTTGTTATTTTATTTTATATCATTGTATTTTATATTATTTGTTTAAGATTTATTTTGTGGGTGTTGGACGATCGAAGTGTGCGCGGGAGATGCCTATTGGTGGCGATGAGGTTCGCAACCCATCACACTGCGTCTCCCGCGGGGCGAAAAGAGAAGGATGGAGTGCCGCATCAGTAAAAGTGTGACAGTCCATTCTTTCTGCCTACCCTTTCGGGGGGACGGCGTGATGGTTAGTTAGTTAGTTATAAAACATCTACAACACAAAGTATGGCGAACATATAAGAAAAGTAATTATATTTATTCCAATGTTTCATTGTTGTTCATATATGTGTATCTTTTGTTCAATAGTTAATCTCGTTTGGCGTCCTTTCGTATGCGGTCCACTTTTATCTTCGGCAACTCACTGCCGAACATTTTATCACGATTTTCTACAATTTCTCAGCCTTTTTTTAATAAACTGCGCATTAATCAGGCCGGCGGGAGGAGTGGGAAGGTCAGTGATATTAATTTTCTATGGAAAAAAAAGCAATTAACACCTTTTTGATAATTAAAACGGGAATCGTACCTGAGATAATTATTTCATGCCGGGAAATTGTTGAGTTAAACCGAGTGCCTCATCGTAATTGCGGGAAGCTGAAACCCACGTTAGATTTATACATTATTCCAGAATATTCTAATTTTCAGAAAGCAAGATCACAGTTTTTTACGTGATACTCATAAATACAATCGACACTGCAATATTCCAATACTTATGTATATAAAATGTTCTTATTATGAACGGCTAGAATTCTAGAAAACGAATATCATTAAGTAATCACCGTCGAACGTAAGAGAAACGAATAAGTTTCAGCCACACGAAAAAATAAGATTTCGTGCATAACCTCAAAATGACGCGTAAAAATTATACTCGCCAAAATTTGGAAGCATAATTACCTGTCTACATTAATGTACATTAAAATATGGCCAATAAAATAGACTGTACCAATTAAACAACCAATTATTTTAGTACTTAATAAGTAAAACGTATTAAGTATTATACATCCCAAAGTAAAACGCAATATATTGGACTGTCAGAAAGAAAAACACATTGTTGCCACTACACAAAATTACATGGAGACTGAATTCTCTCCAGACCATGTCAAACGAATATAGACTCAAAAAGATTGATACTCAGGTGATACGAACATTAAGGTCTATATTCGTTTGCACTACGAAAATTTTCAATTAATTGATTAATTTATAAAGTTAATTAGAGCTCGATTAATAACAAAAATATGCCTATGACGACCGCTGAATTCCACTTAGTCCATTCTCCAAGTTTCAGAAGGATCAGCTCAGGAATAACCTCAGAAATAGTCCACACACACCCGGAAGATTGCCTTTTATTTATATAGACGATAAAATAAAAGACGATAAAATAAGAATATTTTATATACATAAGTTGTCTCTCCTAGAAGGCTGAAAGTATAATAAATGTATAAAGTATTAATTGTATCTCAATAGAGACGAAGATGTAAATTATTTGGAAACAGAATATGGTAGTGCGGGTTAATTAACCCGCAATGGGTAAAATCCAGTATTTGTCTACAAGTATTTGTACACATTAAAAAAAAACAAATATTATTTTTAATTTATTCCAAATAATTGTTACGATAAATGCTTAAAACGATTTTGACATCTTTCACAATAGATAATTTGTAAATACAATATGTAACTACACTGGTGAAGGGCTTCTGGGTCCTGAAACATGTAAATTTAATTGAAATTAAAACAAAATATATATATTTTAAATAATTAACAGTTTGATTCAAACACTGTTATGCTAACCAGTGTGGGTGTTATAATCAAATCAGTTGTCTATCGAAATAAATATGTACTACTACAACTTGAGACTTTTACGTATTCTTCTTCTTCTCAGTCGTAATCCTCATGAAATGAGGGTCGTGTTCATCCTGCAAACTATTGACCATGGCACGCCATGCGATCCTGTCACCCGTCAGTCTCCAGGCTGCAGGTAATGAGAGATGATGATGATGATTTATACAGCGCCATTTTTGTGAGAGATTCACTTCAAGGGCGATCAACGTCCGGAAAGTTTCTCTTAAAATAAATGTTTTAAGAGAGCTTCTGAACACTCCTTCGTCGTCTTGATTGCGGATATTGTATGGCAGCCTATTTCACGCCGTCGCACAGTGGGCTGAAAATGAAGCTTCATAGACTTAGCGTCACTCGAAAATCAAGTACCTAATTTTGAAAAAAAATATGCCTGCGTATTTCTTTACTAAATAGAAATGTTTTATGCTAAGTGACTTTTTTTTATAAAGCTATTATTTAATAAGTAATTAGCGATTTTCTTTTTTTATGTATGGAGATAAACAGTTTTTTTAGTTTTTTTCCTAATTCTTAAAAAATTGCTTTCTGAATCATAAAATTCATCACTTAAGCTATATTATCACTAAATCCTGAATCTCGGAAACCTTCGGAATTTTTTTTTTCAAAATTAGGTACTTGATTTTCGAGTGACGCTAAGTCTATGGGAGCTCTATTTTCAGCCCACTGTGCGTCGCACACTGGAGCCGAATTAAGAATTGTCGGAATAAATTATTTTTGTGGTCTTTTAAATATGAAATAAATTAAACAATGTAAATAAATTGTTATAAAGTAATTTTAATAAGAAAAACAGGATTTTTTAAAATTTTATTCACTATCTGAAGAATTTTCGGCTTCGTTTTCACTGATCGTGGATTGCGTGGAAACATCGGACGTTATAATATTAGGTGGAGCCAATAGATCTAAAGTATCCTTTTCAAAATTTACATCTTTCTTTACAGATACTTCTCGCAAGCAGCTAATAAGAGGGTCCGAAGATATTAAAAGTAAATTTAATACATCTTCATTAGTTTTTATACGTGACATTTTTCGAGAGAAGCATTCTCTGTATCTTTTGAACTCTTTGTTTCTTGCTTCTTGGGCCTCTTCACTTAGCTGGCCTATAGGTATTAAAGCATGCTTTTTTATTTCTGGGCCGTGAATTAAAACTTTGTGAATAGTTGGAGGCATCGGGTACCACGCATATTTTCCCGCAAAGAGTTTATGGGTCTACAGTATCGTGTCTTTCATTTTGACAAAAAACTATTTTATTTTGTAATATTAAATTGTCCGATATCAATCTAAAATGTACTAAAGACGATATAAAAATATTATTATCCTTAGAATTTGGATCGCTACTAAACTTCTGTTTGTATTCTGACTGTGCAGATCCGTCGAAGCACCATTTGCATATTAAGGTTATATTTTTTATATTTTCTGATTTCTGAAATTCTAAAATTTCTTTATGAGCTTCCAAAAGACGAGTGGCAGTATGATCAAGTAAAATTTGCAATTTAATCTCAGCAAAAGTATCTGTGACTGCAATGCTTTCCTTTGGTGGATAACATTCGCTTTTCCCCTGTTGTATTTTTTTGCAAGATGGAAATAGGAATTTGTCATGTTCTCGAATTATATTGTATTGATGTTTGGTGAGTTTTACTTCAATAAACATCAAAAGAGCTTCTTTTTCTGTAAGCTGCTAACCTTTTAGAGATGTTAATTTTCTTGTATGCATTTTTGTATGAGGCAGCTGTGGATAAAGTTGTCGTAACTTCCTTCAAAACATTGGAGGCATCCACTTGACCAGCAGCTCGCAAAGTCACCTGTACTGCAAATGTTCATTCCTTAAGAGAGTGATTTGATCTCAAAGATTTAGTCTTTTGGCGTTTAGCTCTATCACAAGATTCTTCAAAATTTGTTTGAGGGCGACCCACTTTTTTACTTAAAACAATAGAAAAGTTATGAAAACCTATTGAAGTATCTAGGCAGTCATTATTAGTTCTCTTTTCTGATAGCCTTTTGCCACTTCTTTTTAAAATCAGACACAAAAAATGAAATTGTTTTATGAAGGCTTGGTAATTGGTCTTTTAGACATTTAGTACGTATTTCGACAAATTCCTTCAAACATGATACTTAATCAGCCAATTAAACGTAGCCAGATTGTCTCATTTGATCAAATAAGGTACGTCTACTTATAAAAATATTAGTTGTACCTGATCCTGAAAGAAAAAATAATAATTGAAATTAATTTAAAATAACTCATAAATGCTTTCTTTTTTACTATGTTTCCACATCCTGGACAAAAGTGACCTTTAAGTGAAAAAGCGCAAATATGCGCAAAATGTTTTTTATATTTCCTTAAGAACAATGAATACGTAAGCAAATAAGCCCAAAATTGCAGACATGATATGAACTGATATCAACTAAAACTTTACATATAAAATCAATAAACTAAAAAAAAGCAAATATTTTCCCCAGTAATGTAAATACCCCTTTAAAATATTACAATTCAGAATATATCAAAGATATTTTCAAAAAAAATATGTACCAACATGTGGGTGATAATGCCATATTGAAATAATAACAAAATTTGGAAGCACTATAAAGTATTTGCCATGAATACAAGGTGACTTTTCGTATTGAAATCGCAGACGGCAAAAGCTTCGCCTATGACGGACAAGTTTCGACTGGAACAGGGATAAAAGTTGACTTGCACCATGACTTTAGAGTACTGAGCTGTATGCCAGGTATATTTAACTATCAATTCCAGGAATTATTTGTGACCTAATGTTATTTTTAAAAAAGGGGTTTATTCGCACAATTCCTGGATCGGCCCCAGTGTGCGTCGGTCCCGCGATGCCAAAAGCACGATCTGCGAAGTTTGAAGCTCCTTGGCGCGGCGGGACGAGAAGTTTGTTTGTTGCTTCTTCCTTCGAGGATCGTAGAGTTGACTGCCGAGGGTTCAAATCTATCAGCTTGCAAAGTTCTGTGAGGAAGTGGGGCGCTCGTCCATGTAAGGCCTTGTGAACAAGGAGAGACCAGTCAGATCCTTGATTTGATCGGACCAGCGTTCCGGTGGTCGTCCTTGTGGTCGCCTTTCCTCCACTTTGCCCATGATAATGAGTTTTTCAAGGTTGTCCTGAAATCTCCGGGCTACGTGTCCAAAATATTTCAACACTCTCTAGAGAACATCCGCAAGAGTCTTGCCTTGATACCCAGCTGGTCAATGATTGAGTGGTTTGTTCTTCTTGCCGTCCAGGGTAAACGCAGCATTTGTCACCAGCACCACAATTCGGAAGCATCAATTTTGTACCTCTCCGATGTTCGCATAGTCCAAGACTCACAACCATAAAGGAATATGAAAAAAACAAGGGTTCGTACCACTCTCATCATTTTTACGTTTAGCATTCGTAAACCACCCGCTCCTAAAGATGTTATATTTTAATTATCACATATCTAATAGAGTATTAAATTAATTGCCAGAATGTTAATTTTTTTTATTATTTGAATGATAATTTGCTGATGTAAGAAAGGAATGTAGAGCGGAAGAAGGTTATGAACAAAATTATGAAAGGATCGGTGCGATGGTTCGGATATATGGAACACATGGATGGAGAAATAATGGTTAAGAAAGTGTACGTTAATGATGTAAATGGAGAACGGAGTCGAGACAGACCGTTAAAACATAGCATGACCAAATTAATCAAATTTTAAAGGTTGGTAATGTTAGAAGTTGGAGGAATCGACTAGTATGGCGGTCCATTCTCTCTGCCTACCCCTGCGGGGAAAAGGCGTGATGCCTTGTTTGTTTGTTTGTTTATTTGAAACTTTTCAAATGCCAATTTTCCCACGGACGCCATTTTGTTAATCTCGTTTTGGAATTTATAAGAATTAAATGATGAGAAACGGAATATACAACAATAAAAAGTTGATTATAACCTCTGGTATTTGAAAGTTTTATCGAGAAAATCGTTGAATTTAAAAAATTTGCGTCATTCTCTGGATATTTTTACAGTTACAAATAAAATGCTGTAACTGTCAAATTGAGTACAAAAGCCTTTTGTTAATTTGGAGTGGTATTATGAAACTGATTTAAGTGGAGTATGGGGTATCGAAACGTAGGCGGGCAAATTATGAAATTTGTAGTGTGCAAATCTCAAGCCAACATTTTTAATCTGAAGATACTGATCAGCCGAGTGCGAGGAATTAAATTATTGCTATTATCACATATATAGATACGACCTATAATAACAAATAGTGTTGAAGCAAGGGCAGAGACAGTCAGGACCAAACTAGTTAACTAAACTTCCGAGATGAAGACACCGATGATAATAATAGACAAGATACTAAGAGATCGCGAAAGTAACATCAGATATAGTATGTGAGGCTAAGGATATTTCATGATGAAGAAGACAGCGAAGGAGGGACTACATCACCAGACTCCCGTATATTGCAATATATATTCATGATTATTATTACAATATTCATCATTCGGACCGGAAGAGTTTTCAGAGATCCCAATGTGCTCAGAGTCCTATACAACGCGTTGGTTCGGAGCAGACTCGAAAGTGGTTCTGTGATATGGAGTCCTCACGAGGCGAGATATTCCGTTATGCTGGAGAGGGTTCAGAAAAAAATTCTGAGGTATCTCTACATGAGGGAGTATGGTAGTTATCCGTGGCTCTATCCCACGGCATTTCTTTTAGGAATGCTTGGAACCAATTCTTAACAGCTTACTGTTTCATTTCTGATTTGATCTCTGAGGGTTATGCCTGCGATGGAGCGTAGGGTTCGCATTTCTGCTACTCTAAGAGTTGGTCGAATATATTATAGAGCATAAAGTCTCAAGTGATTTTTTGGTCGAAATTAGTTATCAGAGCAATGTTCTGTCCGTCTTAATGGTAACTTACTTTACTGTTTTTTTTTATTACAATTGAAAAAGCAATCATGGAAAAAAATGTGTACTGCCTAGAATATACGTCTATTAGCTAACACGTAGGCCCTAGAGGTAAGGAATACTGGATTTTACCCATTGCGGGTTATCATGAACCAACCTGCCTCTGGTGATGCCGGTGGGGAGAGCAATCAAACTGCTGAACATGATCGCTTCGGAGATCGATGTCTTTCATATTCGTGAAAGTACATTCAGAAGACAAATACTCTTGACTTTGGAGAGTATCTTGTATTCCTAATGTCGAACCATCTCTCATGCGTTCCTGGTATTATATATTTATTATGTTTTACCTGTTCTCAATAGATGCCTTAAACTATTATATAAAAAAATGTTTGTAATGTCGTTTGAGAAAATAAACTGATTTGATTTGATTTGATTTGAATCATTTTAAGGATTAATTGTATCTCAATAGAGACGAAGATGCAAATTGGAAACAGAATACGGTGGTCGAGGCGTTTACAGGACTTATGACCTGTCATTGGTTGGGTTAAGCGCACGCTTTATGTAATGCAACATTCCCCATTCCGCCCTTCTTACGACCCCCACGTCTGCCAATTTTTTGGAAGATGTATATTAGGGTATCCCTTATTTTTCAAAGTTTTAATTTTACAATGCATAAGCTATTGTTTTATTCATTTTGGCCTAAAACATCCGAAACCAAGTTTTTTCCTTATTCGGAACAGTGTAACCCGTGCCGACTTGCGCGTAAAGATGTCCCATACAAATTGCGTCACAGGAGCGGCGCGTTGTCGTTGTTTTCATCGTTTAGTTTCGGCTTTTCGGGTAGTAACCACGGATTGTTTTATATTTCGAAGATGTCAGTGGAACTAAGAAGCAATCAAAAAAGTATTTACTTAGTTAGTGAAGTAAATCACCAAATAACAGGTGTAAACAACTATTTAATCGTCAAGTTCTCGCAGTTATATTTTTCAACATACGTGAAGTTAATTTGACTGTTCATGAAAACGCAAATCTTGTCATTCTGGAGTGCAATATATTCTGAAAAAAGGCTAGAATACCTACCAGAGCTGTTCGTAATTATGGTAAAAATTTAGTGGATCTTTATCAGGTCTGACGAGAACTGCAAGAAGATTCAGACTTACATAGGCGCCGCGAAGAGAACTTTCAACTTGAATTAGATAATCTATTCGATACCGCATACGCCGATGCTCTTGAATGTGCTGTGATACGACAGCATCTTATACAGGATGCTTGAACGGAACTTGTGTGCAAAAACTAGAAAGAGGTTTGGTACTCTTTGCTGACCGCCATCATTTATAAGAACTGATGCTCAAAAGTGCGTTTGAATCGCAAAATCCATTGTACGAGATGATTATAGAGAACTCATTGAGCTTGCTATTGTTTTTCTGGGTGAAGGCAATGAAAAAAAAAAAAAAATCAGACCTGCTGGCCCAATGCATCAAGTACGATGGATGGCAAGAGCTATTTACTCCTTGAAAATATGTTTGCTGCAGTCCCAGTTTAAAATGTGCGCTAAGGACAAACAAGCTTTACGAGATGTTTATTTATTTATTGTGGCAGTTTATGTAAAGCCCTGTAGTTTGGCGATATAAGCTCCGAATCAAGATTTTTGTTTTTGAAAGGCCTTAAAAGATTACGAAGAAGTTGACAATTTCTAAAGCGACTTTAATCAAGTTCAGTCAACATTTGTGGTATTTGTCAGAAGAAATAGCCGTCTTTTTATTTTTTCATGACAACGTTAATGAGCAGACCAAAGAAAACATCGTAGAAAACTTACAAAAAGAAAGTTTTGGTGATTCGGGAAAGAGATATGTTCCATCGAAGGAACATATGTCTGGCTCTCTATATGGTACGTAAGTAGTGTTTAATCTGACATTAAATTTAGAACTTATTTGTTTTATTTGTAGGTACTACAAGTATTTGTTATCTTGTTTTATGGAAATCTTTGAGTGATTTTGTTTCTGTCAACAGTAAAGATTTATTTTCACAACTGAAACTTAATAATAATTTCCTTCAATAAATTGTATCTTCATAGAAAGACAGCGCGGCGTTTGTGGAAGCTAAAAATAAGGTTATTAGCTTAAAAGCAGTTAATAACACAGCTGAAAGAGCTGTTAATCTAATGATAGACTTTCCTGATTTGACTACTGCAGATGAAGAACATAAGCAGTTCATATTATGTTGTGTGCAAGAACATAGAAAAATTTACACAGACTGTAAAAAAAGAGACTTTGAAGAGGAAATATCTAAGTAAATAAAAATTAATTTGAATCTTTTTTGATAATCACACGAAGAACATTATATAAATATGTGTTTTCATCAATATTTATCTAACATAATGGTTTTAAGTGATCATCTATAACTACATTAAGGAGACACTTAAATCACCTATTTTCTAAAACTTTGAGGGCAAGTCGGCACGGGTTAGAATTAACGTAGGAAGTTGAAATTCTGTATTTGGGTAACTAGTAGACTATTAAACACAATTAAGGGGTATGCGTTTCAATTATCAAAAATATTTTTTTTTGTCCATATAAGGGACACCCTAATGTATATATGCTACAATGTTGGACTACACTTCACATTTTTTAGTTCAATTCACACTAGCGCCATCTATTAAGAATGGATTAAGCATTAAGCAGAAGATCTTACCCAAAAAATGAAAAAAGAAGGTATCCAAAAAAGCTAGAATGGCAGTGCACAATGGTGTTCTTCTACCGACCCTTATGTATGGAAGCGAAGTATGGAACTGGCAAAAGAAGGATGAAAGTAGAATAAATGCAGTAGAAATGAGATCTCTTAGACGAATGTGCGGATACTCTATGTATGTTCGAGTGTCGAATGAAAATATAAGATGCGGTGCGAATGATGGTGTTATGAACAAAATAATGAAAGGATCATCAGATGGTTTGGACACGTGGAAAGAATGAATGAAGAAAGAATGGTAAAAAAATATATGTTAACTATGTAAATGGAACCAGAAATAGAGGAAGACCGAGGAAAACGTGGCAAGATCAAATAAATCAAATATTGAATGTCGGCCATGTGAGGAGTCAGAGAAATCGACGCGCGTGCATGACACGATGTATGAATGTTGAGAAAGCGAGAGAAATATGTCAGGAAAAAAAAGTGTGGCAGTCCATTCTTTCTGCCTACCCCTTCGGGGAGACGGCGTGATGGTTAGTTAGTTTAACTTTATAAAGCATTAAGCAGAAGATCTTTATTAAGACATGAGTTTTTTTATTGTATCGGTAAGCCAAGATTGTCTTTTTTGTGCTCGTACATTTCATCTATGGAAAAATTACGTGACTTATTTCATAACTCATTTTCATCATGTGATTCGGGTGTAAAATACACCTCTCTGTCAAAATTTTCCGCTTAATATATTGATAGACCATTCGTCACGCGGAGTAGTTGGAAGGAATGGCAGGGATTTTTTTGGACACTTATTGACAGTTTGATAACAAAGGGACAGCCGCTACCAGAATTATACAGTCGTAGACGAAAACATGTATCTAATTTTAAATTATACATTATGCATAAATTTAAATAAAAATTTAACAATTAATTGAACAATATTTTTCCAAACTAACTAACTTACTAACCATCACGCCTTCTTTCCGAAGGGGTAGGCAGAAAGAATGGACTGCCACACTTTTCTTTCCTGACATATTTCTCTCCATTCCTCAACATTCATACATCGTGTCATGCACGCGCGTCGATTTCTCCGACTCCTCACATGGCCGACATTCAATATTTGATTTATTTGATCGTGCCACGTTTTCCTCGGTCTTCCTCTATTTCTGGTTACATTTACATCGTTAACATATAATTTGTAACCATTCTTTCTTCATTCATTCTTTCCATATGTCCAAACCATCTTAATGATCCTTTTATTATTTTGTTCATAACACCATCATTCGCACCGCATTCACTTCTTATATTTTCATTCATCTCATCTCTACCGCATTTATTCTGCTCTCATCCTTCTTCTGCCAGTTCTATGCTTTGGTTCCATACATTAGGAAAAAACAGCTCTTTATATCATTTAGATATTTTTCTGCTTGTCGATTAAAACTAAACATTTCGACAAATTATTTAATCGTTTTATGGCTAAAATAGTTAAAATAGTGACGTCGAAAGAAGGGTTGGTGCGGGTAACAAAGTGAATGGAGCTTTAAAAATAGTTATTGGAAACAAGAATTTATCGATGAAAGCGAAAACGGCCGTTCACAATGGAGTTCTGGTCCCAACCCTAATGTATGGAAGCGAAGCATGGAACTGGCAGAAGAAGGATGAGAGTAGAATAAATGCGGTAAAGATGAGGTCCCTAAGACGTATGTGTGGTAGAACGATATACGACAGAATCTCAAATGCTGATATAAGAAAGGAATGCAGAGCGGAAGAAGGTATAATGAACAAAATTATGAAAGGATCGCTGCGTTGGTTCGGACATATGGAACGCATGGATGGAGAAAGAATGGTTAAGAAAGTATACGTTAATGATATAAATGGGGTACGAAGTCGAGGCAGACCGAGGAAAACATGGCATGACCAAATTAATCAAATTTTAAAGGTTGGTCGTGTTAGAAGTCGGAGGAATCGACGTGCGTGTATGACTCGTTGTATGAATGTGGAGGAAGCTAGAGAGGTTTGCCAGGATAGAGTAGTGTGGCGGTCCATTCTCTCTGCCTACGCCTGCGGGGAAACGGCGTGATGGTTTGTTGTTGTTGTTGTTATTTTGTAACGATTTATGGGTTAAAAATTCGTTGACTCGTTTTTTTATCGAATTTTGAATGGTAACATTTTTTTGTCGCATACTGTGCGGCTCATAAAGCATTCTCGGGAAAAAAATATTTTTGTATTTTATTCAGTATATCCTGTGTCAAATCAAATAATTGAGTGTCTTTCATAATATATGAAATGCCTAGAAACCTTAAAAAATATTTCGTATATTCGGTTTGTACTTTGAACTGTTTCCATAGAAACATATTATATTTTACAACATTTTTACTCGTAGCAAAAAAAAACTATCAAATTTTATTTCCAGACATATTTCTCTCGCTTCCTCAACATTCATACATCGTGTCATGCACGCGCGTCGATTTCTCTTAACCCCTAACATGGCCGACTTTCAATATTCGATTTATTTGATCGTGCCACGTTTCCCTCGGTAAGACCCTTATGTATGGAAGCGAAGCATGGAACTGGCAAAAGAAGGATGAAAGTATATGTGATACTCTGTGTATGATAGAGTGTCGAATGAAAATATAAGAAGTGAATGCGATGCGAATGATGGTGTTATGAACAACATAATGAAAGGATCATTTAGATGGTTTGGACATGGAAAGAATGAATGAAGAAAGAATGGTAAAAAAGTATATGGTTACTTTCTTTCAAGGTTATTCCAAGCATGGCTCTTTCCATGGCGCGTTGGGCGACCTTGAATCTGTAGACTAGACCTTTTGTCAGTGTCTACGTCTCGGCTCCGTACGTCAGGACTGGCAAGACGCGTTGGTTGAAGACATTAGTCTTGAGGCATTGTGGTATTTTAGAGGTGAGAAAATGACGTAATTTTTCTTCTTCTTCAAGCGAAACAAGTCGGAATCAATTATAATAACCATACCGTGGTTAAATACAAAGTATTTTATTATTTTATATCTATACGTTTAAAAAGCTCTGCTGGACGGTATACGAGTATAAGGCGTTGCATGGAATGGCACTAGCCTATATATCTGAACTCGGTATCAACCAGAACTTGAATGCTAGAAAGTCTACATTGCAATCAGCTAAGTCTTCTGCGATCGGTAGATTGACTGTGCCAAAACGCTGTCCAAGCACAAACTTTGGCGACCGAGCCTTCGCGGTAGCCGGCCCTTCAGCCTGGAACAATCTTCCAGCAGACCTTAAGTACATTGAGAATCAATCAGAATTTAGATCGAGACTCAAAACGCACCTTTTCAAATTATCATTTCCTGACAGGAAGGGCTGATCGACTTCGTCAGGTGCAGCCCTCATACTAAATATGTTTATTATTATTGTAATCATTATTATTATTATTATTATCTAGTTGATAAAACGGAGGATCTTCTACAGCACCCTTGAGATGAGTAATTCATAAAAATGGCGCTCTATAAATTATCAAATTTATTATTATTATTGACCACAAAGTGAGTTCTTCATATGAAAATTTAAATAAAAATATTTGTTCATACTATATTTTAAAACAGAATCGTTCATTCGTATTGATGTATCAATTTAATTAATCAGGATATTGTCTGAAAAAAACATAGACAACGTATCTTAAATAAGACCGGAAAATGTAAATTTCTTTTGTCTTTCCGACTGTCACTCTTGTGCGAATACCCACTTTCGTACGCAATTTGAATACAAACGCCCTTTCTTATTTGTCTATGGCGGAATATTTTCCTGGGCTGGTACGCGCTCAATTGTCAGCATTCTTCCTTTGATACACTCCTACATTATTAAAATTGGCATGTTTTATTTAAAGGGTAAAATATATCATAATATATATATTACCATCTTCGGAGAAATGTCTAATAGCGGAGATCGGAATACGTCAGTTGCCAGCGCAAATTATTCAGGATTCTAGTACATATGACGACCTGCTTTAACCCTGGTCCATCAAATAAGAAATGGCTCCTTCTTCGTTTTTTTGTACACAAAATTACACCATTTTTGAACCCTTTTTCCTTGAATTAAGGTGAGTTTATCATAGAAATACTTTTAAACAGAAAGATAGGTAACGATACCAGGGTTTGCATTGGGAAATTGAATAGATTAATTATTTCAAGAATTAATTGTATCTCAATAGAGACGATGATGCAAATTGGAAACAGAATATGGTTGATCGAGGTGTTTACAGGACTTATAACCTGTCATTAGTTGGGTTAAGCGCACGCTTTATGTAATACAACATTCCCCAATCCACCTTTTTTTCTTATGACCACCATGTCTGACGAATTTGTTTTTGGAAGTTGTGTATACGTTAATCTGTAAGACCACCTTTTACATGGTAGTTTTTTCAATCTACACACTAACGCCATCTACGAAGATTGTATTTTAAGCATTAAGCAAAAGATCTTTTTAATTATTTAACAAAATTAACGTGAAAAACAAAAAGCAGGCTTTGCTGCAAAGTTTTGCATCTTGATTTATAAAAATAAAACCATTAATGGTCTAAAATATGTTTATATGTTAAAATAAACAATTGATTTACTTAAAATTACCATTAGTCCAATTAATTCACTTTTTCTTCTTCGAGTTCCCTGGCGGGTCCCGCCAACGTTGGCGATCACCTCGGCGAACCTGTCTTTGTCCTGCGCCGCTCGGAACAGCTCCTCCACACTTCCATACATGAGGGTTTCGCAGCCAGGACATTTGTCTCCTTCCGGGCCCTCGGCGTCCCTCAATTTTCCCCTCCAATATCGTGAATAATTGTCTTTCTGAGAATAATTCAAAAGTTATATTTGTTTACCATAGATGGCGCTGATGTCGAATTCTGTGGTATATTTGATTTAAGCATACGCAAATCACTTGCGTTGTAGCGTGGCGTACACACATGATAATTCCTTAGTAAAGTGAAACATGTCATTTCCCACACTTACCCATTTCAGCACATAATGTTTTATCTCCCAGCATGCAGAACCAACCTGCCTCTGGTGATGCCGGTGAGGAGAGCAATAAAACTGCTGAACATGATCGCTTCGGAGATCGACGTCTTTCATATTCGTGAAAGTACGTTCAGAAGACAAATACTCTTGACTTTGGAGAGTATCTTGTATTCCTAATTTCGAACCATCTCTCATGCGTTCCTGGTATTATATATTTATTATATTTTCATCATCATCATCATCATCAGCCGTCTGTCATCCACTGCTGAATGTAGGCCTCTTCCAAAGTACGCCACCGCCCCCTATCTATTGCCGCTCCCATCCATCCATATCCAGCAATCCTCTTCAGATCGTCGGTCCAGCGGGCAGGGGGACGTCCAACTCTACGGAATCCTGTACTCGGTCTCCACTCCAGAACCCGTCTTCCCCATCGGCTGTCGGTTCTCCGACAGATATGTCCAGCCCACTGCCACTTCAGCCCGCCTATCGGTAGAGCCACCTCGTCACCCTGGTTTGTTGTCGAATAAATTCGTTTCTAAATCTGTCCCTTAAGGCTATTCCAAGCATGGCTCTTTCCATGGCGCGCTGGGTGACCTTGAATCTGTAGACTAGACCTTTTGTCAATGTCAACGTCTTGGCTCCGTACGACACGACTGGCAAGACGCACCGGTTGAAAACTTTAGTCTTGAGGCATTGTGGTATTTTGGAAGTGAGATCATGACGTAATTTCTCAAAGGCCGCCCAACCCAACTGAATTCTTCGGTCGGCTTCTTTCTTGAAATTTTACCTGTTCTCAATAGATGTCTTAAATTATTATATAATAATTGTTTGTCATATCTTTTGAGAAAATAAACTGATTTGATTTGATTTCCGTAAAATATAAAAAAAAAAACTCACAGAAAAAAGAGGTTTATATAAGTATTAATTGTATCTCAATAGAGACGAAGATGTAAATTGTTTTTCTGGGAACAGAATATGGTGGCCGAGGCGCTTACAGGACTTATGACCTGTCATTGTTTGGGTTGAGCGATCGCTTTATGTTTGACAACATTCCCCATTCCGAACTTCTTACGACCACCACGGCTGACTAATTTTTGGAAGTTGTATATATGCTAGGATGCTGCGCCTATCTTTACATTTTTTGAGTTCACTCTACACTAGCGTCATCTATTAAGATTAGGAAGCATTCAGCAGAAAATCTTTATTAATGCATTGTGAAAGGCTTATATACCTACGAATAGGTTTATATACCTACGAATTAATTATTTTCATTATTTTCTGCTAACAGTTTTAGATAAACTGCCTTAAGGGTAATTTGTTAAGTTAACATTATCAAAAATGCAGGCTTAATCAAAATCAAAATTATATGGTTAGAAAATGTTATGAATAAAATCTCTCTCCACTCGGATTTAAGCCTTATTTTGATAGTAATTGAAATAAACGATGGGAGAGTTTGACAGTTAAAATGAATGTGGGTATAAATATAATTAGACAATTTATTATTCATTACATGCCAGCCTAAGGGATTTTCCTGAAACGATTTTTCCAGTCAAAAAAGGATATATTGTCCTGGATGGAAATTATTTGTCTTCACTCAATTTATTAACATAATATTTATCTAGATTTTCTTTTTCACTTATATTAACTGGTTTAATAACACCAATGCGTCATAATACGTAATTATGTTGAGTGCTTCGATAAAATCTAAAAATACGTTAAATTCAGAAACAGAATTTTTCACACTTATTTGAAAAGCTAAATATTTTTTTTATTTATAACGTAAATGAAAAAGAGGAATAATGGAGTCTTTGTAGCTTTTTCTTAATATAATCTAAAATTTTATTGTATCAATTGTCAGCCTCTTTTCTAATTAACTATTTTTCTCTTCAAATATATTTTAATGCACGTTTGAAAATGCTAAAATGGTATTTCATTTATATTCGCCATTAATGTGTGCAGTGGATTCACATTTGAAAAACATCGTATTGTTAAAACACATCGTAGTGTTATAACACATTTAAAGAACAATTGAAAAACATTATATTGTTAAAACAGATTGTATTGTTACAACACATTTAAAGAACAATTGAAAAACATTGTATTGTTAAAACACATTGTAGTGTTGTAACATTTAAAGAACAATTGAAAAACATCATATTGTTACAACACATTTAAAGAACAATTGAAAAACATTGTATTGTCAAAACACATTGTAGTGTTACAACACATTTAAAGAACAATTGAAAAACATTATATTGTTAAAAACACATTGTATTGTTACAACACATTTAAAGAACAATTGAAAAACACTGTATTGTTAAAATAATTTGAAGAACTAATGAAAAACATAACTAACTAACTAACTAACCATCACGCCATTTCCCTGGAAAGGTAGGCAGAGAGGATGGATCGCCACAATGCTCTGTCCTGGCATACCTCTCGGGCTTCCTCTACATTCATACATCGTACCACCACGCACGCACGATTATTCGGACTTCAAATGTGGCCGCCTTTTAATAATTGATTAATTTGGTCATGCCATGTTTTCCTCGGTCGTCCTCGGCGTCTTTCTCCAATCACGCTGCTTGTATACAACTTTTTAACCATTCTATTCTCATCCATTCGTTCCATATGTCCAAACCATCTCAGGGTTTTTTTTCTAATTTTATCCGCGATGCGGTCATCTGCCTTACATTTCTTTCTTATTTCATCGTTCGGTATTCTATCGTACAACGTTTTCTCGCACATTCTTCTTAGTGATCTCATTTCTACGGCGTTTATCCTACTTTCATCTCCGATGGAGACATGTGAAATTGGCGTTTTGTATGGGAGGAACATAAAGTTGATTTTTTTTAATATAATATATTTATTTAATCAAAGTATGTACCATTACTATCTATGCACTTTTGCCATCTCATAGGTAGTTCATCGATCCCTTTACTAAAGAAACCATTCGGACGGGAATCAATAAAATCTTTGAAGTCGGTTTGGACTGCCCCATCGGAGTTGAATTTTTTCCCTTGCAAGAAGTTATCCAAATTTCGAAAGAAATAGTAATCTGTTGGGGCAAGGTCCGGAGAGTACGGTGGATGTCTTAGACATTCCAATTGAAGCTCTTCTAATTTGGTAGCCGTATGTTGTCCAGTGTGTGTTCTAGCGTTATCATGAAGCAGCAGTGGCCTAGAGCGATTAACCAGCCTCGGTTGTTTAGCAGCTAGCTTTTCCATCATGGTTTGCAGTTGCTGACAATATACATCTGCCGTAATCGTCTGGCCATATTTAAGAAAGCTGTAGTGAACGACACCAGCACTAGTCCACCAAACGCTCACAAGTAACTTTTTTGGAGTCAATTTTCGCTTGGGGCATGGTTTGGCTGGTTCGGCAGGGTTCAGCCATTGCGATGAGCGCTTCCGATTATCATACAGGATCCACTTTTCATCACAGGTAATGATTCGATTCAAAATCCCTTCATTATTGTGCCGGTTGAGTAATGCAACGCAGCAGTCAACGCGCGTTTGTTGATTTGCTTCACTCAATTCGTGAGGTACCCACCTTTCAAGCTTTTTCACCTTCCCAATTTGCTTCAAGTGGATTAAAACAGTTTTATCACTAACACCGCAGCCTGCAGCTAACTCGGACGTGGTTTGCGATGGATCCGCTTCCACAATAGCCTTCAATTCTTCATTATCAACTTTGGTCTCCGGCCGTCCACGGGGCTTGTTCTGCAGGTCGAAATTTCCAGAACGAAAACGTTGGAACCAAAAACGCACTATGTTTTCTTTTGCGGCACCGTCGCCATACACATCATTAATCCTTCGAGCCGTTTCTGCAGCACTGGTGCCACGGTGGAACTCGTACTCGTAAATAACGCGATATTTCAAGTTTTCCATTTTGTAAACTGAGTGACGCAAAGAAAAAAACAATTGAGGAAAAAACAAATGAATTATAATTTTCGAAACACAAATACTTGAGTAAATAGCTGTATAAATTTGAATTTGGAATTCCTAACCATAGAGAAGATATTTGAGATCAAAGTTGCCAGTACGGCAAAACGCCAATTTCATATGTAAGGACCTAATATATAATATTACATTTACTATACCAAGCATTATTACTTGCACCAGCATTACATATCATGTGCTTATAATACTGAAATAAATAAAAAACTGTTCAGTGTTTTAGGAATTAAAATAAATAAAAAAATAATTATCGACATTTTTAAAATTACACGCAAAGATCTATTTGCTTGTGCAGTTATTTGAGTTATTTATTTTCTTTTGTTAAAATTATTCTACATTTTCACGCAGACTGCACATTTAGATTTTCATCGTTACATTTGTTCTCCTAAGATGATATGCTAAATTGTATCAATATCACCATATATGTTGTGATTGAAGAAAATATCTGAAAAATAAAAAAATATTTACACTCAAATTCATTACAGCAATCGATAAATATCCACCTGAGTAAAGATGGCAGTACAAAATGGAGTATTAGTTCCACAGTTTATGTAAAGAAATGAAGCGAAAGTTGAATAAATGCCGCAAAAATGAGATCAGTAAGAGGAATGTGCGTAAATATTATGTGTAATGGAATTCTGATTGAAGAAGACATCGTGAAAATTATTTTTGATTATGCTCGGCACTAACCGATAAAAAACACATGGTATATAAGAAAAATAAAATTGCCTAAACTGCAATGGATAATTAAAACAAAACTCTTAATCAAATAGTCAATTGTTTTGGCCGAAACACTTGATATTTCAATATTATTGAATGTTAAATTTACAGCACTGTTGGGAGTTGTATTTAATTTTTTTATTTTTTGCGACAGCTGTTTCGTCAACCTATGTTGTCATCATCAGCATTAAAATATTTTTTTCAATTGCTAAAATTAATTTTCGTGACTTTTTTAACCTTTATGTGTGTTTGTTCCAATGTCAATTTGAATAATGAATAATGAACTTCAAAATGCTATCAATGAAATAGTTTGACGAAACAGCTGTCGCGAAAAAAAATGAAAATTGTGATACCGTAAACAGGGTTTTATAATTTAACAGTTAATAATGTTGAAGTATCATAGTGTTTCGGCCAAAACAATAGACTATTTAATATTTATATATATTTTTAGATAAACTTAAGGCGTTAACACTGTGAAATTCCATAATGACGAATTTTTATGAATTAAAACACTGTTTTTTCCAGTAGTGAGTTTATTTTTCTCGACATGTTTCGAAAGCTTACACCTTCATCATTGGGAGAACGATATAAACCCATCTAAATCGTTCTCCCAATGATGAAGGTGTAAGCCTTCGAAACATGTCGAGAAAAATAAACTCAAAAGTGGAAAAAACAGTGTTTTAATTCTTAAAAATTCGTCATTTATATTAATATTTATTGCTCTTCACTTGTAAAAATAAAATATGTAAAGCAAAGAGGAAGCGTAAACCTTTTACAGGATTTTAAAATGACAATCAAAAAAAGGGTTTTAAAACATCCAGCCCTCTCTCCTTCTTAGTGGTACCATTGACTTAGTTACCCACGAGCTAAAAACTAATGAACCAATTTAACCTACTTTTCAAAATGGTTCACCATCACTTGTATACATTGTGCTCGCAAACATCAAATACTATTCATTTGATACTACGAAAAATTAATATTGATATTCGTTGGATTATTATTACACTCCAAGTTTTAATAAATGTAATATTTATAAACTTTACCTGGAAAAGCAGAGAATAGTCTATTGGGAACATTCCGCAGAGTGTGATGTTTACATTTTTGTGTAGCAATTGTTGCGAAAATTTTAATATCTGCGAAAATAAAGTTTAATATGAGATTCACATACATAATGAATTTTGAACTCGACAGATATATTCTAAGCGTTCTAAATACAGAATATAAAAATATATAATGGGCTTAATACTACAACCAGGGAACCCAAAATTCTGTCCTGAGAAAATTAAGTTCTCAGATTCGAGGTTATATCAAATTTCTTCTATATACGCCATATTTTGTGCACAATGGTGTTCTTGTGCCGACCCTTATGTATGGAAGTGAAGCATGGAACTGGCAAAATAAGGATGAAAGTAGAATAAATGCAGTAGAAATGAGATCTCTCAGACGAATGTATGGCAAATCTGTATATGATAGAGTGACAAATGCAACTATCAGAAGTGAATGTGGTGCGAATGAAAGTGTACTAAACAAAATAAGGAAATTGTCATTAAGATGGTTTGGACGCATGGAAAGAATGAGTGAAGACAGAATGGTAAAGAAGGTATATGTAAACGGTGTGAACGGAGCTAGAAATAGAGGAAAACGTGGCACGATCAAATCAATCAAATATTGAATGTCGGTCACGTGAGGAGTCGGAAAAATCGACGTGCGTGCATGACAAGATGTATGAATGTAGAGGAAGCGAGAGAAGTATGTCAGGACAGAACAGTGTGGCGTTCCATTCTATCTGCCTACCCCTCCGGGGAGACGGCGTGATGGTAAGTTAGTTAGTTAGTTGTGTTTTTATGATGCTTTATTTCTTTTTTTCTTTTTTATATAATTTGTATATACAAAACTTATATTAAAAAAAAAAATATTACATAGAAATGTTTCGGACAAACAGTCCTTCTTCAGTGATACATTTTTAAAAATATTATAAAATTGTTTACATGATCTGACAGATGTTATAAAGATTTATTTTGGAACGTTTATGCTTCTGTTATAACAAATATTATGATTCAATTTAAAATTTCAAATAATAATTTAAAGTTCTAATTAAACTATCACATGGGTACATAACAGCGTTAGTGATTACTGCAGCGAAAATATCTCTATTCTGCGCTATCTGAAACCGTTCCTCAACTCTCTTCATTTCTGTCAAATCCCTTATATTCCGTAGCCAGGACAACTACCTTTTCACGACTCCTTGCCGTCCTATCTCGCCCGTGATTATCAGCCAATGGAAGTGGTATTTTTCTACCCTTAGCACTTGACCCAGGTATGAGACATTTCTTACCTTCACACTTGACCAGAGATCTCTATTGGCTCCGGCTCTCAGTAGTACATCTGCATTATAAGCCTGAACCGTCCTCAAAACATTTAGTAGAACATACAATATATAGCATTTAACCATTATTTGTCTGAGTTTCAGATTAAGATAATCGTTGCAAAAGAAGGTTCTCATTTTATTAAATGCAGCTCGTGCAACTTCAATTCTGCATTTTAAATCAATATCCAGGTCAATTGCATTCCACCGGCAACACTACTGACTACTCCAACTCGTTAGCGTCCCTGTCGCGAATCCCGGGCAATGGGATCACACTCATAACCGTGTGAACACAGCAGATAACGAGGGGATGAAAGGCGAGTTTCTGGCGCCTCTAAATCAGATTCAACCAGCTAAGGGAAGCTAACCCCGACAGAAAAATCCACCAGAGAAGGCAACGGGAAACCACTCCGGTCACCTTTTTCCAGGAATCACTATGGCGAATAAGAAGGCAGCTGTCCTGACTGCGGAACATCATAGAGTGGACAGGAATAACAAGTGTTCAGAACCTGTTCCAAGTGGCGCAGGATAGAGATGCTATTGCTGAATAAAACATTTATATATTTTTTCTTCTTGTTCCTCTTCTATCGGAGGTTGGATAACATCATGGCTATTTTTACCATTGATACTGCACCTCTATAAATGAATGTTGTGCTGCAACTGAACCACTCTCGAAGGTCCAGGAGAAATCCGGGAAGAAAATTTCTTTTTCTCTCGACACTTCGTATTCTGTTATTTTTCTCTGGATAATTAGTCGTAGCACTTTGTATTTATCTTCTTCTTATTCACTTTTGGTAGACTCAGGAGTCTGTTATTTCAGGCGGGTCCTCTTGAGACGTTGAACTCCAGCTTTCTCTCCACCGTTTCGGGGGTCTTCCTGGTCGGCGTTGTCCGTTTGGCGTTCCATGGAGAGCTATGCGTGGTATCCTATTTGAGCTCATTCTTTCTACATGTTGATGCCAGTATCGCCGTCTTTGACGTCCCCGTCTGACCACATCTTCGACCTCGCAGATTTCTCGGATTGCTGTATTCCTAACTCGATCACGCAGGGTCTTGCCAGCTATAGCGCGGAGTGTTTTCATCTCGGTTGTCCTGAGCATGCCCTTTGTCTTGACAGTGTCTGCCCTCGATTCAATGTCATATGTGAGGATTGGTCGCACACAGGTATTATAAATGCGTACCTTGCTGTCAGTCCTTGTTTCTCCATAAGACATCTTTCAGGCAGCCTGCAACCGCTGTAGGCTTATCTACCTGTGACCTTACTTCTCTGGGGAGGTCGTGATTTCGCATCTTAGTTGATTTCTTGAGAACTTGATTTCTTGTATTTATCGTTATTTATAATGTACTCGAAGTATGCCAGTTTCTTGTTCTTTATGATCTTGACAATTTCTTTTTCTTTGGAGAGTTGTTCCGTCTGGCACAGGATAAAGAGGCCTACGCCATCGTGATAGTTGACGTCGGGGGGACCTGATATGGCTCTCTAAGAAGAAGAAGGAGACACCAGAAAAATTACTTACCGAATCCTTGAATTCCTCATCTGTGGAATATATGGATATATAATGAAGTAATGCCCCAGTTGTATTTGCCTAAAAAAACATTGAACTTAATGTAATTTTAAGTATTTTATACGGAAGAATTTTTTAATGAATTAAAGTACTGTCTTTTCCACTTTTGAGTATATTTTTCTCGACATATTTCAAAGGCTTTACACATTCATCATCGGAAGAACGATATAAACTAGCTTAAAATATTTCAAACATTGTGTAACAGGTGTTAGTTAACTTAGGCAGAATACCAAGGACGTAACATAATTACGAGATCAATGGGTTAAATTTTTTTAGATTTGAAAAATATTTTTTAGATGGAAGTTTTGGGTTGAAGGTGATTTATTATCGTAGTTTAAACTTATCGATTTAGCAATGGAACTGTTCATATATTAAGACAAAAACAATTGGCCATCGAAACAAGTCGAGAAAATAAACTCAAAAGTGGAAAAAACAGTGTATTAATTCACAAAAAAATCAAAATTGGTTTCACCTGGACCCAGGCTTCATCAGGGCAAAATATTAACTGGGTTACCGTTGGTTAAGTTGTTATATTGCCCTGGTGAAGCTTGGGTCCAAACAAACTACGAGTATTTTGAATGTATACAAATACTTGTAGACGAATACTGGATTTTACCCATTGCGGGTTATCATTTTAAAGGATTAATTGATTAATTAATTATTAGATTCATTTATTAATTATTTAATATGTGTTTGAATCAGTGTTAATGAAACAATAAATAAAAAAGACTTTATTAACTGTTAAATTATAAAACTCTGTTTATGGTATCTCTGTTTCGTCTAGAGGTGTGTTAGCTGTCGCGAAATAAAAAAAATGTGAAGTGTTCCCCAACATTGTAGCATATATGCATCTTCCAAAAAATTGTCAGACGAGGTGGTCGTAAGAAGGGCGGAATGGGGAATGTTGTATTACATAAAGCGTGCGCTTAACCCAACCAATGACAGGGTCATAAGTCCTGTTAACGCCTCGACCACCATATTCTGTTTCCAATTTGCATCTTCGTCTCTAATGAGATTCAATTAATCCTTAAATGATAACCCGCAATGGGTATTATGCAGTATTCGTCTACAAGTATTTGTATACATTCGAAATGTTAAAAAAATGTATTACCATAAACAGAGTTTTATAATTTAACAGTTAATAATGTTGAAGTATCATAGTGTTTCAGCCAAAACAATGGACTATTTAAAACAAAAAAATATTTACTCACCTCTACTTTCACAGATTCACTATATTTTACAAGACAATAGATTTTGAAACAGCTTTCCGATACACTTAATAACGATAACAAGCACAACTGAGGATCCTTTATGATGTTGGCGAAGGTTCCTCTGTAGGTGAACCCGAATATAAGAATGTAGCTCAAGAAGAATATGTCCATAAACGTGGACAATACGTTCATGGCTGTTTGAATGCTTATGTTATCCTTAAAATCCGTCGTCAAAGTGCAGAGTTCGAAATGTAAATCTCGATACAATTCAATTTTTCCAGTGGCCTTATTACATGTGAATTTTTTATCGTTGATATCGCAAACGAATATTTCAGATTTAGAATTGATTTTCAAAATGGCTTCGTTTATGCTTTTGAATCTGATTTTCAGGGCTACGAGAAAGATAATCTCTTCAAACATGCACGCAATCATGTAGCAATATGCGAAAGTGGATACGTGAAATTTGTGTATGCACACCCAAAATGCAAAGTGGCACAATGTGCACATGTTTATTGTGAAATATACGGAGAAATAAATGATAATTAAAACGGTTGTCCTTTTAACGAATCTGTGGAGAATTTCATTATCTATTTCTCTGCCTGTTAACGAGAAATGTTTATCGAAGTTTTCGAAAGCCTCGAGCATTCTAATATGCTTGCTGTTATTCTTCCAATAAAACAGCGAAGATGTAGTTGTTGTGAGTATGTGTATTATCCAGCTAATCGTAATGATTTCGTTGTCTAGTTTAAATGACACTCCGCCACCATCTCTGCAGTACTCAACATAAGCGTAATTATACCAGATGAGTCTAGCTACGCCGTACATGAGCCAAGGAATACTGTAGTTTTTATAAGACAATATGTTACAATTCTTTTTAAACTTTATAGGATGGACGTTGATGCCATTGTAACGCTTCCAAACGTTAATCCACGATATGGCTTGGTTAAATGTTGTCATTATTTTAAGTCCGATGCTTGTCTCGAGGGAGTCACAAAATGAATGCCCTGGCGAGGGTTACTTCACAAATTAACTACCCGCTAAAGCCTTACGCCTGTCAAATAAAATTAGTTGTAATTTATTAAAGTCTTCATATGACTAACGAAAATTGGACCATTAAAATGTCAAGCCACTCATACAACATAATTATTTGAGAATTCAACATCAGATAATGCTTGACATTTCTAAACTAACTAACTAACTAACCATCAAGCCGTCTCCCCGAAGGGGTTGGCAGAAATAATGGACTGCCACACTTTTCTTTCCTGACACATTTCTCTCGCTTCCTCAACATTCATGCATCGTGTCATGCACGTGCGTCGATTTCTCTGACTCTTCACATGGCCGACATTCAATATTTGATTTATTTGATCGTGCCATGTTTTCCTCGGCCTTCCTCTATTTCTATCTCCGTTCACGCCGTTTACATATACCTTTTTTACCATTCTGTCTTCCATCTTTTTACCATTCACTCATTCTTTCCATGTGTCCAAACAATCTTAATGACCCTTTCATTATTTTGTTCATAACACTTTCATTCGCACCACATTCACTTCTTATACTTGCATTTGTCACTCTATCATATACAGATTTTCCACACATTCCTCTTAGAGATCTCATTTCTACTGCATTTATTCAACTTCCATCTTTTCTACTTCCTTCTTTTGCCAGTTCTATGCTTCACTTCCATACATAAGGGTCGGGTTCATATTAATACAACATAATTATTTGAGAACTCAACATCAGATAAAGCTCGACATTTCTAACACTAATTAATTTTTCTACAAGCATTATCATGGATAACTCACAATTTATTATTTATCGAAAGGACACGTCTCGAAAATTACAGTATTATCTGTGGTACTGTCAAATTTCAATATATTACCTAATTACACAGCAGGGTATTTTATATTTTACTAAATTAACATGTTATTTCATAAAATTACCTAAAATCTGATGTTCTATTATTTTGATACTGACAAATCACGTGTCATATTTGATAAAAGATAAAGTAAGAGATGGAAACTATATATTGCGTATTATTACGAAAATAAAAGGTTTTGTGAGAAAAGTGTGTATCAGAGGCGGCTGTAATATCTACCACCCGTTACCACCCTCGGTAATAGCTCTCAATACATCATCGAACTACATGATGACCCAAAAAATGTATTCTATTCGAACATTTTTAAAACTCTGTCTCCTCAAAAATGTACATTTCAATACACCCACCCGAAATCTAAGGCAAATTAAACTCTTTCAGAAACATCTGCATGAAACAAATCATGGATATAACGCACCTATCTTCTTCTTTTCTTCGATGGCCCTACAGCCCATATCGAGCCTTAGCGTCCAGTATTCTTCGCCTCCACTTTCCTGTCCTCCGCTTTGGCCCTGCAATCTGACACTCGTAACAATTTCGCCCCATTTCTCCCAACTTCATCCTCCCATCCCAGCCTTGGTCGTTCAATTGGTCTTCTACCACCTGGGTGCCACTCCAGCAATCTTTTTGGGGTTCGCGATGACGGCATCCTCTGCACGTGACCGGCCCATCTCAATCTGTTCAGTCTGACCTGTGTGGAGAGACTGGGAGATTCGTAAATATAGTACAGCTTGTCATTATGCTGCACTATCCAGCCTTCAGCGTCATTCACAGGTCTCTGAATTCTGCGCAGCACCCTTCTCTCAAAAGTATCCAGTCGCCGTGCGGATTTCGCTGTCATTATCCACGCCTCACATCCATAGGTCACTAGTGTTCGGATGATTGTTTTATACAGGATGATTTTGGTTGTCCAGAGTACGTTTCTTGATTTGAGCGCTGGTAGAAGAGAGAAGAATGTTTTGTTGCCAATTGTGATTCTGGTGACACCGGTGAGAATAGCAATTAGTCTGCTGAACGCAGTCTCCTCGGAGATCGACGTCTTTTACATTAGGTCCTTACATATGAAATTGGCGTTTTGCCGTACTGGCAACTTTGATCTCAAATATCTTCTCTATGGTTAGGAATTCCAAATTCATATTTATACAGCTATTTACTCAAGTATTTGTGTTTCGAAAATTATAATTCATTTGTTTTTTCCTCAATTGTTTTTTTCTTTGCGTCACTCAGTTTACAAAATGGAAAACTTGAAATATCGCGTTATTTACGAGTACGAGTTCCACCGTGGCACCAGTGTTGCAGAAACGGCTCGAAGGATTAATGATGTGTATGGCGACGGTGCCGCAAAAGAAAACACAGTGCGTTTTTGGTTCCAACGTTTTCTTTCTGGAAATTTCGACCTGCAGAACAAGCCCCGTGTACGGCCGGAGACCAAAGTTGATAATGAAGAATTGATTGAACTATTGTGGAAGCGGATCCATCGCAAACCACGTCCGAGTTAGCTGCAGGCTGCGGTATTAGTGATAAAACTGTTTTAATCCACTTAAAGCAAATTGGGAAGGTGAAAAAGCCTGAAAGGTGGGTAGCTCACGAATTGAGTGAAGCAAATCAACAAACGCGCGTTGACTGCTGCGTTGCATTACTCAACCGGCACAATAATGAAGAGATTTTGAATCGAATCATTACCTGTGATGAAAAGTGGATCCTGTATGATAATCGGAAACGCTCATCGCAATGGCTGAACGCTGCCGAACCAGCCAAACCATGCCCCAAGCGAAAATTAACTCCAAAAAAGTTACTTGTGAGCGTTTGGTGGACTAGTGCTGGTGTCGTTTTCTTTCTTAAATCTGGCCAGACGATTACGGCAGATGTCTTTTGTCAGCAACTGCAAACCATGATGGAAAAGCTAGCTGCTAAACAACCGAGGCTGGTTAATTGCTCTAGGCCACTGCTGCTTCATGATAACGCTAGACCAAACACTGCACAACAGACTGGTCTGTCCAGTCTGGACAGACCAGTCTGTCGATGCCAGCGAGCCTGGCGAAACCGGTCGCTGTCTAAATAAACACAAAAGTGGAAGTAGTTTAAAAACATCGTTTTATTTAATTATTAAATAAATATATTATATTTTAAAAAAATCAACTTTATGTTCCTCCCATACAAAACGCCAATTTCTTATGTAAGGACCTTATATTATATTAAGTGATGGTGAACCATTTTGAGAAGTAAGTCAAATTGGTTCATTTTTTTTTAGTTCATTTGGTCACCGCCTGGGATCGGATATTCTCTGATGGTGGAGCGAGTGCAGAAAAAAAATCTGCGCTTTCTTTACCTCAGAGAGCGCGGTTATTACCCGTGGCTCTTTACGACTGAATTCTTGCTAGGTATGCTAAGCTACCAATCATTGAAGAGAAGGCGGAATATCCACTTGGGAGTTCACTGCTTTCAGCTGATTGGCGGCCAAATACAAAACTCGGATGTCCTGAGTTATGTAGGTCTATTTGTCCCTTCGTCAAAGACAGCACAGTTTGTTTTATTTGCCGCACTGCAGAACCAACCTGCCAATGGTTATGCTTGTGGGTAGGACAATCTTATTGCTTAAGCGGGTCGCCTCTGAGGTTGACATATTTCGTGATAGTGAGTAGCCTCAGGGATGCAATATCAAAGATATTATTCTTTCTACTTCATTTATCTTAATGTTTTTTAATGCTTCTCTCTTAATTTCTTATTGTGTAATTGCAAACGATCTGATATTATATGTCTGTAATGTTTGTGATTTTTATTCAAATAAATTAAAATAAATAAATGAAATGAAAGTCAGCGGTGCCACTTAGAAGGGGAGAGGGAAGATATTTAAAAACCCTTTTTTTGACGCTCATTTTGATCCGGTAAAAAGTATACGCTTCCCATTTGCTTTACATATTTTATTTTTACAAGTGAAGAGCAATGAATAGAAATAATAAATAGTCCATTGTTTTGGCCGAAACACTATGATACTGCAACATTAATATAAATAATAAATAGTCCATTGTTTTGGCCGAAACACTATGATACTTCAACATTAATATAAATAATAAATAGTCCATTGTTTTGGCCGAAACACTATGATACTTCAACATTAATATAAATAATAAATAGTCCATTGTTTTGGCCGAAACACTATGATACTGCAACATTAATATAAATAATAAATAGTCCATTGTTTTGGCCGAAACACTATGATACTTCAACATTAATATAAATAATAAATAGTCCGTTGTTTTGGCCGAAACATTCTGATACTTCAACATCATTAACTGTTAAATTATTAAACGTTGTTTATGGTATCACAATTTTCATTTTTATTTTTTCATTTTTCGCGACAGCTGTTTCGTTAACCTATTTCTTTGATAGCATTTTGAAGTTCATTATTCATTATTCAAATTGACATTAGAACAAATACATATAAAGGTTTAAAAAAGTCACGAAAATTAACTTTAGCAGTTGAAAAAATTCTGTAACGTCTGATGATGTAAACATAGGTTGACGAAATAGCTGACGCAAAAAATAAAAATAAAAATTACAATATTTTTTCCAACTCCCAACAGTGCTGTAAATTTAACAGTTAATAATGTTGAAGTATGATAGTGTTTCGGCCAAAACAATAATATTAGTGAAGGTACGTTCAGGGGACAAATACTCTTGACTTTAGAAAGTATCTTGTCTTCCTAATGTCGAACCATCTCTAATGCGTTCCCGGTACTTTGTTGTATTTTTATAATATTTTACCTGTACTTAATAGATGCCTTAAACATTTTCCTGTTTGTAATGTCTTTTGAGTTAATGAACTGATTTGATTTGATTGATTGATTGATTCTTTCGATTTCCTTGTGATCTTCGTTTTCTTTTTTTATAGATGAGCCCAGGTAATGTACCTATACCCAGAATGACTAGACATGCAAACCCTTCTCAAGAACCAAACCCAACAATTTTCTGTATTAACTTAAAAAGTATCGAGCTCCACCAAATTCATAATTTCTGCAAACTAGCTCAAATTTTCACTATTTGCTGTCACTATTTGTACCTTGTACCTTGTACCTTGTATCCTTACCACAATATAATAAAATACGTGTCATATTATTTATTTTTTAACCCTTCCTTCTTTAATGATCTAAATATTCTTAATTTGAATATCGTTCAAATTTGTTTTAGCCTTATTTTTTAATATTCCTATATTAACATGTTTTCAGATTTATAACAATTATCTGTATCAACAAAATGGAATTAATTTCTAACTGTTGTTATTTGTATGATTATTTAAAAAATATTTTATTTTTATTTTTCGCGACAGATTTGATGATGTCAACATAGGTTGATGTAACAGCTGACGCGCGGAAAAAAAATGTGTTACATAAACAAAGTTTAATAATTTAACAGTTAATAATGTTAAAGTTATATAGTGTTTCGGCCAAAACATTGAACTATGCAATTTATTCCGTCAATATCAAAATAAATTAAAGATTTCACTGTTATACATTTCAAATCAAATCAAATTAGTTTATTTCATCAAAATACATTACAAAATTAAGGTTTAAGGCATCTATTGAGAACGGGTAAAATAATATATTGAATATAGTATACTACCAGAAATGCATGAGTTGGTTTGACATTAGAAAGACAAGATACTCTCCAAAATCAATAGTATTTGCCTTCTGTACGTACTTTCACTAATATGAAAGACGTCGATCCCCGAGGAGATCGCTTTCGGCAGATTAATTGCTTTTCCTACCGGTGTCACTAACGGCAGGTTGGTTCTGGCGGCCGGTAGGTAAAATAATCTATGCTGTCGCTGTTAGAGATATCCGGGGCAAAAAGCCAAACATCCTCCAGCACGGCCGATTACTCGAAATATCCCCTGAGTAATCTAAAGAAATTGGTTATGAGATGCCCATCTCTTCGAAACTGTAGAGAGTTGGTTCCAAGTATTTTCAAAAGAAATGGCGTGGGATAGAACCACAAATAGCTACCATATTCCCTCATGTAAAGATACCTCAGAATTTTTTTCTGAACCCTCTCTAGCTTAACGAAATATCTCACCTCGTGAGGACTCTATATCACAGAACCACTTTCGAGTATGCTCCAAACCAATGCGTTGTATAGACTCTAAGTACATTGGGATCTCTGAAAACTCTTCCGGTCCGGACGATGAAGCCCAGCATCCTTAGTGCAGTGTCACACATCCCCTCGATGTGTGAACGAAATATCAGTCTACTCTCATATGTATATGATTCCGAATTTTTTCATCATAGATACATTCGTTGTACTGTTCGAAGAATCGGTTGGGTCTTAGACATTTTCTGAAGACAAGCTCGTTAATTGCATCTTATTTATGTAGTTATCGCGCTATAATATCTTTTTTCTACTTCTTCTGCTTCATCTGGGACGGTATTCTGTTATTTATTGGGGCATGTTCTTGGAATGTAGATGTCCAATTATCTCACAATCTTTTGGGTGGGCTTTCCGGAGGTCGGTTGCCTATTGGTTCTTTATTTGCTGCTTTGCTTACCAGCCTTTCAGAACACGCTCTCTCTATATGATCTCTCTAGTAACGTCTTTTTAGTCTTCCCCATTGCACTATATCTTCGACATTGCACTTTATCTTCCTGATTTAGGAATTTCTCTCTATATCTCGTAGTGTCGTTCCCGCAATAGATCGGAAAATCCTCATTTATGTGGTTCATAGGGGACTTTTTGTTCTGGTGCTGTCAGCACTTGTCTCAATTACATTTATTATTATAGGTCAAAAGCAGATTTTGTACCTTATATTCGTATTTTGCTATCTTTCAACATACTTATCTTTTTACAAACTGTATTTTCAATAATTGATTAGTTTAATAAATAAAATAGTTAACAATTTTTATGAATACCAAAAGGGTGTATTTTTATACTGTTGCCTAAGAATGACCTAGATCACGATGTTAAATATTTTTTTAAAGAAAATGAGGCACATTTTCTTGGAGTATTATTTCATTATTTGAAATATACGATATACCAGTTTCGATAATGTTGTCTATATTGTCTATACTACATTGAAATCACACACATTCATCGTACACAATGAATACAAATAATTAATGAATATTTTATTTATGTTTAACTTAAAACTATCTCAAATAACACAAATCAATTTGCAAACATAGTAAAATACGTAACATCTTCAAATCTTGTTATCCCCTTATTTTAAAAGATTAAAACTCTACTGTTGCCATGGTGATAATGTTGAGACTCTGTCTAGTAACTTGGGTTCTTCAAACATAATCAAATACGTAACATCTTCATATCGTGTTATCCTCTTATTCTAAAAGATTAAAATTCTACTGTTGCCATGAGGGTATTGTTGAAACTCTGTCTAGTAACTTGAGTTCTTCATTCGAATGAGAAAACTGTATGAGAATCACCAGGTAGGTCACCACTGCGAGGAAAATCTGAAAGTTGATAAATATTTAAACACGATCCAATCATACTTTCTGTAGACAAAGTTGTATTAAGCACTTGCGTAAACTAATTAAGTATTTTGACTTCTCGTCACTAGAAAAGTTCTCACCTAACTTGAATAAAAAAAAATCACCACTTTAGGAGCGGGAAGTTTGCGTGCACTATAATTAAAAGTCAGTTTGTAGTTGTACATATTTATTTCTGTACACACATACACAAGCGTTGAGTGAATTGAAATAGAGAGAGATGGAGCAGTTGCAGACGTAGTGTGTGAGCGCGTATCCTAGGTAAAAGAACGTGCACACAGAGACGTGCGTGCGCGGAGACGTCCGAGGCCACAGTGGGGCGCATTGCAGCTCGAATTTTGCCTATATTGTAATGCAGATGACAGTATATATTTATCGATGTGCATGCACAACTTGTTAACTTTTTAGGCAGATAAAATGAACGGCCTCACTACACACCTCTCTAGCTTTCCCATATTTGTACAGCGAGACCTTTTAAATTTGATTAATTTTGTCATGTATGTTTTTCTTGGTTATTCTCGACTCCGTAACTTATCGTTAACGCACTTATACTTTTTTCTCAATGGATGTGAGCTCTCAAAATATAATAAACATATCGAAAACCTTGCATTTCCAACAATATTAAAAAAATATTTCCTATTTAATATTATACTTAGGAAATTGAAAAACTTTGTTTAATCCACTATTTAATAAAAAATATTAAAAAAACACGATATGTTTCGGAGGAAACCTCCATATAATATTTTAAATAATATTTTTACACCTGAAACTCCGTCCTATCCTCCGAAACATGTCGTGTTTTTAAATATGTTTTACTAAATAGTGGATTAAACAAAGTTGTTCAATTTCCTAAGTATGGATTTCCACAGTGTAAATGCCTTAGCATTCAATAAGCCTATTTTATATCTTTGTACAAGAAGCAACGAATGTTTAAATATTTTCCATACATAAAAGAATGCGCTGTACAGACCATTTTGTTGATGCCAGCAAGCCTGGCAAAACCGATCGCAGTCAAAATAAAGACAAAAGTAGCAGTATAATAGTTGTTCAAAAAAATCTTTTTATTTAATGATTATTCAAAATTAACTTCTTCTCTATATTTATATTCGCAGTGATTACTTTGAGAGCGCAATTTATTTTGTTCCTAACAACGATCTTTCTTTCTATATCTTTCTCCATTTTTCTATCTATTGCTTTCAAGCTAAAATAATAAAATTAACATATAACATTAACTTGTTTTTAATATATTTTTTTAATATTTAACATTAAGCTTACCCCAACCATACAAGTTTACTGACAAACAAAATAAATGGACATATCAGACATGACCAAATATGAGACCTTAAAAAGTGTACACAGAGTGACCACGGAAAAGACAACAGACAGGAGCTACAAATTACCTAAAAATTCAGACATACACAGACACTGGACCAGGAACTGTGACAGATATCACTTACCGAATGCACGAACTAAGACAGGACAATCAAGGATATTATACAATGGATTGAAACTTTACAATGAACTACCAAAAGACACAAGGAGTCTTACAACGAGTCGATTTAAAATATACCTGAAACATTATGTAATTACTAAAAATGTATCCATATAACCAAATTGGGTACCGAACTAAAAAAATAATATTTTTTTTTAATAAAAAGTCAACCAACAGTTGATTGTAAAAACTGTTGATGGTAAGATTGATTAGCGAAACAGCTGTGGCGACAATTTCATAGAAATTAAATCTATTATGATTTTATTTAACAGTGGTTCAATTTTAATGTTGAAATATCAAAGTGTTTCCGCCAAAACGATGGATTATCTAAAAATAATTTCCTATAAACTAACTAACTAACTAACCATCACGCCGTCTCCCCGAAAGGGTAGGCAGAAAGAATGGACTGTCACATTTTAACCGATGCGGCACTCCATCCTTCTCTTTTCGCCCCGCGGGAGACGCGGTGTGATGGGTTGCGAACCTCATCGCCACCAATTGGCATCTCCCACGCACACTTCGATCGTCGAACATCCACAAAATAAATCTAAAACAAATAATATAAAATACAATGGTATAAAATAAAATAAAATAACATAATAAAAATATCTTCTTCTTCGATGGCCCTACAGCCCATATCGAGCCTTAGCCTCCAATATTCTTCGCCTCCAACTCCTCCTGTCCTCCGCTTCGACCCTCCAATCTGACACTCTTAACAATCTTGTTCCATCTCTCCCAACTTCATCCTCCCATCGCAGCCTTGGTCGTCCAATTGGTCTTCTACCACCTGGGTGCCACTCCAGCAATCTTTTTGGGGTTCGCGATGACGGCATCCTCTGCACGTGACCGGCCCATCTCAGTCTATTCAGTCTGACCTGTGTGGAGAGACTGGGAGCTTTGTAAATATTGTACAGCTCGTCATTATGCCGCACTCTCCAGCCTTCACCGTCATTCACAGGCCCCAGAATTCTGCGCAGCACCCTTCTCTCAAAAGTATCCAGTCGCTCTGCAGATTTCGCTGTTATTGTCCACGCCTCACACCCATAGGTCACTACTGTTCGGATGATTGTTTTATACAGGGTGATTTTGGTTTTCCAGTGTACGTTTCTTGATTTGAGCGCTGGTAGTAGAGAGAAGAATGTTTTGTTACCAATTGTGATTCTTCTTTCGATTTCCTTGTGATCTTCGTTTTCTTTTGTTATAGACGAACCCAGGTAAGTGAAGTCCTCCACCATCTTAAAGTTGTATCTGTCCTTGAATCTGATGGTTCGCCTTGAGTTATGGGTTGCATTCCTGGTTTGTTTCATTATTTGTGTCTTTTCTTCGTTTATCTCTAAACCCACCTCCTTGGCTGCTGTCTCTAAAGGCTCAAATACTTCGTGTATGGCTGCTAGGGATCTTCCTACAATGTTAAGGTCGTCTGCATATCCTATGATCTGGCTGCTATGAAAGTATGTGTTGGGATTCGTGTTAAGGTGGTAAGTTTTCCTTATGGCATATTCCAAACTCAGGTTAAAAAGTGTTGGGGCTAAACCATCACCTTGTTTGAGGCCCTGTGATACCATGAATTCATCTGTGAGCTCTCCTCCTATCTTAAGAAAAATATTTTAACACATAATGTTCATTTTAGATGGTGCACTTGTTGACATGGACGATCCGGACTTTTGTGATTATTAGATTTATGTTACTCGCATCCACCGTTTTTTTTTTAGTCGCAATTGGGTACTTAAAGCAATCGAACACCAGCAAGAACTTAAAAATAATATTTAAGATATTATTCAAATTGTCATTAGAAAATCTTATAAATAAGTTCAAAATACCTGATATATAAGCGTGAAGTCGATTGGAAACATCCCACAGGCTTTGATGTTTATATTTTTATGCAATAGTTGTACTGAGAAGTTCAAAATCTGTAAAAGCAAATAAAAATAGAACAACGATTGAATTTATAATGGTTATTAAGAAAACTTTTGACTTCTAATAGATTAAATATCCTTTTTCCAATATCTTAACTGTGTGTAAATCGAATAACTGTCCAGCGATACAAAGTTTGATCAATCTCCAAATTTATGTTATTATTATCAACAAAATATTGGTTTACCAGAAGTTTTAACAACAACAACAAACCATCACGTCGTTTCCCCGCAGGGGTAGGCAGAGAGAATGGACCGCCACACTACTCTATCCTGACATACCTCTCTAGCTTCCTCCACATTCATACAGCGAGCCATGCATGCACGTCGATTCTTTCGGCTTTTGATATGACCAACCTTTTAAATACCAGAAGTTTAAAATCATTTATGCTAATGACATATTCTGCTTTATCAAAAAAATATTTTTCCTTTATAAAACAGTCATTTTCATTCATATTAATTATTTATTATGTAGTTTTTTTCCACTTGAGCAGTATTTAAATTAATAAAAAATGTCATTATGGAATTACAGAGAGTGTTAAACAATGTTAATTAACATATTGAACGCTAAGGCATTAACACTGTGGAATTCCATAGTAATATACTTAGGAAATTGAAACTTACTTTGTTTAATCCACAAAATATTAAAAATAACACGACATGTTTCGGAGGATACCTCCATATTCAGGTGTAAAAATATAAAAATATAATTATATTTTTACACCTGAAGATGGAGATATCCTACGAAACATGTCGTGTTTATTTAAATATTTTGTGGATTAAACAAAGTTATTTACAATTATCTAAATGTTAATTACTTTGTAAACAACACTAACTTTATTAAAAATTAAAATACATACATATTTCGGAGACAGAAGCCCATCATCAGTGTTTTGTTAGTTTTTATATATACAAAATAAATATGAAACCAAATTTTAATGAATGTGGTCAGTTTTGACAGATTTTAAATAATATGTCAAAACAGACCACATTCATTAAAAGTTTGTTTGAATATTTATTGTGTATTTTGAAAAACTAACAAAACACTGATGAAGGGCTGTGTCCGAAACATGTTAATATTTTTATTTTAATTTTTAATAAAGTTAGTGTTGTGTATAAAGTAATTAACATTGTTTAATGGATTCGCAGCACAAAGTGTTGGCGAATATAGAAGGAATTTAATAAAAAAATTGTGAGAAATTAGAGCAAGTTACCGAATTTGTCTACCTGGGAAGCATGTATACAAGAGATGAAAAAATGGAGAAAGATATCGGACGAAGGGTTGGAGCTGGAAACAAAATAAATGGTGCACTAAAAGTCATTACCGCAAATAGAAATGTATCGACTGAAGCAAAGATGGCAGTGCACAATGGAGTTCTAGTGCCGATCCTCATGTATGGAAGTGAAGCTTGGAGTTGGCAGAAGAAGGATGAAAGTAGGATAAATGACGTAGAAATAATATCACTAAGAAAGCTGTGCGGAAAAACAATGTATGATAGAATATCTAATGATGAAGTAAGAAAGGAATAAGAATAATAGAGTAAAAATAGAGTAAGAATATCTAATGATGAAAGGAAGGCGGATGAATGCGTGATAAATAAAATCAAGAAAGGGTCACTAATATGGTTTGGACATATGGAACGAATGGTTGACGGAAGAATGGTTAAAAAGATAAATACTATTAGTGTGAATGGGAAAATAAGTCGAGGAAGGCCAAGGAAAACATGGCATGACCAAATTAATCAATTACTGAAAGGCGGCCATGTTCGAAGTAGGAACAATCGACGAGCGTGCTTGTCACGATGTGTGAATGTAGAACATGCGCAAGATTTATGTCAGGATAGAACAATGTGGCGATTCATCCTCTCTGCCTACCCCTTCGGGGAAACGGCGTTGTTAGTTAGTTATTAAAATTAAATTTTTTTTTTTGGATAGACAGTAATATACTGATTCTTACAAAGTTGGAACAAGACCATCGGAGACCACTTATGAAATCAGCCATGACCCCACATTGTTTATGACGATGGGGACATTTTAATCCTGCTCGAGAATCAATTGTATCTTAATAGAGACGAAGGTGCAAATTGGAAACAGAATATGGTTGATCAAGGTGTTTACAGGACTTATGACCTGTCATTGGTTGGGTTAAGCGCATGCTTTATGTGATACAACATTCCCCATTCCACATTGTTTTTTTCTTATGACCACCATGTCTGACAAATTTTTGGAAGTTGTATATATGTTAATCTGCAAAACCACCCTTTACATGGTAGTTTAATTAATCTACACACTTACGCCATCTATGAAGATTGCATTTTAAGCATTAAGCAGAAGAAGGTAGAAACCTCCTGGAGATGTGACTCCAATGTACGAGTATATGCTATAATTTCATCAGTCCTGCTCTTTGCATACTTGTTCTGAGATATAGTACGATGGTTAATTATCATATTTTGTTAAAACCGATTGTGAATCATATCGCTTGCTTTTTGTTTTTCAAGTAAATAATCAATTTAAATTAAAGTTATCTTACGGATTCATTAAGATCTTCGTTTACTGTGTCTGAAGGAATGGAATGGAGTATTCTCCCCGCGCGTTCTGACTGAAATTTTATGAAAAAAATGTACATTTATTAATTTATTTCTTGGTACTCAAAGCATATAATGTACAATAGTAACAAGTGATCAAAACATATATTACATCATATTTATTGTTTCTTGAACAATGAAGTAAAACTTCATATTAAATAATTAATACTAATGAAAACGTCAGTTTTCTAGAAGTTTTATTATATTTTATATAAATGACATGTTTCGCCATTCTAAAACATAATCGAAATTATTTAATAATGCTTTAGATAGGCAAAACATGTCATTCACATAAAATATAATAAAACTTCCAGAAAACAGACGTTTTCATGCGTATTAATTATTAAATATTGAATTTTACATCATTGTTCAAGAAACAAAAAATGTCGTTGAATAAAATGTTTTTATTATAACTCACCTCAATTTTAAGAGACTCACATAAATTTGCCATGAAATACAGTTTCAATGAACCTTCTATCCCCATAAGAATGGGTCCAATGAATCGATAAAAATTTAATGTAAAATACGTAGAAGCACTCGAAGATAGGCCGTACGACATGAGGTATACAAGAAGGAAAATGCTTAGAAAACCATCTAGGATATTTACAAGAAATGGAGTAGCAAATATTTCTACCAAATCGGCTGTCAAATCGCACAACTGGTGGTGAAGGTTGCGAAATGCTTTCATTTTTAAAAGAGATGCCTCATCCTTATTTTTCAAGCATTTTTGAGTCGGTCTATAATTTATATGCACTTCGTCTTCAGACAATAAGTTTTTGATTGCTTCGTTTAGCACAATAAATCTTATTTTGACTGCGTATAGTAGCATTGTCTCTTGAAAAATGCTCGCTAGCATAACCGCTTTTGGGAAAAAAGTTAAAAATATCGTTCTTGGTTCGTTGGAAAATTTATTTTCCATCATAAAAATACAAGAATTTAATGCAAAAAGCCAGTGTATAATGAGGAAAAACAGTATCCGTAATATGTACTTCTTTAATGTTGCATTAATTTGGTTGCTGGCAGATGTAATAAAAAATAAATCTATTTGGCTGAGTGTTTGAAGGATATGAGCAAATTTTTTAGAATTTTTCAATGTGTTTGTCCATAATATCATTACTGAAAACATCTCCATAAAGTAGAATATGTGTTTCAAAATATAATCCATATAAGAATACGCAAGGTTTTTAGCACCTTTAGTCTCAGATACATCACATATAAAGGAGGTCAAATAACTAATAAGTAATATTATAATGTATACGAAACAAAGCGGATCGGAATTTGAAAGAAATGTATTCTTTTGAAAATATTTCGATCTTTTGGCTTTTGATGCGTATATTCCGAATAGTTTTGACACTTGCAGAAGCGGTTTTACTGCATGCCTTATTGTTGTATTAGTGTTTTTTTGAAGATTTAATTTGACAATTTTCATTTTCAAAATCTCACGTTAAATGTATATTATTTATAAATATATAATATTTGCAAACAAGCGTATACTTCTATTTGTTTGGATGGAATGATAAAATATTTATAAAATAAGGTTTCATAATTAAAACAGTTTTATAATTACAAAATCAATTTTAATATCAAAGTAGTAATTAAGTGATTTATCAAATCTCATAACTGATAATAACATGACACTCAATATAAAAAGGCATTTCAATCGCTTATAATATCTTAATGCGAATTATCTTTTTAGTATTTATTTTTCATATAATTACAATTTCTATGACTACGTTTCATTTACACTACTTGTTTACTTAACTATTCAAAATATAATTAATTTCTAGGCAACCAATTATAATCCAATAAAACATTCATTATTAAAATTAATGACAAATAATTATTTTGATTTTGGTAAAAATGTCGATATAAAGAGTATCCTTTCAAAAGATTTTAATAAGAGTTATTACGAAAGTATGTATTTGTTACTTAAAAATTATTATTCTCTAATTTAGTTGTAAAATTGATGATAAATAATAGACAATTAAATTTAAATATGATTTTTAATATTTGGACACATTTTTTATTATCACCTAAATATTATTCTAATTGTTGATTGTTCATCACATTCCTTAAAAAATATATATTTTAATTACCAAGACACCGTCTTCTTTTTCTTCTTCAAGTGCCCTGTCAGGTCCCCCTAACGTTGGCGATCACCTCGGCGAATCTGTCCCTGTCCTGCGCCGCTCGGAACAGCTCCTCAACACTTCGGATGCCGGTCCACTCCCTTATGTTTCGCAGCCAGGACACCTGTCTCCTACCGAGCCCTTGGCGTCCCTCAATTTTCCGCTTCAATATCATTTGGAGAAGGTGGTATTTTTTTCCACGCAGTACATGACACAGATGTGAAATCTTCCGAACCTTGATAGTTGACAACAGCTCCCAACTCTAACTCACGTCAGGTATTCGGTATTGGTAACCATGACCAATCTCTTAACCCAGATGTAGAGATACATAAAATGCTGAATTGAGACAGCAAAAGCTGCATTTAATAAAATGAAATCACTCTTCTGCAATGATAACATGAATTTGAAACTCCGCCATAGAATTGATAAAATGCTATGTGTGATCTGTTTTATTATATGGATGTGAAACCTGGGCCTGAAAAGTCAACTCAATCAACAGACTGCAAGCATTGGAAATATGGCTCTATCGCGGAATACTCCCAAGACACCAAGTAAAATAAAATAAAAAATATTATTTGTAATTAAAAACCTTTTTGAGTGTTTCGTATAATGAATTGTATTTATTTGTATCTTAAAAACTATATTTTAAATAATATAACGTATGAATGAAAATTTATGATTTTAAAAAAGGAATATAATTTTAACTTAATTTTTTTAAGAGAACGATCCTGCTATGATTCTATCAAAATCATTTGAATTTTTTTTAGGAAAGCTAAACATGTCCTTCTCATAAAAAATAAAACATCTTGAAAATTGACGTCTCATTCATAATTGATTATTAATTATTTTCAATTCCGCAAAGGTATCATAAGTGTTATTATTTGGAAAATAATCAATTATTATAATATTACTAGCTGACCCGGCAACGCTTCGCTATTGCTATATTAGAGTATATAAATACACCCAATATATATTAAAGAAATACAATTAAAGTTCAATATCAATTATTTTATTGGATAAAATGACATGTGTATAGGTGTAAGAATGTGTGTATCCTAATTCAGTTAATATCTTTAAAACATTTGTTTAATCCAAGCAAACTTGCTGTGAACTTGAATAATACTAATGTGAATTGAACAATTGAAGGCTGGGCATTACCAAGGTGGCAAGTTTACAAAAAGTCTGAAATGAGTTTTTGATGCCAATTGGTCTTAAACATAGCTGTGCAAAAGCGCCTTATGATTTAATAATATAGTGTAGTTAAAACGTTACCCTAAAGATGCCACCCAAAAAAAAGTTAATATTTATCTTTTTCAGCTTTATTTTTAAACCATTTTTGTAACGTCCAGTCTTAATTTTTTCCTTAATATTTTAAGTGAAATTAAAAAAACAAATAAATATACCATATCACATTTGCATAAAACATTCATACATATACCATTCAAGGTCATAATAATGCTCTTAGAAATACAATGTTTAGAGAAACAAAACTCTTGATTTTGATGTCCATTAGATGAAGCTAATTATGCACATTCACTTAACCAATGACGAAATTTGTAAATTTGTGTGATGTCTGGAAATATACATTGAATCAATTCTCCTTTGGAGTGTGATTCTACAGAAATCAGTTGATAATTTAAAGCATTCATTCCATACAATGAACTTTCATTGTTGCAGAATTTTACCCATTCCAGAAATATTTAAAATGTTGGATGTAGGTGTTTCAATGTTTTGTATCATTATCATCATGAGTCTATATCCGTTCACTCCTGGGCGTAGGCCTCCTCCATCTGATTCAATGTCTGTCGATCCTGGGCAACACGCATCCAATGTCGTCCCTCCATCGAAGTTGAGGACGTCCTGGGTTTCGGGTTACAGTTCATCTATCATCAGGGCTGCGAGCGGCATGCCATTTTAGCGCTGCCACTCTTCCGATGATGTCCGACACTCCTGTTCTGCCTCTAATAGTGGAATTAAACCAATTAATCCAACCTGTACATACCATTTCAAAATTAGTTCATAAATATAACAATCTGTCTTGCACATATCGAGGTGTGGGATCCATACATGCCAGTATCTTGCGTTGCGTGCCCCATTTTTTGGAATAGGCAAAAATCGAAGACGAGCCAAAACACATCCAAGCAAAACAGCTGTCAAAAATTAACTAAACATTCAAAATGGCCGACCTTGTCAGCATAAGTAAGGGACATGAGCACCAACGTAACGCTACAAAAAAATCAAAAATCAAATATACGTAGCCAGCGGAAATTCAAAATTCGCGATACTTTTTGAACAGACCTCGTATGTAAGGATATGTAAAAACAGCTGAAGTAAATCGTCTAATCCAAAAGATATAGGTTATCGCCCTGCCAGAACAATTTTACATTAAAATAACATTATTAAAATAGATTATACCAATTCATAGAATTGTTACTTAGAATTTAACGTTTTTCCATGTAGAGTCATAACATAACCTAAAATAATACGTAAGTAAAACGATATATAATTTCATTTCTATTTGATATAATTTAGAACTAAAACTTTGAAATATGTAATGCGGAAATATAATCTGTATTCAATTAAACCAATTAATCCAACCTGTACATACCATTTCAAAATTAGTTCATAAATATAACAATCTGTCTTGCACATATCGAGGTGTGGGATCCATCTATGCCAGTATCTTGCGTTGCGTGCCCCATCTCACGACATCTTCCACCTTGGAGATATCGTGGATAGCCGTGTTCCTCACCCTATCTCAAAGAGTCTTTCCTGGTATCATCCTTAGCGTCGGCATCTCTGCAAAAATCAAATAATTATATTAAAATGAGCAGTATATTAAAAAAAAACACTGGCGTGGGAACGTCAGACCATTTGGAAATGTTATATTACTGGATTTTTCCAACTGAGGCAGCTAATGCTGTATGTAAGGATATGTTTACCTATCACAGCATTTTTTTTTTCAGAGAAAAACTAAAACAGCTGAAGTAAATCGTCTAATCCAAAAGATATAGGTTATCGCCCTGCCAGAACAATTTTACATTAAAATAACATTATTAAAATAGATTATACCAATTCATAGAATTGTTACTTAGAATTTAACGTTTTTCCATGTAGAGTCATAACATAACCTAAAATAATACGTAAGTAAAACGATATATAATTTCATTTCTATTCGATATAATTTAGAACTAAAACTTTGAAATGTGTAATGCGGAAATATAATCTGTATTCAATTAAACCAATTAATCCAACCTGTACATACCATTTCAAAATTAGTTCATAAATATAACAATCTGTCTTGCACATATCGAGGTGTGGGATCCATACATGCCAGGATCTTGCGTTGCGTGCCCCATCTCACGACATCTTCCACCTTGGAGATATCGTGGATAGCCGTGTTCCTCACCCTATCTCAAAGAGTCTTTCCTGGTATCATCCTTAGCGTCGGCATCTCTGCAAAAATCAAATAATTATATTAAAATGAGCAGTATATTAAAAAAAAAAAAATTGGCGTGGGAACGTCAGACCATTTGGAAATGTTATATTACTGGATTTTTCCAACTGAGGCAGCTAATGCTGTATGTAAGGATATGTTTACCTATCACAGCATTTTTTTTTCCAGAGAAAAACTAAAACAGCTGAAGTAAATCGTCTAATCCAAAAGATATAGGTTATCGCCCTGCCAGAACAATTTTACATTAAAATAACATTATTAAAATAGATTATACCAATTCATAGAATTGTTACTTAGAATTTAACGTTTTTCCATGTAGAGTCATAACATAACCTAAAATAATACGTAAGTAAAACGATATATAATTTCATTTCTATTCGATATAATTTAGAACTAAAACTTTGAAATATGTAATGCGGAAATATAATCTGTATTCAATTAAACCAATTAATCCAACCTGTACATACCATTTCAAAATTAGTTCATAAATATAACAATCTGTCTTGCACATATCGAGGTGTGGGACCCATCTATGCCAGTATCTTGCGTTGCGTGCCCCATCTCACGACATCTTCCACCTTGGAGATATCGTGGATAGCCGTGTTCCTCACCCTATCTCAAAGAGTCTTTCCTGGTATCATCCTTAGCGTCCACCTTGGAGATATCGTGGATAGCCGTGTTCCTCACCCTATCTCAAAGAGTCTTTCCTGGTATCATCCTTAGCGTCGGCATCTCTGCAAAAATCAAATAATTATATTAAAATGAGCAGTATATTAAAAAAAAACACTGGCGTGGGAACGTCAGACCATTTGGAAATGTTATATTACTGGATTTTTCCAACTGAGGCAGCTAATGCTGTATGTAAGGATATGTTTACCTATCACAGCATTTTTTTTTCAGAGAAAAACTAAAACAGCTGAAGTAAATCGTCTAATCCAAAAGATATAGGTTATCGCCCGTCTAATCCAAAAGATATAGGTTATCGCCCTGCCAGAACAATTTTACATTAAAATAACATTATTAAAATAGATTATACCAATTCATAGAATTGTTACTTAGAATTTAACGTTTTTCCATGTAGTCATAACATAAGCTAAAATAATACGTAAGTAAAACGATACATCATTTCATTTCTATTCGATATAATTTGAAACTACAACTTTGAAATATGTAATGCGGAAATATAATCTGTATTCATTTCAACGGCAAAATAGAATAAACTGAAGATATATATGAATTAGAAATATAAATATTTTACTTACTAAAAAGTAACACGCAAATAATTTTTTTGACACATTAGAGATAGGGATTAGGCATGTGCGATCCGCTCACGAGTCGACTCACTTTGGTGAGCGGGTGAGCGATGATCCTTAAAAAAAGAGCGGCAGCTCAATGATCCGTAAAAGAGTCGGCTCTCGGCTCCGTGAGTCGTTTAGTATGGCTAACGGCTCCGTAAGTCGTTTAGACCGCTCACGGCTCCGAGTACGGCTCTCGGCTCCGTGAGTCGTTTAGTATGACTAACGGCTCCGTGAGTCGTTTAGACGGCTCACGGCTCCGAGTACGGCTCTCGGCTCCGTGAGTCGTTTAGTATGGCTAACGGCTCCGTGAGTCGTTTAGACGGCTCACGGCTCCGAGTACGGCTCTCGGCTCCGTGAGTCGTTTAGTATGGCTAACGGCTCCGTGAGTCGTTTAGACGGCTCACGGCTCCGAGTACGGCTCTCGGCTCCGTGAGTCGTTTAGTATGGCTAACGGCTACGTGAGTCGTTTAGACGGCTCACGGCTCCGAGTACGGCTCTCGGCTCCGGCTTCGAGTACGGCTCTCGGCTCCGTGAGTCGTTTAGACGGCTCACGGCTCCGAGTACGGCTCTCGGCTCCGTGAGTCGTTTAGTATGGCTAACGGCTCCGTGAGTCGTTTCGACGGCTCACGGCTCCGTGAGTCGTTTAGTACGGTTCACGGTTCGGGCGGTTCATCTGCAAAAGAGTCGGCTCAGCGGAGTCGTTTACGGCTCGCGAATCAAACTTTTACTGCAATGGACGTCTGTTACTTTTTTTAGTTTTCATATATATTTTTTAAATATATTTAAATTAAATTTTTTTTATTTTTAAACAATATATATTTTTTAATAATGTTTAATTTTCAAAACATTTTATATTTTTAAATCATTTTTATTTTTATTTTTAATACATAATTTTTCATTTGTCTTGTAGGCAGAGAGGATGGATCGCCACAATGCTCCCTCCTGGCATACCTCTCGGGCTTCCTCTACATTCATACATCGTACCATGCACGCACGTCGATTATTCCGACTTCGGATGTGGCCGCTTTTTAGTAATTGATTAATTTGGTCATGCCATGTTTTCCTCGGTCGTCCTCGGCTTATTTTCCCACTCACTTAATTTTCAGTCGCTTTTTACACTTCGGTTTCCTAGTTGTTTTGACACTTTGAAATAATTCAAGTTAGCATACAGTTTGGGCATAAAAATCAAATGACATTATTTTCAAAGATTTGGGTTAAAACTTTATAGATTGTAGCTAAATTGAAAAAAAAAAACATCGATTCGGCATGTCACAAATTTGTATGAAAAATACTACTATGTTTATTGATTTAGATAACCTTTATTATAATTTTTGCACTTCATTCAATTACGGGTACACTGAATAAAACATTATTTCATACTTCTTCCTGTGATGAAGGCGACCAGCCTTCTCTCCATCTCTTTGGTGGTCATCCTGGTGGTCGACGGCCCTCTGGAGTCTCTTGCATCACGATATTAGGAATTCTTGCTGGATCCATTCTCTCGATGTCTCTGCCTACTCCATCTCACTATGTCTTCAATGTTGCAGGATTTGCGAATTTATTCGTTGGGTATCCTATCTCTAACGGTTCTCCCCACAATAGGTCGCAGTCTGGTTCTGACAGTGTCTGCTCTTGCTTTGATTCCGTATGTTATTATGGGCCTGATGCATGTTTGTTTGTTGTTATTCTTAATTTTAGGCACAATTCCAGGTTCTCATCAATAAGACGACTTCGTAGTTTACTCTTGTTAAAATTCCGGTGAATCGTTTTTTAAGGGATCTGAGCTGAATGGTTCCGCTCAGTAAAGTGAGCCGATTCTTCTTGATAATTATTGAGTCGTTTGTCAAAAAAGTTGAATTTTTTTTTTAGCTCATTGACAAAAATTTATCCTGGTGAATTTTTTTTTTTACCGGAATCAACTTTTTTGGTCGAGGAGCAAAAAAAAAAGGTCACTAAAATAATTTCAAACTTTGAACGACTCAAAATGGTGAACCGTGGATCGTTAAAAAGAGTCGGCTCACTTTGCTGAGCGGAACCGTTCAGATCAGATCCCTGAGATGAGTCGTTTTGCCCATCCCTATACGTGCGTATATTTTTCAGTTCAAAAGAGCGACTAATTTCATATCTGACCACGCAAAGAGTCAAAAAAGCCACTAATTTGCATCTTATCACGCCAAGCAAATATAGACTCTAAAGATCGATACTCAGGTGATACGAACATGAAGGTCTATACTCGCTCGCACTACGAAAATTTATAAATTTACAAAGTTAATTAGAGCTCGATTAATAACATAAATATGCCTATGACGACCGGGATACTCCATGTAGTAAAGTGTATAACTTGGAAAATGATCAGCTCAGGAATAACCTCAGAAATAGTCCACACACACAACCAAAACTGCCTTTTATTTATATAGATAGATGATAATCAAATGATTTTACTAAAATCTCTTAACGAAAGTTCATTTTTAATAATAATTAAATAAACCGTTTTGTTAACTACTTCTACTTTTGTATTTATTTCGACAGCGACCGGTTTCGCCAGGCTCGCTGGCATCGACATACTCCCAGTCTGAAGAATTGGAAGTAGTTAAAAACATCGTTTCATTTAATTATTAATTATTATGATTCTTATTATAATAGTAATAATAATAATAATAATAATGTAATAATAATAATAATGTTTTTATCGTTTTTCTAAAGAATTTTGACAGGTGTAAAAATAAATTTTTCATTTGTTCCAATGACAGTTTGAATAATTCCTTCAATATTATTTCAAAGTTCTTGCTGGTTAAGTGCCTAATTACAGCTAATTTAAAAAACGGTGGATACGTGTAACATAAATTAAAACACAAAAGTCCGGATCGTCCATGTCAACATGTATAACATCGAAAAAAACATTATGTGTTATTACATTATGTTATTACATTATGTGCTAAATTAAAAAAACGACGGATTCGTGGAACATAAAATAAATAGACAATATGTGCACCATCTAAAAATAACATTTTGTGTTAAATTATTTTTATTTTGTTATTTTATTTTATATCCTTGTATTTTATATTATTTATTTTAGATTTATTTTGTGGGTGTTGCACGATCAAAGTGTGCGCGGGAGATGCCTATTGGTGGCGATGAGGTTCGCAACCCATCACACCGCGTCTCCCGCGGAGCGAAAAGAGAAGGATGGACTGCCGCATCAGTAAAAGTGTGACAGTCCATTTTTTCTGCCTACCCTTTCGGGGAGATGGTGTGATGGTTAGTTAGTTAGTTAGTATAATAATAATAATAATAATTGTTATTATTATGATTATTATTATTAATAATAATTATACTATTACTATTATTTTATATTATATATATACAGTTTATATAGTTCTCCCGATGATGAAGGTGTAAACCTAAAACCTTCTATGCTCCAGTCCAACTTGAAGATGTTGCCCAGCCTTCTGAGTGCAGACCAACCGATTTCACCTATTCTTCCAAAGGCCAAAAAAGACCAAGGTACACATATTCATCCACCATTTCTACATTTTTATTGTGAATTTGTTGAGTTTGATAATAAAAATAAGTATAAATAATTATTAAAATAATATTTTATTAGTGCTAATTTTAAAATTATCTTAAATCAATATATATTTAAAAATAAAGGGCCGTCTTCTTCTTCTATTCTTTGAACTCAATGGACTCGGAAACCAATTTACAGATCTTGGTGAAATTTTCACTATGCATTAATATTACTTCGGCGAAGGTACAGAAGTACTTGAAGCAAACTTCAACACAAAATAAAAAATAAGCCCTCAGTTTATACGGTAAGAATATAAAATTACTTATGATTTGTCTCTATTTAAAAACTTTTTTTTTTATTTGCATGTGTCTGCTTTTGAAGTGCATTACTTTTGTGAATATGTTATTTAAAATTTAAAATAAAATATATTGAATACAAACTTATATTTTATTTGAATAACAAAAGCCTTTAAAATATTAAATTAAAAAATCTTTGTTTTATGTATCACAATTGTATTTTTTTTCATGACAGCTGTTTCGTCAACCTATTTTGACATCATCAGGCGTTACAATCAATGATGTCAACATAGGTTGACGAAACAGCTGTCGCGTAAAATAAATATACAATTGTGATACATAAAACAAAGAGTTTTAATTTAACAGTTTATCATGTCAAAGTATCATAGTGTTTCGGAGAGAGATTATTTTTAGAACAAAACATATTATTATTATTTATTACTTTGTTGAATCGCTCTTTACATCATGACAGCACGAGCCAAATCGATGTAAATGGTATTATAGCTATCATATTGATAGGTAGCTAATCTATCGCCATTTTATTGTCACGTGAATTCTATACCAGATCAAAGACAGTGTGACAATCACACTGCCCTCGCCGGGAATCGAACCCGATACCGGGTGGTAGTCAATGCACTTACCACTCAGTGGTATCATTAGTATCATTAAATTTGACATATTATAAATGTGTGCTCTTATTTAAAAAAAAATTGATTGAGTTATAGCAACGTGAGGTCGGTACAGCTAGTGATATCTTAAAACTCTATACGAGTATAACATTTAAATGTGCAACCGCTTCAAATCGAATGATCCATTTATTTAAAAAAAGTGAAACTCTACTCTTGCAACGATGGTAATGTTGAGACTCCGTAGATAAATGTGCGTTCTTCATTTGAATGAGAAAATTGTATGAGAATCACCAGGTAGGTCACCACTGCGAGGAAAATCTGAAAGTTTACAAATAATTTAGGATAATCCAATTAAACTTTCTGGAGTCGAAGTTGTATTAAGCACTCGAGCTAATTAATAAAGCTTTTTGACTTCTCTACATTCGAATTCGCACTAACCTCACATTTTAATTAAATCACACATAAAATTTAATCAACAGCTTTATTTGTAGTAAGTAATTTACTTTTGAAACACTATATAATAAAAATGAATACAATTGGCATGAAAGGAAATGTCTGTTTTCTAAACGATAAATTTTAATTAAATCACATATAAAATTTAATTAAGAGCTTTTTTTGTAGTAAGTAATTTGCTTTTGTAACATTATATAATTAAAATGAATACAAATGGCACGAAAGGAAATGTCTAACAAACTAACTAACTAAGTTAGTTAGTTAGACATTTCCTTCCATGCCAATTGTATTAATTTTAATTACATAGTTTAATTATATAGTTAAGTAAGATAAAATATATAATTATTATAATACGAATAAAAATGTCTTCCTACTAACTAATGGAGTTTAAGTACCAACCCTGATGTATATAGACGTATGTGTGGTAATCTCTTAGACGGATGTGTGGTAATACGATGTAGGATAGAATTTCAAATGCTGATGTAAGGAAGGAATGTAGAGCGGAAGAATGTATTATGAATGGATCACTGCATTGGTTTGGACATATGGAACTCATGAATTAAGGTAGAATGGTCAAAAAAGTATACGTTAAAGGTGTGAATGAATTATGGAGTGGTGGGAGATTGAAGAAAACTTGGTGTGATCAAATTCATCAAATTTTAAAGTTCGAACATGTTAGAAGTCGGAAGAATCGACGTGCGTGCATGATTCGCTGTATGAATGTGAAAAAAATTAGATAGTGTGTGAGGATCGAGAAGTGTGGTGGTTTATTTTCTCGGCCTACTCCTTCGGGGAAACGGAGTGATTGTTTGTTATTGTTGTATAAAAATGTCTGTTTTCTAGAAGTTTTTTTATATTTTATGGTAGTGACATGTTTCGTCTTAACCCTTAACGTACCGTGTTCAAAACAAAACGCTCGCTCCCATGTGGTAAATTCAGTTTACCGCTAACTTTATCTAAATATCAAGCATATGACTCGATGAATCAAAATTTAATTTATGTCATCTTGTAGGGAATTTCATTAGGAATAGATCGATATCTATAACATACATGGATTATTTGAAAAACATATCATTATTAATTTTTTTCTGGAACCATGCGATTTCTGATATGGAATGCGTCACAGCATACGAGCGACTGACACCAAGTATAAACTTGTCTTGCGGCCGGCGGCCGGCGGGGCGAAACTTTACGAGATTTTACGTATGATAAAGGCACCTAGGCAAAATGTATAGTACGTTCAAGACAACGAGTACGTATTAATATTTGTCCCTTTTGGTAAAGTGTTAATATTTTCACAGTTCTGATATTATTAAGTTGCGTGCTGCGTTTCCTCCACAGTCGGTATTATTACGTACCTATGAAAAGGTCAAACATATAATTTATAATACGTTCAAAACAGCGAGTAAGTATTTGTCACTTTTGATAAAGTTGTAAATATTAGCAAAACAAATTCTACCTTAACACGAATGAAGGTGAGGGCAGTCTTAGAAAATATTTTTTTTTGGGATGAAGGAAGTAATTTTTTGTTTTTTTTTATTACGAAATATTGAGAACACTTCAATGGAGGATTACAATTTTTTTATAATATTAGGGTCCATAGGTTTTAAGAAAATCAACTTTAAATTGGCAGTGGAAACTCAATTGACCACATGGCAACGCGACGGTTAATAAAGCATTATCAAATGTCGTTTGATAATGTCTTAGTAAGGCAGCATTCTTGCTGAGGTCAATACGACAAGTATTGAGGCTGCCATTATCCAAAAATAACTGCGCTGGGCTGATCACGTCGTCAGAATGCCTGAGGCAAGACTCCCAAGAAAGATTATGTACTCTCAGCTTACCCAAGGAAAACGCTTACACGGTGGCCAGAGGAAGCGCTATAGGGACTCCCTTAAAGGAAACCTACAAAAGACTGGCATCGACTGTGATTGCTGGGAAAAGACTGCAGAGGACAGACCTAGGTGGAGAACAGCAGTACATAAAGGCACACAAGACTTTGAAGCACAGCGCAGAGATGAGGTCGCAGAGAGAAGGAGGAGGAGAAAAGAGAGACCACTGAGAGACGGTGACGGCTCCATTACAAGCGCCTTCCCCTACCCCAGATGCCCCATACTATATGGGTCCAGGATCGGGCTCTTCAGTCACATGCGGACCCACAACCGTGAAGGACAGTCTTCCTCGGACACGAGGGACAGCCGATGATGATGAGTAAGGCAAAACATGTTATTCCCAAAATATGATATAACTTTTAGAAAATATAAATTTATTATTCAAAATTAAGTTTTACATAATCATTCAAGAAACAATAAAAACATATAATTAAATTTATTTGAATGGTTTCGCCTTTATAAGGTATTAACAAATGTAGCAAAAATCAAACGCGTTGTTGTTTATATTCCCGATCTAATGGATCAAAATAAGATATTTAAGGTAATTGATGAGACTTAATTATTGTAAACAACAATTAAAAAGCTAGAGAATAAAACCCAAAAGTATTGAGATTTTGTCGTATTATTTTGTTATAATTTTAACACTGAAAATGGGCGCTTACGGTCCTAAACATGTTAGTGAAAAGTGCAATTTAAAAAAAAATACATTGTGTTTTAAAAGTTACTCGAATGAAAATAGAATTCGTTATAATAAAGACAAGGATGGAAATAGCTAAATAAAGACTAAAGTAGAATTGGTTATTATAAAAAAAACATTGATTTATTGCCAAGATGGCAGTGCATAATGGTGTACTTGTGCCGACCCTTATGTATGGAAGTGAAGCATGGAACTGCCAAAAGAAGGATGAAAGTAGAATTAATGCAGTAGAAATGAGATCTCTAAGATAAATGTGTAGCAAATCTGTATATGATAGAATGATAAATGCAAGTACAAGAAGTGAATGTGGTGCGAATGAGAGTGTTATGGACAAAATAAGGAAAGGGTCATTAAGATGGTTTGGACACATGGAAAGAATGGTAAAGAAGGCATATGTGAACGGCGTGAACGGAGCTAGAAAAGAAGGAAGGCCGAGGAAAACGTGGCACGATCAAATCAATTAAATATTGAATGTCGGTCACATGAGAAGTCGAAGAAATCGACGTGCGTGCATGACAAGATGTATGAATGTAGAGGAACCGAGAGAAGTATGTCAGGACAGAACAGTGTGGCGTTCTATTCTTTCTGCTGACCACTCCGGGGATACGGCGTGATGGTTAGTTAGTTAGTTGATTTATTTAATTCGCTCATATAATATACGAGCTCGTACATGCGTTCATATAATATTCAGTTTGATTTAAAATGAACCGCGTAAAGTATTTTTCTTGTAAATTATATCAAAGTACCTGATATATGAGAGTGAAGTCGATTGGAAACATTCCACATGCTGTGATGTTTATATTTTTATGCAGTAACTGCACCGAGAAGTTCAAAATCTGAAATTTAATAAATTAATAATTATTAAGTATGTATACGATACTATTTGCCACTCATGGCCTCAAAACTGTAACATTATCCAAACAAAGTGCCCAAAAACTGCGAGTGACCCAAAGAGCCACGTTAGGAATACGCCTAAGACACAGAATCAGAAACGATACGGTGAAAAAAACCACAAAGGTCACTGACATCTTCCACCGCGTTGCGACTCTAAAATGGCAACAGGCAGGTCACTTAGCCAGAAGTTAAAGTGCCAGTCAATAATACTGTTGATCATGAACTGCAAAGAGAAGTGTATAACCTTGATGCAGTCTGCACAAGACAAATTAACGTGCAAGTGAATGGAGGAGGCCTTTGTCTAGGGGTGGACGGGAACAGACTGAAGGAGAAGAAGAATAGTAATTTATATGAAATGAAAGTCAGGAAAGCATTGCCAGTGGCGTGGCAATGCTTCTCAATTGAATGACCCACGACACGCATATTCTAGGCTTCTAAATTTCCAGGCTTGAGGGTGAAATCAAGGAATACTTTCCTAAACTCCACCGCATCACTACAGCGTAAACCTGAAGTGGAAATACTGGACGAATGGAAGTGTGGTTATGGGTGCCTCAACTGTTAGGCAACAACCCAAAACGGCTTTACCAGGACAAGATCTGCCATGAAATATCTGGAAGACCTTGAACCGACTGCTTACACGTGTTGGAAGCTCCAGGGACAACTTGGCAAGATAAGATGGGCCATTCTTCATTTATGCTGCATAAATCGCAGTCCCCGAGCTGCTCAGTCACCTGCACCGAAGAGACCTGGATCGAGGATCCAGAAGTGTAGTCTGGCTGGCGGACTTCTGGGCCAACAATATATATATATAAATACTACTACCATTGCCACAAGGAAGAATAAGATATAACGATAGAAAGGAAAACCTAATACATTACACCAATTATGCCGAAAAAAATTGTTATATTTTTATAAGTTGTATAAAAATATCCAAAGTGAATACATTTTGTAGAGATAAATTCAAATTTGAAAACAAAAAAGAAAATAGTTATTCTGTTGTTTCATTTACAGATACAAATTGTTTTATAATATGTAAAAATAAAACTTTCCATTTCTGCACCAATTACGCACATTTTATACTTAGGATATTAAAAAACGTTTAATCCAATATTTAATAAAAATATATAAAAAAAACACGACATGTTTCGGAGGATCCCGCCATCTTCAGGTGTAAAAATATAATAAAAACTAAACAAAGAAAGACTAATAAAAAGCGCATTTAAAATTCAATACATTAATTCAAATTTAAAAATTAAGCTGTGTTATTCGTTATAAGTAGGTACTAACAATTATTTTTAACAGTAAGAACTAATAAATAATATTAAATAGTAATAATAAATGATGATAATATAAAAAAGCAAACATTTGAAAATACACAATTTATATAGAAATTAATAAATGATTATATTGCATTTGATTGGGAATGGAAGATTGGGAGAATGTAGACAAAGTATTTAAGGAGAAAGGAGTAAAAGGAGGAATCTGGTTATTTAATATGTTTTCAACAAATTTATTAGAGTTTGCAACACTTATTTCATTATTGCACCACAATTTATTTTGGCAACACCGCAATTCTGATTACATTGCTGTCAATTAACCGATGTGTCGTTTTCTGTTATTTTAAACCCTCAAAATAATATTTTAAATGTGTAAGAACAGCCAAAGACACTGCAATACCACTGTTAACAGTTATTATATTGTATATTACATATAATCACGTGTGTGCAGCATCTGAGAAGTATCTGCCAAACAGAAATATAATACATGTCCCTGAATATTCAATACTGGGGTTTTTTCGGGTGAATAAGCATTTTTTATTTTATTTTATTTATTAACTTGAAATAGTGTACAGTGTTTAATCTATATATGGACAAGTGTATGAAAGAGCTGAAAGGGTTGGAAGCAGGTGCAAAAATGGAAGATGTGTCAGTAAGCTGTTTGTTGTATGCGGACGACGCTGTGCTACTTGCAGACAACGAGCACGAACTGCAAACTCTGGTGTCTAGTATGTATGAGGTATGCAAGCATTACGATTTGATGATGAATGTGAATAAGTCTAAGGTAATGATTTTCGAAAAAGAAGGAAGCGTGACAGTCTGCAACATTAGTGTAAACGGTGAAAATCTGGAACAAGTGGATGAATTTGTTTATTTAGGAAGTATGTTTACAAAGGATGGGAGGGTGGAGAAGGATATTGAAAGAAAGGTTGGGACAGGCAACAGAATAAATGGTGCACTTAAAGTTGTCATCGCAAACAAAAGCCTATCCAAAAAAGCTAAGATGGCAGTGCACAATGGTGTTGTTGTGCCGACCCTTATGTATGGAAGTGAAGCATGGAACTGGCAAAAGAAGGATGAAAGTAGAATAAATGCAGTAGAAATGAGATCTCTAAGACGAATGTGTGGCAAATCGGTTTATGATAGAGTGACAAATGCAAGTATAAGAAGTGAATGTGGTGCGAATGAAAGTGTTATGAACAAAATAAGGAAAGGGTCATTAAGATGGTTTGGACACATGGAAAGAATGAGTGAAGACAGAATGGTAAAAAAGGTATATGTAAACGGCGTGAACGGAGCTAGAAATAGAGGAAAGCCGAGGAAAACGTGGCACGATCAAATCAATCAAATATTGAATGTCGGTCACGTGAGGAGTCGGAAAAATCAACGTGCGTGCATGACAAGATGTATGAATGTAGAGGAAGCGAGAGACGTATGTCAAGACAGAACAGTGTGGCGTTCCATTCTTTCTGCCTACCCCTCCGGGGAGACGGCGTGATGGTAAGTTAGTTAGTTAACTTGAAATAGTACACATGTACACAACACATATTCTAATAAAAAACAATTGAACATTCAATTATAATAATCCACATACACATAAGGTTACATTTTGTTTTTATGCTCTGCACACTTTTGACATCCTCCGGTATATCTTCATAAATTATAAATGCTTTATACACAAGGAAATTCTGAGATTATTTTTTTATCTAAGTTTATTTTTCTTTCATGTTTCATATTGATGTTCATGTTGGTTACTTTTTATCTTCCTTAAAAATTCTTGGAAGGTATGCCTATTAACAATTTTGTGAATTAGTAATAAACCGTTGTGTGTAATTAGTTTTTTTTATAGATATTTACCATATTTTTTAAAATATTTAAGGTGTTAATACTGTGGAATTCCATTGTAATTATACTGGATTTTTTCAAAAGAAAACGCTGTTTAATATTCCACTATACTATATTTATAGACTACACAACATGTTTTGGAGTTATCTCCATTTTCAGGTGTAAATATACGACTGTCAGTAAATATACGACTGCCGTCTTCACTTTCTGCCAGTATTGTTGCATCGTCAGCATGGCATACTACATTAATGAGTTTTTCTCCCATCCTATATCCGAGGTTAAGAGATGTGTCCTCCTCTATGATCTTGTCCATGGTGAGGTTAAAAAAGAAGAAAGAAATACATACTCGTATATTGTTCAATTGTGAATCCGCAGCACAAAGTAATTGTGAATGTAGAAGAAAATCAAAAGGTATACACTCGAGATCCATTAGACGGTCATAGCGTTACAAAGAAAGAGTTAAATAACACCGACCAATTTACTTATCTTGAGACCAGGACTTGGGTGTTGCAGCGAGATGTTGAAGTCATTACCTAATCAAGAATTCTTCAAAATGATTTAGCAGTCCCTCAAAATGAGCACCGAGAGAGCCGGTCGCTAGCATTGATTGATCACGTATAGTCAGCGAAAGAAGAAGAGATCTATATGAATACCTAGATAGCTTCTAAAAAAGAATGTTCTGGATGTTCTAGCTAAACTGGGCGAAATGAGTTGCTGGAAGAAAAGGCGTAGGATCGAGGAGCTTGGAATGACATCATTACGGAGGATAAAACTCTTCAAAAGTTGTACGGCCGTCTAAAATAAGCAAGTAAGTGATACACCCGTGTTTCAATATACACTTTAAATCTTCTTCTTTCGGTGCCGTGTCAGGTCCCCCCCAATGTCTATCCTGCGCCACTTGGAACAGGTTCTGAACTCTTGTTATTCATGTCCACTCTTTAATGTTCCGCAGCCAGTACAGCTTCCTTCTACCAACTCCCCGACGTCCCTCCACTTTACCCATTAAAATCATTCGAAGGAGGTGGTATTTTTCTCTTCTTAGCACATGACCCAAATATGAGACCTTTCTAATTTTCACAGCTCTCTATTGGCTCTGGCTCTCTGTAGTACGTCTGCATTACTGACCCTATCGGTCCACGGTATACAGAGCATTCTGCGGTATATCCACATCTCGAACGCTTCCAACCGGTTCATTACATTCACTTTCAGACCCCAGGTTTCGCAGGCATATAGTAGAACAGACCATATATAACATTTAATCATTCTTTGTCAGATGTATAAAGTTAGGATTATCGGTGCATTTTAAACATTGCACTTTAAATATGTATGACAAACTTAGACTTATCAGAAACATCGACGAGGGTGCATGTTACGATGTATGAATGTAAAGAAATTTAGGACAGAGCGGTGTGGCGGTCCATCCTCTCTGCCTACCGCTCCGGAGAAAAGGCTTGATGGTTAGTTAGTTTGTTTTTTGGATAGATGGAAGCTAATTAATTTATGCTCGCAACCGCGTTAGGACAAGACAAACTGAATTTAAATTTGAAACCACCTAAGACCCATAATGGGTTGACGAAGTGAGTAAGTTGAAGATGTAATTATGTCATGTTTTCCGTTTACCCCTCCTGAGATCAAATCAAATCAAATCAAATCAAATCAGTTTATATTCTCAATATACATTACAAGCAAGATTAAAGTTTAAGGCATCTATCAAGAATAGGTAAAATAATATTAAATAATAATTAAATAAAACTATGTTTTTAAACTACTTCCTCTTTTGTCTTTATTTCAACAGCAACCGGTTTCCCCAGGCTCGTTGCCATCGACATACTGTTTTTATTTATTTATAAATTAAATAATATAAATATTTGTTTCTCCTTGCGAGGACATTCTCAAACCAAAACTTTTGTTTGTTGTGCAAGGCGAAACAAATTTGTACTGTACGTTTTCATATATTCTTCTTCTTCTTCAGCTTATCGCCGTCCACTCTTAGACGAGAGCTTCCTCCATGTCGATCTCTCCTACGCAGTTTGCATCCATAGTACCCCACCGTATCGTACCAGGTTGTCCCTCCACCTCATTTGTGGTCTTCCTACTCTTCTTTTCGTGTCTCTCGGTCTCCAATTCAGCAATATTTTGGTCTATTTTTCGTCTGCAGCTCTAGCGACATAGCGACATATTATATAATATCGCACCGTGAGTGTAAAACCGAAACAAGTGCAAATATACAGTTTGGAGATATGGGAGTTTAAAGACTTCATATTGCTTGGAAAAACTGTTTTTTTTTAAAATAAACCAATGATTTTCGGTTAATAGGTATAAAACTTTAAACTGAAAATCATTGGTTTATTAAAAAAACCAGTTTATCCAAGCAATATGAAGTCTTTAAACTCCCATATGTCCAAACTGTATATTTGCACTGGTTTCGGTTTTACACTCACGGTGCGATATAAATAAAAAATCCCTGTATTCGTAGAATCACTGTTTTACAGTGTCTGTCAGACCCGTTTGTCGATGCCAGCGAGCCTGGCGAAACCGGTCGCTGTCGAAATAAAGACAAGAGTGGAAGTATTTAAAAACATTATTTTATTTTATTATCATTTAAAATGAACTGCCGTTAAGAGATATCAGTTAAATCACTCGATAATCTTATAATAATATATTTAATACCAGGGACCCATGAGAGATGGTGCGACATTATGAAGACAAGTTACGTAACGTGATGCTTTTTTTTTGTTAAGGCAGTTGTTTTGTGTATTGAGCGCCCATCTTTTATTTGCTAAGTTAATATACAATTTAAATTAAAATTGGCTTACGGATTCTTTGAGATCTTCATTTGCGGTGTTAGATGAAACAGAATGGAGTATTATTCCCGTGCGTTCTGACTGAAAATTTAGAATATACAAATTACGTACGCATTAATTTGAAAATTTCCATATAAGATAATTTAATATAAGAATTGCGTTAATCGATGTATGATTAAGTGTAAAGAATTCCATAATGATGTTATTAAAATAAACAAAAGTTGTTTAAAAATAGAAGAACTAAAAGTTCTATAGATGATATGAAATATTCACGACACGTGTTTCGTCTTATGAGGACATCTTCGAGTGTGCAGGCTTAAATATAATGTGTTACTTATATAGACTTTGGGGTATGTGCCCCCCCCCCCCCCCACTTCTACACAGATTATGCCCATAATTGTTAACCACTTCCACAAATAATATGTTAAAAAAACTCAGTGCATGGTATTTTATTGAAAATCAGTGACAAATTACTAATACAAACAAACATTTATGCCGGTGGGTTGCATTTTTGCGTATCGAAGTGTGAAGAATTATTGATAATTTATTGTTTCACAGATACGTCATATCTCGCTACTCATATTTACACACGTGCGAGACAGACAAATTATGAAACGTGTTAAGTCTTACAAACTTATTGAACCTGTCAATCTCAAACCGTTTAAACGCTAAAACTTAATTAATGAAAATGAGTTTTTTTTCCAAGAGTTTTTAACAAATTAAATATCATTATATTTTATCTTATATAATTTTCTAACATAATAACTAACTAACCATCACGCCGTCTCCCCGAAAGGGTAGGCAAAAATAATGGACTGTCACATATTAACCGATGCGGCACTCCATCCTTCTCTTTTCGCCCCGCGGGAGACGCGGTGTGATGGGTTGCGAACCTCATCGCCACCAATAGGCATCTCCCAATAATTTTCTGCGTTACATAATCAAATAAAATATTAAACTTTTGAATAAATTGATTAACGCTATGTATATTCACAATATATTAATATATTGGGGTATTGAAATAAGGGTTGGGGCAGGCATCAAAGTGAATGGTGCACTTAAAGTTGTCATCGCAAACAAAAACCTATCCAAAAAAGCTAGAATGGCAGTGCACAATGGTGTTCTTCTACCGACCCTTATGTATGGAAGCGAAGCATGGAACTGCCAAAATAAGGATGAAAGTAGAATAAATGCAGTAGAAATGAGATCTCTTAGACGAATGTGTGCATACTCTGTGTATGATAGAGTGTCGAATGAAAATATAAGAAGTGAATGCGGTGCGAATGATGGTGTCATGAACAAAATAATGAAAGGATCATTAAGATGGTTTGGACATATGGAAAGAATGAATGAAGAAAGAATGGTAAAAAAATGATATGTTAATGATGTAAATGGAACCAGAAATATAGGAAAACCAAGGAAAACGTGGCCCGATCAAATAAATCAAATATTGAATGTCGGCCATGTGAGGAGTCAGAGAAATCGACGCGCGTGCATGACACGATGTATGAATGTTGAGGAAGCGAGAGAAATATGTTAGGAAAGAAAAATGTGGCAGTCCATTCTTTCTGCCCACCCCTTCGGAGAGACGGCGTGATGGTTAGTTAGTTAGTTAGTTATATTCACAATACTTTACTTTATTTTTCTCAGATATGTTTCCGTGTTTCACAACCATTATTGATGCACCATTTTTAACGCGTATGCGAAATGGAAACTATTGTGAAGTATTGTAAAAATATAAACTGTTTATTTATTTATTTAAACGTGAATCCACAATACAATGTAAAGACGAATATAGACAAATATTAGTTTTGATTATAACTTACCTCTATTTTCAAGGATTCACTTAAACTAGCCATAAAATACAATTTCAATGAGCCTTCGACACCCATAATAAATGGCCCGATGAATCGTTTCCAATCAGACGTAAAATACGTAGAATTACGAGAAGAAAAGCCGTACGATATGAGGTATACAATTAGAAAAATGCTAAAAAAGCAATCCAGAATATTTATTAGAAATGAAGGAGAAAATATTTCCATCATATCGCTTGTCAAATCGCACAGTCGGTAGTGAAGATTGCGGAATTCGTTCATTTTAAAAACTGAAGTCCCATCTCTATTTTTAATATTTTTTTTAGAAGCGCCTCTATACCATATAGATTTATAATTTATATGCACTTCGTCATCAGATAATACGTTTTGGATTTCTTCGTTTAGCAAAATGAACCTTATTTTAACTGCGGATAGCAACATCATCTTTTGCAATGTGCTCATTATCATTACTGCTTTTGGGAAAAAGGTTAAAAACACTCTTCCTGCATTGTTGGAATAATTATCTTTAACCATAAAAATACATATACTTAAAGTCACTATCCAATGTACAATAAACAATAAAATATACCGTAATATATACTTTTTCAATGTTTTATTGATCTTATTGCAAGACGATCTAATAAAATATGAATCTATTTGGCTAAGTGTACAAAGGATATGAGCAAATTTTTTAGTATTTTTCAATGTGTTCGTCCATAAAATCATTACTGATAATAACTCCATAAAGCAAAATACATTTCTCAAGATATAATCCATATAAGAATACGAAAGGTCTTTTTCAGTTTTAGTCACAAATTTATCAAATATGAATGAGGCAAAATAACCTATTAACAATATTATAATGTATACAAAACTCAGGGGATCAGAATAGGAAAGATATGTATTCTTTCGATAAAAATCTGATCTTTTGTCTTTCGATGCGTATATTCCAAACAGTTTTGACATTCGAAGAAGCGATTTTAATGCATCCATTATTGTTATGCTTGAAATGGTTTTCTGAAGATTTAGTTCAATAGCTTTCATTTTAAACAAAGTATATTTTTCTTTCCACACGCAATTTTTTTTTCATCAAATATGTATTATTTTCAAATAATCCTTCACTTCCGATACTTTGGATGTAGTGAATTAAAATTTGAAGAATAATTTAAAATAAGTTAATCTTCTACATACTTACATCGTCAATTTTAATGTCAAATGAGCTATTAAGTAATTTGTCAAAATTGATACTTGTAACGACATAATTCTGAATAAAAATTATACGTTATTTTAACAGTGAAAATGTCATTAGAGCTTATGTAATTTCTAAGTATTAATTGAATTAATCGGAAAGAAATCTGTCACTCAGATTAAAATTTCACCCTGGATTGAAATAATTATTTTTAATTACTTTAATGGGTTTTTATTTCCTGTATGTTAACCTAAATAAACTAAGAGTATCAACAATTTACACTTATTTGTCTTTTTCTTCTTTATATACTTTGTATAAAACACCAACTAAAAAAAATAAAATAAAATATCAGATGTGTTTCGGATAACCCGGTCCTTCCTCAGTGATATTATAACATCTGTCAAAACTGATCATATTTGTAAACAATTTTATTATCTTCTTCTTCTTCTTCCTTATTGTAGACCTATGTGGTCTGTTCTCCAGACTGTTGCTTCTCCTGTGAGGTAGATTCTCAGCTGCCCTTCCATCTTTTAGGAGGTCTTCCACGAGGACAAGTCCCATGAGGTTGATTATTCAATGCAATATAGGGGAGTTTGGTGGTGTCCATTCTTTGAACATGACCGTACCAGTCTCTTTTTCGCTGTCTGCTCCATCTTATAATATCCTCAACCTCACATATCTTACTTATTCTGGTGTTCCTCACGCGATCCCTCGGTGTCTTGCCTGCTATCGTCCTCAGTGTCTTCATTTCGGAAGTCCTCAAAACTTGTTTGGTCTTTACTGTGTCTGCCCTTGCTTCGACGCCATATGTTATTATTGGTCGCCAATTTTATAATATTTTAAATATCTTTATAATATCAAGGGAAGGACCGGGTTTTCCGAAACATGTCTGATATTTAATTACATTTTTTTAAAAAGTTAGTCTTGGATACAAAAAAGTATATAAAATGAAAAAGCCTAATAAAACATCTGTAACACAAAGTATGGCAAATATAGAGAAAAATTTTTACTTACATCTTCATTTTCATCTTTTCTTTAGCCTTCCACTTCCACTTCTAGATATAGGCCTCTTGCATTTTTATCCTTTTGTCACTGCCTTTTCAATTCCATATTCAGGTCATTCCCGCTAATCGGGCAATCAAATCAAATTAAATCAGTTTCTCAATGATATTACAATGTCATCAATGTTATTAGTCCATATTTTAGGTAGTCTCCCGAAACTCATTTTCTGCAACTTCTCCATTGGAATATTCTGAGTGTCTATCTGGTACTACCCGGTAATCCATGCGTCCAGCCCATTGCCACTTCAATTTAGCTTTAGAAGAGAAGAGAATCAGAAATAAATTGGATATAAATAGTAGAAAGCTGGTCTGTAATGCTTTAATATTGCCTTACTTTAATTATTTTTCTTCTGTATTATTTTTAGCGAATAAAGGAGATATTGATAAAATACTGGTTTTACAGAATAAAGAAATGAGGGCTATACTTGTTTGGGGGTAGATATAGTAAGATTTCAACAAAGTTAATAGCGATGAGGTTCGCAACCCATCACACCGCGTCTCCCGCGGGGCGAAAAGCGAAGGATGGAGTGCCGCATCAGTAAAAGTGTGACAGTCCATTCTTTCTGCCTACCCTTTCGGGGAGACGGCGTGATGGTTAGTTAGTTAGTTAGTTAGTTAATAAAATCAAAAATGTTAAATTCAAGAAAACTAGTTCTTTACAACACTTTGATTTTTGTTTATTAAATTAAGAGGAATATGGTGCCTGCATATCTAACTAAAATGTAGCATATGGTTATAAAATACATGACTATTTGACGAGAGGTCGTGATAAATTCCGACTCCGGAGACCCAGACTTGAAAGTACAGAGAAAGGTGTTTTTTATAGAGGATTTAAATTATGTAACGAATTGTCAAATGAGGTAAGAGATGCCGGTTCTCTTGCGATCTGTAAGATCTGAAGTTGTAAAATGTTCCTGTGATTTTTCATAACTTTATTAAATAAATAAATAAAAAATAATGTCGGTAACTTTGGTTCGGCGTCTAATTTCTTCATTACGTATTTTATCTCGAAGATTCAATCCGAACATTTGCCTCTCCGTGGATTGTTTTGTGCATTTCAAACTGTGGATGCTTTTAAACATTAAACTAAATTAAATGTGGTCTGGAGACCCTTTTGCATTCATGCCCTCTCTATTGGCTCTGGCTCTCTGTAGTACGTCTGCATTACCGACCATATCGGTCCACGGTATACGTAGCATTCTGCGGTATATCCACATCTTAAACGCCTCCAACATGTTCATTACATTCACTTTTAGAGCCCAAGTTTTGTAGTTATATAGTAGAAGATACCATATATAACATTAAACCATTCTTTGTGGGAGTTTCAGGTTAAGATTATCGTTGCAAAATAAGGTTCTTATTTTGTTAAATGCAGCTCGTGTAACTTCAACTCTGCAATTTTTTTCAATGTCCGAGTCAAGCGCTTTAGTGATAATGTTGCCAAGGTATTTAAATTGGTGGACCATTTCAATATTCACGCCATTCAGTTGCAGAGTGGATACAGAATAACTATTCAACCATTTGTCACTGTATGTTGTGTAATCACTGTATGTTACCCTACAATAAATAAATTGTGGACACTTTTGCCATGTGGGTAGTGGTTTCAGACTGTATGTTAGTATTATAAATATATATGCAGCGAAAATTTTTCTTTTTATAGAAAATATAATAAAAAAACATAAATAAAAATATGCAAATTTTAAGCACGGCGTTTTCGCGATGCTTAACTTCGTCAATATTGAATAAAACATTAAGTTTTGAATCTTCTTCTTCTTCGTCAGCCTTCATCGGTCCACTGCTGGACATAAGCCTCTTCCCTTCCTTTCCACTCATCTCTATTTTCTGCCAGCTGCAGCCACATTTCCCCCCCCCCACGGCAGCAATGTCGCTGGCCCCCGTTTTTTGCGGCCTGCCGACGCTTCTCCTATTTTCCCATGGTCTCCACCTTATTATTTTCTGGGTCCATATATCCTCACTTTTTCTCGCCACATGACCCGCCCATTGCCACTTCAGTCTCGCTAGTCGTTGCAATGTGTCCGTTATTTTTGTTCGGCGTCTAATCTCCTCATTTCTCTATTTTATCTCGGAGACTGACGCCGAGCATGTGTCTTTCCATTGAACGCTGCGTGACTCTTAATCTCTCTACATTTCTCTTGGTGAGGGTCATAGTCTCCATCCCATATGTCATCACCGGCAGTATGCATGAAGTGTTGAATGCTCTTTATTATATATTTTTATTGACTTAATATTTATCAATTAGATTTTAATGAAGAAACAAGAGTAGGTACGGATTAAATTACAATACTTAAAGATGGTTCTAATATTTTTGAAAGCGAAAACAACACATACAATCCCATAGAAATATACAACAAAAGGCATCAAAATATGTCAACTCATTTTCACTCCATGTATTCAAAAGTCTGATAATAAACAAAACATAATAAGAAAACAACAAAGCTATTGTGCTAATAAAAACAAGGGTTGAACTTTGAAAGATACGATTCACATTGTCTAAAGATTTCCTGTAAACCCTCAGAATGCATTTTTCCAGAAAATTCTTGAAAATAAATGAATAAAGGCAACAGCGTTTGACACATTAATAATGGAAACATAACGTTAAATAGCCATCCAAAATATGAAAATAAAAAGCCTTTAAAATAAAGAAAACATTAAGAACAAAGTAATAGAATTATGCTTTTGTATGAAGCACTTAAGGGGTAAGGGGTAGTCAGAGGTATGAAAAACAAGTATTCTCAATATTTTTTTTGTCAGTAATTTAATTTATTTTACAAAACCAACAATGCAAAATTATTATATTATGTTTTAAATTGTTTTGACCCAAATATGAAAAAATATATCAATATGAATTTTAAAGGTTGGTCATGTTAGAAGCCGGAAGAATCGACGTGCGTGTATGACTCGCTGTATGAATGTGAAGGAAGCTAGAGAGGTATGTCAGGATAGAGTGGCGGTCAATTCTCTCTGCCTACCCCTGCGGGGAAACGGCGTGATCTTGTTGTTGAAGTATAAAAAAAATATATTATTAAGCTTCTATGGTTTAGGTAGTTCCAACATAGATCAGGTCATATCGTCGGTTCAAAGGTAAAACTCATTAAGTGTCATTTAAAATTTTATTTTTTTGGGATTTCTGTATCAGACTTGTGTATTCTAGGTCAGAAAATAATCACCGAGTGTATTTATTAAAGAATAACAGTTATTCTTTAATAAAAACACTTGGTGATTATTTTCTGACTTAGAATTCACAAGTCTGATACTGAAATTGCAAAAGAAAAAAATTAAATGTCACTTAATGAGTTTTACGTTTGAACCGACGATATTACGTCTAACTAACTAACTAACTAACCATCACGCCATTTCCCCGGAGGGGTAGGCAGAGAGGATGGATCGCCACACTGACCTGTCCTGGCATACTTCTCGAGATTCCTCTACATCCATACATCGTACCATGCACGCACGTCGATTGTTCCGACTTTGAATGTGGCCGCCTTTTAGTAATTGATTAATTTGGTCATGCCATGTTTTCCTCGGTCGTCCTCGGCTTCTTTTCCCACTCACGCTGCTTGTGTACAACTTTTTAACCATTCTTCTCTCATCCATTCGTTCCATATGTCCGAACCATCTCAGGGATCCTTTTTTTAATTTTATTCATGATGTAGTCATCTGCTTTGCATTTCTTTCTTATTTCATCGTTCGGTATTCTATCATACAACGTTTTCCCGCACATTCTTCTTAGTGATCTCATATATTCTCGCATTCAAATGCATAGATGAAAACATTTTGTATTTGTTTTTAAAGCAAATGTGAAAGTAAATATGGTGTTCAAACACGATACGAAAAATTCGATTTTTAAAATCAAATTTGCTCTTCCCGCCAATGACGAGTTTAGATGTGCCGCCAGCTAATTGGCACTTGGGCTAACCGATAAAACGCCGAATTTGAATGAAAAAATGGGTTAATAACACTCCCTGTGTACGTTCATTATCACTTCATGGATATGGGCTGTTGTGGAATTAACAATTTTATTTTAATTACAGAAAACACTTGGAGTCTTCCCACCATTCGAAAAAGCACTTTTTTTCAAATTGTAAGTATTCTACTGAGTTTGCGTATTCAAATTTTTAATTTTAAGATTAATTAAACCCATTTATTACCATTTTGTTTGTTATTTGAATAAATATTTATTGTACAGGGTGTTTTTTTTAGAGGTATACAATACGTATTCAAAATGAACAAAAAACACATTAAAATAATGTTAATGTCTATGATATTGGCTTTATTTAATAAATCATTTAATTTTATTTTTATTTTTATTATTAAATTATTTTTAGTATTATTCACTAGAGTGTACGTGGTGCGAAAACGATCCATGGTCTTCCGAATAACTTGCTCGGATGGACGATTATGTCGACCGTAAAATGGACATAGTGCACGATAAGTTTGGCGAACCGAACCATGATTTTCAAAATAAATTTGCACCATTTGGAAGCGCTGATCTGACGTCAGTCTATTCATGGTAAAATGGCAAAATATACTGACTACAAATCGTCGGTTCAAAGGTAAAACTCATTAAGTGACATTTAAAAAAAATATATATTTTTTGCAATTTCTGTATCAGACTTGTGAATTCTACGTCAGAAAATAATCACTTGTGTGTTTTTATTAAAGGATAACTGTTAATCTTTAATAAATACACTTGGTGATTATTTTCTGACGTAGAATTCACAAGTCTGATACAGAAATTGCAAAAAAAAAAATTAAAATGTTTAAATGTCACTTAATGAGTTTTACCTTTGAACCGACGAAATCAACTGTCAACTTTCAAATTGACAGTCTGTAGAAACAATGTTGCTAGTTTAAAAACCAAACCTCTAAAAAAAACCACCCTATATAAAACATTAATGTGCGGTAAATCTGTATATGATACTGTCATATCACGCAGCTTCTGAATGAACTTCACTATCTCAAAATCCGGAAGCGACTAAAATACAAATTGTGTTTGACAGTGTTTCAGGCTCGACCCCAGAGAGCGCCAATGTATATTCAAATCAAATCAAATCAGTTTATTTCATCAATATACATTATGAAATTCATTTTTAAGGCATCTATTGAGAACAGGTAAAATAATATATTGTGTATAGTATACTACCAGAAACGCATGAGAGATGGTTCGACATTAGAAAGACAGGATACTCTCCAGAATTAAGTGTATTTGCCTTCTGAACGTACTATCACTAATATGAATCACTAATATTTTGGACCTCTATGTGACACCCATGCCAATGGAAAGGCATCGTTCACTTCGATCAGTAGAAATAAACGCGAACAATATAACAATTTCAATCTGAGCCAATAAAGTAAATTTCAATTATCGTGCTTTAAGCGTTGCGGGTCCGTTGGCGTGTAATAGCCTCAAGTATGAGGAAAGTGGCGTTATATTTATTTTTAACTTTATACCTGTTCGGTAAGTCTTTTCCTAGTGCGCCCTTAGAGTAATTGATTTTACAAAACGGCGCACTTAAAATATAAGTCATCATAAATAATAAAAATGATAGAGTGTCAAATGCAAATAATGTAAGAAGTAAATGCGGTGCGAATGAAAGTGTTATAAACAATATAATAAAAGGGTCGTTAAAATGGTTTGGACCCATGAAAAGAGCGAGTGTAGACAGGATGGTGAAGAAGTTATATGTAAATGACGTGAACGGTGCTACAAATAGAGGAAAGCCGAGGAAAACGTAGTACGATTGAATTAATCAAATATTACGTATTGGCCACGAGAGGAGTCTTGCGTGCAAGACACGAATGTAGAGGAAGCGAGAGAAGGATGTCAGGACAGAAAAGTGTGGCGGTCTATTATTTCTGATTGGCCTTCGCGGAGACGATGTGATGGTTAGTTAATTAGTTAGTTATAAATATTTGAAAAACATATTTACTTTAAAATGCTGGTAGGCTCTAGGGGCCAAAACGTTTGGCCCCTGATAATTATTTATGTATGGACAAGTGTATGAAAGAGCTGGAAGGGTTGGATGCAGGTGCCAGAATGAGCGGAGTGTCAGTAAGTTGTCTCTTGTATGCGGATGACGCTGTCCTACTTGCAGACAACGAGCATAAACTACAAGTCCTGGTGTGTAATAGTGTGTACGAGGTATGCATGCGAAATGATCTGATGATGAATGTGAATAAGTCCAAGGTAATGATTTTTGAAAAAGAAGAAATCATGACAGTCTGCAACATTAGCGAGAATAGTACAACATTTGGAGCAAGTAGATGAGTTTGCGTATTTAGATAGTATGTTTATAAAAGATGGGCGAGTGGAGAGGGATATTTAAGGAAGGGTTGAGGCAGGCAACAAAGTGAATGGTGCACCTCTTGTTGTCATCGTAAACCAAAACGTATCCAAAAAAGCAGGAAAGGAAGTACACAATGGTGTTCTTATACTGACTCTTATGTATGGAAGCGAAACATGGAACTGGTAAGAGAAGGATGAAAGTAGAATAAACACAGTGGAAATGAGATATCTTAGACGAATGTCTGGATACTTTTTGTATGATCGAATGTCGAATAAAAATATAAGAAGTGAATGCGGTGCGAATGATGGTGTCATGAACAAAATAATGAAAGGATCATTAAGATGGTTTGGACACATGGAAAGAATGAATGAAGAAAGAATGGTAAAAAGTATATGTTAACGATGTAAATGGAATTAGAAATAGAGGAAGACCGAAAAAAACGTGGCACGATCAAACAAATCAAATATTGAATGTCGGCCACTTGAGGAGTCAGAGAAATCGACGCGCGTGCATGACACGATTTATGAATGTTGAGGAAGCGAGAAAAAAATGTCAGGAAAGAAAAGTTTGGCAGTCCATTCTTTCTGACTTCCTTCAGAGAGACGGCGTGACGGTAAGTTAGTTAGCTAGTTTTAGCTTAAAAAATGTATAAAAATAATACCGTTGATTATCATATGTATTGCCTTAAAAAAAACAAATTTGAAAGATAAATGTTTACATTATAAGCATATTAAGTGATATCAGCAAAGGTCAAATGTACACTTATTTGCAGTTTTTTTTAGTAAATGTTACCGCAGTATATTTTGAGAAATGAAAGCAGTATTTTTTACTTCATGGTCGACTTATTCGAAATAATGACGTTACATTCTTAGCAAACTTTTCACAACGATACAAATCCACGAATGCACACACTGTTAACTTACGATATATAATAATAATTTTATTTATCTTTAGGCGCTGCTTGCAAAAGTCATACGAATTTTTTTCTACAGTTCTGCTTATTTTTAGATTAACTAGGATCAGTTTTTTTAATGTGAAAACACGATTTTAAATGAAATGCGATATTTTAAACATACTCTTACATAATAAATAATACTAATGAAAACGTCTGTTTTCTAGAAGTTTTATTTTATTTTATGGTAATGACATGTTTCGCCCTCCTAAGGCATTATCAAATGTGCCTTAGAAGGGCGAAATATATCATTCCATTAAATATAATAAATTTTCTAGAAAACTGACGTTTTAATTATTTAATATGCTGTTTTAAATCATTGTTCAAGAAAAAATAAAAACATAATGAGTTATGCATTTTGTGTTTGAATACGATATAAATAACTAACTTCATTTCCATACATAAGGGTTGGTACTTGAACTCCATTATGTACTGTCACCTTTGGTTTAGTGCATATATTTATATTTGCAGTGATGACTTTGAGCGCGCAATTTATTTTGTTCCTAACTACGATCTTTCTTTTTAAATCTTTCTCCATTTTTCTATCTATTGCTTTCATGCTAAAATAATAAAATTAACATAAAAAATTAACTACCTTACCCTAACCATACAAGTTTACAGACAAACAAAATAAATGGACATATCAGACATGACCAAATATGAGACCTTAAAAATTGTACACAGAGTGACCATGGAAAAAACAACAGACAGGAGCTACAAATTAAATAAAAATTCAGCCATACACAGACACTGGACCAGGAACTGTGACAGATATCACTAACCGAATGCACGAACTAAGACAGGACAATCAAGGATATTGAACAATGGACTGAAACTTTACAATGAACTACCAGAAGACACAAGGAGTCTCACTAAAACTCAATATAAAATATATCTGAAACAATACATAATTAACAGTAAGATCTAAAAATGTATCCATATAACCCAATTGGGTTTAAAAAAAAATTCAATAACTTGCTCCAATTTCTTACCGTTCGCAGTTACGTCACAATTTGTCATTCATTCATTTCTCGTATATACAATAAAATTATTGAAAACTTTTTTTGGCGAGTATCAATTTTCGTTTCAATATCAAGAGGCATGACAAGAAAATTATTTTAGTGGCACGAACAACAAGATTCATAAATAACATAACTTTTAATGCATGTATGAATACGCGATTTGAAAAATTCAAGAAAACGTGAAGATTGTATGAAAAACTTTTCCTCTATTTTATACTTCACGTGTTTCCATATTTCGGGGAATGTCAAATTGGGCAAGAAAATAACAAAACGTAAATGGCTGTTCGCAAAACCCCGCATAATTCACGGCAATTTGCTCACACGAAAAACTTTCCCGCGTCAGACAAATCTCTCATAATTTTTCCAAGTTTTCCGACATCTTTTGTAAAATTACTGGACGTATGAGGTTGTTTTTTTCCTTTAAATGTTTCATCCTCGCGTGACGTAATGTTTAAGGGCCGCGGTGGCCGCAAAAGGGGAGAAAATTATGTTGAAGAAATAATATGCGAAATACGGTTATTGAAGCAATTGATTAATTACTCGTATATTGATGAAAACGCCCGTTATAAAGAATTTTTTATATCAGACATTATACTAGTGGACCCAACAATCAGAGTATGTGCACCTGGAACATATGAAATTTATCAATGATATCAAGAAGTAAAAGAAGAATTAGAAAAAGAAGAAGAAGTAGAAGAAGGAGGAGTAGGGAGATTAGGAGAAGGAGGAGGAGGAGAAGCAGAAGAAGGAAGATAAGCAGAAGAAAAATGAAAAAAAGGAAAAGGAGGAGGAGAAATAGAAGAAGGGTAAGGAGAAAAAGGAGAAGAAGGAGACGAGAGAGAATAAGGAGAAGAAGGAGAATAAGGAGAAGAAGGAGGAGAAGGAGAAGAAGGAGACAAAGGAGAAGAAGGAAAAGAAGGAGAAGTAGGAGAAGAAAGAGAAGAGGAAGAAGGAGAAGAAGGAGAAGAAAGAGAAGAAGGAGAAGAAGGAGAAGAAAGAGAAGAGGAAGAAGGAGAAGAAGGAGAAGAAGGAGAAGAAAGAGAAGAAGGAGAAGAAGGAGAAGAAAGAGAAGAAGGAGAAGAAGGAGAAGAAAGAGAAGAAGGAGAAGAATGAGAAGAAGAAAAATATAATATTGGGAGGGAATAGTAGGAGGAGAAGATTTAAATAGACTGAACAGTGTTAAACTATTGACCTTTACTGTGTTTACGCTATCAAAAAAATGTCTTATAACGAGTAGATGCGTACGTTCATCCACGTTTTAATGCTCATTTTAGGTATATATTTCACATCACAGAATCAAGGGGACTTTGACATATTTTCCGATTGAGTAAGATGAAAGCAAAGAGATTTCACGACCTTTCTTTAGAAAAACGAAAATTTCTCATAGAGCCTCAAGAGAGATATATTTGACAAAAAAAATTTGACGCGCGTAACTACTAATAGCTAGATAAAATAACAGATTTCAACTGTCTGAAATGGTAAAAATAAAATGATAAAGGTCTTGTTCTTATAAACTATCCTAGAAATGACATTTATTACATTGAAATAAACCGAACATCTCGTATTTAAAAAAATATTTTTAATTGATGGTTGAGGTATTAGTTTTGTAAAACTCTATAATATTTAATAATAGTAAACACGAATGTTTAGTGGTTTTACTTGGATTTAATTTATAGAAATTCTTCTTCTTCTTATAATGCCCTGTCAGGTCTCCCCGACGTTGGCGATCACTCTGGTAAACTCTTCTCTATCCTGCGCTGTCCGGAATAGCTCCTCCACAGTTCCTATTCCCGTCCATTTCCTCACATTGCGCAGCCAAGAGATCTGCCTTCTCCCTGCTACCCTGCGCCCCCCTATTTTTCCCTTCAAAATTAATTGCAGCAGGCGATATTTTTCTCCTCCTAGAACGTGATCCAGATATGAAATCCTGCGGACTTTGATCAATGTCATCATCATTAGCCGTCTGTCATCCACTGCTGAATGTAGGCCTCTCCCAAAGCCCGCCACCGCCTTCTATCCATTGCCGCTCCCATCCATCCATGTCCAGCAATTCTCTTCAGATCGTCGGTCCAGCGGACAGGGGGACGTCGAAATCAATGATCAATGTCAGCAGCTCTCTATTTACTCCTGCACGATTCGGGACTTCTGTGTTCGTCACTCTGTCTGTCCATGGGATCCTAAACATTCTTCGGTGAAGCCACATTTCAAATGCCTCTAACCGGTTCATTGTATTTAATTTTAATTTACATATAACAGAACAGACCACATATAGCACCTCAACATCCTCTGTCTTAGTTTAAAGTTGACATTGTCATTGCAAAATAGTGACTTCATTTTGTTAAATTCTGTTCTTGCTGCTTCAATCTGACATTTCAACTCTACATCTAGATCAAGCGTGTCTGTAAGCATGCTGCCGAGGTATCTAAACTTTTCCACCTTTTCAACATTGTAACCGTTCAGTTGCATCACCGAATCAGCATGATCCAGTCGTCCGAATGTCATCCACTTAGTTTTATTGACATTAATAGTTAAGCCCAACTGTTTTCCGGAGTTATTAACCATATTCAGTAGGTCCTGAAGATCATCAATACTGTCAGCTAGTAATACAGTATCATCTGCGTAACGAATATTAATAATTACAACTCCATTTATCTTCACACCTTTCTCGATAGTTATAAATTACTTGTATATAAATGAAAATCAAGTAACACCACTAACAATCGTGTTTACTATTATTAATTATTTTTTTAATATTTGAATAAATTTTTAAAAACACACAAAAACGTGTTTCGGGCCACAGACGCCTACATTCAGTGTAGAAATTATAACAATAGAAGAGAATATAACAATAGAACGAGACAAAATCGTTACTTATATAATAAATAAAAGAAGTTGAAAGGAGTTAAATCTAAACGTGGAAGATTACCCCTACAATTATTTAATTAAAATTGTGGGACAACAGGAAAAAATCAATAATTGGACTCAAAGTTAAGTTTATTTGGTTGTTTACAATATTTCACTTATTTTTTTCATTTCTAGGCTCTATAGGTTTCTATAAGTTTAATATTAAAGTAAATAATAATAAATTTTTATTATTTACTTATCAAATTAAATCTTCATTATTTTTATAAAGCGAATAATCTTTTCAATGAGATGATGAGATAAACAGATCGTTTTGAAAAAAGTTATAGTAAATTCAGAAAAATGATTTAGCGATGAGTGCATTCTGCAAGCTTTTCTTTCATACATAAAATATTTGTTTTATCATACATAATTGCGTTGCGTTTGAACTTATATAATTGCATAGATTTTCACGGATGGTAGCAATATGGATTATGGGATTTTGGGAAAATCCGGGTAGATCGTCTTTCTGGACCGACATTTCGGAGATCGTTTAGAGGAATCAAATTTGGAGTTAAACATACATTACCCACCACATATTTAAAGCCACCCTGAAGATGGAGACTGCAACGATCTCTGAAACGTCGGTCCAGAAAGACGAGCTACACGGATTTTACCAAAATACAATATATTTGTTTTGACATGAGAATCAATAGTTTAAAAATATTAAATTATAATATAAAAAAGTTGATTTGTTTTCAATAAACTTAAGGCCTTAACACAGGAATTCTATAATCACGATTTTTTTAACGAATTAAAACACTGTTTTATCCAATATTGAGTTTATTTTTCTCAACATGTTTCGAAGGCTTACACCTTCATAGAGCAATAAAACACCCTCAACTTAATACTTCCGTCTAAAAATCTTTTTAAAATTTAACCAATTGATATGTCTATTATTATCTTCCTAGTACTTGTCGAGTAAACTAACACATGTAATATATGTTTCTAGGTTCTTACACTCAGTTTGTAATAATTTTGGTTAGTTTATATCGCTCTCCCGATGATGAAGGTGCAAGCCTTCGAAACACGTCGAGAAAAATAAACTCAGAATTGGAAAAACAGTATTAATTCATAAAAAAATCGTCAAGTTAATTTGTATTATGAAACGGAGTTTTACATCATTTTTCAAGAAAGAAAAGCATTTGAATTGATCCGTAAATTTAAATAAACAGAAAATACAACTTTACATTTTCTAGCAACAAAATTGAATTTGCAATTAATTGTAGTTCCAATCAGAGCGAATACTTAAAAGAGATTTTTCATTACCGTATCGCTACGGTTTGATCAACTTCAAACAAAAATCTACGTAACCACTTGGAAAATCAATTAAAAATTCCAATTATATCGGAGGGTAGTGCAACAAACAACAATAATAGACAAGGGTCGGCGCGGCGCACAGGTGCGATAGGGGCGGCGGGGCTCCGGGGGTGTCTGCCCCAGTAGAGAGCATCGCAAATGCAATTTGTCCCAAAGTTTGTTTTCCTGAGTGGTTTTTCAGGGGTGGCGGCGAAAAAAGTCATGATCATTGATTTTTCTAATCAAAACAAATGATATTTTAAAGATAATCAAATGGTTTTACTGAAATCTCTTGATGGAAGTTCATTTTACATAATAATAAATAAAAATGATGTTCTTCAACTACATTCGCTTTTGTTTTAATTCCGACAGCGATCGGTTTCGCTTAGCTTCCTGGCATCTTCAGACTGGTGACACTATTAAAAAACTTACTAATTTAATACATCCAGATCAGGGGTGATAAACATATATCATGAATCATGTATGGATCTGATTTCTTATTATAAACTTACTCCTTTATGTACATTCAGATCCAAATAGGATTCATGGTTCATGTTAACCACCTCTGATCTGGAAATATATAAAGGAGTAAGTTTATAATAGTGTCACCAGTCTGTCGATGCCAGCGAGTAAAGCGAAAATGGTCGCTATCAAAATAAAGTCAAAAGTGGAGGTAGTTGAAAAGCATCGTTTTAATTAATGACTATTTTTACGAATGATGAAGTTAATTGAAAAAAACTAACTAACTAACCATCACGCCGTCTCCACGAAGGGGTAGGCAGAATAAATAGACTGCCACATATTTCTTTCCTGGCATACTTCTCTCGCTTACTCAACATTAATACATCGTGTTATGCACGCACGCACATTTTACAAAGTATTAAATATTGTCCAATTATTAATCCGCATCACAAAGTAATGTGGAATTAAGAAGAAAAAAAATATTTATATAAAAATCTTTAGGGACGTATAATGTTGTTATTTGAAATTTCACAGTAGAAGTTCGTTATATGGAAGTGAAACATGGAACTTGCAAAAGAAGAAAAAAAGCATTAGAAAGGAGATCTCTTAGACGAATGTGTAGAAAATCGGTGTATGCTAGAGTGTCGAATGAAAATATAAGAAGTGAACGCGGTGCGAATGAAATTGTTATGAATAAATAATGAAATGATCATTCACATGGTTTAGATATCAAAATAATGAATGAAGAATGAATGGTAAAAAAGTATATTTTAACTATGTAAAAGGAACTAAAAATAGATGTAGACCGAGGAAGACGTGGCACGATCAAATAAATCAAATATTTTATATCGGTCACGCGAGTAGTCGAAAAAATTGACGTGAGTGCGTGGGAAGAGGATTGTGGCGGTCCATTATTTCTGCCAACCCCTTCGGGGAGACGGCGTGATGGTTAATTAGTTAAGTTCTTTGTAAATAACAAAAATATTTTTTTTAAATGCATATGATATGTACTCGTATTTGTTATATTTCGTTAAATTCCACTTCGATTTATGAATTCAACCGGTTTCGGATGCTCGCTGCCATCTTTTGGTACATATATCTGGTATAGAAAGTATTTTGTCTTCCTAATGTCGAACCATCTCTAATGCGTTCCTGGTACTTTTTTGTATTTTTATAATATTTTACCTGTACTTAATAGATGCCTTAAACATTTTCCTGTTTGTAATGTCTATTGAGTTAATAAACTGATAAACTAAACTAAACTAATATATTATAATACATTAAAGTTTGTTAAGCTACCACCAGAAACCGTCTTTATCAGTGATTCCCAAAGTGGCCTATATGGAAAAAAAATTGGGGGTCATGAGATGTAAATGGTGGTCCACGAGATGGTTAAACTAAATTGAAGCCGAATATTGAAACGCTATACGAAAATTTAATTCGTTGGCGACAATTTTTTTAGATCATTTATGGAAAATCTGCTCGAAAAATTTTTTTAGCTCGACAGCGACTTCAGGTTAGTAGGTAGAGAATTCGGTGGCGACCTTTTTTTTCTCGACAGCGACTTCCGGCAGGTGGAATTCGGCAGCGACCAAATTTTTTAATTAATCAATTTGAAAAATCAATTAGGAAGCAGGGGGTCTACACAAAATAGAAAAAATCTGCAAGGGGTCTAAGGCATACACAAAGTTTTGGAATCTCTGGTCTATATCTTATGTGAAAATTTTCTATTATTCTTAATGTGTCTGTAATTCTTATCAAAAATAATTGAAAACACTTATTTATAAACAATTTTTTTTTATACACCACTTTATTTGTTTTTTTTTCAAACAACCGGTTTCGCTCCCGTTAGACCTTTGTCTTCTTCTTCTTCTTCTTGAAGTTCCTTGTCGGGTCCCCCCAACGTTGGCGATCACCTCGGCGAACCTGTCCCGGTCGTGCGCCGCTCGGAACAGCTCCTCGACACTTCGGATGCCGGTCCACTCCCTCACGTTTCCCTCACCTTAGCCAGGACATTTGTCTCCTTCCGGGCCGTCGGCGTCCCTCAATTTGTCCTTCCAATATCAGTTGGAGAAGGTGGTACTTTTCCCCACGCACTATATCACCCAGATGCGAGATCTTTCGAACCTTGATAGTTGATAACAGATCTTTGTCAGAATTATAAAACCAACTGTTTGGTACACACAAATTTTGTATTTCATATGAGGGTATACATATTTTTTTGATTGATAAAAATTTATGAGAATTCGATAATTGTCCAAGTTCTTATGCGTTTCATTTCCACAATTTACTAAATAAATAAATTGATTTTCCTCACGTACCTCCTCTGTCCTTATTATGAAAACCCTTTGTATGCGGGTGTCTGCTCTAATTTTACGGCAAACGTCGCGCCGAATGGGTTAGAAGGTTGCACATTTCACTCTGGTCCAATACTGTCCCCTCTTGCATCCCCACCACCAATCTCAGCCCTCCGTCTCTCTCTTCTTAGTCGTTCCTTCTCGCCCCATTTTGTCAACAGTTACCCCTCAAGACTAGGGGCTTAAACTCAATTTGAGTGATGTTTACGTTGATATTGAATACGTACATAATTATTATTTAATAAAATACAAGTAATAACGTTTACAAAAAATCTTTCAAGTCAACAACATAATTAACCAAACTAACAAAATCATAAAGCTGTCTCCCCGAAGAAGTAGGCAGAAAAAATGGACCGCCACACTGTTCTTTCCTGACATACTTCTCTCGCTTCTTCAACATTCATACCGATTGCGATTTCTCCGCCGTGCGTACTCTTCAAGTGGTCGAAATTTAAAAGTTGATTTATTGTGCCAAGTTTTCCTCGGTCTTCCTCTATTTTTAGTTGCGTTCACGTGGTTTACAATTACTTTCTTCATAATTCTTAATTTATTCTTTCTTTTCATGTAACCAAACCATCTTAATGATTCTTTCATTATCTTCTTCATAACATTTTATTTCATTACTTATATTTTCATTCGATCTTCCATTACACACAGTTTTTTTTCTTTTGCCAGTTCCATGGTTCACTTCTTACTAACTAACTAACCATCACGCCGTTTCTCCAAAGGGGTAGACAGAAAGAATGGTCGGCCTCACTTTTCTTTCCTGACATATTTCTCTTGATTCCTCAACATTCATACATCGTGTCATGCACGCGCGTCGATTTCTATGACTCCTCACGTGGCTGACATTCAATATTTGATTAATTTGATCGTGCCACGTTTTCCTCGGTCTTTCTCTATTTCAAGTTCCTAATTTTCCCCTATTTCTAGTTTCTAGTGTCATGCACGCGCGTCGATTTCTATGACTCCTCATGTGGCTGCCATTCAATATTTGATTAATTTGATCGTGCCACGTTTCCTCGGTCTTCCTCTATTTCAAGTTCCATTTATATCGTTAACATATACTTTTTTGACCATTATTCTTCATTAATTCATTTGTTCACTTGTATATATAATTTAATAACCTTTTTTATATTAATTGTGATATATAGTACATATTATATAATAGAATATTTTGTATTTCAATTAAATAATTATTTTATTCTTAGTAATAATGTACTAGGAAATAAGTAATAAAAAAAATACGACGGGAAAAAACTTTTATTCTGCATTATTGCTTTGTGTGTGCTTTAGATTTTCCGCGGTAGTTTTTCCAAAGGAAAATGCAAAGTGCACCGACATATGAAATTACCAAAGTTTTTCAGTTATGCAAAAGTTACTGGAAATTTAAACATACGTTGAAATCAGGAACATGTTTCATCTTAATTTAAACAGTTTGTTTCGTTCCTTTCGGAGCGCCGGAAAAAACACTCATTCACAAGTACGTGAAGAATAATACGTCAAAACAATACGTGATGCATATCGCGAAACCTGACGGGAGGGGTATTGCATGTAGTAACCTAAACGTAAAATGTATATTTATCATGGTCATCACGATAAAAATTGCATTTTTGATCGGGTTGTCAGGACGACCTTCGTGGCAGAGTGGTTAGATCTCTGGCTTCCATATCGAAGGTCCCGGGTTCGATTCCCGGTGATGGCAGTGTGATTGTCACACTGTCTTTGGTCTGGTGTAGAATTCACGTGACAATAAAATGGCGATAGATTGGCTACCTATCACATGTCACGAGAATCAAACTAACTAACTAACTAACCATCACGCCGTCTCCCCGAAGGGGTAGGCAGAAAGAATGGACTGCCACACTTTTCTTTCCTGACATATTTCTTTAGCTTCCTCAACATTCATACATCGTGTCATGCACGCGCGTCGATTTCTCTGACTCCTCACATGGCCGACATTCAATATTTGATTTATTTGATATATTCACGAGAATCAATATAATAGCTAAAAAATTAATTGTATACAGTAATTGCATATCAACAATATCAATATCGCAGAAAATTCTTCTGCATCCTCTCCACCATTATCTGGGCGCCGTATGAGGGAATATCGAACCTCATGCGACGCCCAGGTAATAGAACTAAATTCCAACCGTCTTTTCACCAGAGAGTTTTACAGCAACTTAAGCACCTGAATATTTCGAAAGATCTTGGCGTTTCTGAGATAGGGTGAAGTACACGGCTATTCGTAAAATCTGCAAGGTGGAAGATATTGTCAGATGGGACAGACAACGCAGAAGACACTGGAATGCGCACGAGCAGAGGATGGATCCCTCTAGAAGCCCACACTGATGCATCAGATTGCTAATAATTACCGCCCTCGCGTTATACTGCTCAAGAGATGAAGGGCTAGCTGGGAGTCGACTTCTCAAGAGAGGCCAGTCTGAACTATAGCAACAGATCAAAGGTTTAAAAGGATTAGAAGAAAAAGTATAAGTCACACGCATCAGGATATCGAGTGTATGTTTATTGACAACAACAACACCATCATTTCAGGATGCTTGAAGAATTCAATTTGGAAAAACCCTGACATGAAGATCAGCAGCAAAGTTTGAATCAACTTCGCAGGAGGTCAATTCCTCTTAAGAAACGGGCACTATCTACCACATTCATACAGCGAGTCATACACGTACGTCGATAATTACAATTTTTAAAATGGCCGATTTTTTAAATTTGATTCAAATTATCCAAACCATCGCAGAGATCTTTTCTTAATTTTGTTCATAATTTCGTACGTTGTTCCGCTCTACATTTATTCCGTTCAGCATTCGGAATCAGACTTATATCGTTCTTATATACATACGTCTGAGATCTTTTCTCTATCGCATTTATTCTGCTCTCATCCTTCTGATGCCAGTTCCATGCAGCGCTTCCATAAATATGGGTTGAAACCAAAACTCCATTGTGAATGCCCTTTTTTGCTTTCGTTGATGAAATCTTATTTCCAAAAAGTTTAATATATAAATATTTTCTTTTGTTAACAACTTTTTTTCACATTAAATAAGTTGTTTAATTTTTAAAAATTAAGTTTAGAGTCTTCATCTTCTTCTATTCTTCTAAGTGTAGGCCTTGTGGTATGTTTCTTAAGAGGAATTGACCTCTTGCATGATCGACTCCCAGCTGTCCAACCAGGGTCTGGTGGTCTGCCCAGGGATCGTCTACGTCGGTGTTGGCCGTGCAACACAATGAGAGAAGTCTGGATGGATCCATTCTCCTCACGTGTGCATACCAATATCTTCTCATTTGCATCCCCATCTAACGACATCCTCGACCTTGAATATTTCCATTATCTGAGACTGTATTCTCTTGACTGTGAGCGTCAGTGCCATTTATATGACATGTAAGCTTACGCGTAGGCTGCTTACCTTGCACACCAACTCTCCTGCTTTTTATCCTGGATTGGGACCGACAATGACGGACTTAAAGTTAGCTTATAGTGGACAGAGAGTTTCTGAGCAACATCAAAGTCCGTAAGGTGTCCTACTTGGGCCATGTTCTGAGAGGCAAAAAGTACGCACTATTACATCTGATCTTGGAGGGTAAGATTGAGGGTCGACGAGGTGTTCGGAGAAGGCGGGTTTCCTGGCTGAGGAACATCCGAGAGTGGACGGGGCTGAGGACCGTGGGGGAGCTGTTCCGAGCTGCCTAGGACGGGGAGGCCTACTCAAGGGTGATAATCAACGTTGGGGAGACCTGACAGGACACGGAAAGAAGAAGATAGTGGAAAATATAAAATGGCACACTATGATCGCCATATTTCCGTCTTTCGCAGCCGCAAAGGTTAGGACATCCTCGACCTTGAATATTTCCGTTATCTGAGACTGTATTCTCTATGCTGTGAGCGTCGGTGCTATTTATATGACATGTACGCTTACGCGTAGTATGCTTACCTTGCACACCAACTCTCCTGCTTTTTATCCTGGATTGGGACCGACAATGGCGGACTTAAAGTTAACTTATAGTAAAAAATATAAAACGGCACACTATGATCGCCATATTTCCGTCTTTCGCAGCCGCAAAGGTTATCAAATAATTTTGCCGCCAATTAAAGAGTTTGCAGCCGGAAGTTCTCTCGAGCCGGAAGTCTGGAAGGTTATAATATGCATTTCAAAGCAACTCTTGTTACTTGTTAGTCTTATGAAAATTCCCAACTCTAACTTCAAGTCTAGCCCCGATGCTTGAAAGTTTCGGAAACTATTCTATAATATCTAGTTTCCAAGCGTAAGGTAGAAATGTTCACAAAAACAGGTAATAAATTCAGTTATCGTAATTTTTTTATTATATATCGTTGAAAATTTAACGTTTCAGATTATGGATCAATAATATCGATTATGCATTAATAGAGCCTACGGATAATATGACTGTATACTTAGAATCATTAATATATTCGAAATATTATTAATATATAATATTATATTTAAACTAAGTATCATAATAACAAAAACCTATGCAAAAAAGCTAGAATGGCAGTGCACAATGGTGTTCTTGTTCCGACCCTTATGTATGGAAGCGAATAATGGAACTGGCAAAAGAAGGATGAAAGTAGAATAAATGCAGTAGAAATGAGATCTCTTAGACGAATGTGTGGATATTCTGTGTATGATAGAGTGTCGAATGAAAATATAAGAAGTGAATGCGGTGCGAATGATGGTGTCATGAACAAAATAATGAAAGGATCATTTAGATGGTTTGGACATATGGAAAGAATGAATGAAGAAAGAATGGTAAAAAAATTATATGTTAATGATGTAAATGGTACCAGAAATATAGGAAGACCAAGGAAAACGTGGCACGATCAAATAAATCAAATATTGAATGTCGGCCATGTGAGGAGTCAGAGAAATCGACGCGTGCATGACACGATGTATGAATGTTGAGGAAGCGAGAGAAATATGTCAGGAAAGAAAGGTGTGGCAGTCCATTCTTTCTGCCTACCCCTTCGGGGAGACGGCGTGATGGTTAGTTACTTAGTTAGATCTGTTACATTATCGCGGGTATATAAATGATCGGGCACTTGATTTTCGCCACATAAGATAGTGCCTTAGAAGGTCGTAAAATGTCATTCCATTTAATATATTTTAATAAAACTCCAAGGAGACCGACGTTTTCATTCATATTAATTATTCAATGAAAAGCAATATAGCATTGAATAAGTCTAAGGAAATGATTTTATATAAAGAAGAAATCGAGAAAGTCTGCAACATTAGCGTGAATGGTGAAAATCTGGAACAAGTGAATGAGTTTGTATATTTAGGAAGTATGTTTACAAATATCAACCAGTGGAGAGTAATAAATTTGAATGGTGCACTTAAAGTTGTTATCCCAAATAAAATCATATTTTAAAAAGCTAAAATGGTAATGCACAGTGGTGTTCTTGTACCGACCAATGTGTATGAATGTGAATCATGGAACTAGCAAAAGAAGGGTGAAAGTAGAATAAATGCAGTAGAAATGAGATCTTTTAGACGAATGCGACGAATGCGAATCTGTGCATCGAATATAACGAAAGAATCATAAACCAATAACCAAATTAATCTATTACTGAAAGGCGGCTATGTTCCAAGTAGGAACAATCGACGAGCGTGCATGTCACGATGTGTGAATGTAGAAGAGGTGCGAGAGTTATGTCAGGATAGAACAATGTGGTGATCCATCCTCTCTGCCTACCTCTCCGGGGAAACGGCGTGATGTTTGGTTAGTTTACGAAAAAATCATTAAGACGGTTTGGGCACGTGGAAAGAATGAATGAATAAAGAATGTTATGAAAGTTTTTGTAAACAACGTGAACGGAACTAGTAATAGAGGAAGACGACATGTACTAGATTTAATCTGATAAGTAGGTACTAGATATAAATTGTTAAGTACTAGGTACAAACCGACAAGTTCTTTAAAAGATGCAAATTGACAAGTACTAGATATAATCTGATAAGTAGGTAATATAATAATATAAATTGTTAAGTCCTAGATACAAACTGACAAGTACCATAATAGAAGCAAATTGTCAAGAACTAGACACAAACTGACAAGTACTAGACACAAACTGACAAAAACTACATAAAAACTGACAAGTACGACCTTCGTGGCCGAGTGATAAGTGCATTGACTGCCACCCCGAAGGTTTCGGGTTCGATTCCCGGTGAGGGCAGTGTGATTGTCACACTGTCTTTGGTCAGGTATACATAGAATTCATGTGACAATAAATTGGCGATAGATTGGCTACCTTTCACATGTCATAAGATTCAATATAATAGCTAAAATAAACTGTACACAGTAATTGGGTTCAAACGACCTGTTGTGTGCAAGAAAAAAAAAGTCCGAGGACAACTTGGCACGATTCAATATCCACCTGAGAAACTGACCCGTTCTCTCTATTTACCACTTCAGAGAGTTATGGTAAGTGGGTTAGTTAGTTTTAAAAAGCAATTCCGAATTAATTAAAAATATTCTTGATTAAAACTGCGAAACGAATTAATTTCCAAAGTTCATAATGCACGAATGTACAGTAGTGATATTTAACTAGAAACTATGCGCAGCCGACGCCATCTTGGATTAAGTCCTCTGTATGCGTAGACCGGACAAAACGGCCATCCAAACTCATTCCAAAAGACTCTCGAATCCACTTTTCGTTCGCAGCTTACTCCAAAATGAATGGCTTGTTTATTTCTCGCTCACTAGTCAGAGAGTTGGCAGAACTGTAATGCTTACAACACTATTAATTATTTCTTTAACAATGATGTAAAACTTTATTGTAGGACAAGGCGTTAACACTGTAGAATTTTTCTTCTTCTTCTGCTTTATTTAGGACCTTTATTCCTGTTATTTCTCGGAGCCTGTTCCTGGGATACAGATGTCCAACTGTCTCGCCATCTTTTAGGTGGTCTTGCTACCGGTCGATTTCCTGTTAGTACTTTATTTGCGGCTATCTAGATCACACTCTTTCAGAACATGCTCTTTTCACATGATCTCAGTCTTCCACATTGCAGATTTTTCTTATTTCAGAATTTTTTCTTCTGTCTCGGAGTGTCGTACCCGCAACGGATCGGAGAGTCTTCATTTCTGTGGTTCTTAGGAGACTTTTTGTTCTGATGGTGTCAGGTCTCGTTTCTATTCCATATGTCATTATAGGACGTACGCATGTCTTGTAGATTCGAATTTTGCTCTCCTTAAGCATATTTTAATTTTTCCCAACAGCTTTCGTCAAGCAGCCAGCCACAACGGCGGCCCTGTTTGTTAGTTCACTTACTTCTCCGTAGAGGTCACTGCTGCTTGATACATCAACACCTAAGTACTTGAAATGCATCACTTGTTCTATTATTTTATTATCTAATGCAAGCTTGCATCGTACGGGTTGCCTTGAAGTAACCATGCTCTTCGTCTTTTCTATGAAGATTTTCATGTTGAATCTTTGAGATGATATAGAATTCTATTATTGATAATTGGAATTGAAATAACAATACTGTTTTTGTTTTACTTTTATTTATGAGTGTAAATATTGTCCCATTGATCCTAATACATTGTTCCTGCACGAAAATGTTCTTAATATTATCTTTCGCATTTCTTTCAATGAATTAGTACAGAAAAACTTTTATTAGTTAAACACGCGAGTAAATATAACATTTAAAAAACTAACTTTGAACTTAATTTTATGACATTATAATATCAAAGATTAACACGTTTGAGTTAGAAATGTCAAACATTTTTGATATACTTAAAGCATTAACATTATGAAATTCCGTAATAACCTATTTTTTTAATAAATTTTTAAATCATCGTTTTTTCACAAGCCTTTTTTTGCTCTTTTCACAAAGATGCTTCGGGACACTGGACGCGCCTTCATTGGTGTTGACATGAATATAGTTGGAATGAAAATAATTTTATTTAAATTTTGAAATTATCTTTCTTGAAATGTCTCTGAATTATACCGTGTTGTTATTTGTTCTAGTAAAAATGAAGGCATTAAGCTTTGAAAAATGTTCTGAAAAATAAACCCAAAAGTAGATAAAATAATTATTTTATTTATATAAAAATGAAATAAATGAAATACACTTATCTCTTTTTTCATACTTAACAAGTCAACTCCACTAATGTTCGTATCTTTTGTTCGAGTTCCCTACGTACCGAACTGCCAGAACCGGTCGAAGACACAAAAGTTAGTGGATTTTAACTCTCGTAAATAAATAGAGCATAATTTTTTTTTTGTTATTACTATTTTTAATTGTATCTCAATAGAGACGAAGATGCAAACTGGAAATTGAATATGGTTGATCAAGGTGTTTACAGGACTTATGACCTGTCATTGGTTGGGTTAAGCGCACGATTTATGTAATTACAAACTCCCCATTCCACATTTTTCTTTATGACCATGTAAGACAATTTTTTGGAAGTTATATACGAGTATATGTTACAAATCTATGCCTAACTTCACATGTCAGTTTCAATATGCCATATATGAAGATTTTGATTACATATGTTAATCTTTTTAAGATTAATCTATATAATCCACATACTAACGCCATCTATGGAGATTAATTTTTTTTCAAAAATTTGTCTTACATGGTCATAAAGAAAAAGGTGGAATGGGGAATGTTGTAATTACATAAAGTGTGCGCTTAACCCAACCAATGACAGGTTATAAGTCCTGTAAACACCTTGATCAACCAAATTCAGTTTCCAGTTTGCATCTTCGTCTCCATTGAGATACAATTAAATTTCACGAATTAATCACCCACCATGGGTGAAATCCAGTATTCGTATACAAGTATAAGTATACATTCACAAAAAATATTATAATGAAACTATATTTTTCAAGGAACAACAAAATAAATTCATCTTATAAAAACGCTATTGAAATCTCCCCATGTTCGCTGCTAACTTTTGGTTCTCGGGATTTAACCAAAGACAAATAATTCCGTGCCAGGATATACCGAGTGGTGGTTGAGCGGTGCTAAAAGTTTGCTGACATTTTAGACAATCGGAAGTCAAACTTATTCTCCTACGAATCTGTTAACTCTGTTTATTTGTATCACATCACAATAGGAAAGGATGCTAATTGGAAGAAGCGAGAATTCTTCGAACACATTTTCATCGAAATTTATAAATGTAAATATAACGTATAATATAAAGTAATAGTAAATGGAACAGTCTTTCAGCAGACCTTAAGTGCATTGAGAATCAATCAGAGTTTAGATCGAGACTCAAAACACGCCTTTTCAAATTATCATTTCCTGACAGGAAGGGCTGATCGATTTCGTCAGGTGCAGCCCTCATACTAAATATGTTTATATTTTTTTTATCATTATTATTATTATTATTATTATTATTATTATCTAGTTAATAAAACGGAGCATCTTCTACAGCGCCCTTGAGATGAGTAATTCATAAAAATGGCGCTTTATAAATTATCCAATTTATAATATTATTATATTATATTATTAATACGAAGCAAACTGTTTATTTTCAAGAAGTTTTATTATAATTTATGAGAATGACATGTTTCGCATGTCTAGGGTATAATCAAGGTTTATTTTTGATGGGAAGTATTTAAGCCATCTATGCTTTGCCGACGACATCATACTCGTGAGCAATACTCCGGAGGAACTAGCTGAAATGCTGAAAGAACTAAACGATGTATCCAAATATGTAGGTTTAAATATGAACCTGGCAAAGATCAAGGTGATGGGCACGGAAAGGCTTGAAATCAACGTGGACGGCAACAGAATTGAGAATGTCTATGAATATATATACCTCGGACACAATATTCGATTGGGCCGAGATAACCAAACCGCAGAGCTAAAAAGAAGAATTGGACTAAGCTGGGCAGCTTTCGGAAACATGAGTTACATCCTTAAAAACCGGTAAATATCGATCAACCTGAAACGAAAAGTCTATGAAATCTGCGTTCTGCCAGTTGGTACTTATGGTCTTGAAACTGTTACATTGTCCAAACAAAGTGCCGAGAAACTACGAGTGACCCAAAGAGCCATGGAAAGAGCTATGTTAGGAATAAGCCTAAGAGACAGAGTCAGAAACGATACGGTGAGGGAAAAAACAAAGGTCACTGACATCATCCATCGGGTGGCGACTCTAAAATGGCAATGGGCAGGTCGCGTAGCCAGAAGCTCAGATGAAAAGTGGACTAAAATACTGCCGACCTGGAGACCGTGGACGGTGAAGAGAAGTGCAGGGCGACCGCAACTACGGTGGAAGGATGATCTAAACAGACACGTCGGAATAACCTGGATGCAGTCTGCACAGGACAGAATGACATGGAAGCAAATGGAGGAGGCCTTTATCGAGGATTGGCCGGGAATAGGCTGAGGAAGAAGAAGAAGAAGAGTATAATCAAATGTCATATCTTAACATTTGATATTTCGTCAACTTGTCTCCATCCACTGCTGGACGTAAGCCTCTACACCCCCACGCCATCCTTCTCGGTCTCTCGCCAATGTTGTCCAGGCCCTTCCCACTATCCTCACAATATCATCGCTCCTGGTAGGCTGTCTCCCGACACTTCTTCGGCCCAACCTTGGCTTCCATTCAGTAACCCTCTGGATCCATCTTCCTTCATCCCATCAGCACACATGTCCAGCTCATTGCCACTACATCCTTGCAAAACGTATCACTATGTTTCTCCCTATAGGGATATGGGGAAACATTTGATAACATGAATCAAAATTTATATGTCGGTCACGTGAATTGTCGTGTGCATACATGCCACGAGGAAGCGAGGGAATTAAGTCAGGAAAGAACAGTGTGTTGGTCCATCCTCTCTGACTAATCCTTCGAAGAGACGGCATGATTAAGTTAGTTCTATTTATTTTTTCTTGATCAATGACATAAAGCTCCATATTAAAAAGTTAATACGAAAGAAAACGTCTGTTTTATAGAAGTTTTATTATATTTTATAACACATTTTGCATGTTTTAAACATGTGAAACGTGTCATACACATAAAATATAATATAACTCCTTGAAAACAGACGTTTTCATTCCTATAAATTATTTAATATTATTAATACAAATGTTTTGTTTTCAAGTGAAAATACTTGATTTATTTTTAAATAAAATATCAACGTAAATAAATAAGTCAAATTTCGGGGTGGAATGTTTACATTTTAGATTGATATTCGCTCTTATTGTTTGTTTTATCTTAATAGATAAATAAAATATTAACAATATAAACGTGATGGAAAATTTGGTAGCTTACATAATTGTCCTAAATACATATTTATTGCTTTTTGATTAAATGAATATTTATCTATAAAAAATATATGCATGTAGCTGTATATAGCATTATACACTTGAAACAATTTTTGTTTTTCGATTTTATAAAAAAAGAAGGTTTTCGATGAATTCGGTGAATTTTTCGACGATTACCTTCGCCGGCACCATGACTTTAATTGGGGCTCCGCAGAATTGTTTTCATAGCGTTATTATATTCGCATTTCCGACATCTATTAGGGGGTAGGGGGATGTTTCTGGAAACTTTGGACCTATTTATAACAAAAACAATGAGTTTTCAGATTATTTTTCGCAACTCATCTCAAAAGTAGTTAGGTCAGTAGATAAACTAAAAACGATTTGAATTTCGTATTTTAAAAATCCTTTATTGGACTAAAATTATTAAACTAAATAACTAACTAACCATCACGCCGTCTTCCCGGAGAGATAGGCAGATATAATGGACTGCCACACTTTTCTTTCCTGACATATTTCTCTCGCTTCCTCAACATTCATACATCGTGTCATGCACGCGCGTCGATTTCTCTGATTCCTAGCATGGCCCACATTCAATATTTGATTTATTTGATCGTGCCACGTTTTCCTCGGTCTTCCACTATTTCTGGTTCCATTTACATCGTTAAAATATACTTTTTTTTTACCATTCTTTCTTCATTCATTCTTTCCATTTGTCCAAACATCTTAATGATCCTTTAATTATTTTGTTCATAACACCATCATTCGCACCGCATTCACTTCTTATATTTTTATTCGACAATCTTTCATACACAGGGTTGGCATTATAATAAAAATATAATGTTAATTTTATTTTACATATTTAAACATTTAATGTATGAAGGAATAATAGTAAGAAAGTATACTTTAACGATGTGAATTGAGAACGGAGTCGAGAAAGACCAAGAAAAACATCGCATGACCAAATCAATCAAATTTATATGGCGGCCATGTTAGAAGTCGGAAGATTTATAAATGTGGAGGAAACGTGGCGGTCCATTTTCTCTGCTAATCCTTTCGGAGAAACGTCGTAATGGTTTGTTATTGTAGTCACAAAGTGAGTTTTTTTTATATAAAAATATAATTTTTCTGTACGGGCGTATGTATTTGAACTCCTCCTAAACGGCTGGACCGATTTTGTCGAAATTTTGTTTAAATCGGTCCCTGAATGGATTTGATTTACAATTGGACTCGATAAGTGACTGTTAAAGCCTTCTAGGATGTTAGGATGTTCATTCCATGTATTGAATGTACCACAATTGCGTGCGTATAGAGTATTATTATTATTATTTTGTTGAGTCGCTCTTTACATCATGACAGCATGAGCCAAATCGATGTAAAGGATATTATAGCTATCAAAGTGATTCTCGTGATATGTGATAGGTAGCTTATCTATCGCCAATTTATTGTCACGTGAATCCTGCACCAGACCAAAGACAGTGTGACAATCACACTGCCCTCGCCGGGAATCGAACTAAGAACCTTCGGGTCGGCAGTTAATGCGCTTACCACTCGACCACGAATATAGTTTATATTTTCCATTTTCTTCTTCACTTTTGGTAGACTCAGGAGTCTGTTATTTCAGGCGGGTCCTCTTGAGACGCTGAACTCCAGCTTTCTCTCCACCGTTTCGGGGGTCTTCCTGGTCGGCGTTGTCCGTTTGGCGTTCCATGGAGAGTTATGTATGGTATCCTATTTGAGCTCATTCTTTCTACATGTTGATGCCAGTATCGCCGTCTTTAACGTCCCCTTCTGACCACATCTTCGACCTCGCAGATTTCTCGGATTGCTGTATTTCAAACACGATCACGTAGGGTTTTTCCAGCTATAGCGCGGAGTGTTTTCATCATGAATATAGTTTATAATTTAGTAATATCGAAAACTGTCTGCTGAACGAGCTTATAGTAGGCAAGCCAACGTTCGGACAGGACAATGTCAGCCAGGTCCGCTTGTTAATAATATATTGAAAAACGATCACACTATATATCATATTAATTTTATTTTAAATATTCAATTTTTTCACTTGAACATGGGTATAAACATATAAAGGTTTTCGGACGAGTACGTGTATATAGCGAGGAAGTGTCTTGTCCTAATTAAATAATTTCACCCTCTACCTTTGATACCTTAGGGGTTTATGGCTTCAACGTATTTAATTATTTTGAATAATGGACGAAATCATTAAGGCTATGTTAAAATATGATTCGTATTTTGTATTCTGAAATGAGAAATGGGCAAATTATATTTGAAAACAAGTAAATAAACATTAATATATACGTTTTAATAAAATAAACTGTTTTCTGAAGGATATCCAGAGAAATATGAAAATATATTTATTGTATCTTGGACGATGATGTGAAACTCGTTGTAGGCGTCAGTTTTCTAGAAGCGTTATTATATTCGATTGTGACAATGCCTTAGACAGGCGTATTATTTTGTACACATTTGATAATGCCTTAGTCAGGCGAAACATGTTATTCACATAAAATATAATAAACTTTTAGAAAACAGATATTTTTATTCGTATTAATTATTTAAAATGAAGTTTTACATTATTGTTCAAGAAACAATTAATAGTGTAAACAGTTTATATAGTTCAACTGATGATAAGGGAAAGACTTAACACCTTCAAGATCGGAACGACTATAACAATGAAACTAAATTTTATCGTATGACTGTAATAGCTGATGCACCTCTCTCACGAAGGTCGTCGAATTTAACCAAAAATAAAATTAGATTACTTTTTTTTTCTTCTATATACGCCATACTTTGTGTTGTTATGATGGTTTATTCATATTTTTCTTTTTTATACACTTTATATATACAACACTTTTGTTTAAAAAAAAAATATATAGACATGTTTCGGACAACCATCTTTATTCAGTAAAGATACATATTTATAAAAATATTATAAAATTGTTGTTGTTATTAAAAAATATTAATAAAATTGATTATGTCTGATTTTGAAAATTTGGTTTGGTTCATGTGGTGCGGTGCTCCTGTAAATTTGGAGATTTTTCGTGTATTTCGTGTATTGTTTTGGTCAATTTAGCTGTTGCCGCACTTTATAATAGTTAATTGTGACACGTAATACGTTTGTACTGTTTTGCTGTTAAAATTATATTAGTTTTATCGTTTTTATAAAGAATTTTGACTGGTGTAAAAATAATTTTTTCATTTGTTCCAATGAGAATTTGAATAATTTCCTCAATATTATTTTTAAGTTCTTGCTGGTTAAGTGCCTAATTACAGCTAATTAAAAAAACGGTGGATACGTGTAACATAAATTAAATAAACACAAATGTCCGGATCGTCCATGTCAACATGTGCAACATCGAAAAAAACATTATGTGTTATAACATTATGTGCTAAATTAAAAAAAAAAGGTGGATTCGTGGAAAATAAATTAAATAGACAATATGTGCACCATCTAAAAAGAACATTTTGTGTTATTATTATATTTTTTTATTTTATTTTATATCGTTGTATTTTATATTATTTGTTTTAGCTTTATTTTGTGGGTGTTGGACGATCAAAGTGTGCGCGGGAGATGCCTATTGGTGGCGATGAGGTTCGCAACCCATCACACCGCGTCTCATGCGGGGCGAAAAGAGAAGGATGGAGTGCCGCATCAGTAAAAGTGTGACGGTCAATTCTTTTTGCCTACCCTTTCGGGGAGACGGCGTGATGGTTAGTTCGTTAGTTTGTTGTTGTTTACATGATCTGACAGATGTTATAAAGATTGATTTTTGAACGTTTATGCTTTTGTTATTAAAAATATTATGATTCAATTTAGAATAATAATTTAATGTTTTTATTGGGGTTTAGGTAATAACTTACAAAAAAGGAAATAAATCAAAGATTGGACTTGACGTTAAATTTATTTGATTATTTATAATATTTTCATTATTTTTAATAACTTTTTTAATTACTAAAATTTTAAGATTGCTCCAAGTTATATTTCTACTATTAACATGCGAATTTTCAACGCCAATATCTTTATTTAACTCACATCTTTATTATCCACAACACTTCCAACCATCCTATCTCGCATAAACATTCATCTTTCCATTCCACGTTGACCCCCTTAATTAATGTACAACTTTCTTTAGAAAATTATATTAATGAACTAAATACAATTAAAATATAGCTAATAATAATGGTAACAATGATAATTTTATTGATAATATTTTGAAAAGAAAAATCTAAAATAAATTGACTAAAGCAATTTTGTATTCTCCAGCTCCCATCAATAATAATATAAATAATAATCAATGATGTATAAAAAAACTATATTTAATGTTTCTTTTTTATGTATACTTAGTGTACAACACTCACTTCATTAAAAAAATAAAAATTAAATACCAAACATGTTTCGGACTAACAAGCCGTTTCATTAGTAAATTTTTTTCTACATTTGTCAAAACTGACCACACTTGTAATTTTTTTAATAATATATATACTATTTATATAATATCACTAGTATTTAAATTTAATTTTTTTAATAAAATAAGTGTTGTATACTAAAAAAATAAATATTTTACATCTACAATACAAAGTTATGGCGAATATAGAAGAAACTATGTTTAATTTCACAAATAAATCGTGAAAATTACGTATTGTTTTAAAAACTGGATCATTCTTCGTGAAGATATAGTAATATTGTAGTAAAAAATACGTATATTTTATAGTTTTAAAACTATATTATATTTTAAAATAGAAAAAGCCCGTTGTGTGGAAATAAATAAAATTTATAGCCGAAAGTATGTGGAGAACATTATTAATTAATTATAAAACTAGTAGGATCTCGGCACGTGCGCCCGACCTTCGGAAGTTCTCGGGATATTGAGAGTTTAATTTCCGCACCGAATCCCTCTGCCCATAATCGGACAGTGGTATTAGGAATTATTAGGCGAAATTCCACATTCGCCTGTATTCAAAATCGCATGGAAAAAAACACCGCGATTTATGGGCACCCGTAAACATGTTTTTGACAAGTCCACACTGGCTGTTCCGTGCGAGACGGGGGAGGAGGGATCCAATAGAATGGATGAATCCAACCATGAAATTCGGAAACTTTCACTTTTGATAAATATGAATATTTTATGAGAATATATTCTACTTGGTGAGAGGTAGCTTTTAAAAAATATGTATTGTTAATAAGAGCGCGTCTATTTTATTTTTTGAACATTTAAGGTAGGTCTGGTAACTTAAGCCGATTTTCATGTCTTTTTTGGAGGGCGTTTTTTGTAGGAAAATAAAAATGAATCGTTTTGGAAATTTAGGATGTTTTTATTTACATATTAAATATACAAAAAAAAATATATATTAAAAATTATATCGTTCGGTATTCTATCATACAACGTTTTCCCAAACATTCTTCTTAGTAATCTCATTTGTACGGCGTTTATTCTGCTTTCATCCTTCCTTTGCCAGCTCCAAGCTTCACTTCCGTACATGAGGGTTGGCACTAGAAATCATGAAAGAATAATTATGTTTGAAAGTATTACAATTATTATTCTTTGATATAAAGAGTGATGCTTATAACGAGTAAGTTCAGTCAGTCCCATCTTTTTCGTAATAACAAAGTTCTAATATAATCATACTATATTTTTGTTTAAAAACTTACTTCGAAGAATACAAAAAAAATATTTTTTTAAAGCAAACAATATCAATTAGGGTAACCTACGAAAAGGTAAACATCAATTACGAGAACTGTCTCTTTAAATAGATCTGACGATCTGTGGCACAGATATCATGTCTCGTCGGATGATGAGGTCCAGCTGTCTTTCCATCTCTTAGGCGGTCTTCCAGGTGGGCGGTGTCCGGAGGGGATTTCATAAGCGGCTGTATATGCAAGTCTGTCACCATCCATTCGGGCTACATGGTCCTTCCAGTATCTTCTTCTGGATCTACTCCACTGAACGATACCCTCTATTTCGCAAGTTTTTCTTATGTCTACGTTGTGGACACGATCTCGGAGAGTTTTTCCAGTAATTAATCTTATAACCTTTATCTCCGATGTTCTTAGTAGTCCCTTGGTTCGCACAATGAAGGACCGCGTCTCTACAGCGTACGTCATGATAGGTCGCACGCATGTTTTATAAATTCTGGTCTTGCTGTCGATACGCATGTGCTTGTTCTTCCAGACCAGATTCTTCAGACGTTCTCGTACTTTGGTATAAATGTCATTTTGGCTGCAAATCTCTACTCCCAAATATCTGAAACTCATTACTTGCTCCACAGGTATATCATCTACAGTCAGCTTACATCTTGTAGGTTGCCTAAATATATGAAGACTTTTTGTTTTATTGACTGATATAGCTATATTAAGTCTTTGTGATGCTGTGTGGAAATTGTACAACATTTTTTGCAGGTCATATTCAGACTCTGCTATTAATGCGGCATCGTCTGCATAGCAAATGACGTTCATAGTTTTACTGCCCATTTTATAACCAAGTCCCAAGTCAGCTAACTCTTTCAAATCAAATCAGTTTATTTTCTCAAAAGATATTACAAACAACAATTATGGTTTAAGGCACCTATTGAGAACAGGTAAAACATAAAAAATATATAATACCAGGAACGCATGAGAGATGGTTCAACATTAGGAATACATAATACTCTCCAAAGTCAAGAGTATTTGTCTTCTGAACGTACTTTCACAAATATGAAAGACGTCGATCTCCGAAGCGATCATGTTCAGCAGTTTGATTAGCTCTCCCCACCGGCATCACCAGAGGCAGGTTGGTTTTGCATGCTGGGACATAAAACAGTCTGTGCTGACGTTGTCGAAGATAACCACCTGGAACATAAAGATGAATAGCCTCCAAGATAACGGAGTTCTCAAAGAATCCCCTGATTAATCTGAAGAAATGTCATTAATCTGAAGAAATGTCATCTCTTCTTATCTCTTCTATGATTTCCCCATCTCTTCTATGATTTCGGCGTAAAGTGCCGGTGAATATTATTTTGTGTGGCTTTTTGAATTCTCGAATCAATAAATTTTGGCGGTGCTTTTGGATTGTACCTCGCCGATAAAAATTGTTGAACTTTTCCACATATTTTAGGTTAGAAGTTGAACGGAAGCAATTCAAACTCGTTTTCAAGATGGCGCTTCAACTTTTCTGGAGTTGCGCTTAACTGTCGCATTAGTGTGATTTAAGTTATTGTTTTGTAATGTCATTTGGCATCTCTCTTAGGAAATGTTTTTTGGGTTTTCCAAAGATAGTAACAGATATACTATCATATTCGCGGAAATGATAAATGTCCTACGAATAATTTATTCCAGATATCCATTTTCATAGAAATTTTGAGAAATTCTACTCGGAAACTGAATAAAAATAGTTTTCACTAAATCTAATATATTTGGTCTCTTAGACGATCTCTTAGACGAATGTGTGATACTCTGTGTATGATAGAGTTTTGAATGAAAATATAAGAAGTGAATGCGGTGCGAATGATGGTTTTCTTCTTCTTCTTCTACTTCTCTTTATATACCTTTGGTCTGTTCCTTAAATCAGGCTGGCCTCTCTTGGGGGGTTGACTCCCAACTATCTCTCCATCTTTTTGGCGGTCTTCCGGGGGGACGGCAGCCGGCAGGAATCTGATGCGCCACAGCGTGTGGGATTCTGGTGGGATCCATCCTCTGCACGTGCGCATTCCAGTATCTTCTGCGTTGTCTGCCCCGTCTCACGACATTATCCACCTTGCAGATCTCGCGATTGATGGTGTTATGAACAAAATAATGAAAGGATCATTAAGATGGTTTGGACACATGGAAAAAATGAATAAATAAAGAATGGTAAAATAAGTATATGTTAACGATGAAAATGGAACTAGAAAAAGATGAAGACCGAGGAATACGTGGCACGATCAAATAAATCAAATATTGAATGTCGGCCACTTGAGGAGTCAGAGAAATCGACGCGCGTGCATGACACGATGTATGAATGTTGAGGAAGCGAAAGAAATATTAGGAAAGAAAAGTGTGGCAGTCCATTCTTTCTACCTACACCTTCGGGGAGACGGCGTGACGGTGAGTTAGTTAGTTTTTAATATATTTGGTCTCTTTCAGGTATACCAGTTCGGCAAAGATGGACCAGAAGGATAGTCGAGTGGAGACATCGTCGAAGACAAGAAAAAAAAGAGGCAGACGCCCTACATGATAGTCAGATGACATAAGAAAAAATTCTGGTGACTGGATGCGGAAGGAACAAAATATGAATATGTGGAGAAGTACGGGGGAGGTCTGGGTCCATTAGTGGACTACATCACTTATCTAAATAAACGTAAGTAAAATTTCATATTTTCTTCTACTTTTTTTAGCCTTCTTCTTTATACTGCTGGATACAGTCCTTTTTTTCTTCTACGTCTAAAGTTTTTTCTTCTTCTTCTTCATCTTATTCTAGAGCAGTGGTTCCCAAACTTTTTTGTCCCGTAGACCCCCTGCTAATTTATTTTGTTTCTTTTATTTCTTTTATTTTGTGCAGACCCCCTTCTTTCGTAGCATTGTATTTTTTTTACAAATTCACCTATAACTATAAAAGGAGTTTTTGAAGCTGATACAGAGCAAAATTAGGCCAATAGAAAAAAATAATCTGGAATTCGTTGTCGACCTTTTTTTGGCTCATTCGTGATTTTTCACAAATGAGCAAAAAAAAAAGGTCGACAACGAATTAAAGGGTTTTTAATGGATATTTTTCATTGTCGACCCTTTTTTTTAACGAAAAATATCCGTTGTTATTTATTATAACTTCCATAGTCATAAAAATGTGTCACAATTTTTTTAACGTTATTCAGGGACCCCCAAATCAATTTTAATTTTCCACGGACCCGCGGAATGATCCCAGGGACCGCTGGGGGTCCGTAAGGACCACTTTGGGAACGACTGTTCTAGATCATTGATCAGCTATCTATCTATATTTTTAGCAGTCTTCCTAGCAGGCTATGTCCAACGGGTATAATGTGGACAACCTTGGATTCTTGCATGATCTACTTTATCTCCGAAGTCCTTATAGTCTTTTCCTGTCTCATCTCACGATGTCTTCCATCTGACAGGTCTCTCTTATTTCAGAGTTTTTTTTTACGCTGTTCTTGAGAGTCCTGTCTACTTTATCTCTCAGTACATCGAATAATGCTTTTTGTCCTAACTCTGCCAGGTCTGGTTTCTATACCTCTACCATACTCGTATGTCTTGATGGGCCTCACACATATTATGTAGAATCGTATCTTGCTCCATAGTCCCTTTAAAGCAGCCTGATATCGCTGCTACCCTATCAGATTATAATAAAAAAATTCTTTCATTATAGTTAAATAAAGTAAATATTTTATATACTCGTATATTAGGTCCTTACATATGAAATTGGCGTTTTGTATGGGAGGAACATAAAGTTGATTTTTTTTAAATATAATTTATTTATTTAATCAAAGTATGTACCATTGCTATCTATGCACTTTTGCCATCTCATAGGTAGTTCATCGATCCCTTTACTAAAAAAACCATTCGGACGGGAATCAATAAAATCTTTGAAGTCGGTTTGGACTGCCCCATCGGAGTTGAATTTTTTCCCTTGCAAGAAGTTATTCAAATTTCGAAAAAAATTGTAATCTGTTGGGGCAAGGTCCGGAGAGTACGGTGGATGTCTTAGACATTCCAATTGAAGCTCTTCTAATTTGGTAGCCGTCTGTTGTGCAGTGTGTGGTCTAGCGTTATCATGAAGCAGCAGTGGCCTAGAGCGATTAACCAGCCTCGGTTGTTTAGCAGCTAGCTTTTCCATCATGGTTTGCAGTTGCTGACAATAGACATCTGCCGTAATCGTCTGGCCAGATTTAAGAAAGCTGTAGTGAACGACACCAGCACTAGTCCACCAAACGCTCACAAGTAACTTTTTTGGAGTCAATTTTGGCTTGGGGCATGGTTTGGCTGGTTTGGCAGGGTTCAGCCACTGCGATGAGCGCTTCCGATTATCATAAAGGATCCATTTTTCATCACAGGTAATGATTCGATTCAAAATCCCTTCATTATTGTGCCGGAAAGAGAAGGTATTTGAGATCAAAGTTGCCAGTACGGCAAAACGCCAATTTCATATGTAAGGACCTAATACTAGAGTTTATATAATAATGAAGAAATTTTGAATATTTTTATTTTCATATTTAGTTATTTATTTATAAATAGCATTGATACATCACATGTTTTTGTGTAAAATGTAATCTTTAAATCATTCTGCATCCGAGTAACGATCAATCTTGATATAGCAATAAAACAATAAAAAACATTAATATCTTGGGGTTTTGGGAATAGCACTGCATACTATATGTTTACGGGCATATATTAATCGTCGTTTGTACCGATTTATAGTAATAATCAACAAACAATGTAAACAAAACAAAACAATAATATGTCCGTAAAATATATTGTACTTCAAATAAGATTTACTGTAAAATGTATCTAAATAATTGTTTCATAATTTGAATTGAAAAATTCTTATCAAAGTTTAAAAAAAATTAACATGTATAGACGTTTTAAAGTGTTCATGCTTAATTACACACAACCTATCATTAGAAAATTCTGTGTTTATATCACATACCTACTTATCGTTAATTTAAATTTAATTGGGTTTACAAATAAATCAGCATTGAAGTAAATTAACGTAACATCTAAATCGCTATTACTTTGTGGGTTTAATATGTATCAATAGAGGGGTTTTCGTAACATTCAGTGAAATAACTCATTTACGTGGTACCAGTGGCGTAGCTATGTACGTCTAATAACGTGAAATAAAAAAAAATCTATTTATTTCTGAATGACTAGACACACAGGATAATGTCCATACTGCGTGAAAAGAGACCAAGATGTAGAACAATGAAACGATAGGGTAACTACGGACTTGGAGGGTAGAGAAAATGGAAAGGGATGGCCATGGAAAACTATTGTAGAGGCCAAATCGTACACCGGAATGTAGAGCGTCGAAAATAAGTAAAATATGTTTATATATATTTTTTAATAATATTAATACTTTCACATCGATGCTTCTCAAAATGAGAAGATACCTTATTACATTCTCTACAAGATATTTGTAATTAATGGATAGATTGACTGTGCAAGCATGCGATTTAAACATTAAAAAAAAACGGTAATCACATTGAATTATAACTTAATTCTATAGACGCTTTTAAAATCGTAAGATCTATAAAAGTGGTAGAAGAGGAAGATAAAGAAGATTCTTTAAAATTAAATTAATTAAAAATCTTAGTTTTTTAAACTTTGCTTTTGTTTCCGTATGTTATAAAATGCTTCAAACGGGTTATTGTCGACGGTACATAGCGATATTTCCACTGTGCGAGAGATAATCTTCCGGACGACGACTTCTCTAAATAGCCGTTGAATCGTAGAAACGCCTATACGTCTGAAGTCAGGTGCATCGCAATATACTAATAGTGGAAAATTTAAATCTAGAATCTCAATGAAAAGCACTCCTGCAAGCTTTTTGATTGTTATTTTAATTGGTTTATCTAAATCGAATGATTTTACTGAAATCTCTTGGTACAAGTTAATTTGAAATAATACATAAAACGATGTTTTTTAACTACTTCCACTTTTGTCTTAATTTCGATCGCAACCGCTTTTGTCAGGCTCGCTGGTATTGACAGACTGATGATAAGACTTAATTACTTACTTACTAAGACAGCTGTTGTCGTCCACTGCTGGACATAGGCCTCCCCCATACTTCTCCACGTATCTCTCTCTTGTGCCTTTTGCATCCAATCGCCAGCAATTCTTCTAATGTCATCGGACCATCGTGTGGGGGGTCTCCCTCTGTTTCGTTTATCTTTGCGGGGTCTCCACTGTACCAGTCTTCTGGTCCATCTGTCGTCTGCCAATCTGGCAACATGTCCCGCAAATTTCCATTTAAGCTTCGCTACCCTTGCCACGACATCTGTATCCGGTCTGCGAGTCTTCCATGAGTTTTTTCAGCATGACACGTGCTTCATCCAGATCTTCAGATATTCATACGTTGTCATCCGCGGTGATAAGACATCTTCTCCTTCTTAAAGTGCCCTGTCAGGACCCACCGACGTTGGCGATCACTCTGATAAACTCATTCCTATCCTGCGCTGTCCGGAATTGCTCCTCCACAGATCCGATTCCCGTCCATTCCCTCACATTGCGCAGCTTAGAGATCTGCCTTCTCCCTGCCCCCCTGCGGCCCTCTATTTTTCGCTTCAAAATTAGATGCAGCAGGCGATATTTTTCTCCTCGTAGAACGTGATGCAGATATGAAATCTTGCGGACTTTGATCAATGTCAGCAGCTCTCTATTTACTCCTGCACGATTCAGGACTTCTGTGTTCGTCACTCTGTCTGTCCATGGGATCCTGAACATTCTTCGGTAAAGCCACATTTCAAATGCCTCTAACCGGTTCATTCTATTTACCTTTAATGTCCATGTCTTACACCCATATAACAGAACAGATATAAGTGATAAGACTATTAAATGTAAATTTAACAAATGTGATGGAGCATAAAAAAGTTAGTGAAGTTAATCAGTTTCGAGAAACGAATTGTGGAAGCGATACGTCACTGCCGCAAACGTAATAATATGTTGTCAGAGTACTCGAGTATATTACTCGCACAGGAGCGGCAGAAGCCTTAAAGGGGCCGACAAGGACCCAGCAGCCCCGCTCCGAGTCCCGATGAACGATCGATCCACATGCGACTAAATTAATTCTACACCTCCCATTTAAAATTAAGTGGAAATTACTTTAATCCGCTAAGACTCGAACCACTCTTTGAGGTGTGTTCAGAAATGGCGTGAAATAAAAAAAATAAGCTCTGAAAGTTATACTAACTTTAACTAACTAACCATCACGCCGTCTCCCCGAAAGGGTAGGCAGAAAGAATGAACTGTCACACTTTTACTGATGTGGCACTCCATCCTTCTCTTTTCGCCCCGCGGGAGACGCGGTGTGATGGGTTGCGAACCTCATCGCCACCAGTTATACCGCCACCCGTCTGAAAGTTATATTATTATTATTATTATTATTTTGTTGAATCGCTCTTTACATCATGACAGCATGAGTCAAATTGATGTAAAGGGTATTATAGCTATCATAATGATTCTCGTGACATGAGATAGGTAGATAATCTGTCGCCATTTTATTGTCACGTGAATTCTACACCAGATCAAAAACAGTGAGACAATCACACTGCCCTCACCGGGAATCGAACCCGGAACCTTCGGGGTGGCAGTTAATGCACTTACCACCCGGCCACGAAGGTTGAATATATACAGTACAACAACAACAACAACAAACCATCACGCCGTTTCCCCGCAGGGGTAGGCAGAGAGAATAGACCGCCACACTACTCTATCCTGATATACCTCTCTAGCTTCCTCCACATTCATACAGCGAGTCATATAAGCACGTCGATTCTTCTGGCTTCTGACATGACAACAACAACAACAACAAACCATCACGCCATTTCCCCGCAGGGGTAGGCAGAGAGAATGGACCGCCACACTACACTATTCTGACATACCTCTCTAGCTTCCTCCACATTCATACAGCGAGTCATACAAGCATGTCGATTCTTTCGGCTTCTGAGTGACAACAACAACAACAACAAACCAGCATGCGATTTCCCCGCAGGGGTAGGCAGAGAGAATTGATCGCCACACTACTATATTCTGACATACCTCTCTAGCTTCCTCCACATTAATACAGCGAGTCATACAAGCACGTCGATTCTTCCGGCTTTTGACGTGACAACAACAACAACAACAACAAACCATCACGCTGTTTCTCCGCAGGGGTAGGCAGAGTAACTCTTAATTTTCATATTATAAAGAAATATTTATTAAAATCAGTTCCGGATAGATGGAATAGATGCCTAGGACGTGAACAAGCGAGGTTGATGAAAGGGCGTCGCTGCGCCCTAAAACAGATGTTTTTTTTTTCAGAAATGGCGCTTTCTTACTTTGACTATTGACGACTCCTAGGGGGTACTACAATCCTGTAAAATCCAATCCTGAAGTCAATTAACTATGTCGTGCCCTCCTCTTATTATTATTATAATATTATAAATATTTTATAAAGACACTATTTACATCATGACAGCGCGAACCAAATCGATGTAAAGGGTAAAGATATATTATTGAATTAATAATTAAATAAAACGATGTTTTAACTACTTCCACTTTTGTCTTTATTTAGACAGCGACCGGTTTCGCCAGGCTCGCTGGCATCGACAGACTTTGACCAGTCTGCCGATGCCAGTGAGCTTGGCGAAACCGGTCGCTGTCTAAATAAAGACAAAAGTGGAAGTAGTTAAAAAACATCGTTTTATTTAATTATTATTTAAAATGAACTTCCATCAAGAGATTTAAGTAAAATCATTTGATATATTATTGATTCTCGCGACATGTGAAAGGTATCTATCGCCATTTTAATATCACGTGAATTCTGCACCAGACCAAGGCAGTGTGACAATCACACTGCTATCGCCAGGAATCGAACCCGGGAACTTCTGGGTGGCAGTTAAAACACTTACCACTCAGTCACGAAGGCCGTAGCTTAATGCAAAACGTGTATGTACTAATTATTACGTTTCTGATTACATATAAAGATTTCATAATTACATGAATTTACGTTACATATCCCGGTAATGTAACCTTCATAGCAAAGCACGAGTGTAAGTTAAAATACTAATTAAGAGCAATTAGTAAACATTTCGCGATCACCCTGTAATTCAATATTTCAAGGACTTGCGTAAATTTGACATCCGATAGTTATAATTAACCCGTTATGGGATACCTTAAAATTGAAGCTTACGATTCACAGCCGGTTCGGGCCGTTACGATCTTTCCGACGGTTCGTTTCGCATCGATCCGGTTCGATTCGGCCGATATTTGGGCGGCATGGGTGAAATGCGCTAATTCACTTAATATCCCGATAATTCGGGATAATTGAATTATTTAAGGATCTGAAATATTCTATCCTTTTTGAAATTTAAATATTTTTTGCTCGATTCTAAATCAGTTATCTGAGCAGGCGACATAATTAACTCATTTTAATATTCTTATCATATAAACTAACTAACTAACTTACCATCACGCCGTCTCTCCAAAGGATTCAACTCAACATTCATACATCGTGTCATGCACGCGCGTCGATTTCTCTGACTCCTCACGTGACCGACATTTAATATTTGATTTAATTGATCGTGCCACGCTTTCCTCGGTCTTCCTCTATTTCTAGTTCCATTTACATTGTTAACATTTATATTTTATTTACCTTCTTTCCATGTGTCTAAACTATCTTTTCTTTATTTTGTTTATAACACCATCATTCGCATCGCATTCTTTCTCTTATTTCTATATTTTTATTCAACACTCTATCATATTATACAAAAATTTAGAGTAACTTATGAACAAACCATCACGCCGTTTCGGGGAGAGAATGGACAGAGAGAATGGATCTCCAGACTACTCTATCCTGGCATACCTCTCTAGATTCCTCCACATTCATACAACGAGTCACACATAGACGTCGATTCTTCCAACTTCTAACATGACCAACCTTTAAAATTTGATTTATTTGGTCATGCCATGTTTTTCTCGGTCTGCGTCGCTCTGTACTCCATTTACATTATTAACGTATACTTTCTTAACCATTCTTTTTTCATCCATGCGCTCCATATGTCCGAAATAACCTTTAATCCTTTCATAATTTTGTTCATAATACCTTTTTCCGCTCCACATTCCTTTATAATATCAGCATTTGAAATTCTTTCGTAAATCGTTTTATCACACATACGTCTTAGGGACCTCATCTCTACCGCATTTATTCTGTTCTCATCCTTCTTCTGCCAGTTCCATGATTCGCTTCCATACATAAGGGTTGGCACCAGAATCCTATTGTGAATGGCCATTTTCGCTTTCATTGATAAATTCTTGTTTCCAATAACTATTTTAAAAGCTCCATTCACCATAAATCATTTACAGAATTACTCATATATCAAAATCTTTGAAGCTTGTATTATCTAAGGTATCTTTACCTTGCAATTTTAGGCCCTGGCAACACCTAGGAATCTACATTGTAAATCGGGGTGGAGTTGTATTTGTTTACACGGACGAATTTGTAAATGTAAATTGTTTGTATTAAGGGGTGACTTGTAACTTGGCTATATTAAACTCGGTTAAATTGATTAAATTACCTTCAAATGCGCAGATTCGGCATCAGTTATTTTTAAACCCCGTATAATATAATATTAAATATAACATATAATACAACACTATGGGATCCATTATTTTTTAAAATATAAAATGAATTTTATTAATCTTTAAACAAACAATTGAAGTGTAAAAATATATTTCATATTAGATCCAATGACAATTTGAATAATTTCTTCAATATTATTTTAAAGTCCTTGCTGGTGTTGGTGTGTTTTAGGTGCCTTCTTCTTCTTAAAGTACCCTGTCAGGTCCCCTCGACGTTGGCGATCGGTAAACTCTTCCCTATCCTGCGCTGTCCGGAATAGCTCCTCCACAGTTCCGATTCCCGTCCATTCCCTCACATTGCGCAGCCAAGAGATCTGCCTTCTCCCTGTCCCCCTGCGGCCCTCTATTTTTCCCTTTAAAATTAGATGCAGCAGGTGATATTTTTCTCCCCGTAGAACGTGACCCAGATATAAAATCTTGCGGACTTTGATCAATGTCAGCAGCTCTCTATTTACTCCTGCACGATTAAGGACTTTTATGTTCGTCACTCTGTCTGTCCATGGGATCCTAAACATTCTTCGGTGAAGCCACATTTCAAATGCCTCTTACCGGTTCATTGTATTTACTTTTAATGTCTTACACCCATATAACAGAATAGACCACACATAACACATAACACATAACACCTTTACATCTTCCTTTCGAAACTTTTCATATTTATTTCATCTCGTTATGTGAGTGTCCAAGTCTCCGAGGCATACATATATTAGAACTGGTCTAATCAACGTTTTACACAATGTGGTATTTGTTTTTTAAGTACTTAATTTGAAAAGATATATAGTTAAAAAATTATCAGGGGTTGAAATCAACCAAAGAAATTAAATTGAAGAATCAAGGTTTACTTTAAATAAAATAAGATTTGTTGACATAATTTCTTATCGATATAATGAAAAGCTTTAAGTTCTGTATAAGCACTCAAGGCTAAGCTTCAGATTACTCGTCTATGATTCATTTCAACTAAGATATTTCAATAAATTTACCTTCTAACGGAAAGTGGAATTTCGCTCTTGAAAGCTTAAACATTATTTTCGAAGAGTGTACATATCATATGTTAGAGCGAAGGAATTTCCTGCGAATTCAAAATGCCGGGTAGGTGATGAGCAGATTGTGTAGGAATTTTAAAATGCAAATCGCAACTATTTTGGGTCATATTTCACATTGTTTGAATTGTGGTGACTATATTAACTGAAATCCGAGTGGAGAGTACGTTATCTAATCTGTATACTTCATCTAAGCTCCTAAAATAGTAATTTTAACTTATTTATGCAATTAAAATGTTAACATGAGAAGGAAAAATGGAGAAAGACATCGAAAGAAGGGTTGGTGCTGGGAATAAAATAAATGGCGCACTCAAAGTCATTACTGCAAATAGAAATATATCCACAGAAGCAAAGATGGCAGTACACAATAGAGTTCTAGTGCCAACCTTCATGCATGGAAGTAAAGCTTGGAGCTGGCAAAAGAAGGATGAAAGCAGGATAAACGCAGAAGAAATGAGATCACTAAGAATAATGTGCGGGAAAACGTTGTATGAAGAATACCGAACGATGAAATAAGGAAAAAATGTAAGGCAGATAACTGCATCATGGACAAAAAAAAACGATCCCTGAGATGGTTTGGACATATGGAACGAATGGATAAGAGTAGAATGATTATAAAGTTGTACACAAGCAGCTTGAGTGGAAAAAGAAGCCGAGGACGACCGAGGAAAACATGGCATGACCAAATTAATCAATTACTAAAAGGTCGTCACATTCGAAGTCGGAATAACCAACGTGCGTGCATGGTACGATGTATGAATGTAGAGGAAGCCCGAAAGGTATGCCAGGACAGAGCATTATCCTCTCTGCCTACCCCTCCGGAGAAATGGCGTGATGGTTAGTTAGTTAGTAAATCTAAGTAGTTCTGAATATGTCAGGATTTTAAATGAAATCTTTGAAGAAAAACAAATAGCTAAATTAAAGACGTCTCCCGACGCAACGTAAAATGAATTTTAATTAAATCAACTGTTCACTTGAGAAATTGAAAATAACTTTGTTTATAATCCACAAAATATTAATGACGACCTTCGTGGCAGAGTGGTTAGAGCTCTGACTTCCATACCGAAAGTCTCGGGTTCGATTCCCGGCGATGGCAATGTGATTGTCACACTGTCTTTGGTCTGGTGTAGAATTCATGTGACAATAAAATAGCGATAGATCCCATCAATATAATAGCAAAAAAAACAAAACAATTACTGTGGATTTTTACAGTGTTAATGCCTTCTTCTTCTTCTTTTTCCTTAGCCTATTTCCGCAAAATCATATTTTAAAAATAATGACATAAAATTATCTTTTAAATAAAACCAATATAATAGACATGAACATTATATTAATGTATTTTTTTTCATTGTAAATTTGTGTACCTCTAAGAAAAACACCTTTTATATAATAATGTGTATAAGGGTGTTTTTTTAGAGTTATACGAGTACACATTTAAAATGAAAAGAAAATACATTAAAATAATGTCAATGTCTATGATATTGGCTTAATTTAATAGATAATTTTATGCAATTATTGTTTAAATATAATTTTGGGTAAATGAGCGCCACGGCTAGCTCGAATTAAGCGCAATCGTGAAGTCCAATTTTTGACACCTTTATTGAGCAACTGGGTAAAATGACATGATTACAAAACAACTATCAACTGTCAAATTGATAGTCTGTAGAAACAATGTTGCCAGTTTAAAAACCAAACCTCTAAAAAAACACACCATACATATATAATAAATAAAGAGGGTATTAACAATATTACAAATATTCTTTTCAAATTAAGGTATTTAATATTTGAAATGTTGAAATCCGGACCTGTCGAAATCAGAGGCATATTGGAATTGATTTGATATGTAACGGTGGTCTAACAAGGCTTAAGTGGTGCAGGTCTTGTGATCCCCTTATTCTCCGGTCGTGACCTTTGCTCTCTCGGAGGCATATGGCATCAATGTACTACCTGCCACAGGAATGAAATTACATGCGATACCCCCTACTACAGATACTATAGATCTAAACTAACTAACCATCACGCCGTCTCCCCGAAAGGGTAGGCAGAAATAATGGACTGTCACACTTTTACTGATGCGGAACTCCATTCTTCTCTTTTCGCCCCGCGGGAGACGCGGTGTGATGGGTTGCGAACCTCATCGCCAACAATAGGCATCTCCCGCGCACACTTCAATCGTTCAACACCCACAAAACAAATCTAAAACAAATAATATGTAATACAATGATATAAAATAAAATAACAAAATAAAAATAATTCAACACAAAATGTTATTTATAGATGGTGCACATATTGTCTATTTAATTTATGGTCCACGTATCCACCGTTTTTTAATTTAGCACATAATGTAATAACACATTATGTTTTCTTCGATGTTGCACATATTGACATGGACGATCCGGACTTCTGTGTTTATTTAATTTATGTTACACGTATCCACCGTTTTTTAAATTAGCTGTAATTAGGTACTTAACCAGCAAGAACCTTTAAAATAATAATAACTATAGATCTACTTCTTCTAATAATGTCGTGTCAGCCACCCTCCACCCTGATAATAGCTTTCTCGCCACAGTGTTTTTTTCTTCTTCTTTCGGTGCCATGTTAGGTCCTCTCAACGTTGGCTACTGCTGCAAAGGCATTTCTGTCATGCGCCACTTGGAACAGGTTCTGAACTCACTCGGTCATTCTTGTCCATTCATTTTCGTTCCGAAGCCAGGACAACTGCCTTATACCAACTCCCCGACGCGACGTCCCTCTACTTTACCCATTAATATAATATTCTTCTTTCGGTGCCGTATCAGGTCCCCCCAAAGTTGGCGATCACTACAGCAAATGCATCTCTATCCTGCGCCACTTGGAACAGGTTCTGAACTCTTGTTATTCCTGTCCACTTTTTGATGTTCTGCAGCCATGACAGCTGCCTTCTACCAACTCCCCGACGTCCCTCCACTTTACCCATTAATGTCATTCGAAGGAGTTGATATTTTTCTCTCCTTAGCATATAATATAATATAATTATTTTATTGAATCAATCATTACAGCGCGAGCTAAAGCGATGTAAAGGATAAAGCTATCATGTCGAATCTCGTAACATGTTATAGGTAGCTGATCTATCTCCATTTTACTGTCACGTGAATTCTGAACCAGATCATTTATAGTGTGACAATCACATTGCCATTGCCGGGAATCGAACCCAGGACCTTCGGGGTTTGGGTCAAAGCACTAACCACTCGGCTACAAAGGTCGTCGTATATGAATCCAAGGAGGTGGTATTTTTTTCCCCTGCTGGTAAGTCATACTGTAGTCAAAATGAGAAGAGACCATAGAGAGACTCACACCGCTTACCCGAAGCTGTAAAGGACGCAGCGACGCCTTTTCGTCAGCATCGCTTACGCAATCTCTAGGGCCCCTTCCCTGTCCACGCGGGATTCACGTGAAATGTAATATTGAGCAAAGCAGGAGGTACCTCATATCTCATTTAATCTATTGTACATTCACCCTTATATCCAACTCTCACACAAAACTTGAAAAACAATCTTTAATATTTTAAGTCGATTATGTAAAGTATAAACCTTCCCAAAATAGATTCAAGCACATTACCCAGTTTAGTTAGTAAAATGTACGGTTTAATCAAAATACTCATTTGGCTTCTTAAACCCGGTATCCCGAGATAAACTTTAACTAGCCGTTAACGCGACGCAACTAGCAATTAACAAATAACTCCGCACTAACAAATATGCAAAATGAAAAACGCTCCGTGGGATTAGCGTTAATCTCGCGTTGTCTGCATCCGAGATGGTTTAATACCAGACCACTATCCATTTCGGTGCTTAGTGTTTTAATGAAACATTTTGCTAGCGATAATGAATGAAGAATACAAGAGAAATGCACTAAAATCATATTAACGAAAACTTTTTGACAGTTTTTTATTCTTACATTTGCGAATATAAAATAATGTTTTGACAAACTTTTATCCCAAATCTTTGGCAAATATTTAAATCTCCTATTGTATTATTTTATTACATTTATATTATAAAGCTACTGCTGTACGGATGTGAGACTTGGAAATCTACCGCGGACGTTATTGGAAAATTCCAGGTGTTTATAAATAGTTGCCTTCGCTCAATATTCAAGATCTATTGGCCCCAAACAGTGTCGAATGCCGATCTCTGGATAATGGCAGGCGAAAAGCCAATTAGAAAACAAGTCGCTAGACCCAAATGGCAGTAAATCGGTCACACTCTGAGACGGAACCCAGCCTGCATCGCTCAGGGCGCACTAGACTGGTCACCTATGGAGGGAAAGAGGAAGCGAGACACACTTAGAGACACCTGGAGAAGAGCCTTGCTGAACGAGGTTAAAGTAGCAGACTTCAGTTGGGATAATGTTGGGCATCAGGCATGCGATAGAGTCGGTGGAGAAGGTTCCTTGAGACCCTATGCACCACGGAGGTGTGACAGGATAAAAAATATGAAGAAGAAGATATTTTAATGCAAATATAAGCTGGAAATGCAGTGGAAGAAATAAAGTGTCATGAACATCATAATGTAAGGATCATTAAAATTATTTGGACACATGGAAAGTTCACAAGGACAAGTTACCTCTTTTATAAATTCATTTGAACCTCTATCATGCACAGATATTCGTTTAAGATATCCCATTTTTATTCCATTTATTTCACTTTGGTCCTTTATAAACCAGTTCCATGCTTTACTTCCATATATAGGGTCGGGACAAGAGCACCATTGTGCATTGCCATTTCAGCTTTTTTTGATAGGCTTTTGTTTGCGATGACAACTTTAAGTGCACGTTTTACTTTATTGCCTGCCCTAACCCTTCTTTCAATATTCCTCTCCACATGTCCATCTCAAAGGATGATTAAATATAAAATTTTTCTTCATTTGCCAAAAATAATATGCTGCTACAGTTATTTGAAAATCGACCAAAAAGTAATTACCAAACTTCGTGGTCAAGTAATAAGTGATTTGAGTGCCATTCCGAAAGTCCCGGGTTCGATACCCAGCAATGGCAGTGTGATTGTCGCACTGTCTTTGGTTTCGTGAAGTCGCCAAATAATAGGTGTAAATAACTATCATTTGTCAAGAGAATTAAACTAACAAACTAACCATCACGCCGTCTCCCCGAAGGGGTAGGCAGAAAGAATGGAACGCCACACTGTTCTGTCCTGACATACTTCTCTCGCTTCCTCTACATTCATACATCTTGTCATGCACGTACGTCGATTTCTCCGACTCCTCACGTGACCGACATTCAATATTTGATTGATTTGATCGTGCCACGTTTTCCTCGGCCTTCCTCTATTTCTAGCTCCGTTTACGCCGTTTACATATACCATCTTTACCATTCTGTCTTCATCATTCTTTCCATGTGTCTAAACCATCTTAATGACCCTTTCCTTATTTTGTTCATAACACTTTCATTCACACCACATTCACTTCTTATACTTGCATTTGTCACTCTATCATATACAGATTTGCCACATATTCGTCTTAGAGATCTCATTTCTACTGCATTTATTCTACTTTCATCCTTCGTTTGCCAGTTCCATGCTTCACTTCCATACATAAAGGTCGGCACAAGAACACCATTGTGCACTGCCATCTTAGCTTTTTTGGATAGGCTTTTGTTTGCGATGACAATTTTAAGTGCACCATTTATTCTGTTGCCTGCCCCAACCCTTCTTTCAATATTAACTTATTGATATAATAACTGTTCCCTTTACATCGATTTGGCTTGCGTTGCAATGATGTAAAGAGCGATTCAACAAAATAATTAAATTTGTATGGGGCGAATGATTGTGTAAAACAGTCTTGCATAATTCTGCACTTGCAGCGATTGCAGCGAGCTGCCGAAACCGGTCGAAGACATAAACATAACAACAATAACAAACCATCACGCCGTTTCCCCTTAGGGGTAGAGAATGACCGCTACATTACTCTATCCTGACACACCTCTCTAGCTTCCTTCACATTAATGTTTTTAATTATAATTTCTTGGTAGTAGTTCATTTTAAATAATGAAAACAAAAAAATTTAGATACCAAATTTGTTTATTATTATGTACTCTGCCTATAACCAGAAGATAGCAGCAAGCTGTCGAAACCGGTCGAACATAAATACAAGTGGAAGCACACTAAATGCATAGTAATAATGAAATATTGTATCAAAATTTCTTTGTTTTCATTATAGCCTCCACATTCATACAACGAGTCATACACACACATCAATTCTTCGAACTTCGATTAATTTGGTCATGCCACGTTTTTCTTGGTCTTCCTCGACTCCGTAATCCATTTACATCGTTAACTTATACTTTCTTAACCATACTTTCTACATTCATGTGCTCCATATGTCGCACCGTGAGTGTAAAACCGAGATAAGTGCAAATATACATTTTGGAGATATGGGAATTTAAAGACTTCATATTGCTTGGAAAAACTGTTTTTTTTTAAAAATAAACCAATGTTTTTCGGTTTAAAGCTATATTACTATAAACCGAAAATCATTGGTTTATTAAAAAAAAAACAGTTTTTCCAAGAAATATGAAGTCTTTAAACTCCCATATCTCCAAAATGTATATTTGTACTTATCTCGGTTTTACACTCACGGTACGATGTGGATTTTAACTAAATATACGAGTACATACAATTCGAGTGGTGGTCTAGGGGATACAACGCTTGGCTCCTGATCCAGGGGACATGGGTTCGAGCCTGGACACGACCAGATTCTTTCTTCATAATAATGAGCTATTTTCTGCTCACATTGAAGATTGTAAAATAAATTCTAATATCATTGATGTAAATCCTTGATATTAGTCTTTTTTTAAAACAAAACAAAAACATTTAATTATTATTTTTTGGAACAAATGTGTTTTTTTATATCAGTTTCTCTCATTTGATTTATTCTCGCTAGCGATAAATACGCGCCATTATTATCCGTGCCGCCATATTCATGTATCATTTTTAATAAGCTGTCCGCTTGAGCCGCTTTGGCGCTCTTGTCCCAACTAATTACGGGGATTGTTGGATGCAATACTTTATACGTCATTATCTACACTACTATATATACTGCATATATTATGTACCCACATATCACATACATCATGTTTATATCAAAGCATTCATTTTAATTATTAAAGCATTTGATTAAATTGTATTGTAATAACAAGTCATTATTGCATCTGGTTTTGGATTATCAAACTGAATAATTACTAGAAAATATTCAACCTCTGGTTTAAATTTATTTTAACTATTTATGAACAAATACTTTTATAACCAAATAACCATCATGCCTCTTCCATAGAATGTGTTGTGAAACAACTTGTATGATACCTTTTTTAAAATCACAGTAGATGCCGTCCTATGCCCAACTGCGAGAAAAGATTGTCAAAATATTGACCGAGTAATCAGCAATCTTTCTTTAGATGTTGAAATGATTGTACATTTTCATAAGCGTCCCTTACACGATCAATAACATTGACAATACAGTATGATATTGACAATAATATTGATAATCTTAGTAGGGGTAAGCAGAAATAATGGACTGCCACACTTTTCTTTCCTGACATATTTCTCTAGCTTCGCCAACATTCATACATCGTGTCATGCACGCGCGTCGATTTATCTGTCTCCTCACTTGACCGACATTCAATATTTTAGAAGTTTTCATAGGTCTTCCTCTATTTCTAGTTCCGTTAACATCGTTAAAATATAACTTTTAACATTCTTTTTCTGACCATCTTAATGATTCTTTCATTTTTTTGTTCATAACACTATCATTCACTTCTTATATTTTCATTCGACACATTCTATATTCTATGAAGAAATCTGCGGCTGAGGCTCATCGAATGCTCTCAAATACCTATGGTGAGGCCGCTATTAGTGAAAGAACGTGCCGAGAGTGGTTTCAACGCTTCAAGAACGGTGATTTTAACGTCGAAGACCAGCATGGCGGTGGAAGAGAGAAGGTTTTCGAAGATGCAGAATTGGAGGCATTACTTGATCAAGACTCGTGTCAAACGCAACAAGAATTGGCAAGATCATTGGGAGTGACGCAACCAGCCATTTCAAAACGCCTAAAAGTCACGGGAATGATTCAGAAACAAGGATAATGGGTGCCGTACGAGTTGAAGGCGAGAGATGTTGAACGGCGTTTGTGTGTTTGTGAACAGCTGCTTGCAAGGCAAAGACGGAAGGGATTTCTGCATCGCATTGTGACTGGGGATGAGAAATGGGTTCATTACGATAATCCCAAGCGCAGAAAATCATGGGGATATCCCGGCCATGCTTCCACGTCGACGGCCAAACAGAATATTCACGGTTCCAAGGTTATGCTCAGTATTTGGTGGGACCAGCTCGGCGTAGTGTATTATGAGTTGTTAAAACCGACTAAAACAATCACAGGCGATCGTTATTGAACGCAATTAATGCGTTTGAGCCGAGCATTGAAAGACAAACGGCCGCAATACAACGAGAGACATGATAAGTGATTTTACAGCATGACAATGCTCGACCCCATGTTGCGAAAATGGTCAAGACATACTTGGAAACTTTGAAATGGGAAGTCCTACCCACCCGCCGTATTCTTCAGACGTTCCTCCCTCGGACTATCACTTGTTTCGATCAATGGCACACGGCATAGCTGACCAGCACTTCCGGTCTTATGAAGAAGTAAAAAATTGGATCGATTCGTGGATCGCTTCAAAAGATGACCAGTTTTTTCAACGCGGTATTCGTATGCTGCCCGAAAGATGGGAGAAAGTAGTGGCCAGCGATGGACAATACTTTGAATCATAAATGTATAACCAGTTTTTTTACGATAAAGCCTCGAATTTCGAAAAAAAACGGCGGAAGCAAAGTTATACATCTAAGATCATACACAGAGTTTCCACACATTCGTCTAAAATATCTCATGTCTACTGCATTTATTCTACTTTCATCCTTTTTTTGCCAGAGTCATGCTTTGCATCCATACATAAGGGTCGGTACAAGAACACCATTGGGCACTGCCATTTTAGTATTTTTGGATAGGTTTATATTTGCGATGACATTTTTAAGTGCACCATTCACTTTGTTGCCTACCCCAACTCTTCTTTCAATATCCTTCTCTACTCGCCCATCTTTTGTAAACTTACTACTCAAAAACACAAACTCATCTACTTGCTCCATATTTTCACCATTCACGCTAATGTTGCATACTGTCATGATTTCATCTTTATCAAAAATTATTACCTTGGACATATTCATATTCATCATTAGATCATTTCTCATGCGCATTCATACATACTATTCACCAGGACTTGTAGTTCATGCTCGTTGTCTGCAAGTAGGACAGCGTCATCCGCATACAAGATACAGCTTACTAACACTCCGCTCATTTTGGCACCTACATCCAACTCTTTTATCTCATTCACACTTTTTAGGGACTTAAAAAAATAAGTAGTACTTCTATTGAAAAACTTATGCGAATGCATACGTCTGTTTTCTAAAAGTTTTTTTTATATTTTATGTGAATGACATATTTCGCCTGTCTTAGACATTATCATTATCACTCACATAAAATATATAAAATTATTAGAAAAAAGATCTTTTTTATTTGTATTAATGATTTAATACGGAGTTTTACATTATTGTTCAAGAAACAATAAATACTTCTATTGCGTCCGTATAAAAACTCCACCGTGTTCTGTAATGCTATTAGGGTATTACTTATATTCAATTTCAAAGGTGATAAACAGATTTTGCTATGTAAATTTTGTTTTTAAACACCTGTAAACAATATTAAAATTCTTTAATAAAGTAATAAAAAAACAATAGTAAGAACGGGAGACCCGTACTTATCTCAATTTCATTAACCCTTAACGTACCGTGTTCAAAACAAAACGCTTGCTCCCATGTGGTAAGTTCAGTTTACCGCTAACTTTATCTAAATATCAAGCATATGACTAGATGAATCAAAATTTAATTTATGTCATCTTGTAGGGAATTTCATTAGGAATAGATCGATATCTATAACATACATGGATTATTTGAAAAACATATCATTATTAATTTTTTTCTGGAACCATGCGATTTCTGATATGTAATGCGTCACAGCACACGAGCGACTAAACATCAGGTATATACTTGTCTTGCGGCCGGCGGCCGGCGCGGGCGGGGCGAAACTTTACGAGATTTTACGTATGATAAAGGCACCTAGGCAAAATGTATAGTACGTTCAAGACAACGAGTACGTATTAATATTTGTCCCTTTTGGTAAAGTGTTAATATTTTCACAGTTCTGATATTATTAAGTTGCGTGCTGCGTTTCGTCCACAGTCGATATTATTACGTACCTATGAAAAGGTCAAACATATAATTTATAATACGTTTAAAACAGCGAGTAGGTATTTGTCACTTTTGATAAAGTTGTAAATATTAGCAAAACAAATTCTACCTTAACACGAATGAAGGTGAGGGCAGTCTTAGAAAATATTTTTTTTTGGGATGAAGGAAGTAATTTTTTGCTTTTTTTTTTAATACGAAATATTGAGAACACTTCAATCGAAGATTACAATTTTTTTTATAATATTAGGGTCCATAGGTTTTAAGAAAATCAACTTTAAATTGGCAGTGGAAACTCAATTGACCACATGGCAACGCGACGGTTAAGAACCATTGAGTGTTCTATATAGCAATAATGCCTGTGTTTTTATTTCAAAACACTCATTGTTAAATTTATTACGGACAGCGGTGTTCAAATGAATAAATAAACATTTTATTCGCTAAATAAACGCTCTGATCCCAAAACAAATGTTTGAAACGGGATCCGAAACGCAAACACTGCGAATATTGTTATCGTAATTTAAAATGAGTTCCGAGTATTCCAAATGAATTTCTATTTATTTTGGACAAATATTTTAATACAAATACAACGAACAGAGTGTTTTCTGAATAAAACTTCTTTAAATTTTCGTTTATAAAAGGAAAAACAAATTGTTCATAACATAAGCCTGCGAATAAGAATGTTTAATGTAGGTACCGAAAATACGTATTTTTTTAAATATCTAGCTTTTTTAGGGACTTATGTTATGAGTTTTATATTGTGCTTTCTTAAATATTGAAAAAAAAAAGTTTTTTTTTTCAAAGTGAGCAGGACTTTGAACATGGAAAATTAATGAACGTATTATATTTTCTGTGATCCTTTGGGTTGCAATCTCCAACTTAAAGGAAGCAAGGGTAATCTACCTGTAACGATCATCAAAGCATCGATCGAAGAGCATGCTACTACTACTACTACTACTAACCATCACGCCGTCTCCCCGGAGGGGTAGGCAAAAATAACGGAACGCCACACTGTTCTGTCCTGACATACTTCTCTCGCTTCCTCTACATTCATACATCTTGTCATGCACGCACGTCGATTTCTCCGACTCCTCACGTGTCCGACATTCAATATTTGATTGATTTGATCGTGCCACGTTTTCCTCGGCCTTTCTCTATTTCTAGCTCCGTTCACGCCGTTTACATATACATTCTTTACCATTCTATCTTCACTCATTCTTTTCATGTGTCCAAACCATCTTAATGACCCTTTCCTTATTTTGTTCATTTCACTTTCATTCGCACCACATTCATGCTAAAATAATAATTAAATAAAACGATGTTTTTTTTAAACTACTTTCATTTTCATCTTTATTTCAACAGCTACCGTTTCGACAGACTGATCTGTATGATTCTCTCTGGTATACGGTATCTGATTATTTAATATGGAGTATTACATTATTAGTTAGTTAGCTAGTTAATATAAATTAAGCTGTATCGATTGCCTAAACACAAGGCGCACATAATAGATTTCTCGAATCCATTGCATCATATTATTGCTTTTCAGAATTTCCAAAAATTTCTTTATTAAAAATTCATTAATAGTAGAACAATCTTATAGTCATTTGAGTCAGTTCTTCTTCGCTAGTTTCAATTCATGGGATTGGTTTGCAGCAAAGTATAATTTTTTTCTGGTTCTTCGGATGCCCCTTGGGCCTTTATGTAGTTGTTTCCCGTTGCTTTTTAAACTTACACAAAATAAGACATAATTTGAGCATCTTACCAGATATCAAATATATCTATAGAAAATGTTGCGCAATGAATTTGAAAATGGAGTTTTATTATATATATACATATATATAATTGTTCAAGATTAAATACTCATTTTTTTGTTATACAGATTGCCTAAAAATATGGCGCACCGAATAGATATCTTGATAAATCCATTTCAATAATATTTGGGGAACAGAATTTCCACCAATTTCTTAATTAAAAATTCGATTGTTGAAGTACAATCTTATAGTCATTGAGTCACTTCTTTGCTAGAATCAATCCTAGGAAATTATTGTTTTTCAAAAAATTAAAATTATATATTAACAATATAAATTAAACTAGAAATAGAGGAAGACCGACACGATCAAATAAATAAATGTTCAATGTGGGCCACGTGAGGAGTCAGAGAAATCGACATGCGTGCATCAACAATATGCATGAATGTTGAGGAATCGTGAGAAATATGTCGGGAAAGAAAAGTGTGGCAATCCATTCTTTCTACCTACCGGGAGACGACGTGATGGTTAGTTATTTAAAAAAAAATGATTATTTTTATAAATTAATTTGTGTACAATTTTATAATTCTTACGACATGTGATTGGTAGCTGATCTTTCGCCATTTTATTGTTACGTTAATTCTATAACAGAGACAAAAGACGATGTGACAACCACACTGCCATCGATAATAATCAAACCCGGGACCTTCGTTGTGGCAGTCACTATAGTCACAAGATTGAGCTAATTTATAGAAAATACTATTTCGTACTTACCATGTATAAAATAGTACAGGCTGATAATGTTTTTTTAAACAAAATAATGATATTTTTAACTTATCGAAGAAAAAAAAACACGAATGGGAAAAAATGCACCAAAATAATTTTGACATAATATTTAAACCAGTTTCTATAAATATCAAAACAATCGCAAGTTAATTACGAGACAAACAATAAATACATTTTCTTGTTGATTTGCACCCTGCGTAGTATGAAAAATCATAACTAAAGTAAACTAAAGTTTAAGTTAGTCTTATTAAAAAAATACTTACCGTTTGTTACAGCACAACTAACGTTTCAGTTCGTAACAAGCAGTTGCTGTCCGAATGAAATACGGATCATGACAAAGTGTACTTATTTATGAGCCCGTCTAACGTTCGGGTTATAATGGTAATAGATAACTTCATATTCTTCTACTTCTTCTTCTTTTAGACCCTTGGTCTGTTCCTGTGGTCAGGCTGGTCTCTCTTGGGAGTTTGACTGCCAGCTATCCATCCATCTTATTCGACATTCACAACAACCTCGACACTCGCTACATCCATTCCCATGCAGTTTCCCAAACCATGTAGTTTGACATTTTTCAAATCAAATCAAATCAAATCAAATCAGTTTATTTTCTCAAAATACATTACAACCATTTTTTATAGTTTAAGGCATCTATTGAGAACAGGTAAAACATAATAAATATATAATACCAGGAACGCATGAGAGATGGTTCGACATTAGGAATACAAGATACTCTCCAAAATCAAGAGTATTTGTCTTCTGAACGTACTTTCACGAATATGATAGACATCGATCTCCGAAGCGATCATGTTCAGCAGTTTGATTGCTCTCCCCACCGGCATCACCTAAGGCAGGTTGGTTCTGCATGCTGGGAGATAAAACAGTCTGTACTGACGCTGTCGAAGATAAACATCCGGAATATAAAGATAAATAGCCTCCAAGATGACGGAATTCTCAAAGAATCCCCTGATAAGTCTGAAGAAATGGGTAAGTGTGCACCCATTCCTTCTTATCTGTAAACTATTGGTCCCCAGCATGCCTAAGAGGAATGCAGTGGGTTAAAACCACGGATAGCTAACATCTTTTATCTCGTCCATAATGAGGTTGAAAATGTTTAGTAGTTGACAATTTTATACCTTGTTTTATTCAACATTTTCAGGGAACTGATAACGTAAGTAATACAAACATATATAGAAATGTTACAGTCGTGAGTATAATTCAATTTGTATAACGTCATTTGGCTTAAAAATCTACGACATTTTATTTAAATAGAGTATCAAAATTATAAAAATACGCTTTATAAAGCTTTATAAAAAGTTTTAAAATTATGTTAACGGTTAAATAAATAAATTATGTAATCACCAAAACGTAATCACAGAAAGCAGAGTAAATTTTCGATCATAAATATAGACCCGAACTTCAAAGGGCTCAATGTTGGTTATACCTACGCATAAATTTATAAACCCAGTGCTTATTGCGTATTTATGTTTCGACAAATATTTGAATACCTCTGGTTTTGTCATTACCTATACATATCGATGTTTTGGATGTAAATTTTAGAATTAAATTTTCCGAAAAAAATAAATCCATGACTTAAAACTTTGGAATTACAAAAAAAATCAATTCTGTTAAATCGAATAAACATCTCATTCGAAAAAAAGTAATATCAGACTGACAGAACTACTTGCCTGTGATCACGGTAAAGTATTTTTTCTTCTTAGTATAGGCTTTGTAGCCTCCTTCCTGTAGAGGAATTGGCCTCCTGCGAGGTCGACTCCAAGCTATCGATTCATTTCTTTGATGGTCTACCCGGGGATAGTCTACCTTGGGGTTGGCAGTGCAAAACAATGAGAGGGAGTCTGCATGTATCCATTGTTTTCATGTGGATAATATTTAATATCCTAACTATACACATTAAAATCTTTCTGAAGTAAGTCGTGTATGGATGAGGGACGGGCCTAGAGATTGAATGAGCAAAGCTGGCGAAAGGCGCCGTTTCTCTATAACAGCTTCGTGTCCTATGTACTATAAACTTGTTAATGTTCTTCTTCTTCTTCTTTAACAGTCGTTGTCGTCCACTGCTGGAAATAGGCCTCCCCCATACGTCTCCATGTATGACATGTCATACAGGGGTGGTTGGCATTACAACGCCACGCTTGCCAGACGGGTTGGCGAGGTATCCTTCCAAGTTAGCCTATGCATCAATATTATCCACCGAGGTTATTCATACTCGATCTCTAACATTTCACCCTGCTAACATCGACCATGCTACGCTGGATGATTGATCTGATCCCAAGTACCTATCCACACCTCCTCGACTTTGATCTCTCCTGGAAACTATGTGAAATGTTAATGTTATTAAAGCTAAATTTTTGGCGTCAATAAACAAATACTTTTTTCTATACATACTTGATTTGTTAAATAATAAAGTGTTGTAAAAACAAATTTAAACTGCTTCAATATTATATTTAATAATGACAGACCAGAAATTAAGATTTCATACGACATTATAGAATCCTATTAAATTAGTCAAAGGCATGTCAAATCAAATTTTGGTAACAAAATTAGATTATCTCGATAATGGCCGCAATGTCCCTGAAAAATAAATATTCGTTAGTCACCCCGTCAAAGCTAATTCAAGGCATATTCGCCCAAAGCCTTTGTTTCCATGATTAATGGGGGCCCCATGTGCGGATATGGGATGCTAAATTATTTTAAAAACAAAACACCCCCTACACCCCCTAAGTACCATACATATTATTTAACGAGAAGCCTTTTGTATAGTCATCACTCCGTAATTTTGTGTCGTTTTGACAAATTGAGGTGATAAAAAAAATAATATGCGTTAACTCAAAAGTTTGTCTAAAAAAACTCTTTTTTTTCAAATATTTTTAGTTCATTATTTTGGTCGAAATACAACGATATTTCAACATTATCAACTAAATAACTTACCATCACACCGTTTCCCTGGAGGAGCAGGCAGAGAGGATGGACCATTATACCGTTCTGTCCTGACATGCCTCTCTAGAGTCCTCCACACTCATTCATCGTAACATGCACGCTAGTCGATTTTTTTGATTTCAAATGAGGCCGCCTTTCAGTATTTGATTAATTTAGTCATAGCATGCTTTCCTTGGTCTTCCACAGCGTCTCTTGACACTCACACTGCTTGGTTATAATACTCGTCCATTCGTTTCATATGTCCAAACCATTTCAGGGATCCTTTTTTAATTGTTCTTACGATGCAATCATCTGCCTTACATTTCTTCTTTATTTCGTCGTTGAGTATTCTATCTTACAGGTTTATCGTATTCCTGCACATTCTTCTCAATGATCTCATTTCTATGGCATTTATCCTACTTTCATTCATTTTTTGCCAGCTCCAAACTTCACTTCTATAGCATTATTAACTGTTAAATTTATAACACTGTTATACTATCATAATTTTTTATATTATACATTTTTTGAGAATGTCGCGACAGCTGTTTCGCACACCGATGTTGGCTTTATCAGGTATTACAAACAATTCACAGTCAAACAACAGTTGTTTGTCATACCCGAGGATGCCAACATCGGTTCGCGAAACAGCTGTCCCGACATTCTCAAGTAGTTTTTAATATAGAAAAATTGTGATATTATATTATAACAGTGTTGTAAATTTAATGTAAATTTAACAGTTAAAAAAAATTTTTTAACTGTTAAATTTACATTAAATTTTTATAAAGCAGTGTGTATAATTGTGTTATCTATCACCAAAACAGTAATTTAAGTCGTATTTGAATTACAATAATAAATCTCTCGTTCTTATATATGATCTTAAATATGATAAAACGATTTTTATATATTAAATTGAGAATAAGGTATGCATGAAACTGAAGTTTACAGTTGGCAGAAGAAGGATGAAAGTAGTTTGGGGATCACGTCGGAAGTTACGTGGCGTAGCAGTGTAGACAGTAGCGTAGCTCGGTGGGAGAGTCAGAGGTTCTTTGTACCTAGAATTGACAGAGTAGACTCGTGTCGGTTATAAGTCGCAAGAAGGAATGACGTAGTAGCGCGGCTTCGTAGGTCGGCGAGGGAGTCCGAGATCCCTCGTGGCGTAGACTTATCAACGTAGACTCGTGTCTGTTAGAAGCCGTAATACTGACTGACCTCTTGGGTGGTCGGAAGTACCGCTTTTATATGCTTTGCTTCCCTTTGCACACGATGCCCTGCTATAGTGACCTAGTGACCTGTGTGAATGAATCGGGTCCTGAATCATCACTTTTGCCTATGCAATCTATGTCATCGTTGCGATAAGTAGGTCCTAAGGCGTTTTCGGTTATTCGTGTAATATATTTCATCATGAAATATGCTGGTTCAGAAGTCGAAGTCCACTTATGTGGGTTATGCGTTTAACCTACAGTAGGATTAATGCCGTAAAATTACATTTCTAAGAAGAATGTGCGAAAAACAATATATGATAGAAAACCTAAGAAATGAAAGTAAGGCGGATGAAAATTCGTCCTAAATAAAATTAGAAAAGCTAACCAAGTTGATCTGGACATATGGAACGAATATATAAAGAAAAAATTGGTTAAAATGATATATAGCAGTAGTGTGAATTGAAAAAAATAGTCGAAGGAGGCCAAAAAATCCTTGGGATTTACTGAATGGCGGCCAGTTCGATGTTGAAACGATCGACGAGCGTTCGTGTCACGGTGTGTGAATGTAGAAGAGGGGCGAAAATTATGCCAGAATAGAATATTGTATCGTGCCTACCCCTTCGGGAAAACGGCGAAATAGTTAGTTAGTTAGTTAGCGAAGTGGATTTTTAATAATCTGGTATACAGGCAATTCACGAGTCATTTCATAAAGTATATTTTTCCACATTTAATTTTAATTACCGTACTTTTGCTAAAGCAATTATGAAAAAAGTTCATGTTTATTATTGAAGAACTTATTTAAATCAGCAATAAAACACTATCGGACGATTAAAAAATTAACTGCGCAAATAATTTAATATAATTTTAATTGAATGAAGTTTTATCTAGTCATTAGATATCACACATTGCATATCATATAACATATACTCGTAGTAAACATTTTATACGTGAAACTCTAAAAACCTGGTCTAGTTGCTGTTTCAATGAAACATATATGAAATTATTAGAAACTCAAATAGAAGGAATATTCACAATAACAAAAATGAATAACCGAAGTTTTTGTGAACCTTATTCTACTTGTTGTTCCTCTCATATCTGAGGTTGGACAACATCATGGCTATTTCTACCTTTGATACCGCAGTTCTAAATAGGGATGTCGTACTGCAACTGAACCTTACTACTATCTATGGCCATACAACCCTTGAAGAGTTTCAGCCTCCTTGATGACTTTTTACCAAGCTCCTCGATCCTGCGCCTTTTGCTCCCAGCAGTCCGATTCGCCCAACCTAGCCAGGTCAGCCAGAACATTGTCCATTTTGCGCTGTCTAGGTCTTCCTAGAGGTCTTACTCCAGTTGGTCTAGACGCGTACGGGGTCTTGTTGCTCTGGTCTGTTCGGCTCGGCAACTGCACCATTCTCGAATATTTTACAGATAGTTTTTTTTTTGTTTTTTGTTAATTTTACCTTAGATAATCAGCAAAACTTTGTTTTAATCGTTTCTCATAATGTATCAGAAGTATTACAGTTTCCTGCGCATTATAGTCTTGACAATTTTTTTTCTTCATTCGCTGCAGTACTTTCACGTTTGTGACTCTCTCTGTCCATTATATTGCTAACTAACTAACTAACTAACTAACCATCACACTATTTTCCCGGAGGAGTAGGCAGAGAGGGTGGATCGCCACATTGTTCTATCCTGACATAATTCTCGTGCCTCTTTTACATTCACACATCGTGACATTCACGCTGATATTGCTAACATATTTAAATTGATTTCTCAAATTATTACAAATACCAAGAACCAGCTTATATAGAACATATCACACGTTGTCTTTCTTTTTTAATTTTAAATTGTATTGTTATTATTTTATAGATAATATATTTTAAATTTAAATTATGAATATTATTTTTTGTTTTGATATAAAACTCCATATTATTATTATTATTGTTTCCTTGTATACAACAGATCGTTTGAATGCAATTACTGTATACATTTATTTTATTTTTTAGCTATTATATTGAATCTTATGACATGTGGTAGGTAGCTAATCTATCGCTCTTTTATTGTCACGTGAATTCTACACCAGACCAAAGACAGTGTGACAATCACTCTGCCATCGCCGAGAATCGAACCCAGGACCTTTGGTATGGAAGTCAAAGCTTTTACCATTTTGCCACAAAGGGCGTTGTGATTAAATAATCAATACGAATGAAAACGTCATATTTTATGGGAATGACATGTTTCGCCTTTCTAAGGCATTATCAAAATGCAGTATTTCCTCGTTTGTCAGTCTCTTAGGCATTATCAAAACATCAAAAAACCCTTCTAAGGCATTATCAAAATATTTTGATAATGCCGTAGAATGGCAAAACATGGCATTACCATAAAATATAATAAAACTTCTAGAAAACTGACGTTTTCATTCGTATTAATTATTTAAAAATGGATATGTCCATCGGGTACGGGCCTGTCTTGCTATATATCCAGCCCACTGCCACTTCAATTGGGTTGTATGATCCATGATATCGAACTCTAGTTCAGCGTCTTATTTCTTTATTTCGTATATTGTCTCGAAGATTCCGATCGAGCTTTTGCCTCTCCTTGGATCGTTGTATGCTTTTAAATTTATAGACAATTTTTGCTGTGATGATGGTTTACTATTTTAATAGGCCGAGACATAGAGGGCTCCCTCAGCTTACCCGAAGTTGTTATAGGCGCAGCGGCGCCTTTCGTCAGCTTCACTCGTGCACTCCCTAGGCCCATCCATGCGGGACTTACGTTAAGAAAATAATAATATATATATATACATATTTGCAACCAAGGGAGACCCAGACCATGTTTAAGCTACGCTTCTCTCCCTCGAAGTCCCGCCGTACACACATAGCAATACAACAGCAAAAAAATATATACAATTTATACATATAGATGTTTTCAACTACTTCCACTTTTGTAATTATTTCGACAGTGACTGATGCCAACAGGCTCATTGACTTCGACAGACTGGTCTGTCTGTCAATGCCATCAAATGTATTCAGTATTGTGTCATCAATGTAATGCGGGACTAACGTTAAATAATAATATATGCATATTTGCAACCATGGGGGACCCAGACCACATTTAAGCTACGCTACTCTCCCTTGATGTCCCGCCGTATATACATAGCAATACAACGGCAGAAGAAAATACACAATTGATACATAAATATGTTAGAGAAAGAATAAAAAAAGAAATAATGCACATTGGATGGTTGTCTAGTAGAACACAACGCACATCGTCTTTCAGTAAATCCTACTGATTTATTTTTATTTTACCCTTCTATTGTCAGCCCTTAACTTCACTGCCACACCTAAGTTACTTAATAAGTGGAAGTGATAATACAAAACAAAAACTATGAAAAGGAAAATATTTGTCGTTGTAACAAAATTCATTGAGTGTCACTTATTTCGCCACTCTAATTTTGGAACTTTTCCAAACTGGTCAACAATATAACGACTCTGTTAAACAAAGCGATACGATCCCAAACATTTGTCAAATCTGTCACGGCCTTAGCACAAAGAGGCAAAACCCAATTTCTGCTTATTGGTATATTCACACAACAAACTAGAGATGTTCCGACCGCAGAATATTGCGGTTACAGATGTGAGATTTATCTGCGGACGTTCTTTTTTATACGCACTATTTTAGGTACCCATTTTTCTTTCAAGTTCTTAAAACAAAGATGAAAAACTTAATTTTATACAACTAAATAAACAAACCACCACGTTGATCCCTCCGCAACGTTAGTCAGAGATATTGTACCGAAAAAATGTGGTTTTACAGAAGTTATGTTATGTTAGTGATTTATTTTGAGTTTTTTGATGCTAAAACTTTAATCATAAAATATGTAAAAATGATAACGAGTATATAAACCATTTATATAAAATAAAATGTGAAGACGACCTTCGTGGCAGAGTGGTTACGAGCTCTGACTTCCATGCCGAAGGTTCTGGGTTCGATTCCCGGCGATGGCAGTGTGATTGTCACACTGTCTTTGGTCTGGTGTAGAATTCATGTGACAATAAAATGGCAATAGATTGGCTACCTATCACATGTCACGAGAATCAATATAATAGCTAAAAATATTAAAAATGTATACAGTAATTGGGTCAAAACGACCTGTTGTGTACATAAAAAAAAATTAAATATTTACTTTGGTAATCGAAATCACCGCTGTATATTTTATACTTTAATTTATCATATATCTTTGGCCGAGTAGTAAGTGCACTGTTTGCCACCCCGAAGTTTCTGGGTTCGATTCCCGGTGAGGGCAATGTGATTGTCACATTGTGGTCTGGTGTAGAATTTACGTGACAATAAAATGGCGATAGATTAGCTACCTATCACATGTCACGAGAATCAATATAATAGCTATAGTACCCTATACATCGATTTGGCTCATGCTGTCATTATGTAAAAGAGCTTCTTCTTCTTCTTCTTCTTTTGATAGATCTGACGATCTGTGACACAGAAATCATATCTCGTCGGATGATGAGATCCAGCTGTCCCTCCATCTCTTAGGCGGTCTTCCAGGTGGGCGGTGTCCGGAAGGGATTTCATAGGCGGCTGTATACGCGAGTCTGTCACCATTCATTCGGGCTACATGGTCCCTCCAGTATCTTCTTCTGGATCTACTCCACTGAACGATATCCTCTATTTCGCAGGTTTTCCTTATGTCTGCGTTGCGGACACGATCTCGGAGGGTTTTTCCAGTAATTGATCTTAGGACCTTCATCTCCGATGTTCTAAGTAGTCCCTTGGTTCGCACAGTGTCAGCCCGCGTCTCTACAGCGTACGTCATGATGGGTCGCACGCATGTTTTGTATATTCTGATCTTGCTGTCGATACTGTCGGTAAAAGAGCGATTCAACAAAATAATAATAATAATAATAATAATAATTCAAATATTAAATACGTGTTTTGAAAACGTGTCGTGGTTAATATGTTTATGTGTATAAATTTATTTAATAAATTAAAGTGGAACATAAGTAACCCTGTTTTTTCAATACCAAAGTTTTTACATTGGAATTCCATAGTATTAACCCCTTACCTTTTAATAAAGTGAAATAAAATACTTTTTTCAAATGTATTTATCTCAAGGTATTATGATAATATTCAATCTTAATCATCAGAAAGGCGATAAAATAGCATATATCCATCAGCACATATCTTTTGATGAGTTATACAACTTTGAAAACATATGAGGTGCTGTAATTTATAAAAAAAATATTGAATATTTGGTTTCATTTAAAAAATATTAAATAACCAGCTCGCAAGTTGTCATGCCGTTTTCCCCGAAGGATAGAAAAAAATACTGAAATTTTCTGTTATACTTCTGTCGATTTCTCAACAATCATATATTATGTCATACAAGCACCAAATTTTTTGAATTTTCACATGACTGACAATTAATATTTAATCTTTTAAATCGTGCAGGTATTCCACGATCTTTCTCTATTTCTCGTTACATTCACATCGTAAACGTATACTTTCTTAACTATACATTCTTCCTCATTGCTTGCCATAATTTGTGTTATAGATGTTTATTTGTCTTTTTTATACACTTTGTATATACTCGTACAACACTAACTTAAATTTAAAAAAAAATTACATTTCAGACATATTTCGGACAAGCGGTCCTTCCTCAATGATAAATTATAGATACATATTTAAAATATTATAAAATTGTTTTCACTTTTAAATATGTGACTTTATAATATCAATGAGGAAGAACCGGTTGTCCGAAACATGTCTGATGTGTAATTAATTTTTTTTAAAGTTAGTGTTGTATTTACAAATTATATAAAAAATAAAAAGAAAAATATTTATTCTTCATTAATAATTTTCATTTATCCAAACTATCCTAATGAACCTTTCATTATAATGAAAACTATTTAAATATTGTAACAAACTAATTAATTAACCATCACGCCGTCTCTGGGAAGGGAAAGGCGGCAAAATCATCACGCTATTATTTCTATACATCCTCATCTCTTTTCATTCGTCTTTGGCCTTCTTCCCTCCGCTGTTGGATATAGGCCTCCTCCATTTTCCTCCATTAGTCGCTGTCTTGTCTCTTGAAGGGACAAGACAGGGACTTCTCATAAAATGAGTTTTCTTTATTAACCCTTGTTGTGCGGCTAGCTTCATTTGGAGTAAAAAAGTTATCTCGAACTGTGCTTGACTACACTTACAACCCACACGTATAGTCCCAGTTCATAGTAATATTACGTACAATTTAGTAGCAATGAATAAAAGAACAACAACAACAAACCATCACGCCGTTTCCCCGCAGGGGTAGGCAGAGAGAATGGACCGCCACACTACTCTATCCTGGCAAACCTCTCTAGCTTCCTCCACATTCATACAACGAGTCATACACGCACGTCGATTCCTCCGACTTCTAACATGACCAACCTTTTAAATTTGATTAATTTGGTCATGCCATGTTTTCCTCGGTCTGCCTCGACTTCGTACCCCATTTACATCATTAACGTATACTTTCTTAACCATTCTTTCTCCATCCATGCGTTCCATATGTCCGAACCAACGCAGCGATCCTTTCATACTTTTGTTCATTATACCTTCTTCCGCTCTACATTCCTTTCTTATATCAGCATTTGAGATTCTGTCGTATATCGTTCTACCACACATACGTCTTAGGGACCTCATCTCTACCGCATTTATTCTACTCCCATCCTTCTTTTGCCAGTTCCATGCTTCGCTTCCATACATTAAGGTTGGGACCAGAACTCCATTGTGAACGGCCGTTTTCGCTTCCATTGATAAATTCTTGTTTCCAATAACTATTTTTAAAGCTCCATTCACTTTGTTACCCGCACCAACCCTTCTTTCGACGTCACTATCCGTTCGGGCATCTACTGTGAACATGCTACCTAAATACACAAATTCCCTCACCTGTTCCAAGTTCTCTTCGTTCACACTTATATTACAAACTGTCATTTGCTCTTCCCTCTCGAAAACCATCACCTTTGACTTTCCGACATTCATCATTAAATCATTTGACTTGCATACCTCATTCATTCTCGACACCAAGACTTGTAATTCGTCCGCACTATCCGCAACGAGAACGGCACCGTCCGCGTAAAGCAGACAGTTTACAGACAGATCACTCATCTTAGCACCAGCATTTATACCTCTAAGTTCTTTCATACACTTGTCCATATACAGATTGAACAACCATGGAGACATCACGCAGCCCTGCTTAACACCCTTCGTGATATCAAACCAAGGCGTGATGTCTCCATTTACCTTAACACTGGCAGTGCTCCCTTCGTAGAGAGAAGCAACCGCCCGTATCAGTTTTGTGCTCACTCCGTATTCGGACAAGATTGACCACAGTTTATCTCTGTTCACTTGATCATAGGCTTTTTGCAAATCGACAAACGCACAAAAAAGCTTACGGTTTTTGGCCATAAACTTCTCCGCAAGCGTTCGAAGTGCAAAAATCTGATCCATACATCCTCTTCCGGTCATAAAAGCGCCTTGAACATCCCATACTCTTTCAGTCGTCGTCTTTTTTACTCTTTCTATTAAAATTCGGCCGTAGAGTTTACTAATAAAAGAACAAAAGTGTGTAAAATACTTAATACGAATGAAAACGCCGGTTTTCTAGAAGTTTTATTATATTTTAAGGGGTAACATGTTTGCCCTTCTAAGGCATTATCAAATGTATAAAAAAATATTAACTTAGGGCGAAACATATCATTCCCATAAAATATTAAAACTTCTAGAAAACTGATGTTTTCATTCGCATTAATTATTTAATATGGAGTTTTACATCATTGTTCAAGAAACAATACATTTATAAGATACATTTAAATATGAACTGCAAATGTAGTCTACCACAGTTCGAAACCAATTTTCAGACTGCAAATGAAGCAAGCCGCACTATAGAGGTTAAAGTATTTAGTTTAACGATTACGTGTTTCAAAGTTGTTGATAATGTTTAATTACATTTTTATCGGGGTAAGTTAACTACAGGCTCCTTTCTATTTGAGTTTGGTCCTGCAACACATAATAACTAAGTTTTAGTATTCACAATATTATTCCCTCACCCGAATCATAGACAGCAAGAGCAGACGTAAAAGTTTTCAGTAAGCCGACCGAGCTGGGTGCACTGCATACGAAGATAGTAGAGGACTGTGCGCTGAAATAAGCTGTAATAATGTGCCAGGGGCAAGTCATGGATTTAATTATCAATATTAGAGTGTAATAAGTGACAATCTTTGTGGTAGAGGGGCAAGACTCATGACCTACCGAAGGCCCCGGGATCGATTCCCGGCGATTTTACTTTTTCTTTTACACTTTTACATAAAATATGAGACGGTCAGTCAAATATAGTGTGGTACACTCAAAGCGCTGTTTATACGCGACTTTGTTTCCGATGTTCACAAAATACCTCCTAGACCGGGAGCTGGAGGGAGTTGAGTATGCAAAATATGAGGACCGCACTTTGTTCATAGTTTTTAACGCAGAAAAGCTTGCAGATAATGAATCTGAATGTTGCCAGGAGGTTTAATGGTCCAATTTTTTTATACCCCACCCAAGATAACAAGTAAATAGACTAAAAAAATGCTTTGGAACTATTTTAATGATTGTTTTAGTGATAATTTCCAGGTCGACAGCCATTTACATCCAGCTAGGCTTGCATTTAATAAAAGGTCGAAAATAATGGAATCAAATAATATAGACCTAAAACTGAGAATACTCCTCATCAAGACCTATGTATGGAGTATATTGATGTATGGCTGCGAGACATGGTGCCTATCCGAAAGAGATAAGCGGAGACTAGAGGCTTTTGAGATGTGGTCCTATAGAAAAATATTAAATATTCCTGGAGAGACCACATCACGAATGAGGAAGTTCTTCAAGGTATCGAAGGAGGAAGGCACCTGCTCAGGACCTTGTCCGAAATGCGTGCAAGATGGATCGGCCATTTAATACGTCAAGAAGGTCTCTTGCATGCCATAATGGAGGGTATGACCGAGGGGACGAACTCTAAGGGACGCCCACGCCGAGAGTACCTGGAGGACCTGTTGGTGGACATGCGCTGCTCATCATATGCAGATTTCTAAAAAGCCGCACAAGAGAGGGAAGAATGGAAGAGAAGAATTGAAGAAATTGCTCGAAACCAATCGCAGGATTGAAACTTTCTAACTAACTAACTTTTACATGATATATATTAATTTGATAAAAAAAAAGTTTATGGACTGTTGTCACACTTGGCATAGCCTGTATCATGACAACTATTATACATAAACTAGCATGTTAGTGGAATTGTTAGTAAAATGGCGGGTTGTTAGTATTTGTAAGTAATATTGTGGTAACATTGGTAAGAGACTTATCGCTACATGACAATATAATTAAAATTAAATGCTAGGAATATTTTAGACACTAATCTTCATGATTTTATGATGATAATAAAATTACCATAGAATCGTGCAGATTTAATCAAAGTCGTATATTTTAATACAATTGAAAATATCTCATTTTTTAGAAAAAAAATATTCTTATTCACATTTTATACCATATACCATATTTTTTTTAATTGAATTTTAAGGAAAAAGACATACACAAAAAGCACGACAACTATATTTTGACTAAATAAATATAATGTGTACTCGGCGTGATACTGACAAAAGAGGGATGAAAATAGAATAAATGCAGTAGAAATGAGATCTCTCAGACGAAACTGTAAAAATCTGTGTATGATAGGGTGTCGAATGGATAAAATAAGATGTGAATTCAGTGTGAATGAAATTGCTATGAACAAAATAATGACATTTATATAGTTATGGAATGAATAAAGAAATAATGATTAAAAAAGTATATGTGAAAGATGTAAATGGAACTAGAAATAAAGGAAGAACGAGGCAAACGTAGATGATCAATTAAATCGCGAGGTGTCGGAAAAATTGACGTGCGTGCATGACACGATGTATGAATGTACGATGTATGAAGTATGTCAGAAGAGATAAGTAAGACAGTTCATTCTTTCTGCTCACCCTTTCTGAGAAACGTTTTGATGGTTTGTTGTTGCCGGAAAACTCATTAAATATTTATGTTTTTCACATCGTACTTGAACCTTATACCAAAAATTGTATTTTATGGTATAGTATTTTAACTCAAGGGGAATCGTTGAGTTAGTAACTCATTATGGTACTAACAATGTTTTTTTTTTAATTTTAAATAAGTTAACGGCGTAATCACTGTGAAATTTTATAATAATGTTTTATTACGGATAATTTTTTTTTTTCCCACTTAGGTGTTTATTTTTCTCTAAATGTTTCGAAGACTTTGCATCTTTATCATTTATAAACTGAGTTTAAATCAAATAGAAGTTCATTTTAAATAATGAAAACAAAAAAAAAAGGATACAAAATTTCTTTATAATTATGTATATTGTGTGCTTCCACTTGTGTTTATGTTCAACCGGTTTCGGCAGCTTGCTGCCATCTTCTGTTCTGTTGAAGACTGGAAACCTGGTCCACCAGAAGATGGCAGCAAGCTGCCGAAACCGGTCGAACATCAACACAAGTGGAAGCACACTTAATACATAATATTATAGAAAATTATTATGTATTAAGTGTGGCGGAGTGGTAAGAGCTCTGACTTCCATACTGAAGGCCCCGGGTTCGATTCCTGGCGATGGCAGTGTGATTGTTACACTGTCTTTGGTCTGGTGTAGAATTCACGTGACAATAAAATGGCGATAGATTGGCTTCCTATCACATGTCACGAGAATCAATATAATAGCTAAAAAATAAATTGTTAACAGTAATTAGATCTAAACAACCTGTTATATACATAAAAAAAAATGTCAATTTTTTTTGTTTTCATGAGTTTATACCGTTATCTCAACGATGCAATCTAAGAAACATGCTGACGAAAATACACTTAAAATTGGAATAAAGTGTTTTAATTAATAAAAATGAGCAAAAGGTGTTAATTTCAAAGTTTCATTAAAAGTTTTACTTGTTAAGAAAATTGTATTTCAGCGCAGGGACAAAAATTCTCCTGGACATCTACAGGACTTAACCGGTAATCGGTTCGGAAAGAAGGATAATAAAATATCCCTCGGATCCCTACCGCCCTCCTTGTTTGTTACGACAAATCCTTTAAGGACGTGCGCGATTTTTTGCATCAATGTCTACGTTGCATTTTCACCCTATTTTCTTTATCCTTAAAGGCATAAGCTGCTTAGAACTTATGTTATTATTGAAATAATATTACTATAAATATTATTTCAATCTCCTACAGGAATCATATAGGATATTCAGAGCGTTTAAAATGTTTTTTTTTAAATAGTCCATTGTTTTGGCCGAAACTCTATGATATTTTAACATTTAATAACTGTTAATTCAAAAACTTTGTTTTATATCACAAATTGTATTTATTTTACTTTACGACAGCTGTTTCATCAACCAATGTTGACATCATCAGGTGTTACAAAAATATATATCAAATGTCAAAATTTCGTAATTTTTAGAATCTTTGTGTATTTGCTCCTAAGTCAATTTGAATAATTTATTTGATGTAATTTTGAAATTCTTGCTGAAATTGAGTTAGGTACCTAAATATTTTAATTTAAAGAACGGTTAGTTACTGTTTATAAGAGAAAATATTAAAGGTGGAAAATATAATAATAATAAAAATAAATAAAAATAAAATAATAAACAACAATAAGAAGGAACAATTACACAATGTATAGAGTCAAAAACAATAAAACATTATGAATTAAAAACGATAAACAATAACAGGAAGTACATAGATTCATGTACATAGTACATGGTGTTTTTTTTTTTTTAATATTCATTAAAATGTGTTCTGTAGATGTTTTATTACATGTTTATGAGAGTAACATGTTTCACCTGGCTTGAAAATTATCTAATAATAATGTTATTACATCAATCATGTATACGAGTAATATTGCAATATTGCAGAGTGCATGTAAAACGAATCTTAACACAAGATATGAATAATTCTAATTGAGGTGGTGACATTTCATCACCGTTTGACTGCTCAATCGATGTATTGATTCAACATATTAACCATCTAAATTCTCGGACAGTATGGTATGAAATAATGTAATCCTTCTCTTCTATATACGCCATACTTTGTGTTGTTATGATGGTTTATTTCTATTTTTCTTTTTTATGCACTTTGTATATACTCGTACAACACTTTTATTAAAAATAAAATTATAAAGACATGTTTCGGACAAACCGTCCTTCTTTAGTAAAGATATATATTTTTATAAAAATGTTATGAAATTGTTGTTTACATGATCTGACAGATGTTATAAAGAGTTATTTTGGAACGTTTATGCTTTTGTTATAACAAATATTATGATTCAATTAAAAATTAAAAATAACAATTTTAGGTTCTTAGTGGGGTTTAAGTATTAACTCAGAACATAAAAAATAAATCAAAGATTCGAATTGACTTTAAATTTATATGATTATTTATAACACTATCTATATTTTTAATAGTTTTTTTAATTTTAAAAATTCGAGATTGCTTAAAGTTATATTTCTATTATTAGCATGCAAAATTTCAACGCCAATATCTTGAATAAATGAATGATCTTTTTCTATGAGATGGTTAGTAAATATAATATTTTTATAAATATGTATCTTTACTGAAGAAGGACTGTTTATCTGAAACATGTCTATATAATTTTATTTAAAAATAGAAATAATGTAATACTATTTCAATTTAAAAAGTCTTGATATTGAAATGCGACCCATCTCGTCACCAGTTCGTCATCTCCCCGAAGAGCTAGGCAGAAAGAATGGACCGATACACTGTTCTGTCCTGACATACTTCTATCGATTTCTTAACATTTATATACCGTATCATGCACGCACGTCAATTTTAAACTCCTCGCGTGGCCGATATTTAATTATTGATTGATTTGATCGTGCCTTTATTTTTTTTATAGTCTTCTATACTCCTGACCAAGTAGTCCTTAATGACCAATTACTGTTTGCTTACTCCCCTTTGTAAACAAAAAAAATATATTCCTGGAATCGGTTACTGTCGAAACATCGTTTCGTTTAATTCCAGACCTTAGCAGCTATTTGGATGGGGAAAACCGAATAAAACCAACCTTATGGACCAAAAACTATAACATTTCATATTTCAATTCAGTTATAATAAAAACAAAAGTACAATTTTTTTCAAACGTTATATATAAATATGTAAGCTATAATAAAATTAAAAATCCATTGTATTAAATACGAACCTCCTTGAATACCTGTAATACGAATATTTAAATTCAGTAAAAAAATGGTGTTCTTGTGCCGACTCTTATGTATGGAAGTAAAGCATGGAACTGGCAAAAGAAGGATGAAAGTAGAATAAATGCACTAGAAATGAAATCTCTAAGACGATTGTGTGGCAAAGCTGTATATGATAGAGTGACAAATGCAAGTATAAGAAGTGAATGTGGTGCGAATGAAAGTGTTATGAACAAAATAAGGAAAGGGTCATTAAGATGGTTTGGACACATAGAAAGAATGAGTGAAGACAGAATGGTAAAGAAGGTATATTTAAACGGCGTGAACGGAGCCAGAAAAAGAGGAAGGCCGAGGAAAACGTGGCACGATCAAATCAGAATGTCGGTCACGTGAAGAGTCGGAGAAATCGACGTGTGTGCATGACAAGATGTATGAATGTAAAGGACACGAGAGAAGTATGTCAGGACAGAACAGTGTGGCATTCCATTCATTCTGCCTACCCCTCCGAGGAGACGGCGTGATGGTTAGTTAGTAAGTTAGTTAAATTCAGTAAATTTTACATACATATTTGAAGATTATTTTTGTAAGGAATTATGTTTATCACCCCTGATCTGTATGTATATAAAGGACTCAGTTTGAAATAGTGTCACCAGTCTATCGATGCCAGTGAGCCTGGCGAAACTGGTCGCTGTCGAAATAAAGACAAAAGTAGAAGTAGTTAAAGAACATCTTTTTATTTAATTATTATTCTATATCTAGTTCCGTATACGTAATAATTTACATATAATCTTTTACAGTTAACACATATCTCCCATGGATGGAGGACGGTTCTACGGATTGCATGAGCGAAACTGACGAAAGGTCGCCGCTGCGTCCTATAACATCTTTGGGTAAGCCCTGGGTAACTGACTTTGCGTTTATTTAACTCTATGTTTGTTATTAATACGAATAAAACGTATGTTTTTATGTGAATGATATGTTTTGCCTGTCGAAGGTTATGTCAAATGTCATTCACATAAAATATAATAAAATTTCTAGAAAACAAAGGTTTTCATTCGTATTGATCATTTGATATGGGTGTTTTACTTAATTGTTCAAGAAAAATTTGTTTGTTCCAAATTTATTCTCTCACCGTGACGAAGCTCCGGCGAGAGCGAAACCGGTTGGTTTTAACAACTAAAGTGGTTTAGATACAAAAAAGTGTATTAATATTTTTATTTAATAATGCGGTAGAGATGAGGTCCCTAAGATGTATGTGTGGTAGGTCGATATACAACAGAATCTCAAATGCTGATATAAGAAAGGAATGTAGAGCGGAAGAAGGTATTATGAACAAAATTATGAAAGGATCGCTGCGATGGTTCGGACATATGGACATATGGAACGCATGGATAGAGAAGGTATAGTACGGAGTCGAGGCCGACCGAGGAAAATATAGCATGACCAAATTAATCAAATTTTAAAATTTGGTCATATTAGAAGTCAGAAGAATCGACATCTGTGTATGATTCGCTGTATGAATGTGGAGGAAGCTAGAGGTTTGTCAGGATAGAGTAGTGTGGTGGTCCATTCTCTCTGCCTACCCCTACGGGGAAACGGCGTAATGGTTTGTTATTTTGATGTTTTATAAAAAAAATACATTAACGTAACAGTTAGTTTAGAAAATACAATTTTTATTAAAAACATATTCTTTTAGAATTGAATTATTTCCGTTATGAAAATTTCGCAGTTGAAGAGTTTATAATTTAAGTATTGTCTCCAGGGAGGAAGGCAGAAGGGCCAAGTTAGATTTTTTTCATGAAGATCGAGTGCTTTTAGCAGCAATGTTTTTTTTGTATTTAGATGTATTTTATTTCTTAAATTTAAGGATTTTTTTGGAGGAAATTTACTTTGAAATGGAAACAAATAATTTTTCTAATAATATTTTTAGAATTTTGACTAAAAAACGTTTATTTTTGTAACCCCGACGAAACTCTGGAGCAAACTGGCATAAAACAAAATAATCTTGTGTATAAATAAAATAAAGGGTTATACAATATTTTTAATAATCTTCTTATTCTTCTTCGTTTTAAAATAAATTTTCTCCACTGCTCGTTAAAGACCTCTTCTAAACTCTTCCAATATTATATCTTGTGGTATCTGTTGCCACCTATGACCCACAAGTTGGATAATATCATCCGTCCACTTTTTTTGGGGTCTTCCTATGCATCTTCTGTTGTTCCAAGGCATCCACTCCAAGGTCTTAGTGACCACCTGAGCTCACCCTGTCTCACCATAATCCCCGACCACTGCCATTTTAGCTTTGCTGTTCTCTCTAGGATATCTGTAACCAACTAACTAACTAACAATCACGCCGTCTACCCAAAGGGGTAGGCAGAAATAATGGACTGCCACGCTTTTCTTTCCTGACATATTTCTCTCGCTTCCTCAACATTCATACATTGTGTCATGCACGCGCGTCGATTTCTCTGACTCCTCACATGGCCGACATTCAATATTTGATTTATTTGATTGTGCTACGTTTTCCTCGGTCTTCCTCTATTTCTGGTTTCATTTACATCATAAACATATAATTTTTTTTACCATTCTTTCTTCATTCATTCTTTCCATATGTCCAAACCATCTTAATGATCCTTTCATTATTTTGTTCATGACACCATCATTCGCACTGCATTCACTTCTTAATTTTTCATTCGCCACTCTATCATACACAGAGTATCTACACATTCGCCTAAGAGATCTCATTTCTACTGCATTTATTCTACTTTCATCCTTCTTTTGCTAGTTCCATGCTTCGCTTCCATACATAAGGGTCGGTAGAATAACACAATTGTGCACTGCCATTCTAGCTTTTTTGGATAGATTTTTGTTTGCGATGACAACAAGGATATCTGTAACCTTTGTTATTTTTTAAAATGCCACACTACAAATTAAGAACTTTACGCGAAAGTAAATTTGATGTGTTTTAATCAAAATTGGGGCATAGTGGACACAAAATTTTGGTGATTAGTGTGCAAGCCCGAATCTCATAGCGGAGTTATGAAGGATTATGGTAATTGCATGGTTCACGCTGCCAACATACTGTTTAGCCCAATGACGCAGTTAATACTCACGTAATGGGTTGCAGATTTTATGCATGTGTCATAGTACATTCGAGATGTATTATGGAAATCACGTGACGTAAAATTAAATTTACATTTTAAAACCATCACGTTGCATTCTGACGAATATAGAGCCATATTTTAAAACGCATTTAATTTTTGCAAATTCGAAAGAATCGTTATTTTAAAATCATCAGCTCTCCCTTGTTTTCGACGACCTCCGTAGTAGAGTGGTAAGAGCTATGACTGCCACCCCGATTTGCAGTATGATTGTCATACTGTCTTACATCTGGTGCAGAATTCACGTGATTGCATCATAATTAAAATAAAAAATATATATCCATTATTTTTTTTACTTGTGTTGTCTTTGAGAATTGATACCTTGATTTTAAAATTTTCAAGGGGGTGTAAACTAAGTTTGTAAAATAGTGCTTTTGAGTGTGTCTATTTTGTGGTTCCATGAGTTAACTAAAAAGCAACCCTACATTCGCAACTGAGGGAACCATGGAAAACCTGAGTCAGGACACGGTGTCCCTGTGAAGAAAATACATACCATATATAAGTTGTTGGTCCCCGCAAACCCTACAAAATCGCAGACGTTATCCTTCTTCCCAAGCCAGGCAAGGACCCAACAGCTCCTTCAAATCATAGACCAATTAGTCTTCTTCCTTGCACTGGTAAATTGTTGGAAAAACTCATACAATCAAGACTCAAAACAACACTTCACGAACAGAGTACCATTCCAGATTTTCAACACGGATTCCGTGCCCAACACTCCACACAACATCAGCTACTTCGTGTAGTTGAACTTATTGCCACAAACTTTAACACGCGCAAATTCACCACTTTCTTTTCCCTAGATGTCAGTAAAGCATTCGACCGCGTCTGGCACACCGGCCTGTTATACAAAATGGGAAAAGCAAACATCCCACTGCCTATGATTCAACTCATAGCCAGCTTTCTGTCCGATCGCCTTTTCAGCGTCAAAATCAACAAGGCCAAATCCCTTGTACGCCCTATCAGAGCAGGAGTTCCCCAAGGTTCAGTAATGGCTCCTACTCTGTTCAACATCTACTGCAGTGATATCCCTCTTCCCCGAGATCAGAACACCCACATTGCCCAATTCGCTGACGATACGGGCATCATCTCCAGTGCTAAAAGGCCGCTTCTCGCGACCCGCAGGGTGCAAAAACAGGCCGATGTGCTAGAGGTGTGGTGCAGAAACTGGCGCATTACCATCAATCCGAGTAAAAGCGCAGCGACCCTTTTCAGTAAAAGACACATTCCTCCAAACATTCCCAACATAAAAATGTTCGGCCAAGACGTTCCTTGGACCAAAACAATCAAATACCTTGGGCTCACCTTGGATTCTAAGCTGACATGGAGGCCACACATTACAAATAAAGTCAAAGCCGCGTCAAAAGCAATCTCAGCCCTCTACCCAATGTTAGCTAGAAACAGTAAACTAAGCATCGACAATAAACTCCTGATATACAAAACGGTTATAAGGCCGATCTTCACTTATGCAGCCCCAATCTGGGGCTATGCAGCTTCGAGTCACATACAAAAACTCCAAATCCTGCAAAATAAGGCTATCCGTTTATCGCTTGGTGCGCCTTTATGGACCAGGATTACACAACTGCACCTAGAATCGGGAATCCCGATGATAGATGAATTCATTCTGAAACTTGCCGAACGTTTTTACAAAGGACTCCCTTCACATCCCAACCCCACAATAAAAGACCTCTCTAATTACGACCCAAACACTTCCAGCCGCCACAAGCGCCCAAAATCGATTCTCCTTCAGAGGAACACTCCGGGCCACACAAATCATGCCCCGAATAAACTAACAACCCACCAAATCACCTTCCAACAATGTTCCCATCAGACGTAAGAGGAATAGCCACATGAGCTGAACCTCTGTAAGCCAGAAGATCCAAGTCCAAGTGGTCCCCGCAACGATCCACCACCGTGGTTTGCAAAATCAGCGAATCAAATGACTTTTATCTTGTTGCGTAGGATGACTGGGAGATAAACAATACGTGCATGACACGATGAATGAATATTAAAGATTCAGGGAAGTTTGTCAGGGAATAAGATAGAATCAGCGTAACAGTCCATTTTTTCTGCCTACTGTAATGGTTAGTTAGTTAGTTCTAATTAACACGAATGAAAACGTCTGTTTTTTAGAAGTTTTATTATATTTTATGCAAATAAAATGTTTCTCATGTCTAAGGCGATTCAAATGTTCATTTTTCCATTTTTGAAAATGCCTAAGATAAATCATTCACATAAAATATTATAAAGCTTCTAGAAAATATACGTTTTCATTCATATTAATTATTTCATTAAGGGTGTCATTCGTATTATTTATTTAATTAAGGATGTAAGGATTATTTAATTAAGGAGTTACACCCTTAAAAAACAGAAAATATCGATCAACCTGAAACGAAAAGTCTATGAAGCCTGCGATCTGCCAGTTGGTACTTATGATCTTGAAACTGTTGCATTGTCCAAACAAAGTGCCGAGAAACTACGAGTGACCCAAAGAGCCATGGAAAGAGCTTATAAGCCTAAGAGACAGAGTCGGAAACGATACGGTCAGAGAAAAACAAAGGTCACTGACATCATATACCGGGTGGCGTTTCTAAAATGGCAATAGGCAGGTCACGTAGCCAGAAGCTCAGATAAAAAGTGGACAATAAGACTGCTGACTTGGAGACCGTGGACGGCGAAGAGAAGTGCAGGGCGACCGCAACTACGGTGGAAGGATGATCTGAACAGACACGTCGGAATAACCTGGATGCAGTCTGCACAGGATAGAGTGACACAGAAACGAATGGAGGAGGCCTTTGTCCAGGAGTGGACGGGAATAGGCTGAGGAAGAAGAAGAAGAAGATAGAATCCACGTAACGGTCCATTAATTCTGCCTACTGTAATGGTTAGTGAGTTAGTTTTTATTAACACGAATGAAAACGTCTGTTTTCTAGAAATTTTATGGTGTTTAATGTGACTGAAATGTTTCGCATGTCTAAAGCTATTCAAATGACCATTATTTCACATTTGAAAATGCCTTAGATAGGCGAAATATATCATTCACATAAAATATTACAAAACTTCTAGAAAACAAACGTTTTCTTCTTCTATTCTTCTCCTTATATAGACCTTTGGTCAGTTCCAGAAATCAGGCTGGCCTCTCTTGAGAGGTTGACTCCCAACTATCTCTCCATCTTTTCGGCGGTCTTCCGGGGGGACGGCAGCCGGCAGGAATCTGATCCCTGGTGGGATCCATCCTTTGCACGTGCGCATTCCAGTATCTTCTGCGTTGTCTGCCCCATCTCACGACATCCTCCACCTTGCAGATCTCGTGGATAGCCGTGTTCCTCACGTTTTCATTCGTATTAATTTCCTCAAATTTTATTTGTATTTACTATTTAATATATTTAATACTATTTAATACATCATTATTCAAGAAACAATGAAGAGTCACCATCATTTCTACAGGCACATTTAATATAAAATTGTTTGGATGTTTAACTAACGAATACCCTTTTATATACTGAATCATACAACTCAATATGTATGTGTTTGATTTATATCTCAATAATAATAGCGAAACGTGATGGCTTCAATAATTCAATTGTGTATTTAATCTGCTTTGCACGTAATCGCTTATTTTATGAGTGTGTTGAAATTAATTAACGATTTTTCAGATGAAACGTTTGTTGTACGATCATTTTATATGGAACGCCAATATTAATGTATTGAAATCATTATTTTCATAACCGTTTACGAGTATATTATATTTGAGAACTTTTTTTGATATATTCAAAAACAAACAAAAAAACATAATGCTGTTTCTTCGAAAGGGTAGACAGAGAGAATCAACCGCTTCACTACTCTATCTTGACACACCTCTCTAGGTTCCTCCACATTCATACGATAATGATAAATTGTTTTTCGTTTGAAAAAACAATTATAAACTGTTTAATTATAAAACTTTGTTTATAACTAAACTATGTTAAGTTATAAAACAGCTGTTTCGTCAACCTATGTTAACAACATCAATGATATATCAACTTTGATATATAGTTGTAACACCTGATAAAAATGATATATTATTGTATAATAACACCTGATGATGTCAACATAGGTTGACGAAACATCGATTTTATAAATGCTTTTAATTAAACAAATATTAGTCTTTCTATGTTAAGTTTAAAAAGTGAATGGTGCGCTTAAAGTTGTCATCGCAAAGAAAAACCTATCCAAAAAAGCTAGAATGGCAGTGCACAATGGTGTTCTTCTACCGACCCTTATGTATGGAAGTGAAGCATGGAAATTGCAAAAGAAGGATGAAAGTAGAATAAATGCAGTAGAAATGAGATCTCTTAGACGAATGTGTGGATACTATGTGTATGATAAAGTGTCGAATGAAAATATAAGATGTGAATGCGGTGCGAATGAAGGTGTCATGAACAAAATAATGAAAGGATCATTAAGATGGTTTGGACATATGGAAAGAATGAATGAAGAAAGAATGGTAAAAAAAATATATGTTAATGATGTAAATGGAACCAGAAATAGAGGAAGACCGAGGAAAACGTGGCACGATCAAATAAATCAAATATTGAATGTCGGCCATGTGAGGAGTCAGAGAAATCGAAGAAGAAATCGACACAATGTATGAATGTTGAGGAAGCGAGAGAAATATGTCAGGAAAGAAAAGTGTGGCAGTCCATTCTTTCTGCCTACCCCTTCGGGGAGACGGCGTGATGGTTTTTTAACTGAAGATGAAGGTATGATCCGAAACATATCGTGATTTTTAATATTTTGTGGATTATATACAACGTTAATTTTCAATTTCCTTATTTCAGTGTTTTTCACTCTGTCTCGGAGTATCTTTACCAAAACTTTTAGAAAGTAGTCGTTTTAATTCGTATTAATTAAACATTTTTAGAGTTTAATAGCGTTTTCGGTATAACTTTGTTGATAGCACATAGTAATTTTTCTTCATTGCACAATACGAGTAAATTTGGTATAAATTTTTCTCTTGCTGTCGTGATGACATATTACTGATTAGGTTCCATGGGCTACAGGTGTTTTATTGAGATAATTTGGTTTATTTTTATGTACATCTTCTTCTTCTTCAAGTGCCCTGTCGGGTGCCCCCAACGTTGGAGATCTACGTTTAGATATATCCATAATCGATATACGACTAGGTATATCCATCAATGGGTTGCTATGGCTCAGTTTGGTTAAATGGAAACTGATCCTAAATGATGGTTCAATGTTCCCTATCCATGACCACCGGCCTATACCCGCCACTCTCGTCCTATATTCTGTACCCAGGTCCAATCGGCACCCACTTAAGGTTACTTCATGTCAAGGTCATTCGGTCTCCACCAAATACCTCAGCTCCTGTTATTCTATTACCTGTTAACTATTCTTCCTCCTCGCTATCTCCGACTACTCCACTCCTCCCTACCAGAGAAGTCATGTCCAAATGTCGAACCCAATGCACCACATCCTCGAAGAAACCCTTCTCTCACCATCCAACAATACCCAACCTCAATATTTAAGTAAGAAATTTCCAACATGTGGGGAAGAAAACCTTCCAGACTAGAATTACTGAGAAGTAAAAACACGCGTGAATTCAAATGCAACGTTGTGTAAAAAAAATCAATCAATTTTAGATTTAAAACACGAACTTTAACATTTTATTTTATATATATTTCTAAATAAAACTGGGTCTCATGAAGCTAATGGTTAAAGCTTTGCAATTAAAGGAGACTGTTACTATGTTAATATATTATTCCGGCATTTTCTAGTCTGTTATTTGAAAAGATATAGGCAGTGTGTTTGATGATCCTTAGATTTGGCAGCTCCTGAAAGACGAAAATTTTTTCAGAACAATGATAAAAATTCAAAAGAATGTATGTTTAACTTATTGAAAGTCAAGGCATTAACACTGTGGAATTCCATAGTAATCTACTTTGGGAATTAATTAAACATTGTTTAGACCACTTTTTAAATAAAAAAAATATTAAAATACACGACATGTTTCAGAGGATACCTCCTCCATCTTCAGGTGTAAAAAATATAACAAAATCAATCAATCAACAATCAATCAAACGCATTTAAATTTCGATACAAAAATTAAAAATTAAAAATTAAGTTTGGCTAATTGTTATAATACTTATAATACTTATAACAAATTGCCCAACTTAATTTTTAATTTTTGTATCGAATTTTAAATGCGTTTGATTGATTGTTGATTGATTGATTTTGTTATATTTTTTACACCTGAAGATAGAGGAGGTATCCTCTGAAACATGTCGTGTATTTTAATATTTTATTTATTTAAAAAGTGGTCTAAACAATGTTTAATTAATTCCCAAAGTAAAATGTATGTTTGCATTAAAAAATGTTGTCAAAGATTTTCTTCGAAATACACGCGCTCTGAATTGTCCAGTAACTTTTGGAGAGCTTTAGAATGCTTGGTTGCAACATAATAAACATGAGCATCAATTTGCATATTTTTATTTTTTGTGTCTTTCTTTATTAATATATTTTATATTATTTATATATTTGTGTGATACATAAAAAAATGGGGTGTGTATCAAGAATGAAAGATTTTTGAGAAGTGTTCTTTATTTCAAATTAAATTTTTAATTACTATTAAAATGTATGATTTTTATAAGTTTTAATAATACAAAGGATTTAGCCGAATAGGTTTTAACGAGGGGGGTACCACCTCCCCCAGTGTATCTTAGAGCTTTTCATGGGGAAGGTAGCGGATCTAGACGTTAATGGGTGCGTAAAGTAGTCGAGGTTTGCGGCTGTGGCGAACGTTATTTAATACATAATATTGAAGTACAAATTATAATAATACTAGATATTTTCTTCTTCTTGTTCTTCTCCGTATAGATCTTTGGTCTGATCCTGAAATCAGACTGGCCTCTCTTGGGAGGTTGACTCCCAACTATCTCTCCATCTCTTCGGCGGTCTTCCGGGGGGACGGCAGCCGGCAGGAATCTGATGCGCCACAGCGTGTGGGATTCTGGTTGGATCCATCCTCTGCACGTGCGCATTCTAGTATCTTCTGCGTTGTCTGCCCCATCTCACGACATCCTCCACCTTGCAGATCTCGCGGATGGCCGTATTCTTCACTCTATCCCGAAAAGTCCTTCCTGCTATCATCCTCAGCGTCGTCATCTCTGCCACCCGTGCTTTAGCCTTCGTTCTTGTGGTATCCGCTCTGGTATCAGTGGTATATGTCAGTATAAGTCTTACGCAGATTTGATATATTCTGACCTTACTGTCAGTTCTCATATACGAGTACTTGTTTTTCCATATTAAATCTTTGAGACAACCTGATACCACCGAAGCCTTGTTGACTTGTCCTATTGTTTCACTGACAAGATCATTTTGATTGAACAGATCCACTCCCAGATATCTAAACTTTGCAACCTGTTCCAGCATTCTGTCATTTTAGGATAACCTGCATCCTAAGGGTTCTTTTGAGAATGTCATGGTTTTTGTTTTAGATATACTAATACTAGATATAATCATTTAAAATACGTATGATAAAACGTTATACAGCACTTTGTATTCACTGTGATACTTAAATTGAGTTCACTAAATGTTAGCTATAAGAATATACTCTAAGTTTACATGTGTAAGTGCGGGACATAGAATAGGGAAACATTAGATTAAATGCGGCCTGGCATCGCCTTGCGATTGATGTACAATATAAAATGTAAGTCCCGAATGATAGGAAACAGGCCTAAGAAGTGCATGAGCGAGGCTGACGAAAGGGCAACGCTGCGCCCTATAATAGCCTCGCTTATGTGGTGGTAACACCTTCTAATACTTTCAAATTTGGATTTTAAATAGATATATCTTCTTTACGTGTCCTGTCAGGTCTCCCCAACGTTGACTATCACCCTTGAGTAGGCCTCCCTGTCCTGGGCAGCTCAGAATAGCTCCTCCACGGTCCTCAGCCCTGTGCACTCTCGGATGTTCCTCAGCCAGGAAACCTGCCTTCTCCCAACACCTCGTCAACCCTCAATCTTACCTCTCGACAATAGATATATAGGGAACAGCAATTTCGTTGACAAAGATCTGTCACTTGTTTTTGATTAACTTTTGATATCTGAATCAACTAATTACTAAATTTGTATCAATCGCGTCAACTGTTAAAGCTACAGAATATCCTCTTTTTGTGTCAAAAGTCATACAAAATATCATCCATACATACATTTATTTACAATAATAGTAATAAAAAAATCAAATTTGAAATAAAGAACACTTCTAAAAAATCTTTCTTGCATGATACACACCCCATTTGCTTACGTATCGCGCAGTTATATAAATAATATAAAATATATTTATGAAGCAAGACACACAAAATAAAAATATATTTGTAAACTGCTGGAAAACAAATTTTACGATGTGATCACAAAAGAGTCCTCACTTTCATTTATCAAAAGTCTAGTAAAAGTGAAATACTTGTTCGTATGATTCAATTCGGTTAGAGCTTAGCTTTTATATATATCCCGCCACGCGAATTACGTTTATCCTCTGAATATCTACAGGATGGATCCGAGATCTGATTAAAATAATCTCTCATAATAAGACATCGAGCAAATTGTTTTTGATTATCCTATACTTAAGTAACTTAAATGGATTTTATTGATTCTGGAACAATGATATAAAACTCATTTTAAATATCGTGATTAATACGAAAGAAAATGCCCGAAAATCAAACCCCTTGTTGTTTTAATACACAAGTTAAAAAAGCAGAACACGGTAATCAAAATAAATGAAATGGCTCAATATATTATTGAAACAAATCAAGAGATAAACCCCAGAAGGGATTATAAAAATTTGATATTGCCTGATATTAGATAATGCCCTAGAAAGGACATATGTCATTCCCATAAATTAGACGTAACAATTTATAGAAAACGGACGTTTAAATTCATATTTATTAACTAAAATGGTAAAATACACCGAAAGAATGGTTGGTGCTCGGAATAAAATATATGGTAGAGTTAAAGACTTCATTGCAATTAATCCAATAAATATCCAAGAGATGCCTATTGGTGGCGATGAGGTTCGCAACTCATCACACCGCGTCTCCCGCGTTAGAGAAAAGAGAAGGATGGAGTGCCGTGCCGATTAAAGTGTGGCAGTACATTCTTTCTGCCTATCCCTTTGGGGAGACGGCATGATGGTTAGTTAGTTATCTATAAAAAAAAATCTTTCAAATAAAAATCTTTTCAAAAGTATCTATCCAAAAAATATGTATCCAAATATATCCATCCAAAATACATCTATCCGAAAAATATCTATACAAAAATATCTATCAATAAATATCTATCAAAAAAATATGTATCCAAAAAATATCTATCCAAAAGAACATATCTCTAAAAAATATCTATCCAAAATACATCCATCAAAAAAACATCTATCCGAAAAATATCTGTCCAAAAAATATGTATTCAAAAAACATTTATCCAAAATATCTATCTAAAACATATCTGTCCAAAAAATGTCTATCCAATAAAAGGCTATCCAAATAGCTGATATTGGACTGCACAATGATATACTCGTACCAAGTCTTACATATGCAAGTAAAGCATAAATTAGGCAGAAAAAGGATGAAAGTAGAATAAAGCAGATTGATACAAACGTTTATTAATATAATAAAAAATAAATGTTATAGTAGGTAAGACCACCCTATGTTGATGTAAAATTTATCGCTTAGCGAGACGTGGTGCAATCGAATAAAAGTCCAATACATTTGTCGGGAACCATCTATAAAGTACCGCAAAACGGGAGGGGAGTTGGAATTGTTGCCAAATATTTCAAAATAAGACGTTAAGACCCCTCTTACGCAGTATGTGAGAATATTACATCTTGCTCCAGATACAGAGAACATCTTTTTGTAATGAAATGGAACTTGTTATAAAAATATTAAATTATCTCGAAATATTTTTATTTTTGAAGTTGATTCTTTTTTCAAATATTCAATAAGTTCTGAGGGCTTAGACCTTATTTACTTACTTCTGACCGAGATGAAGACACTGAGGATGATAGCAGACGAGGAACTAAGAGATCGCTCGAGGAATACAAGAATAAGAGAGATGTGTGAGGCTGAGGATATTATAAGATCGTGTAAGATAGAGAGGAATGGCTGGTACGCTCATGCTCAATGAATGGAAACCACCAGGCTCTTTAATATTGCACTACATTATTAGCCTTAAGGGACTTGGCTTCGTGGAAGACCTCCTAAAAGATGAAAGGATAACTGGAAATCCATCTCACTGGAGGAGGAACCTTTTGGAGAACTGACCACATAGGTCGAGAGTAAAGAAGAAGAAGGATAATAAGAAAACAAAAGAAAATCAAAAGTCGATTTTCAGATTAATGATTATTTTGGGATTTCTACACCAACTATGAAGGAGTAGGTAGAAAAATTGGACGACAAAAGGTCCTCGTTTATTAATACGTTGCAACACGCATAATTGGACAACATTAGCGCCATTAACTTGTTCAGGCCATTTTTGCTTACCTTCTCTTAGCTGATGGGTCACGGTTTTATGGTCCCGAAGATTTGCCATGCGCTCTCTTCTTGTCTGGTATGACCCTGGTGGTAAGGTCAGTATTCACATTGACTGTGACTCGCAGGATCACGAGGACCAATCTAGGACACCAGGGAGTCGGAATTTCTGTAAGTCTTGATGTTATTTATTGTTTCTTGAACAATGATGTAAAAATTCAAATTAAATAACTAATACGAATGCAAACGTCAGTTTTTTAGAAGTTTTTTTTATATTTTACGTGAATAACATATTTCGCATGTCTAAAGCACTATTAAATGTAGCGAAAATTGAACACGCTTCTGTATATACGAGTATACACAAGTTAAAGGAGCAAAATACTGTTATTATTCGTGTATATACGTATTCTGCTCCTTTTACTTGTGTACATAAACAGCAGCTCGTTTGATTTTCGCTACATATGATCAAACTTTAGACAGGCAAAATTAACATAAAATATACTTCTAGAAAACAGACGTTTTCATTCATATTAATTAGTCTTGATGTTGTCATGAAAATTGGCATAATAAGGACTAGATTACTGCAATGGAGTCTACGCCAACAGCCCCTAATAGGAAATTAATAAAATCCATTCAATGCGGCAGCAAGACTGATAAGGGGTGTATCGAAGAGTTGTCATATAACACAGCATCTTACTGACTGATTGAAATGTACAGAAAGGATAAAATACGAGCTTTTTTGGACGGTTGCATGGAATGGCACCAGCTATCTGAACTCTCCATCAACGAGCAAAGCAAAGTCTTCTGCGATCGCTAGATTGACTTACGAAAATGCTGTCTTCACACAAACTTTGGCAACCATAATAATCTTCAAACATACCTCAAGTGCATTGAGAATCCATCAGTGTTTAGATCGATACATAAAACGCACCTTAGCAGCGCTCTTGATTAATTCATAAATGGGGTTATATAAACGATCCAATTTAATATTATTATATCTTCCAGTAGGGTATATATGTATATCCCACCGTGGCACTTCCAGTCATTTGAGTTACTGTTATAAGTCTCCTTAATATTTAAAGAAATTTATTTCTTATCAAAATGATTTATGTCGCCAACTCACAATAAGACGTTGACTTTTTTGGGCTGAGTTGTGGTGCCTTTCTAAGCCAACTTTAGTGAATACAACCTTTAATATTACAGAAGCCTTCTAATGGTAAATAATATTGAGATTATGTATCCCTTATGCATAATAAAAGTTTTATATGTAACTTGTTCTTCTATCATTTAACGTATCTTTATACCATTATAGTACATCTTTCAAACGGAAATGTAATCTAGTGTATTATATGTTTCAACTTTTGCTTATTGGATAACGATGTTAAACAAATATTTTTAATTTTTTTATTATTTATATTCAAAATAAAATAAAAATAAAAACACTGCAATTTGTTTTTACCACTATGCGGTTATTTTAATTGCCGACTAGTTTCGCTTGTACCCAAGCTTCCTCAGGGCTTTGAATCAATTAAATCACTTCGTAATTACGAGTGTTTTTATTTTAAATATAAATAATAATAAAAAATTAAATGTTTCACCACAAAGTGGATGCTTCATACGAAAATTTAAAGGTTATTAAAATAAATAAAATGAAAAACAAATATTTACTAGTGTATATCACTGATGAAGGGCTTCTGTGTCCGAAACATGTTTGTTTTTACATTTTTTTGAATAAAGCTGGTGTTGTGTAAAAAGTTAAAAAAATGAGTCCACAACACAAAGCTATGGACTATTTAATGTTAACTTGTTATTATTTCACGTCGTTACTAACAAAATTCATTGTATCACCGCAATAGATAATTAAATAAGATAAATTCATTTCCGTCTCAGGTCCCCCAAACATTAGCGATCACTGCAGCAAAGACATCTCTATCCTGCGCTACTTGGAACAGGTTCTGAACTCTTTTTATTCCTCTCCACTCTTTGATGTTCCGCAGCCAGGACAGCTGCCTTTAACCAACTCCCCGACGTCCCTCTACTTTACCCAGTAATATCAGTCAAAGGGGGTGGTATTTTTCTCCCCTTAGCACATGACTCACATGAAAATTCATTTAAAGACATTTAATTATCAAATTCTTGTTAAAATTCTATAAGATAAGTGATAAATTAACATTTCTTCTACAATATTTTCGCCTTCACTTTGTATTGTGGATTCATATTTGAATAAATATAATTACACTTGGTATTACAACACTTGTAATACCAAGTATTGACATAACAAATGTAATAATATTTAAATAGTAGTTTATTTTGGCCGAAACATATGATGTCTTAACATTTTAAACTGTTAATGAATTAACTTTGTTTTTTGTATCACAATTTTATTTTATTTTTTCGAGACCAAAAACACAATTTTTTACGTATAGCAAATATTCCTCAAAAATTAAAGAAATTGGAATATTTAAAAATTTTATAGGCCAAAAAATGTTAACACCTTGATTATCCATGTTCAGTTTCCAGTTTACGTCTTCGTCTCTATTGAAATACAATTAAAATTTGAATTCACCACCCTTTGGTGTAAATCCAGGATTTGTATACAGGTATAAGTATACATTCACAAATATTTGTTCTTCAAATATTCTGGTCAAATTCTTTGGCATATAGAATGGAATAATACTCCTAGCGGCTTTTAACAATATGTTAGGCGATAGCCTTTGCATTGTGTTAATAAGGTAGTTTGCTAAACGCCGAAAATCATTTCTCCATAGATGGCGTTAGTGGGTCGGTTGTATAGGTTAATTCTTGAAAAAATTCACTAGTGCAACCAAATCTACATAGATGGTTGACTGAAACTGACACGCGAAGATAAATATGGATTTTGAAGTATATATACATCTTCCAAAAATTTGCCATGCATGATCACAATAACAAAGGTGGAATGGGGAATGTTGTAATTACATAAAGCGTGCGCTTAACCCAACCAATGACAGGTCATAAGTCCTGTAAACACCTTGATCATCCATGTTCAGTTTCCAGTTTACGTCTTCGTCTCTATTGAGATACAATTAAAATTTGAATTCACCACCCTTTGGTGTAAATCCAGGATTTGTATACAGGTATAAGTATACGAGTACATTCACAAATATTTGTTCTTCAAATATTCTGGTCAAACTCTTTGGCATATAGAATGGAATAATACTCCTAGCGGATTCTAACAATATGTTAGGCGATAGCCTTCGCATTGTGTTAATAAGGTAGTTTGCTAAACGCCGAAAATCATTTCTCCATAGATGGCGTTAGTGGGTCGGTTGTATAGGTTAATTCTTGAAAAAATTCACTAGTGCAACCAAATCTACATAGATGGTTGACTGAAACTGACACGTGAAGATAAATATGGATTTTGAAGTATATATACATCTTCCAAAAATTTGCCATGCATGATCACAATAACAAAGGTGGAATGGGGAATGTTGTAATTACCTAAAGCGTGCGCTTAACCCAACCAATGACAGGTCATAAGTCCTGTAAACACCTTGATCATCCATGTTCAGTTTCCAGTTTACGTCTTCGTCTCTATTGAGATACAATTAAAATACTGTATTATTATTATAATAATTATTTTATTATTATATTTTCCACCTTTAATATCTTCTCCTATAAATAGTAACTAATCCTTCTTTAATTAAAATACGAGTATTTAGGTACCTTACTCAATTTCAGCAAGAACATCAATATTATATCAATGAAATTATTAAAATTGACATAGGAACAAATACACATAAATATTCCAAAAATCGCGAAAATTTTACATTTGATATATTATTGTAACACTTGATGATGTCAACATAGGTTGATGAAACAGCTGTCGCGTAAAATAAAATACAATTGTGATACAAAAAACAAAGTTTATTCATTGACAGTTTAAATTGTAATAATATTTATAAGGATAAATTAATATTTGGTGTTAGATAGGTTCTTGTATCCACACATTCGTTTTATACTCCATACTTCGCCTGTGACGAGGATATTGTTTTCTAAGCTGCTGCCTGTCCCAAGCCCGGATAAAAGAGGAGGGTTTATCGCAGGGCTAATCACCTTGCATGGTAAAAATACACGTGATTACGAACACCAACACAGTCACCTCGTAACTCGGACTTCCCAATGAACAACGATCTAGCAAAAACGATTGGAGGAAACTTGAAAGACCTGGAGAATAAAAAGGATTGTCACGGATAGGAGCAAGTAGGTGAGGTTACTACGCCGGAATATAGCACCGAGAAGAAGAAGAAGAGAAAAAAAACTGTTTATTAATCAAATAAACTGATTTGACTTGTTTCCCTTTTTTTTCTTTTTTATATACTTTGTACGAGTATATACAGCATATTAAAAAAAATTACGTAGACATGTTTCGGACAAATAGTCCTTCAGTAAAAATACATTTTTAAAAATATTATAAATTTTTTTACATGATCTGACAGATGTTATAAAGATTTATTTTGGAACGTTTATGCTTTGGTTATAACAAATATTATGATTCAATTTAAAATTTAAAATTATAATTTAAAGTACTTATTGGAGTTCAGGTAATTACTTACTACAAAGCAAATAAATCAAAGATTTGACGTTAAATTTATTTGATTATTTATAATGTTTTCTTTATTTTTAATAGAATTTTAATTTCTAAAATTTTGAGATTGCTCAAAGTTATATTTCTATTATTAACATGCAAAATTTCAACGCCAATATCATTATTAAATGAATGATCTTTTTCTATGAGGTGGTAAGCAAATGCAGAAAAATTATTATTAGAGAGACATCTTATGTGCTCTTTTATTCTTAATTTAAAATTACGCCTTGTTTAACCAATATAAAAATATGACAATCATTACATTTCAGTTTATAAATCCCTGATTGTGAAAATTTATCTACCTGGTCTTTATTATTTTTTATTAATTTACCCAAATTATTGTTTGTGTAAAACGCGGGTCTAATGTCACGTTAGTGTTGTTTTGAAATTAAATTTTTTAAATTATAAATATATAAAAATCTACGCCATTGATAATTATTTATATTATTATTGATGGGAGCTGGAGAATACAAGATTGCTTTAGTCAATTTATTTTTGATTTTTCTTGCTTCAATATTATCTATATTCAAGATGAGTATCTTATCCTAGAGTAAAAGTTATAACAGAAAGAATCGGGATACATGGTTACACTAACATCTAATAATATATCAAATCTCAGTTGTTGGATATCGCTGGACGCGTGCCATAATTTAAATTTTTTTTATGATTGTAGATGTTTCCTGATTATTCACTATGATATTCTTAATGAAAATTACAGAAAGATAAAATAATATTTGAATTGTTTTATCTTTGACGTGAAAATTTCAAGAGCACCTTATTTCCATGCTCATATCGAGAGAATATGTGGAGTTGCACTGAACATATTGGGATTTATTCCCTGAACTGGAAGAGTTTTCAGGAATCCCTATGTTTTGCGAATTTTGTACAATAAAACTCATTGGTCTGGAGCCGGATCAAGTGTGATTCAATGATATGGAGTCCCTACAAGGTGAGATACTCGCTCATGTTAGAGAGGGTTCAGAAAAAAATTCTGAGATATCTCTACATGACGGGGTTTGGTAGCTATCCGTGGCTTTATCCCACTGCATTCCTCTTGGGCAGCGTCTGCACCGTCTGTTAAATCTCTCAGCATGCAGAACCAAACTGCCTCTGGTGATGCCGATGGGGAGAACAATCAAACTGCTGAACATGATCGCTTCGGAGATAGACGTCTTTCATATTCGTGAAAGTACGTTCAGAAGACAAATACTCTTAACTTTGGAGAGTATCTTGTATTCCTAATGTCAAACCATCTCTCACGCGTTCCTGGTATTATATTAGGTCCTTACATATGAAATTGGCGTTTGTATGGGAGGAACATAAAGTTGATTTTTTTTAAACATAGTATATTTATTTAATCAAAGTATATACCATTGCTATCTATGCACTTTTGCCATCTCATAGGTAGTTCATCGATCCCTTTACTAAAAAAGCCATTCGGACGGGAATCAATAAAATCTTTGAAGTCGGTTTGGACTGCCCCATCGGAGTTGAATTTTTTTCCTTGCAAAGTTATCCAAATTTCGAAAAAAATAGTAATCTATTGGGGCAAGATACGGAAAGTACGGTGGATGTCTTAGACATTCCAATTGAAGCTCTTCTAATTTGGAAGCCGTCTGTTGTACAGTGTGTGGTCTAGCGTCATCATGAAGCAGCAGTGGCCTAGAGCGATTAACCAGCCTCGGTTGTTTAGCAGCTAGCTTTTCCATCATGGTTTGCAGTTGCTGGCAATAGACATCTGCCGTAATCGTCTGGTCAGATTTAAGAAAGCTGTAGTGAACGACACCAGCACTAGTCCACCAAACGCTCACAAGTAACTTTTTTGGAGTCAATATTTTCGCTTGGGGCATGGTTTGGCTGGTTCGGCAGGGTTCAGCCATTGCGATGAGCGCTTCCGATTATCATACAGGATCCATTTTTCATCACAGGTAATGATTTGATTCAAAATCCCTTCATTATTGTGCCGGTTGAGTAATGCAACGCAGCAGTCAACGCGCGTTTGTTGATTTGCTTCACTCAATTCGTGAGGTACCCACCTTTTAAGCTTTTTCACCTTCCCAATTTGCTTCAAGTGGATTAAAACAGTTTTATCACTAACACCGCAGCATGCAGCTAACTCGGACGTGGTTTGCGATGGATCCGCTTCCACAATAGCCTTCAATTCTTCATTATCAACTTTGGTCTCCGGTCGTCCACGGGGCTTGTTCTGCAGGTCGAAATTTCCAGAACGAAAACGTTGGAACCAAAAACGCACTGTGTTTTCTTTTGCTGCACCATCGCCATACACATCATTAATCCTTCGAGCCGTTTCTGCAATACTGGTGCCACGGTGGAACTCGTACTCGTAAATAACGCGATATTTCAAGTTTTCCATTTTGTAAACTGAGTGACGCAAAGAAAAAAAACAATTGAGGAAAAAACAAATGAATTTTAATTTTCGAAACACAAATACTTGAGTAAATAGCTGTATAAATTTGAATTTGGAATTCCTAACCAAAGAGAAGATATTTGAGATCAAAGTTGCCAGTACGGCAAAACGCCAATTTCATATGTAAGGACCTAATATATTTATTATATTTTACCTGTTCTCAATAGATGTCTTAAACTATAATTTTTTTATTTTTTTTAAAGTAAACTGATTTGATTTGAAAACATAATTTAATTGCATACGTATAAAACTTCCCAATGTTGATTGATTGAAGTAAAATAGAAACTAAATATTAGGTCCTTACATATGAAATTGGCGTTTTGTCTGGGAGGAAGATAAAGTTGATTTTTTTAAAATTAATATATTTATTTAATCAAAGTATGTACCATTGCTATCCAATCTTTGATGTTGCGCAGCCATTACGTTCTACCTTCGGAAGGGAACTCATCTTCCATCAATCTTGCCTTTCATTTCGTATAATAATTGATTACGACATTTAACCTTATAATAAAATTACAAATGTGTACAAGTAACTTTTTTCCAGACTTACACCAAAAAAAAAATCGGTTTTGATAGTAGATTAAATAGCCGGGTCCATTGTTTTGGACAAAACAAGGAACTATTTAAGAAATTGAATTATTACGCACCAGATTTCAAAATACGAGTATAATCATACAGTTTTATTTATGAAATGTACCAACATGATTGATTTTGTTACGTTTTTTTTCTTGTTTACAGCAGGTTGTTTGAACACAATTACTGTATACAAATTATTTTTAGCTATTATATTGATTCTCATGACATGTAATAGGTAGCCTATCTATCGATATTTTAGTTTCACGTGAATTCTACACCAGACCAAAGACAGTGTGACAATCACACTGCCATCGCTAGGAATCCGGGAAATTCGGTATGGAAGTCAGATCTCTAACCACTCTGCCGTTTATTTTAAGAAGGCTTAGAAGTATATGTAAATGTTGTTGAATATCGGTATATTAAGCTAAAAGACATGTATTCAGTCGTCAGATGTGGCCTTTTTTATATCGATTCATTATTTTCGATTAGAAACAAAGAAAAACGTATCCTTTTTGATATTTCTCTTGCTGTAAACATTTGCGCCAGTTTCCACATGTAGGTCTGTAAGTCACTCCACGCTAAATTTAACGTCTAAATCTCTTTAAAGCACGTGTAGCCGTCATACGAATTGTTCAATATTCTTATATAAAGAAAGTATTGAACGCTAAGGCATTAACACTGTGGAATTCTATAGTATTATACTTAGCATTATAATTCCATAGTATTATACAGCCTAAATTCAAGGAAATCCACACTTCGCTCGGCGAACTCCTCATTAGTTGAGCCGAAGCGCTGCCCCAGTACAAATTTCGGGGATCGACCGTTTGCGGTAGCCGGTCCATCAGCTTGGAACAATCTCCCTTCACACCTTAGATGCATAAATGATCCAACAGATTTCAGATCTAAATTGAAACCCCATCTTTTTCATATTTCATACCCAATTTAAACATTTATACTTTTTTCTACTATATTTTTAAACCGATCGCTTTTTAAGCGGTCACATTTAGATTTTTAGATTTAAAACACGTCTTAACGCGCCCTTGAGGTGATTACATCACAAAAACGGCGTTTTAAAAGTTAGCATATTATTATTATTATTATTATTATTATTATTAAAAAATTGAAAAACTTTGTTTAATCCACTATTTAATAAAAAATATTAAAAAACACTTCTATTCAGCGAGCAGGAGAGTGCCCAATTGTATGAAGTCACTATTTTAGAACCCTTCTTCCCCACCGGCTTTCGGTTCTCTGAAAAATTTGGCCAGCGCATGGCAATTCAGTCCGTCTATCTTCAGAGCCACATCAATCACCTTGTAGCGTTGTCGGTTGCATGGTTATTTACATTGTGCTGGGTGACCTGGACCTATTACACTAGATCAGTTGTCAGTGTCCACGTTTTAGCTAAAAAAAATTGGCATTGTATTATTTAAGAGGTGAAAATATGATATAAATACGGACTACATGGATGAAGCATACACACTATATGGATGAAATATACAGACTATAGGGCTGAACTATACAGACTATATAGATGAACTGCACAGACTATATGGATGAACTATACAGACTATATGGATGAACTATACAGATTATATGGATGAACATTACACAGACTATATGGATGAACTACACAGACTATATGGATGAACTATACAGACTTTATGGATGAACTATACAGACTATGTGGATGAACTATACAAACTATATGGATGAACTATACAGACTATAGGGATGAATTATACAGACTATAAGGATGAACTTTACAGACTATGTGGAAAACATAACATGTATACATATGTGATATGCAGTAAGTTGCATTCTTATAGTGAAGAACATAATGTTATTTTTAAAAACAAAACTAATCAAAAACAACATTGAAATAATTTCTTTATTTAAAATAATGTTTATTGAAAGCAAAAATATATTTTAAATTTATTTTCATACTACACTAATCATACTAAAAACGGTAAATAAATATTGACAAAAACAATGTTCCAAAAGACTAATAAAATTTTATGGTAATGACATGTCTCGAATTGCTAGGACGTGGAGACAGTGGGAGAAAAATAAAACAAAAAGGAAAACGTTTGATGAGGCCTTCATCCAGCAGTGGAGAAACAGATAAATAAGAAGAAGAAGAATAACATAACTTGATTTGACTCCTTATATATCTCTTTAAAAAAGGTTTTTCTCAATATCAAGAATAAAACATGACCGTGTAATTGGTGCATTAACTATAACGCCCTCTTCCTTATTCCCACCCCCGAATGGGGTTAGAGAGTCAATTTAGTTAAAAGCCTCCAAACGTCCAGCGGCAGTAGTTGTCGCAAGAGTTTTCCCATTTCCGGGGAGTTTTTCTCTTTCTTTCCTCCCGCCTGACGCCCCCTGTATCCGACAGGCCGGACACTGGGGAGAACCGGACACATACACGCGGCGATTTCACATACTTATTTATTTATACAAATTTGAATTTAAGAATGCATCATTTTATACAGAAATTATACACACACACACACATTATACATGCATATATGTATATATATATATATATATATATATAATATATGATATATATATATATATATATATATATACACATATATATATATATATATATATATATATATATATATATATATATATATATATATATATATATATATATATATATATATATATATATATATATATATATATATATATATATATATATATATATATCCATTCATAGATGGCGTTCGTGTGTAGATTGAAAAAACGTAACGCGTAATAAGGAATGTTGTATAACATAAAGCGTGCGTTAAACCCAACCAATGACAGGTCATAAGTCCTGTAAACACCTCGATCAACCATATTCTGTTTCCAATTTGCATCTTCGTCTCTATTGAGATACAATTAATTCTTGAGTTTACATTCGTATTAAATATGACATATTAGGTCATATTTAATACGACATATTAGGTCATATCTTCGTATTAAATATGGTTTTACTTTCCTCTTTCGGCAGGAAACTTGAAATGGAATGATAGTTGGTTAGATTATTATATAATATAATATTATATTTTGCTGCCATTGTTTGAAACGTCCTCACTAAAGAGGTCTTTTCTAAAAAGCTACGTAAGATTAAATCGAATACTCGCAAATCTTGTTTAGTATCTCCCTGATCCGATTGTCTCCGGATTAGTAATTCATATCAGCATCCACGACGAGCGACCGACTATTTATGATCAATTATATTGATGTATTTTGGTCCAGATAAAGACACTGGAGCAAGACTCTGTCGGAATCTGTGTCAGGGGTGTCTCCGAGGAATTGTTTTGTTCTCTATTGCGGATAGTGTGGGGAAAGAATATTGTTTTCCAATGAAAAGACGAAAATACGCATTAAGGATACGTACAAGAACCCTCTTTCTTATAATATTGGAGTAAATTCATTTTTCAAAATTCGGGTGGTGGTCTAGGGGATAGAACGCTTGGCTCTTGATCCAGGGAACATGGGTTCAAGCCTGGACACGACCAGATTCCTTCTTCATAATAATGAGCTATTTTCTGCTCACATTGAAGATTGTAAAATAAATTCTAATATCATTGATGTAAATCTTTGATATTAGTCTTTAAAAAAAATATTTATAATATTAATTAATTTAACAAATCATATACAGACAGATATATTTAAAGACGTTTATGAAAACCATTCAAATCATAAACATTTAATAACAATATAAAAAATATACAATAAAAGAACATACTAGAACAGTAGAGTAAGATAAATCATAAGAAGATAATTTTTTTTAAAAACAATTAAAAAGAAAGAAGAAATATAAATAAACAATGTAGAAGAATTAGAAAAACAAGATACGAAATAACAATTAAACATACAATAACACAATTAAAAAAATTAAGACCAATTAAAAATTATAAAGGGATAGTTAATATGAAAATTCCATACACTCATCGAATTTATTAAATATTCGTTTAAGTTCATGTGTCCATGCGTTCAAATGACCTTCGTAGCCGCGCGGCAAATGCTTTGACTGTCACACCAAAAGTTCCAGGTTCGATTCCCGGCTATGGCAGTGTGATTATTATTATTATTTTTTTGAATCGCTCTTAAAATCATGACAGCGCGAGCCAAATCCATGTAAAGGGTATACGAGTAGCTATTATATTAATTTTTGAGACATGTGAAAGTAAGCTAATCCATCGCCATTTTATTGTCACTTGAATTCTGCACCAGACCGAAGACAATGTGACAATTACACTGCCATCGTCGGGAATTGAACCTGGGACCTTTTATGTGGCAGTCAAAGCACTTACCAAGCGGCAACGAAGGTCGTCGTCGAAGCTATCACATGTCATGAGAATCAATAAGATAGCTATACCCTTAACATCGATTTGGGTCGAGCTGTAATGATGTAAATATGACGATGTGGGAATGTTGAGCAAGTGAATAAAATATGTCAGCAATGAACAGTATGGCAGTCCATTCTTTCTTCTTAGCCCTTCGGAGATACGGCGTAATGATTAATTAGTTTTTTTTTTTAGTGATCTCATTTGTAATACATTTATCCTACTTTCAGCCTTCTTCTGCTAGTTTCAAGCTTCACTTCCATACATAATTGTCGGCACTAGTGCTCCATTATGTGCTGCCATCATTGTTCGATGGATGAAATATGGGTATTTCGTAAAATGTCAGGGAAAGCAAGAATCGCGAACGAGGAAAAAATATAATATTATAGAATTGCGAATGAGAATATTTCGATGTTACGTGCTAACTCAAATTCATACATTTATAAACGTGCTTTTATAGAAGAGATTTAATATTTCAAGATTTCCATCAAATGAAATGGTCAAAAGTCTCTATTCTGTTCATTCAGATGTGTAAACAATAACGCCCTTGATGCCCATTTCATAATACTTTAGCAAGGCGAAATGTGTCATTCCCATAAAATATAATAAAAGTAGTCCATTGTTTTGACCGAAACACTATAATACTTCAACATTTTTAACTGTTAACTTATAAAATTCTGTTTATATTATTATTATTGTTCGTGACAGCTGTTTCGTCAACCTATGTTAACATCATCAGGAGTTACAACACATCATCATATTATGTTGACATCAACAGGTGTTTCAAAAAATAAAAATTGTGATACATAAACAGAGTTTTATAATTTAACAGTTCATAAGAAATGTTTTAGAAAAAGGCGTTTTTACTGGTATTAATTATTACTATAAATAATAATAAATTTCAAAGATTATCGTTATCGAGTCGTTTTAGGAAAAAATTGGATAAAAAATAAAGAAAAAAAATCGAACGACTATTTGTTTAATTCAAGAAATAGAGATTTGTAAGAGTAATTGATAGAAAAAAATGTTAAAGCTTATGAGAAGTAAAACACTAATTATGAATATGGCATTCTTTCCGCATGGATTGAATATCAATCTATTGACCGTTCTTTTGTGGCAATGTAAGAATACGTAGTGCCTATATACCAAGCGTGATTTACAAGCAACAACGCATGGAATAATGAAGATATATCGAAACATTAAGGTAAATACCAAGACTATATTTTGTTCTCGACTTTACTATACCTTTCCACCATAGATATTAAAAAGAATCACTGTATTAAAAGGATTGTCTCTGGTTTACGATACAAAAGAAAAAATATTTTCGCTGCCAAATTTATTGATGCTAAAAGAATTTAGTAACGGGTTGTTTAGAATTTAGTTACGATAATTTACACAATATTAGTGTAATATACAACTTTATTTAAATAAAATAATTATCTCTCGATTGTATGATAGAGTGTCGAATGAAAATATAAGAAGTGAATGCGGTGCGAATTATGGTGTCATGAACAAAATAATGAAAGGATCATTAAGATGGTTTGGACATATGGAAATAATGAATGAAGAAAGAATGGTAAAAAAATTATATGTCAATGATGTAAATGGAACCAGAAATAGAGGAAGAATGTTGAGGAAGCGAGAGAAATATGTCAGGAAAGAAAAGTGTGGCAGTCCATTCTTTCTGCCTACCCCTTCGGGGAGACGGCATGATGGTTAGTTAGTTAGCTAGTAAGTTAGAAAACATACGTTTTCATTCGTATCAATTATTTAATATGAAGTTTTACATCTTTGTTCAAGATACAATAAATAACTAGCTAACCGTAACGGCGTCTTACTTAAGGGGTAGGCAGAAAGAATAGACCATCACACTGATATTTCTTGACATAATTTTCTTCAACATTCATACATCGTGTCATGCTGGCACGTCGATTTCTTCTACTGGTATCGTGCCTGAAATAATTTTTTTGATTATTAAAATTATTTCTTGTTGTGTGTTAAAACTATTTCGAATGAAACACGCTATTTTCTTAATGGCTCTTACTATTTCTAGTATCCTTTATCTCTGTCAGTTAATGTCTCCGGGCAAAAACAAGTAATAGGGATCCGCCGATGGTTTTTCTCATTGGTAATCAATGTGGGTCCGTGATGAGAACCCTAATTGGTTGACAGTGCAAGAAATGAGAGGGGAGATAGGGAAGGGCCCGATTTAATTAGCGGGGATAGAAAATGAAGGCATCTTTTTCTAGTGGAGAATTTTAGTAAATCTTGCTGAAGGTGTATCACCACTGTGACGATAAGAATATTAACATTTTATATTTTTTAAATGTATACATATACTTGTATACAAATACTGGATTTCACCCATTGCGGGTTATCAATTCATGATTTAATTGTATCTCAATAGAGACGAAGATGCAAATTGGAAACTGAATATGGTTGATCAAGGTGTTTACAGGACTTATGACCTGTCATTGGTTGGGTTAAGTTAAGTTATATGTCGCATTGAAACTGACATGTGAATTCTGGCGTTGGACTTTAACATATATAGAACTTCCAAAAATTTGTTAGACATGGTCATAAGAAAGGTGGTGTTGTAATTACATAAAGTGTGCACTTAACCCAACCAATGACAGGTCATAAGTCTTGTGAACACCTTGAACAACCATATTCAGATTCCAATTTGCATCTTCGTCTCTATTGAGATACAATTAAATCATTAACATTTTATGTATTTTTTCTTGTGAAGAATTTTGTGACTGTGATAATAAAAATATAAATAATTTCTCTCATACTGAAGTTGTATCACCATTGTAATGATAAGAATATAAACAGTTTGTTATATTTTTTCTAGTGGAAAATTTTAATAAATCTAACTGTAGTTGTATTATCACTGTGATAATAATAATATACATTTATTTATTTATTTTTTCTAGTGGAGAATTTGAGTAAAATCTTACAGTGGTTGTATCATTGCTGTGACTGTAAGAATTAAAACATCTTATATATTTGTTCTAATGGAATACTTTATAACGTATCTTTGAAGTTTTATCACCACTGTAACAATAAGAATTAGAGTTTTATGTATTTTTTCTTGTGAAGAATTTTAGTAAATCTAACTGAAGTTGTATCACCCCTGTGACGATAAGAATATAAACATTCTATGTATTTTTCTTGTGAAGAATTTGAGTAAATCTTACTGAAGTTGTATCACCACTGTGACGATAACAACATAACTTTTTTGATGTATTTTTTCTAGTGAAGAATTTTAGTAAATCTCGCTGAAGGAGTATCACCACTGTGACGATAAGAATATAAATATTATGTGTATTTTTCTTGTGAAGAATTTGAGTAAATTTACTGAAGTTGTATCACCACTGTGACGATAACAAAATAACATTTTTGATGTATTTTTTCTAGTGGAGAATTTTAGTAAATCTCGCTGAAGGTGTATCACCACTGTGACGATAAGAATACAAACATTTATGATATATTTATTCCAGTGGAGAGTTTCAGTAAATCTTACTGTACTTGTATCACCACTGTGACGATAACAACATAGCATTTTTGATACATTTTTTTCTCGTGGAGAACTTAAGTAAATCATACGTAGAAATTGTGTCGATAAAATAGTGGGCATTTTGATATAATGTATTTTTTTTATATTTTCAAATATCACCTAATATAGAACTAACAAACTAAGCATCACGCCGTCTCTCCGAAGGGTAAGGCAGAAATAATGGACTGCCACACTTTTCTTTTATGACACATTTCTCTCGCTTCCTCAAAATTCTTACATCGTGTCATGCACGCGCGTCGATTTCTCTGACTCCTCACGTAGCCGATATTCAATATTTGATTTATTTGATTGTTCCACGTTTTTCTTGGTCTTCCTCTATTTCTAGTTCTATTTATATCGTTAAAATATGTATTTTATTTTTCTTCTTTCCATCTGTACAAACCATCTTAATGATCTTTTAATTATTTTGTTTATAACACCATCCAAAGCGGGAGATGCCTATTGGTGGCGATGAGGTTCGCAACCCATCACATCGCATCTCTCGCGGGACAAAAAGAGAAGGAAGGAGTGCCGCATTGGTTAAAGTGTGGCAGTCCATTCGTTCTTCCTACCCTTTCGGGGAGACGGCGTGATGGTAAGTTAGTTAGTTTAAAGCAACTATACGTTATAATGTTTTTATACATATTTTGAATAAAGTTCGAGAAAAATTCGTATAACTTGATAAAAGCTTATTTAAGTAAAAAAGCTTATACGTATATGTGAAATTGAAATGTATGTGTATGTATGTATCAAATATATTTTCGTTACTTGTTAGAATATTTTCAATGTGACAAGAATTGACAGACGATATCAAATAACATGAATATTCTATTTTAATATCGAAAATAATTTCTCTTAACTGATATCCCAAATATTCTCTTGTCTGTTGTTGAAATGTTTTAATACGAAAGATTCTCCTGTATCAGTGGATATAAGACGAATAGTTATTTGATTATGTCTTAACACGAGACTAGCTGAATGCTTAAATTTAACTTACTTCTTCTTCTTCTTTTTGTCTTGTCACACCTCCGTGGTGCATAGGGCCCCAAGGAATCTTCTCCACCCGACTCTATCGCATGCCTGGTGCCTAACATCATCCCAAGTGAGGCCTGCTGCCTTAACCTCGTCCTGCAGGGTTCTTCTCCAGGTGGCTCTAGGTCTGCCTCGCTTTCTCTTTCCCCCCATAGGAGACCAGTCTAGTGCACCCTGAGCGATGCAGGCTGGGTTCCATCTCAGAGTGTGACCGAGCCACTGCCATTTGCATCAAGCGACTTGTTCTCTAATTGGCTTTTCGCCTGCCATGGTTCAGAGAACGGCATTTGACACTGTTTGGGGCCAATAGATTTTGAATATTGAGCGAATGCATCTATTTATAAACGTCTGGAGTTTACCAATAACGTCCGCGGTAGACTTCCAAGTCTCACATCCGTACAGCAGTTCGCTTTTAACGCTACTGCTGAATACCATACTTGGAGCTCGAGCTTTCTCGAAATGATACCGGAGGGCCATTCAGGGCGAAGCATAGCGAAAGCTCCCCCTTGTTAAGTCTGCTGGCTACATCTTCCTCCGTACATCAATACAGGGTAAATCATTATCCTGAAGATGGAGACTGCAACGATCTCCGAAACGTCGGTCGAGAAGGAGTTACCACACGGTGTTACTCAAAAACACATCAAACATATTGCTGCCAACCGTGAAAATCTACGCAATTACCAAGATTATACATTATATACGAGATAGAAGTTTTCTAGGGGTAGCCTCACTATCGTGGAATATGTCCACATCCGAAGAGATGCGGTTTAGAATGATTATCACCCTGCCCACGGGCATTACCTTAGGTAAATTGGTTCTGCACAGTGGCAGGTGAAATAATCTATGTTGCCTTTGTCGTAGATAATTGTCAGGGACAAACAAATTCAAGTCACTCAAAATATCAGAGTTATGTATTCGACCAAGAATCAGTTGAAAAAAATGAACACCCAAATGGATAGTTCGTTTAATTTACAATGATTGGTAGTCCAGCATATCCAGCACATTTGGAGTTGGAGCTTTCCTGAGCATTTTTGTATACGTGTACTATTATTTAATGAACACACTGTAATAACGTAACCAAGGAAAATATTGCATGACTAAATTAATTAAATTCTAAAAGGCGGCCACATTCGAAGTCGGAAAAATCGACGAGCGTGCATGTTACGATATAATATGGAAGACACTTGAGAGATATGTCAGGACAGAGGAGAATGGCAGTCTATCCTCTCTGCCTACCCCTTTGGAGAAACGATATGAAACGTGATGGTAAGTACATGATTTCAAGTCTTGAATAGTTAATATGTTTTAACAAGATTTATTATGTTTCATGGCAATGATACGTTCCATTTGATAATACCTTCGCTTTGCAGAAAATGACAATCAGATAAAACTCGAGTATTAAAAAACGTCTAGAAATAAGTCGTTCTTATACATAAAAATGATATTTATAAAATTTTTGATTTGGAGTTTATAATCAATGTTCATGAATCAATTAAAAATATTTTGGGATATTATTTATCAGTAATTAAACTTTTAATATATAAGACTATCATAAGACCGGTAGTCACATACGGCTGTGTGACATGGTCTCTAACGCATAGAGAGGAAAGCAGGCTGGCAGTTTTTGAGAGGAAAATACTGAGAAAAAATTTTGGATCCACGCTGGAGGACGTGACTTACAGAATTAAAAGAAACTTTGAACTTGAAGAACTGATTAACCAGAAAACAGTAGTAAGATTCTGTAAGTCTCAACGCCTACGGTGGGCTGGCCATGTAGAAGGAATGCCAGAGAGAGGGTAGAACACCACTAATTATATCCAGATGGGTGCCCCGCGAAAAGAGATCCAGAGGCAGACCGAGGAAAAGATGGGCGGATTGCGTGGAAGAAGATTGGGAGAAAATGGAAGGAGCTGGGGAATAGAGAGAGATGGCCAGAGACAGAAGTCAGTGGAGAACCGTTGTGGAGGAAGCCAAGTCCCACACCGGGATGTAGAGCCGAGAAATGAATGAATAAATTTATCAGTAATATTATATAATATAACACAAATGAAATTTTTCAAATATTTTATATTTAAATTTAACTCCTCTTTCTTTTTGTTTCAACAAAATTTCATGATTATCCAATCATTACATTTTCATCTTAAAGAACATGTACTGTAAATTTCAATATATATGGAGATACACCCCCATCCGGTGTCCCCAAAAAACCCACTTTCGTGTCAAAAAACCCTGATCGGTAATATTTGGTTGAAGGCAGTTTGGGGTTAAATACCGCGACCCTTAAGGGTTGTAGACAAGAATATTAAAATTGGAATATTTTCGTTATTGAAAATAAATTTGGTTTTATGTAAAACAAATAAGAAATACTGAGGAGTATTTTGCTTCTGCGCCAAAGCATCGCCGAACGTAGGAATTTTGATGAGAAAATTTGTCAGATTTTTCGCCATCATTTATTACGTATTTGATTTCCCTCAAAACGGATCAACTAGGTAAATATTTTATTAAATATACAAACCGAGGATATTAAATATTTCGCTCCATTCATTTTAGCTAGAGAAATTTGCATATAGAAGCACGACGTTCCAAAAGAATTAAATGTATTTGGAAATTTTATTTTATTGAAAAGCTGAAGAAGAACATATTTTTACAATATTTTGAATGTATAAAAATACTTGTAGACGAAAACACATCTTCAGGTGTTATCTAGCAATACGTTAATGGCGGTAGCCTTTCACATTGCGTTAATAAAAAATATCTTCTGCTTAATGCTTAATCTAATCTTCATAGATGGCGCTTGTGTGTAGATTGAAACTAACATGTGAAGTTTGGTTTTGCAGATTAACATATATACAACTTCAAAAAAAATATCAGACATGGTGGTCATAAGAACGGTGGAATGGGGAATGTTGTATTACACAAAGCGAGCGGTGTTCAAAAAAGAGTTATTGAAAAAAAAACAATACTTTTTACAATCACTTAATATGAAAGCATCAACGCGTTTGATTTTCGCAACATTTGATAATTTCAGACAGATGAACCATGTTATTCACATAAAATATAATAAAATTTCTATAAAACAGACGTTATCAAATGTATTAATTATTTAATATGGAGTTTTACATTATTGTACAAGAAAGAACAGAAAACTTATATTTATGTTCTCATGGTTCTTTACATATTTCCTCTGATAATAACTTATTTAATGCTAAGGCAATTAACACTGTAGAATTCTATAGTAATAACTAAACTAACTAACTAACTAACCATCACGCCGTCTCCCCGAAGGGGTAGGCAGAAAGAATGGACTGCCACACTTTTCTTTCCTGACATATTTCTCTCGCTTCCTCAACATTCATACATCGTGTCATGCACGCGCGTCGATTTCTCTGACTTCTCACATGGCCGACATTCAATATTTGATTTATTTGATCGTGCCACGTTTTCCTCGGTCTTCCTCTATTTATGGTTCCATTTACATCATTAACATATAATTTTTTTACCATTCTTTCTTCATTCATTCTTTCCATATGTCCAAACCATCTTAATGATCCTTTCATTATTTTGTTCATGACACATCATTCGCACCGCATTCACTTCTTATATTTTCATTCGACACTCTATCATACACAGAGTATCCACACATTCGTCTAAGAGATCTCATTTCTACTGCATTTATTCTACTTTCATCCTTCTTTTGCCAGTTCCATGCTTCGCTTCCATACATAAGGGTCGGAAGAAGAACACCATTGTGCACTGCCATTCTAGCTTTTTTTGATAGGTTTTTGTTTGCGATGACAACTTTAAGTGCACCTAATATAGTAATACGAGTATACTCAGGAAATTGAAAATAACTTTGTTTATTCCACAAAATATTAAAAACGCGAGGTATTTCGGAGGATACCTCCATCTTCAAGTGTAAATATAATAAAGAAACTACCAAAGAAAAACTAATATAAAGAACGTTAAGAATTCGATAAAATAAATTAAATTTAAAAATTAACCTTGGTCATTTGTTATAAGTACTAATAATTATTTTTTATTAGTAAGAACTAATAAATAATATTAAAAAATAATAATACATGATGATAATATAAAAAAAAAATATAAAAAATTTGAATTTAGAAAAAACATACATTTGAAAGAAAATACATAATTTATATAGAAATTAATAAATAGTCAATTTTTTTGGCCGAAACTATATGATAACTTAACATTTTTAACTGTTAAATTAAATAACTTTGTTTTTTTGTATCACAATTGACATAGGAACAAATACAAATAAAGATAAAAAAAATCACGAACATTTGACAATTGATATATTATTGTAGCACCTGATGATGTCAACATAGGTTGATGAAATAGCGGCCGCCTAAAATAAAATACAATTGTGATACAGAAAACAGAGTTTAACATTTAATAGTTTAGAAATTAATAAATGATCAATTTGCATTTGTTTGAGATTGGGAGCTTGGGAGATTTAATGTAGACAAAGTATTTAAGGAGAAGGGAGTAAAAGGAGGAATATGATTATTAATTATGTTTTCACCCAATTTTCTAAAGATGGTATCCTCCGAAACATGTCGTGTTTTTTTAAATATTTTATAAATATTTTGTGTTAATAAGTTATTTTCAATTTCCTAAGTATATTCTTATGATATTTTTTTCAACCACTCTTTGGATCGTGCTTTGCGATGGTCCAAAGAGTTATTAAACGAAATAATAATAACAATAATTTACTTCCGCTTATGAAAGTGAACAAGTTTTAGTAATACCGAGTATGTTCATGAAGCGTCCGGATTATATGTATATTTCTTCAAGATCCAATCTAATATCGAAGATCAAATGTCTTGACTGGAGGTTTACTTTACTTTCTGAGAATCACAAGAAATTGCTTAAAGATAACTCAAACGAAACAAATACATTATATATTTAATAATTAACAAAACTAACTACTAAAATGGGTGGCGACTCTAAAATGGCAATGGGCAGGTCACGTAGCCAGAAGCTTAGATGAAAAATGTACAAGAAGACTGCTGACTTGGAGACCGTGGACGGCAAAGAGAAGTGCAGATCGACCGCAACCACGGTGGAAGGATGATCTGAACAGACACCTCGGAATAACTTGGATGTAGTCTGCACAAGACAGAGTGATATGAAGCGAATGGAGGAGACCTTTATCCAGGAGTGGACGGGAATAGGCTAAGGAAGAAGAAAAAGATAACTTACTTACCATCGACTGCCAGGCTTTTCTTTCCTGGGTATTGCTATGTGTGTACGGTGGGACATCGAGGGAGAGTAGTGTAGTTTAAATGGGGTCTGGGTCCCCCTTGCTTGTAAATATACATATATTATTATTATTATTTTTTAACATAAGTCCCGCATGGACGGGGGACGTTCTAGGGAGTGCACGAGTGAAGCTTCGGGTAAGCGGAGGGAGCCCTCTATGGCTCGGCCATATTATACTTCTCCATCGATTTCTCTGTCTCCTCACGTGATGATTTATTTGATTGTGTCACGTTTTTCTTGGTGCTTCATATGAAAGTATAGAAAAATTCTTCCACAAGATGATATTGATTAATTATTGATGTTGATCTTTCTTGCATATGAACAAAAATATATATGTTTCTTTTTTTGTATAACTTGTACGAGTATATAACAAACTCTTTATTCAAAAACTAAAAATTAAAAACCAAACATTTGTCGGACACACAGCCCTTCATCAGTGATATTTTATAAATATACTCGTATACGAGGTCTGTTCAAAAAGTATCGCGAATTTTGAATTTCCGCTGGCTACGTATATTTGATTTTTGATTTTTTTGTAGCGTTATGTTGGTACTCATGTCCCTTACTTATGCTGACAAGGTCGGCCATTTTGAATGTTTAGTTAATTTTTGACAGCTGTTTTGCTTGGATGTGTTTTGGCTCGTCTTCGATTTTTGCCTATTCCAAAAAATGGATCAAAGAATCTGTATCAAATTTTGTGTGAAAAACAAAATAAAGTGCGCGGACGCATTTCGAATGTTGACTGTGGCATATGGTGAAGCTACCTTGGACCAAAACAACGTTTATCGGTGGTACAAAATGTTCTCAGAGGGCCGAGAAGATATGAACGACGAAGAGCGTGCTGGACGCCCGAGCACGTCAACAACAGACGAAAACATTGATAAAGTGAAGAAAATAGTATTAGCCAATCGTCGAATCACCGTTAGAGAAGTTGCTGAGGACCTAAACAAATCGATTGGCTCGTGCCATTCGATTTAAACCAATGATTTGGGCATGAGTCGGGTCGCCGCGAAATTCGTGCCAAAATTGCTCACTTTCGACCAAAAACAGCATCGCGTTAACATTGCTCAGGAGATGTTGGACTCGGTCCGTGACGACCCAAATGTGCTCCAGAGGGTCATAACTGGTGACGAATCATGGGTTATGACGTGGAAACCAAAGCTCAATCATCCCAATGGAAGCTGCCGCATGAGCCAAGACCAAAAAAAGCGCGCCAAGTTCGGTCGAACGTGAAGGTTTTGCTCACAGTTTTCTTCGATTGCAGGGGCGTGGTGCATCATAGGTAGTTCATCGATCCCTTTACTAAAAAAACCATTCGGACGGGAATCAATAAAATCTTTGAAGTCGGTTTGGACTGCCCCATCGGAGTTGAATTTTTTCCCTTGCAAGAAGTTATCCAAATTTCGAAAAAAATAGTAATCTGTTGGGGCAAGATACGGAAAGTACGGTGGATGTCTTAGACATTCCAATTGAAGTTCTTCTAATTTGGTAGCCGTCTGTTGTGCAGTGTGTGGTCTAGCGTTATCATGAAGCAGCAGTGGCCTAGAGCGATTAACCAGCCTCGGTTGTTTAGCAGCTAGCTTTTCCATCATGGTTTGCAGTTGCTGACAATAGAAATCTGCCGTAATCGTCTGGCCAGATTTAAGAAAGCTGTAGTGAACGACACCAGCACTAGTCCACCAAACGCTCACAAGTAACTTTTTTGGAGTAAATTTTCGCTTGGGGCATGGTTTGGCTGGTTCGGCAGGGTTCAGCCATTGCGATGAGCGCTTCCGATTATCATACAGGATCCACTTTTCATCACAGGTAATTCGATTCAAAATCCCTTCATTATTGTGCCGGTTGAGTAATGCAACGCAGCAGTCAACACGCGTTTGTTGATTTGCTTCACTCAATTCGTGAGGTACCCACCTTTCAAGCTTTTTCGCCTTCCCAATTTGCTTCTTGTGGATTAAAACAGTTTTATCACTAACACCGCAGCCTGCAGCTAACTCGGACGTGGTTTGCGATGGATCCGCTTCCACAATAGCCTTCGATTCTTCATTATCAACTTTGGTCTCCGGCCGTTCACGGGGTTTGTTCTGCAGGTCGAAATTTCCAGAACGAAAACGTTGGAACCAAAAACGCACTGTGTTTTCTTTTGTGGCACCGTCGCCATACACATCATTAATCCTTCGAGCCGTTTCTGCAGCACTGGTGCCACGGTGGAACTCGTACTCGTAAATAACGCGATATTTCAAGTTTTCCATTTTGTAAACTGAGTGACGCAAAGAAAAAAAACAATTGAGGAAAAAACAAATGAATTATAATTTTCGAAACACAAATACTTGAGTAAATAGCTGTATAAATTTGAATTTGGAATTCCTAACCAAAGAGAAGATATTTGAGATCAAAGTTGCCAGTACGGCAAAACGCCAATTTCATATGTAAGGACCTAATATTATATTTAAAAAAAATCAACTTTATATTCCTCCCATACAAAACGCCAATTCCATATGTAAGGACCTAATATTTATATTAATATAATATCACTGATGAAGGGTTTGTGTGTCAATTTTGAAATTTAAAATAAAATTTGTATTGTATGCAAAGTATATAAAAAAAACATTAAAAATCCGCAACACAAAGTTATGGCGAAAGTAAGGTCAGAATATATAAAACCTGCGTAAGGCCTATACTGACATATAGCATTGAGACCAGAGCGGATACCACAAGAACGAAGGCTAAAGTACGGGTGGCAGAGATGAGGACGCTGAGGATGATAGCAGGAAAGACTATTCGCGATAGGGTGAGGAATACGGCCATCCGCGAGATCTGCAAGGTGGAGGATGTCGTGAGATGGGGCAGACAACGCAGAAGATATTGGAATGCGCACGTGTAAAGGATGGATCCCACCAGAATCCCACATGCTGTGGCACATCAGATTCCTGCCGGCTGCCTTCCCCTCGGAAGACCGCCGAAGAGATGGAGAGATAGCTGGGAGTCAACCTCCCAAGAGAGGTCAGCCTGATTTCAGGAACAGACCAAAGGTCTATAAGGAGAAGAAGAAGAGGAAAAAGAAGAAATATTCTTCTTGTCCTCAGCGCTATATTCTGGTGTTGGATAAGGATTCCTCTGGTTCCTGACATTGGTCATTCCCAGGTCTTCCCAGTTTTCCTTCTGTTTTTGCTTAGGTCGTTGTTAATTGGGGGGTCTGAGTTCTAAGGCGAATGTGTTTGTGTTGGTAATCATGTGTTCTTTTAGCATTAGTCCTGCGATGAACCCTCTTCGTGTGACCAGCTACAGCTAAGAAAATTATCTTTTTTTTCTTCTTCTTCTTCTTCACTTTTGGTAGACTCAGGAGTCTGTTATTTCAGGCGGGTTCTCTTGAGACGCTGAACTCCAGCTTTCTCTCCACCGTTTCGGGGGTCTTCCTGGTCGGCGTTGTCCGTTTGGCGTTCCATGGAGAGCTATGTGTGGTATCCTATTTGAGCTCACCCTTTCTACGTGTTGATGCCAGTATCGCCGTCTTTGACGTCCATATCTGACCACATCTTCGACCTCGCAGATTTCTCGGATTGCTATATTTCTAACTCGATCACGTAGGGTCTTGCCAGCTATAGCGCGTAGCGTTTTCATCTCGGTTTTCCTGAGCATGCTCTTTGTCTTGACAGTGTCTTTCCTCGATTTAATGCCATACGTGAGGATTGGTCGCACACAGGTCCTATAGATGTAGTCTTATAGGTCTCACGATCTTGCTGTCGGTCCTCATGTCCTTGTTTCTCCATATGACATCTTTCAGGCAGCCTGCAAACGCTGTAGCCTTATCCACCTGTGACCTTACTTCTCTGGGGAGGTCATTAAAGCTAGTTACTTCGCTTCCAAGATATCTGAATAAGAAAAATATACATATGTAATTTGGCAATTGCTATATATCAATTTGTTATATACCATTGAACACAAGCAGATATAAAAACGTCAGTAAGGAATGTCAGTAAACTCTGCTACTTGTAGACCCATGGAAAAATCTTCTCCGAGGACATAAACCTTATATAATATTTAAATAAATATGTATCTAACTAACTAACTAACTAACCATCACGCCGTCTCCCCGGAGGAGTAGGCAGAAAGATTGGATCGCCACACTGTTCTGTCCTGGCATACTATTCTCGATTCTTCTACACGTCGATTTCTCCGACTCCTCACGTGACCGACATTCAATATTTGATTGTGCCACGTTTTCCTCGGCTTTCTTCTATTCCTGGCTCCGTTCACGTTGTTTACATTCTTCATCATTCTCTCTTCACACATTCTTTCCACATGTCCAAACCATCTTAACGACCCTTTCATTATTTTGTTCATTATACTTTCATTCGAACCGCATTCACTTCTTATGCTTGCATTTGACACTCTATATACCACACATTCGTAATATAATATGAATAAAAAAATTGTAACACATCGTTACAAAGGTATAAAAGAGTATAATATATTTTGTATCTATTGAAATATGTATGTCAAAACCTAAAATAATATTTTTGCAAAATGCCCTACGGCAAATAATCTTTTTTCATTGTAACATTCACGTAATAGGTTGTATAGAGTTTGAAAAGGCTTTACCGATAAGTGGACCGACCTTTTGTGTAAAAAAATGGTGTACAATATGTAAACCCCTTTTTACAAAAAAGCCTATTGCTAAAACACTGCGAAAATAAAATGCTAAACTTTTCATGATAACAGTATTGAGGCTTTTGGGGTCAATAAATTAAACCCCTAATCTAACGGGTCCAAAAACGTATTTAGATTTTGGGGAAGATAAATTGCTTCCAATGCCTGCCAAATGAAACCTTTCATTTTCTACATGTATGCCAAATTACGGTACATATGGCGTTATAAGTAAATACTCGTAGGAATTTAGGGAAAGCCGAGTAAATTACATTCATTTGCAAATATTCCGATTTATAATTAGACGATTTGAGATTAGGTCTATGAGTAACAAAATGCCACGTTTCCTTTTAAATATGAAACATTCACGAAGTATGGTGTTCAATGGTGTTCTTCTACCGACCCTTATGTATGGAAGCGAAGGAATAATAATATATTTTAAATAATAAGTGGATTAAATAAAGTTATTTTCAATTTCATAAGTATATTACACTGTCTTTGGTCTGGTGTAGAATCCACGTTACAATAAAATATCGATAAATAAGTAATCTATCATGCGTCATGAGAATCAATATGTTAGCTTTAACCTTTACATCGATTTGGCTCGCCCTGTAATGATGTCAAGAGCGATTCAACAAAATAATAATAATAATGTATAATAAATTTATTTTAAAACGAATCGTACATTTATAAAAACATAAAAAAATAACTCTTATTTTATTTTGAATTATTTTTTGGACTATTCCAGACTTTTATTCATAAGGAATGGTAAGAAAAATAAACTGTTTAGTTTTTTGTTTGTTTGGTAATTCCAATTTTTTTCTGAGTTATATGAAATTTGATTTGCAATAAGCGACTCTAAAGTGGCAATGGGTAGGTCACGTAGCCAGAAACTCGGACGAAAAGTGGACAAGAAGATTGCTTATTTAGAGACCGTGAACAAAGAGAAGTGCAGGTTGGCGGCAACTACGGTGGAATGATGACCTGAACAGCCATGTCAGAATAACCTGAATGTAGTGGGTCGGTTGTATAGGTTAATTCTTGAAAAAATTCACAAGTGCAACCAAATCTACATTGATGGCTGACTGAAACTGACACGTGAAGATAAATATGGATTTTGAAGTACATATACATCTTCCAAAAATTTGTCATGCATGATCACAAATAACAAAGGTGGAATGGGGAATGTTGTAATTACATAAAGCGCGCGCTTAACCCAACCAATGACAGGTCATAAGTCCTGTAAACACCTTGATCATCCATGTTCAGTTTCCAGTTTGCGTCTTCGTCTCTATTGAGATACAATTAAAACCTGAATGTAGTTTGAACAATACAGAGTGACTTGGAAGAAAATGGAGGAGGCCTTTGTCCAGGAGTAGACGGGAATAGGCTGAAGAAGAAGATTTTTTTAATTTTTTTATTATTATTTTTTTTATGTATACAACAGATTGTTTGAACCCAATTACTGTATACAATTGATTTTTTAGCTATTATATTGATTTTCGTGACATGTGATAGGTAGCCAATCTATCGCCATTTTATTGTCACGTGAATTCTACACCAGACCAAAGACAGTGTGACAATCACACTGCCCTGCAATCGAACACGGAACCTTCGGTATGGAAGTCAGAGCTCTTACCACTCTGCCACGAAGGTCGTCAAGAAGAAGAATAAGATCAAATTCAGCACTCCAGTTACACCTTTAGCCCACATTTTCTTAATTATTCTTAGAAAATTTTTTACTGTCAATAAATTCCGTTATTATAATATAATGACAATAGTGGAAAATTCCAAATGTTACCGGCTTTTTGATAAAAAATCTCTGTCTGAAATCGTCCCAAGAAATGTATTCTAACTTTGGTCTTATATTTACTACCCTCTGACAGGGTCGAATCTTTTGTCTAATATAAAAAAAAATATATTTTTTTTTTAGCAAAGTGGTTAATTAAGTACTGACATGAAGCCGACCTCTAGAAAGACCATCCAAAAATGGCGAGACAGTTGGACATCTACATCCCAAGAACAGACTCCGGAAATTAAGTGGTTACTTATTTCTAATTATTCCTATAAAAAAGCAATGTTATTAATTAATTTTCTCTTCTTCTTCTTCTTCAACTTATTTTTATTCTTTCTGTTTATGATGGTGAATCTCTTCGGTGGGCTTCCTGGTCGTCTCTTGCTGTTGGAGTTTTTAATTGAGAAGTTTAATTATATTTTATGAGAATGCCATATTCGCTATGCCTTATTGTATTAAAAACTAACTAACTTACCATCATGCGCTCTCCCCGAAGGGGTAGGCAGAAAGAATAGACTGCCTATTTTTTTCCTGACATATTTCTCTCGCTTTCTCAACATTCATACATCGTGTCATGCACGCACGTCTATTTCTTTGACTCCTCACATGGCCGACATTCAATATTTAATTTATTTGATCGTGCCACGTTTTCCTCGGTCTTCCTCTATTTCTGGTTCCATTTACATCATTAACATATAATTTTTTTACCATTCTTTCTTCATTAATTCTTTCCATATGTCCAAACCATCTTAATGATCCTTTCATTATTTTGTTCATGACACCATCATTCGAACCGCATTCACTTCGTATATTTTCATTCGACACTCTATCATACACAGAGTATCCACACATTCGTCTAAGAGATCTCATTTCTACTGCATTTATTCTACTTTCATCCTCCTTTTGCCAGTTCCATGCTTCTTATTGTATTATAATATAATAAAACATGTTAAATGAAAATGAAAATCAAACTTTAATTATTCTTTTCCTTTTTCTTCTCGGCACTATTTATCGGTGTACGATTTGGCCTCCTTATCACTTTTCTAGCACTCGCTCCTGTCCTTGGGATCCTTCTCCATTCTTCAGGTCTTTCAAGATTTTCCTTCAGCTTTCTTCGACGCAGTTTGCAAGATGATGGTTATCTTCGAAAGCGTCAGCACATCCTGTTTTATCTCCCAACATCCATAACCAACTTGCCTCTGTTGATGCCGGTAGTGAGAGCAATCAAACTGCTGAACACGATCACTTTGGAGATCGACGTCTTTCATATTAGTGAAAATACGTTCAGAAGACAAATACTTGTCTTGACTTTAGAGAGTATCTTATATTCCTAATGTTGAACCATGTTTGTTCGCGATAGATAATTTCAGTTTCATTTTTCGCTTGTAATATCTTTAAGAAATAAACTGATTTGATATGATTCGATTTGATTTGAATATATTTCTTGGTCTGAGGACTCTTGGTCTCTTTTCATGAGGCATCCATCTGGATATTATCTACGGTGTTCTGTCTTCTTACATTCTTTTCCATGACCAGCCTACCGTAGGTGTTGAGAACTATATAATCTAACCAATAATTGTCAATAACTACTTCTTGCTCAAGATTTATTTTGATTCTGTAAGTCCCATCCTCCAGGATAGCAAAGATATCGCTGGCGTGGCATGTCGCAAGACAGGATGAGCTCAGGTGGTCACCTAGAATCATGAAGTGGAAGCCTTGAAACAACCGAAGGGAAAGGAAGACCACAAAAAAGGTGGACGGATTGGACGACGACTCCGTACTTCATCTCATCTTCATCATCGGCTGTCCCTCGTGTCCGAGGAAGACTGTCTTCACGGTTGTGGGTCCGCATGTGACTGATGAGCCCGATCCTGGACCCACATGTTTTGGGGCATCTGGGGCAGGGGAAGGCGCCTGTAGTGGAGCCGTCACCATCTCCCAGTGGTCTCTCCTTTCTCCTCCTCCTCTCAGCGGCATCGTCTCTGCGCTGTGCTTCAGAGTCTTGTGTGCCTTTATGTATTGCTGTTCTTCACCTAGGTCTGTCCTCTTTTTCTCAGCAATCACAGTCGGTGCCAGTCTTTTGTAGGATTCCTTTAAGGGAGTCTCAAAAGCGCTTCCTCTGGCCACCGTGTGAGCGTTTTCCTTGGGTAAGCTGAGAGTACATAATCTTTCTTGGGAGTCTTGCCTCAGGCATTCTGACGACGTGACCAGCCCAGCGCAGTTGCTTTTGGATAATGGCAGCCTCAATACTTGTCATATTGACCTCAGCAAGTATGCTGTCATTTGTCCGTTTGTCCTGCCATTTCACTTTTAGGATCCTACGTTGGCAGCGTTGAGGATATCGCTCCAGGGCCTTTATGTGTCTTCTTTATGGGGTCCATGTTTCCGAGGCATACAGAAGTGTTGGCAGGCATCTACATCGTTAACGTATACTTTTTTAAACATTCATTCTTTACCCATGCGCTCCATATGTTCGAACCAACGCAGCGATCATTTCATGATACCTTCTTTCGCTCTACATTCCTTTCTAATATCAGCATTTGAGATTCTGTCGTATATCGTTGTACCACACATACGTCTTAGGGACCTCATCTCTAGCGCATTTATACTGCTATCATCTTTCTTCTGCCAGTTCCATGCTTCGCTTCCATACATTAGGGTAGGGACCAGAACTCCATTGTGAAAAAGACGGAGAAAAATATTATAAAGGATAATATTTTTATTTTTTATAATTACATTATTTACAACGAAATTCTACAATTTTTTTTAAATTTACATTATAAATATTTTGAAGATAATAATTATTCAAAATATATTAAAGTCTTATTTTCTAGACTATCATAGGGATGGTAGTTTAATTTGATATTTTATGTTGTCACTTCAGAGTGGTCCTGACAAGTATCCGCCCCTGGTTTTTATCCCCCGCGCCCCCTGTCTGTTGTGCTACCCTTCTCGTGGGCGAGATTCAATAAGGATCAGAATTGTATTTGCAAAACCATTTATCAACATAGCGCGCACTAACTTTTGTCCCTGAGCGATTGTAGAAGGTGAATACTTTGCAATCACTTCGTGGAGCAATGCTGAATAAATATAACACAATATATGTTTCATTTCAACACAACCACAAACCATCACGCCGTTTTCCCGAAATCAAATCAAATCAAATCAAATCAGTTTATTTTCTCAAAAGACATTACAAACATTTTTTATAGTTTAAGGCATCTATTGAGAACAAGTAAAACATAATAAATATATAATACCAGGAACGCATGAGAAATGGTTCGACATTAGGAATACAAGATACTCTCCGATGTCAGGAGTATTTGTCTTCTGAATGTACTTTCACGAAAATGAAAGACATCGATCTCCGAAGCGATCATGTTTAGTAGTTTGATTGCTCTCCCCACCGACATCACCAGAGGCAGGTTGGTTCTGAATGTTGGGAAATAAAATAGTCTGTGCTGGCGCTGTCGTAGATAACCATCTGGAACATAAATAATGGATAGCCTCCAAGATGACGGAATTATGAAAGAATCCCCTGATAAGTCTGAAGAAATGGGTAAGTGTGCACCCATCCCTTCTTATCTGTAAACTATTGTAAACTAAATGGTAGGTAGAGAGAATGGACCGCCACCCTACTCCACCCTTACACATCTCTCTAGATTCCTCCACATTCATACAGCGAGTCATACACGCACGACGATTCTTCCGACTTCTAACATGGCCGACCTTTAAAATTTGATTAATTTGGTCATGCCATTTTTTCTTCGGTCTTCCTCGATTCAAATCGTTCACGTATACTTTCTTATCCATTATTTCATACAAACCAACGCAGTGATCCTTTCATAGTTGCGTCGATAATACTTTCTTCCGCTCTGCGTTCCTTTTTAATATCAGCTCTATCAGCTTTATCAGTCTAAAGAATCTCATATCTACCGTATTTATTCTGTTCTTGTCCTTCTTTTGCTAATTCCAGACTTCATTTCCATGCATAATAGTTGGAACTAGAACTCCATTGTGAACGGCCATTTTTTATTATATAATATATAATTGTCAGTCATGTTCACATTGTTCATCTTAAGTACATTATTTATTGAATCCTTCTTTCTTTAAATTTTCCATTGTTTTTGCGGAAAAACTATGATATTTCAATATCATCAACATTTAATTTTAATTATAATTATTGTACTCTAAAACTCTGTTTATGGTGTCACATTTTTGCAAACTTTATTTTATTTGCGACAGATGATCCGTCAACCTATGTTGACATCGAGAGGTGTTACTATTTTTATTTTCTCAACTGCTAAAATTAATTTTCATGATTTTTCGAACCGTCACGTGTGTCTGTTTCTATGTTAATTTGAATAAGTTCTTTGTACAATTTTTAAGTTCATATATTAATCTATATACCTGTAGTCTAAATTTTAAAATTGTACTCCTCCCGATAATAATCTTAATACTTAACTAACTAACTAACTAATCATCACGCCGTCTCCCTGAAGGGGTAGGCAGGAAGAATGGACTGCCACACTTTTCTTTTCTGACATATTTCTCTCGTTTCCTCAACATTCATACATCGTGTCATGCACGCGCGTCGATTTCTCTGACTCCTCACATGGCCGACATTCAATATTTGATTTATTTGATCGTGCCACATTTTCCTCGGTCTTTCTCTATTTCTGTTTCCTTTTACATTGTTAACGTTTAATTTTTTTATCATTCTTTCTTCATTCATTCTTTCCATATATCCAAACCATCTTAATGATCCTTTCATTATTTTGTTCATAACACCATCATTCGCACCGCATTCACTTCTTATATTTTTATTGAACACTCTATCATACACAGAGTATCTACACATTCGTCTAAGAGATCTCATTTCTACTGCATTTGTTCTACTTTATACTTGTACATTTTTATATTTGTGTTCTTAAATTTAATAGTGTCTTTTCTTTATTATTCAACATACCTGTATTCTCATTTATAGTGTCCCTCTTTCATTAACAACCTCATACAATATTTACCTGTTTTCTAAGACTGATCACAGACTTAACTCGACTTAGGCTTAATTTTTACCGTTACTCTTAAAATGTTCATAGATTTAAGTAAACTGTCTGTATTAAAAAAAATGTTTGGGAATTTATTCCGTTTACAAAAAAAAAATATAAACTGCATTAATGTCTATAAAAGCACTGACTAGGGTCGAAGCACTAGTACCTATTTGAAAAAAATAAGAATTGCTCTATGTGTCCAGTCAAAAAATTTTAATCCCAAGAAACTATGACAAAAGAGGTAGGCAGATTTGTTGGTAAGAAACAAAACTATCAGTTTTGAACTGTGCCTTGTCAAACGGTAAAAGTGCGTCTTCCCGTTGTTGTTCTGAGATTGTAAGTAGTTTTTATAAGGAAAAGTGTGGGAAGTGTTTTTTTTAATGTTATTTCTTATGCAATTCTTTGAATATTTCCATATTTTTATATGTTAGGGTGTTTCATAATGTGACAATGTAACAAAACCAATGTATTGTATCAATATAACCTGAAGTGGTCAATTACTGGTGATTGTGCTATTTTCTTAGAGAAATATTAATTTTAATAGTAATACTCATATTTCAATAAAAAAGTTAGAGAATTTAGAGAAGTCAGTGTGTTTTTTATTGTTTTATTTTATTTTGTACTTTGAAATAATAAAATTAATGCCTTTAATGTGGATTTCAGTACAAGCTGAACCTTAAACGGTCATTCATTGGTGCTTTGACCCTAGTTGCAACCTGTGAAATATTCACGGAAGTAAAGATTTTACTTTTTTAAAATCTTGGTTCACTGTACAATCGTTATCAGTAATAATTTTTAACTTTTAATGTAATTCTTTTTTTGGCACACGTTAAAAATTTCGTCAAATTATTCTCCTTTCGTTTTCTACCCTACCGTCATACAACAATAACTAACTAACTAAGAGAGGATGGACCCCTATACTGGTCTGTCCTGTCATATTACTCCGTCTTTCTCAACATTCATACATCGTAACATGCACTCTTCCGATTCGAATGTGGCCGCCTTTTAGTATTTGATTAATTTAGTCATGCCATGCTTTCCTTGGTCTTCCATGGCTTCTCTTCCCACTCATACTACTTGTATACAACATTTAAACATTTTTCTCTTGTCTTCGTATGTCTAAAGCATCTCAGGGACCCTTTTTTAATTTTACTTACGTCGTTTGGTATTCTATCAAATATCATTTTCACGCACATTCTTCTCCGTGATCTCATTTCGGCGGCATGTAATAAATCTGAAAAAAATAATAATCCAGAAACGTTTTCGAGCATGCTCATCGTGTGTGTTTCGAATTACTTTCAGAGAGAATCTCTCTCGCTTTCTTGTATTTAAAATATTTTCAAATCAAATTAAATCAATTTATTAACTCAAAAGACATTACAAACAGTCAAATGTTTAAGGCATCTATTGAGTACAGGTAAAATATTTTAAAAATACAACATAGTACTAGGAAAGCATTAGAGATGGTTCGACATTAGGAAGACAAGATACTTTCTAAAGTCAAGAGTATTTGTCTCCTGAACGACCTTCACTAATATGAAGGTACGTACTTTCGTACTCTTACTTGGCGACATTTGGGTTTTGCCTACTTATTTTATTTATTATATATTTGCCTAGTACAGCTTCTGGTACATTCTGGAAGCTTAGAAAAATAATCTTCAACACTCACGACTTCACAATCGGCACCAAGGTCACAATATAGAAGACTGTACCGATGCGAGTCATTTGTCATCTTCAATGGGATTCTTTGAGAATTCCGTCATCTTGGAGGCTATACATATTTATGTTCCGGATGGTTTTCTTCGACAGCGTCAGCACAGACTGTTTTATCTCCCAGCATGCAGAACCAACCTGCCTCAGGTGATGCGGGTTGGGAGAGCAATGAAACTGCTGAACATGATCACTTTGGAGATCGATGTCTTTCATATTCGTGAAAGTACATTCATAAGACAAATACTCTTGACTTTGGAGAGTATCTTGTATTCCTAATGTCAAACCATGTCTCATGCGTTCCTGGTATTATATATTTATTATATTTGACCTGTTTTCAATAGATGTCTTAAACTATAATATAAAAAATGTTTGTAATATCTTTTGAGAAAATAAATTTGATTTGATTGACTTGATTTGATTTGATTTGATCTGTCCTTCGAAAAACTTCTGCAGCGACTTCTTCGTAAAAAAAGATAAAAACTTACAAATAAATGATTTTGGTGAAAGCCCTTTTTTTTATTAATTTTGAAACTTAAAAAAATATGTACATAATGTAATGATTTAAGAACAAAATTATATTCGAAGAAACAAAATAAAAAAATAAATGTTTTATAGTTTCAGCATATTATTTGTATATTTATTGTAGACGTCAGCTAGGAAACAAAATCACAACTACAAATAAATTCAATAATTTTATTTGTATCGAAAAAAAAATCAGAGCGCTTACCGGGGAAACAAAAGTTAAGAGCATTCTGTAAATAGAGTTGCCAAATTTATTGATGCGGGTGGAAGCGCAAACTTTTTGCTCTCCCCTCGTTTCTTTACCAAATTGCGTCATAAAATATTCAATATCACGAATGTGAAATATATCTGCCGGATTCTGGAAATATGAAGAAACTCCCGATGATTATTGGTCAGCTATAAATTGCTGCTGTCAACGCGAAATACAAAGAATGCTCCACTGACGTAATATTTGATGTGCTGTCTTTCAAAGGGTAGTACGTCACTTTTCCCAAAAATGAAAGAAAAAAATATCTATGGGAGCAAAGCATGGAACTGGCAATAGAAGGATGAAAGTATAATGATACTCTGTGTATGACAAAGTGTCGAATGAAAATATAAGAAGTGAATGCGGTGCGAATGATGGTGTTTTGAACAAAATAATGAAAGGATCATTAAGATGGTTTGGACATATGGGAAGAATGAATTAAGAAAGAATGGTAAATAATTATATGTTAACGATGTAAATTGAACCAGAAATAGAGGAAGACCGAGGAAAACGTGGCACGATCAAATACATCAAATATTTATTAATTATATAAATGAAACAACTTTGCATTTAACCACGGTAGGGTTCTAATATTGATGCCAACTAGTTTCGCTTGGACCCAAGCTTCATCAGGGCAGTATAATAACTGTTATTATACTGCCCTGATGAAGCTTGGGTCGAAGCGAAACTATTTGGCATCAATATAATAGCCCTACCGTGGTTAAATACAAAGTTGTTTTATTTATATAATTATTTAAAATGTCTAACCACAAAGTGAGTGCTTTATATGAAGAATTTAATATTTATCAAGGTGGTGATAGACGTACGAACTTAAAGTCTGCGGTTTTTAAGATCGCGAACTTACTTGACTCGACGTCGGCGATACACGCGCCAACTTATGGTGATAGACGTACGAACTTAAAGTCTGCGGTTTTTAAGATCGCGAACTTACTTGACTCGACGTCGGCGATACACGCGCCAACTTGTGGTGATAGACGTACGAACTTAAAGTCTGCGGTTTTTAAGATCGCGAACTTACTTGACTCGACGTCGGCGATACACGCGCCAACTTACTCATACCGTATCGCGATGTCGTCCACTGAAGAAGCTTTGTGTTATTTAAGAATTATATCGTATTACATTTCAAAAACTAAAAACAATAGACGAAGGCGAAAGAAACAAAATGGCGGCTCGCGGCTCGCAGTGCTGCCACACGTACGAGCCAAGACGAGCTACGAGTAAGATTTCAAACCGGTTGGATCGCCGACGAACTTACTCGGCGGTTTTAAAGTACGCGTACTTACGGTGACATACGAGCGAAAAAGGTCGTCGAGCCATAAGTACGCGTACTTGCTCGCCCGTCTATCACCCACTTTAGTTATTCTGCTCCATTAGCTCGGTTTTATAAATAGCAATTCGATACATTTCATAATATCTTAGCAGGGTGAAATGTGTCATTCCCGTAAAATATAAATATACTTCTAAAATAACGGACTTTTTAATTCGTATTAAATATGGAATATAAGATTGAAAAATTTAAGAGATGAAACAAACAACATAAAATTCTTCCGCATTTTAAGATAGGCTCTTTCTCTCATTAGATCTTCAAACATTGGAGCCCTATCATAAAATAATAGTTAAAAAAATAAAGTTACGCTAATTTGATGTACAGACTGGTATCACAGCATCCATAAAACTGGCGTTTTGTAAGACATGTTTATGGCAAGTCAAAGAAATGTATTAGAATCATTTACATCATCTTGTGAAGCGGCCTTTACACTCTACAATAAAATGAAATGCTTTTATATGCTACACATATAATATGTACATAAAAAATCTGGGTAAAATACGGTTGTCAGATCATTCACATCGTCTTTATTCCTAAGTATTTTTGGTAATATATGTTTCATAAGTAGCTTATAAGTCATTTGCCCATTAACCGTTTTAGTACCGTGATGTTTTAAGCTTAGGAATACTCACATACCGCATGTTTTTAATTTTTTAAATTAAATAGGGCTAATGGATTTTACGCACTATGTTTAAAGATTAAAATGACATATCAAGTTAAAATTTTTCAAGTTGCATTATCGAAATTTCGTATATTTGATTATTCTTTCAGGGTTGTCACAAGCATAAATAAATAATTTTTTTTTATAAAAAAAATATTCATTGAAAGCAAACATTAAAAAATCAAAGAACATTGTATCAGTTCTTGTCTATTAATTATTTCAAGTGATATCATTTTGATCCTTTATATCAATCTCACCATAAGTGGTAACCCTAGTGCTCGACTTCTACAAAAATCCCCTTTTCAATAAAACCGACCAACGTCAGAAGGTTCATTTTTGTATGCAGAGATAGTGTATAATAGATGTCGCTAGCAACACAAAATATTGATTTTTTTTTAAAATTAATACTGGAATCATTGTTAATGCAAAGTGGCCTTACGGTATTGATGGTGCGCCTACGTAGCGGCCACCGGTACGGTTACGGTATTGAAGTGGTAAACATGCCCATGAGCTTGCCTATAAATATACCCACGAACTTGTCAATAAACTTGCCCATGAACTTGCCCATGAACTTGCCCATGAACTTGCCCATGAACTTGCCCATGAACTTGCCCATGAACTTGCCCATGAACTTGCCCATGAACTTGCCCATGAACTTGCCCATGAACTTGACCATGAACTTGACCATGAATTGCCCATGAACTTGCCCATGAACTTGCCCATGAACTTGCCCATGAACAGGCCCATGAACTTGCCCACGAACTTGCCCATGAACTTGCTCTTAATCTCTTACATGAACTACCTATGAATTTGTTCATGAACTTGCCTATGTACTTGCTCACGAACTTGCCAATGAACTTTGACATTTTTGAATACATGGAGTATATTTTTAACATTTTTAGCTACTTTGAAGAAACATTTAATAATATCAGGTAAGATATATTCCCAAGTGATCATAACATATTGTTTATTTACTCCCATCCGATGTTACCGACTGTAAAGCCGATTTTCATGTCTTTTTTGAGGGCGTTTTTTTGTAGGAAAATAAATTATTGTGTTGTTTTTGTGTTTTTATTTACGTATTATATATATATATATATATATATATATATATATATATATATATATATATATATATATATATATATATATATATATATATATATATATATATATATATATATATATATATATATATATATATATATATATATATATATATATATATATATATATATATATATATATATATATATATATATATATATATATATATATATATATATATATATATATATATATATATATATATATATATATATATATATATATATATATATATATATATATATATATATATATATATATATATATATATATATATATATATATATATATATATATATATATATATATATATATATATATATTTTTTTAAATATTTAATAGTTTATTATTATTATTATTACGAGTATAAATCGAAGTTGGCACCTCGAAAAAAAAAGCGCGTGGGTGGCCCGGGTGATTTTGGCTCTTGATGTTATCTGAAATAAAAAAATCTTGAAAATTCTTAATCTAAAGACATGTCATTCTCGTCGGAACTACCAAGATATTTTTTCATCCCTAACTATTTATTTTACAACCCCTTCTTTGCAGATTTTTTTTTCAAAGTCCGCCATTTTGTTATTTGTCCATGAAATTTAACTTCTCTAGTTCCGACCAGAATGACATGTCTTTAAATCAAGAATTTTCAAGAATTTTTTATTTCAGATAACATCAAGAGCCAAAATCACCGGGGCCACCCACGCGCTTTTTTTTCGAGGTGCCAAATTCGATCAATCATAATAATAATAATATACCATTAAATGAAAAAAAAAAATTCTGTATCTTTAATATGTAAATAAAAACATCCTTAATTTCCAAAACAATTCATTTTCATTTTCCTACAAAAAAACGCCCTCCAAAAAAAACATGAAAATCGGCTTAAGTTACCAGACCTTAAACAATAGCTTCGAACAAATGCAAATTATGGGTAGTTGACATAATTGTCAGTACTGATATTTACTTTCAGTTATCAGTGAAATCTCTTTGTAGTGAGTGGTAATAAAAATATAATATTTAACATTTTATTAAGTAATTTTGTAACCACCCTACTGGGAAGTAATTATATTTTTGACGGCACTAATAATTATTGTCGCTAGGTCCCTTGTTGTTCTTCATTATAATGACAATGGAGTCTTGCCAGTAAGTGACAATCGTATTTAATTGTAAAATCATATTTCGCTGCTCAGTCGGTGTTCCAATTTCAAAATAATATTTACGTTTAATTTAGATTTTACTGTATTTAAGACGTTTTCAGGGATTCTGATAAACAAAATTGTGAGTACTATCAGATCAAGATATAAAATATAACATATTTAGAACAGGATATGCCTATTCGTGGCGATGAGCTAAGCAACCCATCACAACGCGTCTCCCGCGCGGGCGATAAGAGAAGGATGGAGTGTCGCATCGGTTAAATTGTGACAGTCCATTCTTTCGCATACCACTTCGGAGAGACCGTATGATGGTCAGTTAGTTAGTTACAATATACTTATTTTCTCAAGCCAATTCTCCACTACTGGATGTAATCATATTAAATTTCACATTATATTTGATAATTTCGGGAGATGCCTATTGGTGGCGATGAGGTTCGCAACCCATTACACCGCGTCTCCCGCGAGGCGAAAAGAGAAGGATGGAGTGCCACATCGGTTTAAGTGTGACAGTCTATTGTTTCTGCCTACCCTTTCGGGGAGATGGCTTGATGGTTAGTTAGTTTATATTTGATAATTAGGGTGTTTCTTTTAGATGTTTTATTTTTAGACTGGCAACATTGTTTCCACTGACTGTCAAATTGACAGTTGACAGTTGATTCGTAGTAAATACATTTTGCCATTTTACCCAGTTGCTCGATAAAGTTGTCGAAAATTGGACAACACGATTGCGCTTTATTTGAGCTAGCCCGACTCGGGCACTCATATGCACACAATCGGGCACGGTTTTTAATTTATTATGTTTAATCGTTTTTGACTCTATACTCATATGCCCAAAATCATATTTTAACAATAATGGCATAAAATTATCTATGAAATAAAGTCAAAATCATAGACATTAACATAATTATGATGTTAAATTTTTTATTTTGAAATTGTATACTACTAAAAAAACACCCTTATACACATTGTTATATATATGGCATATAAAGGTTATACCTTAGACAGGCAAAAAAAGGCATTCACATAAAATATAATACAACTTTTAGAAAACAAATGTTTTCATGAAGATGTAATCCTCTTGAAAACATAATTTTTTTTTTATGTCTTACACAATTCCTACCCATATTCTTCCCATATCTGGAATTATATCGTCTTTTCTGAGGTAAACCGATGGCTCATTTCTCTTATCATGGTCTACACATCAAAACTTTGGGTGCCCATCTATCAATTTTCTATCTGGCAACATGACCTGCTTATTTACATTTTAATTTGGTAATATGGGCTATGGGGAGAAACATGTTTGGCACAATATGTATTATAATTAATGCAGACTCAACAAGGCAAGGGGAGCTTTCGCAAAGCTTCGCACTGTATTGGTTTCCAGTATCATTTCGAGAAAGCTTCCAATATTCAGCAGTAGCGTTAAAAGGTTACCACTGTACGGATGTAAGCCTTGGAAATCTACCGCGGACGTTATTTTAAAACTCCAGGTGTTTATAAATATGTGTATTCGCTCAATATTCAAGATCTATTGGCCCCAAACAGTGTCAAATGCCGTTCTCTGAACCATGGCAGGCGAAAAGCCAATTAGATAACAAGTTGCTAGATGCAAATGGCTCTGGATCGGTCACACTCTAAGATGGAACCCAGCCTTCATCGCTCGGGGCGCACTAGACTGGTCCCCTGTGGGGAGAAGAGGAAGCGAGGCAGACCTAGAGCCGCATGCAGAAGATCTCTGCAGGACGAGGTTAAAGCATCAGGCATGCGATAGTCAGGTGGAGAAGGTTCCTTGAGGCCCTATGCACCACGGAGGTGTGACAGGACAAAGAAGAAGAATATTTGTTTTAAAGTGGATGATATATATTTTCTGTTTAATGTTATTGTAAATGAACGTTTTCTAGAAGTTTTATTATAATTGATGTAAATGACATGCTTCGCCTGACAAGGTATGAACAAATATGTCATTTAAAAATGCCTAAGCAAGGTGAAACTTATCATTTATGAATAGTCCATTGTTTTGGCCGAAACACTACGATACTTTCACATTTTATGAGTGTCAATTTTATAACTGTTATAATTTATAGTTTTTAATTTATTATGTTTCATCGTTTTTGACTCTATACTATGTGTAATTGTTCCTTCTAATTATTGTTTTATATTATTATTATTTTGTTAATTTATTTTCATTATTATTTTATTATTATATTTTCCACTTTTAATATTTTCTCCTATAAACAGTAACTAATCATTATTTTATAATACAATAATTAAAATATTTAGGAACCTAACTCAATTTCAGCAAGAATTTCAAAATTATAACAAAGAAATTATTCAAATTGACATAGGAACAAATACACATAAAGATTCGAAAAATCACGAAAATTTGACATTTGATATATTATTGTAACACCTGATGATGTCAACATTGGTTGATGAAACAGCTGTCGTAAAATAAATACAATTGTGATATAAAAACAAGTTATAAAATATCATTTATGTAAAACCTCTACAACAGATGTTTTCATTCAATTATTTAATATAGTGTTTGACAAACATTTTTAAGAAACAATAAATAACACCATGAATATTCTAATGCTTTATATTTTTGTTTTACAGCCTCGCGGTTTTAATTAATAAATCGATTCATCTCTACTAATCCGATGTCTTCTCACAACAACGCCTTGTCCTTGAAAGGAGCTCTAGCGCCGATATCAAGGGGCAAAAGATTTATTGGGATAAATCCATTGGCAAAGAAAGGAAGTCTGAATTCTTTTTGGGTGTGGAGAGAATTCAATGTCTTTTTTATATTTTACCTTATTCTTTTGGTCATACTAAACTTCTTAAACGAAGTAAATAGGCCAGTTAAAAATATAGACATCAGTGTTGCGAAATTGGCTAAATTCATATATGCTATGAAAAAAACAGATAAATATCTGATGCTAATAGTTATTTTCAAAACAGCATTTTATGTCAAGAGGAATTCGGCTATCGTCGATGCGATTGTAAAAATAGACAGCAAAATCGCTATGCTAGGAATATATATCAACAATTTTGCTTTGTACAGCTGGGGAATTGTTCTAATTGTAATTGCATTTTTTGAAAGTACGGTAGCATCATATTGTAAATATTCTTGTCTACATGAGAACGGTATTGACTGTTATATCAAATTCTTTATTCAAATTCACGATTTATTGATGATTTGGTTAATGTGGATAGAAGAAACAACGCTGATTCTTGCTGTAATCACTAGATTCAAAAAGCTAAATTTGGCCATTGAAGACCTGGATGACACGTTTCATATTTTTAATAGCAAAGAAAGTCCGAGATTTTTCTCAACAAGAATCTCAGCTTACAGAGCCATATACAACCAACTATGTGATACCGTTAATGATCTGGATTCGTATTATGCTCACTTCAATGTAATACTGATATGGGAATGTTTTGTGAAGATATTCGTGGCATCGTACAAGATAATCTTCAACCAAGACACTTTGAGAGAAGAAGTCTCTTTGGTGGTATTGGTATTAATTTTACCTACAGAAGCTTTACTCAAATTGTTGACTCTAGCAAGGCTCGCTGATATATTAAAAAACGAGGTAAGTGCTTTTTAATGTAGCTTGGTGCGTTTTATATTCCAGGCCGATGAACTTTTGAGTCTCTATTTATAATTATAAAAAATAATAGCGCCAAGGATTTTAATCAATAGTATAAAAAAATATCTTACAATTTTCAAGATAAGCAGAAAATAGCTCATTATTATGAAGAAGGAATTTTATTAATTATGACATGTCATTCCCACAAAATATAATAAACTTCTAGAAAAATAACGTTTTCATTCTTATTAATTATTTAATTTGGTAGTTTTACATCATTGTTCAAGAAACAATAAATAAGTACAAATGAACATAATCACGTGTTATAATAAAAACTTAAACAAATACAAATAATAATCTACATAAATGTAATAAGGATACAATTTTTAGTTACATATTAAATAAATTCAGCTCTTACTAACTGACTAACCATCATGCCGTCTCCCCGAAGGGATAGGCAGAAAGAATGGACTGCCCCACTTTTCTTTCCTGACAAATTTCTCTCGATTCCTCAATATTCATATATCATGTCATGCACGCGCGTCGATTTCTCTGACTCCTCACATGGCCGACATCAATATTTAATTAATTTGATTGTGCCAAGTTTTCCTCGGTCTTCCTCTATTTCTAGTTCCATGTACATCGTTAACATATATATTTTTTTGCATTCTTTCCTTATTCATTATTTCCATGTGTCCAAACCATATAATTGATCGTTTCATTATTTTGTTCATAACACCATCATTCGCACCACATTCACTTCTTATATTTTTATTCGACACTCTATCATACACAGAGTATCCACACATTCGTCTACTTCTTCTTCTTTGCTAGCCTTCTTCCCTCCAGTGCTGGATATAGGCCTTTTCCAATTTCTGCCACTCGTCTATATCCTGTCCCCTTTATATCCGAGATTTTCGAACCCTTTTGACAATATCCTCGGTCCATCTCATCGGTGGCCTTCCGAGACTTTACCTATTTGCCCATGGTCTCCAACTGAGTATCTTGAGTGTCCATCTATTGTCACCCTGTCTAGCCAAGTGTCCAGCCCATTGCCATTTCAATTTTGCCACTCGGTCCATGACGTCAGCAACCCTGGTGCGGCGTCTGAAGTCTTCATTCCTTATGCGATTACGCAAGCTCACACCAAGTATCTGTCTTTCCATGGACCTCTGTGTACACTTGAACCTGTGGACACTTTTTGCTGTTCACACTTTATTTTTATTTTTTTGCACATTCGTCTAAGAGATCTAATTTCTACTGCATTTATTCTGCTTTCATCCTTCTTTCGCCAGTTCCATGCTTCGCTTTCATACATCAGGGTCGGTAAAAGAACTTGAATTTGTTTATATTCTTCTCACTTTCGACTTCCCCCGGATTATCTTTATACATTTTCTGTGCTTTATATAAGGGAATATTGAGGTTTATTTTATTTTTTCTAAATTCGGGGCTTAGTTTATTTTAACATAGTTTCAGTCTCCAAATAACTGGTTATCTCTTAGTGATAGTTATTTTAAGATTCATCATTGTTTTTCTTTAATTCTTCCACCCACACACATATCTTGAGACTTTGTTCACTACATAAGATAAGCACAGAGCACTCCGCAAACAACAGAATCTCATATTCACTTTATTCCAGGCATTGAAGTCTGGAAAGCTAATTCAAAGGACGTCAATTTTGTGCACTCAATCAAATCAGACAAGCGAGGTGAGTATGTAAGTTTATATCAATAGATGAAATACATATATTTTACTCAAAATATGCCAGTACACAATGGAGTTCTAGTGCCACCCTTAAAGTATGGAAGTGAATTAATTGTATCTCAATAGAGACGAAGATGCAAATTGTTTTCTGGGAACAGAAGGTGGTGGCCGAGGCGCTTACAGGACTTATGACCTGTCATTGGTTGGGTTGAGCGATCGCTTCACGTTTAACAACATTCCCCATTCCGCCGTTATCACCACCACGTCTGACAAACTTTTTGGAACTTGTATATATGGTAGGTTTCTACACCTATTTTCACATTTTTATGTTCACTCTACACTAGCGTCATCTATATTAAGACCACCTTCTGTTTCCAGAAAACAATTTGCATCTTCGTCTCTACTGAGATACAATTAATCCTTGTAAAATAAAAATAATTTATCCGCAATGGGTGAAATCCAGTATTTGTCTACAAGAATTTGTATACATTCAAAATGTTGTTGTATGGAAGTGAAGCTTGGAGCTGGCAAAAATTATGAAAGTAGGATATATGCCGTAGAAATACGATCACTGAAAAGAATGTGCGAAAAAAGGATATATGATAGAATACCGAATAAAAAGTAAAATAAAAAAATGATCCCTGAAATGGTTTGGACAAATGGAACGAATGGACAAGAGAAGAGAGGTTAATATGTTGTATGCAAGCAGTGTGAGTGGAAAAAGAAGCTGTGGAAGATCAAGGAAAGCATGGCATGACCAAATTAATCAAATACTGAAAGGCGGCCACATTCAAAGTCGAAAAAATTGACCAACGGGCATGTTACGATGTATGAATGTGGAGGAAGTAAGAGTGGTATGTCAGGACAGAATGGTATGGCGATCCATCCTCTCTGCCTATCCTTCCAGGGAGACGGCGTGATGGTTAGTTAATTTTTATGGTTGAGGTATTAGTTTTTTTAAACTTAACTTAATTAACTAGGATTTTATTTTATATAATATGATAAATTAATGAAATTACATCCAAGTAAAACCATTAAACACTCGTGTTTAACTAACTAACTAGTGTTTACCGTTTCCCCATCACGCCGTTTATCATGCCATCACGCCGTCTCCCCGAAAGGGCAGGCAGAAATAATTGACTGCCACACTTTTCTTTCCTGACATGTTTCTCTCGCTTCCTCGACATTCATACATCGTGCCATGCACGCGCGTCAATTTCTCTACTCCTCACGTAGCCGTGAATCGTGTTTACTATTTTAAATTTTCAAATTTTTCATTTTAATAAATAATTTAAATGAATCTGTCAATTGTAAGTTATTTCTAAAGTGTACACAAAATATTATTAATTGTTTTATTTAGAGTCAAATTAAATTAAATATATAAAGAGTTTAGTGTAATTGAGTTTTTATAAGGGTGTTACAAATATTTTGAAAAATGCTAAAATAATTCTTTTAATTTTTTAAAACACACAAATCTTATCATTTGTCAAAACTGACATGTTTCACGATAAAATTTGTTTTAATATATATTAAAAAAAAAAAAAAGACTAACATCAAGGATTTATATCAATGATATTAGAATTTTTAATTACAATCTTAAATGTGAGCAGAAAATAGCTCATTATTATGAAGAATGAATCTGGTCGTGTCCAGGCTTGAACCCGTGTCCCCTGGATCAGGAGCCAAGCGTTCTATCCCCTAGACCACCACCCGATTTAATTCGTGTACATAATAAATTATTTTAACTACACTGATGAAGGCCTTCTGTGTCCCGAAACATGTTTGGGCTTATGTGTTATTTTTAATTTTATTTGTATTTAAAAAGATAATATTGTTAAATATTTGTAATATTTAAAAATTCCGTTTAAAATTGTCGTTTAGATTTATTTGTTCATTTGTAATATATGAATATATGTATGTTTTAAGGTTCTCCAATTCTCACTGCAAACTATTCATCAGAAAGTCGTTATCACAGCAAGTGGATTTTTCCCCATAGATAATTCTCTTATATATCAAGTAAGTATGTTTATGCCAAATTAAAAATGTGCTATCTTACATTTGATGTAATCAATAATCATTTGTGGTAATAGACAAACAAATAAAAAAAAATACAAACAATCCATCACGCCATTTTTCCGAAAGGGTAGGCAGAGGGAATGGATCGCCATACTACACTATCCTGACACACCTCTCTAGATTCCTCCACATTCATACAGCGACTCATACACAGATGTCGTTTCTTCTGACTTCTAACGTGGCTGATCATAATAATTTTATTGATTTGGCCGTGCCATGTTTTTCATAAGGACGAAGTGTCGGAAGTGCCGTAATAGAAGAAGTGCCGTAATAGACGAAGTGTCGGAAGGCCACCGATGAGATGGACAGATGATATTATCAAAAGGGTTGGAAAATCTTGGATACAAAAGGGGCAGGATAGAGACGAGTGGAAGAAATTGGAAGAGGCCTATATCCAGCAGTGAAGGGAAGAAGGTTAGCCAAGAAGAAGAAGAAGATGTTTTTCATGGTCTTCTTCGACTCCGTACTCCAATGCGCATCGTTGACGTATACTTTCTTAACCATTCTTTCGTCATCTTTGCGTTCTATGTGAACTACTATTCTATGTGACGACCTTCGTGGCCGAGTGGTAATTGCATTGACTGCCACCCCGAAGGTTCCGGGTTCGATTTCCGGCGAGGGCAGCGTGATTGTCACGCTGTCTTTGGTTTGGTGTAGAATTCACGTGATAATCAATTGGCGATAGAGATTAGCAACCTATCACATGTCACGAGAATCACTATGATAGATATAAATACCATTTACAACGATTTGGCTCATGCTGTCATGATGTAAAGAGCGATTCAACAAAATTCAAAATTCAAAAAACTAACCAAACCAATGGTCTGAAATATTTTTAATCTAATATTGATGGTTGCGATTTGAATTTGGTAAAACTCCATTATTGAATTAATTTATATTGAAAGCTCTATTGCTTTTTTGGTTTTACGTCGCTTTATTCACATTAAAAACAAATAAGCAATTTGGAGTTTGAGAATGTCCTCGTAATGTGAAACAAATTTGTCACTATTGTTTATATATAAATAAATCAACGATAAACCTAAAAAGTAATCGCACTTTCATTATACATTAATACTACTAATAATCTTTAATATTTAATATTACGATTACCGTAATAAAAATATATATCCAAGTAGTGTGAATGGAAAAAGAAGTCGAAGTAGGCCTAGGTAGACATGGCACGAGCAAATTAATCAATTACTGAATGACGACCAAATAAATAAAAAACAATCGACAAGAGGGAATGTCACGATGTTTGAATGTAAAAGAGGCGTGAGAGTTATTTCTGGATAAAACAATGTGTCCATCCTCTCTGCCTACCCCTTCGAAAAAACGGCGTAATGGCTAGTTAGAGAGCACTGAATAAGCTAATATTAAATTAAATAATGTTATTACACTTAAATAAAAATATATATTTCTTTGTTTTCAGATAGCTACAACGTATGTCAGCACAATGTTTCTTTTTCTTCAAATTATTGAAATATCATAAGCGTTATACGATTAAATACATATTTAATATTACTTGTCGCTATAATATATAAAGATATCGGAGAAATAATAGAAAAGGGTAGTGGTCTAGGGCAGAGGTTCCCAATCTTTTTCGGTTAACGGCTCCCTTAAAACATCAGATTTTCCCGCGGCTCCCTTAATATATCAGATTTTGGTCAAAATTTTTGACCATCTTGAGAAATTGGAAAACTTACCTTTTTAAAAGCGATTACTCATCCAACAGCGAAAAATTAAAAACGGATACTTTTTTCCTTGGGATTACATAAAATATCTAATATCAACTGTTTCGGTAATATCCATATTGAGACTGGATAACCACCATGGTCTTAGTTGCAGCGGCTGGTCGTGGTGCAAATGCTTCCAATAAGGGTTCAAATAAATATAAAATTCCAACAAATTTGCCGAACGCCAGGGAGCCGCGGCTCACACTTTGGGAATCACTGGCCTAGGGGATAGAACGCTTGTCTCTTGATCTAGGGGACATGGGTTCCAGCATTGACACGACCAGATTCCTTATTCATAATAATGAGATATTTTGTGTGAGAAATAATGGCAAAGAAAATAAATGTAAACGAAGTAAACGGAACTAGAAATAGAGGAAGACCTAGAAAAGACTGGATTTGCGACGTTTACAATATGTGCTTTAATAACATCGATGTGTTCCATCTTAATGAAAGTGATTTTTAAAAAATGGTTTGAACAACGCTTCGGGGCGAATGAAATTATGTTACTCTATTTTTTTTTCATTTTTATATAATATTTTATCTTTAATTATTAATTATTATTAGAATTACTATTTTTTTCTTTGACTTATGAAAATATTACTTTATAATTCTTATATATTAAGTCATATGTCAGTTGTTATATAATATTTGTGGTAGCATGTTTGGCAATCGGCCTTTTTTGTTGTCTCTATGTGTTTGTATATGAATACTTAAATCGCTGTTTGTTACCCTCAACAAAAAAAAAACATAAAAAAAAATTATGCAACCAAATATTGAATGTCAGCCACGTGAGGAGTAATAGAAATCGACGTGCATGCATGACACTTTGAATGAATGTTGATGAAGCGATAGAAGTGTGTCAGAAAAGCACAGCTGCATTTAAAATGCTATTTTATACAAATTTATTGCATATTCGTCTAAGAGATCTCATTGAAAAGAAATGTGAATGTTTGTTAGTGTTGAAAGAATGGTAAAAAAAGTATATGTTTATGATGTAAATGAAACTAGAAATATAGGAAGACCGAGAAAAACGTGGCGCGATAAAATAAATCAATTATTGAATTCCGACCAACAGAGGAGTCGGAGAAATCGACGTGCGTGCATGACACGATATATGAATGTTGTGGAAAGAAGTATGTCATGAACAAAATTGTGGTGGTCTATTCTTTCTATCTACTCCTTCGGGAAGATGGTGCGATGGTTAGTTAGTTAGTAAGTTTTAATGATTCAATATGAAGTTTGACATCATTGTTCAAGAAACAATAAATAAAGTCAGCAAGTTATGCTTGTCGCTAGCTTTATCAAAGTAATACAAGTTATTTTGTATAAACTGATTCTTCTTCTTCTTCGAGTGCCCTGTCGGGTCCCTTCAACGTTGGCGATCACCTCGGAGAACCTATCCCTGTCCTGCGCCACTCGGAACAGCTCCTCCACACTTCGGATGCCGGTCTACTCCCTCACGTTTCGCAGCCAGGACATTTGTCTCCTTCCGGGCTCTCGGCGTCCCTCAATTTTCCCCTCCAATATCAGTTGGAGAAGGTGGTACTTTTCCCCACGCAGTATATGACTCAGATGTGAGATTTTTCGAACCTTGATAGTTGATAACAGTTCCCTGTCAACTCTAGCTCGCCTCAGGACTTCGATATTGGTAACCATGTCTGTCCAGGGAACTCTGAGCATTCGGCGATGGAGCCATATTTCAAATGCTTCCAGTCTGCTCATTGAATTAACTTTCAGGGTCCAAGTTTCACACCCATACAATAAAATAGACCACACATAGCATTTGATCATTCTCTGGCGGAGTTTCAAGTTTACGTTATCATTGCAGAAGAGTGATTTTATTTTATTAAACGTAGCTCTTTCTGCCTCAATTCTTCATTTTATCTCTACATCTCGGTCAAGAGATTGCGTTAGTATTTGTTATTAACAATATTAATAACAAATACTAACAAACCGCCATTTTACTAACAATTTCACTAACATGCTATTTTATGTAGTTGTCATGATACAGGCCATGCCAAGTGTGACAAATACAGTCCATTAACACATTCCAAATGCTGATAAACTGATTGCTTAATTTAATTTTTCCGTACTAGAAGCTCAATTTTTCAAATGTATATTCTTTTAAGTTCATACTTTTCTCTTTTTTCGGAGTAGTTAATTAAGAATCTACAGATTTGGAATACGTAATTCTAGCGTAGTATATTATTATTAATGTGAATACACCATATTTATTCCATTACAGCCGATGTAATTTGAAAAGATTGGCCAATAAAGCTTTTCATGAATGTACCGCTTTGACGCTTTGCTTATATATTCTATTCATTATGATTTTCTGAGAAATTTTATTTCAATATTATAATATACAATAATAGAAAGCTTTCCGAGTACACACGGAGATTCGAATTAAATTGCACCTTTCTAGAGTAGTTTATTTTTTAATTTGTTTTTTTTTAATGTATAAAAATACTTGTAGACAAATACTGGATTTTACCCATTAATCATTTTTAGGGATTAATTGTATCTCAATAGAGACGAAGATGTAAATTGTTTTTTTGGACAGAAAACGGTAGTCGAGGCGTTTACCGGACTTATTGGTTGGGTTAATCGATCGCTCTATGTTAACAACATTCCCCATTCCGCCCTTCTTACGACCAACAAGTCTGACAAATTTTTGAAAGATGTATATATGCTACTACGTTAAGAATACTTCACATATTTTAGGTCAATCTACACTAGCGCCATCTATTAAGATTATTTGTAAGCATTAATTAAACAATTACAGGTCATAAGTCCTGTAAACGCCTCGACTACCATATTCTGTTTCCAAAAAAACAATTTGCATCTTCGACTCTATTGAGATACAAATAATCGTTATTTTTTTAAATATCAATAATATAAAACGATCAATTCAGACACTGTCAGAACCAAACATCTCTTAAGAGTAGCAGAAATGAGAACATTGCGACCTATTATGGGAAAAACCCTTAGATATAGGATACCCAATGAAGAAATTCGCAAATCCTGCAAAATTGAAGACACAGTGAGATAGAGAAGGCAGGAAAGACGATTCTGGAGAATGGATCCAGCAAGAATTTCTAGGATCGTGATGCACGAGACTCCTGAGGGCCATCGACCACCAGGACGACCACAAAAGAGAAGAAAGTTGATTTTCTTCATAAACAGATCGGATGATCTACAATCAGAAGAAGAAGAATCAGATTCTCATCTATATTCGCCAGTACTTTGTGTTGCGAATGTTTTGTTTATTTTTTTTATGTACTTTGTATACAACACACACTTTATTAAAAAAGTATAAATTAAAAACCAAACATGTTTCGGACACACAAGCCCCTCATCAGTGATATTATAAAAATATAATACAAATATTTTGAAAATCAGATTCGTTCGGATATTTTTTTAACAATATGTGTTTTTCTTCTATATTAAATAAAGTGTTGTATCAAAAAATAAAATTTATTATTTTATTATATGTGTTTTGTTCATTGTTTATCGTTTTTTGTTAATAATGAGGTAAAATTCCACATTAAATAATTAATACAAATCAAAATAGAGGTTTTATAGAAATTTAATTTTATATTATGGATATTAGACGTTTTTCTTTGTTAAGGAATTGCATTTGATAATGCCTTAGCCAGGCGAAACTTGTCATTTCTATAAAATATACAATAATTCAATATCTTTTTTCTGGCTCCTTGGTCCTTCTCTTTAAAATATTTTTTCTTGATATTTTAGGTAAATACTAAAAAAATACTAACTGTCTCCCCGAAAGGGTAGGCATAAATAATGGACTGCTACACTTTAACCGATGCGGCACTCCACCCTTCTCTTGTCGCCTCGCGGGAGACGCGGTGTGATGGGTTGCGAACCTCATCGCCATTTTATTATAATTCATTCGATTTTTAAAATATTATTTTTCAATGAAATTTAATAAATATTTTAAACACCTAGTAGCTAGGTTTATCCAAGGATATATAAGGAAAGTTATTTAATACGCAATCTTCAATCTCAAGAATAAGATTGTGAAGTCGTGTTGATTAATGCAAAATAATAATAATATATTTGTTATCTTAAAGTATGGGCTTACATAAATATTCGGTATTTAACTATAAGAAAATCTGACTTTTAAACAATTTGCGGACTTAAAAAATATTTATCTTGCGGTAGAAATTGTATTTTTATGTTCGTTCAGAAAGTTCATTTTTTGCTAAAAATATTTTATTTATTTATTTAAAAAAAAGTTGACTTATAAATAAAATAATTTGTGAAGTTTTATAAATAAAATGTTATTTATTCGAGATATTAAATATGAATGCTTGATTCATTTTTTTAACGTTAAAAAAATGGCTAGCTACTAAATTTACTAAAATAAATAAATAATATGAAATAATTAGAAATTGACATTAAAACTTAGATTGTTTAATTGCAATAAATAATAACGGGTATTTCATTGAATTTAAAAAAGCTCATTGTATTAACAATATATTAGTTGTTTTTGATTAAATATTCACCTAGAAAACGGTCATGTATATTATATAATACATCACATTTGTAGGAGCTTTGCTAAAGCTTGTGTATTCTATTTTCACAATTGAATGCTTATGTAAATGTTTTTTTTTTAATATTAATTGTCTCTGGGGCGGTATAATATTTTTTTGTGATTGAAACAAAGCATTGTATTTTTAGCGTAATACGAGTTTAAAATGAGTTCGTTGAGTACGTCAATGTTACCAATTGACATTGGAAAGAGATTGTTTGGCCACAGTGTACATCCCGTCATTTTCAAGGGAAAATTGGATAAATTAAATTTTTCTTTCGGGAATTTTAGCATACCTTGGTTATTGTACGCTATCTGCAAACTGATTTGGTACAGCTTCAGATATGTTGAAATATACTTAAGTTGGCTGCAGACTCCCAGGAAGAATCTAGAAGGCAAACTCTTCACGGTTGACTGTGTCATTAAAATAATACAGATAAATATAGTGGCTATCTTTTGTTGGAAAAACACCACACATTATTTAAAGCTGGTCAAATCGTTTGACAAATACGATAAACATTTTACTTTCACTGGAAAAACAGTTGATAATCTAAAACAAAAGAAATTCGTGAGAAACGCAGTGTTACTGATAATATGCTACTGGATAGCTCAGCTAGTTATGTATATCTTGAAATACTGCCTTGACAGCACGTGGAAATGTATATATTTATGGGACATTCGCTACTCTTCTGGACACACTATGTACTTGACGTTTACCGAAGAAATATGTCTCTGCAACGCGATTAGATACAGGTTCAAATTATTGAATCAAGCCATAATGGACGTTAATTCCAAATTAGATGAAACAATTGCAAATTGTTCTATTTTCAAACCTAAAAAAGTTTTAAAGACTGGCAAAACCGCTTCAAAAATGGCGATTCTAAGAGATTTACATTACGAACTGTGTGATGTGACGTCCAATATGAAAAAATCTATTTCGATGCAGAGTCCCATTTGTATGCTCAATTGTTTTATACAGGCGTTCTTTTGTCTATATTTTAGTATTTTTGGAATTAAAATAACAGGAATATTTGTGACGGTGAAGACCAATCCAATTTTGTGTGCTGTGTTGCTATGCAGAGGATTGGAATGTTTCGTTATTCTTTATTTTCTTGTAAAATACAGCGTTTTACTTAAAGAGGAAGTAAGTTTTTTTTTAATTTATAAAATAATATTTTTGGGATAAGAAATAATATTTGATAAGAGATTTAAAATTATTTGATATATTTTTTCAGGCAAATAAAACTGGAGAGGTTTTACAGTATATATCAATGTATTCTGCAGACGAAGATTTGAAAAATGTTGTAAGTTTATTTAATATTATTATATATACAATAATACAGATGAATTCATGGTATCACAGGGTCTCAAACAAGGTGATGGTTTATCTCCAACACTTTTTAACCTGAGTTTGGAATATGCCATGAGGAAAACTTACCACCTTAACACGAATCCCAACACATACTTTCAAAGCAGCCAGATCATAGGATATGCAGACGAAATTAACATTGTAGGAAGATCCCTAGCAGCCGTACAAGAAGTATTTGAGCCTTTAGAGACAGCAGCCAAGGAGATGGGTTTAGAGATAAACGAAGAATAGACAAAAATAATGAAACAAACCAGGAATGCAACCCATAACTCAAGGCGAACCATCAGATTCAAGGATAGATACAACTTTAAGATGGTGGAGGACTTCACTTACCTGGGCTCGTCTATAACAAAAGAAAACGAAGATCACAAGGAAATCGAAAGAAGAATCACAATTGGCAACAAAACATTCTTCTCTCTACTACCAGCGCTCAAATCAAGAAACGTACACTGGAAAACCAAAATCATCCTGTATAAAACAATCATCCGAATAGTAGTGACCTATGGATTAGAGGCGTGGACAATGACAGCGAAATCCGCAGAGCGACTGGATACTTTTGAGAGACGGGTGCTGCGCAGAATTCTGGGACCTGTGAATGACGGTGAAGGCTGGAGAGTTCGGCATAATGACGAGCTTTACAATATTTACTAAGCTCCCAGTCTCCCACACAGGTCAGACTGAATATACTGAGATGGGCCGGTCACGTGCAGAGGATGCCGTCATCGCGAACCCCAAAAAGATTGCTGGAGTGACACCCAGGTGGTAGAAGACCAATTGGACGACCAAGGCTGCGATGGGAGGATGAAGTTGGGAGAGATGGGGCAAGGTTGTTACGAGTGTCAGATTGCAGGGTCAAAGCGGAGGACAGGAGGAGTTGGAGGCGAAGAATACTGGAGGCTAAGGCTCGATACCAGGCCAGACGAACCGGTCATGTATTGCTGTGGCATAGTCAGGTTAAATGGAAAAGAAACAAAAGGGAAAAAATAAAAATTTTTCATTTTAAAAATTTTGTACACCCATAATGAAAATTGTGGGTACATATATTTTTTTCGGAATTTTCGGAGATTCAAGATTATACACAAACAAGCATTTACATTTTTATTTATAAAGATAAAAAAAAAAACACTTGTGTATTTGATTACAACGTTGTACCAAAATTAAAAATAATAACTTAAGGGAATTAAGATTTTAATACGAACATTTACATTTATATTTAATACTAACAAACTAACTAACCATCACGTCGTCTCCATGAAGTAGTAGGCAGAAAGGATGGACTGCCACACTTTTCTTTCCTAACATACTTCTCTCGATTTCTCCGACTCTTCACGCGGCCGACATTCAATATTTGATTTATTTGATCGTGCCACGTTTTCCGCGGTCTTCTTCTATTTCTTACTCCATTAACATCGTTAACATATAATTTTTTACCATTCTTTCTTCAAATATTCTTTCCATGTGTCCAAACCATCGTAATGATCCTTTCATTATTTTGTTTATAACACCATTTAAATTTACACTATCATACACAAAGTATTCACACATATTTCTAAGAGATTTAATTTAAATTGTTAAAATATATATTTTAACCGTGTTATTTTTTAACCATTAATGTGTCCAAACCATCTTCTGTGTCTTTTATTTTTCTTTATATAGATTAAAACCAATGCACGAATGTGATTTAAAAATAATAATATACATTAAAACAAATATGCCAAAACTTAAATAAGTTATTAAGGACAAAAAAAATGTTAATTTCAAACATAATTGTTTTCAAGCACCTTCGTGATAATATTAAATTAATTTCGAGTTATCATATAACTTAAATCAATTTTTGCGTCTACTTTTAGGTGGTGCACTTTTCGTATCAACTTCTTCATAAAAATGTGGATATTTCAGCTTGTGGCATGTTTCCAGTAGAATTTTCATTACTTTATCAGGTAAATATCATAATATTTGAACGTACGTGATACTTTCACTTTGACTATACCATTCTTCACTATTCCATATCACGTACGCGCGTGAGAAAAAGTAATGTACCTAAAATGTACAAACTGCTAGCGATGTGCGCGTGTGCCAACAACACTTGAGTACAAGTCTTCATAAATATGATAGTTTTACAAGGGGCCGGCGAAGTGTGCGGCCGAGAATTTAAAGTTTCGTAATTTAAAAAAAATAAAATTAATGTATAATTAAATTTCATATATTTTTTGCACAATTCTCGTAAAATAACCTGAAAGTAGGGCGGTTAATACATTAAAAAAGACCTTCACGCTTGGAAGAAACATATTTTTTGGGATTTTGGGAAAATCCATGTAACTTTCTGGACAGACGTTTCGGAGATTGTTGCAGTGTCCATCTTCAGGATGTGCATCGTGGCCTAAGAGTGACATATAGCCCGGGAACGACACATTGCCGTCTATGTGCTTAATAGCTCGGATAATACAGCGCGAGTATCTCTCTCTCACTCTTACACTGCCATCATCATCAACATCATTGGTCATGACGTCTCGGAAGAGTCAGCCCGAGGGCTATTGCTTCCTCACCTGTTGGAGTTGTCGTTGATGGGAATTGAGATTGATTGAACTAAAAACATAAAAAAGACCATTGAATATTATTATAATTTTTTTATCGTGTGCTGTTAAATTTTAATAAAAATAAATACGTTATATTTCATACGAATCATTTGCTTTGTGATATATTTTAATTTTTTAAAATTAACATGATTATAGCTTAATTTCTTATTATTGTTACCATACTTTAAATGATACACCTCTTTTAGTGAATGGTGCACTTAAAGTTGTCATGGCAAACAAAAGCTTTCGTATTATTTTTTTATAATATGGCATTTTAATTGTGCGTGGTGTTTTTGTTTAAAGAAATAATTAATTAAATATGTGCTAAAATAATTTTTTTGACATTTATTTATTTATCACAAACTATTGATACAATCTAAGCAAATGAAAATTCTTTCAGATTTCTTCAGGAGTCCTGACAATATTGGTTTTGCTGTTCCAACTAGGAATGAATGACGATAACTTGAAATCCATTGGATGAAATAGATTGAATATTTAAAATTTACAATATATTTTTCTCCAGCTTCTCTTCAAGTCTAGACCACGAATATTTTAAGAATATCTTTCTATGTTTTTTACCTAGATTTTTGTATATATGAAATCATCATATCTTATTCTGTGTATATCAGAAGGTCTCCTGCATGACACTAAGAAAGGGATGGTCGGGGTGAAAAATTACTTGGAAAGCATGAATGATGAAAGAATAGTTAATTTTAAAGGTAGGCCATGTTAGAAAGTCGGAAGAATCGATGTGCATGTATGACTCGCTGTATGAATGTGGAGGAAGCTAGAGAGGTGTGTGAGAATAGAGTCGTGTGTTGGGCCATTGTCTCTGACCACCCTTTCGGGGAAACGGCGTGAATGTTGGTTTGTTGTTGTAAAATAAAAATAATTATAAAGGTTGATTAAAAATATACATATATACAATAGTATATGTAACCAATTGTTAAAATGATAATTTAATAATTTGATTTTAAATTAAACGAAATAAAATTGGTTTGATCAATATTAGTCTTATTATTATAGACATTTATAAATTACAGATTACGATTTTGATTTGACGGTTAGAAACCTCGAATAAAAATTGATTAAATATTATATTTAAACAATTTGAATATGTTTTCACACCACTTTATTTTTTAATAACCAACCGGGTTCGCTTTCAAGTTGCAAGTGACACAAAAGTCAGTGTCCTTTGTAACCCTGACGAAGCTCCGGCGGAAGCGAAACCGGTTGGTTGTTGAAAAAATTGAGTGATGTAAAAACAAATTAAAAGTATACTAATGCAACCTTCAATAATGCTACACCACAAATTAATTGATTCATAAGAACGTTAAATAGAAGTAAAACAGTAACTTAGTAAAGTACTTCTTGTAAAGTACTAAGGACTAACAATGGACAAACAACTAAAATGGACAAAACACATACACAACCTTACAAACAAATTAGCATCACTATACTCCCTCTTCTACAAAATACAAAATTACATACCAAGAAAAGAAAAGTTATGATGTACGAAGCGTATGTTAAAAGCAGACTGACATATATGATTCTCTTCTGGGGAACAGGAAACCAAAAGGACATCTCCAGACTCCAAAGATAGCAAAATAAAATAATAAAATTAGCTTATAACATTAACTATCTTACCCCAACCATACAAGTATACAGACAAACAAAGCAGATAGACATATCAGACCTGACCAAATTTGAGACCTTAAAAATTGTACACAGAGTGACCATGGAAGAGAAAACAGACAGCAGCTACAAATCAACTAAAAATTCAGACGTACACAGACGCTGGACCAGGAACTGTGACAGATATCACTTACCGAATGCACGAACTCAGACAGGACAATCAAGGATATTGAACAATACTGAAACTTTACAATGAACTACCAAAAGACACAAGAAGTCTCACTACAACTCAATTTAAAATATACCTGAAACATTATATAATTACAAGTAAAATCTAAAAATGTATCCATATAACCCAGTTGGGTTTAAAAAAAAAACAAACAGAAACAGTACAATATTGCCGTTTACCACCATCGTTAAAAAAACATGTGTATTAGCTACTAGAAACAATTGGGGGTATATTATCAGTAGTAAAAACTAGATGAAATTAATCAGTGTTTACTAGAAAATGAAAAATACAAAGTTTAAACATTTCTTGTGTAGTAGTTTTATGTACACACTTATTATTTATTGTTTTATTTATTGTGAACCAACATTTTTATTTATAAGAGTATGTTAGTATACGTCACGAACACAATTACATTATGGAAATACTACTTATACACACTAATTATAGATTATTATTTTCTACTTCATGTCTTAATTGTCATATTAATATTGTCATTTCGTCACCTGAGAGTAAGAGGGTTCCAACTAACAAAATTTCACATTTGGCTTTTTTTCGTGAAAAGGGTTCTTTCTAACCTTATCTATACGTACAAATAAAAAAACATGTAATAGTATTGTCATTTTGATGTGACGAAAATAATCAAGTTCCATCTGATCATTCAAAATACACGATTTACTGAAGAATTCATTTACACTTAGAACTTTATCATTCCAACTATCGCCAAAGAAAATTTACACGCTTCTCGGTAAAGAGTTTCATCTGCTTCAGATGGAACCCTTTCATTCCATGATACACACCCGAAACCAACAAAACTTTGACCTCATTTTTCTCAGCTTTTTACTTTTGACAGTTGGAACCTTCCTACTCTCAGGTGACGATTTGATAATGGCTTGGATAACCGAAACATGTCAATCACATAAATAATTATAAACGTCTAGAAAACAGACGTTTAATTCGTATAATTGACATCTGAGGACCTAATATTACACATGTTTTATGATTTAGATTTAAATAATTGAATATTTGTTTAAGTATAATTAACTCAAATAATTACATTCATGTAGATCAATAACTTTACCACATGCTTTGAGACCTTCGTTAAAATTATAAAACCATTCTGTTTGTAAACACCATATTGTTTAGATTCTGTATTTGGATTACACAGTATTTGAACTGTTAAAAGAGGGTTTCAGTTAGGCATAAAAATAAATAATTTAAAATGTGTACTTACACGTTGAATGAAGCTATGTTTCCGATTCGTTTTTGGAAACGTTTAATCGGTTTGAGTATTGTCCCAATTAATACGAAAGGAATATTCAATTGTCTGAATTTAACAGTAAAAAACCACTACAGTATTTCTTTGTTTGTATTTGCATTTATAAGAATAACGTTCTACTGCTACAAATATTTAGAAATGTACAATGCTTGGGTGATTGAGGCTGTCAAAGAACTCGAGGTCAAAATTTTGACAGTAGACGCTATTGTAAAAATTATTTTAGTAATCATTGTAGCAGTATACTCATGGAAAAACTCTTCAATTCAAGCGAAATTGATGGAATCTTTTTCAAAGCTTGACGAACGCTTTTTGTTAACGGGGAAAACAATCGACAATCAACGTCAGCGGAGTTTCGTTAATAAAATAATAATTGTCATGTGGGTTTATTGGATTTTGCATTTCGTCACGTTTGTAAAACACATATGCAAGAAGCTTGTGTTTATTTGCTTCTACTTTTGGGATATAAGATTCCTCTCCGGTCATGTCATGTTCATTACCATTGCAGAAGAAATCTGCATTATACATGCCTTGGAAATAAGATTCAGGCATCTGAACAAATGCATTCGTAGGATGAATTTAAGGGAATCCAATAGCTTTGAAGGTTTGACGAATTTAAAAAGCAAACAGCTGCCACGTGGGATCGTTGAATCTAAAATGGGCATATTTCGAGAATTGCACTATGAACTTTGCACCTTGGTGACAGATATGAGTAATCTAAATAGTGCCCAAACTCCATTGAATGTGCTCTTCTGTTTTATGCAAGCATTTATTTGCATCTATTTTCCCGTTTTTGGGTTTACAAGCAATGGTGTGATGATTGACTTCAATACAAATCCATTGCAATGTGCTTTGATTATCGCGAGAGGTATAGAAAGTTTTACACTGCTGTATTTTCTTGTGAAATACAGCGTTGCGTTGCAAACTCAGGTTAGTTGGGTGAAATTTATAACTAATATTTAAAAAAAACAAAACACTAATTTTTCAAAACCGTATTCATACTCGTATATTTGGTTTGTTAATTACGGATTCAATAATTCATTTTTAATTGGCAATATTTAATTAAAAAACTTGAACTATAAATCCTGTTTGTTTCTTGAACAATGATGTTAAAGTCCACATAATAATTTTAATAGCTAAAAACTCCCATTTCAACAAGAAAGAGTACGAGAATATTTTGAATAGACGAGAGCGAGATAGGAATACTTCTTTGAATTTGGTTCTGATTCTGAATTTAATTAAGAGTTGGTTCTGATGATTGTTATGTGACAGAAGTCAGTTGTTTCAAAATGGCGCCCACGGGCGGCTGTCATTTGAAGCTTTTCACAAAAAAAAATTCTGTATTTTAGCAATCCTTTAAGATTAAAAACAGCTCCATATGCAAGTATATGCACCATCATGTGTAGTTTATTGTTTTTTTATTGGTGCACACTCTCTACTCAAATTGTACATCGCTCTCTACGCCTTCCTATTAGCCAGCCAATTAAAATGACAACCTCTGCCTGAATAGGCTTTTATCTTCGGTGCCGCCGCCACAGTTTCTGACCATCGTAATCGCTCACTCTCCATTTTGCCATTGCTATCATCTTCCTGACCCGCTGCCATCTCCAAGTCTGCTGGCGTTCCTCGAACGCCTCCTTCCTCTCATGTCGCCGTCGACTCTCCCTGTCCTACCGCCTCCTCCTGCCCCGCCGCCGCCATCGCTACTTACCTTTTCTTTCCACCATCCTTATCCCATCCTGTATCTCAACCCCATTGCCATATCGGTCCCCACCCAAGGCCACGGGCCCACGCCTTAGGCCACTCTTGTCCCACTTGGTTTCATATCCAGGACCAACCGGCCCCCACCCATGGCCACTCCCGGTCACCGTCCCTCCGTGTCCACACAAGACCTCGGCCCCTTTCCAAAGTCATCCCCAACCCTTCCATAGTCCTTCCTACCCGGGTCGTCAGGTCTAAATGTCGGACACAACCCACTACATCCTCCAAGTAACCCTCCCCTTACCATCCAACAATATCCAACTTCATATCCATGAAAGAAATTTCCATCATGTGGGGGAGCAATAGCCTTCGGGCTGGTACTCCCGAAAAGACGACATCCAAGAAGAAAAGACAGAAGTGTAGAAAACAAAAGAAGACGATTTTGTATTACTAGATTAAAATAAGTTATTGGTTTATCAGTCATATTTTAAACCAGTTAACGTTGAGATACCTACATACATTGATATAAAGAAATACAATACGTATTTTCATTATTGTTTTTACGGTGGAATACTAACTAACTAACTAACCATCACGCCGTCTCCCCGAGAAAGAATGGACTGCCACACTTTTCTTTCCTGACATATTTCTCTCGCTTCCTCAACATTCATACACCGTGTCATGCACGCGCGCCGATTTCTCTGACTCCTCACATGACTGACATTCAATATTTGATTTATTTGATCGTGCCACGTTTTCCTCGGTCTTCCTCTATTTCTGGTTCCATTTACATCATTAACATATACTTTTTTTACCATTCTTCCTTCATTCATTCTTTCCATATGTCCAAACCATCTTAATGATTCTTTCATTATTTTGTTCATGACACCATCATTCGCACCGCATTCACTTCTTATATTTTCATTCGACACTCTATCATACACAGAGTGTCCACACATTCGTCTAAGAGATCTAATTTCTACTGCATTTATTCTACTTTCATCCTTCTTTTGCTAGTTCCATGCTATGTATTTCTACTATATCTTATTAAATCGATTAAAACCAAAAAATACCCGAATAGCAGTACCTTATTTTGAATTAAATAATTATTGGATGTACATTGATTAATATTCAGGCAAATTCAACTGGAGCTATCTTACAATACATATCAATGTATTCTACTGATGAAGAATTGCAAAATTCAGTAAGTATTTACATCATAAAATATTACCGCCTAAATAGAGTAAGTTGTTTAAAATTAACATAAACACTAATTTTTGTTCTTATATGAATATTTTTTTTAAATATTGTATTCTCACAACACTTTATTGCACTTTTCACAAATATGTTTCGAGCCACAGACGTCCTTCCTTGTAGAAATTTAACAATAAAACTAGACAAAAGCGTGCGCCTTGTGGCCTGTTTCGGCCTGGTCGAACCATATTTAAACGAAATCTCTTGATGGAAGTTGTTTTTAAACAATAATAAAATAAAACGATGTTTTTCAACTACTTCCACTTTTGTCTTTTTTCGACAGCGACCGGTTTCGCCAAGCTTGCTGGCATCAAAAAAAGGTGACGCTTTTACAAACTGAGTCTTTTATGTACACACAGATCAGGGGTGGTAAACATTCGTCTATGTAAAAATAATATTAAAATATTCGTGTAAAATTTACTGAATTTATATATTGGTATTACAGGTATTCAAAAAGGTTCGTATTCAATACAATGGATTTAAATTTTTATTAAAGATGATAGTTTTATATATGACATATTTATATAAAACAAAAGTACCCATTTTTAAAACGTTATTTATAAATATGTCAGCTATAATAAAAGTTTAAATACATTGTATTGAATACGTATTTTCTGGAATAACTGTAATACCAATATTTAAATTCAGTAAATTTTACATAAATATTTGAAGATTATTTTCGCATAGAATCATGTTTACCACCCCTGATCTGTGTGTATATAAATGACTTAATTTGTAATAGCGTCACCAGTATGTCGATGCCAGCGAGCCTGGCGAAACCGGTCGCTGTCGAAATATAGACAAAAGTTGAAGTAGTTAAAAACATCGTTTTATTTAATAACTATGTATTATTTAAACATTTTATTATTTTTCAGGTTACCCATTTTTCATATCAGCTGTTACATAAAAATGTAAAACTCAAAGCTTGCGGAATGTTTCCTATCGACTACTCAATACTCTATCAGGTTGGTACGGAATATAAACAAATAAAGTAAGAACTACGTCCTAAAGGGTTCGACGGAAAAGAAGAACGGTGACACTTCGCTGTACTGAATCACTTGGCTCAGTTCGCATCACATTTACATAGCGTGTTACGCTTATTTTTAAATCGGTTAACATATTTTCATAAGGGATTGGATTATCCTGAATATTTATCAATGTTATTAATAGTTTCTTGAACAATGATGTAAAACTCTATATTCAATAATGATTACGAATTTAACGTATGTTTTCTAGAGTTTTATTATAATTTATGGAAAAGTTATGTTCCGCCTTTCTAAGATATTATCAAACATTTGATGCCTTAGAAAAGGGAAATATGTAACTTCCATAAAATATATGATGATAAAAAATCTAGAAAATAGACGTATTAATTCGAATTAATCATTAATAATTAAACTCGTATTAATTCGAAATAGATATTAGTCACAATATTTTAATTTATGGAAATGTAATATTCCGCTTTTCTAAGGGATTATCAAATATTGAATGCCTAAGAAAGGGGTAACATGTAACTTTTATAAAATATATGATAATAAAACATCTAGAAAACAGACGCTTGAACATAGTTTTCGTAGTTTTAAGAAGTAGGTATATAACGAATATAACAAATATTTTTTTTGTTAAATTCTTCATTCTTAACCGTCGCGTTGCCATGTGGTAAATTGAGTTTCCACTGCCAATTTAAAGTTGATTTTCTTAAAACCTATGGACCCTAATATTATAAAAAAAATTGTAATCCTCCATTGAAGTGTTTTCAATATTTCGTAATAAAAAAAAAGCAAAAAATTACTTCCTTCATCCCAAAAAAAAATATTTTCTAAGACTGCCCTCACCTTCATTCGTGTTAAGGTAGAATTTGTTTTGCTAATATTTACAACTTTATCAAAAGTGACAAATACTTACTCGCTGTTTTGAACGTATTATAAATTATATCTTTGACCTTTTCAATAGGTACGTAATAATACCGACTGGATGAAAACGCAGCACGTAAGTTAATAATATCAGAACTGTGAAAATATTAACACTTTACCAAAAGAGACAAATATTAATACGTACTCGTTGTCTTGAACGTACTATACATTTTGCCTAGGTGCCTTTATCTTCGCCCCGCCGGCCCGGCGTGCAGACAAGTTTCGACCCGACCGGCAGACGATGTTTAGTCGCCTGTATGCTATGACGCATTACATATCAGAAATCGCATGGTTCCAGAAAAAAATTAATAATGATATGTTTTTCAAATAATCCATGTATGTTATAGATATCGATCTATTTCTAATGAAATTCCCTACAAGATGACATAAATTAAATTTTGATTCATCTAGTCATATGCTTGATATTTAGATAAAGTTAGCGGTAAACTGAACTTACCACATGGGAGCAAGCGTTTTGTTTTGAACACGGTACGTTAAGGGTTAAAAATGTTGTAACTGGTTTTGTCAGCAACACCTGCGTTGCCTAGACGGCCTTTAAACTAATAATACAGGAAAAGGTAACAAAAATTTAAATATTCAACATTTATAGTATGTCGCTTATTCATGTATCCATTACACGTTGATTGTTTTTTCAAAAGTTTATTTATTTTTACAGATTATATCAGGAGTAACAACTGTCACAATTATATTGATCCAATTAAGTAACGTACAGAACGAGTTCTTAAAAGAAATTGGATAGATTGCAATCGAAAAAAATCTACGTGTTTCAATTTTACAATATTTAAAACTCGGCCAAGCTAGAAGTCAGGAAGAATCAACGTGCGTATTTGACTCATTATATAAATATGGAAGAAACCTAGAGAGATGTGTCTAGATCAAGTATTGTGGTAGTTCATTATCTCTGCTTACTCCCCCGGAGAAACGGCGTGATGGTTTGTTATTGTAAAATATTTATAAAAGTATCATATTTTGATATTCGTGAATTTAGGTAAACAAGGCAAAAATTGATTATTGCATTGTAATATTTTTATATTTTTGTTTAAACTCTAAAATTTATTTATTTATTATTCATTCGCTTTTTTTTTGTATACTTTGTATATACAACACTATTAAAATTACATATCAGACATGTTTCGGACAACCAGTCCTTTTTTAGTGATACATATTATTAAGATACATATTTACAATATTATAAAATTATTTACAATTATGATATATTTTTTTAATTGAATCGCTCCTTACATCATGACAGCATGAGCCAAATCGATGTAAAGTGTATTATAGCTATCTATCGCCATTTTATTGTCACGTGAATTCTACACTAGACCAAAGACTGTGACAATCACACTGCCCTCGCCGGAAATCGAACCCGGAACCTTCGGGATTGCAGTCAATGCACTTACCACTCGGCCACGAAGGTAGGCAGACGTCGCCGTCGATTGACAGGTGTATCTTTATAATATGTATCACTGAAGAAGGACTGGTTGTCCGAAACATGTCTGATATGTAATTTTAATAGTGTTGTGTATACAAAGTATTTAAAAAAAGAAAAAGACAAATAAAACATCTACAACACTATTATGTTTTACTGTATTTTTGTTATACGAAGCGCTTTAAATATTTTGTGTTTTGATGTGAGCGTTGCTATTGTTATTTTCTTAAAAACATCGAAATAAATAATGTTTCAATTCTTGACGTCATTTTATTTAACAACTAGCTCTACCCAGCCGCGCGTTGCTGTGGCTCAGTCTGGTTAAATGTTAAAGGTCTCAAATGTAGTTCAACGTTCCACATCGGAGACTTCCGGCTCACTCGATTCTGTACCTAGGTCCAACCGGCCTCCACCCAAGGCCAATCCTTGTCACCGTCCCTCGTCTCCACCCAAGACCTCGACCCCTGTCCAGGGTCACCCCGAACCCTCCACACTTCCTCTTCACACGAGTAGTCAGGTCCCAATTTCAGACCCAACCCAACACATTCTCCTAGAAACCGTCCTCTCAACATCCAACACGTAGGGGAAGAATAGCTTCCATGCTGGAACTCTCAAGAAGACGATTTTCAGAGTAAATAAAACGAGTTTCAAGTAAGAAGAGTAAATAAAAACACGCATGTATATAAATGCAACGTTGAATCAAAATTTCAAAGCATTCGATAAACAACTTGCGGAGATTTAAGATTTTGAACACAATTTTTTTTACTTTATTACAGATTTCAAGTTGAAATAATTCTTATTTAAACTCAATTTTATATTTATGTTATTTTTATCATAAATACATGCCTTAGTATATGAAACATTAGGTTTATAAAGTTCCCAGGGGATTTCTTCTTTCTGTTATTATTTTATCATCTGTAACCATGAACTTTAATTTAATAATTCGTGGTTCTAAAAATACATAAAAATATGCATATATTAGGTCCTTACATATGAAATTGGCGTTTTGTATGGGAGGAACATAAAGTTGATTTTTTTTTTTATATAATATATTTATTTAATCAAAGTATGTACAATTGCTATCTATGCACTTTTGCCATCTCATAGGTAGTTCATCGATCCCTTTACTAAAAAAAAACATTCGGATGGGAATCAATAAAATCTTTGAAGTCGGTTTGGACTGCCCCATCGGAGTTGAATTTTTTCCCTTGCAAGAAGTTATCCAAATTTCGAAAAAAATAGTAATCTGTTGGGGCAAGGTCCGGAGAAAACAGTGGATGTCTTAGACATTCCAATTGAAGCTCTTCTAATTTGGTAGCCGTCTGTTGTTCAGTGTGTGGTCTAGCGTTATCATGAAGCAGCAGTGGCCTAGAGCGATTAACCAGCCTCGGCTGTTTAGCAGCTAGCTTTTCCATCATGGTTTGCAGTTGCTGACAATAGACATCTGCCGTAATCGTCTGGCCAGATTTAAGAAAGCTGTAGTGAACGACATCAGCACTAGTCCACCAAACGCTCACAAGTAACTTTTTTGGAGTCAATTTTCGCTTGGAGCATGGTTTGGCTGGTTCGGCAGGGTTCAGCCATTGCGATGAGCGCTTCCGATTATCATACAGGATCCACTTTTCATCACAGGTAATGATTCGATTCAAAATCCCTTCATTATTGTGCCGGTTGAGTGATGCAACGCAGCAGTCAACGCGCGTTTGTTGATTTGCTTCACTCAATTCGTGAGGTACCCACCTTTCAAGCTTTTTCTAACTAACTAACTAATTCAATTCTTCTTTTTCAACTTTGGTCTCTGGCCGTCCACGGGGCTTGTTCTGCAGGTCGAAATTTCCAGAACGAAAACGTTGGAACCAAAAACGCACTGTGTTTTCTTTTGCGGCACCGTCGCCATACACATCATTAATCCTTCGAGCCGTTTCTGCAGCACTGGTGCCACGGTGGAACTCGTACTAGTAAATAACGCGATATTTCAAGTTTTCCATTTTGTTAACTGAGTGACGCAAAGGAAAAAAAAACAATTGAGGAAAAAACAAATGAATGATAATTTTCAAAACACAAATACTTGAGTAAATAGCTGTATAAATTTGAATTTGGAATTCCTAACCAAAGAGAAGATATTTGAGATCAAAGTTGCCAGTACGGCAAAACGCCAATTTCATATGTAAGGACCTGATATTAAGTAATGTGTTATATAACGTTAGTGTTTATGCCATTTAGAATTATTAATTAAACGAAAACCTATCCAAAAAAGCTAAAATGGCAGTGCACAATGGTGTTCTTGTACTGACCCTTATGTATGGAAGCGAAGCATGGTATTGGCAAAAGAAGGATGAAAGTGGAATAAATGCAGTAGAAATCTGCATTTATTCTACTTTCATCCTCTTAGAAGAATGTGTGTTTACTCTGTCGAATGAAAATATAAGAAGTGAATGCGGTGCGAATGATGGAGTTATGAATAAAACAATGAAAGGACCATTAAGATGGTTTGGACACATGGAAAGAATGAGTGAAGAAAGTATGGTAAAAAATTATGTGTTAACGATGTTAATGGAACTAGAAATAGAAGAAGACCGAGGAAAATGTGGCACGATCAAATGAATCAAATATTGAATGTCGGCCACGTGAGGAGTCAGAAAAAAAGACGCGTGTGCGTCGATGTACGAGTGTGAATGTTGAGGAAGCCAGAGAAATATGTCAGGAAAGAAAAGTGTCGTAGTCCATTATTTCTGCCTACCCCTTCAGGGAAACGGCGTGATGGTTAGATAGTAATGTACCAATTCATTCTAATATACTATGTATTTAATGTTCTTACCGAGCGCCATGTTAAAATTTTGAATATTGGCATCTGAAGTAGCATCAATCATCTAAATCAAACAGATCACGGATAGGAAGGGAAGTAATATGTAGAAAATAATAAGTGGTCATAAGTGATTGTCCAATTAAATAACCTACTTCTTTCTAGTAACAAAAAAAAAAGGAGTTTCCCATAGCAACGCTCGAAAAAGTAATGGAAAATTACGAAAATGAGCTTATCATTGCGTGCAGGCCAAAGCTGGATATCTGCCGTACAAATTAACTTAAAATGAAAGAAATTTCAATATGTTTTGTGTTTTATTCAAGTTCTTTAACCGTCGCGTTGCCATGTGGTAAATTGAGTTTCCACTGCCAATTTAAAGTTGATTTTCTTAAAACCTATGGACCCTAATATTATAAAAAAAATTGTAATCCTCCATTGAAGTGTTTTCAATATTTCGTAATAAAAAAAAAAGCAAAAAATTACTTCCTTCATCCCAAAAAAATATTTTCTAAGACTGCCCTCACCTTCATTCGTGTTAAGGTAGAATTTGTTTTGCTAATATTTACAACTTTATCAAAAGTGACAAATACTTACTCGCTGTTTTGAACGTATTATGAATTCTTTGACCTTTTCAATATGTACGTAATAATACCATTGTGGACGGAAACGCAGGACGCAACTTAATAATATCAGAACTGTGAAAATATTAACACTTTACCAAAAGGGAAAAATATTAATACGTACTCGTTGTCTTGAACGTACTATACATTTTGCCTAGGTGCCTTTATCCCCGCCCCGCCGGCCGCTGCGCGCAGACAAGTTTATACCCGCTTGTCCAGTCGCCCGTATGCTATGACGCATTACATGTCAGAAATCGCATGGTTCCAGAAAAAAATTAATAATGATATGTTTTTCAAATAATCCATGTATGTTATAGATATCGATCTATTCCTAATGAAATTCCCTACAAGATGACATAAATTAAATTTTGATTCATTTAGTCATATGCTTGATATTTAGATAAAGTTAGCGGTAAACTGAACTTACCACATGGGAGCGAGCGTTTTGTTTTGAACACGGTACGTTAAGGGTTAAAAAAACTTCGGTTACCACGAAAAAATCATCCTGTACATATAAAACTTATGCATTTGCTTTGCAGATTGACGTTGTTCATACAAAACCATTTATTTATTTAATAAATAGATACAAAATAGTTAAACTGTGTGCCAATTAGTATACTACTCATTACTATGTGATATATACTTACACAAGTGATGGTAGTGTGATTGTTATACTGTCATTAGTCTGGTGTAGAATTCACGTGACAGTAAAATGGCGATAGATTTGCTACAAATCTTATGTCACGAGAACGCAAGCTCTAGTATCTAGTATGTATGAGGTAGGCAAGTGATAAGATTTGATGATGAATGTGAATAAGTCTAATGATTTAAAAAAATAAGAAAGCATGACATTCTAAAATATTAGCGTGAATGTTGCAAATTTGGAACAAGAAGTTAAATTTGTTTATTTAGAAGTATGTTAACAAAGGATGGGAGATTGGAGAAGGATATTGAAATAAGGGTTGGGTCAGGCAAAAAAAAAATGATCGCAAACAAGAGTCTATCCAAAAAGCTAAGATGGCACTGCATAACGGTGTTCTTGTGCCGAGCCTTATGTATGAAAGTGAAGCATGAAACTGTCCAAAGTGGGATAAAAGTAGAATAAATGCAGTAGAACTGAGATCTCTAAGACGAATGTGTGCTAAATTTGTAAATTATAGTGTCAAATTCGACGACCTTCGTGGCCGAGTGGTAAGTGCATTGATTACCTACCCGAAGGTTCCCGGTTCGATTCCTGGCGAGGGCAGTGTGATTAATATACTGGCATTAGTCTTACAGCGCCCTTGAGATGATTAATTCATAAAAATGGCGCTCTATAAATCATCCAATTTATTATTATTATTAGTCTGGTGTAGAATTTACGTGACAATAAAATGGCGATAGATTTGCTACCAATCACATGTCATGAGAATCAATATAATAGCTTAAAACAAATTGTATTCAGTACATAGATTCAAATTAACATACCGTGAGCCAATTTTTTCACAGACGAGTTCAGATTCGCCATACTACTCGAGCAAGTTTTTAAGATATTCAAATGCTTTTACTAAAATTTCTTGAAAAAAGCTAATTTAAAAAAACAATATGTTGTTTCAACTAATTCCACTTTAGTATTTATTTCCACAGCGACCGGTTTTGGCATCGACAGATTAGTTAAGTTTTATATAGTGTTTTTTCAGCGCAACTTCGTTAGCGTTTTTAAGATAATTAAATGGTTTTACTAAAATCTCTTGATGAAAGATAATTTTAAAATAATTTTAATAAAATAATTAATTAATTTTAAATTATATTAAATTAAATTAAAATAATTAAATTAATTAAATAATTTTAATAAGATCATTTAAAAACATTAAATAAAACGATGCTTTTTTACTACATACTTCCACTTTAGTCTTTATTTCTCTTCCACTTTAGACAGCGACCGGTTTCGCAAGGCTCGCTGGCATCGACAGACTGGTTAAGTTTTATATAGTGTTTTCAGTGTAGCATCGCAAGATTTTTTAAGAAAAGTAAACGATTTTACTGAAATTTCTTAATGCCAGAGATTAAATAGTGGAACAGCATAAGCCCAATAATTAAATAGTGGAACAATTACAATATTATTATTTTTAGCGTAAGTCCCGCATGGATGGGGGACGGGAGTGCACGAGTGAAGCTGACGAAAGGCACCGTTGGGCCTATAACAGCTTTGGGTAAGCGATGTAGGCCCTCAATGGCTCGGCCATATACAGTACTGGAAAAATAATCATAGATTTTTTTAACAAGATTTCCTTGTCTTTTTGCGGCTAAATCGCGAATTCATTTTAATAAATCACCTCGGCTTGTCCGAATAATTGACGTTCCGGTTAATTGACCTCCGGATAAACGACGTTCCACTGTATCAATCGATCAAAAATCAAAAATAGCAATCAACAACAACATCAAACTATCACGTGGTATCAATGTGTCTTTTAATTAATAATGATTTATTTCAGAAATCGATGGATGCGTGCATAAAACGATGTAAGAATGTTTTGAAATCTAAATAAATCTGTAGAAGAAGAAAATAACAGCGTGACGGTATATTAATACAAAATCATATATATTATTAGTAAGCAGTAACTATGCTAATCACAACTGTTTTATATATTAATTCAATATATTGTACATCATTTTTTAATTTTGTGTGTTAACAATCACTGAATGTTACCCTACAAATAAAAATATAGCTTATAAATTCTTAATATATGTCGTGACTACTCATTTTTTTTACTGAGTAAAATAATAAGCATGAGGGCTATCTTTTTTATAACAACAGACATAAATAAATAAATAAACCTGTTTTTTTAATTGTATCTCAATAGAGACGAAGAAACAAACTGGAAACTGAATATAGATGATCAAGGTGTTTACAGGACTTATGACCTGTCATTGGTTGGGTTAAGCGCAAAATAAATAAACCTGTCTTACCTTTTTAAATATCAAGGCATATAATCAGGGTCGTCTATTTAAAAAATTTAATTGCTTTTTTCTGTCACAATCAATGACATTAATAATAACCTCTCACGTTTGTCATTACAAAATAATTGCTCCATTGCTTGAAGTAAAGTAACTTTCACTTGACGTCCCAATTTCCAGTCGATTCCTCGTTTGGTCGTATATTTCACTACAACATATTTTTTATTAGCAAAATAAGTTCAAGTATCATACAAAATTTCTGTATGGTTTTTATTGAAATTCAGCAAATGTATTCTATACGCCAAGCAATATTTCCTTTACGTATTTTTAAGCTATTGATAGGTTTAAATTTTTTTCCAATAAAATTGAAAGGACGGTTAAACTTTATTAATCTGACATTCAAACAGTATTACAGTATCACTTTGCTAATATTTGCAGTTATCAGAGTAACATGGGTCTTGTGGAATTTTATCTTTGTATTCATCAATTTAGAAAATATTGGGATGACCAAATTCCAGAGCATGCTACTTACGGAAGATGTTATAATTATAACATTGGAAATAAGTGCAATAACCGTTTATTCTTGGATTAATTCTAAGAAGAATGAACTTTTTATGGAATCATTTACAAAAATTGACCATCGCTTTTTGCTTACTGGAAAAACAATGAATAACAAAAAGCTTAAGAAAATTGTCGTCATTACATCTACGGCGTTGGCTTTGTATTATATATTACATTTTGTATTTTTTACGATGTTTATTTGCAAATTCAATTTTTTTAAATGTTTCATCTACTGGGACGTAAGATTTTTCGCCAGTCATATGTTGATTTTTACAATTGCGGAGGAAATAAGTATATTATATGCGTTTGAAATGAGATTTCAACACCTGAATTATTGTATTCGCAAGATAAACTCTAGGGATTTAAATATATTTGATGGTATTACCACTTTGAAAAGTAGCAAACCTTCAATAAATTATATAAATCTTTCGAAAATGGCGCTTTATCGGGATCTTCATTACAACTTGTGTTCTTTAGTATCAGAATTCAGCGAAATAAACAGTGTTCAAGCGACGGTAAACATATTATTCTGTTTTATGCAGATATTTATGTTTTTCTATTTACCTCTATTTGGATACACATTGAATGGCGTTTGGATGAATATAATAACTAATCCACCCTTTTCCATACTAATGTTGAGTAGAGGCTTAGAAAGTATATTGGCGCTTAGTTATTGGATAAAATCCAACGTATCACTCCAAACTGAGGTAAGCAAAATAATTAACACATATGTTATGACATTTCATTCACATTTTTTTCTCCTTAGCGAAGATCTTGCGATCTGTCAAGACAGGATATCAAATTTAATTATTTGACAAAGATGTGCAGATTTCTTTCTTTATTGATCATCCTAGTTATCAACGGCCTTCTGGAGTCTCGTTCATCACGATCTTAAGTATCCTTGCTGGGTCCATCCTCTTGATGTGGTCCCTCCAAATAAATCTTCTCTGCCTTCTTCATCTCACTATGTCATCAGTTTAGTAAGATCTGCAAATCTCTTGGTTGAGTATTATATCTCTTGGAATTCTTTGGTGGTAATTTATGGCGGTACTCCCATAGAAGCCCAGAAACCCGGCTTGCGTAATAAATTTTGAATCAAAACCCTCAAATCTAAGTAATCTTGCCCCCGCATTAACCAACAACCCACCAAATCACCTACCAACAATGTTCCCATCAGACGTAAGAGGAATAGTCACAAGAGCTGAACCTCTGTAAGCCAGAAAAGGTATTGATTCAAAATTTCTTACGCAAGCCGGGCTTCTGGGCTTCTATGGGAGTCCCGCCACTGCACTTAGGTTTCTTCCGACGATAGGTCGCAATGATTTTGTTTCTGATACTCTTAGAATTTGATTGGTTCTGACAGTGTCTGCTGTTGCTTCGACTCCGTAAGTCATTATCCATCTTATTTTATCACATTAATCATTGTGATTTGACCTTCTTATGCTTTAAAAAAAATCGAGTATATTACTCGTAATATATATTATATTCCATAAATCTTTTTCTAATAATAATGTATTATAATATATATTATATTCCATAAATCTTTTTCTGCATGTCAATAGTAAGTGAGATTCGTAGGGATGGTACTAAATAGGGCGTCATAGGGCCTTTTATAGGGATGGTACTAAATAGGCTCACTGACCGGTGTGGAGGAAAGCCCTTCTTTTAAATTAAATGTATTTTCGCAACAGTTTTTTTCCCTTTTCTTGAATGTGAATCAGACTGCGAATATCATTCTTCAGAGAACATATTTTGACCTTTTGTAATTTTTGTGCAAAATTAGCATTCAAAATATAATTATTGTTCAAAATATAATTCAAATAAATTTTGAGTAAATCAAAAATTTTCAAAATTTATAAAAATTGCGAATCCACATCACAAAGTGAAGTTATAATATGATACGAATATAATAGTTTAATATAAATAATAAAAATTAAAAAAGGATAAAAGTAAGATAAAAGCCATTGAAATGAATTCACTGAGAAGAATGTGTGGGAAAACGATAAATTTTAAAATAATGAACGTCGAGATAAGAAAGAAATGTAAGGCAGATGATCGCATCCAAAGTAAAATTAAAAAAATAATCCCAAAAATGGTTTGGACATTTGGAACGAACAAACGATAGAAGAATAGATAAATTGTTATATATAAGCAAAGTAAGTGGTAAGAGAAGCCGAAGAAGACCAAAAAGCGTGGCATCGGAGAAATCGACTAGCGTGGATGTTAGGATGAATGAGTGTAGAGGAATGTAGAGAGGTATGTCAGGATAGAGCAGTATGACGGTTTATTATCTCGACCTAACCTTCCGGGGAAGCGGCGCAATGGTTAGTTAGTTATTTCAAAACAACCATGTACGAGGGTATATGAGTTCTCCTCTTCTTTCCCTTTGCAATTTCCTATCTGGGGTTGGCCCTCCTCGTACGAAAACGGAAAACTTTTCTATTTTGACTCATCTCCGCTGTCAGGTTCTCGCGTTGGAGTTACTTTTCCATGTTGACCCACCATGTTGCTGTTAGGCGACTTCTTCTTCTTGCTTTGTGGGAATGCTGAGGGCTTTTAGAACAATGTGTTCGCTGTCTCTTTGCATCACATGACCGTACCGCCGGAGTCGAGATTCTCTTAATTTTTCCGTTATTGGGGCAACCTAATTACACTATTTGAAGCAACAAATGTATATGAATTTTTAGTGTTATATTCTAATATTGTAATATTTTTATTCAATGTATTATAAACTTATTTTTAGGCTAACTCTACAGCTAGCATCTTACAATATATATCTTTGTATCCAATTGGAAAAGATATTCAGAGTGCGGTATGTTTAAAAATTATTCATTAAGAGTTGTAGCAAATATTTGAGTCTGCACTTCAGAATTCGTCTCCTTCTTCGGCTGACGGTTCTTCAACGAATATGGTCAGCCCATCGCCACTCCACCCTTGGTCTCCATAGTTCTTGGTCGATTAAATTCATTGCTGTTTTGACTCTTTAGGTAATTCCAAGCCTGGATCTTTTGGGTGAAAAAGAATTAAAGCGTTTGCAGATATTTTGTAATAGAGACCAATAGGCAGACAATAAAAGGTACCCCACCGCTTACTCGTGGCTGTTATAGGGCGCAGCGGCGCTCTTTCGCCAGCATCACTCGTATACTTCAGAGACCCGTCCCCTACCTATCCGGGGCTTACATTTATTTCAAATCACTATAAAGGGGGTGCCAGACCACGTTCAATTTTCTTTTTTTCCCTTCTATATCCCGCACATACATATATATAACTCAGTCATACTAAATAATCTCATTGCATATATTTGTTTGTTTTTACAGATTACGCACTTTTCATTCCAATTGTTGCACAAACATGTTAAACTCCATGCCAACGGAATATTTCCAATCGACAATTCAATCATCTTTTTGGTATGTATTCCACAACCCTTTCATATAATATTTGTAAACGTCAGTGAGACCTGACTTGACACTAGAAAAAAAAATATTCATCACTAACTAAATAAATTACCATCTTCTTCTTCGGGTGCCGTGTCAGGTCCCTCCAACGTTGGCGATTAATGCAGCGAAGGCTTCTCTGACCTGCGCCACTAAAAACAGGTTATGATATCTGCTCATTCCTGTCCATTCTTTTATATTTTGCAGCCCGGACAACTGGCTTCTACCAATTCTCCGACGTTCATCCATTTTATTCTTTAATGTCAGGTAAAGGAGGTGGTATTTTTCTCCCCATGAGACCTTTCTAGCATTGAGATTCGACAATAGCTCTCTATTGTCTCCAAGTTTCCAAGTTTCACAGTCGTATAGTAGTAAAAAAAAATAACCATCACGCCATTTTCCGGAAGAAGTTCCTTTGATCGTGTTTTCCTCGGTCTTCCTTTATTCTGTATTCCATTCACATCATTTACAAATATTTTCTAAATTATTATTTCTCCATCCACGCGTTCTATATTTTCAAAAGTTAATTAATTTATTAATCAACCTGTTTTGTTATTTTATAAATTAATGTTTTACTAATAAACCTATTTTGTTTATTTTTAAACCTATTTTGTTAATCGTTAAACTTATTTAGTTTGTTTATTTTTAGATTATCTCCGGAGTTACAACTTTCACGATATTTCTTGTGCAATTCCAAAATGAAAAGGATGAAAGGTTTGATCACATTGGATAAAAAACATAATATCGAAATAAACTAAGAAGGACAAGTGGAATCAAACTTATATTATTTATTTATAAAGCAATAAATTTTATAAACCATCATTAATATGTCAGAAGGGATAGTGATAAACCTTGCACGAAAAAAATGTTCTTATTATTAAATATTGTGAATTTATGTGTTTTGAGAATCAATCGTATTTTTTATGTTCATATGTATCTAAATAAATCTACTTATTTTTGAAAAAAAAACCTTTTTATGTGATACCAATTTTTTTTTCAAAATCAGTTTATTTTCTCAATATACATTACGAACAAAATTTATAGTTTAAAGCAGTGATTCCCAAAGAGGTCTATATAGACCCCCAGGGGTCTACGACAACTTGCAAGGGATCCATGTGAGCGGAAAAAAAATTTGGGGGTCTATGAAAAGAATATAGGGGTCCACGATAGTGGATCTCATGTCAGATGGTCGAAACGCTTGGCGTCCTTTTTTTTAGCTCATTCGGCAACGAATCCCGGCTTTTTCCGTTTTTTTGTTGTTGGTGATTTAGCTCTGTGTCAGCTTCAAAAACTACTTTTATAGTTATATGTAGATGAATTTGTAAAAAAAAAATTTTTACGAAAGCAGGGGGTCTACACAAAATAGAAGAAATCGCAAGGGGTCTACGGAACAAAACAGTTTGGGAACCTCTGGTTTAAAGTATCCACTGAGAACAGGTAAAATATAATATATAATTCCTGGAACGTAAACGGGAAAATAGTTCCTTTAGCTGTTGCTTGGTAAATAAAAATTGATCCCGATAAATTTATAAGCCTCGCGATATTATGAAAAAAGATGATAAAGAGGATTGGACCAAGGTTGGAGCCTTGTGGCACTCCGGAATAGACGGGAAAAATGCAGAATAAAATGTAGCGGATGAGTACTTTTAACTAAATTACCATATTCTTCTTCTTTTTGTCCTGTCACACCTCCGTGGTGCATAGGGCCTCAAGGAATCTTCTCCACCCGACTTAATCGCATGCCTGATGCCTAACATCATCCCAAGTGAGGCCTGCTGCCTTAACCTCGTCCTGCAGGGTTCTTCTTCATAATTGAAGAGGCCTCTGAATGACAGTACAGCATGTACCTAACGTGCGTCGACTTTGAAAAGGCCTTCGATACATTATCGTGGACTTCAATCTGGTTAACTCTCATTCGCAAAGGAGTCCCACGGAAGATTGTGAATGTCATCAGGGCAATGTATGACGGTTGTTCTTGTCTTGTAGTGCACCAGGGCAAACTTATAATCACGCCGCCACAAATGGGTAGGCAGAGAGGATGAACCACCATAACGTTCTGTCCCGAGATACCTCTCTTGCTTCCTCCACATTCATACACCATAACATGCACGTCCGTCTATTTTTACGACTTCGAATGTGGCCGCCATTCAGTATTTGATTTATTTGGTTATGCCATGGTTTCCTTGGTCTTCCACATCTTCTCTTTCCACTCACACTGATTGTACACAACATTTTAAACATTCTTTTTTAGTCCATTCGTTTCATATGTCCAAACCAACTGAGGGATCCTTTTTGTTAATTTTACTTATGATGCAATCTTTTGTCTTATGTTTCTTCATTATTTCGCCGTTCGGTATTCTATCGTATATCCTTTTCCCGCACATTCTTCTCAGTGATCTCATTTCTACGGCATTTATCCTACTTTCATCCTTTTTTGCCAGCTCCAAGCTTTAGTTCCGAACATGATGGTAGGGACTTTTATTATTATTATTTATCTCCGTCTTATTTATTTGGTTATCTGTATTGAAATTCATTTTATTCTATTTTATTTTCATAGGTAAAAAAAACTTGTATACTGTGAGAATCCATGGTGTTATATATTTTTAGCCCTTATTTACATAATGTTTAGATTGAATTCGAATTATTAAATAAAAATATTTGATAGAAATAAAACACAGTTGAGGCCAACGTGGCCTCAACATAAATGGCGAATACATTTCTCACCTTCGTTTTGCGGATGACATTGTTATTCTGGCGGAATCTGTTGGGGAGCTAGAAGGCATGCTAGATGAACTGAACACTGCATCCAGACGAGTGAGTCTCGGGATGAATTTGGACAAGACGAAAGTCATGTATAATGAACATGTTATTCCGGGATCAGTAACCGTCGATGGGTCGGCTCTCGAAGTGGTACAAGAATACACATATCTTGGCCAAATCATACAATTAGGACGAAACAATTTCGAGAAAGAAGCCGAACGAAGAATTCAGTTGGGTTGGGCGGCCTTTGGGAAATTACGTCATGTTCTCACTTCCAAAATACCACAATGCCTCAAGACTAAAGTCTTCAACCAGTGCGTTTTGCCAGTCATGACGTACGGAGCCGAGACGTGGACATTGACAAAAGGTCTAGTCTACAGATTCAAGGTTGCCCAGCGCGCCATGGAAAGAGCCATGCTTGGAACAACCTTGAGGGACAGATTTAGAAACGAATTTATTCGACAACAAACCAAGGTGACTGAGGTGGCTCTACGGATAGGCGGACTGAAGTGGCGGTGGGCTGGCCATATCTGTCGGAGAACCGATAGCTGATGGGGAAGACAGGTTCTGGAGTGGAGACCGCGTACAGGATTCCGTAGAGTTGGACGTCCCCCTGCCCGCTGGACCGACGATCTGAAGAGGATTGCTGGACATGGATTAATGGGAGCGGCAATGGATAGGGGGCGGTGGCGGGCTTTGGGAGGGTCCTACATTCAGCAGTGGATGACAGACGGCTGATAATGAAAACACAGTACATTTATGTATTTTTTACTTTATTCAAAGACATTTTTAATTCCATTTAGAAATACTCATAGTAATAGAATTATATAATTTTCTGTTCAGATGGTTACGCAAATAAAAAGTAGACCTAATGGTTAAAAATTTTATCCAACTTTATTTAGTGTTTCGTCATTAAGATTTTTAAACTGAATGAAGATCAAGAACATCGTTATAACTCCTGATATTATCTACAATACAAAAAACAATTATTAACATCATTCAAAATGTGCTTTGGTCGGTTTCCAGAGTAGTCCTTTATTGTCCGAGGCTTTCTTCTCTGTACTGTGAGCTTGAGGTTGTTTTTTTTATGGAATGTAGGCTGCTAATTTTGCACGCCAACCCTCCTCCTTTCTCATACGGGCATCGGCAGAGTAGACATGGCCATTAAGAGTAAGATGAGAATTCTATGAAGCATGCGTAAGACCAATAATAACATAGGGCGTCGAAGCATGGGCAGACACAGTAAGGACCAAACAAGTTTTGAGGACTTCCGAAATGAAGACACTGAGGACAATAGCAGGCAAGACACTGAGGGATCGCGTGAGGAACTCCAAAAAAAGAGAGATATGTGAGGTTGAGGATATTATAAGATGAAGCAGACAGCGAAAAATGGACTGGTACGGTCATGTTCAAAAAATGGACTCCACCAGACTTCTCTATATTGCATTGCACAATCAACCTCATGGGACTCGTCCTCGTGGAAGACCTCCTAAAAGATGGAAAGACTACCCATCACACCGTCTCTCCGAAGGGGTAGACAGAAATATAGACTGCAACACTTTTCTTTTCTGACATACTTATCTTGCTTTCTCAACATTTATACATCGTGTAATGCACGCAAGTTATTTATTCGTGAGACGTTTTCCTCGGTCTTTCTCTATTTTGTTACATTTAAATCGATAACAGATACTTGTTTTTACCATTTATTCATTATTTCCATGTGTGCATGTCATCTTATTGTTCCTTTTATTATTTTGTTCAAAACGCTTTCATTCGCACCGCTTTCACTTCGTATGTTTTTATTATCACATTATACATTTCATTTGTCTTAGTAATCTCATTTGTTCTGCATTTATTCTACTATCATACTTATTTTGCCAGTTTCATGCTTCACTTCCTCACACAAGGAAGATGTAGTGCCTTTTTAACGCCACCCCTATGATCAATGGCGATACTCCCATAGAAGCCCAGAAGCCCGGCTTGCTTAAGAAATTTAGAATCAAAACCTCTTCTGGCTTACAGAGGTTCAGCTCTTGTGGCCATTTCTTTTACGTCTGATGGGAACATTGTTTTTTTTTTTTTTAAATAAGGAACATAGAAGTTCCCGCCACTTACCCGAGGCTGTTATAGGGCGTAGCGGCGCTCTTTTATCAGCCTCGCTTGTACATTCCCTGGGCCTGTCCCCGGTCCATCCGGGACTTGCATTTAAATACGGCAACAACAAGGGGGTGCCAGACCACATTTAATCTACTCAATCTCACTTCTATGCTCTGCTGTACTTTCTGAATAAATAAATAAGCATAATATATAATACATGAACATTTTAGGAACATTATATAAAAGATAAAAATAATGATACACCACAGGAATATACAGCGGGAAGAACAGGAGAGGCAGAGGAGACATATGCGGGATGGGGAAAAAAAAATAATAACGTGGAGTACAGTTTTTGGCATGTAAGACAAAGGACGAGGTTTAGGAAGCATTTCATAATATTAAATAAATAAATAAAACCACTGCACAAATTATTAATATGGCCAAGAGGGTGAGGAACGAGACCCGTCACAGAGGGGCAACCTCCCTCTCCCAGCTGGAAAACAGCGCACCCTCAGAGGGCAAGAAACAGCACAAATTCCGGTGAATTCCGGGTAGACAACCGTAGAAACCCCTCCATCCAGGAGCAGCAGCCCCAGCATCCTTATATACGTGGAGGCCGGCAAAGTGTCGGCTTCGGCAAATGCATCAATCCACGCTCTCACGAACACTTTCAAACACCCAAAGTTATGTTGACTCTCCGTCAGATCTGAGTTCCAGACCGGGCGGACAGCCACTTTAACATCATCTATCATCCGATTCCGCGCGCTCATCAGGGAACTACACTCCCAGAGGATGTGGAAGGCCGTCTGGGGCTCTCCGCCGCACGTACACTCCGAGTCCAGCACCAGACCAAAATCATGGAGCCTGGCACGGAAATTGCCGTGGCCCGAGAGCATCTGCACAACGTGGTGATCCAAGGCGATCCACTCACTGCTCATCCTTCTTCTCAAGGAGGGAAAGAAAGAGTGGGTCCACCTCCCTCTGGGCGATTCGTCCCATCTCTTTTGCCAATCACACATAGAAGCCTCCCTTATCCTTCCGCGCAAGGCTGTAAGTCCGTCCTCTTCTGGGTCAAGGTGAGGTCCAGATGGGTCACCCTCTCGCCCCGCTTGGGTTTCTATTGGGAACATTGTTGGAAGGTGATTTGGTGGGTGGTTGGTTTATGCGGGGGCATGATAACTTAGATTTGGGGGTTTTGATTCAAAATTTCTTACGCAAGCCGGTCTTCTGGGCTTCTATTGGAGTACCGCCACTGCCTATGATATATATTATAAAGCAATATTGAAATCGATAACATGAAGAAGAATAATGTATTGTTGGTGTAAACGAAAGTAAACAATTTGATTCAACCAGTATAACAAAAATATTTATTTAAATACTCACTTGAAAGAAAATTGAATAGTCAATCGAAATAAGAACTCCTTTTTTAATGTTTACATTCTTTTGGAGTAGTTGTAAAGAAAATTGTGATACCTGTAAAATTGGATTGTTTACATTTGATTTATTTATTTAGAGTAATGAACAACGATCAACAAACGAACAAAGCATCACGCCGTTTCTCCGCAGGGGTAGGCAGAGAGAATGGACCGCCACACTTCTCTATCCTGACAAACCTCTCTAGCTCTCTCCACATTCATAAAACGAGTCATACACGCACGTCGATTCCTCCGACTTCTAACATGACCAACCTTTAAAATTTGATTAATTTGGTCATGCCGTGTTTTCCTCGGTCTGCCTCGAATCCGTATTCCATCTAAATCATTAACGTATACTTTCTTAACCATTCTTTCTCCATCTCCTCCTTTCACAATTTTGTTCATAATACCTTCCTCCGCTTTACATTCCTTTCCCATATAAACATTTGAGATTCTGTCGTATATCGTTCTAACACACATATTAACATCTTAGGGACCTCATCTCTACTACATTTATTCTGTTTTCATATTTCTTCTGCAAGTTCCATGCTTCGCTTCCATACATTAGGGATGGGACCAAAACTCCATTGTGAACGGCCTTTTTCGCTTTCAAAAACCATTATCTTTGACTTTCCGACATTCATCATTAAATCATTTGACTTTCATACCTCATACATTCTCGACAGCGATCGTAATACATAATATGAAAAAACACTTAGAAACAATAAAATAAGTTGAATTGCATGCTTTCACAAACAAAAATAGTTAGAAGAGTTTGACGTATAAACTTACTTAAACTAATTCAAACCAAATATGAAGAGTGATAAATAATAATAAAAAATGGAATAAAATAGGTTAAGTAACATTGTAGTTTGTTGGTTTACGGTTGCTCCGATCATATTTTAAAATTTATTTCTAAAAGTAATATATATATAATTTATACCAATGAAAACGTCTGTTTTAGCGTGAATAGTGAAAATTTCTAGCAAGTAGATGAGTTCGTGTATTTAGGTAGTATGTTTACAAGAGATGGGCGAGTGGAAAGGGATATTGAAAGAAGGGTTGGGTCAGGCAACAATGTGAAAGGTGCATTTAAAGTTGTCATCGAAAACAAAAACCTATCCAAAAAAAGCTAGAATGGCAGTGCACAGTGGTGTTCTTCTACCGACCCTTATGTGTGGAAGCGAAACATGGAACTGGCAAAAGAAGGATGAAAGTAGAATAAATGCAGTAGAAATGAGATATCTTAGACGAATGTGTGGAAACTCCGTGTATGATAGAATGTCGAATGAATATAACTAAATAACTAACTTACCATCACGCCGTCTCCCCGAAGGGGTAGGCAGAAAGAATGGACTGCCACACCTTTCTTTCCTGACATATTTCTCTCGCTTCCTCGACATTCATACATCGTGTCATGCACGCGCGTCGATTTCTCTGACTCCTCACATGGCCGACATTCAATATTTGATTTATTTGATCGTGCCACGTTTTCCTTGGTCTTCCTCTATTTCTGGTACCATTTACATCATTTACATATAATTTTTTTACCATTCTTTCTTCATTCATTCTTTCCATATGTCCAAACCATCTTAATGATCCTTTTTATTATTTTGTTCATAACACCATCATTCGCACCGCATTCACTTCTTATATTTTCATTCAACACTCTATCATACACAGAGTATCCACACATTCGTCTAAGAGATCTCATTTCTACTGCATTTATTCTACTTTCATCATTCTTTTGCCAGTTTCATGCTTCGCTTCCATACATAAGGGTCGGTAGAAGAACACCATTGTGCACTGCCATTCTGGCTTTTTTGGATAGGTTTTTGTTTGCGATGATAACTTTAAGTGCACTATTCACTTTGTTGCTTGCCCCAACCTTTCTTTCAATATCCCTTTCCACTCTCCCATCTCTTGTTAACATACTACCTAAATACACAAACTCAACTACTTGCTCCAAATTTTCACCATTCACGCAAATGTTGCAGACTGTCATGGTTTCTTCCTTTTCAAAAATCATTACCTTGGACTTATTAACATTCATCATCAGATCATTTCGCATGCATACCTCATACATACGATTCACCAGGACTTGTAGTTCATGCTCGTTGTCTGCAAGTAAGACAGCGTTATCCGCATACAAGAGACAGCTTACTGACACTCCGCTCATTTTGGCGCCTACATCCAACCCTTTCAGCTCTTTCATACATATACAGATTAAATAACCACGGGGACATTACGCAACCCTGTTTGACACCTTTATTGATATCAAACCAGGCTGTAAGATCTCCATTTACTCTGACACTCGCAGTGCTTTCCGTGTATAGCGACTTAATTGCAGTGATCTGTTTTGTACTTATTCTATATTCAGACAATATTTTCCAAAACCTTTCTCTATTAACGTAATTATATGCTTTATGCAAGTCGACAAACGCGCAGAAAAGTATGCGATTTTTGGCCAGAAACTTCTCTGTCAATGTACGAAGTCCAAAAATTTGATCCATACATCCTCTGCCATTCATAAAGGCACCTTGCACATCCCAAACTTTGTCACTCGTCAATTTTCTTACACTTTCTATTAAAATTCTGCCATAGACTTTACCAACGACACTCAAAAGACTAATAGCTCTGTGGTTTCCACATTCCATACGCGATCCTTTTCCTTTGTACAGGGGCATAATTACTGCTCTCCTCCAGTCTAGCGGCGTATATCCCTCCTCCAAGCACTGGTTAAATAACTTACATAACCATGCAGAAACCACTTCGCCACCGCTCTTAATAAAGTCTATGGCAATATAATCAAACCCAACAGCTTTTACACATTTCATTGCACTCACGGATCTTTTCATCTCATTCGTACTTATTTTTCAATATTATCATTCATCGGTCCCGCACTCGCACTAGTTGTTATACTTTCGATCACGCTTGTATGACCACCATACATCTCCTTAAAATGAATATATAAGAAGTAAATGCCTCGCGAATGATGGTGTTATGAACAAAATAATGAAAGGATCATTAAGATGGTTTGCACATATGGAAAGAATGAATGAAGAAAGAATGGTAAAAAAAATATGTCAACGATGTAAATAGAACCAGAAATAGAGGAAGACCGAGGATAACGTGGCACGATCAAATAAATCAAATATTGAAATGAGTCAGATAAATCGACGCGCGTGCATGACACGATGTATGAATGTTGAGAAAGCGAGAGAAACATGTCAGGAAAGAAAAGTGGGACAGTCCATTATTTCTGCCTTCCCTTTCGGGGAGACGGCGTTATGGTTAGTTAGTTAGTTTTTTTTTTAAAGACGATTAAATTATCAGAAATACACAAATTTTATTTAAGGATTAATTGTATCTCAATAGAGACGAAGATGTTAATTTTTTGGAAATAGAATATGGTAGTCGAGGCGTTTACAGGACTTATGACCTGTCATTGGTTGGATTAAGCGATCACTTTATGTTTAACAACATTCACCATTTCGCCCTTCTTACGACACCACGTCCGACAATTTTTTAGAACTTGTATATATATGTTAATATTTTTTAATAACTTTAATGTTGGTAGGTCCATCTACACTAGCGCCATCTATTAAGATAATTTGTAAGCATTTCAAGCAAGTCGATTTCTCTGAATACTCACATGGCCAAAATTCTATATTTGATTTATTTGATCGTGCCACGTTTTCCTCGGTCTTACTCTATTTCTGGTTCCATTTACATCGTTAATTTTATTTACTTACTGCATTAAGAATTTTTTTATCTTTCGAATAAAGAGAGACTTTTTGTAAAATAGCTCCAGTTGCGTGTGCCTAGAAAGGATTCTTAATTATTAAATAAAAATGAATATTTGTCAATAAAAATAATATCTCATATTAAAAAATAAAATAAAATTCTGATTAACATAGGGCATATGAATTTTTGATGAAATTTTTGTATAGTTAAATCACATTTTTTCACACCTTAATAACTTTCTCTCAACATGTTTTGAAGATTTTTCACCTTCATCATCCGAGGAATAATAAATAGGTGAAGGTGTTAAACGTGTTATATAAAGTGTACAAATAATATAAAGAGTGTTTTAATTCATCAAAGAAAATGTTAACTACCAGAAACTGTCAGTTTACCACCAGAAGATGGCAGCAAGCTGCCGAAACCGGTCGACGATAAACACAAGTGAAAGCTCACTAAATATTGCCTCTTTGCAAGAATAACGTGTTATATCAAAAAATTGAATAGTTTAAAAATGAAACAAGATACACGTCTGAAAGAGACAAAGTGACAACACAATATACCACTGTTGTGTCGTCTCCTTCCCTCATAAATTCTCTCTTTTTCACTTTAAAAATACCATGTTTTTGTAGAAAATAAAGTTGAACACTGCGGATTTTATTTTCAAAATGTAACGTTATTCTTGCAAAGAGGCGATTTATAATAAAGATTTTAGACCATTTTTTTTACTTTCATTATTTAAAATGTTAACTGGTTTCGTTTGGGAGTTTTGTCACGGCAATAAATCAAATTGAAATTAATTGAATAAAAATAGACAAAAAAAAACAAATAAGTATTGAGATTTAAATTAAATTTTAACTGACTAAGTTATCAATTATTAGATAATTGAACTATTATATAGAACTCTTTATTTAAAAAAAGTCTACTACTAACTTTTCTATATAATAATAGAAACATTTACCAAACCTTTATTAGTGAATTTAACTTTCGATTTATATTTTATGGTAGTGACATATTTCGTCTGAATAGCAGATCAGCATAAGAATACTACGTTACCCTAGCACGATGAAACGTCACTATTGCATAATTAAAAAAAAAATTAGTAAACTGATATTTAATATGGAATTTTGCATGATATAATAGTTAATAGAAGTATACTCGTAATAGTAGTCAGTCTCCGAGATAAAATCAGAAATGAAGTGATTAGCTGCCGAACAAAAATAACGGACATCATGGAACGACTATCGAGAATGAAGTGGCAATGGGCGGATCATGTGGCGAGACAAGTTGAGTATAGATGGACCCAGAAAATAATAAGGTGCAGACCATGGAAAAATAGGAGAAGCGTCAGCAGGCCGCAAAAAAGGTGGGCCGACGACATTGCTGTCGTGGGAGGGAAAATGTGGCTGCAGCTGGCAGAAAATAGAAACGAGTGAAAGGGATGGGAAGAGACCTATATCCAGCAGTGGACCGATGAAGGCTGACGAAGAAGAAGAGAAGAAGATTCGAAGAATCAAATCAAATCAAATCAAATCAGTTTATTTTCTCAAAAGACATTACAAACATTTTTTATAGTTTAAGGCATCTATTGAGAACAGGTAAAACATAAGGAATATATAATACCAGGAACGCATGAGAGATGGTTCGACATTAGGAATACAAAATACTCTCCAAAGTCAAGAGTATTTGTCTTCTGAATGTACTTTCACGAATATGAAAGACATCGATCTCCGAAGCGATCATGTTCAGCAGTTTGATTGCTCTCCCCACCGGCATCACCAGAGGCAGGTTGGTTCTGCATGCTGGGAGATAAAACAGTCTGTGCTGACGCTGTCGAAGATAGCCATCCGGAACATAAAGATGGATAGCCTCCAAGATGACGGAGTTCTCAAAGAATCCCCTGATAAGTCTGAAGAAATGGGTAAGTGTGCACCCATCCCTTCTTATCTGTAAACTATTGGTCCCCAGCATGCCCAAGAGGAATGCAGTGGGATAAAGCCACGGATAGCTACCAAACTCCCTCATGTAGAGATATCTCAGAAATCTTTTCTGAACCCTCTCTAACATGAGCGAGTATCTCGCCTCGTGGGGACTCCATATCACCGAGCCACACTCGAGCCGGCTCCGGACCAATGAGTTGTACAAAATTCGCAAAACATAGGGATTCTTGAAAACTCTACCAGTTCGGAGAATAAATCCCAACATTTTCAGTGCAACTCCACATATTCTCTCGATGTGAGCATGGAAAGTCAGCCTACTTTCATAAACGATACCAAGAAGAAGAAGAGATGTTCGAGATATAATTACTACAATACATTTAATGTGTTTATTGTTTCTTGAACAATGATGTTAAACTTTATATTAATAATAAATACGGATGAAAACGTTTGTTTTCTAGATGTTTTATTATATTTTATATGAATGACATGTTTTGCCTGTCATAATGCTTTAGACAGGCAAAACATGTCATTCACATAAAATAAAATAAGACTCTTTAAAGACAGGTATTCACATTTAATGTGATGTTTTATGAGCTTTCATTGAGAGATATCGGATCTTAATGATGATAAAAATATATTTGCAAAAAATATTTAAAAGAATGCAATAGTCTTAATATTTGAAAACGTGAAACGGTGATCTGCTGTGGATAACGTTATTTAACAAGATATTGATATTCAAATAACAATTATACAGGGTTGTTAAAAATGACATTTATATAGTTAATGTTGATTTATATAAATATGTAATATCTACTTACCTGTGCTTGCAATGAAACATTATATTTAACTAGAAAATAAAGCAAAATGCCGCTCTGAGTTCCTCTTAATAGTATTGAGATTCCTATCGATGGAATATCTTTAATGTTTGTCAATATACCATTGTGCGTGATTCCAAAAACAGACAAATAAATACAGATAAACATTTGGGTATAACAATATAATACGTTCAGAGGAATATCCATATAGTTTCTGTTGTTCATCTTGGAAACTAAGTTACAAAGTTCATAATGCAAATCTCTTATTATCGCCATTTTGAATCCCACAAAGTTATTATATGTTTGTGACAATTCTAATAAACTAATATCGCAATTTGAATTATTTAAATTAATTTTTATCAAGCAGTTATTCAAATGCTTGAAGCGTTTTTCAATCGCACGATAAAGACAGATTTCTTCTAATATAGTAATAAACATCGCACGACTTGTGAGAAATTTTGTTTCCCACGTATAAAAAGAAAACCATATCCCGAATCTGGCGAATAAGATATAATAAATAAAAAAATGAATGAACCAGCAAAACGTTATTACGAAAACAGCGGTTTTCACAAATTTCAGTTGATCTTTATTATCGACTGTCTTTCCGGTGGATTGCAACCTTTCGTCGATCTTTGCAAACGAATTCATGAGATCTGCCTGCTTGGAGGCGTTTTTCCAACTGAGTAAGGTGCACAAAGTTGTCACAAGGATTCCGACAACTCCATCGGCTGTCATAACGAAAATTTCTAAATTGTAATGCATATTTCTCTTCCACATACGTTGCGATTCAATTTGATATTTTAAAAACCACAGAAGTCTACAAAAAGAAAATATGAACCATGTGATACTATAATTGTTTTTCAACGTCAAATTTATTAAGTTGAGTTTTCCGCTTAATTTTATGGGAGCTATATTCAAGCCGAATATACGTTTCCAAAACCATATTGCGAGCATTGTTTGGTTAATTTCACACATTTTATACGGTACTTTTTTAATGTTTCTATTTTATAATATACACCAATCTTTTCCAATGGCAAGTGAGTAGTGTTTTCGGATATTTACGCTAACTAATTTAAATATATTTATATCCACTTAACTGTAAATTTTTAAATATGTAATACAATACAAATATACGCTGTCAATCGTTTTTCTATAAATTGTAATTATTTGGGTTTAAGATTTAACAGCTGTGATATGAAACATACACAAAAAATATTTAACAAGCTAATTGTGATAATGAATAATTTTCTAGACATTAAAAGATAAGACGAATATTTAAAAAAAATATATGGCAATATAATTAAAAGATCTAACTAAATGTCACACCTATTAATTCTAGATTTTAATATCTGTCAAAACTGACAACTTTCATGAAAAATTTGTTAAAATATTTACATGGTTTATATGGAAAGAATGTCAGAGGGTAGAACACCACAAATTATATCCAGATGGGTGCCCCGCGAAAAGAGACCAAGAGGCAGACTGAGGAAAAGATGGGCGGATTGCATGGAAGAATATTGGGAGAATATGGAAGGAGCTGGAGAATGGAGAGAGATGGCCAGAGACAGAAGTCAGTGGAGGACCGTTGCGTTATGGAGGAGGCCAAGTCCCACACCGGGATGTAACACCGAGCAATGAATGAATGAATATTGTATATACAAAACACTGATGAAGGGCTTCTGTGGCCGAAACTAACGAAGGGCTTCTGTGGCCCTTCTGTTTGTTTTTTAATTTAAATTTTTAAATAACGTTCGTGCTATTTACAAAGTTTATAAAAAACATTGTATATTTTGCATTTATTGTTTCTTGAACAATGGTGTAAAACTCCATATTAAATAATTAATACGAATGAAAACGTGAGTTTTATAGAAGTTTTCTTATATTTCATGGGAATGACATTAGTCGCCCTTCTAAGATATTATTAAAAACATTTGATAATGCCTTAGAAGGGCGAAACATGTCATTCCCATAAAAAAAATAATAATAACGTCTTGGCTGCGCAACTTCAAAGATTGGACTAGAATAGGGCGCAAGACAAAAGCCTTTATAGTAGTAATTACCAACAATAAAAAAAATAAGACTTAGTTTTGATAGGGGGGGTAAATTGTAAAAAAAAAAAATATTCGTAAAAAAAATCTAAATTCATCAAATAAACTTTTAAAAGGTTTTTTTATAAAAAGTTCGTTATTATAAATACATCGGTTGATTTTTTTTTCTTGTATACTCAAACAACAGGTCATTTGAACCCAATTGCTGTATACACATTATTTTTAGCTATTATATTGATGATTCACTTGACATGTGATAGGTAGCCAATCTATCGCCATTTTATTGTCACGTGAATTCTACAATAGACCAAAGACAGTGTGACAATCACACTGCCATCGCCGGGAATCAAACCCGGGACCTTCGGTATGGAAGTCAGAGCTCTTACCACTCTGCCACGAAGGTCGTTATTTTATTACTTAATATAGTAAAAATTAATTCACTTTTGAAAGGTCAGTGCTAGGGATAGGTTTAAGGTCCTAGAAATTTAATATCTTTTTATGTTTAAGTACAAACTTTACTAAAAAAAAAAACTACAGACATAAAAGTTTATCATTTTAAAAGAAAAAATATATTCAACATGAAAATTTATTTGTGAAAACTACCAACAATTTTGCATTGTCATAATTTTCACTCTAAGAATAATATTTTATTCAAACTTGTTTTGATTCCTCGAGGAAATCATTTGCATTGCAAGTACTAAGAAGTTAAAAATACAAAGGAATATACGACAAGGATTATTCACTGAAGTGTAAAGTACGATATTTTCATGTGGTGGGTTGTATATTTGAATGAAGGATCTTTATGTGATCTAAAAAGTTACTAAAACTTATTTCTGATTTAAGAAGGCCATACAACTCTTTACGAATTTAAGTGTCCTCAATAATATTCTTCACAACATTTCGATCCTGCAGTTTTTGAAAACTCAAATATGACAATCTCTTGAGGAACGGTGTGAACCTGACAGAAAACATACTTTTTCACTTCGCTAACTAACTAACTAACTATCACGCCATTTCCCCGGAGAGGTAGGCAGAGAGAATGGATCGCCACAATGCTCTGTCCTGGCATACCTCTCGGAAAATCTCTACATTCATACATCGTACCATGCACGCACGTCGATTATTCCGACTTCGAATGTGACCGCCTTTTAGTAATTGATTAATTTGGTCCTGCCATGTTTTCCTCGATCGTCCTCGGCTTCTTTTTCCATTCACGCTGCTTGTGTACAACTTTTTGACCATTCTTCTCTCATCCATTCGTTACGTATGTCCAAACCATCTCAAGGATCTTTTTTTAATTTTATCCATGATGCAGTCATCTGCCTTACATTTCTCTCTTGTTTCATCGTTCGGTATTCTCTCTTACAACGTTTTCCCGCACATTTTTCTTAGTGATTTCATTTCTATGGCGTTTATCCTGCTTTCATCCTTCTTTTGCCCGCTGCAAGCTTCACTTCCATACATGAGGGTTGGCACTAGAACTCCGTTGTGTACTGGCATTTTTGCTTCTGTGGATATATTTCTATTTGCAGTAATGACTTTGAGTGCGCCATTTATTTTATTCCCAGCACCAACATTTCTTTTGATGTCTTTCTCTATTTTTCCGTCTCTTGTAAACATGCTTCGCTTCGCAACATAAGACATTGGACTGGAATAAGGAGCGTGAAGGAATTATTTCGGGCGACCTGCGACCTTCGTGGCAGAGCGGTAAGAGTTCTGACTACCAAAGCGAAGGTCCTGAGCTTGATTCCCGGCGATGGCAGTGTGATTGTCACACTGTCTTTGGTCTGTTGAAGAATTCACGTAACAATTTAATGACGATAGATTAGCTACCTATTACGTGTCATGAGAATCAATATAATAGCAAAAAATGAAACCCACAAAAGACTGAAATCGACTGTGATTGCTGAGAAAAGACTGCAGAAGACAGATCTAGGTGGAGAACAACAGTAAATAAAGGCACGCAAGACTTTGAAGCACAGCGCAAAGACGATGTCACAGAGAGGAGGAGGAAGAGAAAGGAGAGGCCACTGATGACCAGCGGACAGCCGATGATGATATAACATATATATTTTTACCGTTCTTTCTTCATTCATTATTTCCATGTGTCCAAACCATATTAATGATCCTTTCATTATTTTGTTCATAACAGCATCACTAGCACCGCATTCACTTCTTATATTTTTATTCGACAGTCTATCATACACAGATTATCTACACATTGTTCTAAGAAACCTCATTTCTACTGCATTTATTCGATACATTTTAGCACATATTTAAATATATGCTAAAACTATAGTATGATAGGGAGTGTTGTAATTTTTTGCCTATGTAAAGAGGGTGTGGTACAGAAAAGATTGAGAACCTATGGTATATACTCGTATTTCGAACCAAAAAGCAAAATTTCGATTTATATGTTGGAAGTTTTTTCGAATTCAACAAAATTATACATAAACGGGTAGTTATACTACCTCGATAGGACGAATTAGGATTAATCAATCAAAAATAATTATGTTTGTACAAATTTTATTAGATTAATCATAACGGATCATCCAGAGCTAAAATAAAATAAAAAAATGTATAAAGTCAAGATAACGTAATACAATAATAACTCAAAGCGACAAAACAAACTTATTTATACAAAAAATATATGTCAGTTAAAAATATATTATATATGTCAGTTACTGGTATACGTAAATTCTCTACGATATACGGATTGTACCGACCCTTATGTACGGAAGAAAAGCATAAAATTAGCAAAATAAAGATAAATGTATTAGAAATGAGATCTCTTAGACGAGTGTGTGGAAAATCTATGTATGATTAGTGTACGGGACAGATTGCTCCCCCCGTACTATTAATATTTATTTTGGCCGCTGACTGCTGCTCGTCTCCGATGTGGTGTGGATGGTAAAACGGAGAATACGGCGTGATGATGATTGTGTAATAAAACAAAGTTTTATTATATGCGGCAATCAGTGCAGGGTAGAAGCGAAGAGAAGTTTACAGTAGCTCAAATACTGGTTTTTACGTAATTAAGAGCGCCAAGCCTCTTACGCGCAGCGTGTCCACGCGTGTCAGAATTTGAAGGAAGAGAGAAGGCCGAGTCCTTACAAGACCCGCTTATATAGTCTCCGCAAACTAGAAAAAACGGTTATTTAACGTTTTTTCCAATTTCGGAGAAATTTAGTCGCAGCCGCTGTGTTGCTATGGCCTCTGATTGGCTGTTTAACAACACGCGAGCAACCGCAAAACTATTCCAAGAATAATCTCGATTGAGCTACTGCAAAATCTCGTTGCTATGCGTTTTCACGCGACTACCGATTGCCTTATTTATTTTAACAAAAACATAAACAAATTAAACTTAAACGAATTAAACTTAAATTAATACAAAATACAAACATGAATTAAATAATAAAATTAGCATAGTTAAAAAATAATAAAAAATTAATAATAAAATAAAAAATTATTAAAATTAAAACTACTCGCATACGTCCGATACAATTAGAGTGACGAATTAAAATTTAAGAAGTGAATGCGATGCGAATGAAAGTGTTATGAACAAAATAATGAAAGGTTATGGTGGTTTTGACACATGGAAAATATAATTGAAGAAAGTCTGTTAAAAAAGTGTTTGTTAACGATGTAAATGGAACTAGGAATAGAGGAATACCGAGAAAAGCGTAGTTTGATCAAATAAATCGAATATTGAATGTCGACCACTTGAGGAATCGGAGAAATCGACGTGCGCGCACGACACGATTTATGAATGTTGAGGAATCGAGGAAAAAAAAAAGCTGCAGTCCATTCTTTCTGCCTACCCTTTCGGAGGGACGGCGTAATGGTTAGTTAGTTAGTTATAACGTTTTAGATAATTTTTATATCCTATAACGCATCCTTAAAAAATATATTATTTATATAAACTAAATGTAAAGTGGCGCCAAATGACATATAAGTTTTTTTAAACCGTTTTAAATTTTCTAACTAATAGATACGCTGATTCTCCGTAAGGGTAGGCAGAAATAATGGACAGCCACAATGTTCAATTCTGACATACTTCTTTTGATTCCTTCATGCATAGTGTCATGAACACATGTCGATTACTTCGACTTTTTAGGTGGCCGACATTAAATATATATAATTAATTTGATCGTGTTACCTTAAATCTAAGATTTCAGTTTTATAGAAGTTTAGTTAGGTTTTAGGGAGTTATTTGTATTCCCCCTCTCTCTCCTCTCTGGTTTCAATCCTGGAATTGGTTTGCAGCAATTTCCCCTATTCTTCTCTTCCATTCTTCCATGTCTTGTGCGGCTCTTTTGAAATCTGCATATGATGAACAGCGCACGTCCACCAACAGATCCTCCAGGTGCTCTCGACGTAGGCGTCCCCTAGAGTTTGTCCACTCGGTCATACCCTCAATCATACCATGCAAAAGGCCTTCTTGTCTTATTACTTGTCGTATTACATGACCGATTCATCTTGCACGCCTTTCGGACAAGGTCCTGAGCAGGTGCCTTCCTCCTTCGATTCTTTGGAGAACCTCCTCATTTGTAATGTGCTCTCTCCAGGAAATTCCTAATAGTATTCTATAGGACCACATCTCAAAAGCCTCTAGTCTTCATTTATCTCTTTCGGATAGGTACCATGTCTCGCAGCCGTATTAAATGCAAGCCTAGTCTGATGTATACGTCTGTCGACCTCGCTTTCAGACCGACCGTCCCATGTTATTTTGCTCTCGAGGTAGACAAACTCCTTGGTGTTCTTTAGTGGAACTCCTGACATCACTTCTCTCATCTGATGTTGCGTTTGGCCTGCAGACAGAAGCTTTGTTTTGTCTTTATTTATCTTCATGTAGTATATATCATATTTATCATCATATCCACCTTTTGCCCGTGTATCTTTACACTTTCTCTGTGACTCATTCTCTCTCTCAAGTCATCAATCGCACTTTGTATATAAGCGGTAAAAAGAACAGGTGACGGAGAGCATCCATGTCTTACCCCTTGTCTTATACTAGCTTCCTTTGTATCATCGTCACATCTGATTTTCAAACCTAGGTAATGCATTATTAAATTTTGGCCATCATTATCAAGCTATTGCGATGCCGAACATGTTACTTCCATAATATATAAATATCATCATCATCATCATCCCCAGCCAATATTTGTCCAATGTTGGACATAGACTCCCTTCCCGATTTCCACCACTCTCTATTCTTCGCCACTCTGTTCTATTGACCCCCTGCCAAGCGTTTGATGTCATCACACCATCTTGTTTGTGGTCTGCCCGGGTTTCTGTGGCCGGTTCTCGGTCGCCACTCCAACCAGCTGTAGTATTAAACTTCTAAAAAATAGACATATACATTTTTATTGTATTTAATATATAGTTTGACATAATTGTTTAAAGATACAATAAATAACAAATTCCAATGTTTAACAAGCCTTCGATACAGAGTAACAACAGCTATGACTACTAAACCGAACCGGTTTGGCTTGCTCTGTTGTGATGTAAAGATTTTTCAACAAAATAATAATAATTTATTATAAATATATAAAATAATAAAACATTTTGTATTATATTTAACCATGGTATATAATCATATCGTAGTTAAAGTGTTTTATTATTATATATCTACTGTATAATTTTAATTTTTCTAACCACAAAGTGATTGCTTCATATTAACATTTAATAATTAATCAATTAAAAAAAATCTTCCCGAATTGCTACTTTGATGTAACGTTATTACTAGAATAATTGGAAAATACCATTTCAAGGGGTTGTAAAGAGATTTAATCTAGATTAATGAGGTGGTTTTATGTAATACTTACATATGCTCCCCTAGCATTAAGACCTTGTAATTACGTAAGTACTTATTTAACTGAATTTCGTTTTCAAATAATATATTTCTCTTTCGGAGTAAAGATTATTTGAGTAATAAGCTGAGAAAATAACACGAAATTCAGGCTTTTCAAAGACCCGATAGAATCTACTTTACTCACATATTCAAGGCAACTGGTAATTTTAATGATTACCCCTAATCTGAATGTGAATACCTCAGGGCCAATATGAAGTATTTTTGTAGTGAAGTCTACAAAATTGGAAAAATCTCAAGAATGTTATAAATAAATACAATATGTTATTTAAATTTACAGGGTATTCCAAGATTTCATAGAATTCACCAAAATTTGTGAGTACAATATTATAAATAAATAGCATATTAAAATATGGCGTCGAAGCAAGGGCAGACACAGTAAGGACTAAACAAGTTTTGAGGACTTCCGAAATGAAGACACTGAGGACGATAGCAGGCAAGACACTGAGGGATCGCGTGAGGAACCCCAGAATAAGAGAGATATGTGAGGTTGAGGATATTATAAGATGGAACAGACAGCGAAAAAGGGACTGGTACGGTCATGATCAAAGAATGGACTCCACCAGACTCCCTTATATTGCATTGCATAATCAACCTCATGAGACTCGTCCTCGTGGAAGACCTCCTAAAAGATGGAAGGACAGCTGGTAATCTACCTCACAAGAGGAGCAACTCTCTGGAGAACAGACCACATAGGTTTACAAAAAGGAAAAATAATATTATAAATGTGACTGTGTGTCAAAGTGTATTTGAACATATTTTAAATATCAGTGTGTGTAAATGTTGCAAGAGCTGCATTTATTAAAATGAAGACCTCCTTTTGCAATGATAATCTTAACCTGAATCTCCGACAAAAGATTATCTATCCATCATATGTCATGATAAATAATATGATAGCTTTACCCATAACATGAATTTAGCTCGCGCTGTTATGAGAATTCTTCGATGAGAATACTCCTCATTAAGACCTATGTATGGAGTATCTTGATGTACGGCTCCGAGACATGAAGTCTATCCAAAAGAGATAAACGGAAACTAAAGACTTTTGAGATGTGGTCCTAAAGAAGACTTTTAGGAATTTCCTGGAAAGATCACATTACAAATGAGGAGGTTCTCCAAAGAATCGAAGGAGGAAGGCACTTGCTCAGGACCTTGTCCGAAAGGCGTGCAAGATGGATCAGCCATGTAATACGACAAGAAGGCCTCTTGCATGCCATAATGGAGGGTATGACCGAGGGGAAAAACTCTAGGGGACGCCCACGCCGAGAGCACCTGGAGGACCTGTTGGTGGACGTGCGCTGCTCTTCACATGTGAATTTCAAAAGAGCCGCACAAGACAGGGATGAATGGAAGAGAAGAATAGAGGAAATTGCTGCAAACCAATCCCAGGATAGAAATCAGAGAGAGAGAGTAATGATGTAAAAAGCGATTTAACAAAATAATAATAGTTATAAATGGCTGAGAAGATTGGACTCTAAAAGTGAATATAATGAACCAGTTAGAGGCGTTTAAAATGTCGATATACCGAAGAATGCTCCATATACCGTGGACCGATAAGATCAGTAATTCGTACTTCAGAGATCCGGAGCCAATAGAGCTTTTGTCAAGTGTGAAGGTAAGAAAGTTCTCATATTTGGGTCATGTGCTTAGAGAAGAAGTGTAGCCACTCTGAGATGAAAATGGCAAGTCTTGTAGTTAGAAACTCAAATAAAATACGGACAAGAAGACTGAAGACATGAAGTTTCTTCAATTCAGTTTACATATATTTTTTCGCATTAATGAAGATACTACCTCCTTTGGCTGATAATCGGTTCATGGTTAATAAAGCGGTTTGGTGATATGGAGTCCTCACGAAGCGAAATATTCGCTCATGTTAGAGAGGGTTCAAAAAAGTCTTCTGAGATATCTCTACACGAGAGAGTTTGGTAGCTATTCGTGGCTTTATCCCACTGCATTCCTCTTGGACATGCTGGGGACTAATAGTTTACAGATAAGGAGAGATGAATGCACACTTACCCATTTCTTCAGAATTACCAGGGGATTCTTTGAGAATTCCGTCCTCTTGGAGGCTATCCATCTTTGAGTTCCAGATGATTATCTTTGACAGCGTCAGCACAGACTATTTTATCTCCCAGCATGCAGAACCAACCTGCCTCTGGTGATGCCGGTGGGGAGAGCAATCAAACTGCTGAACATGAGCGCTTCGGAGATCGACGTCTTTCATATTCGTGAAAGTACGTTCAGAAGACAAATACTCTTGACTTTGGAGAGTATTATGTATTCCTAATGTCGAACCATCTCTCATGCGTTCCTGTTATTAAATATTTTTTTATGTTTTATCTGTTCTCAATAGATTCCTTAAACTATAATTGTTGTTAAAATAAACTGATTTGATTTGAAGTCGACAGAATCGATGTGCGTGTTTTTTTCGCTATATGAATATAGATAAAATCTAGAGATATTTGTCAGGAGTAGTCTAGCTCAATGGTTTGTCGATATTATATAGTTTATCATATTATTAATAATTTTATTTAAGCTTTTGACGTTTGACATGACATTTAGTTAAATAATTTATCATTACTCAAGCAACAGGGAATAAAATAAGAGTAAATTAATTATTTACTAGAAGACAAGAGAATACGGATTAAATTTTCATTAAATTAAGTGGAGACTCTCCTTTTACGAGGGATCAGTCAATTCCGAAATATCTTGTATTCTTATGAAATTTGCTTACTTAAGCCACGTCAAGAAAACACTTCGTCATTTTGAGATACAAAGTCGAAAACAATTTTTCAAATTAAATTAGAGTCCTACCGAAAAAAAATCTTTTCGTATATATCTGATTGATTAACAATTTAATTAAAATGGCAAAAATTTCTACGAGTTTTGGACAAGCAATGCTGCCGTTTGACCTTTTGAAACATTTATTAGGGCTATCATTTACCCCTATCGAGCTTAAAGGGCCGTTAAATAAAATTCGCATAACATACAAAACATACAGTTTGCTTTGGGTTATAATAAGCTTACTCGTCTTAACGTGGTATTGTTTGAAGTGCGTTGATTCCACCAACGAGATCACCTGGTTAAAATTCAGCTTGGATGTTGAGATTTCAGATTTGATTCTAGTCGTGGAAGTTATAACGATTTTATTTACTTATTTATTTACATGGAAAAATCATGCGAAACATTTAAAAATGATTAATGCCTTTGAAAAGTTTGACAATCATTTTAAAGCAACTGGGAAAGCGATAAACAATAAATCATTGAAAAAAATAATAATTTATATTATACTTGGTATAATATTATACTGTCTAATTTTTTCATGTTTATTTCTTTGTGGTATTTGTACATTATCAACAATTGAATGCTTTTACGTATTGAACATGAGATTGTTCGTTGAAGTTTTCATGGCAATTGTTATAATTGAAGAAATTTTAATGTTCATTGCAATTGAACAAAGATTTAAAATGCTTAACACTGCAGTTCTTGATATAAAATTAAAATATAACGGTCATGCAAAAGTCTGTCCAATTCAGTCAAAATATTATTTATTTAAAAATAACGAGTTAACATTAGAATTAACTATTTTAAGAGATCTACATTACGAACTTTGTACTTTGACACGTATTGTGAAGGAAACTATTAACATACAAACTGCTATGAATATTTTGTTTTGTGCAACTCATTTGTTTATATCAATTTTCTTACTAATGTTTGGTTTATCTTATAATTCGGACACGAAAAATAAATGGCCGAATTTCATACTTTATATAATGCCTATAAAGAGTTTAACAGAAAATTGTGTAAAACTCCATTCCCTTGTTAAACACAGTCACTCACTTCAAACTGAGGTAAGCTAATGCTATATTTCTTACTGTACATATTTAATTAATTTAACTAACTAACTAACTAACTAACCATCACGCCGTCTCCCCGAAGCGGTAGGCAGAAAGAATGGACTGACACACTTTTCTTTCCTGACATATTGCTCTCGCTTCCTCAACATTCATACATCAACATTCCTCAACATTTAATTAATGTATTATATATAATTAGAATGACTAACTAACTATCACGCCGTCTCATAGAAGATTTATCTTATTTTTAAATGGAACATTAAATATTTCGACTTGCTGTGGCCTTACCAAATGTGATATTTTCATAATACGCCGTCTCCCCGGGGTAGGCAGAAAAAATGGACTGCCACACGTTTCTTTCCTGTCATATTTCTCTCGTTTCCTCAACATTCATACATCGTATCATGCACGCGCGTCGATTTCTCTGACTCCTCACATGGCCGACATTCAATATTTGATTTATTTGATCGTGCCACGTTTTTGTCGGTCTTCCTCTATTTCTGGTTCCATTTACATCGTTAACATATAATTTTTTACCATTCTTTCTTCATTCATTATTTCAATATGTCCAAACCATCTTAATGATCCTTTCATTATTTTGTTCATAACACTATCGCACCGCATTCACTTTTTATATTATATTTTCATTCGACACTCTATCATACACAGAGTATCCCCACATTCGTCTAAGAGATCTCATTTCTACTGCATTTATTCTACTTTCATTCTTCTTTTGCCAGTTCCATGCTTCGCTTCCATACATAAGCGTCGGTAGAAGAACACCATTGTGCACTGCCATTCTAGCTTTTCTGGATAGGTTTTTGTTTGCGATGACAACTTTAAGTGTACCATTCGCTTTGTTGCCTGCTCTATCCCTTTTTTCAATATCACTCTCCACTCGCCCATCTCTTGTAAACATACTACCTAAATACACGAACTCATCTACTTGCTCCAAATATTCACCATTCACGCTAATGTTGCAGACTGTCATGATTTCTTCTTTTCCAAAAGTTGGACTTTTAGTCTACTAGTCACCTTGGACTTATTAACATTCATCATCAGATCATTTCGCATGCATACCTCATACATACAATTCACCAGTGATATTTTCATAAATTTAATAAATTTGTTTTAAAGATTTACATGGGTGATATATTAATAAACAAAAAATATACATGCACTTAAAATGATTCTGTAAAAGCAGTATTACAAAAAATAATTAAAAAATACTTTTATTAGATTTTACATAATTTTATTTTTACAATATTTTGGCCGAAACACTATGATACTTCAACATTATGACTGTTAACATTTATAACACTGTTAAAATATCACAATTTACTTTTATTCACTGAGAATGTCGCGACACCCGTTTCGCCAACCGATGTTGGCATCATCAGGTGTTACTGTTTTTTGTAACACCTGATGATGCTAACATCGGTTCGCGAAACAGCTGTCGCGACATTCTCGGTGAATAAAAATAAATTGTGATATTATAACAGCGTTATAAATATTAACAGTAATAATTTAATTTTTGTTAAAACCAAAAACTCCGCTCCGGTGAGAGCGAAACCGTTTGGTTTTGACAAAAAAATATTTAAAAAACTAATCAAAGCGTTTTAAAATGACTAACGTATGGAAGCGAAGCATGAAACTGGCAATATAAGGATGAAAGTAGAATAAATGCAGTAGAAATGAGATATTTTAGACGAATGTGGGGATACTCTGTGTATGATAGAGTGTAGAATGAAAATATAAGTAGATAATGCGGTGCGAATGATGGTGTTATGAACAAAATAATGAAAGGATCATTACGATGGTTTAGACACAATAATGAATGAAGAAAAAATACTAAAAAAGTATATGTTCACGATGTAAATGTAACTTGAAATGAGGAAAACGTGGGACGATCAAATATATCAAATATTGAATGTGGGCGACGCGCGAAGTCAGAGAAATCGATGCGCGTGCATGACGCGATGTATGAATGTTGAGGAATCGAGAGAAATATGTCAGGAAAGAAAAGTGTGGCAGTCCATACTTTCTACCTACCCTTTCGGGGAGACGGCGTGATGGTTAGTTAGTTAGTTAGTCAATAATGATAGACCATAAAATGACATACAAATAAGTGTATTTTTTTCAGGCAAATGAAACTGGTTCTCTCCTTCATTACATCACATTATACTCCCAAGATGAGGAACTCAAAGATGCTGTAAGTGATTATTAACCCATAACGCACAAAATAAATCAAAATGTGCTAATTTTATATATTTTTACTATATAATATAAAAATAATCGGTTAACATAGATAAATAATTAAAAAAAATATAATCTGTATACCTTTGAAATAAGAAGGGTGTACACAGTTTTCATTTTTCATTTTAATTTTTATTTATTTTAATAAAAATCACAAATATTCCAGTCATATAATTCTAGATCGTTTGCAATTACATAAAAAAAATTATCTTAAGAGTTAGAAAGAATCATAACATTGATATTGCATCCCTGAGGCAACTCACAGTATCACAAAATATGTCGATCCCCGAGGCGACCCAATTAAGCAATAAGATTGCCCTACCGACAGGCATAATCATTGGCAGGCTGGTTCTGCAGCGCAGCAAATAAAACAATCTGAGCTGTTTTTGACGAAAGTCAATTATCAGAGACAAATAGACCTACATCACTCAGGACATCCGAGTTTTGTATACGGCCGCCAATCAGCTTAAAAAAGTGAACTCCCAAGTGGATATTTCTCCTTCTCTCCAATGATTGGTAGCTTAGCCTACCTACCAAGAATTCAGTCGGAAAGTGCCACGGATAATAACCGCGCTCCCTGAGGAGCGAATTGTGTCCAGTAGACATTTAAGGAGTGAAAGTGTCCAAAGCAGGTGCACACGCGCATGTACAAAGGGCATTAATAAGGTTTTGATTGCCTTTTCATTTTGATAATGCATCCTTTTCATTTTCATAAAAATATTTTTACTTTTTTGACATAATTTCTTTATGAGTTAAAAATAATTTTTCAAGATATTTCTACTATTAATTAAAACAAATGAAAACATCTGCTTTCTAAAAAAAATTTTATATTAAATAGTCCATTGTTTTGACGACCTTCGTGGCAGAGTGGTAAGAGCTCTGACTTCCATTCCGAAGGTCCCGGTTTCGATTCCCGGCGATGGCAGTGTGATTGTCACACTGTCTTTGGTCTGGTGTAGAATTCACGTGACAATAAAATGGCGATAGATTGGCTATCTATCACATGACATGTGAATCATCAATATAATAGCTATAAATAAAAATAAATGTATACAGTAATTGCGTTCAGATGACCTGTTGTATACAAGAAAAAAAAACAACACTATGATACTTTAACATTATAAACTGTTAAATTAAATTATTTTATTTTATGTATCACAATTGTATTTTAATTTTTCGCGACAGCTGTTTCGTCAACCTATGTTGACATCATCAGGTGTTACAATAATATTTCAAATGTCAAATTTTCGTGATTTTTCGAACCTTTATGTGTTTTTGTTCCTATGTTAATTTAAATAATTTCTTCTTGGTATTTTATGGGAATAACATATTTCGCCTTTCTGCATATCCTCTGATAATGCCCTAGCAAGGCGAAGCACGTTATTCCCATTAAATGTTTAATAATTAATATCAATTATTTAATGTTTGACATCATTGTTTAAGAATCAATTACAATTTTATGATATTTTAAATTTGTTTATACTTAAATATTACAGGTTTTTCAGTTTTCACACCAGCTGCTTCATAAGAAAGTTAAAATAACGGTTTGTGGAATGTTTCCTTTGGATAATTCTCTTCTCTATGAGGTAACACAATAAAAAAAACTTTTTTTATTTTATTAAATATGCTATGCTTACAGCCAATTAGATATTTACACTTGAGTTAAATAATAAATCTCTACATTAAATTTTAATAAATAGTTAAGGCATTAACACTGTGGAATTTCACTGTAATATACTTTGGAATTGAAGAGTAACGCAGGTGACGTCATGACATGTTTCGGAGGAGATCTTCATCATCATGTGTGTAATACGTATCAAAACGCATTTAAAAATTGACACAATACAGAGGTGAAATACATTAAAATTAAAAAAAAAGAATCCTGGACTAATTGCTTTGAGAGCTTATAATTAATTTTTAAAAGTTATAATGTAATACTTAGGAAATTGAAAATAACTTCGTTTAATCCACTTATTATTAAAAAAATATTAAAATACACGATACGTTTCGGAGGATACCTCCATCTTCGTATTTTTTTTTTAATGATTAGTGGATTAAACGAAGTTATTTTCAATTTCCTAAGTATATTACTATGGAATTCCGCAGTGTTGATGCCATAGCGTTCAGTAAGTTTAATAATGTTAACGTAATAATTATAAGTCAAAACATAAAATTGTAATTAGGAAAAAAATAGACATTTGAAAAGACAAATTTTGCCAAGAAGCTCTTATTAATAATTGTTAAATTTGCGTTGAAAATATTATTTTGAACAGGAGTTTTCTACTTTTAGTCTTCAAAGTATTATGTTTTATCTAAGATTTCATAATCACTTAGCAAGGTCATTCCCATAAAATATAAAAAAATCTTTTAGAAAACGGACGTTTTCATTCTTATAAATTATTCAATATGGAGTTTTCCATTATATTAATTTATTTTAAGATTTTATTTGTCATTCTTCTACTTTCTTTCCGCCTCTTCTCGTTTTTCGGGTAATCAATTTTTTAATCTTCTTCTTCTTTAAGTGCCCTGTCGGGTCCCCCCAACGTTGGCGATCACCTGGGCGAACCTATCCCTGTCCTGCGCCGCTCGGAATAGCTCCTCCACACTTCGGATGCCAGTCCACTCCCTCACGTTTCGCAGCCAGGACATTTGTCTCCTTCCGGGCCCGCGGCATCCCTCAATTTTCCCCTCCAATATCAGTACGAGAAGGTGGTACTTTTCCCCACGCAGTATAATATAATCGACCCAGATGTGAGATCTTTCGAACCTTGATAGTTGATTATTTAATATTTATTATTAAATCAACGTTCAAGAAATAATAAACATTTTGCAAAAAGATGTTCTGCTAAATGCTTAATAAACATAAATTTTCATAGATGGCGTTAGTGTATAGATTATATAGAGTAATCTTAGAGATTAACATATATAATCAAATCTTCATAGATGGCGCATTGAAACTGACATGTGAATTTTGGTGCTGGACTTTAACATATATACAACTTCCAAAAATTTGTCATGGTCATAAGAAAGGTGGAATGGGGAATGTTGTAATTACATAAAGCGTGCGCTAACCCAACCAATGACAGGTCATCAGTCCTGTAAACACCTTGATCAACCTTATTCAGTTTTCAATTTGCATCTTCGTCTCTATTGAGATACAATTAAATCATGATTTTGTATTTATTTATATTTTTGATAAAATTATAATTGGCAAACAAAAGCAATTCAAAATAAGGTTGCTTATAAACCATATTCTAATTCTTTATCCTTGTTGTAGACCTATATAGTCTGTTCACCAGAGGGTTACTTCTCCTGTAAGATGAATTCCTAGTTGTCCTCCATCTTTTAGGAAGTCTTCCACGAGAACGAGTACCGTAAGGCTGATTATATATTAACTGATATGACCATACCGGTCCCTCAATCGTTGGCAACTCAATCTTATAATATCCTCACTCTCACATATCTCTCTTATTCCGGTGTTCCTTACGTGATATCTCGGCGTCTTGCCTGCTATCACCCTCAGTGTCTTCATCTCGGAAGTTCTTAAAAATGAGTTTGACTCTGAATGTGTCTGCCTTTGCATTATTGGTCTTCTTCTTCTTTTTCTTCCTCAGCCTATTCCCGTCCACTCCTGGACAAAGGCCTCCTCCATTTGCTTCCATATCATTCTGTCCTGTGCAGACTGCATCCAGGTTATTCCGACGTGTCTGTTAAGATCATCCTTCCATCGTAGTTACGGTCGCCCTGCACTTCTCGCAGCCGTCTACGCTCTCCAAGTCAGCAGTTTTCTTGTCCACTTTTCATCTGAGCTTCTGACTACGTGACCTGCCCATTGCCATTTTAGAGTCGCCACCCGGTGGATGATGTCAGTGACCCTTGTATTTTTGTCACCTTTGTTCTTTCCCTCACCGTCTCGTTTCTGACTCTGTTTGCTCTTTGTTTGATTCTCATTGTCTCTGTATCGTTTCTGATTATTGGTCTTACGCATGATTTATAGATTCTCATTTTACTCTTACTGGCCATGTATTTGTTTTATAAATAAATTATTTTTATTTCAGTTAATTGCTACGATAACAACTTACATAATAATTTTAATTCAGTTTGGAATGGATTCAAGAATATGATAACCATCAAATCAGAAAACCTTCTCCATTTTTCCAAAGAGAAAGAAGTATGTCAGGAATGTACAGAAACAGTGTGGCGGTCCATGCTTTCTGCCTACGGAGACAGCGTGATGGTTATTTAGCTTATGAAAAAAATTTAAATAGTTAAAATTATCTTTTAATTATTAATTGTATCTCAATAGACACGAAGATGTAAAATTTTTTGGAAACAGAATATGGTAGTCGAGGTGTTTACAGGACTTATGAACAGTCACCTTTCACATTGCATTAATAAAGATTTTCTGCTTAGTGGTTACAAATAATCTTAATAGATGGCGCTAGTGTAGATTGACCTAAAAATGTGAAGTTATTTAAAATGGTAGCATATATACAAGTTCCAAAAATTTGTCAGACGTGGTGGTCGTAAGATGGGCGAAATGGGGAATGTTGTTAACATAAAGTGATCGCCTAATCCAACCAATGAAAGGTCATAAGTCCTGTAAACATTTCGACTACCATAGTTGTTTCCAAAAAAAAATTACATCGTCGTCTCTATTGAGGTACAATTAATCCTTAAAAAATTATTAAACCGCAATGGGTAAAAATTTGTCTACAAGTATTTATATACATTGAAAAAAACAAATTGTATAAAATTATATTAATCATTATTTAATTTTTATTCGCATTCATTATTTAATATGACGTTTTATTTTATGTTTCAAGAAACAATAAATGCGATATATTATATGCATTATTTATTTTCATTATAACCTTTTACATTTTGATTTGAATGAATGAAGAAAGAATGGTAAAATGTTAACGATGTAAACGGAACTAGTAATAAAGGAATAAGTGGCACGATCAAATAAATAAAACATTGTTGAGGAATCGAGAGAAATACACCAGGAAAGAAAAGTATGGCAGTTCATTCTTTCTGCCTACCCCTTTGAAAGACGGCGGAATGGTTAGTTAATTTGTTAGTTAATCTTAGTTTCAAAATTGAATTTTTTCAATAACTTAATTCAAAACTTTGAGAATCCTTAAATGACAGAATGCTGGAACAGGTTGCAAAGTTTGGATATTTGGGAGTGGATCTGCTTAGTCAAAATGATCTTGTCAGTGAAACAATAGGACAAGTCAACAAGGCTACGGCGGTATCAGGTTGTCTTAAGAATATAATATGGAAAAACAAGTATAGAATAGTAGAATAATATATAAAACCTGCGTAAGGCCTATACTGACATATAGCATTGAGACCAGAGCGGATACCACAAGAACGAAGGTAAAGGTACGGGTGGCAGAGATGAGGACGCTGAGGATGATAGCAGGAAGGACTATTCGACATAGGGTGAGGAACACGGTCATCTGCGAGATCTGCAAGGTGGAGGATGTCGTGAGATGGGGCAGACAACGCAGAAGATACTGGAATGTGCACGTGCAGAGGATGGACCCCACCAGAATCCCACACGCTGTGGCGCATCAGATTCCTGCTGGCTGCAGTCCCCCCGGAAGACCGCCGAAGAGATGGAGAGATAGTTGGGAGTCAACCTACCAAGAGAGGCCAGCCTGATTTCAGGAACAGACCAAAGGTCTATAAGGAGAAGAAGAAGAAGAAGAGAAATAATTATAAAATTTATGATGTGTTATATATGTTCATTAAATATTTAATATAGTTAGCAAAATATGAAATGAGTTTTTATTACCTCCAAACAATTTTCATGTCAGGTTAGTTTGTAATTACTTCATAGAAATACTTTGATTTTTAACAAGGCTTAATTATACTTTATTAAAAAACTTAAACATCCTTCCAGCGAAATGATAATTGTTAACCTTAAAAACTGTATTTACAAAAAAACATATAATTTAAAATTACGTCTGATAATTAAGAAAAGGCACGAAAAAGCAAGACAGTTCCCCATTGTTACTTATGAAGCTGTTTACTTAAATATGGCTGTCATAACTACCCTTTCATTTCGCTGTCTCTCTCTTGGTTATAAAATTCGTTTGTAACATTGTATTAAGTATTCAAAATGCTTTCCTCGGAAACGTAATTATCTTTTTGACAAATTATTTTTCACTATTGACAGTTTCGCTGTTATTACAGAGAGAAAAGTTAATTTCATGTCTTATTGTATACACGAGTGGCGGTCTGCGAAGAAACAATTTGTCAAATAAATATTTGACTTTCGAGTGAAACAGTCAGAGAGAAGTGTTCATGAATGATAAAAGAAAAATACACATCAAAATGAAAAATTTCAAGTATGAAACATACGAATCTGTGCGGTCTGCCCTGAAGCCACTATTCTGGACCAAGCGCGTGCTTGCTATTGACTATACGCCAATGAATTTTTGCAGATTAAACGTAGAATTTAATGGTCGTGACGTTTGGCTCATCGGTTATTCAACGTGTTTGTTGTTTTGCCACGTTGTTTTCGACATTATAAATCCTACGGTGAAGTCGTCAAGCACAATCGCTGCACGGATGCGTACAATAGACAGGCAAACATCAACGTTTTCTGTTAACTTTACGAAATTAACGCTAATCATTGTATTCGCGGAGGCATTATTCAATTCGAAGAAACTTCGAAAAGTGTGGAATTGTTTCGAGGCGGTCGACCAAAAGGCAAAGGCGCTTGGAATTTCGCAGGATAATTTGTCAATGTTTTGCTTGACATTGTTTTCTATATTATATATCGTCTCATTCAACATAAATTTGTGTATTATCATTTGTTATGGATGTATAAGCGCGGAACCAGTCCTTTGTTCGGTCAACTGTGTTTTATTTGTATTTTCTACGATAACATTGAATATTGTCTGCATTGAAGAACTTTTACTTCTGTACGCGATATATCTGAGATTTAAGAAATTGAATATGTCAGTGAGTGACCGTTTATTAATAGGAAATACGACACATTACAATGCAGTTGAAAATTTAAGTAAAATGTTGCTCTTGAGATTAAGACAACTTCATTTCCAACTTAGCGATGTAACCCATATTATAATTGATACATCTTCATATGGTAACGTTTTTATTATCACAGATTGTCTAATAAAACTATTTCTCTCCGCTTACCAAATCATATTAAATCTTAATAGTAAAACACTAACGATTGACAATCGAAGTGCTTTGGCAGCACTGTTTTTTTTCATGGATTCTTTTATCAAAGTTTGGGTCATGTCTCGAATGTGTCATGACATACAACTAGAGGTAATACAACATTTCACAATTATCATGGTTCAATTAAAGATTTATTTTTATCACAATTTTTTTTATTTTATATTTCTTTATTTAGTTATAAAAAAATACGTATAGTCCGGTCAATCTAGACCAAAAAATGAGAGTGAAGGTGCATAAAATCCCAACAAGCTGAAAATCAGTAAAATTGTTCAAAACATAATTATAAAAAAAATTTAAAAGATCCCCATCATTTATGTGTGTGGAAAAAATTTATCCGAGGTCAAAGGTCAAAACCTTTAGTTTTTCGCAATTTTCAGCAAAACGGTAAGTTTTATCATAAAAGTACTTCATACAAAAATTGTAGATCATAAAATTATCTATAAAAAATGTGCCAAAACTTTTTTTTCTACGAGCCACCGTTTCTGAGATATAACAATTCATTTTAGATAGATAGAATTTCTGTAGATCACGTATCAGTGAATCTACCTCATAGGTGGCGTGGAAACGTGTGCATATTATGACGATAGCAACTTTTACAAGTTTTTGAATCGTTATATCTCAGAAACGGTGGCTCGTAGGAAAAAAAGTATTGATACATTTTTTATAGATAGTTTTATGATCTCAATTTTTTATGTCAGGTACTTTTATGATAAAACTTACCGTTTTGGTGAAAATCGCGAAAAACTAATTTTTTTGACCTTTGACCTCGGATATTTTTTTTTCATACACATAAATAATGGGGATCTTTTAAATTTTATTTTAATTATGTTTTGAACAATTTTACTGATTTTCAGCTTTTTGGGATTTTATGCACGTTCGAATGCCTAAATTGACCGGACTAGTACTCGTATTTCTTACAACTAGTATATGACATTTTTAAATACATAATAGTTAAATTTATAATGAAAACAAATTCAAAAAAGAGCAAATAGGCACAAAACACAAGAATAAGAAAATTAACAACAAGAAAAATATTAAAAACTTAAAAATGACAGACCTTCGTGGCCGAGTGGTAAGTGCATTGACTGCCACCCCGAAGGTTCCGGATTCGATTACCGGCGAGGACAGTGTGATTGTCACACTGTATTCGGTCTGGTGTAGAATTCACGTGACAATAAAATGGCGATAGATTAGCTAGCACATGTCACGAGAATCACTATGATAGCTATAATACCCTTTACATCGATTTGGCTCATGCTGTCATGATATAAAGAGCGATTCAACAAAATAATAATAATAATGTGACCGGATGTACACTTCACATTGGTTGCCGAATATGTGAACATTATCTGAGTCCTTCATAACTTGCGGCAAGCTACGAGTATTTAATACTTTCAAACCCCCGTAAAAAAATATGTTTTCGGAACCCATTGATAATGTTCTATTAATTTCAAAATTTGTTTTGTCTCTCGTTAGATACCCACGTATTTCATAATTGTAAACAATCTGGTCACACTAATATTTAAGAAGAAACCCACCCCTCAATTTGTAAGCAAAAATAAGTGTATTAAGGTGACCCTCTGTCCAATTGATAACATCTTCAAATCTCCAAGCATCGTCTTAATTAGTGCGAACTGCACCTCAGTACAATTCTCATTGCTCTATTTTGAATTATATGCATTCTTTGAGTATCGGTTTTAATAATCAAATATAGAGTGGTGGAACAATAATTAAAGTGAGGGGCAGTTGCCCCTCACTTTAACAACACTTTAACTGTGTTAGTTAACGTATTATTATTTATATTATCCTTATTTCTAATTCTGCCCAGAAAACCGACCTTTTTAGTAACTTTTTTAGTCACGTATGCGGCGTGTCTATCAAAATTCAATATTTATTATCAAAAATCATTCCAAATATTTTATTTCATTAACTAGTTCAATCACTTCATTATTAACATTCAAAATAATTAGGAAATTTAATATTTTCAAGCAAACAGATGTTTTCTTTCGTAATATTTATTATTTTTAATAAAAATCTATTAACAGTATTTCTTTGGCGTATAGAATGGAATAATACTCCTAGCGGCTTCTAACAATATGTTGGTCAACAGCCTTCACATTGTGTTAATAAGGTAGTTTGCTAAATGCCGAAAATCATTCTCCATAGATGGCGTTAGTGGGTCGGTTGTATAGGTTAATTCTTGAAAAAAATTCACAAGTGCAACCAAATCTACATAGATGGCTGACTGAAACTGCTACGTGAAGATAAATATGGATTTTGAAGTATATATACATCTTCCAAAAATTTGTCATGCATGATCACAAATAACAAAGGTGGAATGGGGAATGTTGTAATTACATAAAGCGTGCGCTTAACCCAACCAATGACAGGTCATAAGTCCTGTAAACACCTTGATCATCCATGTTCAGTTTCCAGTTTACGTCTTCGTCTCTATTGAGATACAATTAAAACAGTATTTCTATTATGAAGTTTAATAAATAAACTGTTCAATTAAAAAACTTGGTTCTATGCATCACAATTGTATTTTTATATGTTGACATCGTCAGCTGTTACCACTATTTTTAATTTAACAGTTAATAATGTTGAAGTATCATAGTGTTTCAGCCAAAATAATGGACTATTTAGTTTAATATATATTTACAGGCAAAAAAAACTGGTGCTCTTATACAGAAGATATCGATTAATTCTGACAGAAAAGATATAAGGAAAGAGGTGAGTTTCTTGTATCACTGTGACATAATAATTAATTATACAAATTACTCGTGTATAAAGCAATGCTAAAAAACTTTCGCAAGTACCTAGGACTGGGTAAAACATACCAAGCAAATTAAATTTTAACCCTTAACGGACGTAAGTCACCTCTGACGCGACAACATAACATTGTCGCTGAGGTCGTACGGCAATTGTGAGGTGACATAATGGATCATGGATAATCTTGTTGTCTGTGGAATTTATTTGTAATGACTTTGTCAGTTAAATATTAACAATGGAGCGATTATCATGCACAGTCTTCACCATCATCAGCCATCTGTCATCCACTGCTGAATGTAGACCTCTCCCAAAGAACGCCACCACCCCCTATCTATCCATGTCCAGCAATCCTCTTCAGATCGTCGGTCTAGCGGGCAGGATGACGTCCAACTCTGCGGAATCATGTACGCGGTCTCCAATCCAGAACCCGTCTCCCTCATCGACCGTCGGTTCTCCGACAGATATGTCCAGCCCATCGCCACTTCAGCCCGCCCATCCGCAGAGCCACCTCAGTCACCTTAGTTTGTTGAAGAATAAATTCGTTTCTAAATCTGTCCCTCAAGGTAAAATTCCAAGCATGGCTCTTTCCATGGCCCGTTGGGCGACCTTGAATCTGTTGACTAGACCTTTTGTCAGTGTCTACGTCTCGACTTCGTATATCATGTCTGGCAAGACGCACTGGTTGAAGACTTAAGTCTTGAGGCATTGTGGTATTTTAGAGGCGAGAACGTGACGTAATTTTCCGTTGGCGGCCAACCCAACTGAATGCTTGCCTTTTTGAAATTAAATATTGATAGAATAATATATACAAAAGATATTAAAGCTAGTGTCTGATTAGGGTTAATATGTCTTTAATAGCTTGTGTAACTTGTCGAAATAGTCGTAAGCCGACTTGCGGACGGTGTTGGGATGATAAAAGAAACTTGCGCAAGTTTTTTTGTTGATGTGCGCTTCGCTTAAGCCCCAAATTAATGCGGAATAATTTATTACAGGTTTTACACTTTTCTATGCAAGTGCTACAGAAGAAAACTGTTATAACTGCAAAAGGGTTATTCACAATCGACAATTCACTCATTTTCGGTGTAAGTATATACATTAGGGTGTCCCTTATATGGGCAATTTTTTTTTTTTGGATTATTGAAACGCATACCCCCTAATTGTGTTTAATAGTCTACTAGTTACTTAAATACAGAATTTCAACTTCCTACGTTTATTCTAACCCGTGCCGACTTGGCCTCAAATAGTGTAGAAAATAGCTCCTTTAAGTGTCTCTTAAATGTAGTTGTAGATGATCACTTAAAACCATTTTGTTAGATAAATATTAATGGAAAAATATATTTATATAATATTTTTCTTGTAATTATCAAAACAGATCCAAATTTATATTTATTTATTTGGATATTTCCTCTTCAAAGTCTCTTTTTTTACAGTCTGGGTAAATTTTTCTATGTTCTTGCACACACCATCATATGAACTGCTTATGTTCTTCATCTGCGGCAGTCAAACCATGAATGTCTGTCATTAGATTAACAGCTCTTTCAGCTGTGTTATTAACTGTTTTTAAGCTAGTAACCTTCTTTTTAGCTTTCACAAACGCCGCGCTGTCTTTATATGAAGATACAATTTCTTGAAAGAAACTATAATACTATCAAGTTTCAGTCGTGAAAATAAATCTTTACTCTTGACTGAAACAAAATCACTCAAAGATTTCCATAAAACAAGATAACAAATATTTGTAGTACCTATAAATAAAACTAATAAGTTCTAAATTAAATACCAGATTAAACACTACTTACGTACCAAATAGAGAGCCAGACATCTGTTCCTTCGATGGAACATATCTCTTTCCCGAATCACATTTTTTTTCTTTTTGTAAGTTTTCTATAATGTTTTCTTTGGTCTTCTCATCAACGTTGTCATCAAAAATTAAAAAGACGGCTATTTCCTCTGACAAGTACCACAAATGTTGACTGAACTTGTCTAAAGCCGCATTGGAAATTGTCAACTTCCTCGTAATCTTTTAAGGTCTTTAAAAAACAAAAATCTTGATTTGGAGCTTTTATCGCCAAACTACAATCAAGCCAGGACTTTACATAAACTGCCACAACAAATAAATAAACATCTCGTAAAGCTTGTTTGTCCTTGGCGCACATTTTAAACTGGGACTGCAGCAAACGTATTTTTAAGGAGTAAATAGCTCTTGCTATCCATCGTGCTTGATGCATTGGGCCAGCAGGTCTGATTTTTATTTTATTTTCATTGCCTCCACCCAGAAAAACAATAACAAGCTCTATGCTTTGCTATTATCATCTCGTACAGTCGATTTTGCAATTCAAACGCACTTTTGAGCATCAGTTCGTATGTACGATGGCGGCAAGCAAAGAGTAACGAATCTCTTTCTAGTTTTTGCACACAAGCTCCGTGCAAGCATTCTGTATAAGATGTTGTCGTATCACAGCACATTCAAGAGCATCGGCGTGTGCGATATCAAATAAATTATCTAATTCATGTTGAAAATTCTCTTCGCGGCGCCTATGTAAGTCCTGATTATTCTTGCTATTTTTTGCAGTTCTCGTCAGGCCTGATAAAGATCCACTAACTTCTAAAAATAATAAAGAACAGCTCTGGTAGGTATTCCAGCCTTTTTTCAGAATATATTGCACTCCAGAATGACAAGCTTTGCGCTTTCATTAACAGTCAAATTAACTTCACATATGTTGAAAAATAGATCTGCGAGAACTTGACGATTAGATGGTAGTTTACACCTGTTATTTAATGATATACTTCACCAACCAAGAAAAAACTTTTTAAATTGCTTCTTAGTTCCACTGACATCTTTGAAATATAAAACAATACGTGCTTACTACCCGACAAGTCAAGACTAAACGATAATAACAATGACAACGCGCCGCTCCTTTGACGCACTTTGTATGGGACATCTTTGCGCGTAAGTCGGCACGGGTTACACTGTTCCGAATAAGGAAAAAAATGTTTACGGATGTTTTAGGTCCAAATGAATAAAACAATAGCATATGCATTGTAAAATTAAAACTTTGAAAAATAAGGGACACCCTAATATACATTATATATTTTTAAACAAGCATGGGGCATGCAACAAAGTGAAAGGTGCACTTAAAATTATTACAAACAAAAGCCTATCTAAAATAGCAGTGCACAATGGTGTTCTTGTACCGTTCCTTACATATGGAAAGAAGCATGGAACTGGTAAACATAAAAAAAATTAATATTTTTTTTTTCCAGATTTTTTCTATAGTTATTAGCACAGTTGTTATATTAACGCAGTTGTGTGGCGATATATAACTTATATTTCGTCGTTTGATGAAACCATTCCATCTTCCTCTACCATTTTGATTTCGGATCCAACAGCACGTATAGTATATGTCTATACACACCCCTTGTGCGTTCACAATAACGTCTTGCGTGTATTAATAAAATAATTATTAAACAATCAGTACTTCGTCTCGTTATTCAATCATTTAATCTATCCCAATCCCCAAGAAAACCAATCGTACCAATTGAAAAAAAAATATGAATGTGATTTATAAATATTTACAACTGTTTAAATATTCAACAGCTGTTTCGTCAACCTGTGTCGACATCGTTAGGTGAAACATATTTTTTTTCAACTGTTAAAATATTTTTTCGTGATTTGATTTTGATTTTGATTGTGATACCACGAACAGCATTTTATATTTTAAATGTTAAAAATGTAAATGAGAAGAAGAAGAAGAATAAAAACAAATTTGAAAAAAATGTGATTTAAGAGTATGTCGGTAGATTCGGCAATTCAAATATTCACTTAAATTTTATGGTATGAATATATTAAGAGATTGTACGTGAAGTTGCAAAAATGTGATTTGAATTTTCGAAACGAGAAATATGAATAAGTATTTGCATGGAAGGCAGGGGACGGGTAAATAAAATATTTTATTCAAGTTGTCTCACGAAAAGTGTTCCCGCGAATCATTTGATTTTTAAATGAACTCCATTAGCATACATTTGCATTCTCGTCGAGTGCACTGTGCTCTGTTTACAGAGTTCCGGTAGCTACGGTCAAATGTTTTACCCCACGTGTGTACATTACGTTTTACGTATGTGAGGCAAATCTGGCACCCAGGAATGAAGCTTTTGCGATAGCTTTTATTTATGAAACAAAATGGAAACCGGTACACGGAAGACAAAAATGTACTGCTTCAACATTTGGCATGTTGGGATTTATTCTCCGAACTGGTAGAGTTTTCAAGAATCCCTATGTTTTGTGAATTTTGTATAACTCATTGGTCCGGAGCCGGCTCGAGTGTGGCTCGGTGATATGGAGTCCCCACGAGGCGAGATACTCGCTCATGTTAGAGAGGGTTCAGAAAAGATTTCTGAGATATCTCTACATGAGAGAGTTTGGTAGCTATTCGTGGCTTTATACCACTGCATTCCTCTTAGGCATCTTGGGGACCAATACTTTACAGATAAGAAGGGATGGGTGCACACTTACCAATATCTTTAGACTTATCTTGGAGGCTATCCATCTTTATGTTCCGGATGGCTATCTTCGACAGCATCAGCACAGACTGTTTTATCTCCCAGCATGCAAAACCAACCTGCCTCTGGTGATGCCGGTGGGGAGAGCAATAAAACTGCTGAACATGATCGCTTCGGAGATCGATGTCTTTCAAATTCGTGAAAGGACGTTCAGAAGACAAATAAATACTCTTGACTTTGGAGAGTATCTTGTATTCCTAATGTCGAACCATCTCTCATGCGTTCCTTGTATTATATACATACTCATATATTTTACCTGTTCTATATATGTCTTAAACTATAAAAATTGTTTGAAATATCTTTTGAGAAAATGAACTGATTTGATTGATTGATTGATAACTGTTTCACTATTAGTGTCACTAAAAGTGTAGTGTATGAAACACCATACATGGTTTTAAATTTAATGTTTGGGGGAAATGAACGAATATGTTTATAATAAAATCCAGTATTTGTCTACAAGTATATGTATACATTCAAAAATAAAAAATGTTGTATAAAAACTGGTCAAAGTTAAAAGCATATAAAAATAGAAAAGTTTTCTCCAGGCGTTGTCTAGTAATGTGTGATATTTGGGTTGATAGCCTTTCACATTACATTAATAAAGATTTCTGCTTAATGCTTACATCTAAGTCTCGATAGATGGTGCCAGTGTAGATTGAACTAAAATATGTGAAATGTTTCTCAATATGTAGCATATACCTATACAACTTTCAAAAATAATTATCAGACGTGGTGTTCGTAAAAAGGGAGGAATGGGGAATGTTGTATTACATAAAACCAATGACAGGTCATAAGTCTTGAAAACCCCTCGACCACAATATTCTGTTTCCAAATAATTTACATCTTTGTCTCTATTGAGATACAATTAATCCTTATAAATTTAGAAATAAAATTAATTTCTTTTCAAATGTATGCTTTTTCTAAATTTCAATTTAATATATTTTTATTATAATTATGTATTATTATTGTTTAATATAATTTATTAGTTCTTAATGATAAAAAATAATTATCAGTACCTACAACAATTAACCCAGGTTAATTTTTAAATTTAAATTATTGTATCGAATTTTGAATGCGTTTTTTATATTGGTCTTTCTTCGTTTAGTGTTTATTTTTTTTACACTGAAGATGGAGTAATCCTCCGAAACATCAAACAAAGTTTTTTTTCAATTTCCAAGTGTATTATTTAATTCTTTAAATAATTCATCGGTATGGAATTTCTCAGTACGAAACATCTCAGTGTTTATCTAAAATCAATCTACTCCTTAAGTTCATGTAAAATTAATCTACAATGTTTTCAATAAAAACATTTTTATAAAATAAGCTACAGGAGTTTTTCTTCGAACTTTGCGATCCTCAATTTTAAAGTTTTTTTTTCTATTTACAGATAAGTACCTCTCATTTCCAATCTCCAATCGTTTTAGGTACTTACTCTTAGTCCACTACCGAAAAGAATTCCCGCGGTTGTCTATGAGAGGTGCCTACCGCAAATTGGGTTGTCTGTCCGTCTGTCCGTTCCTGTTCCATCGTTAATCTTAATCGCCGCCTATCCTTCCCATTAACAGATGCTTGTTTTGTTGTTCGACATCTTCTTTTTGTGTACCAAAAGTTAAAATGAAATATTTTTAAATTTGGAATCGAAACGTTCGAAAAAGTAAAAGACCCAACACCAAACGAAAGATAATACAACGAAAACGTAATACCTATTTTAATAGTGTGATCTGAGTGATATTTTATATACAATATGTTTTTTTTGACATATTTATAAAATTGTAGTATGGTTATCGAGTCTGAATGTAGGTGCCAAATTGAGCGGAGTGTCAGTTAGCTGTATATTGTATGCGGATGACGCTGTCCTACTTGCAGACAACGAGCATGAACTTCAAGTCCTGGTGTGTAGTATGTATGAGTTAGGTAGGGATGCGAAATGGGTTGATGATGAATGCGAGTCTAAGTCTAAGGTAATCTTCTACTTCTTCTTCTTCTTTTAATAGATCTGACGATCTGTGACACACAAATCATGTCTCATCGGATGATGAGGTCCAGCTGTCCTTCCATCTCTTAGGCAGTCTTCCAAGTGGGCGGTGTCCGGAGGGAATTTCATAATTTCTCAAAACTTTTATTTGGATTAAAGTTAAATTAAGTAATACAATGTCTATGGATTTAAAAATATGTAGAAGCTTCTTCTTCTTCCCCTTTTTGTAGATCATGCGATCTGTTTATGCAGGATTTCAACCTTCTTCACCGTTAGTTAATCGCAGTAATTATAATTTAATCTCCTCATACTTTGATGCACCCTGTCTTCTCGTAAGTATAAAATTCAATATACCCATCCGAAATCTAAGGCAATTTAAACTCTTCCGCGAGAATCTACATAAAACAAACAATGGATATAATGCACATATACCGAGAATGACAAGACTTGCAAACTCTTGAGTAAATCTTATTTCTTTTATTTCTACACTTAAAAAGTATCGACCTCCACCAAACCCAAAATTTCGCAAACCAGTTCAAGTATATGAGCTGATTGTCAGTAATCTCAAGTACATTATTTATTAATCCTTCTTTATTTAAATAGTCCATTGTTTTGACCGAAAAACTACGATACTTCAACATTATCAACTGTTAAATTCTAAAATTCTGTTTATGGTATCACAATTTTATTTTTTTATTTTTCGCAACAGCTATTTCTTCAACCAATGTAGACATCATCAAGTGTTACAATGTTTTTTGCAAATGTTAATATTAATTTTTGTGATTTTTAGAACCTTAATGTGTATTTGTTTCTGTCAATTTGAATAATTTCTTTGAAATACATATACGTTCCTGTATTCTCATTTGTAATAGTATCCTTTTATTAATAATCTACAAAACATACTATCCTGTATTCTTTATGGTGATCACAGTATAAACTCGTCTAAGGCTTTATTTTTACCGTTACTCTTAAAATGTGCTGAGAATTAAGTCAACTGTCCATAAAAAAATGTATTGAAATTCATTCTGTTAATAACAAATAAATATAAATAATAACAAAATATACGAAGACGACCAGCCTTCTCCTCATATTTTTAGTAGTCCTAGTTATCGACGGCCCTCTGGAGTCTCGTGCATCATGATCTTAGGAATCCTCATTCATCTTCTCTGCCTACTCCGTCTCACCATGTCATCAATTTGCAGGATCTATGAATCTTTTCGCTGGGTATACCTTAACTAAGGATTACCCACGTAAGGTCGCAATGTTTTTAGATTTCTGCAACTCTTGGGAAATTTTTGATTTTGACGGTGTCTGCTCATACTTCGATACCTTTGAAATCCCTGAAAAGTCTCCCGAATGTAAAAACTATAAAAAAATCAGAAAAATGTGGTACTTAGAATAATAATATATTTAGAAGGTTTGGATACACAGAAAAACTGGTTAAGAAACACTATTAATAGAACTAGAAATAGAGGTATACTTAAGAAAACATGGCACGATCAATAAATCAAATATTGAATGTCGCCCACGTGAGGCGTTTGAGAAATCGGCATGCGATCTAAGAATGATGAATGTTTAGGAAGAGAGCGAGTATGTCAGAAAAGAAAAGTGTGGCAGATCATTATTTTTTCCTACCCCTTCGAGGAGATGGCGTGATGCTTAGTTAGTGCGTTAGTTTTGTAAAAGACTGACGAAAGTGAAAACTATTTTAAAAAATCAGTAGAAGTGCTGCTTAAATTACTTAGCTTATTAGTCACTGTCGTTCACTTCTGAACGTAGGCCTCTCTCAGAATAAGATACTCCCTCTGTCTATAGGCACTCTCATTCATCCACGCTCAGCAATACTTACAAACAGTTGGTCCATCAAGCTGGGAGACGTCCGTAAATGCGGAATTTAAATTATATTCTGTGTTTACAGATAATTGAATATTTATTGAAAGTATCATTAGCAAATACCCATTTTTTCACAGATTTAAAAAATCACTAGTCTTTAGATATTTTAAGAGAAATAACAAGTACATAGCAAGATCCAGTGAGATCTTTTGAGTGCAAAAGGATTATCCAAAAGCAGATTATAGCGAAGGAGATTACTGTGGGAATCACCAATTAATTGGTCCAAACAATCTAACAAAAAATCAATAAATGATGTTTCCAGAATCTTTCCGAAAGATTTGGGATGAAAGAAGCAATTAGATACCCTTGCGTTCTCAGATAATCAATAAAACACACAGTAAATAATAACGGTAAAATATAGAGTTTTTTGAAAAAACAACAAGATGTTTAAACACTTTTGTAATATATAATAAATATTTGCCATCACTTTGTATTCGGTTTGGATTCGCATTCAAATATTTTTTTAACATTTATATTTAAAAATAACTTTTTTTGCATAAATAAAACTGCACTTTTTATTATTACAATACATTATTAAACTTTTCGAAGACATAGTATAAAAGCTATTAAAATTAAAATGAAATTCAAAAATATCGAATATATTATAAACAGTCAATTAAATTTAACCTTAATTTCCATGTTCGAAATGTTATTGTCTTCCCAACTATTTCAACTTTATTTTTCAAATAATAAAAAAAACATTTTTCTAACTATCTTCTTCATCTCTGTCGTATTATTCATGATTGAGGGTCGTGTGCATCCTGTAAGCTATTGACCATGGCAAGCCATGCGCTCCTGTCACCCGTCAGTCTCCAGGCTGCAGCTAATGAGAGACCAGTAGGATACCTGATTTGATCAGACCAGCGCTTTTGTGGTCGTCCTTGTGGTCGCCTTACCTCCTCTTTGCCCATGACGATGAGCTTTTCAATGTTGTTTTGATTTCTCCTGACTATGTGTCCAAAATATTTCAACACTCCCTGGGAGCACATCCGCGAGAGTCTTCTCTTGATACCCAGTTAGTCAATGATTGACTGGTTTGTTCTTCTTGCCGTCCATAGTATACGCAGCATTTACTGCCAGCACTACATCTTGAAAGCATCAATTTTGGACCTCTCCGATGTTCGTATAGTCCAAGACTCGCAACCATAAAGGAATATGGAGAAAACAAGGGTTTGAACCAGTCTCATCTTGGTCTTGTTAGATATATTTTTGTCTTGCCATATCTTTTTAGCCATTTGGGTTCTGCGTCGAATCTCCCTCTCACAACCACCCTGGCCATTTATGATCCAAGTATATATACTCGTATATATTTTATACCATTAATGATCCAAGATGGACAAATTCTTTGACAATTTCTAAATCTGAGACAAAACCTGTATTTGTGAGTTGGTTAGCTCTGCTTATCATCATTATCTTTGTTTTTGATCTGATTCCCATTTACATCTCCTGGACCCCCCATTCTTTTTTTCATTGAAACGGACATATTTAATTCACTAAATATATATATATATGTATATATATGTATATATATATATATATATATATAGCTATATATATATATATATATATATATATATATATATATATATATATATATATATATATATATATATATATATTATATATATATATATATATACATATACATATATATATATATTTATATATATATATATATATATATATATATATATATATATATATATATATATATATATATATATATATATATATATATATATATATATATATATATATATATATATATATATATATATATATATATATATATATATATATATATATATATATATATATATATATATATATATATATATATATATATATATATATATATATATATATATATATATATATATATATATATATATATATATATATATACAGTATATATATTTTTACACCTGAAGATATCCTATCCTCCGAAACATGTCGTGTTTTTTAATATTTTTTAATATTTTGTGGATCAAACAAAGTTATTTTCAATTTCGTAAGTACATGCATATTTTGTCCTATTATACTTTCTAACCGATCGCGAATATCAGATTTTTTATTCAGATTTTTAGATTTAAAACACATCTTTGACATCACAAAAGTGAATTTATTATTATAATTATTAATAAATTGATGGTTATGTAACAGATATTTCATATTTTCTGCTTTCGGTCATTAATTAGCTAACTTTATCGACCCAATCATTACTTCATACCCCATCGAATTGGCATCGCATTAAGAATCCGGAGTAGGGATGTAAGAGCTACCCTTTCCGCTAGCAACACGATACGTTGTAATTATTTTGACAGGCATATTTATTGTAGCTCGTTCGATCTCACCCCAATTCGCCAATCTTACTGTATGTAGCTCTTGTATAAATAAAACTAAATAAAACCATTTGTAAGGAAAATAAAAATATCTTAACTTATTGATGTACTTATTTAAAAATAAGCTTCATGCTTATATTTCTATATTATAACTTTTTGAAAATAGCTGGAGCTTTAAAAATAGTTATTGGAAACAATAATTTATCTATGAAAGCGAAAACGGCTGTTCACAATGGAGTTCTGGTCCCAACCCTAATGTATGGAAGCGAAGCATGGAGCTGGCAGAAGAAGGATGAGAGCAGAATAAATGCGGTAGAGATGAGGTCCCTAAGATGTATGTGTGGTAGAACGATATACGACAGAATCTCAAATGCTGATATAAGAAAGGAATGTAGAGCGGAAGAAGGTATTATGAACAAAATTATGAAAGGATCGCTGAGTTGGTTCGGACATATGGAACGCATGGATGGATAAAAAATTGTTAAGAAAGTATGCGTTAATGATGTAAATGGGGTACGGAGTCGAGGCAGACGGAGGAAAACATGGCATGACCAAATTAATCAAATTTTAAAGGTTGGTCATCTTAGAAGTCGGAGGAATCGATGTGCGTGTATGACTAGTTGTATGAATGTGGAGGAAGCTAGAGATGTTTGCCAGGATAGAGTAGTGTGGCGGTCCATTCTGTCTGCCTACCCTGCGGGGAAACGGCATGATGGTTTGCATTGTATTGTATTGATGGAAGAAGAATAGTAGGCTAATGCCGTAGAAATGATATCACTGAGAAGAATGTGCGGGAAAACGATATTCTCGTATGATAGAATACCGAAAAACGAAATAAGGAAGAAATGTAAGACAGATTTTCGAGATCTTTCTTTTCTCTCCCTGGTGTCAACATTATGAAATATTTAATATAATACATAATTTTTCATCATCGTTAAAAAAATTAATATCATTTAACGTTATATCTAATATTCTATGTATATTCGCTTTCACTTTGATCACTTTGTGTTGGGAGTAACATTTGAATCTTTAGTCATGCGAAACAGCTGTCGCGTTACCTCATAAAATATAAATAAATTGTGAGACGTATAATAACTGTGTTACAATATTTAAATATTAAATAAAAAAGGCCGCCTTATTTTAAAATAAGAATAAAAAAAGGTTTTTCATTCACCTTTATCACTGAGATAATGATATAAATTATATCGTTCTCTTGATGATAATTTTAAAGCCTGCGAAATATGTCGTGAAAAATAAACTCAAAAGTCTAATAAACAGTGTTTTACTGTTAAAATTTAAAACTTCTTCTTCTTCTTTGCTAGCCTTCTTTCCTCCACTGCTGGATATAGGCCTCTTCCAATTTACTCCACTCGTCTCTATTATTACCTTCGTCTAATTACCTTCGTCAAAGACAGAACCAACCTGCCAGTGGTTATGCCTGTGGGTAAGCCAATCTTATTGCTTAATCGGATCGCCTCGGAGGTCGACATATTTCGTGAAAGTGTGAGTTGCCTCAGGGATGCAATATCAATGTTATGATTTTTTCTTATTATTAATCTTATTTTTTTTAATGCTTTTCTTTTTATAATTTAATTGCAAACAATCTGGAATTGTATGTCTGTAATGTTTGTGATTTTTATCAAAATAAATGAAATTGAAAATGAAAATGAAAAAAATGAAAAATGAATCCTGCCCCCTTTGTGTTTACGATTTTCCAACCCTTTTGACAATATCATTTGTCCATCGCATCGGTAGCCTTCCGACACTTCGCCTATTTGCCCATGGTCTCCAACTGAATATCCCGTGTGCCCATCTGTTCCCACCCTGTCTAGCCAAGTGTCCAGCCCATTGCCATTTCAATTTTGCCACTCGGTCCATGACGTCAGCAACCCTGATGCGGCGTCTGATTTCTTCATTCCTTATGCGGTCACGCAAGCTCACACCAAGTGTCTGTTTTTCCATGGACCTCTGTGTACACTTGAGCCTGTGGATACTTTATTGCTGTAAGAATTGTCATCTCTAGTCCGTATGTCATCATGGGCAGTTTTTTTTATTTCATTTTCAGGCAAAATTTAAAACACTGTTATTAAATCACAATTTTTATTTATTTACTGAGAGTGTCGCGACAGCTGTTTTGCAAATCGATGTTGGCATCATCAGGTGTTACAATGAACTAAAGTTACAAATGTAAAGACTTACTATGTATAGAGCAAAAAACTCATTAGTGTGGTTAGTCATAGTAAAAATTAAGTATCCGAAAACTGTTGACAATTATAAACAAATATAACAAAGGAAGGGTAAAACAGTGATTAGACAACAACAACAACAACAACAACGCAGGGGTAGGCAGAGAGAATGGACCGCCATACTACTCTATCCTGGAAAACCTTTCTAGCTTCCTCCACATTCATACAACGAGTCATACACGCACGTCGATTCCTCCGACTTCTAACATGACCAACCTTTAAAATTTGATTAATTTCGTCATGCCATGTTTTCCTCGGTCTGCTTCGACTTCGTACTCCATTTACATCATTAACGTATACTTTCTTAACCATTCTTTCTCCATCCATGCGTTCCATATTTCCGAACCAACGCAGCGATCCTTTCATAATTTTGTTCATAATACCTTCTTCCGCTCTACATTCCTTTCTTATATCAGCATTTTAGATTCTGTCGTATATCGTTCTACCACACATACGTCTTAGGGACCTCAGTGATTAGAAGCAACAATTATACATAAAAGAAATGAAAGGGTATTGTCACAGTCCAAATTAATTAGATGAGAAGCTACAAATAATGTTATTATAAGCCCACACAATAAAACCGGGAAAACCAGTAACAGTGTTTTAATTCATGCTTCGAAGGCTATACACACCAATGATATAACTTATTTCGTTCTCCCGATGATGATGGTATAAAGCCTTCAAAACACGTCCAGAAGAATATACTCAAAAGTGAAAAAAAACACGGCTTTAATTCATAAAAAAATCGTAATAATAGAACTCCACAGTGTAAACCGCTTAAGTTTATCTAGAATTAAAAAAAATTATGGAAGTAAAGCATGGAACTGACAAAAGAAGGATGAACGTAGAATAAATGCAGTAGAAATGAGAACTCTTAGACGAATGTGTGGATACTCTGTATATGATAGAGTGTCGAATGAAAATATAAGAAGTGAATGCGGTGCGAATGGTGGTGTCATGAACAAAATAATGAAAGGATCATTAAGATGTTTTGGACGTATGGGAAGAATGAATGAAGAAAGAATGGTAAAAAAATTATATGTTAATGATGTAAATGGAACCAGAAATAGAGGAAGACCGAGGAAAACGTGGTACGATCAAATAAATCAAATATTGAATGTCGGCCATGTGAGGAGTCAGAGAAATCAACGCGCGTGCATGACATGATGTATGAATGTTCAGGAAGCGAGAGAAATATGTCAGGAAAGAAAAGTGTGGCAGTCCATTCTTTCTGCCTACCCCTTCGGTGAGACGGCGTGATGGTTAGTTAGTTAGTTAGTTAGTTTTAAAAAAATATAGCCTTACACGAGACTCAAATATAAATAATAAAATATTTCTGTTTTGTAAATTTTTACAGGCCACCAATAAATCTAGAGAAGTCGTTTGTATGTGAAATTCGAACTCATTTTACGAAATGTTGGCATAATATTATTTTCAATAAGCTTTACAAATGCCAAAAGCCACTTAGAGAGTATAAATGCGTAAAATTTATCATTGAGTTTCAGTAGAGAAGCCTTGAAATAGACAGAAAGATGAATAACTTATAACTATCCAACGATACATAAAATATTCGCCAAACAGTCAAACTCTTTTAGCTATCAATAAATAGTTTAAACTAAGTTTGCTGCGGAGTTTAATGAAAAAGTGAAATATTTAATCATTTTAGAGACCTCGATCCACATATAAGTATCATACTCGTATATATATCTAATGCCATAAATCATTAATTAATCAAAAAACTTTTTTAATAATTGAATCCTTTCAATAAATTAGGAAATAGAAAAATAATGCGGTTTTTTCATTTTAACCGTCGCGTTGCCATGTGGTAAATTGAGTTTCCACTGCCAATTTAAAGTTGATTTTCTTAAAACCTATGGACCCTAATATTATAAAAAAAAAATTGTAATCCTCCATTGAAGTGTTCTCAATATTTCGTAATAAAAAAAAGCAAAAAAATTACTTCCTTCATCCCAAAAAAAAAAATTTTTTAAGACTGCCCTCACCTTCATTCGTGTTAAGGTAGAATTTGTTTTGCTAATATTTACAACTTTATCAAAAGTGACAAATACTTACTCGCTGTTTTGAAGTATTATAAATTATATCTTTGGCTTTTTCAATATGTACGTAATAATACCGACTGTAGACGGAAACGCAGGACGCAATTTAATAATATCAGAACTGTGAAAATATTAACACTTTACCAAAAGGGACAAATATTAATACGTATTCGTTGTCTTGAACGTACTATACATTTTGCCTAGGTGCCTTTATCATACGTAAAATCTCGTAAAGTCTAGCCGCGCCGGCCGCCGCGCGGCGCTTGTCTTTACCTGCGTGTCCAGTCATTCTTATGCTATGACGCATTACATATCAGAAATCGCATGGTTCCAGAAAAAATTAATAATGATATGTTTTTCAAATAATCCATGTATGTTATAGATATCGATCTATTCCTAATGAAATTCCCTACAAGATGACATAAATTAAATTTTGATTCATCTAGTCATATGCTTGATATTTAGATAAAGTTAGCGGTAAACTGAACTTACCACATGGGAGCAAGCGTTTTGTTTTGAACACGGTACGTTAAGGGTTAAATATCATGACATGTTTCGGAGGGGACCTTCATCTTCAGGTGTAAATACTGATGTATAACAAAAAACTACATAAAGAGAGAAAGAAATAAGAATGTATGACGATTTGTGATATTAGTGCGATGGGCGAGAAATTGGAGCAAGTTACTGAATTTACGTATCTGGGAAGCATGTTTACAAGAGACGGAAAAATGGAGAAAGACATCGAAAGAAGAGTTGGTGCTGGGAATAAAATAAATGGCCCCCTCAAAGTTATTACTGCAAATAGAAATATATCAACAGAAGCAAAGATGGCAGTACACAATGGAGTTCTAGTGCCAACCCTCATGTATGGAAGTAAAGCTTGGAGCTGGCAAAAGAAGGATGAAAGCAGGATAAACGCCGTAGAAATGAGATCACTAAGAAGAATGTGCGGGAAAACGTTGTATGATAGAATACCAAACGATGAAATAAGAAAGAAATGTAAAGCAGATGACTGCATCATGAATAAAATTAAAGAAAGGTCCCTGAGATGGTTTGGACATATGGAACGAATGGATGAGAGTAGAATGGTTAAAAAGTTGTACACAAGCAGTGTGAGTGGGAAAAGTAGCCGAGGACGACCGAGGAAAACATGGCGTGACCAAATTAATCAATTACTAAAAGGCGGCCACATTCGAAGTCGGAATAATCGACGATGTATGAATGTAGAGGAAACGCGAGAGGTATGCCAGGACAGGCCATTGTGGCGATCTATCCTCTCTGCCTACTCCTCCGGGGAAATGACGTGATGGTTAGTTAGTTAGTTAGTTTAACTACATAAAGAAAGATTTATTTAAACGCATTTCAAAATCGATACAATATAAAGGAACAATACACTTCAATAAATTGAGTCCTTTCATATGTATTATAACTATCGCAAATCATTAAGAAGCGTATTTTAAAACAAACGCTAAATTTGTTTTAAAATCGTATTATAGTTAAGACCACATTTACGAAAAATAGATTTTAATGTTAATTTTTGTATATAGGTATAATATTAAGATAATGTATATGCTATGTTTACGATGTAAATATAACTAGAACATAGAAGAAGACATAGGAAAATGTAGCACGATCATATAAATCAAATATTGAATGTCAGCCACGTGAGAAGTCAGAAAAATCGACGTACGTGCACGACACGAATGAAAAGTGTGGCAGTCCATTCATCTTGCCTACTCCTTACGGGGACGACAGCCTGATGGTTAGTTACTTAGTTAGTTTAATATTAATTAATTGTAGTTCTCCTGACAATTAAGGTACAATATCTCAATTGTAAAACTTCAGTTCAAATAATAATAATAATAATCAAGTTAATTTGCTTGCTTGCTAATTGCTAATTTGCGTCTTGCCAGTCATGACGTACGGAGCCGATATGTGGACACTGACAAGAGGTCTAGTCTACAGATTCAAGGTCGCCTGATGTCGATGAAAAGAGCCTGTTTGGAATAACGAATTTATTCGTCAACAAACCAAGGTGACTGAGGTGGATCTGAGGATGGGCGGGCTGATGTGGCGATGGGCTGGCCATATCTCTCGGAGAACCGACGGCCGATGGGGAAGACGGGTTCTGGAGTGGAGACCGCGTACAGGATTCCGCAGAATTGGACGTCCCGTTGCCCGCTGGGCCGACGATTTGAAGAGGATTGCTGGACATGTATGGATGGGAGCGGCAATGGATAGAGGGCGGTGGCGTGCTTTGAGAGAGGCCTACATTCAGTAGTGGATGACAGACGGCTGATAATTTTTGCTATAAAATCACTTCAAGGGCCATTTTAAATTAATATATATATATAAATTAAACTTGTAGAATTCCATAGTGTTAACAGTCTAAGTTTATCAAAAAAATACTAAGAACTAGTCAGTTTTCAGGAAGAAGTGGGAATTACGGTTTGATCGCCACGCTTATTTTATAACAAACATAAAGTTAAATAAAACCATAGAAGGTTACCCACCACCTACCCGAAGCTATTATATAAGGTATTGGCGCCCTATCGTCAGTTTCGCTCATGCAATCTTAAAGGCCGTCCCCTGTCCATGCGGAGCTTACGTTAATTGGGGAACGCAAAATTCCAAAAAAATCAAAAGGCAAAAGGGTCTCCGGGTCACATTTAATTTTATTTAATTTCTTTTCACTTCTGATCCCATTTCTTCCCGTTCTCACAAAACAGCAAAACACGGTACATGATTTTATGGTCTATCATAAAATTATTACTACAAGTTTTTTAAACCCAATTACCGTGTATATTTTTTATTATAAAATTGATTCTCATGACATGTGATAGGTAGCTGGCCATTTTATTGTCACGTGATTTCTACATGCCTAAAACAGCCATCACCGGGAATCGAACCCATGACCTTCTGTGTATCAGTATAGCTCATGTCACTCTTCATGAAGTTAGTCAAAGTCATGAAGTATTGAATAATGTTTTAATGAAATATATTTCTTTGAAAACTACACTTTATTAAATTTTTAAATTAAATTAACAAAAACATGTTTCAGACACAGAATTCCTTCATCAGTGTAGTTAATTATTGTGTATACAAAATTAATATTTTAAAAACAATTTATGAATGTGGTCAATTTGACATACCTATATTAAAATGTTTGGTATGTTTGGTAGAACGATATACGAAGAAGGTATTATGAACAAAATTATGAAATGATTGCTGCGTTGGTTCGGACATATGGAGCGCATGAATGGAAAAATAATGTTTAAGAAAGTATAATTTAATGATGTAAATGAAGAACGGAGTCAAGGCAGACCGAGGAAAACATGGCATGACCAAATTAATCAAATTTGAAAGGTTTGTCGTGTTAGAAGTCGGAAGAATCGACGTGCGTGTATGACTCGCTGTATAAATGTGGAAAAAAAACTAGAGAGGTGTGCCAGGATAGAGTAGTGTGGCGGTCCATTCTCTCTGCCTACCCCTGCGGTGAAACGGCGTGATGGTTTGTTTGTTTAATAAAGTGTTGTTTACAAAGAAACATTATTTAATGAATCCGCAAAACAAAATTTTGGTGAATATAAAAGAAAATCATAAAGTATTCAAACGTAAAGCTGGTAAATAACACATATTTCGTTTACCACATTCGATCAAAAATAAAAAAGCTGTATTTTATTCAAGGTTCTATTTTTGCAATACTCTAACGAATTTCGTATTCCAAGACGTGGCAAGTATCATACATATCTCATTCATACGTAGTGCCTTCCTAAAACAGGCGGAGCTCACAAAACCCGTTATTATTAAGACATACTCCGTTTTATCTGAGAACCGCCTCTTATAATATTTTCAGACAGCATACTAAGCTGTTAGACTAGCACCAAATTACATTACCCGCTGTGAGAATTGATAAAAAGGGTAAGAATTGTATGATTGTAACGCATCAATTGGCATTTGTAATTTTTTTCTTTTTTACTCTGAACTACGGATATACAATTCTGAAATTACTGTGTATTAACACATTCAAGACCGCACACGCAAGAAAAACATGTTTAATTTGGATTCATATGAGAATTTGTATAAAGTATATAATGATTCAAAAAGAGCAGATTTAAGAATTAATTGTATCTCAATAGAGACGAAGATGTAAATTATTTGGAAACATAATATGGTGGTCAAGGCGTTTACAGGACTTATGACCTGCCATTGGTAGGGTTAAGCAATCGCTTTATGTAAAACAACATTCCTCATTCCGCCCTTCTTACGAACACCGCGTCTGCCAATTATTTTTGAAAGTTGTATGTATGCTACATGCTGAGAAACATTTCACATATTTTAGTTCAATGTACACTAGCGCCATCTATTGAGATAAGGTATAAGCATTAAGCAGAAAACTTTATTAATGTAATGTGAAAGGCTATCATACCAATTATCATACATTACTAGATAACGCCTGGAGAAAACTCTCCAATTTTTATGTGCTTTTAACTTTGAACTCTTTTTATACAACATTTTGTTTTTTTGAATGTATGCAAATACTTGTATACAAGTACTCGTTTTATCCATTACGGGTTAATCAGTGATTAACCCGTAATTTGTCTACAAGTATTTGTATACTTTCAAAAAAACAAAAAGAGCAGATTTAGAATGAAATTGCTAACGTATGACTTAATGTATATGACTACGGAATACATATAATTTCTCATCTTTCAAAGATATTTTTTTCTATTTCATCAGTATCAATATTCAGAATCATACATATGGTAAATCTACGAGGCGAGATACTCGCTCATGTTAGAGAGGGTTCAGAAAGGAATTCCGAGATATCTCTACATGAGAGAGTTTGGTAGCTATCCTTAGCTTTATCCCACTACATTCCTCTTGGGCATGCTGGAGACCAATAGTCTACAGATAACGAGGTATGGGTTCACACTTACCCATTTCTTCAGACTTATCAGGGGATTCTTTGATAATTCTGTCATCTTGCAGGGTATCCATCTTTATGTTTCGGATGGTTATCTTAGACAGCGTCAGCACAGACTGTTTTTTGTCCTAATATGCAGAACCAACCTGCCTCTGGTGATGCAGTGGGAAGAGCAATCAATCTGTTGAACATGATCGCTTCGGAAATCGACGTTTTTCATATTAGTGAAAGTACGTTTAGTAAATAATCTTGACTTTAGAGAGGATCTTGTATTGCTAAAGTCGAACCATCTCTTGTGCGTTCCTGGCATTGACAGTGTGACAATTACACTGCCATCGCCGGTAATCGAACCCAGGACCTTCGGCATGGAAGTCAGAGTTCGTAACCACTCTGCCACGAAGGTCGTCAACTACCTCGTCTACACTCTACCCTACCGTCGTCTACCCTAGAGTGAAAATCTTTGAACATAAATAATAAATTCACAGGTATTGTTACAACAGCGAAACAACAGCACTTAAGTACAAAAATCCCTTAAGAAATTCAAATGTAAGTCCAAGAAAAATGAATTGTTGAAGAACGCAATATTTCAGGACGCGCTGGGTCTCAAGGGGTTAGAACAAACCAGCTTGTAGTCGCCGTTGCTTTCAAACAAATTGACTAGGGATTTGTAATGTCCGGATTTGACCGTAAGCTGCATAACAACCGCCGTATTCTATTTCTTTTTATATGGATAAGATTTCATCACAGAGCCACGGGTCTTTTCAAATAATCTTATATTGTTTTATCTATATATTAATGTGGGTAAATGTCTTTGTACGTCTTCTAATCCCGCATTAAAAAGATCTTACCGGAAATGTTGAACGTATAAGTCTTAGTAATACAACCCTTGAAAGAATTACATTATCTTTGATAATAAAGTATTAATATCATAATATAAGTAGGCAAAAACGAATGCCTTTAAGAAAGTATGCAAGTATATGATCTATTGATTAACACAGAGTACCACAGTCTCGAATCAAGAAGAAAAGGTACATTGATGATCTTAGGATTTAAAATACTCCCTAACCTCATGATTAGTTAGTTAGTTATATTGTACGGGAAGTTGAATAGATAATTAATTGTTTTGGCCGAAACACTATGATACTTCAGCACTATTAAATGTGTTATTATACGTATTGTCATAGGGTTATTAAAGACACAAAATAAAAAAATCAGATAACAACACGATATATAAAAATATAAAATATGGGTAGGGGGAGCTATTAGTACGATAGACTAAACCATAGCGCCCTTGAGGTGAGTAATTCAAGAAAACGGCGCTATATAAATTAGCCTAATTACTATTATTAGACTCATCGTTCTTGCTCTTTCTTTTTCCCCCATTTTTTATATTTTTATACAAAATATTGTGTTGATCCCAGATTTTTTATTAAGTGTCTTTTGTAACCCTGACGGAGCTCCAGCGGAAGCGAAAATGGTAAGCAAAAAAAAAAACTAAATAACTAATCATCACACCGTCTTCCCAAAGGGGTAGACAGAATAAATGGACTGCCACACTATTCTTTCCTGACACACTACTTCTCTCGATTCCTCAACATTCATACATCGTGTCATGCACGCCTGTCGATTTTTTCCGACTCACGTGATCGACATTCAATTCTTTCTCTATTCGGTGTCAGCTCCCCCCAACGTGGCGATCACTGCAGTAAAGGCACCTCTGCCCTGCGCCACTTGAAACAGGGTCTGAACTCTAGTAATTCCTGTCCACTATTTAATGTTCCGCAGCCAGGACAGCTGCCTTCTACCAACTCCCTGATGTCCCTCAACTTTACCCATTAATATCTTTTTTTATTTTTGATCGAATGTGGTATATGAAAAATGTGTTATTTACCAGCTTTACGTATGAATACTTCATTCATTAAATAATGTTTCAACTCTATCCTGGCACACCTATCTAGATTCCTCCACATTCATACAGCGAGTCATACACGCAAGTCGATTCTTCCGACTTCTAACATGACCAACATAATTTTGTTCATAATACCTTCTTTTGCTCTACATTTCTTTTTTATAACAGCATAAGTGATTCTGTCGTATATCGTTCTACCGCACATACGTCTAAGGGACCTCATCTCTACCGCATTTATTCTGCTGTCATCCTTCTTCTCCCAGCTCTATGCTTCACTTACATGCAATAGGGTTGGGACCAGAACTCCATTTAGAACGGCCGTTTTCGCTTTCATTGATAAATTCTTGTTTCCAATAACTATTTTTAAAGCTTCATTCACTTTGTTACCCGCACCAACCCTCCTTTCGAGGTCACTATCCGTTCGGCCATCCGCTGTGAACATGCTACCTAAATACACAAATTACCTCACCTGTTCCAAGTTCTCTTCGTTCACACTTATATTACAAACTGTCATTTGCTCTTCCCTTTCAAAAACTAACACTTTTGACTTTCCAACATTCATCATTAAATCGTTTGACTTGCATACCTCATACATTTTTGACACTAAGATTTGTAATTCTTCCGCACTATCCGCAATGAGAACGGCATCGTCCGCTAAAGCAGACAATTTACTGTACTGACAAATCACTCATCTTAGCACCAGCATTTATGCCTTCAGGTTCTTTCATACACTTGTAGAGATTGAACAACCATGGAGACATCACGCAACCCTGCTTAACACCCTTTGTGATATCAAACCAGGGCGTGAAGTCCCCATTTACCCTAACACGACCTTCGTGGCAGAGTGGTAAGAGCTCTGACTTCCATACCGAAGGTTCCGGGTTTGATTCCCGGCGATGGCGGTGTGATTGTCACACTGTGTTTGATCTGGTGTAGAATTCATGTGACAATAAAATGGAGATAGATTGGCTATCTATCAAGTGTCACAAGAATCAATATAATAGCTAAAAAATAAATTTTATACAGTAATGGGGTTCAAACGACCTGTTGTATACAAAAAAAAAACACTGGCAGTGCTTCCTTCGTAGAGAGAAATTAAAAAAAAAAAAAAATTTACGTCAAATGAATGAAGTATTTAATATTTTATGTATAAAACAATCACTTGAAACTGCCACTCTGACAAAGCACAGTGGAGAAAGACTAAGAGTTATGCAGCGAGCGATGGAGAGAGCCATGCTAGGCCTGTCCCTTAGAGATAGAGTCAGGAACGAAACGGTGAGTGATAAAACAAGAGTCACAGACGTGATCCACTGGGTGACGACTTTAAAATGGAAATGGGCAGGGCATGTCGCTAGAGCTGCAGAAGAAAGATGGACCAAAATACTGCTGAATTATCCTGCTGACCAAAATGCTCTGGTGACACCGGTGGGACGAGCAATTAGTCTGCTGAACGCGGTCTCCTCAGAGATCGACGTCTTTCATGTTAGTGAAAGTACGTTCAGGGGAAAAATACTCTTGACTTAGGAAAGTATCTTGTCTTCCTCATGTCGAACCATCACTAATTATGTTATATGTGTACAATATCTTACCTGTACTCAATAGATGCCTTAAACATTAATGCTGTTTGTAATGTATTTTGAGTAAATAAACTGATTTGATTTGATTTGATTTGAATTGGAGACCGAGAGACACAATATGAAGAGAAGGAAGACCACAAATGAGGTGGAGGGATGACCTGGAACGATACGCTGGGGTGCTATGGATGCAGACTGCGCAGGAGAGATCGACATGGAAGGACATGGAGGAGGCTTTCGTCCAAGAGTGGACGGCGATAAGCTGAAGAAGAAAAAGAAAAAAAACAATCACAGAAATCTATTACGCTTTGTAAAATTATAAATAAAAAAAACGTGTTTGGTTACAAGGGGCTTGGGGTAGGGACATTGGGGAGAAAGTATTTCTACAGTAGGCTCTTTTGTTTGCTACGGGGGCGAGAGAGGGCGCGGGGGACGACAAAATAAATATTGCAGTAGACTAGGACGACTTTCTTTTTATTTTGTGGAATCTCGACGCTATAACGCAATCTCATTCCGCACTCCGGGGGAACGTTCTAATCCCTCGCCGTTCACGCTCGCATTGTTGGAGGTACCGCGATAAGCAAGGGTCGTGTATTCAAATCAAATCTAAATATTTGTCTTTTTCTTTTTTATATATTTTGTATTGTGAATAAGGAGAATATCTTTTTAGAAAATAAGCAGATTTGATTTGATCAAACTAGGCTGTTAGATACCTGTTTACTCTTTACAAACTAACTAATTAACCATCACGCCGTTTCCCGGGAGGGCAGGCAGAGAGGATGGATTGCCATATTGTTCTATCCTGACATACTTCTAGCGCCTATTCTATATTCACACATCGTGCAATGCGCGTTCGTCGATTGTTCCTACTTCCTTTCAGCCGCCTTTCAGTAATTGATTAATTTGGTCATGCCGTGTCTCCCTTGGCATTCCTAGACTTGTTTTTCCATTCAGACTACTTGTATATATCTTTTTAACCATTCTTCCCTCATTCATTCTTTCCATATGTCCAAACCATCTTAGTGACCCTTTCTTGATTTTATTTATCACGCATTCATTCGCCTTTACATTTCTTTCTTACTTTATCATTAGATATTCTATCAAACATTGTTTTTTCGCACATTCTTCTTAGTGACCTTATTACTTTCATCCTTCTTCTGTCAACTCCAAGTTTCACTTCCTTACATAAGTGCCAGCACTAGAACTCTATTGTGCACTGCAATTTTTGCTTCAGTCGATATGTTTCTATTTACTCTTTATGTATTGTATTTTTCCAAGCTAAGAGTCACTCAGAGAGCAATGGAGAGAGCCATGTTGGGTTTCGGTTTACGGGACAGACTCAGAAATGAGGACATAAGAGTCAGGACAAAGGTTTCCGATGTTATCAAGATGGCCGCAACCCTCAAGTGGCGATGGGCGGGACATGTCGCTCGCGATCCAGATGAAAAGTGGACAAGGCGACTGCTGTGCTGGTGGCCAAGGACGACAAAGCGTGGAGTTGGGCGCCCACAGTTGAGTTGGCGCGACGATGTCCGGAGAAGTGCGGGAAGTGCCTGGATGGGGATCGCTCAGGATAGAAGAGAATGAAAAATGCGAGAGGAGGCCTACGTCAGGGAGTGGACGGTCAATACAGGCTAAAGAAGAAGAAGAAGAAGAAGAAGTAATGTATTTTTAATATTTTTAACCCTTAACGTACCGTGTTCAAAACAAAACGCTCGCTCCTATGTGGTCGATTCAGTTTACCGCTAACTTTATCTAAATATCAAGCATATGACTCGATGAATCAAAATTTAATTTATGTCATCTTGTAGGGAATTTCATTAGAAATAGATCGATACCTATAATATACATGGATTATTTGAAAAACATATCATTATTAGTTTTTTTCTGGAACCATGCGATTTCTGGAGTCTCTGCAGCGAAACCAGATTGATTGGAATTACGTACAGGTGTTGAAATGCCTCTATAATAACGCCACAATGTCCGTTCAAATCCAAAACCAGAAGACCAAACCGATTGAGCTGCAACGGGGAGTCAGACAAGGGGATGTGATATCTCCGAAGCTGTTCACTTGTGCTTTGGAAGATATATTTAAAACTTTGGACTGGTCTGAACGTGGCCTCAACATAAATGGCGAATACATGTCTCACCTTCGTTTTGCGGATGAAATTGTTATTCTGGCGGAATCTGCTGGGCATCTAGAAGGCATGCTAGATGAACTGAACACTGCATCCAGACGAGTGGGTCTCGGGATGAATTTGGACAAGACGAAAGTCATGTATAATGAACATATTATCCCGGGATCCGTAACCGTCGATGGGTCGGCTCTCGAAGTGGTACAAGAATACCCATATCTTGGCCAAATCATACAATTAGGACGAAACAATTTCGAGAAAGAAGCCAACCGAAGAATTCAGTTGGGTTGGGCAGCCTTTGGGAAATTACGTCATGTTTTCACTTCCAAAATACCACAATGCCTCAAGACTAAAGTCTTCAACCAGTGCGTTTTGCCAGTCATAACATACGGAGCCGAGACGTGGACATTGACAAAAGGTCTAGTCTACAGATTCAAGGTTGCCCAGCGCGCCATGGAAAGAGCCATGCTTGGAATAACCTTGAGGGATAGATTTAGAAACGAATTTATTCGACAACAAACCAAGGTGACTGAGGTGGCTCTACGGATAGGCGGGCTGAAGTGGCGGTGGGCTGGCCATATCTGTCGGAGAACCGACAGCCGATGGGGAAGACGGGTTCTGGAGTGGAGACCGCGTACAGGATTCCGTAGAGTTGGACGTCCCCCTGCCCGCTGGACCGACGATCTGAAGAGGATTGCTGGACATGGATGGATGGGAGCGGCAATGGATAGGGGGCGGTGGAGGGCTTTGGGAGAGGCCTACATTCAGCAGTGGATGACAGACGGCTGATGATGATGATGCGATTTCTGATATAGAATGCGACACAGCAGCGAGACAACTGACACCAAGTATGAACTTGTCTCGCGCCGCCGCGCCGCGCCCGCGCCGCAATAAAGGCACCTAGGCAAAATGTATAGTGCGTTCAAGACAACGAGTACGTATTAATATTTGTCCCTTTTGGTAAAGTGTTAATATTTTCACAGTTCTGATATTATTAAGTTGCGTGCTGCGTTTCCGTCCACAGTCGGTATTATTACGTACCTATGAAAAAAGGCCAAACATATAATTTATAATACGTTCAAAACAGCGAGTAAGTATTTGTCACTTTTGATAAAGTTGTAAATATTAGCAAAACAAATTCTACCATTACACGAATGAAGGTGAGGGCTGTCTTAAAAAATATTTTTTTTTGGGATGAAGGAAGTAATTTTTTGCTTTTTTTTTTTTTACGAAATATTGAGAACACTTCAATGGAGGATTAAATTTTTTTTTTTATAATATTAGGGTCCATAGGTTTTAAGAAAATCAACTTTAAATTGGCAGTGGAAACTCAATTGACCACATGGCAACGCGACGGTTAAAACCGCGAAATTGGATTCCGCGTAGACCGAAGAGTAACTGTATATTATTATCGGAACAAAGATAATGGAGGGGCCAGATCTTTGGAATTGTGGAATATGTAATTCGATCGTATAAATTTAGGAATAGTGAAACGGTTTACAGGAAGTAATAAATCTGTCGAATTTTATAAACCTAACACCGAAACCCCTTTCCTTAATTTGATTCCGAGGCTCAGACTCCAAAATAAATATAAAATAAACAAGTGAGCGGTGGACTCATTAATGAAATTGTCTTATGTAACTGCAAAGCTGGGACAATGGTTGTAATTTTTGCTGGAACGTTAAAATAACAGAAAATGTGTTTCAGAGGTTTTGTGAGAATATTTTTAATTTAAAGTAAAATTATTTGCTTGAGAATACCGAAATTTATTTTTTCCTCAAAAACAAAATGATTATTATTTCAACTGTTTAAGTATTTAAAAAAAAATAACGAACTAACCATCACGCCATCTCCCCGAAGGGATAGGTAGAAGGAATGGACTGCCACACTTTTCTTTCTTGACATTTTTCTCTCTCTTTTTTTTGTCTACAGCAGGTTGTTTGAATCCAATTATTGTATACAATTTATTTTTTTATCTATTATATTGATTCTCGTGACATGTAATTGGTAGCCAATCTATCGCCATTTTAATGTCACGTGAATTCTACACCAGAACAAAGACAGTGTGACAATCACATTGCTATCGCCGGGAATTGAACCCGGGACCTTTCGGTATGGAAGTCAGAGCTCTTACCACTCTGCCACGAAGGTCGTCTCTCGCTTTCTCAACATGCATACATCATGTCATGCACGCGCGTCAATTTCAACTCCTCACGTGGCCGACATTCAATATTTAATTTATTTGATCGTGCCACGTTTTCCTCGGTCTTCCTCTATTTCTAGTTCCATTTAAATCTTTAACATATACTTTATTCACGATTCTTTCTTCATTCATTCGGGAGATGCCTATTGGTGGCGATGAGGTTCGCAACCCATCACACCGCGTCTCCCGCGGAGCGAAAAGAGAAGAATGGAGTGCCGCATCAGTAAAAGTGTGACAGTTCATTCTTTCTGCCTACCCTTTCGGGGAGACGGCGTGATGGTTAGTTAGTTAGTTAGTTTTTCATTCATTCTTTCTGTGTGTCTAAACCATCTTAATGATCGTTTCATTAATTTGTTCATAACACCATCATTCGCACCGCATTCATTTCTAATATTTTCATTCGACTCTCTATCATACACAAAGTATCAACACAACGTCTAAGAGATCTCATTTCTACCGCATTTATTCTACTTTTATCCTTCCTTTGCCATTCCATGTTTCGAATTCATGCATAAGTTAGGTACAATAACACCATTGTGCACTGCCATTTTAGCTTTTTTGGATAGGTTTTTGTTTGCGATTACAACTTTAAGCGCACCATTCACTTTGTTGCCTGCCCCAATCATTCTTTCAATATCTCTCTCCACTTATCTTTTGTAAACATAATAAGTGTTTTAAGTATTTTTTACTTATTTTATTTTTAGCGATGGTTCCCAAAGTGGTCTAGATCGCAAAATTGGGGGTGCATGAGATGACAATGGGGGTCCACGAGATGGTTCAACTAAATTGAAGCCGAATATTTTAAATTTTGATATCTTAGCATCAGGCTCATCCCTTCTATTAGAACATTGATTAATTTGTGTTTTTATTTTGTTTTTAAATGTTGGATTAACATTTTGTTTCATTTCATTTGACAATTACAATAAATACAACGAAATAGCCCATTGTTTTGGCCAAAACACTATGATACTTCAACATTATTACCTGTTAAATTTACAACACTCTTAAAATGTGACATTTTTTTATTATACACTGAGAATGTTGAGACAGCTGTTTTATTAGCTGATGACAACATTGGTTGGCGAAACAGCTGTTGCGACATTGCAAAAGTATGTAATAGAACATTGTGATATTATATTATAATAGTGTTATAAATTTAACAGTTAAAATGTAGAACTATAAAACTTAACATGTATTTTATTTTAAAACATTATTTTCTACAGTAAACCCTATTAAAGTAAGTTTTTCTGTGTCTGCTTCAAAAAATTATTTTATAGTTATAGACGAATTTGTAAAAAAAATATATCAATATTAACAAAGCGGGGGGTCTACACAAAATAGAAGAAATCGTCATGGAGTCCCCCTATAGGAGACCAGTCCAGTGCGCCCTGAGCGATGCAGGCTAGGTCTCAGGGTGTGACCGCTTCACAGCCATTTGCGTCTAGTGACTTGTTCTCTGATTGGTTTTTCGCCTGCCATAGTCCAGAGAACGGTATTTGACACTATTTGGGGCCAATAGATTTTTATAGAAGAACTCATGACAATAATAATAATAATATAATAAATTGGATAATTTATAGAGCGCCATTTTTATGAATTGCTCATCTCAAGGGCGCTGTAGAAGATGCTCCGTTTTATCAACTAGATAATAATAATAATAATAATAATAATAATAACAATAATAATAAACATATTTAGTATGAGGGCTGCACCTAACGACATCAATCAGCCCTTCCTGTCAGAAAATGATAATTTGAAAAGGTTCCTTTTTGAGTCTCGATCTAAACTCTGATTGATTCTCAATGCACTTAAGGTCTGCTGGAAGACTGATCCAGGCTGAAGGGCCAGCTACCGCGAAGGCTCGGTCGCCAAAGTTTGTGCTTGGACAGCGTTTTGGCACAGTCAATCTACCGATCGCAGAAGACTTAGCTGATCGCAATGTAGACTGTCTAGCATTCAGGTTCTCGTTGATGCAGAGTTCAGATATATAAGCTGGTGCCATTCCATGCAACGCTTTATAGACCGTCCAGCAGAGCTTGTATTGTATCCTTTCAGGACATTTCAGCCAGTGGAGCTCAATAGATTAACTTATTTTATTTTTTGGTTAAAAATACTTGATATCATAACAAGGCCGTTAATACCTTACGAATTGAAATGCTAAAATTGATATTTAAATTCCCTTTCTGCGAATTCAATGTAACATTAAACCGACAGTATCGAACGGAATAAATGAAATTCGAGATTTATTTCGCAATCGGGACACGGTTAGAGATTTGAGGCCTTGAGAGAGGCCCCCGGAATAAATAGTAATCAAATGAAACACCTTTCAAATCAAACTGTCTTCAAAGGCATTTATTTTCAAATCAAACCACAGTGTTTACTTCGCGAAAACCGTAAATTCTCCCTCCACGGAGTGGCGTAGCGTTGGTGGGTAGACCCGTAGCATCAGTATAGGGCTGTTCCCATAATCTCGTTTTACGTAATTGCTATATTTTTTAAGATAATTGAATAATTTTACCGAAATCTCTTGATGAATGAATCTTGAATGATGTTCATTTTAAATAATAATGAAATTAACGATATTTTTATTACAAAATACGTTTTATCTGTTTTGATGTTAAAATTATATAAGTTTTTTCGTTTATAAAAAGAATTTTGACAGGTGTAAAAAAATTATTTCGTTTGTTCCAATGACAATTTGAATAAATTTTTCAATTATATTTTAATGTTTCCTTTTCCTTGCGTGGGTCATGTCCGTGATCAATCCGGTGTCCGAGGCTCTGTTGCCTGTTCTGTGAGCGTTGTAGGCTTTTTTACCCCAGGTAGGTTGCTAGCCTTGCCTGAGAACCCTCCTCCTTTGTCCGGGCTTGGGACCGGCAGGGCTTCCTGTAGTAGTAGGCACTGGCGGAGTTAGTAGGCACTGGCGGAGTTAGGAATACAGCAATCCGAGAAATCTGCGAGGTCGAAGATGTGGTCAGATGGGGACGTCAAAGACGGCGATACTGGCATGAACACGTAGAAAGGATGAGCTCAAATAGAATACCACACATAGCTCTCCATGGAACGCCAAACGGACAACGCCGACCAGGAAGACCCCCGAAACGGTGGAGAGAAAGCTGGAGTTCAGCATCTCAAGAGGACCCGCCTGAAATAACAGACTCCTGAGTCTACAAAAAGGGAAGAAGAAGAAGATTTTAATGTATTTGCTGGTGTTGGATTTATTATGCCTAATTACAGTTAATTAAAAAAAAAACAGTGGAATAAAAATTAAATAAACACAAGTATCCGGATCGTCCAGCTGACGACTAGTGCACCACCTAAAAGAACAATATGTGTTAAATTATTTTTATTTTGTATTTTATTTTATATTATTGTATTTTATATACATAATTTATTCAAGATTTATTTTGTAGACGTTAGACGATCAAAGTGTGCGCGGGAGATGCCTATTGGTGGCGATGAGGTTAGCAACCCATCACACCGCGTCTCTCGCGGGGGCGAAAAGAGAAGGATGGATTGCCGCATCGATAAAAGTGTGGCAGTCTATTATTTCTGCCTACCCTTTCGGCGAGACGGCGTGATGGTTAGTTAGTTAGTTAAACGATGTTTTTTAACTAACTAACTTTTAAAGCGCCGTTATTGTGATGTAACACCTCAAAGACGCATAAGACGTGTTTTAAATTGATATTCGCGATCGGTTAGAAATTTAATAGAACAAAATATGTTAGTTTTAAATTGGGTATGAAATATGAAAAATATGGGTTTTCAGCTTAGATCTGAAATCTGTCAGATCATTTATGCAGCTGAGGTGTGAAGGGAGATTGTTCCAAGCTGATGGACCGGCTACCGCGAACGCTCGATCGCCGAAATTTGTACTAGGGAAACGCTTCGGCTCAACTAATTTTCCTATTGCCGAGGAGTTCACGGAGCCAAGTGTGGATTTCCTTGTATTTAGGCTGTCCGTCATACAGAGCTCGGCTAAATAATTTGGAGCCATTCCATGTAGCGCTTTGAAGACTGTCCAGCAGAGTTTATACTGGATTCTTTCTGCGCTTTTAAGACAGTAAATTTCCTTGAGATGTTGTGTTGTGGGACTTTTTTGGAATGGCTTTAATGAGTCTAGCTGCTGCATTGAACGCATATTGAAGTTTGTTTACTTGTTGTTTTGGAATATTTGCATAAATTTCATTACCATAGTCATATATGTCGTATAAAACAAAACTACATACTTTGTTTTTCGATACGCTGTGACTTATTTATTTTAACCCTCCTGAAGATGGAGACTTTCCCAAGGTCCTAAAAAGCACATGTTATTTATTTTATAATGCAAAATATGTCAATTCCATAAAATAAAATAAAAATCTTTAGAATACAAACGTTTTTATTAGGATCACTAATTAAAACTGTTATTAAATACAATATAGAGAAATTTGGGAGAAGTTTGTGTGTATCAATAAAATGAAAAACATCCCTTATTCCGATTTGCCCTTGCTCGACATGCATACTTACATTCCTAGTTTATTCTGTTATTTTCTTCCTACAAGGCTAGTATATACCCACATTCTTAGCAGAGCGGGTCGCCCGGTTCCCACGACAATTCTGAATCTATCTTCTTAACTGCAAATAAAGATTTTGCGGGATAATCAAATTACTACGTACATAACGGGATGGTTCACCCACCAGCAAAAACTTTTACTACATACGTTGGAGCTTAACGTGAAATAGTGAAACTTATTAAAAATATGAAACAAACAATGTAAATAATGAAAACAAAAAAATCATTTTAAATTGTTAAATTGAATAAATTTGATTTTGTATCACAATTGTATTTAATTTTACATCATTTTTGAAGAGGTTATATGAACACAAAATTTCATACAAAAACAGAAACATCTTTTTAGAAATGGTCAATCATTGTGTGAATTTTTGACCATCATTACGAGACCAAAAACACATATATTTTACATGTAGCAAATAATCCTAAAAAATTAGAGAAATTAGAAAATTTAGAAATTTTAAAGACCAAAAAATGTAAACATTATGTTATAAATAACCTAATTTCTTCTTGTTCCCCATTAGTATATAGTACATTAAAAACTTTTCCCCTGTACAATCTAGCTAAAAAATAATAATACTACCTTCAAATAATTGCGTTGATTTTCACGGTCATTACCCTGAAGATGGAGACTGCAACGAGCTCCGAAACGCCGGTCGAGAAGGAGTTATCATACGGCGTTACCCAAAAACACATCAAACATACTACCTTCAACATTTGTCACCTTTCCTATTAATGTAATTACTTCCTGTTATGGTTTATCGTTTTCAATTAATTATGTTTCATCGTTTTTAACTCTATGCTATGTGTAATTGTTCCTTCTTATTACTGTTTAATTATTATTTTTATTATTTTATTATTATTTTTTCTCCTATAAATAGCAACTAACCAACCGTTCTTTTATATATACATATTTTTGTACCTAACTCAATTTCAGCAAGAACTTCAACATTATATCAAAGAAATTATTTAAATTGACCCAGGAACAAATACACATTAAGATTCGAAAAATCCCGAAAATTTGACATTTGATATATTATTGTAACACCTGATGATGTCAACATAGGTTGATGAAACAGCTGTCGTGTAAAATAAAATACAATTGTGATACAAAAACAAAGTTGTTTAATTTAACAGTTTTAAAATGTAAATGTATCATAGTGTTTCGGCCAAAACAATGGACTATTTAAAAAAATCATTTATAATACAAAAGCGTGTCAAAAAAAAGCTTATGTTTAAATTCAGGGCGTTATGTGGAGATTTTAGACGACTTCTTGGTGTCTGAATTGTAAAACTTTTCTAGTTCCTGACGGATGGAGCAACGTCACGCACGTCCAATACATCTCCGCCACGAGTTCATGATTTTTTTCTGCCAAATTGATCTCCAGAAGAGGTGACATAAATTAGCCTCCACGCAGCCCTGATTAAGCCCCTATGGACTTTTCCTGTGGGGTTATCTCAAATCTAAAGTTTACGTCAGTTTATTGACTTCCCTGGAAATGAAACAAAATATTTTTCACGAAATGGCAGCAATCGCGGAGTCTACCTGCCGAGCCCTCATAAGAAATTTTACTGCTCGACTAAATGAGTGCGGCGAACGCAAGTTTTAAGAAATAAATTCCTAAATTGTGTACTATAATAATTAATGAACGTTTTTTCGATAAATGGCTTACTTTTTTTTAATCGATCCACTAAATATAAAATTTATTTTGAGATACCTCGTATACATTAAGTTTTATTTCACTTAATTTTGTGGTTTCAATCGGTTTCTTCAGCTATCAAATCAAGTGATATAAAATTATTTTAAATCAAGGAATTTTGTATTCTTATCTTTTTTCGTTATTTACTTCTACAAACTTCTACAAACAAATTTCAATTTACAACATTAATTAATCTTAAATCATTAATATATACATCAAATTATATAAAAAAAATCTAACAAAAACTTGAGTTTAGCAGTGCACAATGGTGTTCTTGTACTGATCCTCATGCAAAATTAGGATTAAAATAAAATTAATGTAGTAGAAATATGATCCATTAGGCGAATGAGCGGAAAATCTATAAGTGCTTTAAGAAGTGAATGCATTGCGAATGAAAGTGTTAACAAAATAATGAAAGTGTTATGAATATGGTTTGGACAAGAAGGAAGAATGAATGGTTAAGAAATAATAAATAAATAAATACAAATCAAAACGTCTGTTTTAAAGATATTTAACAATATTTTAAAGTAATCTTTCACCTAGCTTTAGCATTAACAAAAAGAATTTTAATAAAATATTATAAAACTCTTTTAAAAACATACGTTTTTATTGATATTGATAATTTAAAATACATATGAGTCAAATTTTTTTTTCTTTCTAATATAAGTCTTTTCTCTTTCAGAGTTAAGTTATATACTCGTATTTACACCTGAGGATGGAGGTTACCTCCGAAAAACGAGTCTCGTATGTCGTGGTTGATACTTTTATTTTATAAAAATATTTAATAAATTAATGTGAAATATAATCAAACAGTGTTATGTGATGTTATATAAATGTTCAGCTTTTAGGCAGTGTGATTGTCATACTATATTTGGTCTGGTGTAGAATTTACGTGACAATAGATTAGCTACCTATTACATGCCATGACAATAAATACCTAAAAAGTTGTATACAAGTAATTGGATTTAAATAAACTCGGGACATCAAGAAATTATAGAGGGACATCGAGGAGTTGGTAGAATGTAGTTGTCCTAAGCAGGGTTCAGAACCTTTTCCAAGTAGCGGAGAACAGAGATGCCTTCACTGCAGTGATCGCAAAAGTTGAGGGACATGACACGGGAATGGAGGAAGAAGAATATACAAAATCTAAAGCAACGGGAAACTACCACATGAATGGCCCAAGTGACTTTCCACGAACCAGCAAAAAATGTTATACGCAGAACCAATATATTGATTAAATAATTAATATAAATGAAAACGTCTTACTTCTAGGAGTTTTATTAGGTTTTTTTATGGAATGATATGTTTCGCCCTTCTAAGGCATTATCAAATGTTAATAAAACGTTTGATAATGCCTTAGGAGAGTAAAACACGTCATTCCATAAAAAAAACTTAATAAAACTTCTAGAAGACAGACGTTTTCATTTATAATTATTATTTATTGTGGAGTTTTACGTCATTGCTCAAGAAGCAGTAAATAATACTCTTTATTAAAAAGAAAAAAATGATTGGATAATTGTTCAAAAAATTCTCTTAGATGTTCACATGTGAGCTTCAAACAATTAAATACAAAACGTCGGAATCACTCCCTTCATAAAAAACCTTCCTCTACGTCAGAGAGCTTTTGCCGTATATTTCCGAGTTGTAAACGCATGAAAAGGATGGAAGTTTGTAATGTAAATAACCTCTAAATGTATTTGAGGCGTGCCCAGGGTACCCGAACGTAACAATAACTCTGCTCCCATGAGCCGAAAGTGAAACTAAGCACTAATTATTAATGATAGGTGTTCTTAATTGATAAGTTGTTCCGCTATTTTTGGACAAAACCCACGCAAATGGACGCTTGAAATTATATAAGTACTTTAACATGTTATTATAATTGCTTTTATAGATAACTAATATGAATGAAAAAGTCTGTTTTATTATTATTATTATTTGTTTTAATCGCTCTTTACATCATAACAGCATGAGCCAAATCGATGTTAAGATTATTATAGCTATCATAGTGAATCTCGTGACATGTGATAGGTAGCTAATCTATCGCCATTTTATTGTCACGTGAATTCTACACCAGACCAAAGACGGTGTGACAATCGCACTGCCCTCGCCGGGAATCGAACCCGGAACCTTCGGGGTGGCAGTCAATGCACTTACCACTTGGGCACGAAGGTCGTTGTAGAACATTTATTATAAAATATTTTATGTGAATGCCTTGTTTCGCCTGTCTAAGGCATAATCAAATGTAGCAAAAATCAAACGCCCTGTTGTTTATATACTAGAATTAAAGGAGCAAAATACGGTAATTAAAGTAATACGTCTCAATGTAACTTCAATTTATTATATTCAATTTTAATTTATTAAACAAATAATTTGTATTACGAATATTTTCCAAGGCGTTTATGATTAAAATGAGTAAAACCAATCAAATTTATTTCAATATCTCTAAATGCGTAATTTTATCTTTTACGAGAGCATTGCGTACTGTTTATTACAGATACACAATGGATAACCAGCAACTTAAGCGTGTTTCAACGATAAAGGATCTTGGTATCGTTTATGAAAGTAGGCTGACTTTCCATGCTCACATCGAGAGAATATGTGGAGTTGCACTGAAAATGTTGGGATTTATTCTCCGAACTGGTAGAGTTTTCAAGAATCCCTATGTTTTGCGAATTTTGTATAACTCATTGGTCCGGAGCCGGCTCGAGTGTGGCTCGGTGATATGGAGTCCCCACGAGGCGAGATACTCGCTCATGTTAGAGAGGGTTCAGAAAAGATTTCTGAGATATCTCTACATGAGGGAGTTTGGTAGCTATCCGTGGCTTTATCCCACTGCATTCCTCTTGGGCATGCTGGGGACCAATAGTTTACAGATAAGAAGGGATGGGTGCACACTTACCCATTTCTTCAGACTTATCAGGGGATTCTTTGAGAATTCCGTCATCTTGGAGGCTATCCATCTTTATGTTCCGGATGGTTATCTTCGACAGCGTCAGCACAGACTGTTTTGTCTCCCAACATGCAGAACCAACCTGCCTCTGGTGATGCCGGTGGGGAGAGTAATCAAACTGCTGAACATGATCGCTTCGGAGATCGATGTCTTTCATATTCGTGAAAGTACATTCAGAAGACAAATACTCTTGACTTTGGAGAGTATTTTGTATTCCTAATGTCGAACCATCTCTCATGCGTTCCTGGTATTATATATTCCTTATGTTTTACCTGTTCTCAATAGATGCCTTAAACTATAAAAAATGTTTGTAATGTCTTTTGAGAAAATAAACTGATTTGATTTGATTTGATTTGAAAATTTAAAAAATACATTTAATGGCAATTTAAGACAATTAGAAAATCGAGAAAAGCAAATACCATTTAAATATATAAGAGAATTATGCTTCCTAAGGTTAGTCTCAGTATCGTGAAAAATGTCCACATCCGAAGAGATACAGTTTAAAAGGATTATTGCTCTGCCCACGGGCATCACCTTAGGTAGATTGGTTCTACCTAGTGGCAGGTGAAATGATCTATTCTGCTTTTGTTGCAAATAATTACAATATATTGGGCCACGTAAATTACCTTAAACAACGTTAGTGTTAATCACAAAATGAAAAATTTAATAAAGATAATAGCACTTTGTATTTTAATAACACTTTATTTTCCACAGACATGTTTCGGTTGTGACACGATAACGTTTTTTTTACGCAAATTACATATACACATAAAGGTTAGACACAGACAAAACATATCTGTAAAAAGAAAAATGAAGTGTTGTGGAAATACAAAGCGCAATGTTTATATTTCGCACGCTTAATAGAACACTGGCTTAACTAAAAAAAGCAAATTTTGCTCAATCTGACATAAGTCGATGTTTTAACAAAAACAGTCGAAAAACACCTACGAATGAAAAAGACCGATATAGTGTAATGGAGGTCAATTGGCGGAATTTTGCCTTAATTTTAACGCGAAACGATGGATAGCGTTAACACAAGCCTCTGTCTAATGTTAACTCAATTATGTCCTAAACCATAGTCGGTCAGTTTACTATTAAGGCGATTATAGAAAAAAAAAAAAGCGAAACATTTGGTTATAACATAATCCTTTTTAATGTAGTGTTAAATTTTGTACATTGAACAAGGTAATGTTGTAACAAAAACATATTTGTGATAATTTAAATAAAATGTTTTCTAAAAAGTATTATTCAAACAACAGTTATAAAAAATTCGAATAATTGAATTTATAAATCATTTTAAATGTATTTAAATTCTTGTAGACAAATACTGGATTTCACCCACTGCGGATTAATTATTTTTATTTTATAAGGATTAATTGTATCTCAATAGACGCGAAGATGTAAATTGTTTTCTGGGAACAGAATGTGGTGGCCAAGGCGCTTACAGTACTTATGACCTGTCATTGGTTGGGTTGAGCGATCGCTTTATGTTTAACAACATTCCCCATTCCGCCATTTTTCTTATGACCACCACGTCTGACAAATTTTTGGAACTTGTGTATATGGTAGTATTCCACGCCTACCTTTACATATTTAAGTTCACTCTACACTAGCGTCATCTATTAAGATTGGACAAGTTTTCTTTTGGATTGGATTCAATTGGACATCTATTAAGATTGAACAATTTACATCTTCGTCTCTATTGAGATACAATTAATCCTTATAAAATAAAAAGAATTTATAAATAATTTCATTCGTAGAATTCCTTGAAATTCAGTTTTAAGGGTGGCGCGATGGTTTAAATATGTAAAAATTCTTTCAACTGTCAACCCTAGTCAATCGAGCACAGAGCAGTTGTTCAAATGCAGATAGCTTGCATATTCCGGGAAATGCAGAATCATCAAAATTCTTACGTGTTTGCATCTTGTATGATGCGGGAATGCGGTGAGCATACAGCTTTCTATGAGAAATATTGTCAGGAATGCAAATTGTAACAAACGCAATAATAAATTAATTAAAACTGGCAATACAAAGCACGTAACTATTTTTATAACATAACAAAAAGCTTTTTATACCTAGTGTAAAAAAAAAGTTGTATAATAAGTTTTTTTTTCTTCTAAATCCACCTGAACAATTTTTGATAATATATTGAGGGTATTAGTTGCAAACCGGGCAAACTTCAGAATGAAGCCGAATTTGAAACTGAAAATCATAAAAATTGTGTGCAAATGTATTATGAATAAGACCCAATTAATATCTCACTTTTGATTGTTGGTGGAGTTTGCCGGGTTTGCAAATAATACCTTCATATTGAAATTTGACAGGCATGTGGCATACGTGAAAAAGTTGCTAAAAAGGTCGGTTTTCTGGGCAGAATTAGAAGTGAATTGGACAAAAAACATGCACACCTGGTGTACAATGAGTAAGTTGCCCCTCACTTTAATTATTGTTCCACCATTCTATATTTGATCAATAAAACCGATACTCAAAATATGCAAATAATTCAAAAAAGAGCCATGAGAATTGTACTGAGGTGCACTAGACGCGCACGAAGAAATAAATTTGTTTTTTGTATCACAATTGTATTTTATTTTACGCGACATAGTACATAGTACGAGTATATAGTACATTCAAGTATACAGTTCAATATTTCTCCCCCTCCCATACAATCCAGCTAAAAAGTAATAATCCTAACCTTAAACTTTTGTCGCCTTTCTTAATAATTTAATCTACTTCCTGTTATTGTTTATCGTTTTTAATTTTATTATGCTTCATCATTTTTGACTCTATACTATGTGAAATTGTTCCTTCTAATTGCTTTTTTATTATTATTATTTTAGTATTATATTTTCCACCTTTAATATTTTCACCTATACGAGTATATAGTAACTAACCATTTTTGTAATTAAAATATTTAGGAACCTAACTCAATTTCAGCAAGAACTACAAAATTACACCAAAGAAATTATTTTAATTGACATAGGAACAAATACACATAAAGGTTCGAAAAATCCCGAAAATTTGACATTTGATATATTATTGTAACACCTGATGATGTCAACATAGGTCGATTAAACAGCTGTCACGTAAAATAAAATATAATTGTGATTCAAAAAACAAAGTTATTTAATTTATTCTTCTTCTTCTTCTTCCTCAGCCTATTCGCGTTCACTCCTGGACAAAGGCCTTCTCTATTTGCTTCCATGTCATTCTGTCCTGTGTAGACTGCATCCAGGTTATTCCGACGTGTCTGCTTAGATCATCCTTCCACCGTAGTTGCGGTCGCCCTGCATTTTTCTTCGCCGTCCACGGTCTCTAAGTCAGCGGTCTTCTTGTCCACTTTTCATCTGAGCTTCTGGCTATGTGACCTGCCCATTGACATTTTAGAGTCGCCACCCGGTAGATGATGTCAGTGACCTTTGTTTTTTCTCTCACCGTATCGTTTCTGACTCTGTTTCTTAGGCCTATTCTTATCATGGCTCTTTCCATGGCTCTTTGGGTCACTCGTAGTTTTTCGGCACTTTGTTAGGACAATGTAACAGTTTCAAGACCATAAGTACCAACTGGCAGAACGCAGGCTTCATAGACTTTTCGTTTCAGGTTGATCGGTATTTTCCGGTTTTTAAGGATGTAGCCCAGGTTTCCGAAAGCTGCCTAGTTAAGTCCAATTCTTCTTTTCAATTCCAATTCTTCAAAAAAAAAAAAAGAAGAATTAGACTATTTAATTTAACAGATATAAAATGTTAAGGTATCATAGTGTTTCGGTTAAAACAATGGACTATCTTATAATATAATGAAACTTATAGAAAACAAACATTTTCATTCGTATTGATTATACAATGCTTGAAATTTTAACCGCGAAGTACAATTTTGTAATATAATTATACTCATTATAATATATGTAGTATTATAGAGATACTAAATTCGCCACGAAATGATATTGAAGACGAATATTTACTTGGGAGATTACGCATCCCCCCGTTAGCACCGGACGTGAAAGAGGCGGGCGTAAGTAAAAGGGATGTATTATTCACACTTGTATCACTAAAGGAGATTATGGGATTACAGCATCCATTTCTTGATTGTATCCGTAAAAGTTAAGAAGAAATATTCAAGCTTTCTATCCAATTCCTTGTCTGAAATATGTGCTTGAATTGTTTCATTCTAATCTAATGTTTTAAAATAAATATACATATTATTTAAAATTTAATTCCAAATACAAAAATTTCTTCTTCTTCTTCTTTTATTAGATCTGACGATCTGTGCTGCCGCACTTGCCGTCTTTACGAGAAAAACGCGTTTAAACTTTTTATTTTTATTTTGCTTGTATCTCAGGAACTAGATAAGATATCAACACGAAAGTTGTACCAAAACAGAGAAAAAAGGTTAAGAATACTAAAAAATATAAACATATATAAAAATAAAATATAGTGTACATATAATTTGAAAAAAGTACTTATCGCTAGTAGCCTTTAATACTTTTAGGGCATAATAACTAGTCATAAACGCATCAACTACCCTACTTGATGCATTTATGCGTAGTAAATCCATTTTATGCATTTTACATAGTAAGCTTATACCTCGATTCTTCAACAATACATATGATAAGTGCAACTACATCACACAATGCATTTATGTTCAGGAAAATAGCTATTTGAATACAAGTATTGTTAAATCTTGTAAATTTAGTGCGATTCCTCAAACATAGTGCATTTATGACTAAGAAGCTATTAAATGCTAGAAAATAAGTCTGTACTTACTACAGCTAGTGCGTTCTTGATAAGTAAAACTGCACTCAAAGTCTTAGTTTACAAATAAACAATCACGCCGTTTCTATGTAGGGGTAGGCGGAGAGAATGGACCGCCACACTACTCTATCCTGGCACACCTTTCTAATTTCCTCGACATTCATACAGCGAGTCATACACGCCCGTCGATTCTTCCGACTTCTAACATAAACAGCCCTTAAAATTTGATTGATTTGCTCATGTCATGTTTTCCTTGGTCTGCCTCGACTCCGTACTCTATTTACATAATTAACGTAGTAGTATATTTTTGCCAATAAAACCCTTGTGAATTCCTTTGTCATCTCAGGTATTGACTACTGCAGTTCACTATATGCCGGACAACCCAAGAAACAACTGGATAGACTGCAATACATAATGCAACCTGCCGCACGATTAATTTTTGGTGCATCAAAATTTACACAGGTAACCTCAATGCTCTATCAACTGCACTCCCCTGAGCGAATCGAATATAAACTATGTATATCTACTTTTTCTTCTATATTCGCCTTCACTTTGTTGTGGATTCATATTTGAATAAATATAGTTACACTTTGTATTACAACACTTTTTATTTTTACTGAACTCAGACATGTTTCGGTTACAAGTAACCTTTATCAATGTATACAATTTTAACAGTCAAATAAAACAGAGCAGTCACTTATATACTAAATGGAGATCGACTTATGTATAAAAGTGGAAGGGGTATAATTAGGTATGAAGAGTGGGGAGATATAACGGGAACATATCGAGTGGAAGGGGTATAATTAGGGTTGAGGAGAAGGGAGGTGTAACGGGAACATATCAAGCATGATAATTGAATTTAAATTGAATGGTTATTTATTATATATTCATAATTTTTTATGGCTTTTTTGATTTATAAAATTTCCTAATTGTTTAAAGTTAGATTTTAATTATTACGCAAAATTACAATACCGTTTTCTTTATTTAATGTATGATTGTTTTCAATTAAATGGTTAGCGAACTCCGAAAAATAATTATTAGAAAGGCATCTAAGATGGTTTCATTCAGATTTCATTTCAGATGAGAGAAAGAACATCTTTGAAACATCTTAGATGCCTTTCTAATAATAATTTTTTGGAGTTCGCTTACCATTTGATTGAAAATAATGATACATTTATTAAAGAAAACGGTACTGAAATTTTGCATACTAATAATAAAAACCTAACTTTAAACAAATTTGTTTTAAACTACTAAATTTAATAACCTTTTTTTTTGTATCACAATTGTATTCTATTTTTACAACACCAGCTTTTGTTTTTACAACATAATTATTTGTTGTTGTAAAAACAAAAACTGGTCCAAGTTATGGCATATAAATTGGAGTGACATCTCCAGATGAGATCTAGCAATACGTTAATGGCGGTAGCCTTTTAAATTGCGTTAATAAAAATGATCTTCTGCTTAATGCTTAAATCCAATCTTTATAGATGGCGCTAGTGTGTAGATTGAAACTAACATGTGAAGTTTGGTGTTACATAGTTTGGTGGTCGTAAGAAAGGTGGAATGGGGAATGTTATATTACATAAAGCGTGCGCTTAACCCAACCAATGACAGGTCATAAGTCCTATTAACACCTCGATCACCATATTCTGTTTCCAATTTGCATCTTCGTCTCTATTGAGATATAATTAATCCTTGAATTGATAATCCGCAATGGGTAAAATCCAGTATTCGTCTACAAGTATTTGTATACATTCAAAATGTTTGTTTTACTTGTTTACAAAGCCTTACATGGACAAGCACCCCACTACCTCACAGACCTTTGCAAGCTAATTGATCTGAATCCTCGGCAGTCAACTCTACGATCTTCGAAGGAAGAAGCAACATACAAACCTCTTGTCCCGCGACGCCAGGGAGACCAACCGACAATGTGGAACAGGCTGCCCTATAATATTATATACGCAATCAAGACAACGGAGGAGTATTCAGAGGCACTTTTAAAACTTTTCTTTTTAAGAGAAGCTTTCCGGACGAAGAGCGCCCTTGAAGTGAATCTCTCACAAAAATGGCGCTATACAAATCATCATCATCATTATTCAATAAACAATAAATATGAAAGAGCTGAAAGGATTGTATGCGGACGACGCTGTGCTACTTACAGACAACGAGCATGAACTACAATTCCTGGTGTCTAGTATGTATGAGGTATGAAAGAGATACCATTTGATGATGAATGTGAATAAGCCCAAGGTAATGATTTTCAATAAAGAAGGAAACATGACAGTCTGTAACATTAATGTAAATGGTGAAAATCTGGAACAAGTGGATGAATTTGTTTATTTAGGAAGTATATCTACAAAGGATGGGAGAGTGGAGAAGGATATTGAAAGAAGGATTGGGGCAGGCAACAAAGTTTTTGGTGCACTTAAAGTTGTCATCGCAAACAAAAGCCTCTCCAAAAAAGCTAAGATGGCAGTGCATAATGGTATTTTTGTGCCTACCCTTATGTATGGAAGTGAAGCATGGAACTGGGAAAATAAGAATGAAAGTATAATAAATACAGTAGAAATCAGATCTCTAAGACGAATGTGGGGTAAATCTGCATATGATAGATTATCAAATGCAAGAAGTGAAAGCGGTGCGAATGAAAGTTTTATGAACAAAATAATGAAAGGGTCGTTTAGATGGTTTGAAAACATGGAAAGAATGAGTGAAGAAAGAATGGTGAAGAAGGTATATGTAAACGACGTGAACGGAACTAGAAATTGAGGAAGGCCGAGAAAAACTTTGCACGATCAAATCAATGAAATATTGAATGTCAGTCACGCGAGGAGTCGGAAAAATCGACGTGCGTGCATGACAAGATGTATGAATGTAGAGGATTCAAGAGAAGTATGTTACGACAGAACAGTGTAGCGGTCCATTATTTTTGCCTACCCCTCCGGGGAGACGGCGTGATGGTTAGTTAGCTAGTTAGTTTATAATAATTGCAGCAGTAGAAGCATAAGTGGATTTATATATTTAAGGTGGACAAATTTAAAGCGAATTGAAAAGTAAACTGGACATTGCAAATTTCTATTCGGATTTATATTGCTAGCGGATGTATGGAATGGACATTTTGCCCCCACTTTTCACCTGCAGTCCTCATAGTGGCTTTTGGCAGGAATCCGTTCGAGCGAATCAATTTCACTGTATTGGAAAAAATATACATGGTGTTTTTTTATAAATTGGCTGGCTATTGCGCTTTATTACTTTGACTATGAACGACTCTTAGGGTGAACCTACTATGATCTAGAAAAATCCTATCTCAAAAACACAAAGTATTTAAAAAAATAGTAAAAAACAAGACATGTTTCGGAAGAAACCTTTTTTTGTGTAGTTTTTATTCTATTTGTACACCCAAAGATGGAGGTATCCTTCGAAACATGTCGTGTTTTTTAAATATTTTGGGAAATAAACACAGTTTTTTTTAATTCCCCTTGTTAGTATAAACCACTTTATTACGCTAGTAGCGCCAACCGGTTTCACTCTATTACGAGCTTCCTCAGGGCTATGCATTTGCGTATAGCCCTGAGAGAGCTCGTTATAGATAGAAACCGGTTGGTGCTTCTAACTCAATAAAGCGGTTTACGCTAACAAGAGGAGTGCACGACATAGGAAATTGATTTCAAGGTTTGATTTTGCAGGATTATAATATCCCCAAAGAGTCGTTCATTGTCAAAGTAAGAAGCTCTTCACCGATTGCTTAAAAAAACGCGTGACGCGGGATAAAGAAGGCCAGTGAAATATAAAAGACAAGTTAACTGCTCAGACACTAAGATATTAATACTAGTGGCGAAATTTATAATATATAAGCAACAGTAAAAGGTAAAAAAGGTTTTTCCAGAAATTGGTTGGCTATTGCGATTTCCTACTTTGACAATAGACGACTTTTAGGGGATACTACACTCCTGTAAAATCCCATTCCGAAGTCAATTTCATATGTCATGCTCTTGCCTTGTAAATAAATTAACTAACTAACTAACCATCACGCCGTCTCCCCGAAAGGGTAGGCAGAAATAATGGACTGTCACACTTTAACCGATGCGGCACTCCATCCTTCTCTTTTCGCCCCGCGGGAGACGCGGTGTGATGGGTTGCGAACCTCATCGCCACCAATAGGCATCTCCCGCGCACACTTCGATAGTCCACAAAAAATTAAAACAAATAATATAAAATAAAATAACAAAATAAAAATAATATAACACAAAATGTTCTTTTTATATGGTGCACATATTGTCTATTTAATTTATGTTCCGCGTATCCACAGTTTATTTTTTAATAAGCAGTAATAAGGCACTGAAAACAAACCAACACCAGCAAGAACTTTAAAATAATATTGAAGAAAATTTTCAAATTGTCATCGGAACGAATGTAAAATTCATTTTTACACCTGTCAAAATTCTTTTTATAAACGAAAAAACTTGTATAATTTTAACTTTGAAACAGTACAAACGTATTACGTATCACAGTTGCCTATTATAAAGTGTGTCAACAATCGAATTGACCAAAACAATTAACTTATACACGAAATTTCTCCAAATTTACGGGAGCACCACATGAACCAAACCAAATTTTCAAAATCAGAACCAGTAATCTTGTAAATAAAAAGTGTAATTAAACAAAATTAAATGTAGGTATGTCTCTTAACGCTAACGGTGGTCCAGAAATGGTTGGGAACCTATGAACTTCAACAGAGGAACAAGTGGAGTAAAGGAGTTTTTATAGTACAATTGAAAATAAATATATATATATATATATATATATATATATATATATATATATATATATATATATATATATATATATATATATATATATATATATATATATATATATATATATATATATATATATATATATATATATATATATATATATATATATATATATATATATATATATATATATATATATATATATATATATATATATATATATATATATATATATATATATATATATATATATATATATATATATATATATATATATAAATAATTTGTAAACACCCTGTATATTTTAACTAGGTATTCGCCATAGAAATACAGTTTGTCTCCTGTAAGCCTTCCAAGATACAACTGTCTCCTTAGCTCCCGAATACCGTGATGGCCTCGCCACCGGACACTTGGCTTGCACTGCAGCTGCCGTTACGTCACTGCCACCCCAAGGGTACTTTTCAAGCACTGGAATCTGCAACGGGTCACTCAAACTTATGTCCCGCAAATTCATAAAAATTAAAATTTAATTTTCCTTGTCATACACTTTCTTTATTTATTTGTTATAAACGGAATAAATTCCAATCCATTTTTTTTATACAGACGGTTTACTTAAATCTAAGAAAATTTTATATGCGAATGATGGTGTTATGAACAAAATAATGAAAGGATTATGCAGATGGTTTGGACATATGGAAAGAATGAATGAAGAAAGAATGGTAAAAAAATTATATGTTAATGATGTAAATGGAACCAGAAATAGAGGAAGACCGAGGAAAACGTGGCACGATCAAATAAATCAAATATTGAATGTCGGCCATGTGAGAAATCAGAGAAATCGACGCGCGTGCATGACACGATGCATGAATGTTGAGGAAGCGAGAGAAATATGTCAGGAAAGAAAAGTGTGGCAGTCCATTCCTTCTGCCTATCCCTTCGGGGAGACGGCATGATGGTTAGTTATTTAGTCATCATGGAACGACTAGCGAGACTGAAGTGGCAATGGGCGGGTCATGTGGCGAGACAGAGTGAGGATAGATGGATCCAGAAAATAATAAGGTGGAGACCATGGGAGAATAGGAGAAACGTCGGCAGGTCGCAAAAAAGGTGTACCGACGACAATGCTGCCGTGGGCGTGGGGGGGAAAATGTGGCTACGGCTGGCAGGAGATAGAGACGAGTGGAAGGGAAGGGAGGAGGCCTATGTCCAGCAGTGGACCGATAAGGGCTGACGAAGAAGAAGAAGAAGAAGAATCTTTGATTTAATATTGGTTTAATATATTCATACCGGTATTTCTATGTAACATTATTACGTCAAAAATCGATTTCTAGAAAATTATTCTCTGACCTAAAAAATGACGCAATCTTTTCTCATAATAAAAACTGACTTTAAATTGGATTATTAATTCCATTGCACGTTGCATTTTCACACTCGAAGAAATCCTCCGACGACCGCGAACTAATATTAGATTTTTCTTAGATTTACTGCAGAATTATGCGCAGATGTCCCCTCCACTCCGGCGGTACTCAGCCACTGTATCACATTACAGCATCCCACTTCTGAGCCAGTCTGAGATGCCGAGATGTGTACATTTGGAGAAGTACTATGTATGTAGATGGGTCCCTAGCTCTCCGTACTAGGTTCATAGATGGCCGCATGCGAATATGTTTGTCATGTTTACTAGTTTGCATTGATTTTATTATTTTTTTAGTATGGAATGATGGTAAGAAAGATACTTGATATTTTCTATTAACATTCAGCTTGTTTGATGCCAGAAAAAATATATTCATAAATCAAATCCTACAGCATTCCATTTTTGCTTTGTTAATTTTGTTATTTCCCAGTTATTAGGAGTAAAAAAAATCATTTTTAACACTAATGTACTTTCTTTCTATGTTAATGAAATCATTTGTCTTGCTAAAATTTACAAATGCACAATGTAAGGCGAAAGATATCTTTCCCACACAATCTAATAAAATTATCTAACGATTTTATTGAAATCTCTTGATGGAAGTTTATAAACTAACTGAAAAATGAGTTTCTGATCCCAATTGGTGTTACATAAAGGCCTTAGTTCAAATGTCACCCTAAAGGTGCCACCCGTGGTACATGACATATGGAACAAAAACGGTTTTTGCATTTTTTCTGCTTTATGTTTAAACCACTTGACAACTATTTAATTACCAGGCTTCAATTAAAAAAATAAACTAACTAAGTAACCATCACGCCGTCTTTCCGAAGGGATAGGCAGAAAGAATGGACTGCCACATTTTTCTTTCCTGGCATATTTCTCTCGCTTCCTCAACATTCATATATCGTGTTATACACGCAAACCACTTTCTTTGACTCCTCACGTGGCCGACATTCAATATTTGATTTATTTGATCGTGCCACGTTTTCCTCGGTCTTCCTCTATTTCTGGTTCCATTTACATCGTTAACATATACTTTGTTGATCATTCTTTCTTAGTTTATTATTTCCATGTGTCCAAACCAACTTAATTATCCTTTCATTGTTTTGTTCATATCACTTTCATTCGCACCGTGTTAACTTCTTATACTTTCATTCGACACTCTATCATACACAGTTTTTCAACACATTCGTCTAAGAGATCTCATTTCTACTGCATATATTCTACTTCTTCGGTACAAGAACACCATTGTGCACTGCCATTATAGCGTTTTTGGGTAGGGTTTTGTTTGCGGTACGCAGTCACCACTCCAGAACCCGTCTTCCCCATCGGCCGCCGGTTCTCCGATAGATATGGCCAGCCCATCGCCACTTCAGCCCCCCCATCCGCAGAGCCACCTCAGTCACCATGGTTTGTTGACGAATGAATTCGTTTCTTAATCTGTCCCTCAAGGTTATTCCAAGCATGGCTCTTTCCGTGGCGCGCTGGGCGACCTTGAATCTGTAGACTAGACCTTTGTCAGTGTCCATGTCTCGGCTCCGGACGTCATGACTGGCAAGACGCACTGGTTGAAGACTTTAGTCTTGAGGCATTGTGGTATTTTAGAAGTGAGAACATGACGTAATTTTCCACGTGGATGTAACACGTGGATGATTCAGTGCAATAGCGTCTTGCAGAGAAATGGCTCGAGTGAGGACGATACTCAGAACAGTGCGAAGTACAGCCTGAGATCAAGAAGAGACGACCCCAACAGTCAATACAGACGATGAGTTGGGATAGCGCCAGGAAGAAGAAAAAGCATTGAATGGACTTTATACGAGGGATGTTTTTTAAGAATAAGTATTTGTAGCGAATGTATTTTTTCATGGAAAATATAAATTATACTATCAAAACATAAAATATTTAGGCGTCCGAAATGTGTGTCATGGAGCTGATTTCCATATCAGATAGCCCAAAAAGCAATTTATTCAGATAAGAAATTTCAGGAAATATGCACGGAGATAACGCTTGATCAGATTGAGAAATCTGCATCTGATAGGAGTACCTACAGAAATATTGTAACAGACGATGGAAGACCAAAGCCGGACAAGGGATAAGAATATATATACCGTTTTTTGTTTGAAACTGAAAAATAATTTGAATAATCAATATTTAAGGCATTATTCCTATGACGATGGTACGTTATAATTATAAAGCAGTGTTTCTTAACTTTATTGAAAAAATCACCCCCTTTACTACGGTAAAATTATCCAGCGCCCCCCCCCCAAACACACAAAATTCGAAATTCACAATTTACACTTTTCTCCACGTACCTATGCATTTTATGCAATCGATTTTCTACTAAAAATAAAAAATAGAAGAAATAAATAAAACACGTGATTATTTTTATAAACAATATGTAGTTATTGCCTTTTTGTCTTATCAATATTACACATAACATTATTATATTATTTCAATAAAAAAAATACACGATTCAATACAAAATATGAAAATTTTAATAAAAAATAAGTTTAATGAGACCCTTGAGCCTCATGTGATTGCGCCAATTTCGTAATTTTAGGTTTAAATTGACTTAAATACAAACTCAAATCTCCTCTTTGGCTTATTTGCAATCAATTTCGTGATTTTTTTTAATATATGCATTACTGCACTAAAACTCTTTTCCACGAAATACGGAAATGCCATGATGGGTAATTTTACTTATTTCCACAGAAGAACGAAACCAAAAAGCATCATAATCTCATTGATTGAATCATGATGATTTACAGTGATGATGTGTGCCGTGCACGCACCAATTGAGCATACATTATTTTTGTATTTCGACATAACGCCCACTAGAACTTCTGCAGCGCCCCCTATATTCTAAAAATTTATAAACGCCCCCCCAGACCTCTAAAACGCCCACAAGGGGACGCTGGCACCCCTGTTAAGAATCACTGTTATAAAGCATATCGTTTAAAGAAAGATTGTTAGAATGATTTTGGCTTCTCCTTTTCTTTCTTTGTTTCCTAATTACTGAGGGTCGTGATCCATGGAGCAGCCCGTGGATAAAACAAAACGGCTCTCTGTTCTTCTGAACTAACAAACTAACCATCACGCCGTCTCTTCGGAGGGGTAGGCAGAAAGAATGGAACGCCACACTGTTCTGTCCTGACGTACTTCTCTTGCTTTCTCTACATTCATACATCTTGTCATGTTCGCACGTCGTTTTCTCGGACTCCTCACGTGACCGACATTTGATATTTGATTAATTTTATCGTGCCACGTTTTCCTCGGTCTTCCTGTATTTCTAGCTTCGTTCACGTCGTTTACATATACTTTCATCAAAATTCTGTCTTCACTCGTTCATTCCATGTGTCTAAACCATCTTTACGACCCTTTCATAATTTTGTTTATAACACTTTCATGAGCACCGCATTCACACCTTATACTTGCATTTGGCACTTATCATATACAGATTTACCACACATTCGCCTTAAAGTTCTCATTTCTACTACAATTTATTCTACTCTCATCCTTCTTTTGCCGGTTCCGTGCTTCACTTCTATACATAAGGGTCGGCACAAGAACACCTTTATCTACTGCCAACTTAGCTTTTTTGGATCATTTGTTTGCTATGACAACTTTAAGTGCACCATTTGCTCTGTTGCCTGCCCCAACCCTTTTTCAATATCCTTTTCCACTCTCGCATCCTTTGTAAACATACTTCCTTAATAAACAAATTCATCCACTTAGAAAATTGAAAATAACTTTGTTTAATCCACTAATTATTAAAAATATATAAAAAAACACGAAACGTTTTTGAGGAAATGGAGGTATCTTCCGAAACATGTCGTGTTTTGAAATATTTTTTAAATGTTTAGTGGGTTAAACAGAGTGTTTTTAAATTTCCTAAGTATATTAATACGGAATTCCACAGTGTTAATGCCTTAGCGTTCAATATAATATTTTAACCATTCTTTCCTCATCCATTCGTTACATATGTCCAAACCATCTTAGTGACCCTTTCTTAATTTTATTTAATTTGAATAAATGAAATGAAGAAATATAAAGATAACGTTTGATGGTTGATCCCTTTATCCCTTCCACGTTGCGTATAGAAATATCCACCGCGCCGTGACTTAAATTAAAGAGATAAAATTTTCTTTCTTGATAATAACAATAATTATTAATTTCAATGAGCCATTATTTTAATATTACGTTGTAGATAGAGGCCGTAGACGACTGAGAATATTCTATTATATAAAAATCTAAGTGGGCGCGTGTGTATAGTTAACTATAAATTATATGTAGATAGTGTTTTCCCTAAGTATGGTAATTTTTCCCCTACTTCCAATACAAATTTGAATTAAGATTATTAGTAACACAAAATTATGTTTTAAATGAAAATTTGTAGGATGTAATAAGTCTTCTTCTTCTTCGCGTGCCGTATCAGGTCCCCCTGAAATTAGCAATCACTCCGGCGAAGGCTTCTCTATCTTGCGCAACCCGAAACAGCTCCCCCACATGTCTCATCCCGGTCCAGTCTCTCATAGCCAAGACGTTTGCCTTCTACCAGGACCACGCTGCTTCTTAATTCTTCCCATCAGTATTAGTTGGAGCAAACTGTATTTATCTCCTCGCAGAATGTGACCCAGATATAAAATCTTGGGGTCCTTATCGTTCTTTAGTAGTTGTGTACTACAAATGGCTCTCCTCAAAACCTCCAAATTGCTGACGAAATCTGTCCACGGTATGCGAAGCGTTCTCCTGCGCAACCACATCTCAAATGCTTCCAACCGGTAATTTCACGATTTTATTATTTTTATTCTAGTAGGTAATCCTAATTATTTTGCAGAAACTCTCCGAGATCGTGTCAGTTACGCAGAAAAACTAGATATAGAATATATCACTTGGTGGAGTAGATCCAGAAGAAGATACTGAATACTGTAGTCAGAATGGAAAGTGACAGACTCGCATATACAGTCGCTTACAAAATTTCCTCCGATCACCGTCCACCTCGAAAACCAATTAAGAGATGAAGGGACAGCTGGACCTCATCATCACAGGAGACATGATTTCTGTGCCACAGGTCTTCAGATCTATCAAAAGAAGAAAAATAATATTAATTCAAATATGAGTAATTTTTTTTTGGGGATTTTGGGTATTTTCGTATAACGTTGATTTTTCTGATTCTTGTTTTCACCGGTTTTCTTTTATTTCATGCTTCATTCCGATTAATTACACCTTCGTAATTCTTTCTCCAATCACTCGTACGTGTTCAAGCAATCAAATAATCCATCGTTTTAAAATAATTGAATCAAAGCCTCCTAGATCAAACAAAACATATTGGCAATTACCGAACGAAAATCGTCCCTTAAATAATAAAATCAACGCAAAAAATATCTTCTAACGCGTCAATCTTTCCCCAATTCAAAAGATTGCTATTTATTTCCTATGATTGCCGCCAACACGTAAAAAATGGCACGTGTTTCAGGCAAAATCCCCAATTTCCAAAATACTACTCGCGAACGCCTCGCTTCTATCCAGAATCCCTTTGAAGCGAGACAAAATGCTGACGTAGAGGAAGACACAAAGTATTTTTTCGAATTTCTATTTCCTGTTATGTCGTTTGCCCCAACTTCCTGCCGTCAATTGCAAGTTTCGGAGGACTCTGGATCAAGAAAGTGGGGCTGAAAGGATTTTTAAAGGACCTGAATTTTGTGAAAGGATCAATATGTTATTGCCGTGATGAGCTGCGAGAATGTTTGTTCATTGTATTAGCTCAAAGCATCAAATTATGTTAGTATATTTATATAAAAATATGTTCACCAAGAAAGAAATATTATAACAAATAATCAAATATTTTAAATATATAATATACACTCGTAAAATTTGTATATAAAGAACTTATATACTATCAGAATATTCTGTTAGCCTAAGGAAGCTTCGGCGGGAGCGACACCGGTTAGTGTTTATAACAAATAAAGTGGGTGGATACACATTTTTACAAATGTATTATTATTATATTATTTTTTTATAAGGATTAATTGTATCTTAATAAAGACGAAGATGTAAATTGTTTTCTGGGAACAGAATATGGTGGCCAAGGGGCTAACAGTACTTATGACCTGTCATTGGTTGGGTTGAGCGATCGCTTTATGTTTAACAACATTCCCCATTCCGCCCTTCTTACGACCACCACGTCTGACAATTTTTTTGGAAGATGTATATATGCTAGAATGCTGCACTGCTCTTCACATTTTTAGTTCACTCTACACTAGCGTCATCTATTTAGATTGGGAAGCATTAAGCAGAAAATGTTTTTTAATGCACTGTGAAAGGCTCTGCAAATCATACAATACTAGATTACGCCTGAAGACATCTCTCCAATTTTTTAAATTAAATTATTATTAATTATTAAATATCGTTTTTCCAACTAGTTGATTACGTATAGATTTGTTTAAGCCAATAAGGAAAAAATAAACAACGACAACAATAACAAACTATTACGCCGTTACCCCGAAGGTCGAGAGAATGGACCGCCACACTACTCGATCCTGCAATCTAGATTCCTCCACATTCATACAACGAGTCATACACACACGTTGATTCTTCATACTTCAAACATGGCCGACCTTTAAAATTGGATAATTCTGGTTATGCCAAGTTTTCCTTGGTCTCTCACGACTCTCTCACGATTCACACACATTACTTATATTTTATGTGGTTGACATGTTTTTTCTGTCTTAGGCATTATCAAATATAGCAAAAAATGAAACGCGCTGATGTTTATAAACACGAGTTTAAGAAACAGAATACAAAATTAGTTGAATATATGTACAAAGTTTACATTGGTAATGTGACTACTATTATAAAAGACGTTATATAAATCATAAGAGTTTTTCAGATTCCAAATAAAGTGTTTTTGAGAAAAACATATTTAAATAATTATTTACACATAACGATTCTAAGTTTATTTTGCTTCTCTATGTTGGGTAGAATCATTGCAAGTAATAAAGCCTTCGAAATATGTCGAGAAAAATAAACTCAAATGTGGAAAACATTTTTTTATTAAAAAAAAACATTGATTAGAATTACAATGTTACACGGCTTATGGTAGTACTATAAATATTATATTTAGATTGATTGAAATGTCCAGAAAGGATACAATACAAGCTCATTGCATGGAATGGCACCAGCTTATATATCTGAACTCAATATCAAAGACAACCTGAATGCCAAACAGTCTACATCACGATCAGCTAAGTTTTCTGCGATCAGCAGATTGACTATGCCAAAAGAGCCTTCACGGTAGCCGGCTCTTTAGCTTGGAACAATCTTTCTGCATACATCAAGCGCATTGAGAATCAGTCAGAGTTTAGATCGAGACTCAGAACGCACATTTAAAAAATATTCTTTCCTGATGTAAATGTTGATCGACTGCATCAGGTGTAGCCCTCATATTAAATATGTTTTTTTAAATATTTTGTTAAAACGGAGCATTTTTTACAGCGCATTTGGATGATTAATTAATAAAATTGGCGCTCTATAAATTTTCCAATTTATCATTATCATATTATCACTTTCTATATTCGTATATTCTCTGTTTTATGCAAATCATTATACTCGCTTTCAACTCGAAGTAATATTTGTATTTGAATAATCAATTCACTATTATTTTAGCTTTTTTTAAATCTGCTCTCTTTGACAAATGAATTTTGTTTTAGAGCTGTGACCCTTGCGTCATTCATATCTTTCCAATGTTTTGATTTATGAAGATGACGTTAACAAAAGGAAAATATTTTACTACGTTGCTAGCAATTTTTAAATTGTGCATTTAAAAAACTATGAAATTTCTTAAATTGTTAAACATTTATTTGTTATTGTGGTAAATATAAATGTTTTTTTTTTGCATTTTAAGGGGTAAGGGGCAGTTAGAGGTACGAAAAACAAGTATTAAAATTTATATTAATATTTTTGACAGTAATTTAGATTATTTTGTAAAACCTAATATATGAAATTATGTTTTAACTTGATTTGACCCAAATTTGTGGAATAGAAATTAATTTTATATGAAGTTATCGCCATATTTGTTGGACCCTGTTCCATAAGCGGTGCTTTGCGGTGAACATTATAACTTCTTACGGGTTCATCTTAAATCATTAAAAAAAAATGTAATCTAGTGCCTGATAGAAGCTTTTTTTTTTAAATTAACGGATTTTCAAGGAAAATGCAAAAGTTAATTGTTTATAAAAAAATTAAATTTAAAAAGAAAAAAAATACTCGGATGAGGCACTAGATTTTTTTTATATGAATGATTTAAGATGAACATGTAAAAAGTTATAATGGTCACCGAATTATGGAACAAAGTCCGACAAATATGGCGAAAACTTCATACATAATTTTATATATAATATATTTTTTCAAATTTGCGTCAAAACATGTTAAAACATAATTTAATAATGTTATATTGTTGGTTTTAAAAAAAAATGAAATCAATGACAAAACAATTATTTAAAATACTTGATTTTTTCATACCTCTGACTGCCCCTAACCCCTTGAACTGATAAAAATAACAGTATCAATTTTTCATACATTCGAGGGTATGAATAGTAATCAAATTTTAATTCTTACTTAAGTCGACCTTCGTGGCTGAGTGGTAAGAGCTCCGACTTCCATTCTCAAGGTCCCGGGTTCGATTCCCGGCGATGGCAGTGTGATTGTCACACTGTCATTGGTCTGGTGTAGAATTCACGTGACAATAGAATGGTGATAGATTGGCTACCTATCACATGTCATGAGAATCAATAAAAAAGCTCAAATAAATTGTATACAGTAATTGGGTTCAAGCAACCTGTTGTATACAAGGAGAAAAAAAAAATCCTTAAAAGAAAAGTGTGGCAGTACATTCTTTCTGCCTACCCCTTCGGAGAGACGGCGTGATGGTTAGTTAGTTAGTTTTAGTTAATTTGAATGTTGAACTATCATAGTATTTTGGTCCAAACAATGGACTATTGTGTTTTCATTATTGATATATGTACATAAAATAGACTGTGCGAACCAAGGGACTACTAAGAACATCGGAGATGAAGGTCCTAAGATCAATTACTGGAAAAACCCTCCGAGATCGTGTCCGCAACGTAGAAATAAGAAAAACCTGCAAAAAAGAGGATATCGTTCAGTGGAGTAGATCCAGAAGAAGATACTGGAGGGACCATGTAGCCCGAATGGATGGTGACATACTTGCATATACAGCCGCGGACACCGCCCACCTGGAAGACCGCCGAAGAGATGAAGGGACAGCTGGATCTCATCATCCGACGAAATATGATTTCTGTGTCACAGATTGTCAGATCTATTAAAAGAAGAAGAAGAAGAAGAATATAAAATAGTCCTTGAAATACATTACAAATATCACAGTTTAAAACGTTTTATTATAATGAAATGATTTTACTGAAATCTCTTGATGGAAGTTCATTTTAAATAATAATTAAATAAAACGATGTTTTTCAACTACGTCCACTTTTGTCTTTATTTAGACAGCGACCGGTTTCGCCAGGCTCGCTGGCATCGGCATCGCGAAACCGGTCGCTGTCTAAATAAAGACAAAAGTGGAAGTAGTTAAAAAACATCGTTTTATTTAACGTTTTATTAATTTACTCGTATTTTGTATATGTAACTATAATGGATTTAAAATTTGCCTAACAAAATTTATTTGGATTTTGAGCGTAGATTTTGTTTTGGAATTGTGCGATATTTATACGTAAAACGGTGGACAGGACAATAGTTAATGCGATCGAAATTCTATTTTTATTTTCACGATCCTTCGGAATGTTTCGGTGTTTAATGAGAAAAGCCCGAAGGAGCGTGAAAGAGTGTTCGAATCGTTGACATTTTTTAGATTCTCGCACTATTTGCTCTCTGCTCTCTCCAGCCCTCTAATACAATGAATTCTTTCTCATTTTGTACACCAACGTGCCGAAAAAAATATATCATCCCAAAAAGCATTTTTACGGAAGTATAAGACAATTTTCAACACGATTCTCAAAGTACTAAATATTACAGTTTTCTATTGTTTCTTAATGATAATGTACTAACTAACTAACTAACCATCCCGCCGTCTCCCCGAAGGGATAGGCAGAAAGTAATGGTTATCCGGATGGTTATCTTCGACAGCGTCAGCACAGACTGTTTTATCTCCCAACATGCAGAACCAACCTGCCTCTGGTGATGCCGGTGGGGAGAGCAATCAAACTGCTGAACATGATCGCTTCGGAGATCGATCGATACGTTCAGAAGACAAATACTCTTGACTTTGGAGAGTATTTTGTATTCCTAATGTCGAACCATCTCTCATGCGTTCCTGGTATTATATATTTATTATGTTTTACCTGTTCTCAATAGATGCCTTAAACTATAAAAAAAGGTTTGTTATGTCTTTTGATAAAATAAACTGATTTGATTTGATTTGAAAAATAATGGACTGCCACACTTTTCTTTCCTGACATATTTCTCTCGCTTTCTCAACATCCATACATCGTGTCATGCACGCGCGTCGATTTCTCTGACTCCTCACATGGCCGACATTCAATATTTGATTTATTTGATCGTGCCACGTTTTCCTCGGTCTTCTTCTATTTCTGGTTCCATTTACATCATTGACATATGATTTTTTTACCATTCTTTCTTCATTCATTCTTTTCATATGTTCAAACCATCTTAATGATCCTTTCATTATTTTGTTCATGACACCGTCATTCGCACCGCATTCACTTCTTATATTTTCATTCGACACTCTATCATACACAGAGTATCCGCATATTCGTCTAAGAGATCTCATTTCTACTGCATTTATTCTACTTTCATCCTTCTTTTGCCAGTTCCATGCTTCGCTTCCATACATAAGGGTCGGTAGAATGATGATGATGTAAAACTCCTAATTAAATAATGAATGCGAATTTATTACATTTTATGTATTATACCATTGTCATATATTTGACAACAACAACAACAAACCATCACGCCGTTTCCTCGTAACAGAAGGCAGAGAGAATGGACCGCCACACTACTCTATCCTGGCACACCTCTCCAGTTTCCTCCACATTCATAAAGCGAGTCATACACGCACGTCGATTCTTCCGACATCTAACATGCCCATTGAGCATTGCCTAACCTTTAAAATTTAATTAATTTAGTCATGCCATGTTTTCCTCGGTCTACCTTGACTCCGTACTCCATTAACATCATTAACGTATACTTTCTTAACCATTCTTGATCCATCCATGCGCTCCATACATCCGAACCAATGCAGCAATCCTTTCATAATTTTGTTCATAATACCTTCTTCCGCTCTATATTCCATTCTGTTTCAGCATTTGAGACTCTGTCCTACCGCATTTATTCTGCTCTCATCCTTCTTCTGCCAGTTTCATGCTTCGCTTCCATACATTAGGGTTGGGACCAGAACTCAATTGTGAACGGCCGTTTTCGCTTTCATTGATAAATTATTGTTTCCATTAACTATTTTTAAAGCTCCATTCACTTTGTTACCCGCACCAACCCTTCTTACGACGTCACTATCCGTTCGGCCATCCGCTCTGAACATGCTACCTAAATTCACAAAGTCACTCACCTGCTCCAAATTCTCTTCGTTCACACTTATGTTGCAAACTGTCATTTGCTCTTCCGTTTCAAAAACCATCACCTTTGACTTTCCGACATTCATCATAAATCATTTAACTTGCATATCTCATTCATTCTCGACACCAAGACTTGTTATTCGTCTTCACTATCCTTTGTCAAGTGTTTAATAATGCCATATTAAGATTTCTTACATAATTCCCAAAATTTATAATGAAACTTCTAGAAAACACATGATATGATTACCTTCTATATTCGCCATAGCTTTGTGTTGCGGATTTATTGAGCAATGTATATTTTTTGTAAACAATTCTATATTAAAAATTAAAATTAAATTTACACATACATACTGTGAACAAAGAAACCCTTCATCGATTTAGTTAATTATTGTACGTACAAAATAAATATTTAAACAAAATTTTCATGAATATGATCTGTATTCAGAGATATTTAAATGTTTTTTTATGAACGTTTCAAAACGTTTATGTTTATTTAATTAAACTTTTTTTAAACTAATTAACCATCACGCCGTATCCCCGGAAGGGTAGGCAAAGTTCTGTCCTGACACACCTCTCTAGATCCTAGATCCCTCCACATTCATACATTGTAACATGCACGTTCTTCGATTTTTCCGACTTCGAATGTGGCCGCCTTTCAGTATTTGATTAACTTCGTCATGCTATGCTTTCTTTGGTATTCCACGACTTCTCTTTCCACTCATTCTGCTTGTATACAATATTTAACCATTTTTCTCGCGTCCATTCATTCAATATGTCCAAAACATCTGTGGCATCCTTTTTTTAATTTGACTTACGAGTATGATGCAATCATCTGCCTTTCATTTTTTCCTTATTTCGTCGTTCAGTATTCTATCATATGTCGTTTTCCCGCACATTCTTCTCAGTGATCTCATTTCTACGGTTTTTATTCATTTTTTTACATTAAACTTAATACGTTTTTATTATAAAATAGTTTTCTCAACGAATCGAAACGAAACAATTATATAAAAAATACCTGAATTTGATACTTGTTTGATTATTTAGCGTCCAAATGAGTAGACAAAATGTTGTTCATTTGTTGTGTCTCATCTGTAAAAATTAATATATAAATAAAAATAAAAGTCTGAGTCTTCAATAATATCAAACTTTTACAAAATTGTAGTAAAAGATCCGATCTATAATTTTCTTTCCATCGAAGTCTCTACACAATGAAAAACTAACCTTATTCTTTTTTGATACCAACCTATATGTCTCATATGATTTATCAACCCAGGTCATCGCCTCCTCTAGAGAAATAGCCTACAATAAAATAGATTCCATCCTCAAGGGAATGCTTTCTGTAGATATTTTTGTATTATACAGGGTGAGACTTTTAACTCCCACATAAAACATTTTACGCCACAATAAATTGAGTATAAATGTTATTTTTAACAATCAATTGTATCTCAATAGAGACGAAAATGCAAATTGGAAACAGAAGATGGTTGATTGAGGTGTTTACAGGACTTATAACCTGTCATTGGTTGGGTTAAGCGCACGCTTTATGTAATACAACATTCCCCATTCCACCTTTTTTCTTATGACCACCATGTCTGACAAATTTTTGGAAGTTGTATATTTGTTAATCTGTAAGACCACTCTTTACATGGTAGTTTTTTCAATCTACACACTATCGCCATCTATGAAGATTGTATTTTTAAGCATTACCACACTTACGTCTAGACCCCTAGCCTCATCTCTACAACATTTATTTTGCTCTCACCCTTCTTCTGCCGGATCCATACTTCGCTTTCATACATTAGGGTTGGGACCAGAACTTCATTGTGAACGGCCATTTTCGCTTTCATTGATAAATTCTTGTTGTCAATAATTAATGCAACATTTAAACAAAATATGGTACATTACTCATAAATTTTTTATTTTTCATTTTTTCACAATTTATGCTTTTATTTTATTCGAAGTATGGCATTGAGAAAACGTTCGATTGCTATCATTATTGATATAAGAAATTTTCAATACCTTATTCAATTGATTGCACTTTTCTCAACCTCAATACAGTAAAGATTAGAGTGAACCCCTATTACTTTATCGGCGCTAGTAAATTACTTGTGATTTCATGGAATCTACGTTATTCATTGGTGTCCTTAAGCCTCAAAATTGCCTGATTTAATGGGTGTTAGTGTAACCACAAGCGTATATATTTTTCGTTGCAAAGAAATTAAGAAATTAAATCAATTAGAATATTTTTTTTGTTAATACATTCACAAAAAAAATATTGTAATCATATCTGGTCGAATTCTTTGGCATATAGATAGGAGTGATATCTCCAGGCAGCTTCTAACAATGCGCTAATGGCGATAGCCTTTCACATTGTGTTAATTAAGATGTTCTGCTAAATGATAAAATTAATCTCCATAGATGGCGTTAGTATGTGGATTATATAGAGTAATCTTAAAAAGATTAATATATGTAATCAAAATCTTCATAGATGGCATATTGAAACTGACATGTGAAATTAGGCATAGATTTATAACATACATACAACTTCCAAAAACATTGTCTTACATGGTCATAAAGAAAAAGGTGGAATGGGGAATGTTATAATTACATAAAGCGTGCGCTTAACCCAACCAATGACAGGTTATAAGTCCTGTAAGCACCTTGATCAACCATATTCAGTTTCCAATTTGCATCTTCGTCTCTATTGAGATACAATTAAATCATAAATCAATTAGATTCATATACCTCTTCTATATTCACCATTACTGATACATTGAACAGTTTGTTTTTCTTTGTAACACAACACGTTAATTAAAATATAAATTAAATTATAAATTAAAACTAAAATGTTTCGGGACACATAATTCCTTCACCATTGTAGTTGTGGTACATATCATATATACAAAATAAATATTTAAGCAAAAATTTCATGAATGTGGTCAGTTTTGACGGATGCCTAAATGAATTTTAACATCAGTCAAAACTGACCACATTCTTGAAAATTTTGTAAATAAATGATTATTTTGTATATGTACTACGTAACTACACTGATGCTATGTCCATTTACATGTTTGTTTTGATTTTTTTTTTTAAATTTTATTTCTATTTTAAAGATTTTTTTTTTTAAAGATTAATCTATTTTTAAATAATGTTTTATTATTTTATACCAATGAGTTTAAAATGTCTAACCACACAGTGAGTGCTTCATATGATGATAATTAACGCCCTATAAAGCATTTTCAGTGACAAAATTAGTCAATACATTAATAAAAATACTTGATTATATTAATTGTTTCTTGAACAATGACGTAAAAACTAACTAAAAAACTAACTAACCATCACACCGTCTCCCCAAATGGGTAGGCAGAAAGCATGGACTGACACACTTTTTTTTCCTGACATATTTCTTTCGCTTCCTCAACATTCATACATCGTGTATTGCGCGCGCGTCGATTTCTGCCTGCCGCCTTAACCTCGTCCTGCAGGGTTCTCCTCCAGGTGGCTCTTGGTCTGCCTCGCTTTCTCTTTTCCCCCATAGGAGACCAGTCTAGTGCACCCTGAGCGAAGCAGGCTGAGTTCCGTCTCAGAGTGTGACCGATCCACTGCCATTTGCGTCTAGCGACTTGTTCTCTAATTGGCTTTTCGCCTGCCATTTCGGCATTTGACACTGTTTGGGGCCAATAGAGAGATACTTGGTATACAACCACTTTATTTGAGAGGATGAGGGCCTACCGGTTTCACTCTATGCGAGCTTCCTCAGGGCTTTACACATATAATACATACATAACTAAAAAACTAACTAACCATCACGCCGTCTCCCCGAAAGGGTAAGCAGAAAGAATGGACTGCCACACTTTTGACATATTTCTCTCGCTTCCTCAACATTCATGCACGCGCATCAATTTCTCTGACTCCTCACATGGCCGATATTCAATATTTGATTTATTTGATCGTGCCACGTTTTCCTCGGTTTTCCTTTATTTTTGGTTCCATTTACATCGTTAACGTATATATTTTTACCATTCTTTCTTCATTCATTCATTCCATATGTCCAAACCATCAATGATCCTTTCATTATTTTGTTCATAACACCATCATTCGCACCGCATTCCTTTCTTATATTTTCATTCGACACTCTATCATACACAGAGTATCGACACATTCGTTTAAGATATCTCATTTCTACTGCATTTATTCTACTTTCATCCTTCTTTTGCCAGTTCCATGCTTCGCTTCCATACGCAAGGGTCGGTAGAAGAACACCATTGTGCACTGCCATTCTAGCTTTTTTGGATAGGTTTTTGTTTGCGTTGACAAATTAAGTGCACCATTCACTTTGTTGCCTGTCCCAACCCTTCTTTCAATATCCCTCTCCGGTCGCCCATCTTTTGTAAACATACTACCTAAATTCACGAACTCATCTACTTCCTTCAAATTTTCACCGTTCACGCTAATGTTGCAGACTGCCATAATTTCTTTTTTTTCAAAAATCATTGCCTTAGACTTATTAACATTTATCATCAGATCACCAGGACTTGTAATTCATGCTCGTTGTCTGCAAGTAGGACAGCGTTATCCGCATACAAAAGACACTCCGCTCATTTTGGCACCTACATCCAACCATTTCAGCTCTTTCATACACTTGTACATATATAAATTAAATAACCACGGGGACATTACGCAACCCTGCTTGACACCTTTATTGATATCAAACCAGGTTATAAGATAACTAATTCACTCTGACACTAGCAGTGCTTTCCGTGTATAGCGACTTAATTGCCGTGATCAGTTTTGTATTTATTCCATATTTTGACAATATTTTCCACAATTCTATTTCATTAACGTAATTATATGCTTTTTTCAAATCGACAAACGCCCAGAAAAGTTTGCGGTTTTTGGCCAGAAACTTCTCTGTCAATGTATGAAGTCCAAAAATTTGATCCATACATCCTCTGCCATTCATAAAGACACCTTGCACATGCCAAACCTTGTCACACGTCAATTTTCTTACACTTTCTATTAAAATTCTGTCATAGAATTTACCAACGACACTCAAAAGACTAATAGCTCGTGGTTTCCACATTCCATACGCGATCCTTTTCATAATTACTTCATAATTACTGCTCACCTCCAAGAAAACGTGTCACGATCAAATAAATAAAATATTAAATGTCGGCCACGTGACGAGTCGTAGATATCAATGTACGTGCATGCCACGATGTATAAATGTTGAGGAAGCGATAGAAATCTGTCAGGAAAGAAAGGTGTCGCAGTCTATTATTTCTGCCTATTTTGTTTACACCACATAATTTTTTTTCGAGAAAGACACATTTCATCCTTCTTAAACAACTTTTTTATAAACTAAACAATAAATCATCACTCCATCTCCCCGAAGAGTTAGGCAGAAAGAATGGACCAAGACATTGTTCTTTTCTGACATACTCCACTCGTTTCCTTAACATTCATACATCGTGTCATGCATGCTACTTTTTTTTCGCCTATAAAAGTGTGGCAGTCTATTCACTTTACCCACCCTGGGAGACGGCGGGTTGGTTAGGTTAGGTTAGGTTAGGTTAGATAGTAATTTTTGTATTTGGATTAATGAGTATTATGAGGTTATATTTGAAAAAATCAAACAAAATATAATTTATTAATAACATTTTATTTTACCATATATAAATTTATTTTACACATATACTAGTTAAATCGTATAATAATTTTATAATTTTGGCACCCTGTCTAAAATATTTCTACTTTTACTTAATGTAAAGAATAATATTTTGGCATATTTGTCATAAGTTTTTTAAACGTATTTTAATTAATATTTCTACAATCTCCTTATTTAAATATAATAAAAAAAGAAAGAAATAATTATAATACAACAATAACAGTAGAAAAAAAATACGGTGTTCAAATTCCATTTTCATCATCTCTTAATTAAATCATAATAAAAAATAATTGGAATAGTTTAAACCCTGTTAAACACTATTTTTTTTATTTCATAATAGCTTATCATATACATATTTAAAAATTGAAAATTTTTGGAGGTAGGTACCTGCCCAATAAACATTATAATTAAATTTATTTTTTAAATGTGTATTATGTACATTTGTATAATATATAAAATTATTTTAAAATACACTTTTATGACGGTTTTTATAAGCATATAATGAAATCATATATTGCTCTATATTCGCTTTCACTTTGGTTGTGGAAAAACATTTGAATGAATGAAATTTTTCTTAGTGTTTTCACTACACTTTAGAACATTGGTTTCCCAACTTTTCTCTGCCACCGCCCCCTTTACAAGAAAAAAGAAATGTTCAACGCCCCCCTCCCATTAAAGTTATTTCAAATATTTAGTAGCACATATTACAATTTTAAAATATTATTGAATCTTTATATATATGAAAACGATAAATGATAGAATACCGAACGAAGAAATGAGAATTAAATGTAAGGCGGATAATTGCATCAAAAGTAAAATTAAAAAAAGGATCCCTGAGATGGTTTACACACATGGAACGAATGAACGAGAGAATAATGGTTAAAATATTGTATTCAAGCAGTGTGAGCGGGAAGAGAAGTCGTGGAAGACCAAGGAGAGCACGGCAAACCAAACTAATCAAATACTTAAAGGCGGCCATATTTGAAGTCGGCAAAATGCATGTTACGATGTATGAATGTGGAGGAAGCGAGAGAGGTATGTAAATTTTAAGGTTTAATTTGCTTTATTATTGACTATATTTTCTGCCCACGCCCTCTATTTTTTCTGGGTCTTCCCCACCCCTTTGAAGGTCTCAAACGCCCACAAGGGGGCGTTATTGCCCACTTTGAGAACCTAGACTTTAGAAGAAGACTCGGTCCTTCTTTAACGCACATATTTTAACAATAAATTAAAGCAGAATCGTAAGTTTTATACTAAAAAGTGTGGGGTGGAGTTTCTTTCTTCAGAGAAACGATGGGGTGATTTTCAAGTTAGTTTGCAATTAATGTACATAAATGACGAGTTGTGAATCATTTGCATTTTTGAATATTTGATTTAAAAAAAAGCTCTCGAATAGTATTAAATGATCTTAAGATTTGTTTTTTACAGTTTAAATGTTTCACCTTATCAAGTTGCTTTTAATACATCATATGTTTACACTTAATTAAACACTTTTTGTACTAGGTATACAACCACTTTATTTGTGAGAATGAGGGCCTTACGGTTTTGCTCTATGCGAGCTTCCTCACGGCTTTACACATACTAATGTATGGTGAAAGAATGGTAAAAAGATTATATGATTATGATGTAAATGGAACCAGAAACAGAGGAAGACCCAGGACAACGTGGCACGCTCAAATAAATAAATAAATGAATATCGGCCATGTGAGGAGTCAGAGAAATTGACGCGCGTGCATGACACGATGTATGAATGTTGAGGAAGCGAGAGAAATATGTCAAAAAGGTGTGACAGTCCATTCTTTCTGCCTACCCCTTCGGGGAGACGGCGTGATGGTTAGTAAGTTTTTTAGTTATGTATGTATGTGTAAAGGAAGCTCGCATAGAGCGAAACCGGTAGGCCCTCATCCACTCAAATAAAGTGGTTGTATACCAAGTATCTCTCTATTGGCCCCAAACAGTGTCAAATGCCGCTCTCTGGACTATGGCAGGCAAAAAGCCAATTAGAGAACAAGTCGCTAGACGCAAATGGCAGTGGATCGGTCACACTCAGAGACGGAACCCAGCCTGCATCGCTCAGGGTGCACTAGACTGGTCCCCTATGGGGGGAAAGAGAAAGCGAGGCAGACCAAGAGCCACCTGGAGAAGAACCCTGCGGGACGAGGTTAAGGCGGCAGGCCTCTCTTGGAATGATGTTAGGCATCAGGAATGCGATAGAGTCGGGTGGAAAAGGTTCCTTGAGGCCCAATGCACCAAGGAGGTGTGACAGGACAACAAGAAGAAGAAGATACCAAGTACAAAAAGTGTTTAATTAAGTGTTGAATATATCCAACCACCAAGTACTTAATGGATTCATATAAAGAAAAATCATATGTTAAAATTAATATATGAGAACTGACAGTAAAATCAAACGTTTCAAAATTGTTGTAAGACCGATATAGACATATAGCATTGATACCAGAGAGGATACCACAAGAACGAAGGCTAAGGCGGGTGGTAGAGATGCGGACGCTGAGTTGAGTGAGAAACACGGCTATCCGCGAAATCTTCAAGAAAACTAACTAACTAACTAACCATCACGCCGTCTCCCCGGAGGGGTAGGCAGAAAGAATGGAACGCCACACTGTTCTGTCCTGACATACGTCTTTCGCTTCCTCTACATTCATACATCTTGTCGATTTTTCCGACTCCTCACGTGACCGACATTCAATATTTGATTGATTTGATCGTGCCACGTTTTCCTCGGCCTTCCTCTATTTCTAGCTCCGTTCACGCCGTTTACATATATCTTCTTTACCATTCTGTCTTCACTCATTCTTTCTATGTGTCCAAACCATCTTAATGACCCTTTCTTTATTTTGTTCATAACGCTTTCATTCGCACCACATTCACTTCTTATACTTGCATTTGTCACTCTATCATATACAGATTTGCCACACATTCGTCTTAGAGATCTCATTTCTACTGCATTTATTCTACTTTCATCCTTCTTTTGCCAGTTCCATGCTCCACTTCCATACATAGGGGCGGCACAAGAACACCATTGTGCACTGTCATCTTCAATGCGGGAGATATTGTCAGATGGGTCAGACAACGCAGAAGACACTGGCTTGCGCACGTGCAAAGGATGGACACCTCCAAAAACACACGTTGTGATGCATCAGATTTCTGTTGGGTACTATCCACCCCCCCCCCCCCCGGGAGACCAGCAAATAGATGAAGGGGTAGTTGTGAGTAAATTATTCAAGAGAGGACAGCCTAATAACAATAACAGACCAAGGGTCTAAAACAGAAAACTAACTAACCATCACGCCATTTCCGTGGTAGGTAGAGAGGCTGGAGAGAGGATGGAGATGCCACAATGCTCTGTACTGGCATACCTCTCGGGCTTCCTCTACATTCATACATCGTACCATGCACGCACGTCGATTATTCCAACTTCGAATGTGGCCGCCATTTAGTATTTGATTAATTTGGTCACGCTGCTTGTGTACAACTTTTAACCATTCTACTCTCATCCATTTGTTTTATATGTCCAAACCATCTCAGGGATCCTTTTTAATTTTATCCATGATGCAGTCATCTGCCTTATATTTATTTCTTATTTCATCGTTCGGTATTCTATCATACATCGTTTTCCCGCACAAACTTCTTAGTGATCTCATTTCTACGGCGTTTATCCTTCTTTTGCTAGCTCCAAACTTCACTTCCATACATGAGGGTTGGCACTGGAACTCCATTGTGTACTGCCATCTTTGCTTCCGTGGATATATTTCTATTTGCAGTTATGACTTTGAGTACGTCATTTATTTTATTCCCAGCATCAATCCTTCTTTCGATGTCTTTCTCCATTTTTCTGTCTTTCTCATTCGGTAATTTGCTCCAATTTCTCGCCCATTGCACTTATATCACAAATCGTCATACATTCTTTTTTCTCGAAAACCATTACTTTAGATTTAGACACATTCGTCACCAGGTCACTCTTTTTGCATGCCTCATAAATTCTTGACACTGAGGCTTGCAAATTTTCTCTACTGTCAGGGATTAACACAGAAAAAAAATAGGAGAGAGAAAAAAATAGAAAAAGAGGAGAAGAGGCTCTAAAAGAGGAGACCTTATAAGGGCGTCATTAAAATATCTCTTTGAAAATATGAATTTTAATATATTGAATTTGATACAGAATTGCATACAAGCGCTTACAAATATTAAGTAACAAAAAATAATAATGTAAGTTTTTTGAGTAAACTAAACACATTCGTTATAGTTATTGATTATTATGTTCGATGCTTTAACCCTTTAATATTTTTTGACTGTTACACGACAGTATTATTTATTTAGATCCTGATATTACATATATATTTTCGTCCTTTTCAATACTTTCTCTAAGGACAAATATTAAGGGTCTACAGGGTGTTCATAATGCGACATTTAAAAATATTTAATTGTTAGTTTATTACCGTGTCTAACAGTACACAACACCGGTACTTTATGTGAAATAATAAATAATCATAATTGTATTTTAAAATTGTACTATTTCAAATTCTTCGTGTGACGAGTTTCATCTCCCCGAGATCAGAGCCTTCCATACTGTGTGAAGATGGTCTCCAAAGATGATGGAGCAGCACGCAAGAATTACAAAATAGTTGCTCCCAATGAAGTTAGCTGAAAAGAAAGAAAAAAATTAAGCACTGCACATAATAAATAAGTTTATTCCTTTTTATATATATTTCTTTGTGGCATAAGCTCCGAAACTTTTTTGTACGTAGACCCCTTGCCGATTTTTTCTGTTTAGTGTAAACCTTCACCTTATATTGACGTTTTTTACAAATTCATCTATAGATATATATATTTTTTTACGTATGCAAGAGGTCGCTTGAACCTAATTACTGTATTCAAGTTGTTTTTAAGCTCATAAATTGATTCTCGTGACATGTGATAGGTAGCTAATCTATCGCCATTTTATTGTCACGAGAATTCTACACCAGACAAAAGACAGTGTGACAATCACACTGCCATCGCCGGGGATCGAACCCGGTACCTTCGGTATGGCAGTCGGAGCTATTACCACTCTGCCATGAAGGCCGTCGTTTTTGAAGCTGACACAGAGCTACTCGCATTGATAGGGTTCACTGCAGAATATAAATCATTTAATTAAAATATTATACATGTTAAGTTTTACAGTTACACATTTTTTAATTAAAACCATAATGCAAATCCAAAATTTTTTATATTACAAAAAAATCGATTCTTACATTATAAAACGACAATTTTATGCAATATTAATATAATATTAGCCAATTTATGAATATTAAAAGAAAGTATTATAAGTGAATGCGTTGCGAATGATGGTGTTATGAACAAAATAATGAAAGGATCATTAAGATGGTTTGGACACATGGAAAGAATGAATGAAGAAAGAATGGTAAAAAAGTATATGCTAACGATGTAAACGGTTCTAGAAATAGAGGAAGACGGAGAAAAATGTGGCACGATTATATAAATCAAATATTGAATGTCGGCCACGTGAGAAGTCAGAGAAATTGACGCGCGTGCATGACACGATGCATGAATGTTGAGAAAGTGAGATAATATGTCAGGAAAGAAACGCGTGGCAGTCCATTATTTCAGCTTACCCATTCGGAGAGACGGCGTGATGGTTAGGTAAGTACTTCTGTAGGAACTTTCTCTGAGGTGGATTATTATATTTAAGGGAAGCCACAAGTTTGGTGTCAGCCTGGCTTAATGGGATTCCATTCTAGTGGACCCCATTTACATTTCATGTACCCCAATTTTTGTTTTCATTGACGTGGATCTCTTGCAGGCCAAAATCGACCCCCGAAGGTTGACAAAAACCACTTTGGGAATGACTGATATAAGATAACAAATAAGGTTTATGATTCATATATAAACGTTAAATAATGCCAATTACATCATTCCACTTGTATAAATGAATGAAGAATTAACAGTTAATAATATTAAGTAACCGAAATCAAAGTTATGATTATTTATAATAAATGTAAAATAACATTTTGAAGAGTTTAAAATAAAAATGAAATAAAAAATGTAAAGTTACATTTTTTTGTCAATTACACTATGGTCCCTTCGATTTTATTTTATTTTATTAAGCTCATTCAGATAAATAAAAATATTGATTTTACTAAAGTACTTATTGTAACTGTCGCAAATGCGTTACATTGCTGTGCTTTGAATGTAGTTCGTGCGATAAGCAGGAAGGTAGAAAACTAAGCTCGCGGTGTGTTTTACACGAAACATAGAGATATCACTCAATTTAACTATTTGCACTCACTATATGGAATATCTAGCCAGTGGAATCTTGGAATTGGTGAATATACGTAAGAAGTGGTATTTACCTTTTTGACATAATGGAACCCCTCACTACTTAGAAAGTACAGGGTATTATATGAAATACTTAGGAAATTGAAAATAGCTTTGTTTTATCCGCTAATTATTAAAAAAAAAACACGACATGTTTCGGAGGATACCTCCATCTTCAGGTGTAAAAATATAATAAAAACTAAACAACCAAAGACTAAAATATAAACGCCTTTAAAATTAGATACAATAATTCAAATTTAAAAATTATCCTGGTCTATTTGTTATAAGTTCTAATATTTTTTTGAACAGTAAGAACTAATAAATAATATTAAATAATAATAATACATGACGATAATATAAAAAAATGTAACAAATTGAAATTCGGAAAAAACATAAAACAATGATTAATTTGCATTTGATTGGGAATGGTAGCTTGGGAGATATAATGTAGACAAGGTATTTAGAGAAAAAGGAGTAAAAGGAGGAATCTGATTAGTAATTATGTTTTCAAAACATGTCGTGTTTTTAAATATTTTTTAAATAATTAGTGGATAAAACAAAGTTATTTTCCATTTCCTAAGAATGGAATTCCACAGTGTTAATGCCTTAGGGTCCTATGTTATATGATACTCACTAGAGCACGTAAATATAAGTTTACTGGTTTTCTTTATATAATAACAATGAATACATACCTGCGGAACTCTGACCCATAACCAACGCAGTATTCGGTGTCTCCTCTCTAATACTGGAAACTTCACTGCTCGCTTTATACACGTCATAAATGGTGGCTTCGCATCTGACCTTTAACACGGAGTTAAATCCTGGCGGCATCCTGACTCGTGTGACCTTCAAGGGGATAGCAGTGACCCTGATCGGATAATCCCTAAAAGTTTGATCAATTCTTGATCCATCATGCAATTCATCACGGAATCCCGCCTCGTCCTTTCTGACTTCGTTGTTATAAGATCCAGTGAAATGATCTGCTGCGAATTTCTGATCCTGCAGGCGAGATTGCGGTGGAGAGTATGCCGTATAAACTGTTATTTCTGGGTTTTGGATTGGGATTTTCAACTGCGATGAACTGGTCTCTCGCTGGCTTCCTCCGACTTGGTATTTGGGCAGTTGGACTTCTTCTTCTGTGGCTATTTCTATCACGCTGAAAGAAGAACTCGCTTCCCAGAGATCAGGATCCAATGGAAGAGTTGTGGTATGGGTTTGGTAGACCTGTTAATAATAAATAATATTTGATGGATTAATAACATCTTGAATAATTATGTAACTTACTAACTAACTAACCATCACGCCGTCTCCCCGAAGGGGTAGGCGGAAAGAATGGACTGCCACACTTTTCTTTCCTGACATATTTCTCTCGCTTCCACAACATTGTCGTGTCATGCACGCGCATCGATTTCTCTGACTCCTCACATGGCCGACATTCAATATTTGATTTCTTTGATCGTGACACGTTTTCCTCGGTCTTCCTCTATTTCTGGTTCCATTTACATCATAAATATTACATATAATTTTTTTAACCATTTTTTCTTCATTCATTCTTTCCATATGTACAAACCATCTTAATAATCCTTTCATTATTTTGTTCATGACACCATCATTCGCACCGTTCTCACTTCTTATATTTTCATTCGACACTCTATCATACACAGAGTATCCACACATTCGTCTAAGAGATCTCATTTCTACTGCATTTATTCTTCTTTCATCCTTCTTTTGCCAGTTCCATGCTTCGCTTCCATATATAAGGGAGTTTTGCATAAGTCATAGTTATGTAAAACTCCATATTCAATAATAATTACTTATGAAAACATTCATGGTAATGATATGTTTCGCCTTTCTAAAGCATTATCAAATGTGATTTTGATAATGCCATAAAAAGTGAAACATGTCATTTCTAGAAAACAGACGATTGCATTGTTATTTATTATTCAATATAGATAGGAAGAGGAGACGAACACTTGAAGAGTTGAAAATAGATTTTCAATCGCTCATTCGACATATTGCAGAATATTAACAATTAATAAACGACATTTTTGATATACCAAACATAATTAAAAAATGATTCTAATACAAAAGACAGTAGTAAAAAAAAATACATATATTGCTGTTTGTAATAACACATTTTGCAAATAATAAGGATGAGATTATGATAAAAATGTAAAGATTTTATAAAAAAATAAGATTTTATAAAAATAATTCAAATGACACATATAGTTCTTTTAGATGGTGCTCATGTTGTCAGTTGGACGATCCGGACTTTTGTGTTTATTTAATTAATATTCCACGTATCCACCGTTCTTTTAAATAACTGTAAATAGGCACTTAAAACATCATTGCGCATGAATAATTAATGTTATTTTTATTTTGTTATTTTATATTATATTATTTGTTTTACATTTATTTTGCGGAAGTTGGACGATCGAAGTGAGCGCGCGAGATGCCTATTGGTGACGATAAGGTTCGCAGCCCATCACACCGCGTCTCCCGTGGGGGCGAAAAGGTAAGGATAGAGTGCCGCATCGGTTAAAGTGTGGCAGTCCATTCTTTATGCCTACCCCTTCGGAGAGACGTGGTGATGGTTAGATAGTTAGATAAATATTAATTCTATATGAATTAATATTTATCCAACTATCTAACCGAACTTTTTTTTAATATAAAAAAGACTAACATCAAGGATTTACATCAATGATATTAGAATTTATCTAACAATCTTCAATGTGAGCAGAAAATAGCTCATTATTATGAAGAAGGAATCTGGTCGTATCCAGGCTTGAACCCATGTCCTCTGGATCAGGATCCAAGCGTTCTATCCCCTAGACCACCACCTGATTAAACTCAAAACACAACCGGTGGAAGCAGAGTTCTTCATTCGAATTTGTTTATGTACGTAAATAGGTTAGCTCTTGCCATCCATCGTGCTTGATGCATTGGGCCAAGAGACCTGATTTTTATTTTATTTTCATTGTCTCCACCCAGAAATGCAATAGCGAGCTCAATGAGTTTGCTATAATTATCTAATACCATCGATTATAAAGCCTCCTGTATTCGATGCTGTCGAGTCACAGCACATTATTTGTACCTTCATTCAAGTTCCAATCATGAAGTGCGTTTGATACTGCTTTCGTTTGATCTTTGCCGGAAGAGCTGTCTAACTTCGGCACCGCAAGAAGTTGTTCCTTCTCGTCATATGAAATAATAATTGGCAGGCGTTCTTCTTTAGAACTTCTAACGTCCAAACCAGGTAACAATTTTCCATCCCAATGACTAGTAACTTCTTTTGGCAAGTTATTCTGAAAATCGGATTTAATGGCTCCCACTCTATCTTTTCCCATTTGTGTTCGAATGCGTTGAATAAAAAAAATTTTGATCGGGTAATCGTCAGAACTAAGACCAAGTGCTTCTTCTACAGACTGAATTATATAAACAACAATACATCTGTCTAAAGATGCAACTAATTTAGATGTGATAAAAAAAAATCTTCCTCTTCTTGTCGACGTAGCTAAAGAACCAATAGATTGAGATGTGGAATGCAGAGGTTCTTCCAAGCTTTCTTCAGAGTTTGTAGATTGTTCTTACATATCTTCATGCGTATCAAAGCTCTGTAAAGTAGCAGATTCCAATTTGCTTAAGTTTGCATTTGGTTAAGCAATGCCAAAGGCATTTGCTTAATCTATTTTTATCTTCTGCGAGTTTTTTCAGTCTGGCCCTTTCTTCAATTTCAGCCAACTTTTTTTCAACACCCTCTAAGCATCCCGGATGCCCTAGTTCTCTTTGCTTTTGCAATAATATGTTATCTTCTTCGACTTTTATTATTTCAAGAGCGTGTGCGATATCGAATAAATTATCTAATTCAAGTTGAATGTTCTCCTCGCGGCGCCTATGTAAATCCTGAATCTTTTTGATATTTTTTGCAGTTCTCAGTTCCATTCAAATTAACTTCACGTATGTTGAAAAATAGAACTGCGAGAACTTGACATTTAGATAGTAGTTTACACCTGTTATTTGGTGATTTACTTCACCAATCAAGAAAATACTTTTTCATTAATTCCACTGACATCTTTGAAATTTAAAACCGTGCTTACTACCCGATAAGCCGAGACCAAGTGATAATATCAAAGAGAACTCGCCTCTCCTGTGACGCAACTTGTATGGACATCACAGCGCGCGAGTCGGCATGGATAACACTGTTCCGAATAAGGAAAAAAAATGTTTTCGGATGATTTAGGCTCAAATTAATAAAACAACAGCCTATGCATCGTAAAATTAAAACTTTGAAAAATAAGGGATACCCTAATAATAAGGGCATAAGTTTATAGCAGTATCACCAGTCTGTCGATGCCAGCTAGCCTGGAGAAACCAGACGCTGTCGAAATAAAGACAATAAGTGAAAATAGTTTTATTTAATTATTATTTAAATTTGAATTCAAATAATACTTTCAAAGTTTCTTAGGATCCAAGACATATAATAATGAGAATTTTCATTAGGTACTATTTGTATCTGAGTCAAATATAAATTAAACTTCAACTAGATTCCGGAGTTAGCAGATGATATCAAAAACCATTTAAAGTAAGGAATAATAAACGCCGCGTATCTGCATTCTCCCTTTGTTGGAAATTAGTTTTAAAACTTTAGCTGTGTGAAGGTTCAAGGTTGTTAACCCACGTTAAAAGTTCATATAATGGGCTACGGAGCCTGGAATATGAGAATAATTTAGTATGTGTCTATAAAATTATTTATGTCTATTTTCCTAAGAATTTGAATAATTCATATACCGTTCGTTTATATGGGTGTTTTGAGAAAGGATTTATATTATCTGTAAAGTTGATAACATTTAATTTTAGAAGTTTTGCGTTCATTTGTTAACTCTTTGGTGTAATTTATTGTTTCTTGAACAATGATGTAAAACTCCATATTAAATCTTTAATACGAATGAAAACGTCTGTCTTCTAGAAGATTTATTAGAATTAACGGGTTTGACACGTTTCACCTGTCGTAGGCATTATCAAATGTATAATGTGCATTTAATAATGCCTTAGATAGGACACAATAATTCTAATTAAACTTCTAGAAAAAAAACGTTTTCATTTGTATTCTTTGGTGTTAATTTAATCCATGCGATTTAACGATTCAATGGATATGTTATTATTTCTATTTATTATTTTCCTGTCTATATAATAATTCTTCTTCTTAATATAAATCTTGCGAGTCTTTAGATAGGATATCAAATTTTGTCCTGTGATAAAGACGTCCAGCTTTCTCTCAATCTTTTTGATTATCATCGTCGACGGCATTCTGAAGTCTCGTGCATCACGATCTTGGGAAGCTTTGCTGGGTCCATTTTCTCGATGTGGAATCATCACCCTACACAATTGTCTTTTCTGCTTACTCCTTCTCACTATGTCATCAATTTTGCAGGATATCCGAATCTCTTCGTTTCGTATCCTATCTCTAAGGGTTCTGCGAATTATGCAGATTTGCCCACAAAAGGTAGCAAATTATCGTTATAATTGTTTTTATGATTGACTAATCTGTCGATGCCAGGGAGCCTGGCAAAACTGGACGCTGTCAACATAAATACAAAATTGGAAGTAGTTAAAATATCGTTTTATTTATTATTCTCCTTCAAGTGCCCTGTCGGGTCCCCCCAACGTTGGCGATCATCTCGGCGAACCTGTCCCTGTCCTGCGCTGCTCGAAACAGCTCCTCCATACTTCGGATGTCGGTCCACTCCCTCACGTTTCGCAGCCAGGACATTTGTCTCCTTCCGGGCCATCGGCGTCCCTCAATTTTCCCCTCCAATAAGAGTTGGAGAAGGTGGTACTTTTCCCCACGCAGTATATGACCCAGATGTGAGATCTTTCGAACCTTGATAGTTGATAATAGTTCCCTGTTAACTCTAGCTCGCCTCAGGACTTCGGTATTGGTGACCATGTCTGTCCAGGGAACTCTGAGCATTTCAAATGCTTCTAGTCTGTTCGTTGAGTTAACTGTCAAGGTCCACGTTTCACATCCGTACAATAAAACAGACCACACAAAGCATTAGATCATTCTCTGTCGGAGTTTCAAATTATTTAATTATTATATAAATTGAACTTCCATCTAGAGATTTCAGTAAAATTATTTGATTATCTTTAAACATTAATGATATTTTTTAAACGTTAATCTCTGGCCCCTCGGCCTGGAAAGGTCTCCCCGCAGACTTAAAGTGCATTGAAAACCCTTCAGAGTTTAGATCGAGGCTCAAAACGCACCTGTTTAAACTGCCCTATCTTCATGCAAATGTTGATCGACTGCATCAGGTGCAGCCCCAAGACTAAAATGTTTTATTTTTAATCAAAAATATTTATTTTTAACAAAATGTTTGTTTTTAGCAAAATGTTTATTTTAACTAAATGTTTTTTTAACAAAATGTTTATTAATAGCAAAAATGTTTATTTTTAACTAAATGTTTATTTTTAACTTAATATTTATTTATAACAAAATGTTTATTTTAAAGAAAAATGTTTATCTTTAACTATTTCATAAAATGGAGCTACAAACGCCCTTGAGATGATTAATTCATAAAAATGGCGTTCTAGAAATCATCAATTTTTTTTATTATAATTAAAAGAGTATCATTTCGTGGGGATGAATATATGAGTATAATATTTTTTACAAATATAAAAATTATCAACACTCTAAAGTGAAAAAATCAACGCTCTTTTGAAAAAAAATCACAGTGTTTTAAGCTGATGTTATGCCTGCCTATGGTGAGATTTAATTCGTAAAATTTTAATAATAATAATAATAAAAATTAACAAACCATTCCATCATCCAAATACCACGTGATGTTGGCTGCAGGGTAGCTGGATGGCGAGGAGCAATTAGCCCTGATGCTGTCCCCAGCGGAATACCTCTGTCTGTCCACTGAGAGGATTGGCGGGTATTCTGGAACATCTAAAAATGGAATTAAAAAAATATATTTCAAAACAATCAAGTAGGGAAATACTTTTATATGTTCGTATAAAGTTGAACTACACACATAACCCATTAAAAATTGTGCTTGCTCTTGGTTAATAATAATAATAATAATAATAATAATCATAACAAATAATAATAATAAAATTTTATGTTGTTATTTTATTTTATATTATTGTATTTTATATTATTTGTATTAGATTTGTTTTGTGGGTGTTGGACGAACGAAGTGTGCGCGGGAGATGCCTATTGGTGGTGATGAGGTTCGCAACCCATCACACCGCATCTCCCGCGGGGCGAAAAGAGAAGGATGGTGTGCCGCATCAGTAAAATTGTGACACTCCATTCTTTCTGCCTATCCTTTCGGGGAGACGGCGTGATGGTTAGTTAGTTAGTTTATAAAAATAATTATAATTATTGTTAAGTCTGAATCATAAACATAACCGTTCAAAAATTGTACATGCTGAGATAATTCTAAAAATAATAATAATAATAATAATAATAATAATAAAATAAAAATTAAATATAAATATTTATTGTTTCTTGAACAATGGTGTAAAACTCCATATTAACTAATTAATACGAATGAAAATGTCAGTTTTCTAAAAGTTTTATTATATTTTATGGGAATGACATGTTTCGCCCTTCTAAGGCATTATCAAATGTTCTTATTAAAACTTCTAGAAAACTGACGTTTTCATGTTCATTATCAAAACTTCTAGAAAACCGACGTTTTCGTTCATATTAATTTAAAAAAATATATAATAATAATCACGATTATTTTTTTTAAGGTTATAATGCATTTGTTAAATAAAGTTTAAGGTTACAACGTAAACGTTACAATGAACAGTTAAAGACCCCGAAAAAATGGGACGATTCGGAGGAATCGACGTGGGTGCATGACACGATCAATGAAGTTGAGGAATCGAGAGTTGTATGTCAGAAAAGAGTGTGGCGTTGCGTTATTTCTGCCAACCCTTCGAAGAGACGGTGTGATGGATAATTAATTAATTAGTTATAATAATAATAAAACAAATGATTATACAATAATAAAAATATTTCATTTGCTGATTTAAAAATCGTCAATTTTATTTTAGGAGGTACCTGCATTTTGCTTGGGAGCATTTAATCTTTTCTGAGCCACCGCCCCCTTTACAAGAAAAATAAGCATTCAAGGCCCCCCTCCCATAAAACTTATTCTAAATATTTAGAAACACAGAGTTGAATTTTCAAATATTATTAAATCTTTTAAGTATCTGAAAACGACATATGGTAGAATACCGAACGAAGAAATTTAAGGCAGATGATTTCATCATAAGTAAAATCTGCTCACGCTCTCAATTTTTTCAAGGTCCTTCTACTTCCGGTTCGAAAGTCTCAAACGCCACGATCGTACAACTTTAAGCATCGGTACTTATAAAAACTACATTTTATTAACAATTAATAATATAAAAAACCACAAATTAAAAAAAAACAAAAACCTTGAAAACATCGGTACTTACAACAACTTTAAACATCGGTACTTATAAAACAACATTTTATGAACAATTAATAATGTATAAAAAAAAAGAAAAATACAAAAAACCTTTAAAAAATCGGTACTTACAACAACTTTAAACATCGGTACTTATAAAACTACATTTTGTAAACACTTAATAATATTAAAAAAACATAAATGAAAAAAAAAACATCAAAAACCTTAAACATCGGTAATAAATACAAATAGTTTCAGAAAAAAATTAAAGCAACTGTGAAATTCCATAATGATGAATTTTTTTCTTCTTCTTAAATTCTTTAAATTCTGATGATGAAGGTGTGAAACCTTCGAAACATGTCTTAAAAAATAAAATTAAAATCACAACGACTGGTATTAAGTTAAGAGATTTATAACTCATGAACGTTTGGATTGGATTGACCTATTAAAATTAGACTACAACAGGATTGACCTTTTAAGTTTTTTTTCTTGCATAATTTACAAAATTGTTATTTATTTCTAATAATATAAATAGTTATTAATAAAATTAAGGCGTTAAAACTATGGAATTATATAATGATGAAGTTGCTTCCACTTCATGCTTCAAGCGTTGAGAAACATGTCAAGAAAAATAAACTTAGGAGTGGAACAAACATGGTTTTAATTAAATTTTGAATTTTCGTATAAAACAATCACTTTGTGGTAAGACATTAAAAAAACATGAATTATTTGTATTTAAAACGGTCGGTATTCCTCGGTATTAGCCGCGTTCTATATTAGCAAAACCTCAAGAAATGTCAACATTAGGGTCAAAGAGCTTCTTAAATGTTTAAATACAAATGGATTCTCTGAATTTGCCAATCATCTAATAGATTCCGACCATTCATTCAAATCCGGCGTAAAATTAATTCATAAAAATGGTCTTCTTCTTCTTCTTCTTCACTTTTGGTAGACTCAGGAGTCTGTTATTTCAGGCGGGTCCTCTTGAGACGCTGAACTCCAGCTTTCTCTCCACCGTTTCGGGGGTCTTCCTGGTCAGCGTTGTCCGTTTGGCGTTCCATGGAGAGCTATGTGTGGTATCTTATTTGAGCTCATCCTTTCTACGTGTTGATGCCAGTATCGCCGCCTTTGATGGCCCCAATCTGACCACATCTTCGACCTCGCGAATTTCTCGGATTGCTGTATTCCTAACTCGATCACGTAGGGTCTTGCCAGCTATAGCGCGGAGTGTTTTCATCTCGGTTGTCCTGAGCATGCTCTGTGTCTTGAGAGTGTTTGCCATCGATTTAATGCCATATGTGAGGATTGGTCGCACACAGGTCTTATAGATGCGTACCTTGCTGTCGGTCCTCATGTCCTTGTTTCTCCATATGACATCTTTCAGGCAGCCTGCAACTGCTGCAGCCCTATCCACCTGTGACCTTACTTCTCTGGGGAGGTCATTAGAGCTAGTTAATTTGCTTCCAAGATATCTGAATTGGTCCACCTGTTCAATTTCCTCCTGGCGTACGGAGACTTCGCATCTCAGTTGATTTCTTGAGAATGTCATACACATAAAAATGGTATAGTTATTAAATAAAATAATTTAGAAGCTTAAGAGATTAAAAAAGCCCTAAACTGTAACCAAAACATTATCAACAACCAAATCAATTTATCTTTCAGTCCTACTATTAACTTATTTTCAGCAAAGATAAGTAATTCTTGAACCGGTTTTTTCCCGTCCATTTGTTGTGATTAGTTGCATTAGTAATTACCACTACTTGACATACCTTATTATCTATTTGATCTACTTTCAGTCGTATTCCGGACAATTTTCTTAGAAATGTGCTATTTCTGGAGGTAATTTTTTTAAATATACCTGTCCCTGTTTTCTCCCCCCTCCCTCTCTTTCTATCTACTATATATACATGTAAATCTGTGTTGTTGTTTTGTTATTACAAAGCCCTGAGGAAGCTCGCAATGGCAATTAAAATAACCGCATAATGGTGAAAAACAAAGTGCAGTGATCTTATTTTATTTTATTTTAAGTACAAATAATATATTTTTTTATTGTTATAATTCATAAAAAAAATCGACAATATAAAAAGTGTCTTATCTTGCGGTTAAAAATAATAATTGTTTGCGTGCAGAGCCTTCGAAACACGTTGAGAAAAATAAATAATAAAGACAGTGTTTAATTCATAAAATTCTCTGATTACAAATCTGCCCTAATTTTTCACTCCTTGGATTCTCTTGAAAATAGACGTACTCTTCATGATATGATGTTGCTTCATTAAATAATTCACTTTAAAATTGACAATTCTGAGCTTCTCAGCAAATTGTCACTCAATACCCCCATGTCTAGCACGAGACACACCGCGAGCCAAGTTTTCCATTTTCCTGTTTATCGCACTAACTACGCTCAGAGCGCGGCATTGTATCGAATCTGTGACAACTACAACAAGCATTTTGGAGACATTGATGTTTTTTATTTGAACGAGCGAAAATAAAAAAAAATGATCGGAGCAACATTTCGGCGTAGATGTGACCACGATGTTACATGATATTATAATACTCGTATATTACTTTTTTATTTATCATAATTTTATTTTTTATTTCCAGTACTATAAGTATTTTAACTCTTAAATATTATGTTTACCTCATTTTGTCTTAGTTTAACTTCAATATCGTTTTACACTATCATTTGTTAATTGTAAACTATTATTGTATATTTGTGGTAGCATGTAATTAGCCTTACTTTAATTATTATAAATGTTTTATTATATATTTGTTATAAGTGTCGCTGTATGTTACCCTTAATAAATAAATAAATAAATAAATCGTCAGTGTCAATAGTGTCTAATCTTGCGATTAAAAACGACAATTAATTGCGTGTAGGATGTGAGTAATTTCTGTCTTTGGAAAAAGTTTAAACTCAATTTTTATTGAATTCCGCCTAGCTATTCCCAATCCAATTACGCAAGTTTTATATCTCTGATTAGATTCGAAATACCCCCCATAATTTCAGGACATATAAAGCAGCTGAAATGTCAAGGCAATACTTACTGCAGAACCTCGTCCGACTCCCAATCTCTTTATTTGATTGAAACAACTGACTTACGTTCGGTGGAGCTGACATTTATACCCAATAAACAATTGATTTATAATTTCTTGAAAGCTCTCACATTATATAGCCTACCCTAATTTATCGGACAATGGCAAAGTGCCGAAATTACAAAATTTATTTTGGTATAGTGATAAATTTTCAACAAAGGTATGTTGGAAGAAAATCCGGAAAACTGCTGCGCGCAAGAAAATGTATAAATGGGAATTTTATGTATGGAATAAAGCTGTGCTGTACTTATTGTCTTTTTTGTATATCTTGTGATATTCAAAGATGTAATGAATCGATTTTAACCATTTAAATTGCTAAATAAAATATGCGAAAAATATATTTTGTTTATTTATATATCTACATCGATAAAAATGTGTTTGTAGAAAGTTTACTAGAAAGCTAAGTTTGATACTATATTTTATTATAACATAACGTATATAGCTGATCCAAGTGAAACGTTAATTAGATGATCAGAGGAACGCTACAAGGTCTATCTTAAAGCTAGCCTTCAAAACACTAACATCGATTGTGATTGATGGGAAAAGACTCCAGAGGACAGACCAAGGTGGAGAATAACTTCTTCCTCTTAGATCGTATGATCTGCTTGTGACAGTGGGCTGTCCTAAAACGATGATTTACTGCCTTCTTTCCATCTCTTTGACGGCCTTCCTGGTAATCTATTGCTGCTTGGGTTTTCATCTTTAACAATTTTTGCAATTATTGTATTATCCATGCGGTCCACGTAGTCTCTCCAAAAGCGCTATCTGCTTCTTCCCCATCTCACTATGTCCTCAACACCACAGACAGACCTTATCGTTTCATTTCTGATCCGATCTCTGAGAGTTTTGCCTGCGATGGAGCGTAGGGTTCGCATTTCTGCTACTCTAAGAAGGTTCTTAGTTATATAAGTATTGGCTCTGACCTCTATTCCATACGTCATGATGGGGCGCACGCATGCCTAGTATATCTTGACTTTACTTTGATTAGCATGTATTTGTTACTCCATATGGTGTCGCGCAAGCAGCCAGCCACAGCTGTCGCTTTGTTGGTTTGTGATCGCACCTCGTCATCTCCGTAGGTATCGATCTCTATACCTAGGTAAGTGAATCACATGACTAGCTCAATAAGTGTGTTATCGATGATCAGTTTACATCTGAGAGACTCTTTTGATATCGTTAAGCACTTCGTTCTACAAACTCAAAATGTGTATTATAAATGACAATAATCGAAACAACTCAACAGTCAACCAAATCTGAAAGTAATATTTTTTTATAGTGCTACTAGGGATGACATGTTTACTTTAATAGATTGGTGGTTATGTAGAATGCAGCGTATGAAATACAATATCCTCTACAAATTTCAGTAGATTTTTCCAAGAAGGGTTAAGTGTGGTACCTGTATATGAATTTTATTCAAAAATCTATTGCTTTGTGTTTCTGTAACAACGCGTGCGTAGTTCTTAAAAATATGAATTTGACATGAATATCAAATATCGCGGATATTTATACTAAAAAGAGATTCAGGTATTACTTGCTTATTCGTATTTGCGAATAAAACAAACGCTTTCCAAGAATTTCTCTCAAAGAACTCTTCTTGAAATTCTGCCTGGAGGTGAAAAGCGAATACATAAATCAAAATAATGACAGGTGTGTTCGGGAAGAGGGTGAAACTTTGGACAATAAAAGTAAGATTGAGAACAACAATATGAATTTACTGTTTTAATTTATTTTACGAGTGTAAATATCCGTCAAAGTTTTGACGTCTTTGGTTTGCTCGTAAACTCACCGGTATAATCTCGGTGCTTTATTGTTGATTGAAAAACGGATTTAATAATTGTAACCGTTTTAGTTTGGTTTGTGTCATTAGTTAGAAAGTTTTAATCCTGGGATTGGTTTGCAGCAATTTCTTCTATTCTTCTCCTCCATCTTTCCCTGTCTTGTGCGGTTCTTTTGAAATCTGCACATGATGAGCAGCGCACGTCCACCAACAGGTCCTCCAGGTACTCTCGGCGTGGGCGTCCCCTAGAGTTTGTCCCATCGGTCATACCCTCCATTATGGCATGCACGAGACCTTCTTGACGTATTACATGGCCGATCCATCTTGCACGCCTTTCGGACAAGGTCCAGAGCAGGTGCCTTCCTCCTTCGATTCCTTGAAGAACTTCCTCATTTGTGATGTGGTCTCTCCAGGAAATTCCTAATAGTATTCTATAAAACCACATCTCAAAAGCCTCTAGTATCCGCTTATTTCTTTCGGATAGGCACCACGTCTCCATATTTGAATTGAATTGAATTTGAATTTGAATTGAATTTATTCACCATTAAATGGCGAAAAAATTCAAGTACTTATTCTAATGACGAATTCTGATACGTTATTCTGATACGTTACGCCTCTATTACATATCGATTTGGACAACACCTTAATTGAAATTGTCAATGTATATATAGGGTGTTTTTTTTATAGGTTTGGTTTTAAAACTAGCAATATTGTTTCGACAAACTATCAATTTGCCAGTTATTAGTTGATTTATAATTAATACGTTTTGCTATATTACCATAAATAGACTGACGTCAGAACAAAGCTTGCAAATTGTGCAAATTTATTTTGAAAATCATGGTTCGGTTCGCTAAACTTATCGTGCACTGCGTCCATTTTTCCATGGATCGTTTTCGCACCACGTACACTCTAGTGGATAATACGCATCCACAAATACGACATTTGTTGAAAATTGGATTTCACGATTGCGCTTCATTCGAGCTAGCCGTGGCACTCATATGCCCGAAATCATATTTAAACAATAATGACATAAAATTATCTATTAAATAAAGCCAATATCATGACATGTTGGCGAAACTCAGATTAAAAAACAAAAAGTTTCAAGGCTATCATTAATGAAAAATTGTCTGAATCAAGACTCCGATGGTAAGGTCACTAAATGAGAAGATCTCAGGAACATTTCAAGAGAAGGATTCATTCCCTGGGTATTAAGAAAAGATGAAGAAATAGAACCATCTGCAAATAGATATGAAGACTTTACGCCTAATGGAAGAAGATGCCTATGAGTGAAACGCTTTAAACAAGCAATTAAAAAAGCCAACCCAAAGCTGAGGCGAGGAGAAAGAAATATACATATTTTTCTTCTTTTGCTTTATTTATGACTGCCTCTGGTTATTTTTCGGAGTCTGTTCCTGGGATGTAGATGTCCGACTGTCTTGCCATCTTTTAGGTGGTCTTCCTGGAGGTCGATTTCTCGTTGGTACTTTATTTGCGGCTATATTTACCACTCTTTCAGAACTCGCTCTTTCCAAAAGATCTCTCTAGTAGCGTCTTCTTAGTCTTTTCCATCGCAAGACATCTTCCACATTACAGATTTTTCTTATTTCAGAATTTGTAGAAAGAAATATACTACTTATATTATTTTATTATTATTATTATTTTGTTGAATCGCTCTTTACATCATTACAGCATACAGTCAAATCGATGTAAATGATATAGTTATCATATTGATTCCCTTGACATGTGATAGGTAGCTAGCTAATCTATCGCCATTTTATTGTCAAGTGAATTCTACACCAGACCAAAGATAATGCCTTCTCCGGGAATCGAACCCGCGACCTTAGGGGTGGCGGTCGAGGGCACTTTAATAGAGCATATTATAACTGACAGATATTAAAGGATTTTAGGAAGCATGATAGTCTACAACATAAACGTGAATGCTGAAAATTTGGAACAAGTAGATGAGTTCGCATATTAAGGAAGTGACGAGTGGAGAGGGATACTGAAAGAAGAGTTGGGGAAGGCAACGAAATGAAAAGCTGTGGCCGCAAACAAAAGCCTTCCCGAAAAGTTAAGATAGTCCACAATGGTGTTCTTACAATGACCCTTATGTATGAATGTTAACCATAGAAGTTGCAAAAGAAGGATGAAAGTAGAATAAATGTAATAGAAATGAGATCTCTTAAACAACTGTGTATTTAACTAGCTGTATGAATATTGAGGAAGCTAGATATGTGTGTCAAAATCAAGTAATGTGGTGGTTCATTTTCTTTGCCTATCTCTTTCGGGGAAACGCCGTGATGGTTTGTTGTTGTTTTTTCTATTTTATGATTTATTCTCGGATTCTACAAAATTCAGCAAAAATGAATACACATTATTTTTAAATTTTTTGATATGTTCAAGCTATTGTTAAAATAAGCTTTTGTTCATATAATGTCAATCATAATCAACATGAGATAAATTAATTTCATATAATAGCCAACACAACACGTTTGATGATTACTGTTAAATTTAATTTAAAACAAAAGTGTTACTTGAAATAATACAATAAATAATTATAAACTGCTAAATTAAAAAAAGCTTGTTTTATGTATTACAATTGTATTTTTATTTTACGCCACAGCTGTTTCGTCAAACTATGTTGACATCATCAGGTGTTACAATAATATATCAAATGTAAAATTTTCTACTTCATTTTATTGTTTATCGTCTTTAATTTATTATGTTTCATAGTTTTTGACTCTACATTATGTGTAATTGTTCCTTCTAATTACTGTTTTTATTATTATTATTATGATTATAATTATTAATATTAGTTACTACTAACCGTTCTTTCCATTAAAATAATTAGGTACCTAACTAAACTCCAGTAAGAACTTCAAAATTTGCTGCTTCAAAAAACACCTGATGATGACCTGATGATTAACATAGGTTGACGAAACAGCTGTCGCGTGAAATAAAAATACAATTGTGATAGATTAAAAAAAAGGTTTTCTAATTTAAAAGTTTATAATGTTAGAACCTTGTCCTTGTCCGAACCTCAGGACCTTGTCCGAAAGGCGTGCAAAATGGATCCGCCATGTAATACATCAAGAAGGTCTCTTGCATGCCATAATGGAGGGTATGACCGAGGGGACAAACTCTAGGGGACGCCCACGCTGAGAGTACCTGGACGACCTGTTGGTGCACGTGCGCTGCTCATCATATGCAGATTTCAAAAGAGCCGCACAAGACAGGGAAGAATAAAAGAGAAGAATAGGAAAAATTGCTACAAACTAATCCCAAGATTGAAACTTTCTAACTAAATGTTAAAGTATCATAGTGTTTCGGCCAAAACATAGGACTATTTAATAAATAATTACTCTTAATATAGTGGTAACCCTGATAAAAACCCTGGGTAGAAAGGTGGCACACAGTTATACGAGTAATATAACTAATTAACAAATCATCACGCCTTCTCCACGAAGGGGTAGGCAAAAAGTATGGAAAATCACACTGTTCATTCCTGACGTATCTCTCTTGTTTTCTCAACATTTATACATCGTGTCATGGATGCACGCCGATTTATCCGACTTCTAACGCGGCCGGCATGCAATATTTGATTTATTTGATCGTGCCACGTTTTTCTCGGTTTCCTCTTTTCGTAATTCCGTTTGCAACGTTATTCTATTGCTTATTTACCATTCTTTCTTAGTTCATTCTTTTCCATAACCTCTTAATTATCCTTTTATTCTTCTTCTTCTTTTTTAATAGATCTGATGATCTATGACACAGAAATCATGTCTCGTTGGATGATGAGATCCAGCTGGCCCTCGTCTTGCAGTTGGGCGGTATCCGAGGGGGAAATTTCTTAAGCGGCTATATATGAAAGTCTGTCACCATCCGTTTGGGCTACATGGTCCCTCCAGTTTCTTCTTCTGGATCTACTCCACTGAACGATATTCTCTATTTCGAAAATTTTTCTTATGTCTGCGTTGCGGACACAATCTCTTAGAGTGTTTCCAGTAATTGTTCTTAGGAATTGTTCTTAAGTGTCGGCCCGCGTCTCTACAGCGTACGTTATGATAGGTCGCATACATGTTTTATAAATTCTGATATCCATCGAAAAACATGTTGTCTTCAATTTATTCTGGTTTATATTCAAATTTAAAAAAGAACAACTTTTGAATTTGTGGTAATTGAACACTTTTTAGCATGCCAAATGTCATTTTGTTCTTGTAAATAAAGCACAGAGTGTTTGTTATCTTATTATTTAAGATTACTTTCACAAAGTATGGAGTATGTTCAATTTGATTCCATATGTGTTACATGGTTTAATTTGTTTGTAGACCCAACCAGATTCAAGCATCATGAAACCAGAAATCATATCAGATGCAGGCGACTACTGCTCTGTGTCCCTTCGTCAGACTACTATCAGGTATACTCGTACACTAGGACTACACTGTCAGAAATTGAGAGAGGCTGTCAAGGCATTCATCGCTCTTTACTGCAAGTCAAACCGAGTTGATTTCCAAATGGAGGAGTCACAGTACACACTGTCAGGAGAAAATGAGAGTTAGTTAAACATTTACTTTTATTGACACAATTCCTTCTTGCTATCGATACGCATGTCCTTGTTCTTCCAGACCAGATACTTCAGGCATCCTGACACGGCAGAGGCTTTACTGACTTGTTCTCGTACTTCGGTATAATGGTCATTTTGGCTGCAGATCTCTACTCCCAAATATCTGAAACTCATTACTTGCTCCACAGGTATCATCAACAGTCAGCTTACAACTTGTAGGTTGCCTAGATATAGTGAGACTTTTTGTTTTGTTGACTGATATAATCATATTTAGCTTTTCAAATCGCTTTCATTCGCGATACACTATTTTCTTATATTTTCATTTGACACTATCATACAGAGATTTTCCACACATTTATCTTAGAAAACTTAATGTACATGCAAAATATATTTAATTGCAGCTTTTTATTAAGATATCCCCAACTAAATACGTCTTATTGGGTCATTGTTTTATCATAAATTTGTATTCGTAAAATTGATTCATGCAGAATAATATGAGAACTCTAGAATTCAATATTTATAAGTTATATTTACCGACAACTTCCAATCTCGCCGACTGTATCTCGGTATGAAACAAGGGCGCATCAGCCGACACCTCACAGTGGTACAGTCCTGCAATTTGGCGGTGAACTCCTGTCAGCGTCACGCGTTGGTCGTTTGACGCCGAAAGCTGCAAAAGAAAAAGCGTTTATATAATAATTTAAATTTACACGAAGGCTTTGTCAGAACCAAATAGAGCTTCAAACGGCTCAACGTGTCAATCAAATTCGGTAATGTCGGGTTCCAATGAAAATTGATTTAATACCACACCAATCGCTTTACCAGACAAATAATTTATGATTAACGTTTCGGAATAACAAGCCCTTCATTAGCGATATTATTTATTACATAATATTTAATATATTCTGAAATGAAGGACTTGTTAGTCCGAAACATGTTTGGTATTTCATTTTTATTTTTTTAATAAAGTGAGTGTTGTATACTAACTAACTAACTATCATGCCGTCTTCCCGAAGGGGTAAGCAGAAAGGATGGACTGCGACACTTTTCTTTCCTGACATATTTCTCTCGCTTCCCAACATTCACACATCGTGTCATGCACGCGCGTCGATTTCTATGACTCATCCTATATAAATATTTATACCTGAGGATGGTTGTGTTTGATATTTGTATTTTATAAAAATATTTAATAAATAAAAGTGGAATACAAACATTGTTGTTAAATCAATTCCAAGAAAATTTAATTTAAAATTTAGAATTTAGAATTTCACAATATTAACGCCTTAATACCATAATTTATGGATCAAATTTAAATTTTGCTAAAAGTATAAGCATTTCGTATTTGATTGTTGAACAATAATGCAAAATTCCATATTAAATAACTTTCGTGGCAGAGTGGCAACAACTATGACTGCCACACCAGGGTTCGATTTCCGGCAACGATAGTGTGATTTTCTTAGCATGGACTCCATACTAAGCAACATTACTGAAGCAGTTCACGAAAAGTCGCACATAACACAACACTTCAAAGAACTTCACTGGCTTAAAAGTCCAGAAAAAATCCAGTTTAAACTCTTCTGGATAGTCTTCAAAGCGCAACATGGAATTGCATCAACTTATACGAGTTTATCCGCACTCTGTAAACCGGACAGCATAAATTAAAGGCAATCTACACTTCGCTCGGCGAACTCCTCTGCAAAAGGTATATTAGTGGAACCGAAGCGTTGCTCTAGTACGAATTTTTGCAATTGAGCTTTGCAGTAACCGGCCCATCAGCTTGGAACAATCTCCCTTCATATTTTAGATGCATTAATGATCCGACAGATTTCAGATGAAATTTGAAAAACCCATTTTTAATATTTTATATACCTACTCGTACAAACGACAATCCAATTTAAATAAACACAAAAGTCTGGATCGTCCATGTCAACATGTGCCACATCGAAGAAAACATTATATGTTATTACATTATGTGCTAAATTAAAAAAACGGCGGATTCGTGGAACATAAATTAAATAGACAATATGTGCACCATCTAAAAATAACGTTTTGTGTTAAATTGTTTTTATTTTGTTATTTTATTTTATATCATTGTATTTTATATTATTTATTTAAGATTTATTATGTGGGTGTTGCACGATCGAAGTGTGCGCGGGAGATGCCTATTGGTGGCGATGAGGTTCGCAACCCATCACACCGCGTCTCCCGCGGAGCGAAAAGAGAAGGATGGAGTGCCGCATCAGTAAAAGTGTGACAGTCCATTCTTTCTGCCTACCCTTTCAGGGAGATGGCGTGGGGGTTAGTTAGTTAATTAGTTACGACAATCCAAATTGTGTATGAGTTTTATATTATTTTTTAACCGTTTGCGCATATCAGATGCAGCGTTTATATTTAGATTTATAGATTTAAAACACGTCTAAATGCGCCCTTGTGGTCCATAAAAACGGCGCTTAAAATTTAGCATAATATTGTATTACTCTTACTGGTTGCAACTCGTGAAATATTAACGTAAGTAAATTATCAATTGTATCTCAATAGATACAAAGATTCAAATTGGAAACAGAATATGGTTGATCGAGGTGTTTACAGGACTTATGACCTGTCATTGGTTGGGTTAAGCGCACGCTTTATGTAATACAACATTCCCCATTCCACATTTTTTCTTATGACCACCATGTCTGACAATTTTTTTGGAAGTTGTATTTATGTAATCTGTAAGACCACTCTTTACATGGTAGTTTTTTCAATCTACACACTGACGCCATCTATGAAGATTGTATTTTTTAAGCATTGAGATACAATTGATTCTTTAATTGATAACCGCAATGGGTGAAATCCAGTTGTTCGTCTCAGAGTATTTGTATACATTCAAAATGTTGTAAAAACGTAAGTAAAGATTTTCTACCCTAAAAACTCGGTTCACTGTACAATAGTCTATTGAAATAATGTTTTTTTACACACACGTTTAAAAATTCACAATTAACAACACCAATTTGTTTTCTACACTACTTTCATACAACAATAATCACAATGCAATTCAAAATTATCCAAAAACGTTCTCGAGCATGAGCATTGTGTGCATTTCGAATTACTTTCGGAGAGAATCAAAAGTATTCCTCTCTTGCTATCTTGTATTCAAAATATTCTGGTACTTTTTATTGACGACTTTCGGGTTTTTACCTATATAAATTATGATAATTAAATTATTATTCTTCTTCAAGTGCCCTGTCGGGTCCCCCTAACGTTGGCGATCACCTCGGGGAACTTGTCCCTGTCCTGCGCCACTCGGAACAGCTCCTTCGGATGCCAATTATTAAATTAACATTTTTTCCTTATGTAATATCGACCAGATCAGAGGTAGTTTTAAAGTCGCTTCTATTGCGGAAGGCTAGGGAACGTCGTCTGCGGTGGCACGGCTATGTAAGCAGGAGGGAAGATGATTTCATCTCCCACAAGGCCTTGCCACTGGAAGATGGAAGGAGGGACCACGTCGGCCTCCTGCAACGTGGATGTCCACAGCAAAGAACGACCTGAATACCCTGGGACTAGACAGCCAGATAACCCAGGATCGCGAGATTTGGCGGAGCCGTATTAAGACGACCTTCGTGCCAGAGTGGTAAGAGCTCTGACTTCCACACCGAAGGCCCCGGGTTCTATTCCCGGCGATGGCAGTGTGATTGTCACACTGTCTTTAGTCTGGTGTAGAATTCACTTGACATTAAAATGGCGATAGATTGGGTACCTATCACATGTCATAAGAATCAATATAATAGCTTAAAAAATTATTGGGTTCAAACGAGCTGTTGTACCTATACATTAAAAAAAATTATATTGCTATGTGAATACGGCGGAACATCAAGTGAGAGTAGCGTAGCTTAAATGTGGTCTGGGTCCCCCTTGGTTGCAAATATACATATATATATATATATATATATATTTAACGTAAGTCCCGCATGGACAGGGGACGGGCCTAGGGAGTGCACGAGTGAAGCTGACGAAAGGCGCCGCTGCGCCTATAACAGCTTCGGGTAAGCGAAGGGAGCGTATATGGCTCGGACATATTTTTATACATTTAAAAAAAAGAGAGAGAGCCGACCCCAAGTAACGGGAAATGGCCAGGCGAAAGAAGAAGAAGCTTATCGAAAAGCTTTTTATTTTACCCATAGTCATACCTCAAATGTTCCGGCACCATTCCCACTTACGTATTCTGAATACCTGTCAGAAAGCTGAAATTAAAAAGAAGGTCTGGAATAACTATGTGGTTACGACTCTCAACCACCGCCTAAGAAACTTTCAAAATGAAAATTTAGATGAGCCGTACTTTCGGCACGGCTGTATATCTTGCGGAGTACCGACGAAAGAAATATTAAAAGTGCGACTGTTTCGCCTGAGAACTTAGTTTGGTTTTGCCAGTGGCGTGACTCCATCGAGGCCCCAACCTTCCAGTGGCGTCCTAAAAAAGTTTAATTATATTTTTTTTCTGAAGCCATTCAGTTAACCGGTCTGGAAGAGATTTTTTTAACGTCATTATTCCATGGAGGGCAGGTATAAACATAAACATCAGTTAAATAATTAATACGAATGAAAACATGTTTTTTGGGATCTTAGGAAAATCCGTGTAACTTGACTTTCTGGACCAAAGTTTCGGATATCGTTTTCAGTCTCCATCTTCAGGGTGGTCATAACCACCCTGAATCAAGATCTCAAAATACATATTGCACCAACCGTGAAAATCTACAAATCTATTATATCTAGAAGTTTTTTTTTTTTTTTTTTGAATGACATGTTTCGCCCTTCTAAGGCATTATCAAATGTGACGAAATTTCAGCTCGTTTCTGTTTATATACACTAGTAAATGTGGCAAAATATGGCTATTAACGAAAATTTATGTGGCTTTATACATTTTTAACAAACAATTTTTTGAGTAGGCCCAGAAATACTGAAAAGTGTTTCTTGGCAATCGTTAAGAAATTTTATGACAATGGTTACATAGTTAGGTGATACTACATGATATTATATAAACCAAAAATAAGTTATTTGAGGTAGGACGAACTAAAGTGTTACTAAAAAAAACATCTTACAAATTGTTAACAAATGATTTTACTTATTTCAAGGTGACTAATGATTCAAAGTATTACATATAAAATAAAATCGCCTTCTTGCGTGCGTAGACTCAATCGATGTATTCTTCTCTTCTGCGCCTGAAATGTAAACTTAGTTTTTTTCAAAACGAGAAAAAAAAATCTCAACGAGTTCCAAGAAACACTTTCCAATATATCTGGGCTTACCCAAATAATTATTTGTTAAAAATGTATAAAGTCACATAAATATTCATTAATTATCATATTCTGCCCCATTTACCATTGTACATAAACAGCAACAAGCTAAAATTTTGTCATATTTGATAATGCCTTAGAAGGACGAAACATGTCATTCCCATAAAATAAAATAAAACTTCTAGAAACTAACCTTTTCATTCGTATTAATTATTTTATATAGAGTTATACATCATTGTTCAAGAAACAATAAATAAACATTGGAATTTATTGTTTCTTGAACGGTGAGGTAGAACTCAATATTAAATAATCAATATGAATGAAAACATCTGTTTTCTAGAAGTTGAATTATATTTTACGTAAGAGACATATTTTGCCTGTCTCAAACATTATCAAATGTTTTCACACATAACACATTTGATAGGAAGACCGCCAAGAGGATAACCCCCGATCAAGAATGATCGAATATCTAGAATAAGAAGATTTAATGATGTTCGTAAAACCCTATAGTGACAGCCCAATATGTGTTGAAATATATAAATACCACTCATATAATGTACACGTTTGTAATGTAGAAGATTATTTTGATACACATGAATGAAGCCCTTAAGTAGATAAAACTGCAGTTGTGGCGGGCTGTTTGAGGTATATCATATGGAGGAATAGTGACATGAAAACAGAGAGCATGGTACTAATCTAAAATACCTGTGTTAGACCTATCCTCACATTTGGCATTGAGGCAATGGTGAACACTATCAAGACCCAATGGACTAAACGTAAAACAATATTCTTCAACGTCTCCAAGTGCTTTGTTATGTCATACACACGAGCATCGAAAACATTATTCTTATGGATGGGGTTCAACTTGAAAGAGCTTCTACATCCAGAGATCTCGGTGTTCTGTTCGATGCTCAATTATCGTTCAATCTTCACATAGTTGCTCTATGTAATAGTTCCATTCAAATGCTTGGATTTGTTTTTAGGAATGCGAAGATATTTTTGTACACTTAGGTACTTCGGGTGTTGTATAATTCCTTGGTAAGAAGTCAGCTGGAATATAGTTCCATTATTTGGTCACCGCCTGGGATCCAATATTCACTGATGGTGGAGCGAGTGCAGAAATAAATTCTGCGCTTTGTTTACCTCAGGGAGCGCGGTTATTACCCGTGGCTCTTTCCGACTGAATTCTTGCTTGGTATACTAAGTTACCAATCATTGGAGAGAAGGAGAAATATCCACTTGGGAGTTCACTTCTTTCAGCTGATTGGCAGGCATACACAAAACTCGGATGTCCTGAGTGATGTACGTCAATTTGTCGCTGATAATAACCTTCGTCAAAGATAGCACAGATTGTTTTATTTGCAACTGTGGGTAGGGCAATATTATTGTTAATCGGGTCGCCTCGGAGGTCAACATATTTCGTGATAGTTTGAGTTGCCTCAGGGATGCAATATTAATGTTATGATTTTTTCTTCTTCCATAATATTAATGTTTTTTATGCTTTTCTTATAAATTCTTATTATGTAATTGCAAACGATCTGGAATTATATGTATGTAATGTTTGTGATTTTTATTGAAATAAATGAGAATGAAAAATGAAAGACCCAAAGTATACTGAGGACAATGGTAACTAGAACACACAGCGTGCTATTACTGGGAATACTTCGCGTAATCAGGTAAGGAACACCACAACCTGAGGTGTCTGCGAGGTTCAAGATGTGGACAGATGGGGTTGACGAAGTCAATGGTACTGGTGCCACCATGTACAGAGAATGAATGCTACAAGAATCCCATATATTGGCTCCGCAAGAAATATCAAATGAATGGAGTCCACCAGGGAGACAATCAAAACGATGAAAAGATAGCTGGAGTTCAGCATCATTAAACGAGAATCCTGTATCAACAGACTCTTAAGTCTACGGCAAGTTGAAAAAGAAGAAGAAGAGACATAAACTAATAAGTAATTTATTTAATATGGTTACAATATTATTGAAATGTTAAATGAAGATGTTTTGAGAACTAATATTCAAACTTAACAAGTTTTTGACAATGAATGAAGCTGTTTATACAACTCTCGAAACTTATCAGTGAAAACTATACTACATGCTTAGAAACTGATTCATGAGTCCAAATATCACTTTTAAGCAATACAAATACAAGATATTTAAACTATCATGCTGTGGTTATGAGATGTACAAATCATTATTCAGTTTGTTATTTTATCTTAATTTAGGACTTTATAGTTAGTTAGTTTGTTAACTAACGATCCAGACATGCCTCTCGACTTTCCTCCACATTTATACGTCATAAGACGCCGTAGAGATGAGGTCCCTAAGACGTAAGTGTGGTAGAACGATGTACGACAGAATATTAAATGCTGATTTAAGAAAGGAATGTAGAGCGGAAAAATTTCTTCTTCTCTTCTTCCTGGTGCTATCCCAACCCATTGTCTGTGTTGACTGTTGCGGTCGGCTCTTCTCGATCTTAGGCTGTACTTCTTACGGTTCTGAATATCGCTTTCACTTAAGCCATTTCTCTGCAAGACGCTATTGCACTGAGTCATCCACGTGTTCCTAGGTATTTTTCTGGATTGTTGACGAGGAAGATTCACACACAAAGTTTTATTTACTGTGTGGTATGGTGGTCTCCGTTTTATACTCGTATATCCGTACCATCTCATTTGCCTTTCTTCAAGCTTACTATTTATATCAGTAACTCCTAGACTACCCCGAATGCATGAATGTGTAGAGCGGAAGAAGGCATTTTAAAAGGATCGCTGCGTTGGTTCGGACATATGGAGCACATGGATGGAGAAAGAATGGTTAAGAAAGTACACTGGAACCTCTCATAACGGACTAAACTTATTGTGAAAAAAGCTCCCTTAAAAAGTGACATTTCACATGATGAGTGAGTTTTGGCCATAAAACGTTGTCGAATGTGAATTTGATGAATTTGAAACAGTAACTGTGGGGTCTGTGGAGTCAACGAGATTGCGTCTTTGGCCAATACCATTGGGTTATAGGTGGATAAAAATGAAATTGATGTGATTGTGGAATAGAGTCAGAGTCAAGAGCTGACCACCGAAGAGCTTGTGAAGTTGCATTGTGTTTCACAGCAAGAAATTATGGAGGAGAGTTAATGAGTGGATGAGGAGGATTCGATAAAGTTGTCGAAAATTGGACTTCACGAGCTAGCCGAGTTAGCCGTGGCGCTCATATTCCCGAAATCATATTTAAACAGTAATGGCATAAAAGCATAAATAAAGCCAATATCATAGACATTAAAATTATTTCAATGTGTTTTTTTTTTCATTTTGAATTTGTTTACCTCTAAAAAACCCACCTTATACACATTGTTATATAAAGGGTGTTTTTTAAGAGGTGTAAAATTTAAAAATAAAAAAAAACACATTGAAATAATATTAATGTCTATAATATTGGCATAATTTAAGAGATAATTTTATGCCATTATTGTTTAAATATGATTTAGGACATATGAGCGCCAGGGCTAGCTCGAATAAAGTGCAATCGTGAAGTTTAATTTACGACAACTTTATCGAGCAACTGGGTAAAATGGAAAAATATATTGACAACAAATCAACTATCAACTGTCAAATTGACAGTCTGTAAAAATAATGTTGCCAGTTTAAAAACCAAACCTCTAAAAAAAAACACAAGGAAGCTAGAGAGCTGTGTCAGGATAGAGTAGTGTGACGGTCCATTCTCTCTACCTACCCCTGCGGAAAAAAAAAACACACGCTAATTGATTTTTCCGATTTCTAACTAACTAAACTCACTAACCGTCACGCCATTTCCCCGGAGGGGTAGGCAGAGAGGATGGATCGCCACAATGCCCTGTCCTAGCATACCTCTCGGGATTCCTCTACATTCATACATCGTACCATGCACGCAGTCGATTATTCCGGATTTGAATGTGGCCGCCTTTTAGTAATTGATTTATTTGGTCATGTCATGTTTTCCTCGGTCGTCCTAGGCTTCTTTTCCCACTGACGCTGCTTGTGTACAACTTTTTAATCATTCTTCTCTCATCCATTCGTTCCATATGTCCAAACTATCTCAGGGATCCTTTTTTAATTTTATTCATGATGCAGTCATCTGCCTTACATTTCTTTCTTAATTCATCGTTCGTTATTCTATCATACAACGCTTTCCCGCACATTCTTCTGTCCGAATGTCCGATTTCTATGTTAGTTATTAGTATGAGTCAGATATGAAAAATAAGAATGTCTCTTTCGAGTCGGGGCCCGAGTTGGTTGTCACAGCAGTGGTCCACTATTACTCGGGGCCAGCAATAAAGCTGTATACGGGGGAGGGCATTAGTACGGCGCGGAGGTGCAATAAAAACGTTTAAAGAATAAATCACCCGGAACGGCTAAACCTTTTGGCAAACCGTGGAGTTAGACTTACGGCCGACTTAGGGACTGTATAGCGGGATTTCAGGATTGCGAAACTATTTATGTAAGGGGGATGAAACTTGATAAGTACCGCTATAAACATGTTATTTTAACGGGGGTTTGTCTGCGCCATCATAAGAATATTACCATGCATCGTCTTCTTGGCACACACCGACAATAATATCCCGACTTTTGCTACACGAAACTTTTTATTTTTAATCGAAGTCGGAACAATCGACGTGCGTGCATGGTACGATGTATGAATGTAGAGGAATCCCGAGAGGTATGCCAAGACAGGCCAGTGTGGCGATCCATCCTCTCTGCCTACCCCTCCGGGGAAATGGCGTGATGGTTAATAATAATAATAATTAGGCTAATTTGCATAGCGCCGTTTTCGTGAATAGCTCACCTCAAGGGCGCTTTGACAATGTTTTTAGTCATGAGAGCTGCATGTGACACCAGCAATCAGATAACCGTTGTTTACATTTTATGGGATATTTTGAAAAGGTGGGTTTTTAGGTGAGATTTAAAGTCTGTCGGATTGTCAATGCATCTGAGGCGTGCAGGAAGCATATTCCAGGCGGACGGACCTGCCACTGCGAAGGCCCGATCTCCGAAATTTGTCCGGGGGTTGCGCTTTGGCTCAACTAATCTGCCTATTGCCGAGGAGTTTGCTGATCGAAGCGTAGATTGCCGCAAGTTAGGGCTATCAGCAACACGAAGTTCAGATATATAGGCTGGTGCCATTCCGTGAAGCGCTTTAAAAACCGTCCAGCATAGTTTATACTGGATTCTTTCAGGACACTTGAGCCAATGAAGATCTTTTAGATGTTGTGAATGGTTAGTTAGTTAGTTAGTATAATAATTTAAATAATTGCATAGATTTTCACGGTTGGCAGCAATATATTTTATGTGATTTTGGGTAACAGCGTGTGATTTCTCCTTCTCGACCGACGTTTCGGAGATCGTTGCAGTCTCCATCTTCAGGGTAATGTGGTGGTGGAAATGAAATATATTACCACCACAACATTACCCTGAAGATGGAGATTGCAACGGTCTCCGAAACGTCGGACAAGAAGGAAAAATCACTCGGTGTTACCCAAATCACCCAAAAAATAACAATTTACTTAGGAAATTAAAAAACGGATACCTATATCTTGAGGTGTAAAAATATATTATAATAAAAACTAAACAATGAACGACTAATAAAAAACACATTTAAAATTCGGCACAATAATTCAAATTTAAAAATTAACCTGTGCTATTTGTTAATTTTTAATTTTTAACAATTAATTAATTTTTAATTTGAATTATTGTTTCGAATTTTAAATGCGTTTTTATTAGTCTTTCTTTGTTTAGTTTTTATTATACTTTTACACCTGAAGATGGAGGTATACTCCGAAACATGTCGTGTTTTTTAAATATTTTTTAATACATAGTGGATTAAACAAAGTTTTTTTAATTTCCTAAGTACATTACTATAGAATTCCAATATTAATAATTACAAGTCCTAGTGTCAAGAATGTAAGTATGCAATAAGTACGACCTTGTGATGAACGTGTCAAAGTCTAAAGTTATGGTATTTGGGAAGAAGAATGTATGACAGATTGCGACATAAGTGCAAACGGTGAGAAATTAGAGCAAGTTACCGAATTTGTCTACCTAGGAAGCATGTTTACAAGAGATGGAAAAATGAAGAAAGATATTGGAAGGAAGGTTGATGCTGGAAACAAAATAAATGGTGCACTCAAAGTCATTACCGCAAATAGAAATACATCTACTGAAGCAAAGATGGCAGTGCACAATGAAGTTCTAGTGCCGACCCTTATTTATTTTTTTATACATGATACACAAGTGAGACATTACAAACGATAAAACATTTAGGCGACTCATTTGGACACAAAACGGTTTTACAAGAATAAAATAAAACAAAACAACATGAGACCAAAAAATCATACATATCAGAAGGAATCCAAATATGTCAACGTCAGTGAGGCAGTACTCTTTCCAGAATTTGCATTTTTTTTATGAATACTGCCTCGCTGACACTGAAAATATCCAAATCTGAGATGATTAGATTCAGCGTCCGAATTGCTCTTCCTACTGGCATCACCAAAGGCAGGTTGGCTCTGCGTGACGGAGTAAAGAACAATTGATGTCGGCGTTGTCGCAGGTATTTGACAGGAACAAAAAGACCTATTTGCTCCAGAACATAGGGGTTCTCAATAGAGCCCCGAATCAGTTTGAAAAATGTGTTGACAGTAATCTTTCCTTATGTATGGAAGTGAAGCTTGGAGATGGCAGAAGATAGATGAAAGTAGGATAAATGCCGTAGAAATGAGGTCACTAAGGAGGATGTGCGGAAAAACAATGTATGTTAAAATATCTAATTATGAAGTAAGAAAATAATGTAAAGCAGACGAATGCGTGATAAATAAAATCGAGAAACGGTCACTAAGATGGTTTGGACATATGGAGCGAATGGATGAGAGAAGAATGGTTAAAAAAAGTAGTGTGAATGGAAAAAGAAGTCGACGAAGGCCAACGAAGACATGGCATGACCAAATTAAACACTTACTGAAAGGCGGCCATGTTCGAAGTAGGAATAATCGACGAGCGTGCATGTCACGATGTGTGAATGTAGAAGAGGTGGGATAGTTATGTCAGGATAGAACAATGTGGCGATCCATCCTCTCTGCCTACCCCTCCGGGGAAATGGCGTGATGGTTATTTAGTTATTATAGTTATTATAATTATACACTTCAAAGGTACGGGCATACCAAATGGAGACCACCAGATCACATAGTAAATAGAGCTTTGTCTGTGAATCTTCCTCGTCAATCGTCCAGTGGAAGGCCTAGGAACACGTGAATGATTCAGTGCAATATCGTCTTGCAGATAAATGGCTTGAGTAAGGGTGATACTCAGAACCGTGCGAGTTTACAGCCTGATATCGAGAAGAGCCGACTCCAACAGTCAATGCAGGCGATGAGTTGGTATAGCACCAGGAACAAGAAGAAGACACTTCGTCAAAATTACATGAAAGACATGGTACATGGTGAGAGCTTAACCGGTTGGTTGTTGTACAGAATAAAGTGGTTTAAATACAAAAAAATATATTTAATAATGTCACACCACAAATTAAGCGCTTCATATGAAAAAATCTTCAGTTTTAATAATTATATATGAAAGTGAAGCTTGATGTTGGCAAAAGAAGGATGAAAGTAGAGTTAATGCCGTAGAAATTAAATCAGTAAGAGTAATGTGTGGAGAAAACAATGTACGGTTGAAAACCCAATGAAGAAGGTAGAAAGGAATGTTAGGGAAATGAATGCGTCTTAAATAAAATAAAGAAAGGGTCACTAAGATGGTTTGGAGATATGGAACGAATGGATGATGGAAGAATGGTTAGAAATATATGTACAAGTAAAGTGAATGAAAGATCCTCCACAGAATATTCGGACCCATTAAAACAAATCAAATCAAATCAAATCAGTTTATTTCATCAACAGACATTACAAAATTTATTTTTAAGGCATCTATTGAGAACAGGTAAAATAATATATTATATATAGTATACTACCAGAAACGCATAAGAGATGGTTCAACATTAGGAAGACAGGATACTCTCCAGAATCAAGAGTATTTGCCCTCTGAACGTACTTTCACTAACATGAAAGACGTCGATCTCCGAGGAGACCGCGTTCAGCAGACTAATTGCTCTTCCCACCGGTGTCACCAGAGGCAGATTGGTTCTGGCAGCCGGTAGGTAAAACAATCTGTGCTGTCGCTGTCGGAGATATCTATCGGGGACAAAAAGCCGAACACCCTCCAGTACGGCCGAGTTCTCGAAGTATCCCCTAATTAATTTAAAGAAATGGGTAATTAGATGTCCATCTCTTCGAAGCTGTAGAGAATTGGTTCCGAGCATTCCCAAAAGAAATGCCGTGGGTGGTCAGGATGGTCAAATTAAGGATGGTCAGACGTGGAGAAGGAGATACAACACAGAGCTCTACAGTCTATACCAGGACGTCAGCGTGGTCAAGTTTATAAAGATTAACAGATTGCGCTGAATAGGGCACTTGCACCGCATGGTGGATCTGAAGCTCCTCAAAAGAATATTATATAATAATCCAGTAGGGCGAAGAAGCGTCGGCAGGCCGAGACGAAAACATGGCACAACTAAATTAACCAAATACTGAAATGCGGCCATGTTCGAAGTAGGAACAATACTCGTACATACTACTGACACCGTTATAAATTTACCCATTTACAATATATACATAGAGATCGGGGATAGTTACTTTTGAAAATCTATTACTGCCCTAAATTTGTTTTTCATTAGAAATATAGACGGAGAAACCAAAGAGAACTTCAATGAAGTTTTCTAATCCTGACGAAGGTGTGACAGGTGCGAAACCGGTTGGTTTTCCAAAATAAAAGTTATGTAAAAACAAATAAAATTATTCTAAATTTATTTTTATTAATGACAACCACAAATTAATTCCTTCATACGAAATTATATATTTTTATTAATTCAAATAAAATTGACTGTTTTCTAGATGTCTTGGAAAAAGATTCACACGGAGCTCTAGTATATAAACCAGGACGTCAGCGAAGTCAACTTTCTTAAAAATAATAGATTTCTCTTACCAGATCGTTTGGACAGCACGGGCGATCTGGAGCTCCCTAAAATAGTATTTTAAACAGACCGGTAGAGCGAAGAAGTGTTGGCAGACCTAGACTGCGTTGGTTGGATGGTGTCATGGCAGACTGTCAGGCCCTGGGATAGCAAGACTGGAAGGTGGTGGCCAGAGACAGGACAGGATGAAGATTTTTTTTAAGAAGCTAAGACCCACCGAGAGTTTTAGCCCTTAAGATGTTGGATATGATGCATTTAAAAATATATTAACGAAAACGTTTGTTTTCTAAAAGCGACATTATATTGTATGTGAGTGTCATATTTTTTCATGCTTAGGCAATGGAAAATGCGTTAAATAACATTTGATTATGTCCTTGTAAGGCGTTATATATAAGACTCATAAAATATTTAATAATAACTTTTACAAAACGGAGATTTTCATAAATATTAAATATTAAATATTGTCAATCTAATTATTGTTTGTGTGTGTTTACACAAATAAATTTATTGATTCTTAAATTATTATGTTATATTCCATTGTAATATACTTTGGAAATTGAAAAATAACGTTGTATTATATAATCCACAAAATATTTAAAATCACGACATGTTTCGGAGGATATCTCCATCTTCAGGTGTAAACATATATTATAAAAACTAAACAAAGAAATACTTATAAAAAAACGATATTAAAAAATCGACGCAATACGAAGGAACAATACATTACTTGAAGCAATTAGTCTAGGTTAATTTTTTAAATTTTAAAATCCAGTATTTGTCTACAAGAATTTGTAAACATTCAAAATGTTGAATAAAATAACTGGTCCAAGTAAAAAGCATGCAAATTGGAGAGACATCTCCAGGTGTAATCTAGTACTGTATGATTTGCAGAGCCTTTCACAGTGCATCAATAAAGGTTTTCTGCATAATGCTTCCCAATCTTAATGGATGACGCTAGAGTAGAGTTAACAAAAAAATGTAAAGATAAGTGCAGCATTCTAGCATATATACATCTTCCAAAAAAATTGTCAGACGTGGTGGTCGTAAGAAGGGCAGAATAGAGAATGTTGTTGAACATAAAGCGATCGCTCAACCCAACCAATGACAGGTCATAAGTTCTGTAAGCGCCTCGGCCACCATATTCTGTTCCCAGAAAACAATTTACATATTCGTCTCTATTGAGATACAATTAATCCTTATTTAAATGTTTTGTTATTTAAAACAGGTGTGTTAATTTTTTTCTTTCATAATAAATATTAACTTTCATTCCACTATTTAAAAAAAATCTATTTATGTAAGTAGTATTATCTCTGATTAAGACAGGTGTGTTATAGAAACCGGTCAACTGTTAAATAAATAATAGTTATTAAAAAAATCTCTCTAATATAAATAAAATTTATATTTTGCATATTCCTGACGTGTTATCGTATTATTCCAATTTCAAATTCAAAGCTGATTCTAGAGAACATTTTTTCTCGGATGTGATTTAAATAAATAGAGAATATAGATGGTTCGGCACCCCTGCAGCATAACAAGGCAGACCACGTACCAGACCTTCCATTCCACTGGTCTGTCTTTGATGAAAAGCGATTCCCCCATCACAGCCTCCCCCCCTTAATTCTTCTTATCAACACTTCGATAGCGTGCGCCGCATTCTCTTATTTAAAACCCCTAAGGAAACAGATCAATTCTTACAAAATCAGTCGATATTTCTAGAATCCGTCGAGAAATATAACAGTAGCAAAAAAAAACCTTAGCATTATTCAAAAAATAATTTTGACGATGGCGATAAATGTTGCGTATTAAAAACGGTATTATGTTTTACGAGTATTACGATTCAAAAACAAATCCGTATAATTCGTGTTTATTTCCAGATCTTCTTTTTAAAATTATATCATTTCTAATACCGGATGATGCAAACATCGGTTGGCAAATCAAAATATAAGTTGTGTCTATTAATCACATACTATATTTTCACATAATTATTAAGAATTTAATAAATATTTGTTAGTTTAAACTGTTCAATTATATTAGTCAATGATGTTATTTTTAAATGTAATAATTGTTTGAATATAAATATGTAACCTAAATGTACTATTACTTGTATGACAAACAACACTACATGGTGAATGTGTCAAATAAATAAATATTGAAAAAAAAAAGTTGTATCTCAATAGAGACGAAGATGTAAATGGTTTTTGGAAACAGAATATGGTGGTCGAGGCGTTTACAGGACTTATAACCTGTCATTGGTTGGGTTAAGCGATTGCGAGAGATGATAATATGCTAGCTATGGCCTATGGCGCTAGTGTATATTGAACTAAAAAATGTGAAGTGTTTCTCAACATAGTAGAATATACACATCTTTCAAAAAAGGAGGTGGTGGTCGTAAGAAGGGCGGAATGGGGAATGTTGTATTACATAAAGCGATCGCTTAACCCAACCAATGACGTCTCGTCCACCATATTCTGTTTCCAAAAAAAAAAAAAAAATACATCTTCGTTTTTATTGAGATACAATTAATCCTTAAATAAAATTATTAACCCGCAATGGGTAAAATCCCGAAATTGTCTACAAGTACTTAAAGTAACAAAAATTAAATATAAGTACTCGTATTTCTTTTTTAATGAAACAGGGTGCAGTCTATAAAATTAAACACTTAATAAATAAATAATTAAATAAAATGAGGATTTTAAAAAATAACTTCCACTTTTATTTTTTTATTTCGATAGTGACCAGTTTCGCCAGGCTGGCTGGTCGATGCCAGCCAGCCTGGCGAAACCGGTCGCTGTCGAAATGAAGACAAAAGTTGACGTTGTTATTAAAAAAACATCGTTTTATTTAATTACATTTTATGATCTAGAGATTTCAATAAAATCATTTGATTATCTTTAAGTTAATACAATTTTAAGCAAGCTGTCTGTTGATTTTCACGAACCCTCAAATAATTCTTTGGGTGGTGGGTACGTCCGGGTTTTATGGTTTCCTCTACGATCAACTTTTTATTTATTTTCATCATCGGAGTGGTTGAATTTTACTTTCATATTTAGGGTATTACAATCCTTACGAAGATGAAACTGTGAAAATCTCTGAAGCTTCGGTCGATAAGAATTCTATAAGACCTGGATATATTTATAAAAATAACGTTTTTTGCTTTTCTAAGGCATTATCAAAAGCAACGATATTTTGTCATAATTAAATGTTTGATAAACATTTGATAATGTTTTACAAACATTGTCGAACTTCGTGGCAGAGTAGTGAGATCTCTGACTGGCATAACGAAGGTCCCAGGTTCGATTCCCGGTTATTGCATTGTGATTATCACACTGTCATTGGTCTGGTGTAGAATTCACGTGACAATTAAATGGCGATAGATTTACCACCTTAACATGTCATGAGAATCAATATAATACTTAAAAATAGATTGTACAGTAATTGGGTTCAAATGACCTGTTGTATAAAAAAAAACATGTCATTCCAATCAAATACAATAAATTCTTATTCTTCTTCCGATGGCCCTACAGCTTATATCGAGCCTTGGCCTCCGTCAACTTTCGCCTATAGAAGCCCCTGTCCTCAGCAGTCTTCCTCCAGTTCGACGCCCGAAATTGAAATAATTGGGCCACCCGGTGACACACCACCCGGGAATGGGCCCCTTGTGCTTAGCTAATTCGGGGAATAACACACTGCCGGCGACATACCGCTCGGGAATGCCCCCTGTGCTAAGCTATTTCGGGGAACCTAGCACGGACTCTCTGTTTCACACGTACACACTGCCGGCGGCATGGTACAACGGTGAAGTACCTTAGCAGACACAACACATATCACATTCATTACCCTGAAGATGGAGACTGCAACGATCTCCGAAACATCGGTCGAGAAGGAGTTATCACACGGTGTTACCCAAAAACACATCAAACATATTGCTACTAACCCTGAAAATCCAAGCAATTATTTAAATAAATTGATTGGTTTTACTCCAGCGGACGACATTATTTACATCTGACTGGAGACGGAGGCAATCTTCGTGGCTCTTTATCTCAAGGAAGAATTTAAGATCACCCTCGAGGAAAATAATTACTCGATGAATTTAAGATCATCATTAATGAATATGGTGAAGAGAAGTGGACCAAGGTTTGAGCCCTGTGGCACTCCGGAATATACGGGGAAAAGTGCAGATTGAAATATACCGTATGAAGCAAACTGTTTCCCCTCCATCAGGTTGCTAATAAAAAATATAACCAACTTAGAAGATAAACCAATTTCCGACAGCTTTCGCAGAAGTACATCATGGTTGATGGTATTTACTTCGTCCTCCCACCTCAGCCTTGGTCTTCCCACCCTTCTCCTCCCGCCCGTAGGTCCAGTCATAATGCATTTGAGGACATGTGAGTTCGGCATCCTCTGTACATGTCCAGCCCATCTCATTTTTTGTAGCTTTAGGGCGTGGAGATGTTGGGGGTCTGGTACATGGAATACAGTTCATCGTTGCGTCGAATACGCCATTGCTCTCCTTCTCTCACGAGTCCCCAAATTCGTCGCAACACCTTTCTTTCGCAGGTGTCCAGCAGTTCCGTCATTTTTACCGTCAAAGTCAGAGCCTCGCAGCCATACGCCAATACTGTCCGTTTTACGGTCTTCTTCTTCTATGGATATATATTCTTCTATGGATAGATATATTCTGTTGGCCGCTGTGATCCTTTTTCTTATTGCTGCTGGGTCTTCGTTTTCTGGCAGACAAGTTTAACCACATCGAAAGAGATTTTTTTTTTAAACTTCTAACCAACCCTCATGTATGGAAGTGAAGCTTGGAGTTGGCAAAAGAAGGATGAAAGCAGGATAACCACCGTAGAATTGAGATCACTAAGAAGAATGTGCAGTAAACGTTATATGATAGAATACCGAACGATGAAATAAGAAAGAAATGTAAGTTTGCATCATGGATAAAATTAAAAAAGGATCCCTGAGATGGAAATATGGAACGAATGGATGAGAGTATAATGGTTAAAAAGTTGTACACAAGCAGCGTGTGTGAAAAAAGAAGCCAAGGACGACCAAGGAAAACATGGCATGACCAAATTAATCAACTACTAGAAGGCGGCCACGAAGTCGGAAAAATCGACGTGCGTGCATGGTACGATGTATGAATGTAGAGGACGCCCGAGGGGTATACCAGGATAGAGCATTGTGGCGATCCATCCTCTCTGCCTACCCCTCCGGGGAAATGGCGTGATGGCTAGTTAGTTAGTTAGTTTAAAACTTCTAGAAAATAAACGTTTTTACTCGTAATAACCTGTCGAAATGTGTCGAAATATGTCTTGGAAATGTTTTGAAAAATAAACTAAAAGTGGAAAACCAGTGTTTTAGTTCATTAAAAATCACCACTTTGAAATGTCATAGTGTTAACGCATTTAATTTATGAATATAAAGTATATATTTTGCTATTGACAAATGGTTAAGTACTAATTATATCTTATCTGGGATATATATCTCAAATATGACAGAGGGCGCTACTGCTTATAAGACGTACTCACATAGACGTCTCCGTTTTCCTCCCAACATTTCATTAGTTTAGTTGTACTTACATCTACGTGAACACCAGGTAACGAGAAGACCAAAGCTGGCGGACTTTCCTTCGGTACGAATCTGTAAAACTCGTCTTCATTCCTGTACCACTTGATGGAGTACAGTTGGGCCCCCTCCAGGTCGTATGTACAGCGGAGCGCCGCTGCGCCCCCTGACCGGACAGCCCCGCCCCCCGTCATGCTCATCATTCTCAGTGCCAATGTTGCTCCTGGAACAATAACAAAAAATCAAATTAATTTTATTTGTAAAAAATCACAAACATTTCTGATGTATTAATCTAATTTGTTTGTAATTACATAATAAGCTTAAAGAGTTGGAAGCAGGTGCAAAAATGAACGGTGTGTCAGTAAGCTGTTTGTTGTATGCGAACGACGCTGTGCTACTTACAGACAACGAGCGTAAATTACAAGGTCTAGTGTGTGTGAGGCATGCAAGCGATACGATTTGATGATGAATGTGAATAAGTTCAAGGTAATGATTTTCGAAAAAGAAGGAAACATGACAGTCTGCAACATTAGTGTAAACGGTGAAAATCTGGAACAAGTGGAAGAATTTGATAATTAAGGAATTATGTTTACGAAAGATGTGAGAGTGGAGATGGATATTGAAGGAAGGGTTGGGGCAGGCAACAGAGTAAATGGTGCACTTAAAGTTGTCATCGCAAAAAAAAGCCTATCCAAAAAAGTTAAGATGACAGTGCATAATGGTGTTCTTGTGCCGACCCTTATGTATGGAAGTGAAGCATGGAACTCGCATAAAATGATGAAAGTATAATAAATGCAGTAGAAATGAGATCTCTAAGACGAATGTATGTTAAATCTGTATATGATAGAGTGTTAAATGCAAGTATAATAAGTGAATGCGGTGCGAATGAAAGTTGTATGAACAAAATAATAAAAGGGTCATTAAGATTGTTTGGATACGTGGAAAGAATGAGTGAAGACAGAAAAGATGGTGAAAAAGGTATATATGTAAACGGCTTGAATGGAGCTAGAAATAGAGCAAGACCGAGGAAAACGTGGCACGATCAATTAAATCAAATATTGGATGTCGGCCACGTGAGGAGTCAGAGAAATCGACGCGTGTGCCTGACACGATGTATGAATGTTGAGGAAGCGAGAGAAATATATCAGTAAGTAAAAGTGAAGCAGTCCATTCTTTCTGTCTACCCCTTCGGAGAGACAGCGTGATGGTTAGTTAGTTAGTTAGTAATAATAATTAAAAATTTCAAACAAAAATTAAGTATTAAAGAGAGAATAATCATAACATTGACATCGCATCCCTGGAGGTATCTCCCACTATCACGAAATATGTCGACCTTCGAGGCGACCTAATTAAGCAAAAATATTTTTCAAATCAAATCAAATCAATTTCGACCTCCGAGGCGACCTAATTAGGCAAAAATATTTTTCAAATCAAATCAAATCAAATCAGTTTATTTTCTCAACAGATATAACAAACAATTTTTATACTTTAAGACATCTATCGAGAACAGGTAAAATATAATAAATATATAATACCAGGAACGCATGAGAGATGGTTCGACATTAGGAATACAAGATATTCTCCAAAGTCAAGAGTATTTGTCTTCTGAACGTACTTTCACGAATATGAAATACATCGATCTCCGAAGCGATCATGTTTAGCAGTTTGATTGCTCTCCCCACCGGCATCACCAGAGGTAGGTTGGTTCTACATGCTGGGAGATAAAACATATTAGTTTAACTACGAGCATAGCCATTGGTGGATCAGTTCTGCAGTGTGGTAAATAAAACAATATGTGCTCTCTTTGATGAAGGTAATTATCAGAGATAAATAGACCTTACATCATTTAGGACATCGGAGTTATTATTCGGAACCCATCACCGGGCGGGTAAGCGCTAACGGCTCTGAAAGGAGCTATTTATTATGCAATATTCATTCTCGGAACTTTTATCAGGGAACAGGGATTTAAATTTATGAATGCGAAGACCCCTCGGACGCGAAGTTATTCAAACAACGCAGTGCGCAACCTGCCGGCATTCGAAGTCGAAATTCACATTAAAATCTTATGCCGAAAGTTTGGAGACGGGGAGTGCGAACACTTTTTCAGTCAGACCCGAGAATGTCATGTAAAATATCGTTTAATACTTTTGTAAAGCAAAGTGAAAACATAATTCAAATTTATGCCCTAACTTCTTCAAAGGCCCATAAATTGTGGGCCGCAAGGGAAAAGTGGCATAACTCTCAGAATCTGCTATGAAAGAGATAATTTAAATGAAACCATTTGACGGAATCCTTCTTATCAAAACTAAAAGATTATACCACAACAATTTAAAGTATTGTTCATTTACATAACTATCTAACTATCACCACAATCATGTTTTTTTTTCAACAATCATTTTTCTTAAAAGGATAAGATTATTATTACCCAACGATTTTAAGTACATATTCTTAAAAAAACGTTAAAGGTACGACGACGACCTTCGCGGCCGAGTGGTATGTAGGTTCCAGGTTCGATTCCCGGCGAGGGCAGTTTGATTGTCACACTGTATTTGGTCTGGTGTAGAACTCGCGTGACAAAAAAGGCGATAGATTAGCTACCTATCACATGTCACGAGAATCACTATGATAGCTATAATTCACTTTATATCGATTTGGCTCATGCTGTCTTACTATATCTTACTATAACACCATTTGATGGAATCATTTAATCAAAATGATTAAATTATTATTACGCGACGATTTTATGTATTGTTCATTTCTATAAATATCTATAAATAACACCATTTAATGGAATCATTTTAGCAAGAGGATAATATTATTACCCAACGATTTTAAGTATTGCTCATTTATATAACATCAGAATCATTTTTATAATAAGTATTAGATAAAACTCCATTCATTAGAAATATTCTACATTTATATAACTAACTGACTATCACACTATGATTTTTAAGATCCTTGGAAAATTCGTTTAACTTGTTATTCTGGACCGACGATTCGGAGAACGTTGCAGTCTTCATCTTCAGGGTGGTATTTCCCGAGATCCTAAAAAAATTGTAATCATAATATAATCATAATGTAATCATAACCAACCTTAAGATTAAGACTGCAATGATCTCCGAAACCTCGGTTCAGAAAGGCGCGTTACACGGATTTTCCCAAGATCCCAAAAAATATATTGCAACCAACTGTGAAAATCGATGCAATTATTTAACGACCACACTATTTCAAATAATCATTTTTGTCTAAAGTATTATAACACAGTGATTTTAAGTTTTTTATTATAATATATTTCATGTAAATGACATGCTTCGCTCTGCATTTGATATATTTGAGCAAAGCGAAACATATTATTCCCAAAAAAAATAGAATTAAACTTCTAGGAAACAGAATTTTTAATTGATAACTGTCTGAAAGATTCATATAATGCTTGTTAAGTTTGTTAAAAAAAATACTTCGTTTTATTTTTTGAGTAAAACAGTTCCAAGTACCAACCTTATGTTTGACAGAAACTTGAGTTGGCAGAATATTGATGAATGTAGAATTGAGTGTAGAATTCCATCACAATTGATCACCTCATTGCATTATATATTGAGAGACACTGCACTGAGGATGTTGGGCTTCATCGTCCGGACCGGCAGAGTTTTCAGGGATCCCTATGTGCTCAGAGTCCTATACAACACATTGGTTCGGAGCAGACTCGAAAGTGGTTCTCTGTTATGGAGTCCTCACGAAGCGAGATATTCCGTTATGCTGGAGAGGGTTCAGAAAAAAATTCTGAGGTATCTCTACATGAGGGAGTATGGTAGCTATCCGTGGCTCTACCCACGGCATTTCTTTTGGGAATGCTCAGAACCAATTCTCTACAGCTTCGAAGAGATGGACATCTAATTACCCATTTATTTAGATTAATTAGGGGATACTTCGAGAACTCGACCGTACTGGAGGGTGTTCGGCTTTTTGTCCCCGATAGATATCTCCGACAGCGACAGCACATATTGTTTTACCTACCGGCCGCCAGAATCAATCTGCCTCTGGTGACACCGGTGGGAAGAGCAATTAGTCTGCTGAACGCGGTCTCCTCGGAGATCGACGTCTTTCATGTTAGTGAAAAGACGTTCAGAAGGCAAATACTCTTAATTCTGGAGAGTATCCTGTCTTCCTAATGTTGAACCATCTCTCATGCATTTCTGGTAGTATACTATACACAATATATTATTTTACCTGTTCTCAATAGATGTCCTTAAAATAAATGTTGTAATGTCTGTTGATGATATAAACTGATTTGATTTGATTAGAATCAATATGATAGCTATACCCTTTACTTATTGGTGGTTAAGATATTAGCTTTGTAAAACTCCATATTAATTATTAATAGTAAACACGACTGTTTAGTGGTTTTATTTGGATTTGCTTTATATAAATTATATAAATAGTTACAAATTTGTTTAGTGACAAGTTTGAGAATGTCCTCGCATTGCGAAACAAATTTTTCACAATACATTTTTTTCTTTTTTATATGCTTTGTATAAAGATATTTAAAATATTATAAAATCGTTTACAAATATGATCAGTTTTGTTAATAACACAATATTTATAATATCACCGAGGAAGGACCGGGTTGTCCGAAACATGTTTAATATTTAATTTTAATTTGTTAAAAAAGTTAGTGTTGTGTATGTAAAGTAAAAAAAAATAAGTAAAATTTAAAATATCTACAACATAAAGTATGGCAAACATAGAAGAAAATTTGTCACTAATTATATAAATAAAATCAAAGTAAAAGCAAGAAACAATCGTGTTAACTATTATAAATTATATCCTTATCATTGATTTGACTAGCGCTGGCGCTGTGATATAAAGAGTTATTCAATAAAATAATAATAATAATAATGTGTACTAGCTACAAAGTATCAGCAAGAGAAGGTAAAAATCTATTCATAAAAAAAATAGGTTAGTGCGCTTCTCCCATAATGTTAAGAATTGTTCAGTTGGCTTTATTACAAAAGTTATATGCCCAATGCATCTTTCTCTCATCTTCGATATGGTTGCATAATGTGGCAGTTTGATAAGGCATTCATCGCCTTAATTTAACATTTTTTGGCACTTCTAGTTATTTATTATTCCTCGCTAAAGAGAATTATGACCTCGGATACTTCGCCTCCTATATCCAGAACTATTGAATAAGATTTAAAAAGTCATTTGGTGTATTCAAAGTGAGCAGAAGTACCTTTTAAAGACCAACTTATCAAATTTATTGCGCTGTAATACGAGTAATCAAAAGCAAGATTGTTTATTTTAGATAAAAATATGTTTTCCTCTCATAAGTCAAAATAGATTATGTTAAATAGTCCATTGTTTTGGCCAAATCACTATGATACCTTAACATTTTAAACTGTTAAATTAAAAAACTTTATTTTTTGTGAATGTATACTTACCTATACTTGTATACGAAACCTGGATTTCACCCACGGTGGGTTATTAATTCATGAAATTTAATTGTATCTCAATAGAGACGAAGATGCAAACTGGAAACTGAATATGGTTGATCAAGGTGTTTCAGGACTTATGACCTGTCATTGGTTGGGTTAAGCGCACGCTTTATGTGATATGTACTGTAAACACCTTGATCAATCATTTTCAGTTTCCAGTTTGCATCTTCGTCTCTATTGAGATACAATTAAAATTCATGAATTAATAAATAACTTTGTTTTATGTATCATAATTGTATTTTATTTTACGGGACAGCTGTTTCGTCAACCTATGTTGTCATCATCAGAGGTGTCACAAATTAAGGCAAATACATCATTAAGGCAAACAATAAAAGAAAATACAATTGTGATACATAAAATAAAATTATTTAATTTAACAGTTTAACAGTTTAAATTAAGTCACATACAACTTAGTCTTATAAGGCAATGTGGCTTGTGGCAAAAAGGCTTGTGACTGACACGTTTCATGTGTCTAAGGCATTTTAAATGAAGCGTAAAACAAACGTTCTTCTGTTTTTAGACACGAATATAAAGATCAGAATACGATAATTTAGGTTATTGACATGGCCTAATACATCGTTGAAAACAATGCGATAAACCCCAGAATACAGGAAATTATTACCTACATCCATTTAAATTTATGAATTCAATGTTTATATAGCAAATGAATACTAAATGACGTTATATAAAGCTGAAAAGTACAGTGTTCAAAATAAAATCCGGGAAAAAAATACTACGTTCTTCTTTGTATTAATTATTAATAAAGAAGTTTAACATCATTGTTCAAGAAAATATCAAATGTTCTGGCTGCAAAACGTGAGGGAGTGGACTGGCATCCGAAGTGTGGAGGAGCTATTCCGAGCTGCACGGGACATGAACAGCTTCGCCGAGGTTGTCGCCAACGTTGGGGGACCCGACAGGGCACTTGAAGAAGAAGAAGAAGTTCAAGAAACAAGCTATATCGGGTGGTGGTCTATGGAACAGAACGCCTGGTTCCTGATTCAGGGGACTTGATTTCAACCCTGGACTCGACAAGATTCTTTCATAATAATGAACCATTTTCTGTTCATATTGAATATTGTAAAATAAATTCTAAAATCATTGGGGTTCGAATTGTTAGTAGGGTCGCGGCGAGTCACATCTTGCTGGAGGGTGTGATACTATAAAATGCTGCGAAACGCCCAGTTTCATTCCACCGGCAACACTACTGACTAGTCCAAATCGTTAGCGTCCCTGTCGCGAACCCCGGGCAATGGGATCACACTCATAACCGTGTGATCACAGCAGATAACGAGGGGGTGAAAGGCGAGTTTCTGGCGCCTCCAAACCAGATCCAACCAGCTAAGAGAAGGTAACCCCGACAGAAAAATCCACCAGAGAAGGCAACGGGAAACCACTCTGGTCACCTTTTCCAGGGAATCACTATGGCGAATACCTTTGCTGTAGTGATCGTTAACGTTGGGGGAACCTGACACGGCACTAAAAGAAGAAGAATCATTGATTTAAATTCTTAGTGCGGTCTTTAGTAAAAATTGTTGAACACTTGCATTGTTAAATTGATGAAATTGGACGTTTTCTAGAAGTTATAATATATAAAATGTGGGTGATTTATTTCTACTTGCAATGGTATTATCTAATTCAAGAGAACACTGACACACTGCTAATAAAAAAATCTAAACTAATAAAATAATATTCTGTAGTAAAAGCAAATTACATAAGCGTTATAAATTTTCAATAATGCCACATTACAAATGAAGTGCTTTTCATGAAATTATTTTATCATTTGCATATTATAACTCTTCAAGAGCGGGAAAATATAACGAAACCAATTTTTATTTTTAGGGGCGGTTTTGAATTTCAAGGAAAGTGTACCATTTTATTTCTAAATTTACTGAAATGAAATATAAAACTTTGTCAATCGATCAAATATAATACGAATAATGTTCAAGTATCTTATTTTCGACGACCTTGCAGAGTTGCAAGAGCTATGTTTGTTACACCGAAGGTCCCGGATTTGACTCCCGGCGATGACAGTATGATTCTCATACTGACTGTAGTCGGATGTAGAATTCACGTGATAATAAAATGGCGATAGATTAGCTACCTATTACATGACATGAGAATCAATACAACAAATTGGGTTTAAACGACGCTTGTATAGAAAAAAAACTTATGTTACTAACTCACCATAGAATAATGAATCGCCACACTGTTCTCTTTTGACATACTTATCTTGTTTCCTCAATATTCATACATGGTGTCATGCATGTCATGAGAATTAATCTGATAGCTAAAACTAATTCTTCTTCATCTTCTTCTGCTTTATTTAGGACTGTGTCCTGTTATTTTCCGGAGTCTGTTCTTGGGATGCAGATGTCCAACTGTCTAACCATCTTTTAGGTGGTCTTCCTGCAGGTCGATTTCTTGTTGGTACTTTATTTGCGGCTATATTTATCACTCTTTCGGAACATGCTCTTTCCACATGATCTTTTCAGAAGAGTCTTCATTTCTGTGGTCCTTATGAGACTTTTTGTTCTGATGGTGTCAGCTCTCGTTTCTATTCCATATGTCATTATATGACGTACGTATGCCTTGTAGATTCTAAAACTAATTGTTTACAGTAAAACGACCTGTTGTACCATATGAAAAAGGTAAGTTTAAATGTGGGGGTAAATTTGAACTTATTAAAATTAAGTAGGATGGAGGGAGGGGGGGCGGGTATAACGGAACGGAACATTTTAAAATGAGAAGTGCAATTCTATTTATTCGAATGTGAATTTACAACACAAAGCGAAGGAGAATATACAAGTTATGTTTTTATATTATTGAATGAACATTTAATTTAGTATTGAAAATGACAAAATAAAGTAAGTCCGTTGATTAAAAAAGCATATTGTCCAAGTCTCCGCCTGAGGCATAAGATATAGGAAAAAATGTTCTGATTCAAATAATATTAAGATAACGAGGAAGCTTTCTATCGGAAAAATCAAATGTTTCAAAAAAGTTTTTTAACAAAGCAAATTTCCTTTTTGCAGCGAGTTCGGTCACCATAAAAATATTTTTTGCAGACGGCCTTAAGAGAATTTTAGAGAATTTGCAAGCAGATGATCGCATCAGCTCCTCATTACGGGCAAGCTATTGAAGGGTATGTTCCAAAAATGCTCACCTGTCACCTCGGAGGGGTGATTTTTTTTTTACAAAATAACAATGCAAAAACCAAGAGCATCCCTCAACAAAGCCACCCTCCGCGTTAAGGGGAAGTTAGATAAATCTCTAGGAGCATTACATAAATAAACCTCCAAGAGAGGCGAGTTGAAGTGAAGTATTTGTGGATTCACCCCAATGGCGAGGTGCTTTCAAACATTTGTCTTTTGTGAAAATATTGTTTCAAATCGTTTTCTGAAGAAAAAAATAATGCGTCTCCTTTTCTAATTTAAACCTTTTCAAAAGCTTTAAATCAGAGTATTTCCAGCTAACATATAATGCTTAAATTCTTTCTGTGTATGTATGCGTAAGTTATACTGATAACATAAAATATTGCAAAAAAATTTGCAGAACAGAATTATAAGTACATACTCGTACATTAAATTTAATCAAAATGTTTTTTTTGTGTCCTAAACAAAATTCCGTGGAACATAATTAATGCTCATAATATTTTATGGGAATGACATGTTTTATTTTCTCACAATATGAACTTCATTTGTTGACCATTATGACATTAGTTAATTATTTCTTGCATGTGTGGTAGAACAATATGCGAGAGAATCTCAAATGCTGATATAAGAAAGGAATGTAGGGCGAAATAAGGTATTATGAACAAAATTAAGGATCGCTGCGTTGGTTCTGACATATGGAGCGCATGGGTGGAGAAAGAATGGCTAATAAATTATACGTTAATGATGTAAATGGAGTACGGAGTTGAGGTAGACCGAGAAAAACATGGCATGACGAAAATAATCAAATTTTAATGGTTAGTCATGTTAGAATCCGGAAGAATCGACGTGCGTGTATGACTCGCTGTATGAATGTGGATGAAACTAGAAAGGTCTTCCAGGATAGAGTAGTGTGGCGATCCATTCTCTCTGTCTACCCCTACGGAGAAACGGCCTGATGGTTTCTTGTTGTTGTTGTTAATTATTTCTTTGTAAATTTTGTATTTACAATTTGAATTGAATTATTTGAAATCTGCATTTAATGCCACAAAAATATTCTATACTGCATTTAAACTTACAAATATATAAATTAAATGTTTATTATATAAACAATGATTCTGTTAAACCTACTTTTATTTATTAAATAATTTTACGAAACATTTTTTTAATCACATGTTTCGTTAATATTTAACAATTAAAACAGTTGGAGAAATCAATTAGCGTTCATGACACGATGTATGCATGTTTAGGAAGTTACTTACGAAACATGTTGTGATTTATAATTTTATTCTGTCAAAATATTAAATAAATAAAAGTGGATTAAATAGTATTATTAATTCTATTAAAAATTACAATTTAATTCCACAGTAACGCCTTAATCTTCAATAAAGAAATTCAGTTTCACTTAGCATTACTTTTCATTTAACCGTCGCGTTGCCATGTGGTCAATTGAGTTTCCACTGCCAATTTAAGGTTGATTTTCTTAAAACCTATGGACCCTAATATTATAAAAAAAAATCTAATCCTCCATTGAATCCTCCATCTCAATATTTCGTAATAAAAAAAAAGCAAAAAATTACTTCCTTCATCCCAAAAAAAAATATTTTCTAAGACTGCCCTCACCTTCATTCGTGTTAAGGTAGAATTTGTTTTGCTAATATTTACAACTTTATCAATAGTGACAAATACTTACTCGCTGTTTTGAACGTATTATAAATTATATGTTTGACCTTTTCATAGGTACGTAATAATATCGACTGTGGAGAAAACGCAGCACGCAACTTAATAATATCAGAACTGTGAAAATATTAACACTTTACCAAAAGGGACAAAAATTAATACGTACTCGTTGTCTTGAACGTACTATACATTTTGCCTAGGTGCCTTTATCATACGTAAAATCTCGTAAAGTTTCGCCTCGCCGGCCGCCGGCCGCAAGACATGTTTATACTTGATGTCAGTCGCTCGTATGCTGTGACGCATTCCATATCAGAAATCGCATGGTTCCAGAAAAAAATTAATAATGATATGTTTTTCAAATAATTCATGTATGATATAGATATCGATCTATTCCTAATGAAATTCCCTACAAGATGACATAAATTAAATTTTGATTCATCGAGTCATATGCTTGATATTTAGATAAAGTTAGCGGTAAACTGAATTTACCACATGGGAGCGAGCGTTTTGTTTTGAACACGGTACGTTAAGGGTTAACAATGTTTATTATAATTATTAATGGTTTAAATATACTTCAGCAAATTTGATAACAAAATGCAAATTTATTGATCGCAAATTTCACCCCAAATAGGTATCCGGTACCTGCTAGGACATAACTGACACCACTTATGAACCCTCATGTAGAACATAATGGCAGAGGGAAGTTTACTAATTTGTCTCTAATGACGTCTCGATAGCAATTGGGTGCCCGACTGCTGTTGAATCATTTACTCCAAATGTTGATTTTTCGATTAACTGAGATTAATTTAATTATTGAACTTTCACACTGTTTTTGTGAAATTTACAATGGAGTGACAGTTCCAGGCGTTATCTAGCAGTGCGTTAATGGCGGTAGCCTTTCACATTGCGTTATTAAGATCTTCTGCTTAATGCTTAAATCTAATCTTCATAGATGGCGCTGGTCTGTAAATTGAAACTGACATGTGAATTCTGGTGTTGGATATTAACATATATACAACTTCCAAAAATTTATCAGACATGGTGGTCATAAGAAAGGTGCAATGGGGAATGTTGTAATTACATAAAGCGTGCGCTTAACCCAACCAATGACAGGTCATAAGTCCTGTAAACACCTCGATCACCATATACAGTTTCCAGTTTGCATCTTCGTCTCTATTGAGATAAAATTAATCCCAGAAAATATTATCTTTTCATTTTTATGTTATGACAATCCTTCGTGGAGTTGACTAGTTGAAGCTGAATCTTCATCGTTGCCTATTTGAAGTTATCGCCGTAGGGTTGATACTTCATGTTGACTGCCTGAATTCAACTACAATGGTTTGCATTAATTTGTTAATGTTGAATTGTCGACGTTGATTATTTGACGTTGTTCCCTTGGGGTTGATACTTGATGTTGACTGGTTGATCTAAACTAGTTAGCGTTGAATCGTCAATGTTGATTGTTTGACGCTGTTCCCGTGGGGTTGATACTTGATGTTGACTGGTTGATCTTAACTAGTTAACGTTGAATCGTCAATTTTGATTGTTTGACGCTGTTGCTGTGGGGTTGATACTTGATGTTTTTTTTTTTTTTTTAAAGGATAACATCAAGGATTTATATCAATGATATTAGAATTTATTTTACAATCTTCAATGTGAGCAGAAAATAGCTCAATATTATGAAGAAGGAACCTGGTCGTGTCCAGGCTTGAACCCATGCCACCTGGATCAGGAGCCAAGCGTTCTATTCCCTAGACCACCACCCGCTTGATCTTAACTATTTAACGTGGAATCGGAAACATTGACTGTTTGACGTTGTACCTATGGGGTTGATACTTGATGTTAACTAGTTGACCTTAACTAGTTAACGTTGAATCGTCAACGTTGACTATTTGACGTGATTCCCGTGGGGTTGATACTTGAAATTGACTGGTTGACTTCAACTAGTTTGCTTTAACTTATTAACGTTGAATCGTCAACGTTGACTGTTTGGCGTGGTCTACGTGGGATCGATACTTTATGTTAACTAGTTAGCGTTGAATCGTCAGCGTTCACTGTTTGACGTGGTCCCAGTGGGGGTTGATACTTGATGTTGACTGCTTGACCTTAACTAGTTAACGTTGAATCGTCAACACTGACTGTTTGGCGTTGTCTCTGTAGGGTTGATACTTGATGTTAACTAGTTGACCTTAACTATTTAACGTTGAATCGTCAACGCTTACTATTTGGCTGAATTTCTGTGGAGTTGTTACATGATATTGACTGGTTGACTTGAACTATTTTGCTTTAACTTGTTACCGTTGAATCATCAACGTTATTATATGAATATTGGAAGCAGTTATCAAAAAGAGCTCGACTGCTTTAGATTTTTTGAATAGCTAATATAAGGTGTTATAGGGTTTTCGTTAAATGAAACAATTTTCGTTTTGCCCATATCCCCGTTTTAAGAAAATTCGTAATATTCAATGCCTTGTTATTTTAGGAATATATTTTTTTTGCACCATTATAATGGCAGCAAGAACACGAAATATATAATAATAAAGAAATTTGTATAATATTTTATTTTGATTTCATTATATAAATTTCTAATTGAAGATATATTAAACGTTATATTATACATTATACAAATATTTAATATTCGTATATTGTTTCTAAAATAATGATGTAAAATTTCATACTAAATAATCAAACTCACTAACGAACCATCAAGTCGTATCCTCGGAGGGGTAGGCAGAAAGAATGGACCGCCACATTTTTATCTCGTAGCATACTTTTATCGCTTCTATTAAATTTATACATCGTACTTATTTATTTATTTATTGTTGGTACACAAACAAAGAATCTAATATACAGAAGTGATAAGTAATAAAAAATATATATTAAAACAGTTTGATGCCTCAGTTAGATGTGCACACCAAGAACATAACATTAGAAGTTCAACTATCTTGTACCACCCCTCGGTGTAAAGAACCGTCAGGCAAATCAAGATAAACAGACTTACAAATTAAGTCAAAGAAGAGCAAATTCATTTCATTCTTGTTGATTATTATGAACTTAATAATCAATAAGAATGAAAACGCCTGTTTTTTATACATACAAGGAAATAAGACCTTTGGTCAAGTATAATCAATGCGAAATATATATTTAAACTTCCCATAAAATATGTAAAAATTTCTAGAAAACATACTATTTTATTTATATTAACGAAACGTATTTTAGTTTTATGAAAATATAAGAAGTGAATACGGTGCGAATGAAAGTATCAAAATGATCAAAGGGTCATTAAGATGGTTTGGACACATGGAAAGAATAAATGAAGAATGAATTGTAAAAAAAGTATAAAGCCGAGGAAAACGTGACAAATAAACCAAATATTGAATGTCGGTCACGTGAGAAGTCGGAGAAATGACACGATGTTCGAATGTTGATGTTCGATGTTGATGTTCGAATGTTCGATGTTCGAATTTTTGCCTACCCCTTCGGAGAGACGGCGTGATGGTTTTTAGTTAGTTATTATTATTATTTTTTTTTTCAAATAGATCATATTTCTTATGATCTTTTTTTTCTCATCATATTATTGAATGTCGGCCATGTGAGGAGTCAGAGAAATCGACGCGCGTGCATGACACGATGTATGAATGTTGAGGAAGCGAGAGAAATATGTCAGGAAATAAAAGTGTGGCAGTTCATTCTTTCGGCCTACCCCTTTGGTGAGACGGCGTGATGGTTAGTTTTTTTTCTCAGTTTGAGGAAATGCTGATATGAGGGGGTTAACTTTTACGTTCCTAGATATTTAGCCGAGATATTTCTCTTACATTATATATTTGGTCCACTATTTTTCGCAACTCACCCTCAAAGCCAAGCTATGTGGAACACCTTCATAATGAATTACAAATTCCTACAAGTGATATACCGCCCCTATCAATCATAGGCATTCTTCTGTTTATTTTTAAGAAGCGCCCCACAGTTTGTGAAAACAACCCCTCCCGCCCCGCACCGTTAGCCGATACCATTGTCAAACGACAAATAAAACACTTCAGCCGACTTGTTATGACGTGGGAGATTACGCGACGAGAGAAAAACGTCTTCGAGGCGAGATTTGAATTCACCCATTCCAAATTAATCTTCGCTGGGCCAGCTGATGGATTTTTTAAACCTTTTAATTCAGATTGACCCTACAGTTTTGTAAAAAGAACAAGTATTTTATAGCAGATTTAGATTACAAATTTATTATTTTTAACCCTTAATTTAGCACCAGAAAACTGATTAAAAATATTCAAAAAATATTAATCATTAATACTCGTACATATGAAAACACCTGTTTTATAGAAGTTTTAACATGGATTTTTTAAATCCATTAATTCAGATTGACCCTGTAATTTATAGAAAATTGTTTTCTTTAAAGAGCGAATATTTTTTAGGACATTTAGATAACGAATTAATTATTTTTAACCCTTTATTTAGCACCAGGAAAGTAGTAAACAATATTTAAATATATAAATCATTAATTGCGAATGACAAAGTCTATTTTATATAAATATAGAAATTTAAACATTTTATAAAACCTTAGACAGGCGAAACGTGTCATTTCCATAAAATATAATTAAAGTTCTAGAAAACAGGCGTTTTTATTCGTATTCATTCTAAAAAAATTACAATACAAACGCGACTGTTTAATTTGTTTTACAGATATGTTTTATTTATTTAAAAATATCTCGTTTTGCCTTGAAGTTTGAGAATGTCTTTGTAAGGCAAAACAAATTTATCAATAATATCGGTAATATATACATTTTATTTTTTTATGTATAAAACAGGTCGCTTGAACCGAAATGCTGTATACAATTTTTTTTTAAGCTGATGTATTGATTCTCGTGACATGTTATAGATAGCTAATCTATCGCCATTTTATTGTCACGAGAATTCTACACCAGACCAAAGACAATGTGACAATCCCACTGCCATCGCCGGGAATCGAGCCCGGAACCTTCGTATGGCAATCAGAGCTCTTACCACTCTGCCACGAAGGTCGTATTAAATATAAAAATTACTCCAAGGCATAAACTTTAAGCAAGATTACAACAAGCCAGAATATGGTAATAATACTCTAATTGTGTCACATGAATATGAGCATAAGAAAAAATCTGATCAAGACTTTTGTCTGAAGTTTGACATGGACCATTGGCCAGGGTGAGCTGGGTGAGCTAGCCTAGGTGAGCTGGGTGAGCCAGGGTGAGCTGCTTTTGAAATGTGGTGCTACAGACGCATGATGACCACATCCAAAACAGTAAGGTAATGAGAAGGGCCGGAGAAACGAGTCAAATGCTCAAAAGGATTGGGTCTTCTTATTACTATCGCAGAGGGAATGGTTGAGAGCGGAAATTGCAGAGGATGGACCAGGTGATAAGACATGCGCTGTGGCAGCTAGTCAGAAATGAAAAGACTACCTGGAGACAGGACTGAGTGGAGGGAACGAGTGAGGCTTGTTGCACACCAATCCGCAGGATTTTAACCATGAAGAAAAATAAAAATCTCAGTGAAACTAATTACACAATCGCGTTTCCATTATAATTTATAATGAAGTTTTACACAATAATAACCACGACTATCAATAAACAATTTCGTTTTCAATATTTTATTAAATAAAAAAATTACTCAAATGCAAAAACTATAAGCAAGATTGCAGCAAGCCAGAATAGCCTTCTATAAAAATTCAAAGATACATTAATTGGGTCACATGAATATGAGCATTAGAAAAAAACTGATCAAGACATTTGTCTGAAGTGTGCTGGCTGCGAAACATGGACCATTGGCCAGAGTGAGAAAAATAATCTGGAGCTTAACTAAGACTCATATAATTATTTGTCTTTTCTACATACTTTTTATATACAACACTAACTTTAATTTTTTATTAAATATCAGACATGTTTCGGACAACCCGGTCCTTCATAAGTGATATTATAAAGATAATTAAAATATTATAAAATTATTTACAAATATGATCAGTTTTGACAGATGCTATAAAGATTTATTTTTGAACGTTTAAAAATAAATAAATAATATTTATAAACGTTTCAAAATAAATCTTTAAAACATCTGTCAAAACTGATCATATTTGTAAACAATTTAATAATATTTTAAATATCTTTATAATATTTCTGATGAAGGACCGGGTTTTCCGAAACATGTGTGATATTCAAATAATTTTTTTTTAAATGTTCGTGTTGTATATACAAAGTACATAAAAAAGAAAAAGACAAATAAAATATCTACCTCACAAAGTATGGCTAGCATTGATAAAACTCAGGTAATTATTTAAAAAACGTTCGATTGAAGAATATACTATTCTAAAATCAAATCAGTAATCATACATTGGGCTAATATAGGACAAAGACCTCCCCTTGTGTGGAGAAGTTTACTCCCACTTAAGTAAAGAAGCAAATTGATTTAATATGTACTTAGACTTCCTTGAGAGATTTTTTGTTATTCTCCGCTGGCCTTGAAATCACATGTATAAATGAGAAAAACTTTATGATGTGTTGAAAAAATGTATTCTTATGCTAACCTTAACTATATTGTTTGAATTATTTTTTGCCTTAAACTATTTAAAAAAATCACGATGTTTCCCATAAGGGATGGGTAGAAATAAAGGACCACCACACTGTTATTTCCAGGCATACTTCTCTAGCTTCCTCGACAGACATACATCGTATCATGAAAGCACGTTGATTTCTCCAACTCCTCATGTGCCTCACATTTAATATTTCATCGATTTGATCGTGCCACGTTTTCTTGGTTATCCTCTTTTTCTAGCTCCGTTCGCATCGTTTATATATACTTTCTGCGCCATGCTGTATTAATTTATTCTTTCCATATGACCATCTAAATGACCCTTTCATTATTTTGTTCATAACACTTTGATTGGCACTCCAATCACTTCTAATATTTGGATTTGACACTCTATGATATTAAGATTAACCACATATCAATCTAAAAAACAATATTAAATATCTCAAACATTATTTTTTGTTTCTTGAATAATAATATAAAAATCCATATTTAATAAATAAAACGAATAAAAACGTCTATTTTCACCTGTCATCAAATGTTTTGTTAATGCTTTAGACAGGCAAACATGCCATTCACAGAAAATAAAATAAAACTTCTAGAAAACGTATTGCATAAACAAGCGCCCTTGAAGTGAGCTATTCACGAAAACGGCGCTATACAAATTAGCCTAATTATTATTATTAATTATCTTCAATAGTTCATTGTTTCGGTCGAAACACTATGAAACTTGAACATTATTAATTATGAAAATTTATAACACTTTTATGATATCACAATTTTTATTATTCAATTTTTGAGTATCGCGACAGCTGATGCACAATGGTGTTCTTGTACCGACCCTTATGTATGAAAGCGAAGCATGGAACTGGCAAAATAAGGATGAAATTAGAATAAATGCAGTAGAAATGAGATCTCTTAGACGAATGTGTGCTACTCTGTGTATGATAGAGTGTCGAATGAAAATATAAGAAGTGAATGCGGTGCGAATGATGGTGTTATGAACAAAATAATGAAAGGATCATGAGGATGGTTTGAACATATGGAAAGAATGAATGAAGAAAGAATGGTAAAAAAATTATATGTTAACGATATAAATGGAACCAGAAATAGAGGACACCGAGGAGAACGTGGCACGATCAAATAAATCAAATATTGAATGTCAGCCACGTGAGGAGTCAGAGAAATCGAAAAATTATGAAAGAATCGTTGCGTTGGTTCGGACATATGGAGCGCATGGGAAGATTAAAAGTATACGTTAACGATGTAAATAGAGTACGGAGTCAAGGCAGTCCGAGGAAAACATGGCATGACCTAATTAATTAAATTTTAAAGGTTGAACATCTCTGAAGCCGGAAGAATCGACGTGCGTGAATGACTCGCTGTATGAGGTGGGAGTGATGTGGAGGAAGCTAGAGAGGTGTGTCAAGATAGAGTAGTGTGGCGGTCCATTCTCTCTGCCTACCCCTGCGGGGAGATGGCGTGATGGTTTGTTGTTTTGGCCACGTGAGGAGTCAGAGAATGTGCGTTCATGATACGATGTATGAATGTTGAGAAAGCGAGAGAAATATGTCAGGAATGAAAAGTGTGACAGTCCATTCTTTCTGCCTACCCCTTCGGTTTTTGAGATGTGGTCCTATAGAAGACTATAAGGAATTTCCTGTAAAGACCACATCACGAATGAGGAAGTTCTTCAAGGAATCGAAGGAGGAAGGCACCAGCTCAGGACCTTGTCCGAAAGGCGCGCAAGATGGTTCAGCCATGTAATACGTCAAGAAGGTCTCTTGCATGCCATAATGGAGGGTATGACCGACGGGACAAACTCTAGGGGTCGCCCACGCCGAGAGTACCTGGAGGACCTATTGGTGGACGTGCGCTGCTCATGATATGCAGATTTCAAAAAAGCCGCACAAGACAGGGAAGAATGGAAGAGAAGAATAGAGGAAATTGCTGCAAACCAATCCCAGGATTGAAACCAGAGAAGAAGACCCCTTCGGGGAGACGGCGTGATGGTTAGTTAGTAAGTTAGTGTTCGGACCAGCAACCCTAACTTTATTTTTTTTATCTGAAGGAACCTTACTTCTAAAAGTCCAGCAGAAGGAATTTGTTCCCCTTTGTTTGTTGAGGCTTCTACTATGTAACTGTGTAAGGGTTAACATACTTGAGACATTATCGATGTATAATTTAGTAGTTGTACCTACCCGGGCACGTGGGGTATGTGCTTACAGGAACTACTTATGCAGATATCTAGTTTTTTTCGTGCTCGAGTGTAAATCTTGAATAAATAACAATTGGAAAGGAACTAAAGAAATAACGATTTTGAAGCAATTTTCCTTACCTTATTAGGCAGCGTAGGGATGTGAAGAAAAGTATCTAACATAACACATCTGACCTTTTCACATATATTATTCATTGGATTATTGTTTATTTACAGGATGTGAAGTCAGGGCCATGAATTATTCGCTTCTAGAAAAGTATACAGCATTAAGCTGGACGTATTCGAATTTCAACTAACTAATCTCCGAAGGGGTAGGCCGAAAGAATGGACTGCCACACTTTTCTTTTCTGACATATCGCACGTTGAAAACAAAAGTGACACTATACAAAAATCTCAATTTTTCAGTACGGTCATTTAAAGATTTTGTGAGGTCAATAACTTGACTGTGAGTAGAAATATATCTAATGTTGTTGTTTTATATATTAGTTAAGATATTATTCTATCAGAATCTAGTTGATTTTAATTAGGTTAATAAGCTGGCAAAACTCTAAATGACCGTACTGAAAATTTTTGATTTTTGTATTGTGTCACTTTTGTTTTCAACGTGCGATATGTTCTCTCGCTTTCCCAACATTCATACATCGTAACATGAACGCACATCGATTTCTCTGACTCCTCATGTGGCCGATATTCAATATTTGATGTATCATGCCACGTTTTCTAGTTCCATTAACATCGTTAACATATCCTTTTTTACCATTCTTTCTTCATTCATTCTTTCCTTGAGTCCAAACCATCTTAATGGTCCTTTATTATTTTGTTCATAACACCATCATTCACACCGCATTCACTTCTTATATTTTCATTCCACACACTATCATACACAGAGTTTTTCGTACAATCGAGTAAGAGATCTCATTTCTAATGTAATTATTCTAATTTCATTCTTCTTTTGCCAGTTTAATGCTACGCTTCCATACTTTTCCTGACAAACTTTTCTTGATTCCTCAACATCTTCTTGCTAAGGATGCTAGGCTACCTACCAGTCACTCGGGAGAAGACGAGACATCCACTTGGATGTTTACTTCTTTCGACTACGGTTTTGTACAACTCAAGAACCCTGAGTGATGTAGATTTGCTCGTTCCTGACAATTATCTTCGACAAAGTGGCAGCTTATATCCCACGATGCAAAACCATCCTGCCATTAGTTATGCCGGTCGGTAGAGAAATATCTTTGCTAAATCGTGTCACTTCATGAACTACCGTTTTCGCTCTCATTGATAAATTCTTGAAAATAATATATCAAGTGTCAATTTTTCGTGATTTTTCGAACCTTTATATGTACTTGTTCCTAAGTCAATTCGAATAATTTATTTGATATAATTTTGAAGTTCTTTCAAGCTGTCGTGTATAATAAAATACAATTGTGATACATAAAATATACATATATATATATATATATATATATATATATATATATATATATATATATATATATATATATATATATATATATATATATATATATATATATATATATATATATATATATATATATATATATATATATATATATATATATATATATATATATATATATATATATATATATATATATATATATATATATATATATATATATATATATATATATATATTTTTTTTTTTTTTAATTTAACAGTTTTTATAGTTGGATAATATTATCGAATAATATAGACCTAACATTGAGATTACTCCTCATCAAGACCTATGTATGGATGTACGGCTGTGTATCGATGTACGGCTGCGTGACATGGTGCCTATCCGAAAGAGACCCTATCCGAAAAACGGAGACATGAGGCTTTTGAGATGTGGTCATATTGAAGACTATTAGGAATTTCCTGGAGAGACCACATCACAAATGAAAAGGTTCTCCAAAGAATCGAAGGAGGAAGTCACCTGCTCAGGACCTTGTCTGAAAGGCATGCAAGATGGATCAGCCATGTAATACGACAAGAAGGCCTCTTGCATGCCATAATGCCGGGTATGACCGCGGGGAAAAACTCTAGGGGAAGAAGAGCCAAGCCTCTTTCAAAAGAGCCGCACAAGACAGGGAAGAATGGAAGAGAAGAATATAGGAATTTGCTGCAAACCAATCCCAGGATAGAAACCAGAGAAGAGATAGTTGGTTTTAATTTATGTTAATGACTGATGAAAATAATTCGACTTCTTTGTAAAATTGACAAAGGCAATTCCATTTTCTAAGTAATGTAAATATGTATAAAGGAACACGGTAGCCCTTGCAAGGTAAGAAGCGGCACTTTGTCAGCGTCACCCTTCTTATTGCTCTTTGATAGTTAAAACTTTTAAGGGTATTTCACCCTTACTGCGATTTCCATACTTGCGGAAGTGTAACATTTGTTGGCATTCAGGGGTGGTGATATTCATTTTCACTCTATAAAAATATCATGCGAAGCATAAAACTGGCAGAAGGAGGATGAACGCAGAATTGAGGGCATTATTTGCAAACCTGGCAAACTCCATCATTAGATGATAAGATAGAAGAAGAACTGATACGCTAATAAAATGCGCTTTTTTACGATATTTATCTTTTTCATCTCAACCAGTTAGTATTTTAAATGTAATCAGCCATGAAATAATCATCATTATGTCGATAATTAAAGTAAAATATTGAATTTCATTTTGAAGTTTGCCAGCTTTGCAACACTCAAGTGGAGTTTGCCATGTTTGCAACAAACCCTATATTTTAATAGCAAAATTCATCAAAATGAAGCCGAATTTGAAACAGAAAATCAATAAAAATTGTGTGCAAATGTATTATGAATAAGACCCAATTCATATCTCACTTTTATTTGTTGGTGGAGTTTGCCGGGTTTGCAAATAGTACCCTCAATAATTGCGGTAGAGATATAATCCCTTACACGTATTTGTGGTAAAACTATGTATGACAGAATTTCAAATGCAGATATTAGGAAGAATGTAGTGCAGAATAAAGTATTAAGAAAGGATTACTGCGTTGGATTAGACATATGGAACGCACGGATGATGAAATAAAATTTTGAAAAGGATACGTTAACGATGTGAAAGGATTGCAGAGTTGAGGAAGACCGAGGAAAACATGTCGGCCATATAGACAGAAGTCGGAAGAATCGACTTGCGTGTATGACTCGCTGTATGAATGCAGAGGAAGCTAGAGAGGTGTTGCAGTGCCTACTCTTTCTTGGAAACGGTGTGATGTTTTGTTAGTTTTTTTTTTATGAACTTATGGTTATAAATATAAAAAATCTTTTTAACTACTTCCATTTTGTCTTTATTTTGACAGCGACCGGTTTCGCCAGGCTCACTGGCATCGGCAGACTGCTGGACACTATTGCAAACTGAGTCATTTATATATTTATTTATTTGAATGAATCAATATGTCAGCGATAATCAAATTTAAAATCCATTGTGTTGAATTTGAACCTTCTTGAATACCTGTAGTACCAATATTTAAATTCAGTAAATCTTACATAAATATTTGAAGACTATTTTTGTATAGAATCATGTTTACCACCCCTGATCTGAATGTATACAAAGGAATTGGTTTGCAATATTGTTACCAGTCTGTCGATGCTAGCGAGCCTGGCGAAACCGGTCGCTGTCGAAATAAAGACAAAAGTGGAAATAGTAAAAAACATCGTTTTATTTAATTATTATTTAAAATGAACTTCCATCAAGAGATTTCAGTTAAATCATTTGATTATCTTAAAAACAACAATTGGTTTATTGAATTTATGGTGTTTTTTGTGTGTAAAAGTATACACTTCCCTGTTCTGAAAACCCACTTTTCTTTTGCGGCTAAAATGGTCCAAGGACAGCCCCCATAATATGTCGACCCTTATAAGTTTCTTATTTCATACGCTGAGATTTAAACAAAACTATGCGAGTTATGTGAAGTTCTCTGAGGGGTGGAATAGTTTCATGTCCCTTAGCGGGAAAAGAGATTTTGGAATATTAATTTGAGATGCGTACAAACTACAGCCGTAACACGTTAGTGCGTTTAATAAAGCTGTTAACACAATTTTCATAATTTTGTGAGACGACTTAATTTGTGCTTTATTAAAAATAACTAGTTACAACCCGTGAAATATATTCTGATTGTGATTTGATGAATGATTTTCTACCCGTTAAAAACTTGATTCACTATAAAATCGTAATTAGTAATAAGTTTTACAATCCCTCACGTATGGAAGTGAATCTTGGAGCTGGCAAATGAAGGATGAAAGCAGGATAAACGCCGTAGAAATTAGATCACTAAGAATAATGTGCGGGGAAACTGTTGTATTATAGAATACCGAACGATGAAATAAGAAAGAAATTTAAGGCAGATGACTGCATCATGGATAAAATTAAAAAAGGATCCCTGAGATGGTTTGGACATACGGAACGAATGGATGAGAGTAGAATGATAAAAAGTTGTACACAAGCAGCTTGAGTGGAAAAAGAAGCCGAGGACGACCGAGGAAAACATGGCATGACCAAATTAATCAATCATTAAAAGGCGGTCACATTCGAAGTCGGAATAATTGACGTGCGTGAATGGTACGATGTATGAATGTAAAGGAAGCCCGAGCGTGTGTCAGGACAGAACATTATGGCGATCCATCCTCTTTGCCTACTCCTCCGGGGAAATGGCGTGATGGTTAGTTAGTTAGTTAGTTGGTCAAAATTATAAAATGATTACTTAGAAGAAAAAACTAATAATGTTGGTATTTGAAATTTCATGGTAGAAGTTCATCGTAAAAAATAAATAAAAAATTGTAATTAAATATATATAAGTTTAAAATGTCTAAACACAAAGTGAGTACTTTACATAAATTATTAAGAAAAATATCCATTATTACAAATCACTTTAGTATCGAAATTAATAAGTAAACAACACAAAGGAAGGTTTAGGAGTTGTAGTCAGAAGATGATCAAAAGTTTGCCAAGCTTTTTGAAAAGTTGATAAACGAGTTTACAAAATTTCATTTATAATCTTCGATTTTAAAACCGATGCTTTCGAAATTGTTATACATAGATTTGAATTCGATTTAACAATCCGAAAATTAAAACTTTGTCATTGTAGTTTTCTGATTAAAACATTCTGAATTTTAGAAAAACCTTAATTAAATTTGACTCATTTTTGCGGAAAATTGAGATTTGAGGTAGATAGAATGATAGCATTGGAGTCAAAAGCTTTAGTTAAGTTTAATTACGTATCTTTCATAGACTAAATGGAAATTTTGCATTGATTTAAAGCAGTGATTCCCAAAGTAGTCTATATAGACCCCAAGGGTCTACGTCATGGTTCAAGTCCATGTCAGCTAAAAAAAAAATGGGGGACTATGAAATGAATTATTATTTTAGCTCATTCGACAATCAATTTTCTCAAATGAGCTAAAAAAAAGGTCGCCAAATGTTTCGACCGGCTGATTTTCTCCAATACGCTAAAAAAATCCGTTTTTTTCGCTTTTTTTGGCCTGATTTATCTCTGTGTCAGCTTGTGACCTTCACCTTAAAGACACCGACCATTCATTCAAATCCGGCGTAAAATTAATTCATAAAAATGGTGTAGGAATTAAATTAAATAATTCAGGAGCTTTAGAGATTAAAAAAGCCATAAACACTAACCAAAACATTATCAACAAGCAAATTAATTTATCTTTCAGTCCTACACTGTTATTTATTCGGTAAGAACTTTAAATTATTACTTAAAATTAATTTGTTTATTCATAATTTAATTTATTCATAATATTTGTTATAACAAAATCATAAAGATTCCAAAATAAATCATTATAACATCTGTCAAAACTGGCCATATTTGTAAACAATTTTATAATATTTTAAATATTTATATAATACCACTGATGAAGGGCTGGTTAGTCCGAAACTTGTTTGAAATATATACACATATATTTTTTTAATAAATGTGAGTGTTTTATACAAAGTACTTTATACAAAAAAGAAACATTAAACATCTTCAACACTTCAAAGTTGATGGTGAACATAAAAGAGAAATAATGAAATATTTATTTAACAAACATACAATATTTTATTGTATTCCCCTGAATAGATTAGTCATTATGGGACAAAACAATTATATACAATATATACATACGAGTATACAGTTCAATAGTAAAAATATAGGTTTGAAACTAAAACGCCTTACAACTATGTTTTTTTAATAAATACTTCCCCTTTTGCCTTTATTTCAACAGGGATGAATTTGTCAAGCTCGCTAGCATCTACAGACTTTTCTAATAAAGACAAAAGTGAAAGTTTCATAATTCTAAAAAAACAAAGTCTTATTTTATTTGACAAGTCTGTCAATGCCAACAAGCCTGGAAAACCCGGTCTCTATCAAAATAGAGACAAAAGTGGAGATAGTTCTTTTAAAACATCATTTCATTTTATTATTATTTCAAATTAACTTCAAAATCATTAGATTTTTTTCTTGTTCGCAGTTTGTGTGTGGAAAAGATCAATGGACCATTTCGAATAATGCCACAATTTAGAATTGAAATGCCTCTCTTAGATTCGGTGGTCAGATCTGAATTCCAGATATCCCTCCGTTCCAAACCATCTCATTTGTTACTTGTCCGTTGCCTATTTGGTAGCAAATGGTTTTATTACACCCGCTATATGTCTCGTGCGCGCCTACGATCAAACGCGTTTCTAGGTCAGATTGCTCGGGCCGCCGTGTTTCGACACTCCTTCTCTTTGCAAGTTATTGAAGCATTCTTCAGGTGAAAATTTAGTTTATTTAGTAAATAAACCAAGTTGCGTAAAGCTTTTTCCGGACAGCATTCACGGTATAACGTAAGCAACACAATTGAAACAAGTGCACGAAAAAAAAGGTTAAATAGTAAAAATAGTTTTTTGTTTAGTTTTTGTTGTGGTTTTTATTTTATAAAACTCCATTTTAAAGTATAAATAAACGTTATTGTTTTATCGGTTTCACAGAGATTTTTATTTATGTAAAAAAATATGAATACTTGTCACAAATTTGTTTCGCCTTGAAAATTAGTTTGAGAACGCCCTCGCAAGGCGAAACAAATTTGTAACAATGAGTTAAATTATTTATTATACACAAATATAAAAATCTTTCTTAAACAATCGCGTTTATATTGTAATTAATATTTTTTTTAAATATATTTAGTTAATTCCAGCTATGTTTATGGCTTCGACCGGATTCGGTAGCTCGCTGCTATCTTCAGGTTTGGTTTGACCATAAGATGGCAGCGAGCTGCCAAAACCGGTCAAAAGTAGAATCACTACGAGTACAATTTTTTTTAACCGTCGCGTTGCCATGTGGTAAATTGAGTTTCCACTGCCAATTTAAAGTTGATTTTCTTAAAACCTATGGACCCTAATATTATAAAAAAATTGTAATCCTCCATTGAAGTGTTCTCAATATTTCGTAATAAAAAAAAAAGCAAAAAATTACTTCCTTCATCCCAAAAAAAAATATTTTCTAAGACTGCCCTCACCTTCATTCGTGTTAAGGTAGAATTTGTTTTGCTAATATTTACAACTTTATCAAAAGTGACAAATACTTACTCGCTGTTTTGAACGTATTATAAATTATATCTTTGGCTTTTTCAATATGTACGTAATAATACCGACTGTAGACGGAAACGCAGGACGCAACTTAATAATATCAGAACTGTGAAAATATTAACACTTTACCAAAAGGGACAAATATTAATACGTACTCGTTGTCTTGAACGTACTATACATTTTGCCTAGGTGCCTTTATCATACGTAAAATCTCGTAAAGTCTAGCCGCGCCGGCCGCCGCGCGGCGCTTGTCTTTACATGCGTGTCCAGTCAATCGTATGCTATGACGCATTACATATCAGAAATCGCATGGTTCCAGAAAAAAATTAATAATGATATGTTTTTCAAATAATCCATGTATGTTATAGATATCGATCTATTCTAATGAAATTCCCTACAAGATGACATAAATTAAATTTTGATTCATCTAGTCATATGCTTGATATTTAGATAAAGTTAGCGGTAAACTGAACTTACCACATGGGAGCAAGCGTTTTGTTTTGAACACGGTACGTTAAGGGTTAATTGACTTAAAAAAATTATTTACAATGAAATTCTACCAAGAAATCTCAAATACATACATTAAAATTTAATTCAAAGATTTCTTATTAGAAGATCCTGACAAACCTCTCTAGATTTCTCCATAATCATACACTTACGTCGACTCTTCCGACTGCTAAAATCACTAACCTTTAATATTAGTTTAATTTGATCATCCCATATTTTACTCGGTCTATCTTGACTCCGCAATCCATTCACATTAATCACGTATTCATTTTTAACCATTTTCTCTTCATCCATGCGTTCCATATGTCCTAAAAAAACGCCATAATCCTTTCATAATTTCTACAATAATGATAATACGAGTAATAATAATATGCTTACTTTTTAAGCGCGGTTTTCGTGAGGTAATCACCCCAAGGGTGCATTGAGACTTGTTTTAAATCTAAATATACATTGTTTTCCCGTACATTTTTCTCATTGAACTCATTTCTACGGCATTTATCCTACTTTCATCGTTCTTTTGCCAGCTCCAAGTTTCGCTTCCATACATATGGATTGGCAATAAAACTTTATTATTAGCTTCAATATTTGCTATAATTGATATATTTCTATTTGAAGTGGTGACTTTAAGAGCCCCCTCGTTTTCTTCCCAGCACCACCCTTCTTACGACAAATTACTCAATTTTTCCATTTTTGTTAACATGCTGCAAACATGATTATTATCTAGATGAATTATTTGGTTTTAAAATGTATAATTGTAAGTTTATTTTAATATTTCAAATTATTTTATTACTGAATAAACATTTAAGCTACTAAAACATATGAATGAAAAGCTTTAATTAACCATCATTCTCATATTGCAAATTTTCTCCGAACGCCGCACCGGTCAAACGTGAATCCTTAGTTTTAAAGTTTAATAAACTACGTAACTTTTGTATAGAGTCGCATTAACACTCTTGACGGCGACACGGTACCGCGCAGCAAGTAGGAGTTGTGCAACGTTGACGTCGGAACAGTATCGCCACTGAAGTAGGGAAGGTATTGAAAAACTTTTAATAGGTAGGTGCACTGATGCAGTGACGCAAGAGGTCACTGGCGGAGCGAGGAAATTAAATGAAAAATTTAAATACTGTTCTCAAAAGATTTTACAAACAATAATTATAGTTTAAGGCATCCATAGAGAATAGGCGAAATATAATGTGACCAGGAACGCATGAGAGATGGTTCGACTTTAGAAATACAAGATACTCTCCAAAGTCAAGAGTATTTGTCTTCTGAACGTACTTTCACGAATATGAAAGACGTTGATCTCCGAAGCAATCATGTTCAGCAGTTTGATTGCTCTCCCCATCGGCATCACCAGAGGGCGGTTGGTTCTGCATGCTGGGAGATAAAACAGTCTGTTCTGACGCTGTCAAAGATCCGGAACATAAAGATTGATAGCCTCCAAGATGACGAAATTCTCAAAGAATCCCCCGATAAGTCTGAAGAAATGGGTTAGTGTGCACCCATCCAAGCACGAAGAAGAAGAAAAATCTTATAATAAAGGGGTTAAACTGATTTTATTTTGAAAAAAAAGATCCATCGATTACATATCAGGTTTTAATTGTAATGAATTATATTTACTCATTAATTGGGTAGGGTAAATATGTACGAAGAGGTCGATTTTTCTCTTTACTTCGCGAAAGGTTTCCCAAGTGAGAAAGTTAGTTTATTAACCACACGAAGGTTTATACAAGGGAGAACGGAGGAGTAATTGGAACTCGTATGACTTTGAAATATTTTAATACGTTTAACAAAAAATAGAAAAATAGGATTAACATGTGAATATGATAGTTTCAAATATTTGAATTTAGACTCATCTAAAAATATCTTTAAACTTATATCCTCTTTCGGTGTGCTGTCAGGTCTCCCTAACGTTGATTATCACCCTTGAGTAGGCCTCATAGTGATGACCTGGGGAAAAATATCCAGAGTGGTATCCCCTTGCCATGTCTTTCATATTCGTGAAAGTACATTCAGAAGACAAATACTCTTGACTTTGGAGAGTATCTTGTATTCCTAATGTCGAACCATCTCTCATGCGTTCCTGGTATTATATATTTATTATGTTTTACCTGTTCTCAATAGATGCCTTAAACTATAAAAAATGTTTGTAATGTCTTTTGAGAAAATAAACTGATTTGATTTGATTTGATTTGATTCTCTGGAAGATTTTCTGTCGGGGTTACCTTCCCTTAGCTGGGTGTATCCAGTTTAAGGCGCTGGAAGCTGGCCATTCGTCCTCTCTCTATCTGCTATGGCACTCAGTAATATGTGCCACATTGCCCGGGGTTCGCGGGGTCTTTAAAAATACCTCCGGAGTTGGACTTGATAGCAGTGTTGCTGTTGTAAATGCAACATAAACTTATATACTATATACAAATATTGTGAGTGATCACGACAAAATTTGTTTAAGATCTTCATCGAGTGCCATGTCAGGTCCACCTGACGTCGGCTATCACCCTGGTTTAGGCCTTTCTGTCCTAGGCCAGACAGAATAACTCCCCCACCCCCCAACTCCAGTCCATTCCTTAATATGTATTCGAGCCAGGACATTTGGGGTTTCCTACACCACACCACCATTTTATTTCAATGTCCGGGTCAAACGCTTTAGTGATAGTGCTGCCAAGGTATTAAAGGTTAAAGGCCAAGGTTAAATTGGTCGACCATTTCAACATTCACACTATTCAGTTGCAGAGTGGATGAAGAATAGTTAAGTCACCTAAATGTCATCCAGAGTATGAATAAATGAATAAATTATATTTCCAATTACGAAAATCCGCAAGAGTTTCTGTTGCGAGCATTGTGCGTCCGCTCTATACCCAATATCGTATCAGCTGTATCTAAACAAGACCCAGCATAGAGCGCCGATAAAACTGTCTAGATACGAACATAAACATACATGTATTATAGTGCCAATGAACCGTAGCCTTTACTCTCTTGTTACTTCTCCTTGATATTTTATCTATACGTTCGAGGTGAAATGCGTTAAGTCCTAAACGACCTTTTAGTCCGAATGATTTAAAACATCATATCATTACATAAAGGAACATAAAGATGCAATGAATGAATGAAGAAATAATGGTAAAAAAAATATTTATTGTTTCTTGAACAATGATGTAAAACTCCATATTTAATAATTAAGGGGTAAGGCCACTCTGGAGACCGAAAAAAATAGAGTTTTTTGTGATTTTTTTGCAGGAAAAGTATAAAATAAATCGAGTTTTCAAAGATAGGAGTTTATTGTACATATGATTGACTGTTAAACGTATCTATAAAAGAATAATTTATTTAAAAATGGCGGCTGTGCAGCGTTTCTCAGAAGACCTCTATATTTTTTAAGGGTCCGCGGCCGCATCAACGGTTCCTATAAAATTTGAATTATGTTGAGTTAAATTTTTTTTTATATTGTACTTAACAACAGCTAAAAAAGTACGTAGGATATTTTTGATATATTGATTTTTGGCTGAATGGCGCACTTCCAAAGTCAAAACATGCATAATTCGCAGAAAAATCGCCAGAAAATTGTTCATAAAAAATTAACCATGCTATATAAAAAATAAATCCTACGTTTTTTTATGCACAATATATTTTTAAAGATCTGGTTAAAATTTGAAGTGAATTGGTTGAAAATTGTTCGAATTATTGGTGCGGCCAACTTGAAAAAGGTAGCTTTGAGATAAACGCGTTTTAAGTTTTAAATTATAGAAAGTCATTAATTTTTTTTCAATAATTTTAATCCGCGGTGCCCTCACCATATAATAGGCCTTCTAGATTAGTGTCCTGCTCTTCCATTTCTTTTCTTTCGGATTTTAAAACGATCCTCTACTCTTTTGCAGCTTCAGACAGCGATCTCTCTGCAAGCTTTATGCGCTCTTTGTTAATCCCTAAGCATATTTCGTAGCTGTTCGGGCCGATGTCTAAACCATCGCTTTCATTATGTGCAAAATTGAAGCAAAGCCGTCATTATACACGCAAACTGCAATATCCGCAGCTATATCCAACACAGTTTTACCGCTTACTACTTTCCATAAAATTTACTTGCGATTTGTACACTTTACAAACGATAATGTTTGAAATAGCTGAGAAAACTACAATAAAGTTTTTCATACGATAACTAAAACCTAGATTCACTTCATTATCGTACATATTTTCCGATTGCTTCAATATTTTTGCGGACAGATAACAATTCACTTGGTGCCTCTAACTCGTGTCGATTCAGAGGTCTTTTTTCCGATATTTTCGGTCTCTTGCTATATGTACGTGTCTCTTTTGCACCTTTTTGACTATAATACACTTTGTCACTCATTATAAAAATGAATCAATAACACTCACAGAACTAAAAAAAAAAGTTAGCGTAATTATCGATAAAAAAAAACGTTCCTCGAATAGCGTCCTTCTCGAATGTTTTACTGTATGAAACTGACTAAAACCGTCATTTTTAAAAACAAAACAACCAATGGTCTAAACAAGTGGCAAATAGTTTTAAATACAGCTGCCGTATACTTGTTCTAATCCCCTAAAATACCGCCCTTCGTTCCGGTCATAAAAAGACGCTGGCAGCCTTGTGCTTTACTATGAAAAAAAAAATACTTAGAGGTATTTCCCTGTCAAAATCGTTTATGACATTATTTTTGAGGGGCCAAAGGACTATTTGAAACAAAAAACAAAAAAACGATTTTTAGAAAATCCTAGAGTGGCCTAACCCCTTAATACGAATAAAAACGTCAGTTTTTTAGAAGTTTTATTATATTTTATGGGAATGACATGTTTCGCCTTTCTAAGGCATTATCAAATTGAAAATTTGGGAGAGGCCTACATTCAGCAGTAGATGACAGACGGCTGATGATGATGATGAAGCAGATTACAAGAACAGCAACGCATTGAAAGAATTAAAAAAATGTTTATTAAACATATTCATTATAAAACTTATTTGCATATAATTATTATATGTCCTGCACAAGACACAACGCGAGCAAAGTTTTCCATCTTCATATAAAAAAACAATGATATAAAATGATCCAAAATCGGGCTGTTAGAAATATTTTCCGTCTACCGTGGTACACTCATGTAAGGGACCTATATTCTCAGACGAAAATAATTCCATTTCAAATCCTTCCAAAATTAGAGATCACTAAAACTATACTACAAATAGTAAAGTCATCAACGCACTCTAATACTCGACCAATATTCAATACGGCCGTACACCAACATGATACGCGTTCACAGAATAAGATACATATATCAGCGGTGCATTCAACTAGATTCGGTGTAAAATCCTTACAATTTATAGCCTTTACAGAATTTAATAAACTCCCTAATGATTTAATAATGATGTCGAACCAAAAACTTCAATCTGATAAACTTAAAAGTAATTTTCTCAAGCTTTATCTAGAATGATTTCTGAATATAGCAGTGATCTACTTCTCTTTCGTGACTTTGCTCCCTCGCACGACTTATCTGTGAATGTGTGCATAAGATTATGAATGAAACGGACCGGTAAGGAGTTATTTTCCTTTTTTTTTATATATGATGTATTTATATATTTATATATGATGTATTTATTTTTTATATATGATGTATTTATATATGATGTATTAAAATGATCAAATATTATGTAAAATAATTGTATAAAGCAACAATATGTTCATAGTGTAAAATGTTTTAGTTTTAAGTCAATTTCCTTTTCTGTTTTCTAAAGGTCCATAATTATTTTATATGTAACTTATCCCTTCTGTCCCATAATGAGTTTTCTACTCATGGGAATACAATGTATCTATTGTATGTTTATAAATAAAAAAATAAATAAAAAAATAAAATAAAATTATAAAATAAAAATATTTTAACAAATAATGTTAAATTTTAGATGGTGCACATGTTGACATGGACGATCCGGACGTTTGTGTTTATTTAATTAATGTACACGCATCCTCTGTTTTTTTTTTAATTAGCTGCAATTAGGCACTTAAAGCAATCTAACACCAGCAAGAATTTTAAAATAATATTGAAGAAATTATTCAAATTGTCATTGGAACAAATGAAAAATTTATTTTGACACCTGTGAAAATTCTTTATTTATAAGGATTAATTGTATCTTAATAGAGACAAAGATGTTAATTGTTTTCTGGGAATTAGTGGAAATGTGGTGGCCGAGGCGCTTACAGGACTTATGACCTGTCATTGTTTGGGTTGAATAGATGACGCTAGTGTAGAGTGAACTTAAAAATGTAAAGATAAGCGCGGGATTCTAGCATATATACAAGTTTCAAAAATTTGTCAGACGTGGTAGGCGGAATAGGGAATGTTGTTAAGCATAATATATAGCGATCGCTCAACCCAACCAATGACAGGTCATAAGTCATGTAAGCGCCTCGGCTACGACATTCTGTTCCCCCTAGTTCCCATAAAACAATGTACATCTTCGTCTCTATTGAGATACAATTAATCCTTAAAATAATATCCATAAAAAATAAAAAAATTTATCTGCAATGGGTAAAATCCAGTATTTGTCTACAAGAATTTGTAAACATTCAAAATGTTCTTTATTTGAATGAGAAAACTTGTATAATTTTATCATCAAAACCGTACAAACGTATAACGTGTCACAATTAACTATTATAAAGTGCGGCAACAATCAAATTGGCCAAAAGAATTCACTTATACACGAAATATCTAAAATAATAAGGAACAAAAGATAAAAAATCTAAAAAAAATCGAAGTGCTTACGAGCTCTGACTTCCATGCCAAAGGTCCTGGGTTCGATTCCCGGCGATGGCACGTAGAATTCACGTGCCAATAAAATGGCGATAGATTGGCTACCTATCACATGTCACGAGAATCAATATAATAGCTAAAAAATAAAAATTGTATACAGTAATTGGGTCCAAACGACCAGTTGTGTACATAAAAAAAAAAAAAAAACTTACTTCGTTTTACGTCGGATGAAGAGTTATTTGCGCTGAGTAATAAAATCTCCTCCACTCCAGAACCCTGATAGAGCTGCGAGCAAACTTATTTATTCATTATACAATTATCCTCGAACCTACAAAGTAAATACTAATTTCCAGCACTTAATTAAATACAGAAGTGTAAAAGGGTTTTGCAGGAACCTATTATTTACTCTCCGGTACCAGTCCAAAAGATACTCCCTGGAAAAATCGAAATGTGAAGGTTTTTTTCTATCCCGAGCCTTCCGATTTTAATTGGTGCTCTCGTTAAAAGCTCAAAGTTTTCATGGCTATTTAATTTTTAATAAGGTTGCTTCGTTCATATTTCATTTTGACAGAAGCTATCCGGATCATTAAATTATTTTTGGAGCTTTATAAAAATTAAACAATTTTTGTTTTTCAAAATAATAACATTCATCGTGCGTTTATAATATACATATTTTTACAAAATAATAACTATAGTGAATTATTATAATAATAAACGCGAATGTTTATTGGTTTTACTTGGTTTAATTCATATAATTACTTATATAAGTATAAGTTATAAATGAGTTTGAAAATGCCTTTGCAAGGCGAAACAAATTTGTAACTGATATTTATATAAGTAATTATATGAATTAAACCAAGTAAAACCATTAAACATTCGCGTTTATTATTATAATAATTATAATGGAATTTTACAAAACAAAAACCTCAAGAATCAAAAACTATAGTGAAACTTGGAGCTGGCGAAAGAAGGATGAAAGAAGAATAAAGAAACAAAGAAACAATCAAACCATCACGCCGTTTCCCCGCAGGGGTAGGCAGAGAGATTGGACCGCGATACAACTCTATCCTGGTAAACCTCTCTAGCTTCCTCCAAATTCATACAACGAGTCATACACGCACGTCTATTCGTTCGACTTCTAACATGATCAACCTTTAAAATTTGATTAATTTGGTCATGCCATGTTTTCCTCATTTACATCATTAAGGTATACTTTCTTAACCATTCTTTCTCCATATATGCGTTCCATATGTCCGAACCAACGCAGCGATCCTTTCATAATTTTGTTCATAATACCTTCTTCCGCTCTACATTCCTTTCTTATATCATCATTTGATATTCTGTCGTATATCGTTCTACCACACATACGTCTTAGGGACCTCATCTCTACCGCATTTATTCTGCTTTCATCCTTCTTCTGCCAGTCACATGCTTCGCTTCCATACATTAGTGATGGGACCAGAACTCCATAATAAATAGTTTTTAAATTTTAAATTTATTGATAATATTTGTTATAACAAAAGCATTAACGTTACAAAATAAATCTTTATAACATCTGTCAAAACTGACCATATTTGTTAACAATTTAATAATATTTTAAATATCTATATAATATCACTGAGGAAGGGCTAGGTAGTCCGAAACATGTTTGATATTTAATTTTAATTATAATAGTTGAAAAAAAATAAGAAAAAATGTCGTAGAAATGAGATCTCGGAGAGGAATCGACAAAATAAGGAAGAAATGTAGAGTAGACGATTGCATTAAAAAGTTAAATTGAAAAATGATCTCTGAGATGGTTTGCATTTATGTAACGAATGGATGAGAGATGAACGGTTTGAAGATAACATATTTCGTGAAGGTAGGAGTTACCTTAGAGATGCGATAACAATGTAATGATTCCTCTCTTTATACATTATCTTTGTGTTTTTTTTTTAACATTTATTTATTGACCATTTACATGGTTTTAATTTCTAGGGAGGCTTTATGTTATTTAAAAAAAACAAAAAGTTTTTTTAAATTTAAATTTCGTTATCGTACAAAACAGCACTACCAGCGCTCAAATCAAGAAACGTACACTGGAAAACCAAAATCACCCTATATAAAACAATCATCCGAACAGTAGTGACCTATGGATGTGAGGCGTGAACAATGACAGCGAAATCCGTTGAGCGACTGGATACTTTTGAGAGAAGGGTGCTGCGCAGAATTCTGGGACCTGTGAATGACGGTGAAGGCTGGAGAGTGCGGCATAATGACGAGCTGTACAATATTTACAAAGCTCCCAGTCTCTCCACACAGGTCAGACTGAATAGACTGAGATGGGCCGGTCACGTGCAGAGGATGCCGTCATCGTGAACCCCAAAAAGATTGCTGGAGTGGCACCCAGGTGGTAAAAGACCAATTGGACGACCAAGGCTGCGATGGGAGGATGAAGTTGGGAGAGATGGAGCAAGATTGTTAAGAGTGTCAGATTGGAGGGTCGAAGCGGAGGACAGGAGGAGTTGGAGGCGAAGAATACTGGAGGCTAAGGCTCGATATGGGCTGTAGGGCCATCGAAGAAGAAAGAAGAAGAAATTTCGTTATCGTATTTGTTTTATATAAATTGAATTATTTATTGTGTATTATATTATCACTGAGGAAGGCTTGGGTGGTCCGATATTTAAATTTAATTTGTTTAAAAAGTGAGTGTTGTATACAAAGTATATATATAAAAAAAAATGAAGAATAAATGTCGTAGAAATGAGATCTCAGAGAAGAATCGACAAAATAAGGAAAAAATGTACAGTAGTTGATTGCATCATAAGTAAAATTAAAAAAAGGAACCCTTAGATGGTTTGGATTTGTGTAACGAATGGATGACAGAAGAAGTGATAAAATATATTTTATTTCGTGAAATTGGGAGTTACCTCAGGGGATGCGATAACAATGTAATGATTTCTCTCTTTGTACATACTCTTTTTGTTTTTTTTAAACCTGTATTTATTGACCATTCATCTAGTACATGGTTTGAATTTCTAGGGAGGCTTTATGTTATTAAAAAAAACAATTATTATTTTTAATTATAAATATATTTCGTTATCGTATTTTTTTAAATAAATTGAATTATTTAAATTATTTCTGCCTAATTTGCAAATCAAAAACAATCCGAATTTTAATCCATCTGCTAATGGTTTGGTTTTTAAAATATTTCTTATAATCTTTCATTTTAATTTATGAGCAAAATTTTGAATTGTAAAATTAAATTTAAGAAGTTGTAAACTAACTAACTAACTAACCATTACGCCGTCTCCCCGAAGGGGTAGGCAGAAATAATGGACTGCCACACTTTTCTTTCCTGACATATTTCTCTCGCTTACTCAACATTCATACATCGTGTCATGCACGCGCGTCGATTTCTCTGACTCCTCACATGGCCGACATTCAATATTTGATTTATTTGATCTGCCACGTTTTCCTCGGTCTTCCTCTATTTCTGGTTCCATTTACATCATTAACATATAATTTTTTTACCATTCTTTCTTAATTCATTCTTTTTCATATGTCCAAACCATCTTAATGATCCTTTCATTATTTTGTTCATGACACCATCATTCGCACCGCATTCACTTCTTATACTTTCATTCGACACTCTATCATACACAGAGTATCCACACATTCGTCTAAGAGATCTCATTTCTACTGCATTTATTCTACTTTCATCCTTTCTTTGCCAGTTCCATGCTTCGCTTCCATACATAAGAGCCGGTAGAAGAACACCATTGTGCACTGCCATTAATTAAGAAGTTGTGTTAAAATAAAAAGAATTTAACCCTCTAACATTGGTAAAATTGGATGTTTATACAGTTATGTTTGAAAAAAAAAAAATATGAATGATTTTCAGATTATCGCATTTTCAAAAGATAAAAATTGTGGGAGAGGCAAAGGATATTGGTATGCACACGTGAGAAGAATGGATACATCCAGAATCCTTTTCATTGGCACAGCCAACCGAAGAGATGGATCGACAGCTGGGGGTACACCTTGCAGGAGGCCCTTTGCTCTTAAGAAACAGGTCATGAGGCCTAAATTAAGAGGAAAAAGAAGAAGAAGTACATTTTATGATAAACCGATATTTTCCAGTAAATTTAATTTCTCTCACTCTCAAAATATATAAAAACTCGTGGAAAACATATTTTTTCGTAATTAATACGAATGAAAAAACTTGTGTTTTTTCTAGAAGTTTTATTATATTTTTTGGGGACATGTTTCGCCCTTCTAAGGCATTATCAAATGTAATGATAATGCCTTAGAAAGGCGAAACATGTCATCTCCCAAAAAATATAATAAAACTTCTAGAAAAACATAAGTTTTTTCATTCGTATTAATTATTTAATATAGAGACAATTTATGTGAATTTCGCCTGCCTAAGGCATTATCAACTGTCGTTTAGAATCAAATGTGTTGATTTGTATTTAGTATTAAATATGAAGTTTTACATAATTGCTCAAGAAACAATAAACTTAACCATGTAATAAAACAAAATATAGAACTAATAAATACGCGAATCAAACGTCTAGATAGCTACGAGAATCATGGTACTCATACACCCCATGTTTCCCGAAATTAAATTGGTGTTAAAACTCGGACGACCATAGAAAACCCTTCCAAAGGGCGAAATAGCTTAGAAAACAGATTTTTAATACAGGTACCGGAAAATAATAACAAAAAGGGCAAGGATAAATAAATCCTCCCCTGAAAAGCTAAGGTTACCTGCGTTAACCGTAACTTTATTTACGAGAAAATGCCCTTTACCCAAAGGGTAGGGAGACGGGAGGTTAGGGCAGAAGGGTAATACGAAACTTAAATATTTTAGTTTGTAATCTATATGCAGAGAAAAATGAATAGTGTGCAATAGGTTACTGTTATACTGTTATACTCGTATTATCTATTTTATATGCGTTTACAGTTTCAGATGTGAATTCAGTTAAAACAATAAAATCAAATGTTTTTAAATTATAAAGTAAGTAACTAACTAACTAACTAACCAACACGCCTTCTCTCCGAAGAGGTAGGCAGAAAGAATGGACTGCCACACTTTTCTTTCCCGACATATTTCTCTCGCTTCCTCACTATTCATACATCGTGTCATGCATGCGGGTCGATTTCTCTGACTCCTCACGTGGCCGACATTTAATGTTTGATTTATTTGATCGTGCCACGTTTTATTCGGTCTTCCTCTTTTTCTGGTTCCATTTACATCGTTAACATATATTTTTTTTACCATTATTTCTTCATTCATTGTTTCCATGTGTCCAAACCATCTTCATGATCCTTTCGTTATTTCGTTCATAACACCATCATTCGCACCGCATTCACTTCTTATATTTTCATTCGATACTCTATCATACACAGAGTATCTACACATTCGTCTAAGAGATCTCATTTCTACTGCATTTATTCTACTTTCACTCTTCTTTTGCCATTTCCATGCTTCGCTTCCATACATTAGGGTCGGTAGAAGAACACCATTGTGCACTGCCATTCTAGCTTTTTTGGATAGGTTTTTGTTTAAAGTACCTACATAATGTACATAATAAAAAAATGTGTTTTGTATAAAGCAATAAAATAATGTGTTTATAAAGCATTAAAATAATGTTTTTTGTTTAGGTAATAAAATTATTTGTTTTCATAAAGCAATAAAGTCATATGTTTGGTATAAAGCAATAAAATAATGTGTTTGTAAAGCTTTAAAATAATGTGTTTTGTTTTAAGCAATAAAATAATTTGTTTTTATAAAGCAATAAAGTCTTATGTTTTGTATAAATCAATAAAAGAATATGTGTTTATAAAGCAATAAAACAATGTGTTTTTTTTGTATAAAGCAAACAAATAATGTTTTTTGTATATATCACAAAAAAAACATAATTTTTATAAAATGAAAAATATAGTGTTATTGAGACTCAAAACATTAATTAATAATTTTATAGTAAACTAAATCAAAGCATTGTGTAATATTTTAATGGTGTTTACATAGTGTAATATTTTCTCTTAAAGCATCACGCTTATCTAAAATACGTATATTGTTTACCATGTTTTAAAATAAATTTAAAGTTTAAAGAAAAAACACAGTTTTTGATAGACATATTTGAATTGTTAAGTTTATTTTTATTTCATAGAAGAGCTTTATTCAGTGAATATGGTATAATATTGAGAGATTTTAGTAAAGAAAGTGTTTTTGTACTATCAACAATTGCTAAAATTAAAAAATACATTTAGATGCATAATAAAATCTATCATTCTGGACTTTCAAATACCGTATTCTATCCAGATAAATAATATATTATTGCTTTTACATTTAACAATGTACAATAATGAATTTTTATGGATAAAAAAACATTGTTTTTTCCACTTTTGATTTTATTTTTCTAGACATGTTTCGAAGGCTTGGGAGAACTATATAAACTGTTTATATCGTTCTCCCGATGATGAAGGTGTAAGCCTTCGAACCATGTCGAGAAAATAAACTCAAAGTGGAAAAACAGTGTTTTAATTCATACAAATTCGTCACTATGGAATTCCACAGTGTAAACGTTTAAGTTTATCTAAAAATGTACAATTTTTTTTTATTTTTATTAAATTTTATTGAATCTCCCACAACGAAGGTTTATATGGGGTGTTTCATTAGGAAGTTTTTTTAATTTTATTTAAAAAAAACACAGAACTTACTTTTAAAATAAATAAAACTTTCTAGATGACTTCCGTTATCTAAAATGTGGATCATTGGAAACATGTAAAATTTATAGAAAATAAATGTTTTCGTTTGTATTAATTATTTAATATAGAATTTTACATCATTTTAAAAGAAAAAACATATGTATTCCATTTGATAAGAAGATTTCGATTCTTATATATACTTGCGCCACAAAAAAAGTGCTGAGTAGAGAAAATCGACCGGAAATTGACCGAAGAATAGGTTAATTATGAATTAGTTACTGCCGTCCGCAAATTAGACCATATTTTGAAAAATCCGCAAACCCCCATCAACATTTAATGGGAAGTGTTTGACTGCTGCGTCCTACCGGTATTATCTTATGGGATTGAAACCTAACAAAGAGCCGTGGAAAGAGCAATGTTGAATAAAAGTATAGTGGACAGCGTGAGAAACATCACTACTCGGACATCATCGGAAGAGTAGTAGTGCATAAATGGCGATGGGCATGCCATGTCGCTCGCAGCTCTGACGACAGATGGACAAAACGCCTTCCATGCTGGTTTTTTAGAACTGTTACCCAAAACCCAGGACGTCCTTAACTTGGATTGACGGACGACATTAACCTTTCCCTTACGGTGCTAAAATAAAAACGTGCGTTCCGGTGTAGGGTAGTCAGTACGCGTTAAAAAATTAGCGATTCTAAATCAGAAAAATAGAAACATTCATAGCTTATCCCCATATATAATTATAATTGAAGTCAAAAATTATAATAATTGAGATTTAATTGCTAAAAACATTAAGGTTGCAAGCCCGAAAGCAACTGCCGGTGCGGCGGGACGGCGAGAATGAGAACATTGAACTAGAACATATGCAAGAGTGAGATGCGAATATAGTATGACGCACTCAAATCGCTGTTTATACGCGAATTTGTTTTCGATTTTCACAAAATACCTCCGATGTACCCGATAAATTCTGATTATTATTAATATTATTTTTTAAATCAATGCGTAAATATTTTATGGAGGAATAACTAAAATCTTAACCTTGTATTTATTCTATTTATAGAGATATTGATTATTTTTATAAGCAACGTGTAGAAGATACTCATCATAGGGAAGGGTGGGTTAAAGAGACCGTCGTTACGAAATTTATGCGCGTTTTCCAGGATAGACAGGCATAGAAGCAGATGGAGTAGGCCTACGTCCAGGAATGGACAGATATAAACTAATAACCATTTATCATAAGAACAGACGTCAATTTTTACGACTCCTTATGGTAATGTATAAGTAATCACTCCTTTAAATTTATTCTAATTAGAAGCAGTTTTTTTATTATACAGACCTTACTTGACTTTGCCTCATTAACATATTGATCGATAATAAACAAGGTAGAGAATCTAGAAGCATGGAAAGTATTATGTCCGGCATGACCCGCTGGGAAAGCACAAAGTCCTGGGATTTGCATTTCCTTAGTTGGGAATCTGGAAGCTTATAAAACATTATGTACAGATCGACTTCATAATTACTTATTTAATACCAGGTATCAAAAACGAGTTTTCACATCTATTTGGACAATAAAAACGAATAACTTAATTATCAAGATCCCAATTTTAAACTCATTTTATGTACTCGTATAACAATATTGGTTCTTTGTAAAAACTTTTATGAGACAGAAACACGATGTAAAGATCGACTTCACGATTAGTTATTTAATACCGGGTATCAAAAACGGGCTTTTACATGTATTTGGACGATATAAGCGAATAACTTCATTATCAGAATTCCAATTTTTAACTCGTTATTTACTAGTATTACATTATTGGTTATTTGTAAGATCTTTTATGAGTCAGAAAATAATGTACAGATCGACGTCACAGTTAGTTATTTAATTTCAGATATCAAAAACGGGCTTCAACATTTATTTGGACAATAAAAAGAAAACAATAATTAAATATAATGTGTTTAAAATTGAAATCGAGATTATCAAGTTGTTTTCTTTTTAAGATAATCAAATGATTTTACTGAAATCTCTTGACGGAAGTTCATTTTAAATAATAGTTAAATAAAACAATATTTTTAACTACTTCCACTTTTGTCTTTATTTAGACAGCGACCTGTTTCGCCAGGATCACTGACAGACTAGTTTAGACCAGATCAGTAGACCAGTCTGTCAATGCCATCAAGCCTGGTGAAACCGGTCGCTGTCGAAATAAAGACAAAAGTGGAAGTAGTTTAAAAATATTGTTTTATTTAATTATTATTTAAAATGAACTTCCATCAAGAGATTTCAGTAAAATCATTTGATTATCTTAAAAAGAAAACAACTTGATAATCTCGATCTCAATTTTAAACACATTATATGTTACATTATTGGTTCATTGCAAAAACATTTAAGGAACACAACCATTATACGTATACAGATTAACTTCAAATTCATAAGAGTTATTTAATACCAGGTATCAAAAACGAGCTTTTCCATCTGAGCCACGGATAACTACCATACTCCCTCATGTATAGAAACCTCAGAATTTTTTTCTGAACCCTCTCAAGCATAACCGAATATCTCGCCTCGTGAGGACTCCATATCACAAAACCACTTTCGAGTGTGCTCCGAACCAACTCCAAGTAATTAAGCATGACTTTAAAAAATAACGAAAAGAACAACTTATCAAAGGAAATACGAAAACGCCGATTTAAATCGTTTTTTTTTTATTGCGATGTCTACATTAATTCTAGAAGATTAGCATTTTCAAGCGCAAAACTAAGTTCAAACAAAAGGAAAAAATAGTACGCAGTTAGCAGGTTTGAGAAATTAAGGTGCTATTATATCTATATCTAAAACTGGAAACGACATAAGGTCGGTCGAACCTTTAATCGCAATTATAAGTGAAGTAGGAGGTTAAATATGATTTTTAGGACAATTCTGAAGATATATAAGACTAAACTGTTAAATTAAATAACTTTGTTTTTGTATCACAATTGTATTCTATTTTACGCGACCGCTGTTTCATCAACCTATGTTGGTTGACATCATCAGGTGTTACATTGTAACACCTGCTGATGTCAACATATGTTGATAAAATAGCTGTCGCGTAAAATAAAATACATTTGTGATACAAAAACAAAGTTATTTAATTTAACAGTTTAAAATATTAAGGTATCATAGTGTTTCGGCCAAAATAATGGACTATTTATATAAGACTAGTTTGCCATTGATACGAAGAAAAAGAAGCAGGTAAAAATATGTAAATAATTTGAATAACTTCTTGAAATTATCGTATTTTCACAACACTTTCTTGCGCTTTTCACAAACATATTTCTGGACACAAAAGCCCTTATTCGGTGTGGTAATTTTAACAATAACACTTAATTTTAAAAGGTCTACACCGAGAAAGGGCATTTATGTCCTGGGGCATGCGAGTAAAAAGTGCAAAAAAGTGTTGTGAAAATACGATGTTTTCAAAACGTTATTCAAATGTAAATCTACAACACAAAGTGATGACGTATATAAATAAGAAATATGTTAATAAATTAATAATAAATACGAATTAAAACGTCTGTTTTCTAGAAGATTTCGTCGACTTCGTAACGTCTACGTTCTACGTCTACAGCTATGCTAGCCCACTGCGAGTTAATACAATTACGTGATATCGTCCTGCACATGTATTTGAAGTTTCAACCAAAGGAATTGGTTTTTCAGAAAATTCTATTAACATCCTTGCTGGTTCTTGGGAAGCAACTTAAGCCTTTAACATTGTATTTTTACTGTATACAATGATTAAGCTATTGATTCTCATGATATTTGAGACGTAGTCAATCGCAATTTTTTTTGTCGCGTAACTTCTTCCAGATCAAATATTGTGTAATCATTTCTTTCTTTCACACGCGTATTTGTAAATACACATAAAGGTTCGAAAAATCACAAAAATTTGACATTTGATATACTCGTATTATTGTAACACCTGATAATGTCAACATAGGTTGACGAAACAGCTGTAGTGGAAAATAAAAATACAATTGTGATACACAAAACTTTTTTTTTTCAATTTAACAGTTTATATATGTTATTGATATCACTGTATGTTACCCTTAATAAATACACAAATAAGTATTTTTTGTTTAGAGTTTAGTTGTAACATATTAATACTCTAGGATAACACCTAAGGAACTCAAGGATAAGGGAGATATGCGGGGTCGAGAATGTCGCTGGGTGGGGAAGGCAAAGGAGAAGAAACTGTTATGCACACGTGAGGAGAATGGAACTATCCAGACTCCCCTTCATTGTGTTGCATGGCCAACCCTAGGTAGACGAACCCACGTTCACATCCACCTAGGAGGCCAATTCCTCCTAAGAATCAGGCCACAAGGCTTATACTAAGAAGAATAAGAAGAAGAAGAAAAATAAGATGGTAGTTTTGTGTAATGCTACGCTGGAGGATTGATCTGATCCCAAGTACCTATCCACACCTTCTCAACTTTGGTCTCCCCTGGAAACTATGCGAAATGTTAGAGATCGAGTGTGAATAACCTCGGTGGATAATATTGATGCAAAGGCTAACGTGGAAAGACACCTCGCCAACCCGTCTGGCAAGCGTGGCGTTGTAATGCCAACCACCCTCCGTATGACATGTCATACATGGAGAAGTATGGGGGAGGCCTATGTCCAGCAGTGGATGATAAAGGCTGTTAAAGAAGAAGAAATTTTGTGTTTGATATTTTTATTTTAATTTTATCAAAATATTCAATTAATAAAAGCGGATTAAAAACAGCTTTCAATTCCATTCCAAAGATCTATTTAATGAAGATTTTAATGACAGTTCTTGAAATAATATAAAAAGTTGCACAATTGTTAAAAAATTTCAATTATTTTTCAAGTCCTTGTGTGGTTCGGACTTCCCTCGCATTCCCTTTTTCTATTTGAATAGTTGAATAACCCTAAAACGTCTGCCCGCTTGGACAAGGGTCACCAATGCCCGTCAATTCTGACAATCTCTTACTAAGGATAAATGGAAAATGAGGGAATCGGAGTAGAAGACACACAAGAAAACGTCTAAGAATGTCTCCATTCAATGCGGTCGAAGTACCCCGTACAATAAAACTAGTTTAAGGAATTTTTTAATTTGGCGGGAAGTAAAAAAAACCGTAAAGTCCTGGGAGATGTACTTTTCTTTTATTGTCATGACAAACCTCACAAGATGTTGAAAGAGATGTTTCAAAATTAGAACATGAAGTTTGTTTCAAAATATTGGGTGTTTCGGAAAGTTTGATCCGTTTTACAATAGAGGTCTCTGGTTGCTTTAAGCCAGGCATTGGCAACCTTTCCTAGGTCTGGGGCCAAATTATCATTCTGTCTCCCTGTCAAGGGCCGGACCAAATTATAAATCAAAACTAACTAACCATCACGCCATCACGGGTAGGCAGAAATAATGGACTGCCACACTTCTCTTTCCTGACATATTTCTCTCGCTTCCTCAACATTCATACATCGTGTCACGCACGCGCGTCGATTTCTCTGACTCGTCACATGGCCGACATTCAATATTTGATTTATTTGATCGTGCCACGCTTTCCTCGGTCTTCCTCTATTTCTGGTTCCATTTACATTGTTAATTTTTTTACCATTCTTTCTTCATTCATTCTTTCCATATGTCCAAACCATCTTAATGATCCTTTCATTATTTTGTTCATGACACCATCATTCGCACCGCATTCACTTCTTATATTTTCATTCGACATTCTATCATACACCGAGTATCCACACATTCGTCTAAGAGATCTCATTTCTACTGCATTTATTCTACTTTCATCCTTCTTTTGCCAGTTCCATGCTTCGCCTCCATACATAAGGGTCGGTAGAAGAACACTATTAATCATAATAAGGTAATATTAAATTAAATAAAACACGTTGCTATTTCTTATGTATTTTTTTATATATAATATAATTGACTTGAACTTGAATTACGAGACTATCAATATTGGCGTTGGTATTGCTTAATGATAATCGCATAGAATTTTCGAGATTTTCATGTGTTATCCTCGTTGAATTTTTGATTTAGTGTGTTTCATCCTCGTAAGAAAATGTTCACATGTATATGTGCTGCCAAAAAGACAAATGGTTTTTCTTGCAAATGTACGTAAATTTGTATATTTTTCTTCCACCAAATATAATTTATAAAAATCCGTCAAAGCAACTTTGTCAAATTGTGATTTTCCTTCGGTGCGTATACGAGTTTCGCCGAATCACTGCAAGCGCCCGTGTCATCTGCATTATTTAAACAAAAAAATTATTTCTCCATTACTTCGACGAGATAAATCAGGGCCGGACAAAATAGCTCCGCGGGCCGGCGGTTGCCCATCTATGCTTTAAGCCAGAGGTTCCCAAACTTTTTTGTCCCGTTGACCCCTTGCCGAATTTTTCTAATTCGTGTAGACCCCCTGCTTTCCTTATTGATTTTTTCGAATTGATTGCAAAATAATGGTCGCTGCCGAATTCTACTGGCCGGAAGTCGCTATCAACCTAAAAAAAATCCCCAAATTAGCTAAAAAAAATCCGCCGCCGAATTCTCTACCTACTGACCTAAAGTCGCTGTCGAGTTTAATAAAAAGTCGCCAACGATTTCGATATTCGTTTTGCGTTTCAATTTACTTGACCCATCTAGTGGACTCCCAACTTTTTTTGCAACTGTAGTAGACCCCCTGCAAGTTGTCATGGACCCCTGGGGGTCTATAAAGACCACTTTGGGAATCACTGCTTTAAGCCTTCAAATCTAGCGACCATTTTTTTTTAGTAAGCCTGAGCATCTGTCAATTAAGTTCAGTTCGCACATGTTTGTCATTCTCACAACAACATTTGTTTTATAGCTCATTAAAATGTCGACTTTCATGGTAAATAAGAAGCATTTACGGTATGTTCCAATTGGAAGAAGAGTGCAGCTGAGGGGCATAAAATGCTTGTGAAAGTTTATGACGACATGCCCCATCGGATAAATTATGCAGAGAATGGTATAGACGCTTCAAAGCTGGTGATTTAAGCGTTGACGACAAAAATCGCTCTGGAAGACTGAAAAATGAACTCCTAAAACCGGGAGAAACCTTCATACATAAAGATAAAAAAATTTAGCTAAAATTATCGATAAAAAGTTACGGAATTTATTTATCCAGGAACCATGCTTACAAGAAATGGAAAAATGGAGAAAGACATCGAAAGAAATTGAATGATACACTTAAAACCATCAGGTCAAATATAAATATATCGACTGAAGCAAAGATGGCAATGCACAATGAGGTTCTAGTGCCGATCCTTGTGTATGAAAGTGAAGTTTGTAGTTGAAAGAATTATAGAAGTAGGATAGAAATAAGTTAGAATGGAATGTGAGGCGGATGTATTCATCATAAATAAAATAAAGAAATGGTCACTACGATGATTTAGACATATGGAAAGAATGTGTGAGGTTGAGAATGGTGCAGATAAATGCAGTAGAAATAAGATCTCTCAGAAGAATGTGTGCCAAATCTGTATGTGATAGAGTGTCAAATGCGTACATTAGAAATGGATGCAGTGTTGATCAAAGTGTTATGAATAAAATGATAAATGCTCATTAAGATGGTTAGGACGAAAGGGAATTAATGAATATATAATGGTAAATTAAGAATTTGTAAACGACGTAATCGCAACTAAAAATAGAGGAAGATCGCGGAAAACGTGACAGGATAAAATCAATCAATTATTAAAAAATAATTCCTGCTTCCACTTTTCTCTTTGTTTCGACAGCGACTGGTTTCGCCAGGCTCGCTGGCATCGACAGACTGGTGACACTATTGCAAACCGAGTCCTATATTTACATTCAGATCAGGGGTGGTAAACATGATTCCATACAAAAAAAATCTTCAAATATTTATGTAAAATTGACTGAATTTAAATATTGGTAATACAGATTCATATTCAATACAATGGATTTAAATTTTATTATAAAGGTAATGTGGCTACTTTGCTACACGTACCTATGTATTTATTGTTGTATATTTTGGCGATAATTCGTTTGAAAGTGGTTATTCACACGTGTATATTGCTTTTGATAATTTTAATGATATCCTATTTATGATACTAAATCCACAATACAAAGGTAGGTATTATTTATAGACAGGTAATTGTCAACTCACGGTTCAACTGCTTGTGTTATAATTCCCTTTATCATTGGGGAGTGTTCATAACGGTACTATTATTAATTTTATAGGGCAACAAGCTAACGAGCTATTTCAAGATGGAAAACACAGTGTTCAATTATTCTCTCAGTAAAATTTATAATAATAATTATAATTAATGACTTTATCTGTAAATATTGTTAACAAAAAAAAATTGACAAAAAAATATTTATTATTATGTATTAAGTGTGCTTCCACTTGTGTTTATGTTCGACCGGTTTCGGCAGCTTGCTGCCGTCTTCTCGTTAAGCTGCCGAAACTGGTCGAACATAAACACAAGTGAAAGCACACTAAATACATACTAATAAAGAAATTTTGTATAATTTTTTTTTTTGGTTTTCATTATTGAAAATGAACTTCTACCAAGAAATTTTAATTAAAACCATTAATTTTTCTGTCTTTTCATTTTTTATATACTTTTAATTCACAACACTAACTTAATAAAAATAATATATCAGACATGTTTCGGACAACCCGGTCCTTCCTCAGTGATATTAAAAATATTAAAAAATTGTTTACAAATATGATAATTTTTGACAGATGTTATTTGTATTTATAAACAATTTTATAATATTTTTAATATTTTTATAATATCACTGAAGAAGGACCAGGTTGTCCGAAACATGTTTGATATTTAATTGATTTTTTTTAAAGTTAGTTAGAAATAACTTTACCGTTTGTAATTATTATTATTATTAATATCTGCGTCGTTCGGTATATAGAGGATATCGTTCGATGGAGTAGATCCAGAAAAGTATACTGGAGAGACCATGTAGCCCGAATGGAGAGTGACAGACTCGCATATACAGCCGCTTATGATATCCCCTCCGGACACCGCCCACCTGGAAGACTGTCTAAGATATGGAGGGACAGCTGGACTTCGTTATCCCACGAGACATGATTTCTGTGTCAAAGATCGTCAGATCTATTAAAAGAAGAAGATTATTATTAATTTGTTAAATCGCTATTTACGCCAAATCGATGTAAAGGGTATACGTATCAATTTAAATCAATTCAATTTATTAAAAACATCATTTAATATTACAGATATTACATTTTTCAATGCGTTTATGATCGATGATGATGATTATAGAGTGTCGAATGAAAATATAAGAAGTGAATGCGGTGCGAATGATGGTGTCATGAACAAAATAATGAAAGGATCATTAAGATGGTTTGGACATATGGAAAGAATGAATGAAGAAAGAATGGTAAAAAATTATATGTTAATGATGTAAATGGAACCAGAAATAGAGGAAGACCGAGGAAAACGTGGCACGATTAAATGAATCAAATATGGAATGTCGGCCATGTGAGGGGTCAGAGAAATCGACGCGCGTGCATGACACGATGTATGAATGTTGAGGGATCGAGAGAAATATGCCAGGAAAGAAAATTGTGGCTGTCCATTCTTTCTGCCTTACCCTTCGGGGAGACGGCGTGATGGTTAGTAAGTTAGTTAGTTAGACATGTTCTTATTGTTACAAAAAGTATATGTTCTACTGTGTATTCGTTTTTTTTTTCTAAAATGTTTGCTTTAAGTCATTTTTATACATTTTCTTACGCTGTTTTATATAATATATTAGGAGCCCATACTGTTTTATTTTTTCATTTGGTGTTGTTACGTCGGCACACATGGGTCCTTTGGTTGTTTTTAGCCCCTTGAAAGGTCTATGAATCGCGTGGATAAAGGCTATCAACCCTTTCGGGTCAATCCTAAACCCTTAAGCAGATAGATACCTTGTTTAATTCAAATATTGAACCCTTTTAACCCTTTCAGACCTGAAGTCAATCTGCTTTAACCCCGGAGGAAATTTTGGGAAATTTTCTAGCGTGATAACTATCTGAAAATCTCGTTAATTTTCACAGCCAAAATATTTATGTGAAGCTAATAAACTTTTGTTTAAAAAACGCTTGATTTTAAGTCTTTTTAAGTAAAATAGTTTCAAGTGCCTTCCCTCGTGTACGGAAGTGTAGCTTGGAGTTGGAAAAGAAAGTACCGAAAGTATAAGATCACTGAAAATAATGAAGAACGTTCAGGAAAATGATATGCATTTGAGGTGTATAGAAACATCATCAAATTGTTGGTGAACAATGAAAAACATTTTAATTTAAACCTGTTTATATTAAAACATAGCGTGCAGCTATAATTTGAGTAAATTTTATTTAGACCCATGGTTTCTTTTCCAAGATATCTGCTATCATATAATTGACATTGCCGTTTTTGTTACAAATTTTCTAACACTGCCGGTTTTGTTTTGAATCCAGCATGACATTGCCATGTTTGTTATCAACATCTTTTCATACGAACGATATTTGTATGGGACGCCATCTTGAAAATGAAATTTCTCGCATTCTGATTGGTTCATTTAGTAACTGCCAGATTTGTTTTGAAATGTTGTTGACATTACCGGGTTTGTTTCAAACCAGATTTTAAATACTCGAAAATGTATGTTTTAATGGCGGATTTGTTTCAAACCAAAACACTCAGATTGTAATAATTTTTCCCTATCAAACTGAATATTTAACTAATTTTCGTATTATGCTTGACATTGCCGTCTTTGTTTCTATACGCCTCATTTATAAGAATACCGAACGACTAAAAAAGGAAGAATAATTTAGTCCATTATTTTGATTTTGTTTTGGCCGAAACACTATGATACTTTAATATTTTATAACTGTTAATTCAAAAACTTTTTTTTTTATATAACAAAATGTATTCATTTTACTTTACGACAGCTGTTTTATCAATGTTGACATCAGGTGTTACAAAAATATATATCAAATGTAAAATTTTCGTAATTTTTTCGAATCTTTGTGTATTTGTTCCTAAGTCAATTTGAATAATTTCTTTGATATAATTTTGAAGTTCTTGCTAAAATTAAGTTAGGTACCTAAATATTTTAATTTAAAGCACGGTTAGTTACTGTTTATAGGAGAAAATATTAAAGGTAGAAAATATAATAATAAAAATATAAAAAAAAAAAATAATAATAAAAAATAAAAAATAATAATTAGAAGGAACAATTACAAATAGTGAAGAGTCAAAAACGATGAAACATAATAAATTAAAACCGATAAACAATAACAGGAAGTACATAGATTATATTAATAGGAAAGGTAACAAAAGTTGAAGGTAATATTATTATTTTTAAGCAAGATTTTACAGGGGAAAAGTTTTTAATGTACTATATACTAATGAGGAATAAGAAATAATTTGGTTATTTATAACATTTAGTTTACATTTTTTAGCTTTTAAAATTTCTTAATTTTCTCATTTCTTTAATATTTGAGGATTGTTTGCTATATGTAAAAATTTTGTATTTTTGGTCTCGAAATGATGGTCAAAATTCACGCAATGATTGGCTATTTCCGAAAAGATGTTTCTGTTTTTGTATGAAATTTTGTGTTCGTATAACCTCTGCCAGTTCTTATTTCGATGTAATTTTTTTATTATCAGTATGACAGAGGTTTTGTCAATTTAAATAATAATGAAATAAAACGATGTTTTTTAGCTACTTACACTTTTGTCTTTATTTCGACAGCGACCGGTTTCGCCAGGCTCGCTGGCATCGACAGACTTGTGACATTATTGCAAAACGAGTCCTTTATATACATACAGATCAGGGGTGGTAAGCATGATTCTATACGAAATTAATCTTCAAATATTTATATAAAATTTACTGAATTTAAATATTGGTATTACAGGTATTTAAGATGATTCGTATTCAATACAATGTATTTTAATTTTATTATAGCTTACATATTTATTTATAACGCCTGAAAAAAGTACTTTTGTTTTTACTGAATTTAAATTTAATATGTTATAGTTCTTGGTCCATAAGGTTGGCATCGCCTTATTCGTTTTTCCCTATCTATATAGCTGCTAAGGTCTGGAATCAAAGTAATTACTGCAAAAAAACTGTATAGAATAATGTTTACCACCCCTGATCTGTATGTATATAACGGACTCGTTTGGCAATAGTGTCACCAGTCAGTCGATGCCAGCGAGCCTGACGAAACCGGTTGCTGTCGAAATAAAGACAAAAGTAGGAGTAGTTAAGAAACATCGTTTTATTTAATTAGTATTTACAATATATTTCCATCAAGAGATTTCAGTAAAATCAGTTAATTTGTCAATTTATTTGTATATAGGTAAACACCTACTTCAATGATATTTTCAGGATATTGCTGGCGACGCGGTATGGCCCGTTTATTTTTACCGTATTTACGCTTACTGCATTCTAACGTAGAATGTGTACCACCCCTGCGTGAAACGTATCTGCCTAATAATATGAACACGGGACTTGTTCAAGCCGAAAATATTTAATAACACATTTCTGCGTAATAATGGAACAACTTCGAGTGGAAATTTGTCTGGTAAGTATAAATGTGAGCTACTTCAATTTAAAATTCGTTTTTCGAAGTTGCGAAACGAAATAATAATTATTAACCACTTTCCTCTCATTTCCATAGGAGGAGACCATGTGTAGGGATGGTACGAGTATATAGCTTTAAACCGTTATCGATTTTATCGGTTAGCGGGAACCGATTTTATTTATTTACAACCTTAGGCCGATTTTTTGCTTTTGCAAATCTATTTAAGCGAAAACGGCCGTTCACAATGGAGTTCTGGTCCCAACCCTAATGTATGGAAGCGAAGCATGGAACTGGCAGAAGAAGGATGAGAGTAGAATAAATGCAGTAGAGATGGGGTCCCTAAGGTGGTAGAACAATATACGACAGAATCTCAAATGCTGATATAAGAAAGGAATGTAGAGAGGAAGAAAGTATTATGAACAAAATTATGAAAGGATCGCTGCGTTGGTTCGGACATATGGAACGCACGGATGGAGAAATAATGGTTAAGAAAGTATACGTTAATGATGTAAATGGGGTACGAAGTCGAGGCAGGCCGAAAAAAACATGGCATGACCAAATTAATCAAATTTTAAAGGTTGGTCATGTTAGAAGTCGGAGGAATCGACGTGCGTGTATGACTCGTTGTATGAATGTGGAGGAACCTAGAGAGGTTTGCCAGGATAGAGTAGTGTGGCGGTCTATTCTCTCTGCCTACCCCTGCGAGGAAACGGTGTGATGGTTTGTTGTTGTTGTTGCAAATCTATCATATTAGATAATTAATACGAATAAAAACATCTATTTTCTAGAAGTTTTATTATACGAGTAGTTTATAGGAAAGACATGTTTCGCCTTTCTAATGCATAAAAATAAATATAAAACAAACAAACTAATACACGCCGTCTCTCCAAAAGGGTAGGCAGAAAGAATGGACTGTCACACTTTAACCGATGCGGCACTCGAGCTTTCGGCTGCGAACCTTATCGCCACCAATAGGCATCTCCCGCACTCACTTTGATCGTCCAACATCCACAAAATAAATCTAAAACAAATCATATAAAATTCAATGATATAAAATAAAATAAAATAAAAATATTTTAACACAAAATGTTATTTTTAGATGGTGCACATGTTGACATGGACGATCCGGACTTTTGTGTTTATTTAATTTATGTTACATGTATCCACCGTTTTTTTTTTAAATATGACCGAGAGATAGCGTTATGGTTAGTCAGTTAGTACGTTGGTTGTTTGAAAATATGATGTATTTATTTTTAACATCACTGAAATTAAATTTTTTTGAATATAAAAAAAACGTTTCATTTAATTATTATTTTAAATGAATTTGCATCAAGGGATTTCAGTAAAATGTCAATAAGATTTATTTTCATGCACAAGTAAGAACCGACGTTGTCAGAACTAAAACCCTACATCAAACTTGCTACATAAATACGATCAAAAACCTTGCCTGCAAAACCCTCCGTGGCAGAACGAAGATATACAAAGTAAGATATACAGAGACCTGAAGGATATACGAAGTCAAGAATATTTAATTATGGGAATGGCAGACAAGAAGGTTCTTTGTTAAGTAATATATGATACAAGTTCTAGTCCTCTAACTGTGCACGTCTGAGCTTGATTAGTCTGTAGGTAATATCTGTTATCTCGTCCGTAATCATCCATTGTCCACCGCTGAGAAACTACGAGTGACCCAAAGAGTCATGGAAAGAGCCATGTAAGGAATAAGCCTAAGAGACAGAGTCAGAAACGATACGGTGAAAGAAAAAACAAAGGTCACTGACATCATTCACCGGGAGGCGACTCTAAACGTAGCCACGTAGCCAGAAGCTCAGATGAAAAATGAACAAGAAGACTGCTGACTTAGAGATCGTGGCCGACAAAGAGAAGTGCAGGGCGACCGCAACTACGGTGGAAGGATGATCTGAACAGACACGTCGGAATAACCTGGATGCAGCTGCACAAAACAGAGTGACATGAAAGCGAATGGAGGAGGCTTTTATCCAGGATTGGACGGGAATAAGCTGAGGAAGAAGAAGAAGAAGAATAATCAACATACTGCTTGTAGTCTGCCAGGATTTCTGTGGCCAGTTCCTGGTCGCAACTCCAGCCTGCATCTGTTCCATCTATCATCCGTTGTTCTCACTATATGGCCGGCCCAATTTTACTTAAACGAAGCTATTTTGCATGCTGCATCAATCACGTTGGTCCTTTCTCTAATCCATTAATTTTGTTTCCTGTCTCGCAGACTGATGTTCAACGTCGTCTTCTCCATCGTCCGCTGGATTACTCAAGAGTTTTTATACTATTTTTTTGTGATCGTGGTTGTTTAAAACTAACTTGTAATTTGATGTACTATATAATGTTTATCTGAGATTAATAGAAGTAAAGAGTTTGAATGAAACTCATGCCTATTGGCAATGCGCATTATATTCCTGTTCATCATTCACTGCTTATTGGTAATGTCAATTCAATCGTTCGTGTGAACTTGACGACCTTCGTGGCAGAGTGGTTACGAGCTCTGACTTCCATGTTGAAGGTCCTGGGTTCGATTCCCGGCGATGGCAGTGTGATTGTCACACTGTCTTTGGTCTGGTGTAGAATTCACGTGACAATAAAATGGCGATAGATTGGCTACCTATCACATGTCACGATAATCAATATAACAGCTAAAAAATAAAATTGTAGGTATACAGTAATTGGGTCCAAACGACCTGTTGTGTACATAAAAAAAAAAAAAAAAAAAAAAAAAAAACTTCGTGATTTTTTTTAATACTTAGAAGGGGTGATATTTCTTTAACCGGCTGACGCAATTAGAGATTGGCACATCCCTAGCCATATCCAGGACAATTTATCGCTTCACTTGTCTAATTGTATCTTAATTACATCTCTAGAGTTCGACATATTAAACTTTATTCGAAAATGTTGATCGTTTTTAGCAGTGGCATTAGTTGCGGAAATTCTGTATGTCTAATGAGTTAACTTTCCGCTGTGCGTACCGTTCCGTCTAGTTTAACCATTGCAAACTGTTTCGAAACATCAAATTACCCCAAAGTAAAATCTAATAACACTTTAGCGGACTCAGGACACCCTTGAATAATATTTTGTTTTCGGGTTTATTTAATTAACTCAAATAACATTACAATTCCAGTATTTGCGGTGATTCGTCGGCTCTATGAAGCGCTGGTTTGCTGTATTTTGGAGAACTGCTCCATCATTTGGGGCCCCAGAGAAAAACAGTCATCTTGGAACATGAAGGATTCCAGAAACTTTTGAGACGTTTACACCTCAGCGAGCATAAATACTATTATTTTTGTACCCCGAACTATTCAACCCCCACCATTTTTATTTCATTTATAATTATATATAAGGCAATTACATTTTTTATTGTATACGAAACCAGAAGATGGAAGCGAGCTGCCGGTCGAAACCGGTCGAAGACATAAACATTTGTATATTTTAACTTAACATACATTTTAAACGATTTTTTACAAAAAAAATATTTTCATTATTTACAATGAACTTATAACATTATATTTCGCAAACTACAGTGAACTTTCATGATATTACATTACAATAAACTTTTAATTGAATAAACACAAATGTTCGTATCGTCCAGCTGACGACAAGTGCACCATCTAAAATAACATGATGTGTTAAATTATTTTTATGTGTTATTTTATTTTATATCATTGTATTTTATATAATTTGTTTTAGATTTATTTTGTAGACGTTGAATGATCGAAATGTGCGCGAGAGATGCCTATTGGTGGCGATGAGGTTCGCAACCCATCACACCGCGTCTCTCGCGTTGGCGAAAAGAGAAGGATGGAGTGCAGCATCGATTAAAGTATTGCAGTCCATTCTTTCTGTCTACCCTTTCGGGGAAACGGCGTGATGGTTAGTTAGTTAGTTATAAACTTTTAACATGAAATTTCTAAAACTTACTAAATATCACGCCGTCTCTCCGGAGGGGTAGGCAGAAAAAATGGATCGCCATACTTTTCTGTCCTGACATACTTCTCTCGCTTCCTCTACATGCATACACCTCGTCATGCACGCACGTCGATTTCTCCGACTCTTCACGTTACCGAAATTTGATATTTGATATATTTGATCGTGCCACGTTTTCCTCGGCCTCATTCTTATCATGTGTCCAAACCATCTTACGACCCTTTCATTATTTTGTACCACTTTCATTTGCACCGGATTCACTTCTTATATTTGCATGAAATTTCAAATAACACAATTAATTTTCAATTAAAACCTTCCATATTAATGATTACTTTCAAGTTATATTATTAATCACACTTAATGGGGCTTTTAATCATATTTTATTTATTTGTGAAAGTGTCCTTTGATTTAAAGTTATTAAATATTTATGTTTACTCTCAATTACAGGACGGAAATGCTTGTTTAAAATGTCTCTCTTTATGTATTACTTATCAATCTACCTAAATATATTTTTACTTGAAAATACCATATCTCTTTTATCTCTAAATATCTGGAAAAACAAGTTTCATATTTTATTAATGAGTTAACTGAAAATAATTCCATTTTTAAATCATTAAATGAAAACTTTGTTACTATACTCCGGCCGTTTTAAACTGAGTCTTGGGGCCATAAATGTCAATAGAGATAGGGATGGGAAGCGACCGTTATCGATTTTTTCGTCGATCGATATACGATACGATAGACTATAATGATTTTATATGAGCTGTACGTTATGATATGTATGATGGGTCACTAATGATTGGTCTTTACCAATTGCAGTGCGTGTTTTTTTTGTTGTTGCAATAAATGTGTTTACAGCAATTAAATAAATACATTCGTGTGTCACCACTCGTTGCGCACTATGGATAGTTTATTTTCGAACGCTGATTTGAAGAAATTACATGGCGATATTAGCCCTCAAACTCCAACAGTAATTCACAACGTATGCACGGCCGCGTTTATTTGTGGTGTGAGTAGAGCGACAGTGGACCGAATAAAGACTGAATTATTGCAATTAGGCAGGCCCTGTACACCAAGAGCAAATTTTAAGAAACCAGAAACTGTCACCAATATTGACGATTTTGATAAAAGTGTGTTGAAGCGGACCGTTGGTTCATTTTATGATAGTGGAGAGTATCCGTCCGTGAGAACAATTACCTGATTTTATTTAATTTAGGTATTTAATTTAGTATCTGGTAGTCACTAATTTCATACTAATTTAAACGCACATAAAACCCATAAATAAAGATTAATATCAAAACTTTGTTAACTCGTTAAAGTTTATGAACAAGATACTATAATAAACGTTACTTATCGATTTATTTATTTTATTGTTACGCCCAACCCTAAACCGCTCCATAAGGCCCGTAAGTGCAAGCGAGATAGACATAGGGAAATGATTTATGGCCCCAAGACTCAGTTCATTCCGATTTTACTATAAATCGAATTGACTCTAATATCATATTTGTTTGATACTTTCACAGTACATTAACGAGGCCATTTTTTTTACAATTTTCTTAAGTTTTTAAGTTACATTTCTTTTGGCTCATTAATTAGAGAATCAAATTGAAAGCTGCGCGCGCACTCTGTAACGGAAGTGTGACATGATGATACCCGTCGATGACGAATAATGGCCGGACGAAAACATGTTATAAAACGAGACATGACTGAAGTAAGTCGTAAAACGTGTAAAATAGTATCAACGAACTATCACATTTGACAAGTGGTAAATTAAAATATTTTGCCGCAATCTTATTTGTAAAATCATTTATATAAGAAAAAATAACCTCTATACAATGATAAGTAAAAGAATTCAAATATTAACTAACTAACTAATTAACTAACCATCTCGCCGTTTCCCCGAAGGGGTACGTAGGAGGATGGACTGTCATTATTTTCTAACCTGACATATTTCTACTGTATTTGTTCTCATTTCTACTGCATTTATTCTACTTTCATCTTACTTTTGCCAGTTCGATGCTTCGCTTCTAGACATAAGACTCGGTACAAGAACACCATTGTGTACTGCCAATTTAGTTTTTTTTGGATAGGTTTTTGTTTGCGATGACAACTTTAAGAGCATCATGTTTTGTTGCCTGCCCCGAACCTTCTTTCAATATCTGTTCGGCCCTTCGTATTATATATGGAATATTATTATATATAATAGAATATTCAAATTACAGAGCAGTGTTATATATGGAATATACATTATTGTATCTTGCAGATAATGCGCTCAGGAATTTGTATATAGGGTCGAAGCACCAGTATTTGACCGCCCCCCAGTAAATGACCGTTGGTTAATAAAACAAAATATAATAAGAATTGCTCTATGTGTCCAGTCAACAAAATTTAATCCCAAGAAACTATGACAAAAGAGGTAGGCAGAGACAACTGTTGGTAAAAAACAAAACTATGAGTTTTGAACTGTGCCTTGTCAAACGCTAAAAGTGCGTCTTCCCATTATTGTTTTGAGATTGTTAGTAGTTTTTTATAAGGAAAAGTGTGGTAAGTGTTTTTTTAATGTTATTTCTTATGCGATTCTTTAAATATTTACATATCTTTTATATGTAAGGGTGTTTCATAATGTGACAATGTAACAAAATCTATGTATTGTATCAATATAACCTGAAGTGGTCAATTACTGGTGGTTGTGCTATTTTTTTAGAGAAATATTAATTTTAATAGTAATACTCATATTTCAATAAAAAAAGTTAAAGAATTTAGAGAAGTCAGTGTGTTTTTTATTGTTTTCTTTTATTTTGTACACTGAAATAATGAAATTAATGCCTTTAATATGGATTTCAGTACAAGCTGAACCTTAAACGGTCATTCATTGGTGCTTTGACCCTAATGCAATTAATGTTAATATTTTACCAACGTACATTTCATGATATTCAAACATACAAATTCATGTATATTTAACCAGTTTAGAAACATGCTTCACTTTATTACGTAAAATAATATGAAACAAAGTTATTCGCACGTCAAGATTATGTATGTAGCTTAATTCTAACATTCTTAACCCAACTAAAGAGATTGCCTGAGATTATGACACAAGGTATTAACTCTTCACAACTCATACCGACATGTCTGATTTAGTCTTGAGAAATGCTTGAGGTTGATAGGATAGATATGAGCTTGTTCCGAATACCGTGTTTGCATGTAAACTTTGTTATTCACTAATCTGGAAAATCAAATCGTTATTAAGATAAGGAATGGGATGTTTGGTACCTATAGTAGATACGTGGAAAATCGGCAATATATTTATTTTTTTCCACGTCAACGCATTATGGTAAAATCAGGTGATTTGTTAAAACCAAAAACCTTCTTAAATTTTTAATCTGGAAACGTATAACAATTATTTTATATGATTGCGTAGATTTTTTCACGGTTGGTAGCAATATATTTTTATGGAAAAATCTGAAAACACAACAACTGATGATACCAACGTGCCGAGAAACTACGAGTGACCCAAAGAGCCGTGGAAAGAGCCATGTTTGGAATAAGCCTAAGAGACAGAGTCAGAAAATATACGGTGAGAGAAAAAACAAAGGTCACTGACATCATCCACTGGGTGGCGACTCTAAAATGGCAATGGGCAGGTCACGTAGCCAGAAGGTCAGATGAAAAATGGACAAGAAGACTGCTGGCTTAAAGACCGTGGCCGACAAAGAGAAGTGCAGGACGACCGCAACTACGGTGGAAGGATGATCTGAACAGACACGTCGGAATAACCTGAATGCAGTCTGCACAATACAGAGTGACACGCAAGCGAATGGAGGAGGCCTTTGTCCAGGAGTGGAAGGGAATAGGCTGGGGAAGAAGAAGATGAAGAATATGATACTAACATAGCAAAACAGCTGTCGCGACAAACTCATAATAACGACCTTCGTGGCCGAGTGGTAAGTGCATTGACTGCCACCCTGAAGGTTCCGGGTTCGATTCCCGGCGAGGGCAGTGTGATTGTCACACGTATTTTGGTCTGGTGTAGAATTCACGTGATATAAAAAGGGCGATAGATAAGCTACCTATCACATGTCACAAGAATCATTTTGAAAGCTCAAATACTCTTTACATCGATTTGGCTTATGCTCTCATGATGTAAAGAGCGATTCAACAAAACAATAAGAATAATTAATATATTAATATATTTTTTGGGATTTGGAAAAATCCGTGTAACTCGTCTTTCTCGCCTCGGAGTTCATTGCAGTCTCCATCTTCAGGGTAGTTATGATTTATTAACTAACTAACCATCACGCCGCTTCTTCGGTGGGGTAGTCAGAGAGGATGGATCGCCATTATGCTCGATCCTGATATACCTTTCTATACGTATCTCTTCCTCTACATTCATACATCGTAACATGCACGGCCCTCGATTTTTTCGACTACGAATGTGGCCGCCTTTTAGTACTGGATCATTATCACACCCGGGACCTTAGGTGTGGCAGTCAAAGATCAGAAAGGTCTGCCGTCCACTGCTGAACGTAGGCCTCTCCAGAAACACACCGCTGTCCCCTTTTCGTTGCGGTTTAAATCTTCATAATATCGTCGGTCTAGCGGAGAGAGAGACGTTCAAATATGGAATCCGCGGTCTCTACTCCAGAACCCGTTTTCCCCATTGGCTGTCATTTCTCCAACAAATACGGCCAGCTCACCGGCACTTTAACCCTTAAATGCATTCTGTATCATATCTGCAACAAATTATTTATGCGCTTATAACTCTGTATACATGCAATGCATAGTGTTGAGTAAGCGTAACAATACGCCAAGCCATCGTATTTTTAAATTGTCTCTTTAATTAAAGATGTCTCTTTAACATGTTGACATTTTAATAAAATAAAAAACGTTGGGTGCAGATGTGTCACGTTTCTGAGAGTTTCAAAATTTATATTCATTGGTGCTACTGGATATAAAACGAAATAATTTATAATTTATATACTCCATAAATGTGAGTCTACCATTGTTTATTAATCTTTGATTTATATTTTTTGTAATAATTACATATCTGATATATATTTTTTGTAATTAATCATATCTGCAACAAGCCATTTTTTATGAATAAAATCCACAAATAAACTTACATATTTTTTTCTTTATTTTTCCCGTCATTTTCAACCTAATTTAAGTATAAAAATATTTTTAATTTTGAATTTGGAAAAATCATGCATTTAAGGGTTATCCCACCTATCTTCAGAGCCACTCCCGTCACCTTGATTTGTTATCTGATAAATTAATTTCTGAGTCTGTCTCTCTAGATTAGTCTGAGTATGGCACATTTCATGGCGTGCTACTGAACTTGTACAATAGACACCTTGTCAGCAATCACGTCTCGGCTATAAAGCCTAGCATATGAAGGTGTTAAAAGAAAAAAACAAAGCTGCTGACTGTAGGCCGAACGCAACATCAAATGAGAGTAGTGATGTAAGGAGTTCCACTAAAGAACACAAGGAGTTTGTCTACCTCGGGAGCAAAATAACATGGGACGGTCGGTCTAAGAGCGCGGTCGACAGCTGTATACATCAGGCTAGGCTTGTATTTAATAAAAGGTCGAAAATAATAGAGTCAAATAATATAGATCTAAAACTGAGAATACTCCTCATCAAGACCTATGTATGGAGTGTCTTGATGTACGGCTGCGAGACATGGTGCCTATCCGAAAGGGATAAGCGGAGACTAGAGGCTTTTGAGATGTGGTCCTATAGAAGACTATTAGGAATTTCCTGGAGAGACCACATCATGAATCAAGGAATCGAAGGAGGAAGGCACCTGCTCAGGACCTTGTCCGAAAGGCATGCAAGATGAATCGGCCATGTAATACGTCAAGAAGGTCTCGTTGCATGCCATAATGGAGGGTATGACCGAGGGGACAAACTCTAGGGGATGCCCACGCCGAGAGTACCTGGAGAAACAGTTGGTGGACGTGCGCTGCTCATCATATGCAGATTTCTAAAGAGCCAAGACAGGGAAGAATAGAAGAGAAGAATAGAGGAAATTGCTGCAAACCAATCCCAGGATTGAAACTAGAGAAGAAGATGAAGATGTAAAGCTGATTTTTTGCTGAAGCAGCTAATAGCAAGCAAGCCATAGTTCGAGCATGACAACATTTGTCGGGTTTGCTAGTATTCATATATATCTCATTCCAAATTTCCTCCCATGAAGATCGTATTCATATTAAATAATAGAACTTTATTAAACATCTATCAGATCTAATAAAGCTCTTTTAACTAATTGAATTGAATTATTTCCAAAACTGTAAGAGTACTTAGTACCTGTTAAGTGTGAAATACTTGTGGTCAAAAATACGAAAGCTCATTCAAACTTTCCACAGTTCATTTCTGTTTGTCTAATCAAGTTAGGGCCTCAACTTTGGTGCAAATAGTATTATATAATTCGACCTCATTCCCAAAGCTTTTAAATCCGCCTACTTCAGAATGGAGCCGTAAAACACTTTTGGTTGATTCGATTGTTTTCGTATAAATAGTTTAAATTGCCTATTTGTATGAAACTTTCAATGATTGAACTTTTGCAATATTAATCTAGGACAAAGCGAAGGAGATGAAATACTTAATTAATAATCACGCGGATATGAATATTATTTTAAAGTTCTTGCTAGTTAAGTGCCTAATTACAGCTAATTTTAAAAACGGTGGATACGTGTAACATAAATTAAATAAACACAAAAGTCCGGATCGTCCATGTCAACATGTGCAACATCGAAAAAAAAATTATGTGTTATAACATTATGTGCTAAATTAAAAAAAACGGTGGATATACGGAACATAAATTAAATAGACAATATGTGCATCATCTAAAAATAACATTTTGTGTTAAATTATTTTTATTTTATATCAATGTATTTTATATTATTTATTTTAGATTTATTTTGTGGGTGTTGGACGATCGAAGTGTGCGCGTGAGATGCCTATTGGTGGCGATGAGGTTCGCAACCCATTACACCGCGTCTCCCGCCCGCGGGGCGAAAAGAGAAGGATGGAGTGCCGCATCAGTAAAAGTATGACAGTTCATTCTTTCTGCCTACCCTTTCGGGGAGACGGCGTGATGGTTAGTTAGTTAGTTAGTTAGTTACTAACGCAGAGCTTCTATTGTCAAATGAAAGCTTCACAAAAATGTTCACGAAAAAATCGTGCGTGTACGCACGTAAAAAGTTATAATTATTTGGTGTCTAAAAATAACTCCATAAATTTTATTTCGCGTAGAGTCCGTTCATTGACAGTGCGTTTAAAAAAACTAGAATAATTTATTTTATTTTTGTGAATAGAAAAACCAAAGAAAGATTCAATTCTATTTTATTTTTAAACATTGAAATAAATAAACGTGTTTTTTTTAAATAAAAATTCTATCAGCTTCAAATGTAATAATCTTAAAAATAAAGTCCATTATTTTTTAAATATTGTTAATTAATTTTTTTTAAAAACAATTACTGGTGTGAATAATATTCATTATGATACTGTACAATGTAAGCATTTAAATGAACAATTTTATTTGTTAATATGAATGAAAACGTCAGTTTTCTAGAAGTTTTATTATATTTTATGGGAATGACACGTTTCGCCCTTCTAAGGCATTATGAAATGAAACATGTCATTCCCATAAAATAGAATAAAACGTTTAGATAACTGACGTTTTCATTCGTTTTAATTATTTAAGGTGGAGTTTTACATCATTGTTCCAGAAACAATAAATAATTTTATTTGTAACATTTTGAATATATACCTACAAATACTTGTAGATTAATACTGGATTTTACCCATTGCGGGTTATCATTTTTGGTGGTTGAGGCGTTTGCAGGACTTATGACCTGTCATTGGTTGGGTTAAGTTGTAAAAAAAACTGGTCCAAGTTAAAAATAGCATAAAAATTGGAGAAACATCTCCTGGCGTTATCTATCAATGTATGTTAATGGCGGTTTTTTCATATTGCGTTAATAAAGATCTGTTGCTTAGTGCTTAATCCAATCTTAATAGATGGCACTAGTGTAGATTGAACTAAAAAATGTGAAGTGTGGTATTACATTGTAGCATATATACAACTTCCAAAAATTTGTCAGACGTGGTGGTCGTAAGAAGGTCGGAATGGGGAATGTTGTATTACATAAAGCGTGAGAAATGAGATCTCTAAGATGAATGTGTGGTAAAATTGTACATTATAAAGTGTCAAATTCGAAGACCTTCGTGGGCGAGTGATAAATGCATTGGTGGCCTCCCCGAAGGTTCCGGATTCGATTCATCATTCACCTATCACATGTCACAAGAATCACTATGACAGCTATAATACCCTTTACACCGATTTGGCTCTTGCTGTCATGATGTAAAGAGCGATTCAACAAAATAATAATAATAATAAAAAATTCAATATATACTCGTAGAATGCGGTGGAAATTAAATTGTTATGAACAAAGTAAATAAGGGGTCCTTGAAAGATGGTATGGACACATGAAACTAACGAATGAAGAAGACATACGTAAACGACGTGAACGGAGCTAGAATATAGGAAGTCCAAGGAAAACGTGGCACGATAAAATCAATCAAATGTTAAATGTCGGTCACATGAGGAGTCGGAGAAATCGACGTTTGTGATTGACACGATGTATGAATGAAGAGGAAGCTAGATAATTATATCAGGACAGAGCAGTGTGGCGGTCCATTATTTCAGCCTAACCCTCTAGGGGGACGGCGTGATGTTAAGTTAGTTAGTTAGAGTTTCACTACATATCCCGCGGGAGAATTTATCGAAACAATATTGATCGAATATTTGGGATGGCAGATTGAAAAATTTCTCTCATATTTCATCGCATACTTTACCAAAGGCAAAGGAATTTTCCTCAAAGGATTACAAAAAATGTGCAATATTGATATGAGAATTTTATTTTCTATGTAATGATGAACTCTAAGGGTTTTTAATAATGCCCGAGTTATCAGACTTCGGAACAACTTCACTGACATGTATAACAGATTGAGGGCGTGAACACGCTACTAAGTCTTAAAGGCGGGCCACACTGTTTTAAACAAGCTCTTCACATCGGTCTCCACCGGCGATTTACAACTGTGTAGACACTTGTTTGAAATCAAAATTCGTTTGACCTTCAACAAACTTTGTGGACGGACGCGCGTTTAAACACGCATTCCACGTGTGGAGAGCTTGTTTACAACAGTGTGTGGACGCTACATCAACCGTGGGCTCCACAGCTCTCTAACAAGGTCACCCCTGTGGAGAGTTTGTTTCAAATAGTGTGGCACGGCCTTTAAGCAGGTCTTTTCATTAAATAGTCTAATATTTTTGAAAATAATAAAAAAAAACGATGTTTCCACTTGTTTAATTTATGTTGACAGCAACCGGTTTCGCCAGGCATGCTGGCATCGACAGACTGGTGACATTATTATATACTTTATCCTTTATACACATTCAGATCAGGGGTAGTAAATAAGATTTCATGCAAAATTGATATTTAAAAACTTATGTAAAATTTACTAAATTTAAGCATTGATATAATATTAATGTCATTAATACGAATGAAAACGTCTGTTTTCTAGAAGTTTTATAATATTTTATATGAATGACACAAAAAAAATGGTGCACTTAAAATCATTACCGCAAATAGAAATATATTGACTGAAGCAAAAATGGCAGTGCACAATGGAGTTCTAGTCCCGACTCTTATGTATAGAAGTGAAGCTTGGAGCAGAAGAAGGATGAAAATAGGATAAATGCCGTAGAAATGAAGTCACCAAAAAGAATGTGGGGAAAAACAATGTATGATAGAATATCTAATGATGAAGTAAAAAAGAAATGTAAGGCGGATGAATGCGTGATAAATAAAATTAAGAAATGATCACTAAGATGGTTTGGACATATAGAACAAATGGATGAGGGAAGAATGGCTAAAAAGATGTAGGTATAAAAGTAGTGTAAATGGGAAAAGAAGTCGGAAGTTCTTGCTAGAGTTGAGAAGACTTGTGCCTAGTCTGTTGATGCCAGCAAGCCTGGCAAAACCGGTCGATGTCTAAATAAAGACAAAAGTGGAAGTAGTTAAAAAAACATCGTTTTATTTAATTATTATAAATAACTTGATTGTTTAAAAAAATTATACGCGTTTTTTGACCCTCCCTGTATTTCCATTAGAACTAACTAACTAACCATCACGCCGTCTCCCCAAAGGGAAGGAAGGGGTAGGCAGAAAGAATGGACTGCCACACCTTTCTTTCCTGACATATTTCTCTCGCTACCTCAACATTCATACATCGTGTCATGCACGCGCGTCGATTTCTCTGACTCCTCACATGGCCGACATTCAATATTTGATTTATTTGATCGTGCCACGTTTTCCTTGGTCTTCCTCTATTTCTGGTAACATTTACATCATTAACATATAATTTTTTTACCATTCTTTCTTCATTCATTCTTTCCATATGTCCAAACCATCTTAATGATCCTTTCATTATTTTGTTCATGACACCATCATTCGTAACGCATTCACTTCTTATATTTTCAGTCGACACTCTATCATACACAGAATATCCACACATGCATCTAAGAGATCTCATTTCTACTACATTTATTCTACTTTCATCCTTCCTTTGCCAGTTCCATGCTTCGCTTCCATACATAAGGGTTGGTAGAAGAACACCATTGAAATAAATCCATTAGAATGAAACGTATTAATAATCTCTTGATCTATTTGAAGAGGAAATAAAATGAAAAGATTCTCCTATAAATTTATACTCTTTTTTTCAGAGACGACTCGTATGATAAATTTTAATAAAAAAGTTATTTATACGAAGAGGAGAGTCAGAATTCAAACTACTTAAAGATTCAAATTTATTAAGAGTGGTCTAAGAACTGAATGATGGTATTATTATTGAAGAAAAGGGTCTGGTGGTTCCACAGTCTCCCCTTTAGCTGATCACACATATTTCAAGTCGGGATAAAAGAAAAAATGCACGTTTTTTACGAGTATCTATCACCATATCGTGGGCTCAGTAATGTAACTAAGCAACTCCAGATATGCAACATTTTTTTGGAAGAGGGATACTGAAAGAAGGGTTAGGGCAGGCAACAAAGTGAATGGTGCAATTAATGTTGTCATCGCCAAAATGGCAGTGCATAATGGTGTTCTTGTACCGACCCTTATGTATGGAAGCGAAGTATGGAACTGGCAAAAGAAGGATGAAAGTAGAATAAACGCAGTAGAAATAAGATCTCTTAGACGAATGTGTGGATACTCTGTGTATGATAGAGTGTCGAATGAAAATATAAGAAGTGAATGCGGTGTGAATGATGGTCTTATGAACAAAATAAACAAATGATCATTAAGATGGTTTGGACACATGGAAAGAATGAATGAAGAAAGAATGGCAAAAAATGTTTATGTTAATGATGTAAATGGAACTAGAAATAGAGGAATACCGAGGAAAACGTGGCACCTACCCCTTCGGGGAGACGTCGTGATGGTTAGTTAGTAAGTTTAGTAGAACAGACAATATGTAACATTTAATCATTCCTTGTCGGAGTTTCAGGTTAAGATTTTTGTTGCAAAAGAAGGTTCTCATTTTATGATATGCAGCTCGTGCAACTTCTTCTTTTTCTTCTTCTTCTCCTTGTAGACCTTTGGTCTGTTCCTGAAATCGGGCTGGCCTCTCTTGGTAGGTTGACTCCCAGCTATCTCTCCATCTCTTCGGCGGTCTTCCGGGGGGACGGCAGCCGGCAGGAATCTGATGCGCCACAGCGTGTGGGATTCTGGTGGGATCCATCCTCTGCACGTGCGCATTCCAGTATCTTCTGCGTTGTCTGCCTCATCTCACGACATCCTCCACCTTGCAGATCTCGCGGATGGCCGTATTCCTCACCCTATCGCGAATAGTCTTTCCTGCTATCATCCTCAGCGTCCTCATCTCTGCCACCCGTACTTTAGCCTTCGTTATTGTGGTATCCGCTCTGGTCTCAATGCTATATGTCTGTATAGGCCTTACGCAGGTTTATATTTTATATTCTGACCTTATTTTTCCATGTTATTATATATCGTGCAACTTCAATTCTGCATATTAAAATAAATTTATAGAATTTTCTGAATTTGAATTGATAACAGCTGACCTATTTAAAAATAACATTTGAAAAATTGATACTTTGAAAGTAACCGCTAAAACCGCAAATTTTTGAGTTACCGAGTATATTTATTAAGTCCACGATATATATAATAAAACATTCGAAGATATTCGGGTTTCCTCATGCGGCCTACATTCCGAAGGCCGACTTATGCGGTCATAAATCAGAAAAATTGTTTATTTTTCAATATGTTAATGAGACACTAACTTGGCCTTATTTTTTAGCGAACATAAGATATACGGTCTTATTAGTCAATAAAAGAGCAATGAAGCTGAAGGAAAACAAGCTAGTTAGCGAAGTAACGAATGAGAGGGAGCATAATAGATGTCTTGACAATTTAGCATTGCCTTTGTTTTAGTCCTGAAATAAATCTAAAGGTCCTTGATAAGCCGAGAAAATCCTTTTCATTACCATTGTTCTTAACTAGGAGTCCGTATCGACCTTCGAGACTCCCTGATATTAAGTGTACTTCTATTAAGTGAATTTTGTCTTCATTACACTGTAATATCTCCTAATATATTCTGTTTAATTGTAGTAATAAAGGACTCGCTTTATGCGAGTCATTCGAGGATAATACAGGCTAAAAGGAAAAGCTAAATATTTTTTCTTAAATGTATACAAAACGGTCTGAAGAAAGAAAAACGGTGAAATATTCACTAGATTTTCGTAATTGTTTATATATAAGTCTTAATCCAACACGTAAAATAAGAAATTTTATAAACATATTATAGTTTATCGAAACCGGTCGAAGGTATAAAAAAAGATTTTTATTTTTTTATTTATTTTCATTATTTACAATGAACTTCTACCATGACATTTTAAATAACAAAATTAAGATATTTGTTACTTATTTTGCAGAGTATTACCTCTTCTTCTTCTTTTTTCCTGTCACATGTCCGTGGTGCATAGGGACTCAAAGAACCTTAGCCACCCCACTCTATTGCATGCCTGATGCCTAATATCATCCAAACTGAGGGCTGCTGCTTTAACTTCGTCATGCGGGGCTCTTTTCCAAGTGGCTCTAGGTCTGCCTCGATTCCTCTTTCTCCTCCATAGGGGACCAGTCTAGTGCGCCCTGAGGGATGCAGGCTGTGTTCCGTCTCAGAGTGTGACCGATCCACTGCCATTTGCGACTAGCGACATATTCTCTAATTGACTTTTCGCCTGCCATGGTCCAGAAAACGGCATCCGACACTGTTTGGGGCCAATAGATCTTGAATATTGAGCTAAGGCATCTATTTATAAATACTCGTATTTCACTTAGTAAAAGCCCCTTGTTAAGTTAATAGCACCAACCGGTTTCACACTCTAGTGAGCTTCATCAGGGCTATACACAAACTTTCAAACTTTTTACTTAACAGTTTGTGTATAGCTCTGATGATACCCTTACAAAGTGAAACCGGTAGGCGCTACTAACTCAATGAAGCGATTTTAAATGTTTAATTTTTTTGTTTATGTTTAACCACCAAGTAATGGATTCCAATAAAAGTTTAAAAACTTAAATAGACAATTTTTCAAACTAAAAGGAAACTAATAACATTTTTTTTTTGCGATGAGCTTTTCAGGGGATCATTTTTTTTACTCTCTTGGCGCAGTCTCACCCCCGAAGCCGGAGCTTTTACGTAATGAACACACGAAAAAACGCTTTGATCAATTCGAAGGGGTTGGTTTAGGTAGGTTTTAGACGGGTATACATATTATATAAAGTATTAACCGAAAATGATTGATTTTTCTTAAACAAACTCAATTTAATCATCCTGTTCAGATTTTGTTTACTCTGACTCATAGACAATTTATTACCTCTCCCTCCATGGAAGAATCCACACGGTATCATCCGAATTTGAAAATTTCCAGTCTTTTCGAAATGCCGAGTCGGTAATAAATATGTCAAAAGCATTTAAACAGCAAAAATATAAAGGTTGAATACGCGGAATATTAAATAATTTGATTGATGGAATTTAATATAATGCTCTTCGCCAGATTTTGATGACTTGTATATTATATTATATTGTAAATATGATTTCAATTTGTATATGAAATACTTTTAAGACAACAATAAGGAGTACAAAATATAATTCAAGAACTGAAGGTGGAGTGGAGAAGTGAGAATGTATTACATTTTCTAATTAATCTAATTTATTTGAATTCATACAATTTTAATGTTTCTTTTTTTATATACTTAGTATACAACACTCTATCAGCCTATGTAAAACTAGATAAACCCACTGACCAGTTTCCAATAGAAAAGGGTGTAAGGTAAGGAGATACAATATCCCAAAAATTGTTCACAGCGGTTTTGGAATACGCCTTTAAATACCTGAACTGGGAAGAAAAGGGTATCAAAGTGGACGGAAAAAACCTTAACGATTTAAGATTCGCGGATAGATCTGGATAAAGCACGTGTCTTGCTAAAAGAGCTCATGGAAGCGACAAAAAAGTAGGGCTCTGTATAAACGCAACCAAGACCAATATAATGACGAATCTGATCCTCGGCGGTGCTATAGAGATTGACAATCAGCTAATAGAAGAAATCAAAGAATACAAATATCTCGGCATCTTACTTTCCAGAGATCAGACTGCTGAGCTTCAGATAAGAATCGGTCTATGGCAATCTGAAGAAATTATTTAATAGTAAGATTTTCCAGTGTCTGAAACGCAAAATGTATGATCAATGCGTACTTCCAGTACTGATATATGGAGCAGAAACGCGTGGACCATGACAAAAGCTATCACCAAAAAGTTGGATGCGTTTGAAATCTGGATATGTCGTAGACTATTTAAAATATCATGGAAAAAAAAAGTCACAAGCGATGAAGTACTGTCAAAACCAAAATCTCCTAAGAGTAGCAAAAATGAGAACATTGCGACCTATTGTGGGGAGAACCCTTAGAGATAGGATACCCCGATTCTAGAGGGACCACATCAAGAGAATGGATCCAGCGAGAATTCCTAAGATCGTGATGTATGAAATTCCAGAAGGCTGTCGACCACCAGGATGACCACCAAAGAGATGGAGAGAAGGTTGATCGTCTTTATCGCAGGAAGAAAGTTGATATCCTGCATAAGTCAGAAGACCTTCGAGAATGGTTAACTTTTAGTACAACATCCCTGTTTAGAGCTGCTGTATTAAGGTGCACACTATGAACCGGTTGGAAGCATTCAAGATGTGGTTGCACAGGAGAATGCTTCTCATACCGTGGACAGATTTCGTCAGCAATTTGGAGGTTTTGAGGAGAGCCAATTGTAGTAGACGTTAAGGTCCGTTAGATTTCATATCTGGGTCACATTCTGCGGGGAGATAAATACAGTTTGCTCCAACTAATACTAATGGGAAAAATTGAGCGGCAGCGTGTTCCCGGTAGAAGGCAAACGTCTTGGCTGTGCAACATAAGAGACTGGAATGTGATGAAGAAGAAGAAGTATTTAGGTTAGAAATAGCCATGATTTTGTCCAACCTCCGATAGGAGAAAAAATATTAATTTAACACTTACTACAAAATAATATTCGCAATAGCACATATTTAAACGTAATCTACGCTATGAATTTGAAGGTGGAGACATCGCAACGATCCTTAGTAAAGATCATATACTTAAAATAAATTGAACATGAGCTTTGAATAGTTTCACACGTGGTATCTTCAAGGAATTTAATTAATTTCGTAGAATTTCCAGCGAGGCTCCGGGTGATTAATTTAAGTAAGCATTCGCAAGAAAAAACTTTTTTCCGAACTCTTAGCAATCGGAATGGTTGATTTATATCCGCTCTCCTCTACCTGGGAAAGTTTAATTCAATTTAAAATCGTTAGTAAAGGGCATATTTCAAAACTCTGGATATCTGAGGACGATTAATGCCTGTTTCAAACTCGTTATAAGATCTACGTGAATGGCGCGCCGTCTCGGGACGGTCGCTAAACGGTGCAGCGTGCGAAAGGATGTATGGAATGTCGCTACGTGATCAATATGGAGTTCTGTCAATTTAATTAATGTTTGCTCTAATTTCACGTATATTTCACGTAATCGAAAAGGAAAAAGCACCCGAAACGAGCTTTATTGTGAAAAGTTGTAATCGCCAACAAAAGCCTATCCATAGAGTTAAGATAAAAATGCACAATTTGTTCTTGTAACGACACTTGTGTATGGAAACGAAGCATGAAACTAGCAAAAGAAGGATAAAAATATAATATATATATATTTTTTTTTGTATACAAATACTTGTAGACAAATACTGGATTTTTACCCATTGCGGGTTAATCATTTTTTTAAGGATTAGTTGTATTACAAAGAGAAAAAATATTTCATTAAATATCGAAGAAATAAAAATAGACAGTAATAAATATTTAACGACGAATTTTGTAATTGTTTGGTTATACATAAATTACACTCTAGGGAAGAACACGCATTTTCATTTCAAGAACTTAGTTTTTTCTTAAAGTTCAAAACTTTGTAAAAACTTAATTTTGTCTTGAAAGTTTTAAGCATCTGTCTTCAAAAGAATTTTAAATTACCCATAAAGACTTCTGTTTACTTAATGTTTTAGAGAATAATATGAGATTTTTTCGCTTTAATTTTCGTGGAAATTTTTGTATTTAAACACAAGAAAACACTCCAAAAAATGTGTCAAAAAATATTAAACAAGAATTTTTTTTTCAATATTTTTTTTCTTTAACCGCAGTACATTATTTTACGTCATCTGACCATTATTCCTCACTAACTGTTATTGTGTATTTAAGATTATTAAGTACTCATGCTTTTTCTAATATTTTAGAATTGGAATAAAGCATTTCAACAATCATTTTTATATTTTTATCTTAAGGGGGCTCGCTGGCATTAAACACTGGTGACACTATTGCAAACTCCTTTATATACATACCGATCAGGGGTGGTAAACATGATTCTATACAAAAATTTAAATATTTACAGTTATCAAGAGGATTCGTATTCAATATCATTCATTCATCATTCATTTCTCGGCGCAACATCCCGGTGTGGGACTTGGCCTCCTCCACATCGGTCCTCTACCGACTTCTGTCTCTGGCCATCTCTCTCCATTCCTTCAATTTTCTCCCAGTCTTGTTCCACGCAATCCACTCATCTTTTCCTAGGTCTACCTCTTGGTCTTTTTTCGCGAGGCACCCATCTGGATATAATTTGTGGTATTCTACCCTCTGGCATTCTTTCCATATATTCGTATTCATATTTTTATTATTTTTATTTATTTAAAAAATACATAAAAAAGCATGTATTCCCCATGAGTTATAATAAACTCATTTTGGGCCTTAAAATAATTATAATGATTATCATATATAAAATATTCATGACAGAACACACAATTATTACAAACACTATAACAAGCGGAAAATATAACAAGCAGAAAAAATAATATTATAAATAAAATAATATTATAACAAGCAGAAAAAAAATCAAGATACACTAATATACTAATAATTACCACTTTCAGGCAGTATTTCGAGGTAATACAGCTTTAGGCTGTTAGCTACATTATTAGAGCCTCGAAAACTCGCAGGAAGCCTGTTATATTCCCTACAAGCCAGGTACAGCAGAGACTATACAGCAGAGACAGATTAATTATTTTAAAATATTTTTGTATAGAAATTTTTTTAATGAACTTTCATCAAGAATTTCAGTAAAATCATTTGATATTCCCATATATTTCTACATGAAGAATCAACAAAAAATAAGCCCACAACAGACGCGAAACTCTGTCTTGTATCCGAGTGAGAATATTATCTTTGAAACACGTGAAACAAAATAAACTACGTCATAAATCTCTGTCTTCTGAGCAATTCTGTAATAAAATACAATAAATAGTCTACAATAATTACTAGTAATAATTCAATCCAGATTGATGAATAGTCGTCTGTGTGTCAGGTAGGAAGATTCCTTTCATAAATTTTCACCTCTCGGCCGGGATTAAGTATTTCCTGGGGAGTATCGCGCAATCTTTCTTAAGGCATAACAAATTTACCCCTATTTTTCTTAAAGGTATTTCATCCAAAAAAGTCGGACCGATTACAACTTTACACGTAAATCAGCCTGTCCGTTTAGAGGAACTTTTCGAATTTCTGACTAATTTATCGCCGCCCTCGTGACTGTTATAACGACATCTATAATCTAATATTTAATTTAAACTTTTGCGGTTTCAGTGTCAGAAGTTTGTACTGTGGTAATGTATGGAGCGGTAAGGTGTTCGAAACGGAGCGTGCCCCTATATTAATTGGGTCTTGACCCGCCGGCAGATTTCTGATTGAATATTCCCAAATATAGGATACACCACCGAGCGATACGCAGCTGTACCCTGGTGGGAAGCCTTGAATAGTTTGCTTAATCTAATTTAAACAACAAGTAATTTAATATCTGTTAGGCTATTTCAGAAGTGATATAATCTGAATGAAACATACATTCCATTTTCATTTTATTTAAAATTAAATTACAAACATTTCAGAAGCATTAATCTAAGCCATTTGCAATTTACTTTGGGAATTAAAAAACATTGTTTAAACCACTTTTTAACAAAAAAAAATATTAAAATACACGACATTTTTCAGAGGACACCCTACATCTTTAGGTGTAAAAATATAACAAAAACTAAACAAATAATGACTAATAAAAAAACCCATTTTAAATTCGATACAAAAATTCTTCAAAAATTTAAAAATTAAGTTGGGCTATTTGTTATAAGTATGTACTAACAATTGTTTTTTTTTAACAGTAAGATAATAAATAACAATAACATGATGATAATATAATTAAGAAAACACATACATTTGAAAATATATAATTTATATAGAAATTAATAAATGATTAATTTGCATTTGATTGGGAATGGGAGCTTGGGAGATTAAATGTAGACAAAGTATTTAAGGAGAAAGGAGTAAAAGGAGGAATCTGATTATTAATTATGTTTTCACCCAATTTCACCGACTTGACGATTTTTAAATTTTCAAGTTCGTTTAATTTATTGTTATTGTTAGCTGTGTGTTGAAATTTGCAATTACTAAAACTAACTAACTATCATGCCATCTCTCCTTAACGGACTGCCACACTTTAACCGATGCGGCACTCCATCTTTCTCTTTTAGCCCCCGCGGGAGACGCGAGGATCCAAATGTCCGAACAAAGTGCCGAGAAACTACGAGTGACCCAAAGAGCCATGGAAAGAGCCATGTTAGGAATAAGCCTGAGAGACAGAGTCAGAAACGATACGATGAGAGAGAAAACAATGGTCACTGACATCATCCACCGGGCGGCGACTCTAAAATGGCAATGGGCAAGTCACGTTGCCAGAAGCTCAGATGGAAAGTGGACAAGAAGACTGCTGACTTGGAGACCGTGGATGGCAATGAGATATACAGGGCAACCGGATGGAAAGATGATCTAAACAGATACGTCGGAATAAGCTAAATGCAGTCTGAACAAGACAGAGTGACGTGGAAGCGAATAGGGGAGGCCTTTGTCCAGTAGTGGACGGGAATAGGCTGAGGAAGAAGAATAATAAGTGAGACGCGGTATGATGGGTTGCGAACCTCACTGCCACCAATAGGCATCTACCGCACACACTTCGATCATGCAACGTCCACAAAATAAATCTAAAACAAATAATATAAAATACAAAGATACAAAGTAAAATAAAATAAATAAAATGTAACACATAATGTTCTTTAACCGTCGCGTTGCCATGTGGTCAATTGAGTTTCCACTGCCAATTTAAAGTTGATTTTCTTAAAACTTATGGACCCTAATATTATTAAAAAAATTGTAATCCTCTATTGAAGTGTTCTCAATATTTCGTAATAAAAGAAAGCAAAAAATTACTTCCTTCATCCCAAAAAAATATATATTTTTTAAGACTGCCCTCACCTTCATTCGTGTTAAGGTAGAATTTGTTTTGCTAATATTTACAACTTTATCAAAAGTGACAAATACTTACTCGCTGTTTTGAACGTATTATAAATGATATGTTTGGCTTTTTCTCACACGTAATAATACCGATTGTGGACGGAAACGCAGCACGCAATTTAATAATATCAGAACTGTGAAAATATTAACACTATACCAAAAGGGACAAATATAAATACGTACGCGTTGTCTTGAACGTAGTATAAATTTTGCCTAGGTGCCTTTATCATACGTAAAATTATAGCGCCACGGCGCGGCGGGGCGAGACAAGTTCATACTTGGTGTCAGTTGTTCATATGCTGTCTTGTCATTTTATATCAGAAATCGCATGGTTCCAGAAAACAATAATAATGATATGTTTTTCAAATAATCCATGTATGTTATAGATATCGATCTATTTCTAATAAAATTTCCTACAAGATGACATAAATTAAATTTTGATTCATTGAGTCATATGCTTGATATTTATAGATAAAGTTAGCGGTAAACTGAATTGACCACATGAGAGCGAGCGTTTTGTTTTGAACACGGTACGTTAAGGGTTAAGATGGTGCAAATGTTGTCAGCTGGACGATTCGGACACTTGTGTTTATTTAATTTATATTCCATGTATACACTGTCATTTTAAATACTATAACTGCAATAAGCACTTAGAACAATCCAACTCTAGCAAGAATTTCAAAATGCTATCAAATTTTTAAATTACCAATTATTAATAACATAATAAGATTTTTTAAAACTTACATTAAAAATAAAAATGAAACCTAAAGATGAACTTCGTATAAGAACATTAATATCGCATCCCTAAAGCAACTCCCAATATCACAAAATAAGTCAACCTACAAGACGACCCGCAAATTAAGCAAAGAGATTGAAAAATTCCTTGTTAACTGTTTGAACAGAAAAAAAATCGTAGAACCCACGAAGTTTAAAAGTTTTCACTGTTGAATAATAATATTTTAAAGCAAATGGATGACATTTGGGCGACTTAATTATACTGCATCCACTATGCAACTGAATGATGCGAGTGTTAAAATGGTCGACCAATTTAAATACCTTGGCAGCATTGTCACTAAAGCTTGACCCGGACATTGAAATAAATGCAGAGAAAGTTGCATGAGCTGCATTTAATTAAACGAGAACCCAATTTTGCAACGATAATCCTAACTTAAAACTCCGACAAAGAATGATTTACTCTTATATATGGTCTGTTCTTCTATATGGCTGCGAAACCTGGACTCTAAAAGTGAATGTAATAAACTGGTTGGAGGAGTGTCATGTGCTAAGGGGGAGAAATATACCACCTCCTTCGACTGATAATAATGAGTAAAGTGGAGTGACGTCGGGGAATAGGTAGAAAGCTGATGTCCTGGCTGCGGAATATAATAGAATGGACAAGAATTACAAGAGTTCAGAAGCTGTTACAAGTGGCACAGGACAAAGATGCCTTTACTGCAGTGATCGCCAGTTGGGGGGACCTGACACAAACTCGTCTTTCTGATAGGCGAAAATATTTGTTTTGGATACATGGAAGGATGAAAATATGCACATTTTAGGGTTAAAATTAAAATTCCATTCAAGTCAGTTTTTTATATTATTAATTTTTAAATTAAAAAAAGTTTTTTAAATTTATTTTAAACTTAATAATATTTTTAAAATTTCATAATTAAGGGATGTATACATGTAATGGTTACATTTGTTCATTTCATGAATTAGTTAAAAAATTTACTAAATATTAGAATATGACTTTTAGCATTGTGACGAACTTGGAAAGTTCTAATTATTTAAAAAAGTTTAGTTTTGCATATGTGATTTAAAAAAGATTAATTTAATTTCGGACCACCCAGTAGTATCACATGTGATTTTGAGGGCAAAGATAGGGAAATATTCCTATATTACAAAGTCAATAACAAGTTAGTGGGAGTTTAACCCTGTTATGACAGGGTTCCATTTCGATAACCGTAATTCACCCTTAATCAACCTCTGTTGAATCACCCCGAGTGTCACACGCAAGTTTAATATTAATCTGACTAACTGTACGCAGGGTGACTTGGGACCGATAACTTTTTGCTGTTTGTTTTATAGTAAGTAGCACCTTTATGTGATTTAAATGTGATAATTATTTTTATTGCGGCTAAAATAAAGGATTTATTTATCAATAATTATTTTTCGCAAAATGTCTACTTTAAGATAATCAAATGATTTTATGAAATCTCTTGACATTTTTTTAACTACTTCCACTTTTTTCTTTATTTTGAGAGCGACCGGTTTTGCTAGACTCACTGGCATCAACCGACTGGTGACACTATTAAAAACCGAGTCCTTTAGGGGTGGTAAACATGATTCTTTACAAAAATGTCTACTTTAAATAACGAAAACTAAAACATATATACAATGAACATATATATCACATCGTTAACGTATACATTCTTAACCATTCTTTCTTCATCCAGATGTTTCATATGTTTAAACAAACGCAATGATCCTTTCATAATTTCGTTCATAATACTGTCTTCCGCTCTACATTCCTTCCTTATATCAGCATTTACAATTCTGTCGTACATCGTTTTATCACACAAGAGTCTAAGGGATCTCATGTCTCTAGCAATTTTCTGCTTTCATCCTTCTTCTGCCAGTTCCATGTTTCACTTCCGTATAGGTGTGAAAGGGTGGGTACTAGAACTCCATTGTGAACTGCCATTTTTGGTTTCATTTGTATTATTTTTGTTTCTAATGATCGTTTTTAAAGCTTCGTTCACTTTGTTATCTGCACCAACCATTCTTTCGACATCACTGTACGTTCAGCCATTTCATGTGAATACGCTGCCTAAATACATAAACTTTTAACTTAAATATTCAAGTTTTAATAATGTTATTCAATTATGAACCCAAACCCCAAAGTGATGGTGAATATAGAAGAAAACTTGTGTAATAATTGCCATTATTTTGATTATAAACAAAGTCATTAAAAGTTTAATTAATTATAAATCCACAAAACATAGTTTTGGTGAATATAAAAGAAACCTTTTATAATAACTGCCATTATTTTAAAAGTAAACATTAAAAAAATATACATTTAATTTTGAATTTATAACACAAAGTGATTTTGAATAAAGAAGAAACTTCGTATAATAATTGCCATTATTTTAATTGTAAATAAAGTTTTTTTAAAACTGTTGAATTAAATGACTTGGTGTTTGTATCACATTTGTATTTTATTTTACGCGACAGCTGTTTCATCAACCTATGTTGACATCATCATGTGTTAAAATAATATATCAATTTTTTTTTAGTTAAAAAAAGTTTTTTAAAGATTATTCAATTATGAATCCACGACACAAAGTGATGATGAATATATAAAAAAACTTATTATATTAACTACCAATACTTTAATTATAAACAAAGTTGAATTTTAAATATTCATTTTTGATTACACAAAACAAAGTGATGGTGAATATAGACACAGTTTTTAAAAGATTATTCAATTATGAATCCACAACATAAAGTGATGTTGAATATATTATAGAAGAAACGGCGTATAGTGACTGCCATTATTTTACAACATTTTGAATGTATACAGATTCTTGTAGACAAATACTGGATTTTACCCATTGCGGATAATTTTTATTTTATTATAAGGATCTTAATATATTAATTATAAATTGTATCTCAATAGAGACGAATATGTAAATTGTTTTTCTGGGAATAGAATGTGGTGGCCGAGGCGCTTACAGGACTGATGACCTGTCATTGGTTGGGTTGAGCGATCGCTTTATGTTTTGACAACATTCTCCATTCCACCCTTCTTATGACCACCACATCTGATAATTTTTTTTGTAACTTGTATATATGTTATTGTATGATAGAATACCGAACGATGAAATAAGAGATAAATATAAGGCAGATGACTATAGATAAAATAGATAATATTAAAAAAGGATCCTTGAGATGGTTTGGGCTTATGGAACGGATGGATGAGAGAAGAATGGTTAAATAGTTCTACACAAGCAGCGTGAGTGGAAAAAGAAGCCGAGGACGACCGAGGAAAACATGGCATGACCAAATTAATCAATTACTAAAAGGCAGCCACATTCGAAGTCGGAATAATCGACGTGCGTGCATGGTACGATGTATGAATGTAGAGGAAGCCCGAGAGGTATGCCGGGACAGTGCATTGTGGCGATCAATCCTCTCTGCCTACCCCTCCGGGGAAATGGCGTGATGGTTAGTTAGTTAGTTCTAGTATATATGCTAGAATCCCACGCTTATCTTTACATTTGTTAGTTCACTCTACACTAGCGTCATCTATAAAGATTAAAATGAACTTCCATCACAGTATTTGTCTACAAGAATTTGTGTACATTCAAAATGTTGTTTTAAAAAGATAATTCAATAATGAATCTACAACCCAAAGTGATGATGAATATGGAATAACTGCCATATAAAGTGATGTTGAATATATTATGGAAGAAACGGCGTATAGTAAAAAGTAAGTAAGTAACCATCACGCCTTCTCCCCGAAAGGGTAGGCCGAATGAATGGACTGTCACACTTCAACCGATGCGGCACTCCATCGCGGAGACGCGGTGTGATGGGTTGCGAACCTCATCGCCACTAATAGACACCTCCGGCGCACAATTCGATTTTAACATCCACAAAATAAATCATAAACAAATAATATAAAATACAATGATATAAAATAAAATAACAAAATAAAAATAATTTAACACAAATTGTTCTTTTTAGATGGTGTACATATTGTCTATTTAATTTATGTTCCACGTATCCATCGTTTTTTTTAATTAGCTGTAATTAGGCACTTCAAACGAACCAACACCAGCAAGAACTTAAAAATAATATTGAAGAAATTATTCAAATTGTCGTTGGAACAAATGAATAAATTATGTTTGCACCTGTCAAAATTCTTTATATAAAAAAAAAACTTGTATAATTTTAACATCAAAACAGTACAAACGTATTACGTGTCACAATTAACTATTATAAAGTACGGCAACAATCAAATTGACCAAAACAATTCACTTATACACGAAATATTTCCAAATTTACGGGAGCACCACATGAACCAAACAAAATTTTCAAAATCAGAACCAGTATACGGCGCGGCTTATAGTAACTGCCATTATTTTAATGGTAAACAAGGGGTGTCCCGTAGCATCGGGTTTGGTTGTACGTTAATTAATATTGGTCAAAGTACAAATATACGAGCACCAAGGTGCGATTCGTAGTTTGTGCCTCACCCCTTTCCGTGCATCCGTCAGGTTTATCTCTCCCTCGCAGGTCCGCATAATCCTTCAAGTTATTATGGCATCCTGGAATCCTTGTTCCACGGCGAGTGTTGCGACCAGCTATTGTTTGTTGTTCATGAATCTTCGCTAATCTTAATAAAAAATAACTGAACTAATATAGATTCTTTTTACGTATTTTTTGGCGTTCTCGTGGGTAAGCAAAAACAGCGACGTTTTTGGGTTACATATAACATTCACACGTCAAAAGAAGGGTTGGTGCGGGTAACAAAGTGAATGGAGCTTTAAAAATAGCTCTTGGAAACAAGAATTTATCAATGAAAGCGAAAACGGCCGTTCACAATGGAGTTCTAGTCCCAACTCTTATGTATGGAAGCGAATCATAGAACTGGCAAAAGAAGGATGAAAGTAGAATAAATGTAGTAGAAATGGGATCTCTTAGACGAATGTGTGATTCTCTGTGTATGATAGAGTGTCGAATGAAAATATAATAAATGAATGCGGTGCGAATGATGGTGTTATGAACAAAATAATAAAAGGATCATTAAGATGGTTTGGACATATGGAAAGAATAAATGAAGAAGGAATGGTAAAAAAAATATGTTAATTATGTTAATGGAACCAGAAATAGAGGAAGACCGAGGAAAACGTGGCACGATCAAATAAATCAAATATTGAATCTCGGCCATGTGAGGAGTCAGAGAAATCGACGCGCGTGCATGACACGATGTATGAATGTTGAGAAAGCGAGAGAAATATGTCAGGAAAGAAAAGTGTGGCAGACCATTCTTTCTGCCTACCCCTTCAGAGAGACAGCGTGATGGTTAGTTAGTTAGTTAGTTTATATTTTTAAGAATCATAATAGAGAGAGCAAGGGATGCATTATGTCAAAAAAAAGTAAATACAACCACAGCCCAACATCACTATCAATTTAATTGACAAAAATGGTTAAATCCCCTCCCAGAAGAACTCAAAAACCAGGTCTCATAAAATAAATATAAAATTTCTATCAAAACTTTGAAAATGTAGTAAACTCTGACTCTTTGGTGATATAAATTAAATTTTAGTGAAATTTAAATGACATTCCAGAAAGTCCTCGCCTTAACAGAAAAAAAAATCTTTATAAAGAGAGTAAGAGAAACTCAAATAAATAAATAAATAAAATACTTAAATATATGTATTTTTTATTTTTAAATGTTACTTAAAAGCAATTATTTTGTACCATTTACTATATATACAATAAAAAAATAAAAAAATAAATAAATAATGTATAAATATATTTGTTGATATTCGGCAAAACAGACAATGCAGTTTTGAAAGGCCGGTACATCCCGTGTGGTGGTGGTAGAAACCTGGGAGTGGTCTCATTGTATCGGGAGGGTCTTGCCATTTTTAATTGTTGCCATGAATTGGTACGGACAATACCGGGGCTTTGCCGTCCGCACGTTTCTTGAAAATGGCCGTTCTGTCAAAACCACCCAGCGGGCCTTTCGGCTGCACTTCAATCTTGGGCGTCGTGATATCGTCCCTCACCGTAATTTAATCGTACTTTAGGTGCGTACATTAGAAGGAACTGGTTCCACACTAAGACCTAGGGGTTTAGGAAGACCCAAAACCGTAAGAACACCCGAATATGTTTAATAGAGCCGTCTGCCGAATCCGTTAGATTTTATTTCCTCCAATCATTGTTACGTTTCGGGTAGCGGTTAATTAATTAAACAAAATAAGATATAAACCTTTAAAACAAGTAAATATATTATATATTTTACCATGCAGAGTGATTAGCCCTTCGATAAACTTTCTTCCTTTATCCGGTTATCAACATTTTGTATTAATGATATTTTTAAGTTCGCAAGATCGTTTAATACTCTATACTCACTTGGAACAAGGAAATTGTCTTGTAAGCTGTTGTTGGTCTCAATCTTGGATAAAGGAGAAGGGTTAATCACAGGGCTTCCCCCTACATGGTAAAAGAACACAAGATTACGTACACAAATACAATCCCCTCGGAACTTAGACTGAACAACGACCAAGCAAAACATAAGGGACTACAATTGGAGTAAACTGGAAATACCTGAAGAATGGAGAGGGATTACCAGGAACAGGAGCCAGTAGTAGAATGTTGTAGAGGAGGTCAAATCTCATACCGGTATATTGCACCGAGAAGAAGAACTAAAACCTTGTTTTTATATTTTATTGATTGTAAAGTCTTTTATTATTCAAGGATTAATTTTATCTCAATAGAGACGAAGATGCAAACTGGAAATTGAATATTGTGATCGAGGTGTTTACAGAACTTATGACCTATTGGTTGGGTTAAGCGCACGTTTTATGTAATACAACATTCCCATTCCACATTTCTTATGACCACCATGCCTGACAAATTTTTGGAAGTTGTATATATGTTAATATCCAACACCACAATTCACATGTCAGTTTCAATTTACAGACCAGCGCCATCTATGAAGATTCGATTTAAGCATTTAAGCATCATTTATTATTTTTTTTTCATCCCACTCTGGAGGATGGAACTTACAAAATTAAAAGATATCTTGAGCTTGAAGTACTGATTAACCAGGAAACAGTGGTGAGAAGTCTCAACGCTACGGGAGGCTCGCCATATAGAAAGAATGCCAGAGGGTAGAGAACTGAAAATTTTGCACAGATGGGTGCCGCGTGAAAATAAACCAAGAGGTAGACCAAGAAAGAGATTGGCGGACTGCGTAGGAAAGGACTGAGAGAAATAAGAGAGATCTAGAAAAAATGAGAGAGATGGCCAGTGACAGGAGCCAGTAGTGGATTGTTGTGGAGAAGGCCAAATCCCACATCGGGATTTTGCACCGAGAAATATAAGATATTTTTTTATTGTCCAACTAGCTCAAACGGATGTGTGGTCAGTGTTAAATAAATTTAATTAAACTGTTTTTTTTTTTTAAAGACTAACATCAAGGATTTATATCAATGAAATAAGATTTTTTTACAATCTTCAATGTGAGCAGAAAATAGCTCATTATTATGAAGAAGGAATCTCGTCGTGTCCAGGCTTGAACCAATGTCCCCTGGATCAGGAGCCAAGCGTTCTATCCCCTAGACCACCACCCGGTTTAATTAGAGTTTGTAGAAGAAATGCATCGTGGGCAGAACCCTCAGAAGGATCAGAAATAAAACGATAAGGTCTGTTTGCGGTGTTGAGGACATAATAAGATGGGGAAAAAGCGGAGGACGTTTTTAGAGAGTCCATGTAAACCGCATGGAGAATACACGAATTGCAAAATTTGTTAAAGAAGAAAACACCAGCAGTAAAAGATTACCAGGAAGGCCGTCAAAGATATGGAGAGATGGCTGGACATCATCATATACAGGTCTTACGACCTAAACTAAGAGGAAGAAGAAGAAAAATAAGAATTAGAGTATTTTATAGCCCACATTAAACATAAAATAAATGTGTTACTACGCCATAACATTTTCATTTGAATTTTTCAGCACCTTTAAAAATACCACTCTATAAAACTTTCACAAGTATTTTGAAATATCGAGTTTCAAAAACTAATATACAGAATTATTGCTGCCGTAATAAATATAACAATAAATAACTCCCTGAAAAGATTCGCCGAACCGTTCACGGGTTGGAGTGCGATAAACATTTATTTGGCATAGAAATTTTTGTTAATAAAATGAATATCGCAAAAATTTGATCGTAGCTCTACTAACGTACTTTTCTTTGTCTAACTTTGATAGTTGCCTGGCCTAGTGGTTTATAACTAACTAACTGATTAACCATCACGCCGTCTCTCTGAAAATATAGGCGGAAATAGATTTATTTATTTATTAAGGGTAACATACAGCGATATCAATAACATATATATAAAAGAAACATTTAGAATAATTAAAATAAGGCCAATTACATGCTACCACAAATATAAAATAATAGTTCACAATCAACAAATGATAGTGAGAAACAAGACTGAAGTTAAACTAACACAAAAAAAGGTATACATCATATTTTAGAGTTAAAATACTTATAGTACTGGAAATAAAAAATAAAATTAAGATAACATAAAATAAAAAGTAATATACGAGTATTATAATATCACGTTACATCGTGGTCACATCCGCGCCGAAATGTTGCTCCGATCACTTTTTTAAAATTTCGCTCGCTCAAATGAAAGACGTCAATATCTCCAAAATGCTTGTTGTAGATATCACAGATTCGATACAATGCCGCGCTCAGAGCGTAGTTTGTGCGATAAACAGGAAGATGGAAAACTTGGCTCACGGTGTGTCTCGTGCGAGACATGGGACAAAATATGGGCTGTAATAGACTCTATTTCTTCTTTTTCTTCTTCTTCCTCTTAGTTTAGGTCGTAAGACCTGTATATGACAGTGAGCTTTTCTGGGATGATGATGTCTAGCTATCTCTTCATTTCTTTGGCGGCCTTCCTGGTAATCTCTTGCTGCTGGTGTTTCCTTCTTTTTTTCATTCATCATTCATTTTTTTTATGTATTTGTAATCGTATTTTGCTTCTTTAGCTCATGCTTATAAACACCAACTTTTTTTATTTAAGCTACATTTAAAAATGTCGTAGAGTGGCAAAACATGTCATTTACATAAAATTTAATATAACCTAAAAAACAGACGTTTTCATTCTTATTAATTCTTTAATGTGATTTTTTATTTAATTTGTCATTGATATTTTAAAAATATGCTGCTGTAAAATATCGATCTATTTTTTTAGCAGCTAAAATGCCCAATTGAACACCACAATCTATATATTCATAAATCTATTTTATTTTTTGTTTTTTATAAAACCACAATGAAGTAAGGGTGCAAGTGAAACTAGTCGGGATAATTACAATTTTGTGGTTTTTATATAAAGTGTTGTTGTATTTAATTTTACATATGTAATAATTTAAAATGCCTAATCGTTAAGTAAGTGCTTTATATTAATCAAAATATTATCTTTTTCAACTGAATTGAAACTCTATTGTTCGATGTGTTGAGTGTAGAGAGCGTGATATAAACAACTTTTTTTTATGAGGAATGCTTCCCTCGAAATACAGAACGGAATATGTATTAATTATGAATCAAAATGACTTGGATCATTATGCAGTCTTATCGTGTGCTCGCGATAAATATATAAGCTTGCTCTGTATACTCATATATACCAGTGTTAAATATTTAGGATGATTGGTACTTGCGATGGTACAGGGTGGTTAGTTCTTACATTGATTCAGAATGATTAGTTCGTGATTTCCTGTTATAACTGATATCACCAGAGGAGACGACATATGTATACATGTAAACATGACAGAGAGGGAATGAGAGAACGATGATTGACTACGTCACGATTGACTCTAGACTGAGAGGCGACATTGTAGATACTAGAGCGTACAGGGGAGCCGAACTCAAAACGGGTCACTTCTTGGTGGTTGCGTGAGTGGTTTTGTTTTGGAGGTGGTGAACCAAGTCCCACGATTCAGTGTCTGCCCTGTCAAAACCGAACGACTCCAAATTGACGACGGTGACGTGAGAGAGTAGTGTTCGAATATTGTTATTAAAAAATGAGTATGTATAAAATGAAAGAAGTTTAGAATAGAAGAAAAATAGTACCACCTGAAAGAAAGTTTATATGGAGGAGCGATAAGTATGTGGGACTTGCAAGCAAGGAAGAAAGAATGGTGTCGTGTGGTGGGTTAAGGAAATTAAAATTATTGTTAAATAAGAGAAGCGTGGAGGAATTGGTTTGCGGTGGATAGTGGTGACAGTGAAAAGTAAGTGAGAGCAAAATAAATATGATATTTGTAAAAATAATATCGTGGGTATACTGGCAAAAAACGTTAAGTCGAAAATTGGCAGTTTTGACTTAGTGATGCAGTATTGTAAAGTTTACAATGCTCTACAAATTGGCAAAATACAAGAAGTCGAATGAAACAGATTTTTTCTCTAGTTTTAAAAATAAATTTAACGTTAAATCGTACAAAAGGTATTTCATACAGGCTAAAAGCTTCAAAAAACTTAATATTTTTCGAAGAGTCTTGTTGAAAATTTTTGTACTGGAAAAAAACGTTAACTCTACTTATTGTCTTCGGCTGAAAAAAATTCCCTCGATTGACTTTTGACAACGACACTTATATGTTTCAAATTTAAAGAAAACTTAAATGTTCGATTTCTCAAAACAGCGATTTTAGACTTAACGTTTTTTGCCAGTATACCCACGATATGAAAGTGAGATTTACTCCCAGAGAGAAAGAAAAAGCTTTTAAAAGAAGAAGCCGTTTAAATACCCACTTCTTCCAGGAAAATATAAAAATGTTCTGGAAGGAGATCAAAAAATGTAGAAACTCTTCGGAAAGCGGATGTGTGAAAGTAATTCTTGGAGAAGACGAATGTTAACGGATGATAAGTGTGTACAAAATAGATGGATGAATTATTTTAAAGGAATGTATGGTAGGGATGTAGCAGTTGATAAGGATGCTAGAGAAAATTTAAGTGCGATGAACACAAATGACGTAAGTAGCATAAAAGAGATAAGCATGAATGAAATTAAGATTGCATTGAAAATGATGAAAGGTAGAAGAGCTGTTGATTTGATTGCGTTGCCATAGAGTTTGACAAAAGTAGCGGCCAGGTAGTTCTAGCATTGCTATGCAGACTCCTTAACCAATGTATGGATAATTATGCCTCTATACAAGGGTAAGGGATCGCGTTTAGATTGCGGAAACCACAGGGATATCAGTCTGCTAAGCTCCATTGGCAAACTGTAAACTAGGATACTTATAAAAAGAGTGAGGAAGATGACATCCAAAAAGATTTGGGATGTACAAGGATAAGGATGAGTGAACGAGGATACATGCACCAGATTTTTGCACTCCGCAGTCTATCAGAGAAGTTTTTAGCCAAAGGTCGCAAACTTTTCTACGCGTTTGTGGATCTGTAAAACGCACATGACCGAGTCGATAGGAAAAAAAATTATGTGATGTCTTGGCCAAGTATAGAGTGAGCACAAAGCTGATACGCGCGGTTGCATCCCTTTATGAAGGAAGCACCGCTTGTGTCAGAGTAAACGAGGTAGTCACGTCATGGTTTGACATCAGTAAATGTGTAAATAGGGTTGTGTGATGTCTCCGTGGTTGTTCAATATGTACTTGGATTAGTACATAGAAAAACAAGAGAATATACAAATTTTCAGTCAGCTATTTGTTATATGCAGACAATACTGTATTAACTGCTGACAATATGGAAAATCAGCATGTCTTAGTATCAAATATGTATAAAGCATGCAATCAGAGTAACCTTGTAATGAATGTGTTTAATATAATGGTATTTGAAAATGAAGAATGTTTGACGAATTGTTACATACATAAGAGCAAACGGTGAGAAACTGGAGCAATAAATTCCCTGGTAAGAAGTCGGCTGGAATGTAGTTCCGTTATTTGGTCACCGCCTGGGATCCGATATTCTCTGATGGTGGAGCGAGCTTTCTTTACCTCAGGGAGCGCGGTTATTACCCGTGGCTCTTTCCGACTGAATTCTTGCTAGGTATGCTAAGCTACCAATCATTGGAGAGAAGGAGGAACATTCACTTGGGAGTTCACTTCTTTCAGCTGATTGGCGGCCGTATACAGAACTCGGATGTCCTGAGTGATGTAGGTCTATTTGTCCCTGATAATTACCTTCGTCAAAGACAGCACAGATTGTTTTATTTGCCACGCTGCAGAACCAACCTGCCAATGGTAATGTCTGTGGGTAGGGCAATTTTATTGCTTAATCGGATCGCCTCGGAGGTCGACATATTTCGTAATAGTGTGAGTTGCCTCAGGGATGCAATATCAATGTTATGATTTTTTCTTACTCTCAAGCTTAATTTTTATTTTTTTTAATGCTTCTCTGTTTATAATGTAATTGCAAACGATTTGGAATTGTATGTCTGTAATGTTTGTGATTATTAGCAAAATAAATTAAATAAAATGAAATAAATAAAAAGAATTAATTAATATAGAGATGGAAAAAATAAATGCCTTAGATTAGCGCGTTTGGTAATGAATTAGCAAGAAGACACATGTAATTACCATGAAATTAAATAATACTTCTAGAAAAGAGATGTTTTCATTCATATTCAATTTAATGGGAGGATTCAAACGATAATATCAAATTTCGCTTACAATAAACATACTAAAATACTTTTTATAATACTCAAGCAAAGCAAACCATGATATTAACATAAATTATAAGAAAAGAGAAAGAATAATGTCATTATTAAAAGAAGTTTTATTGTAATTAATATGATTAATACGAATGAAAACGTCAGTTTTCTAGAAGTTTTATTATATTTCATAGAAATGACATGTTTCGCCCTTCTAAGGCATTATCAAATATTTTAGAAGGGCAAAACATGTCATTCCCATAAAATATAATAAAACTAACTAATATAATAAAACATTGTTCAAGAAACAATAAATAATTAATATGAATAAAGCTGCAGTTATCTCTGGATACCTAAGGGACACTGTATAGGACAATAAGCATATGCTAGTGGAAAGCAAAGTTAGAATTTATAAAACATGCATCAGGCCCATAATGACATACGGAATCGAAGCAAGAGCAGACACTGTCAGAACCAAACATCTCTTAAGAGTTGCAGAAATAAGAACATTGCGACCTATTGTGGGGAGAACCCTTAGAGATAGGATACCCAATGAAGAAATTTGGAAATCCTGCAAAATTGAAGACATAGTGAGATGGAGTAGGCAGAGAAGACGATTCTGGAGCAAGAATTCCTAATATCTTGTAGTACGAGACTCCAAAGGGCCGTCGACCACCAGGAAAACCACCAAAGAGATGGAGAGAATGTTCGTTTTCATCACAGGAAGAAAGTTAATATCCTGCATAAACAATCAAAAGAAGAAGAAGAAGAATATGAATAACGTGTTTCGCCTGTCTAAGGCATTATTAAATATAGCGAAAATCAAACGCGTTGTTGTTTTTATATACGAGTTAAAGGTGTAGATTACGGTCATTATGGTAATTGACGAGGTCTAATACATTTTTAAGGGACAAACTCAAGAATATTGGAAAGGCTTACTTAGAACCAGTTCAAATACATTTTTATTTATTAATACAATGTTTACAAAATGTAATTTTTATGATGGAGTATTTATTTCACTTGGAATCACGTAACAAGTACGAGTCACCCTTTATTTGTAACGATGTATGTATATGTATGTATACTCACATACGTTTGCGAACGACCAGTAGCTGTGTGTGTAATGCATTTAGCTGTACTGAGCATAAATCGCTATGGGATCATAAATCTCAAGACAGGACGTGTTACACACGGTGAGAACTGGGCGAAGCAGGTCAAATATCAAACCCGGAACCTTACGGCGCTAGTAACATTATATTTATACACCCTGTAGTAACGGTTACTTTAAAAAAGCAGAAGTTTCCGCGGAAAATTTATATGCCCGTAGGCAAGGCAATAATCCTTCTAAGCCGCATCTCTTCGCATGTGGACATCTTCCATGATAGTGAGGCTACCTTTAAAAAACATCTATCGCTTAAACAATGTGTTGTTCTTCTTATTGTTTCTAATTACTTAATTGGTCTTAATTTTTTTAATTATCTCGTGTTTTTTGTGTTTTTGTCCATTTTTTATATTGTAATTTTAAAATTTCACAATTGCATGTTCTGTTTAAAATAATTTTTTGTTGTTTTTGTATTCTACCTGTATAGTCATAAGCACTTTGGTTATATAATATACTGTAATGTTTATGATTTAAAAAAACATATATATTGAATTAGGTAAATTGAATAAACAGTTGAATTAACGACCTTCGTGGCAGAGTGGTAAAAGATCTGAAAAAGGTCCCGGATTCGATACCCAATAGCTTCCTAGCACATGTGATGATAATTAATATAATAGGTAGAACAAATTGCATACAATAATTGGGTTCAAATTACCCGCTGTATAACCATCTTAGCTTTTTTCTAAAGACTTTGTTTGCGATGACAACTTGTAAACCATTTACTCTGTTGCCTGCCCCAACCCTTTTTCAATATCCTTCTCCACTCTCCCGTCCTTTGCAAACATACTTCCTAAATAAACAAAATTCATCCACCGTAATAAACAAATTGTTCCAGATTTTCACATTCTCATTGTTTTACTTACCGGCCGCCAGAACCAATCTGCCTCTGGTGACACCGGTGGGAAGAGTAATTAGTCTGCTGAACGCGGTCTCCTCGTAGATCGACGACTTTCATATTGGTGAAAGTGACTTTATCTTGTCTTCTTAACCCTTAACGTACCGTGTTCAAAACAAAACGCTCGCTCCCATGTGGTAAATTCAGTTTACCGCTAACTTTGTCAAAATATCAAGCATATGACTCGATGAATCAAAATTTAATTTATGTCATCTTGTAGGGAATTTCATTAGAAATAGATCGATATCTATAACATACATGGATTATTTGAAAAACATATCATTATTAATTTTTTTCTGGAACCATGCGATTTCTGATATGGAATGCGTCACAGCATACGAGCAACTGGACACCAGGTATAAACTTGTCTGCGCGCCGCGGCCGGCGGGGCGAGACTTTACGAGATTTTACGTATGATAAAGGCACCTAGGCAAAATGTATAGTACGTTCAAGACAACGAGTACGTATTAATATTTGTCCCTTTTGGTAAAGTGTTAATATTTTCACAGTTCTGATATTATTAAGTTGCGTGCTGCGTTTCCATCCACAGTCGGTATTTTTACGTACCTATTGAAAAGGCCAAAGATATAATTTATAATACGTTCAAAACAGCGAGTAAGTATTTGTCACTTTTGATAAAGTTGTAAATATTAGCAAAACAAATTCTACCTTAACACGAATGAAGGTGAGGGCAGTCTTAGAAAATATATTTTTTTGGGATGAAGGAAGTAATTTTTTGCTTTTTTTTTATAACGAAATATTGAGAACACTTCAATGGAGAATTACAATTTTTTTTATAATATTAGGGTCCATAGGTTTTAATAAAATCAACTTTAAATTGGCAGTGGAAACTCAATTGACCACATGGCAACGCGACGGTAAAAGTCGAACCATCACTAATGCGTTCCTGGTATTATGTTGTATGTGTATTATATTTTACCTGTACTCAGTAGATGCCTTAAACGTTTATGCTGTTTGTAATGTCTTTTGAGTAAATAAACTGATTTGATTTGATTTGAATATTTGATTTATTTGATCGTGCAGCGTTTCCTAAAGTCTTCCTCAATATCTAAATCCATTAACATTGTTAACGTACACTTTTTTTTACCATTATTTCTTTATTTATTCTTTCCATGTGTTTTAACCATCTTAATGATCTTTTCATTGATTTGTTCATAACACTATTATTCTTACTCATGTTTGTCTTCTTCTTCTATGATTACGTCCTCTTTTGTTTTTACAATATTTTAACAGTGATTGGTTTCGCCAGATTAGCTGGCCTTCAGCTTGGATTGTTTATTTGTTTATGTATTTATTTAATAAAGTTATAAAAAATTACATGTACATTTTACAACTTATAAAACAACATTTTATAAACAATTAATAATATAAAAAACACAAATGAAAAAAAAACAACAAAAACCCTAAACATTGGTACTGACAACATATTTAAAACATTTTAGACTAAAGATTGCAAGAGAACCGGCATCTCTTACATCATTTGGCAATTCGTTAAATAATTTAAATCCTCTATAAAAAACATCTTTCTCTATAAACTTCAAAATTTATTGTTGTTTATTAATGTTTCAACGAAAAACAATTAAGGGTGTCACTAATGTTCATAAATGTACTACACAACGTTAAAATTCAAAGGAATTCTTTGGTTTTATTTAATTATTTCATTTATCTGTTGTCCCGGCTAATGACGTATGGAAGTTTCCATTTTTAAGGTAAATGGTCTTAGTAGAACTAAGTAGAAAACCCAGACAAAGAACATGCCCCTTCCACCGCTAAAATCAATTTATTTCCCTAATTTCGACATAGCATTAGTAGACAATAGATAGATAAGCTACCTATCATATGTCACGAGAATCACTATGATAGCTATAATACCCTTTACATCGATTTGGCTCATGCTGTCATGATGTAAAGTGCGATTCAACAAAATAATAATAATAATAATAATTTAAAAATTTTGACAATTAATTTTTTTCCGCACTTTTATAAATGTTTGGTTATGGAAATTAATACATTTGGGCTGTTTTAGAGTTAATGTGAACCTTCATGTTAATTTGTTTCAATATCAATTTGAATATTTCCTTTTATAACATTTTAATGACTTATTACAGTTAATGAAAAGAACGGTGGATACGTGGAATATAAATTAAATAAACACGAAAGTCCGGATCGTCCAGCTGACATCATGTGCACCATCTAAAATAAAATAATGTGTTATGTTATTTTTATTTTCTTATTTTATTTTATATCATTGTTAAAGATTTATTTTTTGGACGTTGGGCGATCGACGTGTGCATGGGATATGCTTATTGGTGGCGATGAGGTTCGCAACCCATCATCTCCCGCGGGAGCGAAAAGAGAATGATGGAGTTCCGCATTGATTAAAGTGTGGCAGTCCATTCTTTCTGCCTAACCCTTGGAGAGACGGCGTGATGGTTAGTTAAATAGTTACATTAAAAAAAATTGCAATCATTTTTTATTTTCATTATTTATAATAAACTTCTACCAAGAAATATCAAATTGCACCAATATTTTTTCATTTATAATCAATTCAGTTTACCTTTAAACTAACTTTATGCCTAATATGCTACATACAATTAATTTAACTTACAATAATTGTTTAAATACAGATATGAAATATTTCGCGTCAATATATTTAATAGTAACCGTTAAATTTAACTATAATAAAAAAATGTGATATGTTAGCAGTGTTGTAAATTTAACAGTTTAATACTCGTATATTGAAGTATCATAATTGTTTCGGCTAAAACGATGCAATATATATTATTTCAGATTTAGAAAAATCATTATATAATCATATTTTTAATTTTTGTTTTAAAATAATAAGAAATATCTTACCAGTTTTTCGTGGTATATTTCTATAAAAGGATGTAACCAAGATTTCAAGAAATATAATTTCTTCAATATTATTAAAGTTCTTGCTGGTTAAGTGCCTAATTACAGCTAATTTAAAAAACGGTGGATACGTGTAACATAAATTAAATAAACCTGAAAGTCCGGATCATCCATGTCAACATGTGCAACATCGAAAAAAACATTATGTGCTAAATTAAAAAACGGTGAATTCGTGGAAAATAAATTAAAAAGACAATATGTGCACCATCTAAAAAGAACATTTTGTGTTAAATTATTTTTATTTTGTTATTTTATTTTATATCATTGTATTTTATATTATTTGTTTTAGATTTATTTTGTCATCACACCGCGTCTCCCGCGGAGCGAAAAGAGAAGGATGGAGTGCCGCATCAGTAAAAGTGTGACAGTCCATTCTTTCTGCCTACCCTTTCGGAGAGACGGCGTGATGGGTAGTTAGTTAGTTAGCTAATTTCACTTGAGAAATCATATTTTATATATTATTTGAATAAACTGAATGAAATCCCCATTTGAATCACTTTGTATAATTATACTAGCTGACCCGGGAAACGTTGTTCTGCCAATTAAATTATATCTAGTGAATATTTTGGTTGTTAAATAAAAAATAACGAATGTATTGTAAGTGTGTGGGGATGGGATCTATGACAGAAAGAGGAATGGAGCCCTGTAGACGATGACAAATAAAAAACAAAAGAAATAATTTCGTTCCTTTTGAAATATGATCATACAAAAATACAGAAATCGCGATTAAAAATTGGGAGGGTGGGGGTAGGAGGGTGAAAATTTTAGGTTATATTTATTTTTTTATGCCAAATAAAAAAAATGTCAAAAAAATAGAAAAAAAATTCTGGATAGGGACATCGTAATCACGCGGTATTTAATATACTTAACGGCCTATTCTCATACCTACCAAATACACATAAAAAATCATAAAATTCGGTCCAGCCGTTTCGGAGGGGTGCGACCACAAACAACGTGACACGATATTTTAATGTATAAATGATAAAGTGTAAAAAATATTAGATACATTTATATTTAATGTTAAGCGATGAATCGAGTGTCGGAATTTCCAAATTTTCAGCATTAAAAATAATATAAAATATATTATTTAGACACAAAAGTAACAAAAATCTAATAATTTTGAAGACTCACCATTGAAGGCAATCAAAATGAAGGAAACCGCCGAAATCCACTTATATTTTGTTAGACACATCATGTTTAAAAACTTTTCATCGGGTCCAGAAAACTCTCAAAATATCAAATGAAAACTCTTAATCGTTCCGATACAATGCTAAACATTCGAATTCAACGAATGCATCACAAATATTTATATTATTCACATAATATTTACTAGTTCATGCAGCGAAAACTTCGAACCCAAAATCGACGTACAGCCTACGGGACGTAGCGCCGTAGCCTCGACGTAGCGTGCGCTCCGTTCGGCGTAGCAAGTTGTACTGAGCGGTGAATTCTGTCCTCACTTAGGAAGTTGGATTTCGTCGACAACTGACTTTGATACAGTACCCAGAATCCGTAGCGTCCTCTCTATTGACGCGCCTGAATTTATTTCTAAGTTCTAATGTTTTACTGGAGAGCCGAGGCACGTTTAGACGCTATAAACTCGCCAACTTGAAAAGGTTTACAGAAAATAATTATTATAAGTACGTTTCCAAATTGTTTACACATTTAACGGAATTAAAAGCATTATATGAGTAATAACATTTATTGTTTTGCGTTGATGAATTTCGCTTACAATTTCATAATGTGGTTTTGGCGTGAAATTGTAATATAAATAGGCAAAACCCGCAGCCAAGAAAGAGTACGGGAATACTTTTTATACAAGAGAGCGAGAAAGGAAAATTTTGATTCTCTCTGAAAATAATTCGAAATGCACACTATGCGCTTGCCCGAGAACGTTCAAGAATATTTTGATTTTAGGTATTGTTATTTGTGAATTTTTAACGAGTGTGAAAGAAAGATATACAGCAAAAGTTAAAATTTATTATTGATTACGATTGTACAGTAAACCAAGGTTTTAATGGTAGAAAATCCCTACTTTCATGAATATTAAACGGGTTGCATTTGTCTATATTTATTTATTAACTTAAAATAGTACACATTTACATTAAATAATAATTAAATAAAACGAGGTTTTTTAACTACACGCGTTCTAATATAAACGTTAACTTTACATACCGTTTCTTGAACAATGATGTAAAACTCCATATTAAATATTATAGTAAATAAGAATAAAAACGTCTGTCTTCTAGGAGTTTTATATATGTTTTAAATAAAAATTTATATTTTAGATTGAAAAACATGTTTTGACCTTCTAAAAAATCCCCAGTTGAGGCTGATGCATTTGATAATGCCTTAGATGGGCGAAATGTCATTCCATATAAAATATAATGAAACCTCTTGAAGACAGACGTTTTCATTCGTATTCATTAAAAACTTTTACATTAAAATAATAATTTATATGTCAAAATGTTATAATGTAGTTACATACTTGCTCAATTTTATTTAAAATTCATTCATATATTTTTCACATCTGACTTCCTCAAAGACATCCTCGTACTTCGGTGCCTTCTGTGAATTTTGGGATTTGATTTTTCTCCTTAATCGGATAAAAAAATGTGTTTATAAAAAAACTAACCACTGACAGTTTAATTTCATACGACATACTTCTCTCGCTTCCTTAACATTCGTACATCGTTTCATGCATGCACGTCGATTTCTCCGACTCCACACGAGGCCGACATTCAATATTTGATTTATTTAATCGTCCCACGTTTTCCTCGGTCTTTCGATTCTATTTTTTTAGTTCCATTTACATCGTAAACATTACTTTTTCAAAAACTTTTTCTTTATTCATTCTTCCATGTGTCCGAACCAGCTTAATGACCCTTTCATTATTTTGTTCAAAACACTTCAATTGCACTGTATTCAGTTATATTTGTTCAGACACTCTTTCAAGTTTGGATTTACCACACATCCGCCTGAGAGATATCATTTCTACTGCATATATTCTACTACGTTAAAGGAATAGGTTCTTTTAAATTTAATTTAAATAATAAATATATCCACAGAAGCAAAGATGGCAGTACACAATGGAGTTCTAGTGCCAACACTCATGTATGGAAGTAAAGCTTGGAGCTGGCAAAAGAAGGATGCAAGCGGGATGAACGCCGTAGAAATGAGATCACTAAGAAGAATTTGCGGGAAAACGTTGTATGATAGAATACCGAACGATGAAATAAAAAAGAAATGTAAGGCAGATGACTGCATCATGGATGAAATTAAAAAAGGATCCCTGAGATGGTTTGGACATATGGATGAGAGAAGAATGGTAAAAAAGTTGTACACAAGCAGCGTGAGTCGAAAAAAAAGCCGAGGACGACCGAGGAAAACATGGGATGACCAAATTAATCAATTACTAAAAGGCGGCTACATTCGAAGGTACGATGTATGAATGTAGAGGAAGCCCGAGAGGTATGCCAGGACAGAGCATTGTGGCGATCCTTCCTCTCTGCCTACCCCTCCGGGAAAATGGCGTGATGGTTAGTTAGTTTCGATTAAATTACATTTTCTTTTTTTTCCTTGAAGATCCCCAAGAGATGGAAAGATAGCTGGTAATCCACATGGCAATAGATAGCAAACTCTGCAAAAACAGGCCTCCAACAAGTTTCAAAAGAAGAAGAACATTTTCTTCAAATATCTGGTGTCTCAGCTAATGGTGTATTTTTCTGGTAAATTTAAGTTGTTATTGGGAATTCAAAAACAAAACCACAAACACAAACGTGTCCTTCCGCCGCTAATATGAATATTGTTTTCCTAATTTTTAGATAGTAGTAATTAGTTATATTCTTCTTTTTATATATCTATGCCTCACTTCCGTACATTTATTTTGTTTAAAGTTATCCTTACCGGTTTCGTTATATTTACTAATATTTATATGATCAGTATATCATATTTAACGTTCCAATGCGGCATTCCACTCTCCTCTGTTCGCCTCCGCGGGAGACGCGGCGTGATTGGTTGCGGACCTCATCGACACCTGTAGGCATATCTTCCGCACACACTTACTACCTAAGACATTACTTTCTACATCTTCTACATCATCGTAACTGGCATACAGAGAGTATTAAGTTCACTTTTCTATATATGCTACAATAAAAACTAAAAATACAAATTTATATTAATTAGCACTGGGGTTCCAAACTTTAAACTATCAAATATCAAATCAATAAAATATTAAATGTCGGTCACGTGAGGAGTCGGAGAAATCGACGTGCGTGCATGACAAGATGTATGAATGCAGAGGAAGCGAGAGAAGTATGTCAGGACAGAGCAATGTGGGGTTTCTTTAATCTTTCTGCCTTCTCCATTCTTTCTGCCTACCCCTCCGGAGCGACGGTGTGATGGTTAGTTAGTTAGTTGGTATATCATATTGTTATTCAGCATTATCCGACGATCTTCGTGGCCAAGTGGTAAGAGCTTTGACTTCCATACCGAAGGTCCCGGGTTCGATTCCCTGCGATGGCAGTGTGATTGTCACACTGTCTTTGGTCTGGTGTAGAATTCACGTGACAATAAAATGGCGCTAGATTGGCTACCTATCACATGTCACGAGAATCAGTATAAAAGCTTAATAAATAAATTGTATAGTAATAGGGTTGAAACGACCTGTTGTATACATAAAAAAAAAAATAATAAATAAAAAAATAATAAATGAAAAAATACAAAATCGAAACAAACAAATATAATGAAACCATTTCACTTCTGCTAAAAGGGTCATTAATGTTGCTTCAGAATTCACCAGAAATTACATTGTTTTTCGTGCCCACAGCTAAAGACATACACACAGCGAAGAGAATCAATTTATAGGGAAAATATATCAAATTAACGGGCCAAATTTAGCTATTTATCAGTCCTGGTCATCTCGATTGTTCTCAGACATTTCTCCTGGAAGTAATCAAATGCCTTAAATCAATACAAATCTTGCTTTTAGTAGCGGGAAGTTCTGGGTTCGTGGAATCTGATTGTTTCCAAATGTACCTATAGCAATTGCACATTAGAGGTAAACTGCCTTAAGTATCATTTTTATCATATGAAATAAATAAATACAAAGTTATTAAAACACGTATGCCACTTTGACTGAATTGTACACGTATGCTCTCACCTCGAAAACCCTGAAATATTCGCTTAACCCTGAAATATTAAATAATAATGAAATAAAACGAGTTATTTTTTCAACTGCCTCCACCTTTGTTTTTATTTTGACAGTGAGCCTGGCAAAACTGGTCGAAATTAAGACAAACTGGAAGTAATTAAAAAAAAAACAGTTTTATTAGTAAAACTGAGTGTATGACAGTTTCAAAACAGCCAACCACTTACGAATTGATACTTGATAATAAACCCATAAAACAAGTCCAAAATTCAAATACTTGGGCATAGATCTCTCATGCCAAACGGATCTCTATAATGAAGTTCGCGAGCAAACCACCAAAGCGGCTGCAATATCTGGATGCTTGAACAATTTTGTGTGGAAAAACAATTTTGTGTGGAAAGCAAAGTGCGAATATATATAAGACATGTGTCAGAACCATAATGACTTATGGTATAGAATCGAGGGCTGACACAAATAGAACCAAAGCACTATTACGAACCGCCACTCGATGAAGACACTCCGCGCTATTCTGGGGATATCACTAAGGGACCGAATCAAAAACACAGTAATACGTGAGACCTGCGATACCGAAGATATTGTCAGATGGGGCAGGAAAATAAGACTCTTCTGGTGCGACCACGTAGAACGAATGAGCGACGATACACTCCCCCAAGCAGCCGCAAACAACGTGCCAATGGGAACTCGCCAACCAGGAAGACTTGCGAAGAGATGGCGAGACAGTTGGAGTTCTGTGTCCCAGGAGACCTCGACGTCATAAAAAGAGATCCACAGATCTTTTAAAACAGGAAGAAGAAGAAGAAGAAGATAGTTTTATTTTATTATTATTTAATATACGAGTATATACTTTGATTGATTTTTTTTGTTTATTTTCCACAAAATATTAGAAAATATTAAACAAACACTTAAAAATATAACAAATACATGTATACATCTTCAGGTGTAAATATGTAATTGTTATATAATTATTTAATATTTTGTGGAAAATAAACAACGTTTTTTCCTAAGTATATTAGTATGGAATTCCACAGTGTTAATGCCTTAGATTTCAATAAGTTAATTATTATTTAAAATGAACTTCCAACAAGGAGTCAGTAAAATCACTCGATCACCTCAAATATTGTTACTATTATTAATTTCTTGAAAAGCTCTTTACATAATTTCAGCGCGAACCAAATTGATGCCTCATTCTTCTTCTTAGTTTAAATCGGACCTATTTATGACGGTGATCAGTTCGATGTAAAAGGTGGAAAAAAATGAACATCAAAAGAAATATGCATAGAACCGTTTAAATAAAATTATGACAGCTATCTCTTGTTGCTTTTATCGTGAGGGTATTCACGAATTCACTATTATTACATCTAAAGAGGTCTATCTTCGTTGTCACCTCGTTTGGAAAACGAATCGCCTTTAACACAGGAAAATTTCAAAATGCTTCTGTGCGGCAATTTGGTGCATCAAATAAGATTGGCCCCCTGGCTTTGCTATATCTCATCATCATTATCATCAGCCGTCTGTCATCCACTGCTGAATGTAGGCCTCACCCAAAGCCCGCCACCGCCCGCTTTCTATTGCCGCTCCCATCCATCCATATCCAGCAATCCTCTTCAGATCGTCGGTCCAGCGGGCAGGGGGACGTCCAACTCTACGGAATCCTGTACGCGGTCTCCACTCCAGAACCCGTCTTCCCCATCGGCTGTCGGTTCTCCGACAGATATGGCCAGCCCATCGCCACTTCAGCCCGCCTATCCGTAGAGCCACCTCAGTCACCTTGGTTTGTTGTCGAATAAATTCGTTTCTAAATCTATCCCTCAAGGTTATTCCAAGCATGGTTCTTTCCATGGCGCGCTGGGCAACCTTGAATCTGTAGACTAGACCTTTTGTCAATATCCACGTCTCGGCTCCGTATGTCATGACTGGCAAAACTCACTGGTTGAAGACTTTAGTCTTGAGGCATTGTGGTATTTTGGAAGTGAGAACATGATGTAATTTCCCAAAGGCCGCCCAACCCAACTGAATTCTTCGGTCGGCTTCTTTCTCGAAATTGTTTCGTCCTAATTGTCCTAATTCGCTATATCTGTGGAGAACGAATTGTATATATTAAGTTCTCTCGCTATTCCTAGATTATAAATACCTTCTGATAACAGTTTAAAAAATGGTTTTCAAGAATGATCATTCTACGGGTTTCAAGAGTGTTGAAATCCAATATTCCTGCGAGAACTCGTGAGGGGTATAAAAAGGATAATAGTTATACTCCCTGAGGTATAAATATCTCAAATATCATTTCTAGATCCTTTCTAGTCTCAAGTTTTTTTTATATTCTCTAAAAACTATGACGAAATGACGACCTTCGTGGCAGAGTGGTAAGAGCTCTGACTTCCATACCGAAGGTCCCGCGTTTGATTCCCGGCGATGGCTGTGTGATTGTCACACTTTCTTTGGTCTGGTGTAGAATTCACGTGACAATAAAATGGCGATAGATTGGCTATCTATCACATGTCACGAGAATCAATATAATAGCTAAAAAATAAAAATTGTATACAGTAATTGGGTCCAAACGACCTGTTGTGTACATAAAAAAAAAATAATACCGTCGCCGGTAATCGAACCAGACCTTCCGGACCTTTGGTATGGTAGTCAGAGCTCTTACCACTCTGCCACGAAATTGTATATATCTCGCACCAGATTTTAATTAGAGAGTTAGAACACACCAATTAATTAAGGATAGAAAAAGATATTGGCTTAAATAGAAACACAGAAAATAATTATTTTGAACTTAACGCTTTTTACTTCTAGTTTCCAATTCACACTAATTGCAAAATAACGTTTTCTTCAATAGATAAATAACCAATTTATTATTAATTTTACCAAGTTTTTACCCTTAATGGTGGTTTTGTTAAAGTTATTGAGTGTTTAATTATTTAATACAATTCTTGTTAATTTTCTCAACAAAATTCTTGGTGTGCTTGAAAGGAATTTCCTCGTTTTGGTAACTGGCTCCGATTTCAGTAGGTAGCTATGAATAAATACACCTTACTTGGTTTGTAAAATAATAGAAATTTATTGCGAGTAGAAATTTTATATATTTTTATTAATTTAACAATGGATAACTTATCCTAATATAAAAAAAATTATATCGGATTTGACACAATTCTTCTTTTTCCTTGCTGTAGACCTATGTGGTCTGTTCTCCAGAGGGTTGCTCCTCCTGTGAGGTGGATTCCAAGCTGTCCTTCCATCCTTTTGGAGCTCTTCCAAGAGGACGAGTCCAGTGAGGCTGATTATGTAGTACAATATAGGGGAGTCTCGTGATGTTCTTTCTTTGGATATGACCATACCAGTGCCTCCTTTGCCATCTACTCCATCTTATAATATCTTCAGCCTCACATATAATAATCTCTTAATCAGCGGTTCCTCACACGATCTCTTAGTGTTTTGTTTGCTTTTATCCTCAATGTCTTCATCTCGGAAGCCCTCAAAATAACCCCTTAAAACAACATAAAGGTTGGAAACATGGAAACATGAGTTACATTCTTAAAAACCGGAAAATACCGATCAACCTAAAATGAAAAGTCTATGAAGCCTGCGATCTGCCAGTTTGTACTTATGGTCTTGAAACTGTTACACTGTCCAAACAAATTGCCGAGAAACTACGAGTGACTCAAAGAGCCATGTAAAGAGCCATGTTACAAATAAGCCTAAGAGATAGAGTCAGAAACGATACGGTGAGAGGAAAAACAAAGGTCACTGACATCATCCACCGGGTGGCGACTCTAAAATGGCAATGGGCAGATCACGTAGCCAGAAGCTCACATGAAAAGTGGACAAGAAGACTGCTGACTTGGAGACCGGGGACGGCAAAGAGAAGTGCAGGGCGACCGCAACTACGGTGGAAGGATGATCTGAACAGACACGTCGGAATAACCTGGATGAAGTCTGCACAAGACAGATTGACATGGAAGTGAATGGAGGAGGCCTTTGTCCAGGAGTGGACGGGAATAGGCAGAGGAAGAATAATAAGAAGAAGAGGTTGGAAACGGAATTTTAGTGTCAACGGCCATTTTATATTCTCCACTAAGTAGCGGAGAACACACAATATACGTTCAGAAATACAATTATCAAAATATACTATCGGAGAGAACATAAATGTTGGAAATAAAAGTTTATTGTGAACGACCATTTTATATTCTCCACTAAGGAACTGAGAATATATAAATACGTTATGAAATGTCATCATAAAAGAAGGTATATTAATTAATATTTGGTAAATATAAAATACAATTATTGAAGTATACTTTCGGATACAACGTTAAATGAGATTCATATAAAATTTTCACCTTAGAAATCCATTCGCTCGCTTTTATTTGATTGCACTCTAAATCCGTCCTGTGTGAAACAATGGAAAAATATCTACAATCGAGTTCAGGCCACACCGTAAACGGGGGTCATTTTGGGATAACTGTAACATTATGGATTCTTTGTCATTTTTACGTGGTGCCTTAAGCTCGTGCCGTGATTGAAGTGGTCCGTATGGGGGTATTATTCTGGAGATAACGAACGCTCTTTTTGATTGAAGCATTCACGATAGTTTGGGCGCAAACCAATATTTTACGTTCTTATTTCATCATTTAAGTAAAAGTATTGCTTTTTATTTATAAGTAGCGGACCCGCAAAACGTTTCGCTATTGATTTATTTATTTATTTATACAAGATACACAAATGAGACATTCTTCTTCTTCTTCTTTTTGTCCTGTCACACCTCCGTGGTGCATAGGGCCTCAAGGAATCTTCTCCACCCGACTCTATCGCATGCCTGATGCTTAACATCATCCCAAGTGAGGCCTGCTGCCTTAACCTCGTCCTGCAGGGTTCTTCTCCAGGTGGCTCTCGGTCTGCCTCGCTTTCTCTTTCCTCCCATAGGCGACCAGTCTAGTGCGCCCTGAGTTTATCAATAACGTCCGCGGTAGACTTCCACGTCTCACATCCGTACAGCAGTACGCTTTTAACGCTACTGCTGAATACTTGTAGCTTGAAGCTCCCCTTGCCTTGTTAAGTCTGCTGGCTACATCTTCCTCCGTACCTCCTGAGCCTGCTATCATACTACCGAGGTAGCAGAAGCTGGTCGTGGTCACAAGCGGGACACCGTGGAGCAAGATTAGGGTGGAATCATTTGTGGACACTCGTAGGTCTACTGTCTTAGACAAATGAGACATTACAAACGAAAAACATTTAAGCGACTCTTTGGACACAAACCAGTGTTACAAAGATAAGATAAAACAACATGAGACCAAGAAATCATACATATCAGAAGGAATCCAAATATGTGGACGTCAATGAGGAAGCACTCTTTCCAGAATTTGTATTTTTTTTTATGAATACTGCCTCACTGACACTGAAAATGTCTGAATCCTAGATGATTAGATTCAGCGTCCGAATTGCTCTTCCTACTGCCATCACCAAAGGCAGGTTGGTTCTGCGTGACGGAGCAAAGAACAATTGATGTCGGCGCTGTCGCAGGTAGTTATCAGGAACAAAAAGACCTATTTATTCCATAACATAGGGGTTCTCAATGCACCTTTAGAATATGCATCTTCATATTCTAAAGGTGGATACTATCTGCACTTTTGAAATGCATGTAAATGATTTTTTAGTATGACAGGCAAGTAGTGATTTTATCTCTAGGCGCGTTAAAGTCTATATTGGTGTGAACTAATTTTGTTTGATGGGGGTGTTTAATTGTGTGTAATGTAAGCCACCAAGAGATGGCGCTTGAATCCGAATTCCGACAGTTTTTTCAGGTTCCCCTGGCATAGGCGTCACTGCACTGCTGCATACTATGCCGCCACAGTGATTTCCTGGGTTTTCCGGTCACCTACCGCTTCTACATAATTGTAAATCTAAACCATCTAGGGACCCACTAAAAAAACACACAAAAATTTCATCAATATCTGTCCAGCCGTTTAGGAGGAGTTCAACTTCATACGCCCGTACAGAATATGTAACTCCTTTAAAATGAAATAAATCTTTTTATAAAGTAGACGTTTTCATTGGTATTTATAATTATGAAATAAGGAGTTTTTTGAACTATTATTATTCTGTAGCTCTTTCAATCATTGCAGCGCGAGCCAAATCGATGTAATGGGAATAGCGATAATATATCGAGACTGTTTTATCTCCCAGCATGCAGAACCAACCTGCTTCTGGTGATGCCGGTGGGGAGAGCAATCAAACTGCTGAACATGGTCGCTTCGGAGATCGACGTCTTTCATATTCGTGTAAGTACGTTCAGAAGACAAATACTCTTGACTTTGGAGAGTATCATGTATGCCTAATGTCGAACCACCTCTCATGCGTTCCTGGTATTATATATATTTTTATATTTTACCTGTTCTCAATAGATGCCTGAAACTATAATTGTTGTTTGTAATATCTTTTGAGAAAATAAACTGATTTGATTGATTTGATTGATTGATATATATTCTCATGACTTGTGATACGTAAGTATTGCCATTTTACTGTCACGTGAATTTTACACCAGACCAAATACAGTGTGACCATCGAACTGCCATCGCCGGGAAGCTAACCCGGGACCTTCGGTGTGACAGTCATAGCACTTGCACTCGACCACGAAGGTCGTCAAGGAATAGCCGTTTTACACCATTGTTCAAGAAACAACAATAACAACAACAACAAACCATCACGCCGTTTCTCCGAAAGGGTAGGCAGTGAGAATTGACCACCACATCACTCGATACTGACACTCCTCTCTAGCTTCCTCTAAATTCATAGAGCGAGTCATACATGCACGTTGATTCTTCCGACTTATAACTTGGCCGACCTTTAAAATTGGATTAATTTAGTCATGTCAAGTTTTCCTCGGGTCTCCCGCGACCCGTACTTCATTCACACTGTTAACGTATCTTTTCTTAACCATTCTTCTTTCATACATGCGTTCCATATGTCTTATCAAACGCAGTTATCCTTTCTTAAACAATTAATTATATTTTGATATGTGGGTGATATTTTTTGTATATGGACAGGTACAGACCGGCAATTCAATTCATTCCTTAATTTTATAAACTCTTTCCATAAACAAATCCAATTCAATTCATTAAAAAAAATACAATCTTCATAGATGGCGGTTTCTAGCAATGCGCTAATGGCGGTAACCTTTCACATTGCGTTATAAAGACCTTCTTCTTAATGCTTAAAATACAATCTTCATAGATGGCGTTAGTGTTTAGATTAAAAAACTACCATGCAAAGGGTGGTGTTGCAGATTAACATATATACAACTTCCAAAAATTTATTATACATGGTGGTCATAAGAAAAAAGGTGGAATGGGGAATGTTGTATTACATAATTCGTGCGCTTAACCCAACCAATGACACAGGTCATAAGTCCTGTAAACAGCTCGATCAACCATATTATGTTTCCAATTTGCATCTTCGTCTCTATTGAGATACAATTAATTCTTAAATAAATATAAATTGAATGAACTTAACAAGATGTTGTTTGTAACACCCGATGATGCCAATATACGTTGGCGAAACAACTGTTGCGATAAGTTTGTATAAATAAATTGTGATATGCACTAACAGCTTTTCAAATTATAATATTTAATTGTATTATGATGAAAATGTAGGTCAAGTCAAAAAGCAAATACAAAGATTTTTTCTAGGTACAGGAGGGCATTAAAACTTTTTGACATATTGAGGTCGGATTTGAGTGGCAATGCTTAATTGTTCTGCTGTTTTTCCACACAAAAGTTACATGGACATTTAAAATACATCGAGGGACTTATACAGTATGTTTCAAAAGAAAGTTTATATTTATTAAGATCACTGCGTGAACGCAACGAATCCAAGGGATTTGATGGGTATGTCAATCGGTAGATTGACTTTTGGGAATTTAGTTTCTATGGAGCCATTCTAGGGAGAGGACCGCGCGTTTTAAAAAAAACAGTGATTTAGCGACTGTAGCCCTTCAAAGATTCTGCAATATTTTAAATTTTCGCCACATAAATGATGCGTCAAGCATACCTTTCATTCGAAAATGGGTCAAAAAGTTTGAAGAGACCGGTACAGCAATGGAAAAACTAAAATCCAGGCGATCAAAAATAGAAAAGTGCAGAGTATTAATTAGTCAACCGAGCCGTTATAAGAAATTTTACTGTTCGACTAAATGAGTGCCGTGAACGCGAGGGTTGTCATTTGGACGATAATTTTTTTAAGAAAAAAATTCCCAAATTGTGTACTCTAATAATTACTTAGCATTTTTTGATAAATCATGTATATGTTAACATACAGTAGATATATCGTCGGTTCAAAGGTAAAACTCATTAAGTGATATTTTGGTCAAAAATTATATTTTTGCATTATCTGTATCAGATTTGTGAATTCTACGTCAGGAAATATCACGAAGTATATTTATTAAAGAATAACTGTTATTCTTTAATAAATACACTTGGTAATTATTTCCTTACGTAGAATTCAGAAGTTTGATACAGAAAATGCAAAAGTCAAAAGAAGTTTGATACAGATGTATGAATGTTATTATTATTATTATTATTTTGTTGAATCGCTCTTAACATCATGACATCATGAGCTAAATCAATGTAAAGGATATTATAGCTATCATAGTGATTCTCGTGACATGTGATAGGTAGCTAATCTATCGCCATTTTATTGTCACGTGAATCCTACACCAGACCAAAGACAGTATGACAATCACACTGCCCTTGCCGGGAATCGAACCTGGAACCTTCGGGGTGGCAGGCAATACATATGGGTGTTAGTTAAAGTTTGCCGGTTTTACTTATAGATGTCGCTAGAGATATGTACACATTTCTATGATTTGGCATCTATGTCATATTTTTCTATGGACATTAACCTTCAAAAATACACAAGTCACATTCTGCCAAAATAATAGTGTCATAGTTGTTTACCTCAGTGAATATGTCGAGTTTCGTTCCAACTAAATCGCTTTTGCGGCATTCGTTGCTTTTCTTATTTCATCAAAAGAAAAAAGCAGTTGAAGCTCATCGGTTGCTGGTAGAAACTTATGGTGAACATGCTCCAGTAATGAGAACATCTGAGACATGGTTTCGTCAATTTAAAAGTGGAGATTTCGATTTAACAGATGATGAACATCCTGGTGCAACGAAAAATTTCGAAGATGAGGAATTGCAGGTGTTATTGGATGAAGACCCAACCCAATCGCAACAACAATTGGCCCAAACACTTAATGTGGCCCGAGGAGCAATTTGCCAACGTTTTAAAGCCATGGAAAAGATCTTAAAGTATGAAAAATGGATACTACACCAAATGAACGAGAGACAAATCGAAAATCGAAAAACCATACATACAGCTAAAGTGGTGAGGAACACTCTCAAAGCATTGAATTGGGAAATATTATTGCACCCGCCGTACTCTCCAGACCTTGCCCCGTCCGACTATTACCTTTTCGCATCGATGGGACACTCACTCGCAGAGCAGCGCTTCGCCAATTTCGAAAAAGTCGAAAAATGGCTCGTCGAATGGTTTGCCTCGAAAGCGAAATATTTTTTTTGGAATGGTATCCATGATTTGCCTCAAAGATGGGCAAAATGTATAGAATATGATGGTCAATACTTTGAATAAAAAAAAATTGAGATTCCCTTGAGAATTAAGCGTTTTATTTATTGAAAAAACCAGCAAACTTCAACTAACACCCCTGGTACACCTACCACTCGGCCACGAAGATCGTCAAGTCGTGTTGAGGAAGCGAGAGAAATTTGTCAGGAAAGAAAAGTGTGGCAGTTCATTTTTTCTGCCTACCCCTTTGGGGAGACGGCGTGATGGTAAGTTAGTTAGTTAGTGATATTCTTTATAAGTTAGAAAGTATAGTGAATGCTATTCGCATAGCGGGTCAATAAGAGGTAAGAATTTATTTATTTCTTTGTGGCTACACTAACGACACACTGAATTGGTAAAATAACGATTGCTGGAATTTTATTCGGCAGAATTCAATAACTTTCCACAAAGAGCCGGAATCTTCATTTTTAACCCCAATTGTGCGGCTGGCTACATTTGCAGTCGTATTGCAAAAAATGGTTTAACCGTCGCGTTGCCATGTGGTCAATTGAGTTTCCACTGCCAATTTAAAGTTGATTTTCTTAAAACCTATGGACCCTAATATTATAAAAAAATGTAATCCTCCATTGAAGTGTTCTCAATATTTCGTAATAAAAAAAAAACAAAAAATTACTTCCTTCATCCCAAAAAAAAATATTTTTTAAGACTGCCCTCACCTTCATTCGTGTTAAGGTAGAATTTGTTTTGCTAATATTTACAACTTTATCAAAAGTGACAAATTGTTTTGAACGTATTATAAATTATATGTTTGGCCTTTTCATAGGTACGTAATAATACCGACTGTGAACGGAAACGCAGCACGCAACTTAATAATATCAGAACTGTGAAAATATTAACACTTTACCAAAAGGGACAAATATTAATACGTACTCGTTGTCTTGAACAAACTATACATTTTGCCTAGGTGCCTTTATCATACGTAAAATTATAGCGCCACGGCGAGGCGGGGCGAGACAAGTTCATACATGGTGTCAGTTGCTCATATGCTGTATCGCATTCTATATCAGAAATCGCATGGTTCCAGAAAAAAATTAATAATGATATGTTTTTCAAATAATCCATGTATGTTATAGATATCGATCTATTCCTAATGAAATTCCCTACAAGATGACATAAATTGAATTTTGATTCATCGAGTCATATGCTTGACCACATGGGAGCGAGCGTTTTGTTTTGAACACGGTACGTTAAGGGTTAAGCAACATAATAAGGATTCATTTTATCTCAATAGAGACGAAGATGCAAACTGGAAACTGAATATGGTGATCGAGGTATTTATAGGACTTATGACCTGTCATTGCTTTGGTTAAGCGCACGCTTACTGTAATTACAACATTCCCCATTCCACCTTTCTTTTGACCACCATGTCTGACAAATTTTTGGAAGTTGTATATATGTTAATATCCAACACCACAATTCACATGAGAGTTCCAAAAATTTGTCAGACGTGGTGGCCATAATGCGGAATGGGGAATGTTGTTAAACATAAAACGATCGCTCAACCCAACCAATGACAGGTCATAAGTCCTGTAAGCGCCTCGGCCACCACCTTCTGTTCCCAGAAAACAATTTACATCTTTGTCTCTATTGAGATACAATTTTAATCCTTATAAAATAAAAATAACTTATCCGCAATGGGTGAAATTCAGTATTTGTCTACAAGAATTTGTATACATTCAAAATGTTGAAGTATATAGTATGTAAACGATGTTAACGGAACTAGAAACAGATTGAGACCGAGGAAAACGTGGCACGATCAAATAAATCAAATATTGAATGTCGGCCACGTGAGGAGTCGGAGAAATCGACGTACGTGCACGTGGGGAAGACGACGTGATTGTTAGTTACTATTTTTAACCTTCCCTTGTAGACAAACTCTTAAAAAAAGATTTGCTCGGAATCTTTTTACTACAATTTTGAATCTCTAGTATTATATAAAGCCACATAATTATTTTTAAAGTATGCTTACTATAAACTAATTCAAATACTTTTTGGCCTATTTTTTAAGTTGGACGTAATATGCATTCCTTCTGGCCGCTTTATTATGAAATTATCAGGAATTTAGTATAAAGAGATATGCTAAAAGAGACAGAGCACATAGAATCCAATTGGTGCAAACGAGAGAGGTGTGCGTCTAACCCGTTAAATGAGGTGTTATAAATATTAAATATATTTGAATAAATATAATTATACTTTGTGTTACAATACTTTTTATTTTTACTGAACCCAGACATATTTCGGCTACAAGTAACCTTTATCAATGTATACATTTAATTTAACAATTTTAACTTTAATTTTAATTTTACAATTGGGTTAAAGACATCGAAAGAAGGGTTGGTGCAGGGAATAAAATAAATGGAGCACTCAAAGTCATTACTGCAAATAGAAATATATCCACAGAAGCAAAGATGGCAGTACACAATGGAATTCTAGTGCCAACCCTCATGTATGGAAGTAAAGCTTGGAGCTGGCATAAGAAGGATGAAAGCAGGATAAACTCCGTAGATTTCTAGATCACTAAGAAGATTTTGCGGGAAAACGTTGTATGATAGAATACCGAACGATGAAATAAGATAGAAATGTAAGGCAGATGACTGCATCATGGATAAAATCAAAAAAGGATCCCTGAGATAGTTTGGACATATGGAACGAATGGATGAGAAAAGAATGGTTAAAAAGTTGTACACAAGCAGCATGAGTGGAAAAAGAAGAAGAAGAGCATGAGAAGAACCGAGGATGACCGAGGAAAACATGGCATGACCAAATTAATCAATTACTAAAAGGCGTCACATTCGAAGTCGGAATAATCGACGTGCGTGCATGGTACGATGTATGAATGTAGATGAATCCCGAGAGGTATGCCAGGACAGAGCATTGTGGCGATCCATCCTCTCTGCCTACCCCTCCAGGGAAATGGCGTGATGGTTAGTTAGTTAGTTAGTTAGGTTAAAATTGTAAAATTAAAATTGTATACATTGATATAGATTATTTGTAACCGAAACATGTCTGAGTCTGTAAAAATAAAGTGTTGTTATTCAAAGTGTAACTATATTTATTCAAATATGAATCCACAACACAAAGTGAAGGCGAATACAGAAGAAATTAAATATACTCTTGCACCTTTTTTTCATTCATTTTATTTTTCTTTATGGATTATTTATCAAATAAAATAAAACTTAAGCAGTTTATTAACTCAAAAAAACTGCAAAATGTTTAAGGCATCTATTGGGTACAGGTAAAATATTATAAAAATACAACATATATCAGGAACGCATTAGAGATGGTTCGACATTAGGAAGACAAGATACTTTCTAAAGTCAAGAGTATTTGTCTCCTGACGTACCTTCACTAATTTGAAAAACGTCGATCTCCGAGGAGACCGCGTTCTGCAGACTAATTTCTCTTCCCACCGGTGTCACCAGAGGCAGATTGGTTCTGGTGGCCGGTAGGTAAAACAATCTGTGCTGTCGCTGACGGAGAAATCTATCAGGGACAAAAAGACCAACACCCTCTAGCAAGGCCGAGTTCTCAAAATATCCCCTCATTAATTTAAAAATGGATAATGAGATGCCCATCTCTTCAAAGCTGTACAGAATTCTTAAATGAAATGCCGTGCGACAGAGCCACGGATAACTACCATACTCCCTCATGTAGAGATACCTCAGAATTTTTTTCTGAACCCTCTCCAGCATAACGGAATATCACGCCTCGTGAGGACGCCATATCACAGAACCTCTTTCGAGTCTTCTCCGGACCAACGCGTTGTATAGAACATTGGGATCTCTGAAAACTCTTCCGGTCCGAATGATAAAGCCCAACATCCTCAGTGCAATGTCACAAATCCTCTCGATATGTGCATGAAAAGTCAGCTTACTCTCATAGAAGATTCAGAGATCCCTCATCGTAGATACATGTGTTAGTTGCTGGTAGTTCATTGTGTATCTAAGATACACAGTTCTCAATGCTCTAGGAAAAGATAGCATAACGCACTTGGAGACATTGAATTGCATTTTATTACTGTGACTCCAGTTAACAATATTATCAATGTCCGACTGGAGGCGAAGACAGTCGTCGGGATTGTTAATTTCTAGGAATAATTTCAGATAATCGGCAAATAAAATAAATTGCGAGAAGTTTATCACCTTCGCAATATCATTTATGAAGATGGTGAAGAGGAGTGGCCCTAGGGCCAGAGAAATCGACGCGCGTGCATGACACGATGTATGAATGTTGAGGAAGCGAGAGAAATATGTCAGGAAAGAAAAGTGTGGCAGTCCATTCTTTCTGCCTACCCCTTCGGGGAGACGGCGTGATGGTTAGTTAGTTAGTAATAAATTTAAAATGCAAATATAAGAAGTGAATGCATTTGAAATAAAATTGTTAACTAACTAACAGAAAGGTAGGCAGAAAGAATGGACTGCCACACTTTTCTTTCCTGACATATTTCTCTCGATTCCTCAACATTCATACATCGTGTCATGCACGCGCGTCGATTTCTCTGATTCCTCACATGGCCGACATTCAATATTTGATTTATTTGATCGTGCCACGTTTTCCTCGGTCTTCCTCTATTTTTGGTTCCATTTACATCATTAACATATATATTTTTTTACCATTCTTTCTTCATTCATTCTTTCCATATGTCCAAACCATCTTAATGATCCGTTCATTATTTTGTTCACGACACCATCATTCGCACCGCACTCAATTCTTAATTTTCATTTTCATTCGACACTTTATCATACACAGAGTATCCACACATTCGTCTAAGAGATATCGTTTCTACTGCATTTATTCTACTTTCATCCTTCTTTTGCCAGTTCCATGCTTCGTTTCCATACATAAGGGTCGGTAGAAGAACACCATTGTGCACTGCCATTTTAGCTTTTTTGGATAGGTTTTTGTTTGCGATGACAACTTTAAGTTTAATGAAATTGTTATAAATAGAATAATGACCCATTCACTTGGATGGTTTGGACACTCGTAAATAATGAGTAAATAAATAATGGTAAACAACATATTAACCATGTAAACTAAACAAGATATATGGTAGAGGAAAACTGAGGAATACGTGTTTTGATCAAATCGATCAAATATCAAATGTCGACCATTTGAAGTTGAAGAAATCTACGTGATCAATATTGAGGAAGCGAGAGAAGTATGTCAGTAAAGAATAGTAAGGCAAACCATTCAATCCATCCACTCCCATTTAAACAGACGAAGTTTTATGGGAAAGACCTGTTTAACCATGATAAGGCATTATAAGGCATCGGAAATATGGGTTACACCACACTCTGTAAGTGTAGTTAGTATTTAGTGCGAAATAATTCGAGTGAAGAATTCGTCACCCGAGAGTAAGAAGGTTCCAACAGACAGAAGTAAAAAGCTGAGAAAAATTAAGTCAAAGTTTTGTTGGTTTCGGGCGTGTATCTTGGAATAAAGGGGTTTTATTACAATTTCCAGAGATTCTTTTACCGAGAAACGTGTAAATTTTGTCTGGTAACGGTTGGAATAATAAAGTTCTAAGTTTAAATGAATCCTTCTTCGGTGAATCGTGTTTTTTGAATGATCAGATGGAACTCGATTCTTTTCGTAACATCAAAATGACGATACTATTACATGTTTTTTTTATTGTACGTATATATAAGGTTAGTTAGAACCCTTTTCACGAAAAAAAGCCAAGTGTGAAATTTTGTTAGTTGGAACCCTCTTACTCTCAGGTGACGAATTGTGGATTTTATTTTTGGGGTGATTCTCAACTTTTTTTTTGGAGTGATTCTCAAAAAATCTCACGGGTCGAAAGGGTAGAATGAAGCCGAATATGTGGCATGAAAGCACGAAATGTTTTTCATGGAGTATTTTTGTTTTCATATTTTAACGCCGGCGGTCCAGCCGCGGCTTTTTTTCGCGTTTTCCGTGCATTTTCCATACCCTTGCATATTTTCAAATTTCATAGTACAAAAGATAAACTCCCTCTTCCTGAATCGAGTAAACCAAAAGCGGTTTATATGAAAATCAGAAAAATATTTCTACATGTCGGTCCATACGTATTTCAATGGATTCCTCTTAATCGTATTTTCATAGGAATTATTTATAAACATATATTAAAAATACTTCTATACCTTGTATTTACATAACTTTATTATAACATTTTGAATGTATACAAATACTTGTAAACAAATACTGGATTTTACCTATTGCGGATAAATTATTTTTGGGATTTTTTTAATGTATAATACTATGTACTAATGGGGAATAAGCTGGAATTTGCTTATTTATATTTTAAAAGCTCGAAGACTCACTCAATTTCACATTTGATATATTATTATAACACCTGAGGATGTCAACGTTGACGAAATAGCTGTCGCGCCAAAATAAAAATACAATTGTAATACATAAAACAAAGTTGTTTTAAATAACAAATTTAAATACAAACATTTTACATACTTGTTAAAATAACACAGATATTTATACATGTTAAAAATAAATAATACACATACGAGTATATCAGCACACTGATAGGTATGTTCCTGTACGATCCTTAAAGGACGCATGGATCATTTGGAGAATGTCCACAGATCGAATCGAAGAATCGAAGTGTCAAAAACAAACTTAAAATAGCCTTTTTAGTTACTTTTTTCAACTCTTAAGAAGCTCGGGCGGTATCGAAGCTAGTTGGTTGGTTAACTTTTTAACCATTCTTCTCTCGTCTATTCGTTTCGTAATTCCAAACCATCTCGGGGATTCTTTTTTAATTTTGTTAATAAATATTCCATTGTTTTGGCCAAATCACTATGATACTAAGTCATTTTATCATGCGTTCCTGGTATTATATATTTATTATGTTTTACCTGTTCTCAATAGATGCCTTAAACTATAATATAAAAAATGTTTGTAATGTCTTTTGAGAAAATAAACTGATTTGAATTATCTAACTATCGCGCCGTCTCCCAGAAGGGGTAGGCAGAAAGAATGGACTGCCACAATTTTCTTTCCTGACATATTTCTCTCGATTCCTCAACATTCATACATCGTGTCATGCACGCGCGTCGATTTCTCTGACTCCTCACGTAGCCGACATTCAATATTTATTTTATTTGATCGTGCCGCGTTATCCTCGGCCTTCCTCTATTTAACATATAATTTTTTTACCATTCTTTATTTATTCATTCTTTCCATACGTTCAAACTATCCTAATGATCATTTCTTTATTTTGTTCATATAAGCAGAGTTTTATAATTTAACAGTTTATAATTTTGCTTATAATACAATCATCTGGCTAACATTTCTTATCTTGTTTCATCTTTCGGTATTATTATTTATTGGTTTGCTACACATTATATTACTACGGCATTTTTCTAACATTTATCTATATTTTACCAGCTACAAGCTTCACTTCTATTGGATCGTTATTGCTTAATTATTTAGGCTTCTGTTTGAATTTGTAAAACAATACAATGACGGATATATTTTTCGCCAATTCTAGTGGTATCACTTTAATTTTGTACAACACAAATTGGATGATCTCCATATTTACGTAGAGCAGATGTAAATTTTCGTGGCGCAGAATTGTAGCAGAAGCTCGATGGTGCTAGAAACGATGGATGCGGATAGACGGAATCTGACTAATTGGACATCGGCTAGACGTTAACAAATCAAGCTACCGGATTATCACGGTTCATATTTGCCAAGTTCAGCGAACAGAGGTGTACTCGTATAATAAATAATCCGATTACATTGTCGAGTAAATCCGTTAGAAGATATACATATGTACTACCAAACATACATATTTCGCAGTGGCGGTACATCTGTGGGGTTAACAAACCATGCAGGACTTTGAGACCACACGAGTGGAGGCAATGGACTTAGACTGCTGTACCAGCATATTACAATGGCGAAATACATTGCACGGACAATCAAAACACCTGACACGATAGATTCTCAGCCTAACGAAGCCGATGACCGAGTGCGAAAAATGATGAATCAAGGCCCGGGTTCATACACAAAGGTTACTAGAGGTTGTCCGGCAGAGTATCGTGTGCAAAGGAAGCAAAACATATAACAGCCGTACAGCCCACCACTCTACACGCCAGTCATTATTCCGACTTCTAACCGACACGAGTCTACGTTATCAAGTCTACGTCATGAGGGATCTCGGACTCCCTCCCGCCGATCAACGAAGATACTCTACTACGTCACGCAGCTTCTGGCGAGTCTTTGCTTCAGCTGACCGACACTACCGCGCAGCGTACCATCGTCCTCAGCTGCTTGCCGTCCGAACTCCACCCCGCTGCTATCGACACCCTTTGAAGTTACTCCAACATCCATCCACGCTCCATTACGAGTACATAATACTTCTTCTTCTTTCCGTGTCCTGTCAGGTCTCCCCAACGTTGACTATCACCCTTGAGTAGGCCTCCCGTCCTGGGCAGCTCGGAACAGCTCCCCCACGGTCCTCAGCCCCGTCCACTCTCGGATGTTCCTCAGCCAGAAAACCCGCCTTCTCCCAACACGTCGTCGACCCTCAATCTTACCCTCCAAGTTTAGGTGTAATAGTGCGTACTTTTCGCCTCTCAGAACATGGCCCAAGTAGGACACCTTAAGGACTTTTATGTTGCTCAGCAACTCTCTGTCAACTCTGGTTCTATGGAGAACTATAATACTATTAATGTATTATGTAATTACTTGTGATCTACAGTAAACGTTGCAACCTCCACCGAGCCGTCTACGAATAAAATAATATTTTGAATTTTCGCGCTAGTTAAAGCGATTAAATTCGTTGCGTTGCAAATGACTCCGCAGAAATAACATACGTACGTGTATGTTTTATGCACCGTATTTTATTTCACTCATTCGTTTAAAAATAATTAACAAATGAATGAGAGGGTCATTATGAATTGTACAATGACACGATGCTGAATGTTGAGGAAGCGAGATAAGTATGTAAAGAAAGAACATTATGTTGGTCCATTCTTTCTGCATACGCCTTTGGAGAGACTTCGGTGGTTAGTTATTTATTAAGTCATTAAGATGATTTGGACACATAAAAATAATTAATGAAAAAATATATATTAGAAACACAATACCATATATGTAAATAACGTAAACGGAAATAAAAACAGAGCTAGGCCAAGGAAAACGTGACGCTATTAAACGAATCAAATATTCAAATCAAACCAGTTTATTTTCTCAAAAGATATTACAAAAAAATATTTATAGTTTAAGACATCTATTGAAAACAGGTCAAATATAATAAATGTATAATACCAGGAACGCATGAGAGATGGTTTGACATTAGGAATACAAGATACTCTCCAAAGTCAAGAGTATTTGTCTTCTGAACGTACTTTCTCGAATATGAAAGACATCGATCTCCGAAGCGATCATGTTCAGCAGTTTGATTGCTCTCCCCACCGGCATCACCTGAGGCAGGCTGGTTCTGCATGCTGGGAGATAAAACAGTCTGTGTTGAGACTGTCGAAGATAACCATCTGGAACATAAAGATGGATAGCCTCCAAGATGACGGAATTCTCAAAGAATCCTCTGATATGTCTGAAGAAATGGGTAAGTGTGCACCCATCCCTTCTTATCTGTAAGCTATTGGTTCGCAGCATGTCCAAGAAGAATGCAGTGGGATAAAGCCACGTATAGCTACCAAACTCCCTCATGTAGAGATATCTTAGAAATCTTTTCTGAACCCTCTCAACATGAACGAGTATCTCGCCTCGTGGGGACTCCATATCACCGAGCCACACTCGAGCCGGCTCCGGAACTAATGAGTTATATAAAATTCGCAAAACATAGGAATTCTTGAAAACTCTACCAGTTCGGAGAATAAATCCCAACATTTTCAGTGCAACTCCACATATTTTCTCGATGTGAGTATGTGAGCATGAAGAGTCGGAGAAATTGAAGTGCCTGCATGACACGCTGTAGGAATGTTGAGAATTCCAGAGGAGTATGTCAGGAAATAACAGTGTGACGGTTGATTATTTCTGCCTAAAAATCTAATTGGGTAAACCTAAGAACCTCCACTGGCTGAAATGTCCAGAAAGGATACAATACAAGCTCTGCTGGACGGTCTATAAGGAGTTGCATGGAATGGCACCAGCTTATATATCTGAACTCTGCATCAACGAAAACCTAAAAGCTAGACAGTCTAAATTGCGATCAGCTAAGTCTTCTGCGATCGGTAGATTGACAGTGCCGAAACGCTGTCCAAGCACAAACTTTGGCGACCGAGCCTTCGCGGTAGCTTGGAACAGTCTTCCAGGAGACCTTAAGTGCATTGAGAATCAATCAGAGTTTAGATCGAGACTCAAAACGCACCTTTTCAAATTATCATTTCCTGACAGGAAGGGCTGATCGACTTCGTCAGGTGCAGCCTTCATACTTAATATGTTTTTTATTATTGTTATTATTATTATCATTATCTAGTTGATAAAACGGAGCATCTTCTACAGCGCCCTTAAGATGAGTAATTCATAAAAATGGCGCTCTATAAATTATCCAATTTATTATTATTATTATTATATAATATATATGTTATTTATATACAAGGTCAACACACGATTTAAAATTGTGTACCTCGGAGCTTTGGTAGATAAATGTGTCTGACAGAAAAGTTTAGGAGTTCACAGTTATTTTGACAGACTCCGCAACTACTATGGTCCGTTTTGCCACGTGCTCCGAGCTCTCGGGATTCGAACCCGGAAATTAAACTGTCTGCGATGCCATCTACCATCTCCGCCACGAAGCAACAAGGAACAAGGGTGGGGTGGAACAAATTTCGGGATGCTGGCGTGGTTTCCGACTGCGTTAATGTACAATTTTGGATGCTTAGATTTTAATTTCGTTTTATCTTCTCCAAACTTTGTTAATCGACCAAATATTACGATTAAAGATAGTATAATAATATAATTTAGAACATTTTGAATGTATACGAATTCTTGTAGACAAATACTGGATTTCACCCATTGCGGATAAATTATTATTATTTTATAAGGATATATTGTATCTCAATAGAGACGCTAGTGTAGAGTGAACTTAAATATGTAAAGATAGGCGTGGAATCCTACCATATATACAAGTTCCAAAAGTTTGTCGGACGTGGTGGTCATTAGGTCTGTTTAGATCATCCTTCCACCGTAGTTGCGGTCGCCCTGCACTTCTCTTCGCCGTCCACGGTCTCCAAGTCAGCCGTCTTCTTGTCCACTTTTCATCTGGGCTTGTGGCTATGTGACCCACCCATTTCCATTTTAGAGTCGCCACCCGGTGGATTATGTCAGTGACCTTTGATTTTTCTCTCACCGTATCGTTTCTGACTCTGTCTCTTAGGCATATTCCTAACATGGCTCTTTCCATGGCTCTTTGGGTCATATAAATATGTTGCTCATCAAAACTCCATATAAATAATGAAATGGAAATGAAATCGTCGGATTTCTAGAAGTTTTTATTTTTATTAATGGAAATAACTGAGGAATATGATTATGTCTTGGCAAGGTGAAAGTGTCATTCTCATTATTCTTTCTTCAATTCCTCATTACAGATGCGTTTCCTCATCCGAGATATTCCGTTATGCTGGAGAGGGTTCAGAAAAAAAATCCGTGGCTCTATCCCACGGCATTTCTTTTAGGAATGCTCGGAACCAATTCTCTACAGCTTCGAAGAGATGGACATCTAATTACCCATTTCTTTAGATTAATTAGGGGATACTTCGAGAACTCGGCCGTACTGGAGGGTGTTCGGCTTTTTGTCCCCGATAGATATCTCCGACAGTGACAGCACAGATTGTTTTACCTACCCGGCCGCCAGAACCAATCTGCCTCTGGTGATACCGGTGGGAAGAGCAATTAGTCTGCTGAACGCGGTCTCCTCGGAGATCGACGTGTTTCATATCAGTGAAAGTACGTTCAGAAGGCAAATGCTCTTAATTTTGGAGAGTATCCTGTCTTCCTAATGTTGAAACATCTCTCATGCGTTTCTGGTAGTATACTATACACAATATATTATTTTACCTGTTCTCAATAGATGCCTTAAAAATCAATTTTGTAATGTCTCTTGATGAAATAAACTAATTTGATTTGATTTAATTTGATTTGATCATATATTAATTTTATTTTTTTAAATTACGATACTTCAAAGACTCGACTGCCCCTTGTGAAACTATCATACTTGTGAAGACTCGTACTCTAGTATTGTTGGCACACGCGCGTATTCCTAACAGTTTGTACATTTTAGGTACATTAATTTTTCTCAAGCGCGTACGTGATACGGGATACCGCAGAATGGTACAGTCAAAGTGAACGTATCACGTACGTTCAAATACGTAGGGTGGTTAAGTCATTTAACTATTTAATAAAACTTCTAGAAATTTAACGCTTTTAACTATCACGCCGTTTCCCCGGAGGGGTAGGCAACAAGAGATGGACCGCCAAATTGTTCTATTCTGTTACATTCACACACCGTGACACGCACGCTCGTCGATTGTTCCTACTTCGAACATGGCCGCCTTTCAGTATTTGTTTAATTTGGTCATGCCATGCTTTCCTTGACCTTCCTCGACATATTTTAATGTTCACACTACTTGTATACGTGGTTTTAACCATTCTTCCCTCATCCATTCGTTCCATATCTTAGTGACCCAAACAAACAAACAAACAAACCATCACGCCGTTTCCCCAAAGGGATAGGCAGAGAGAATGAACCACCACACTACTCAATCCAGACAAACCTCTCTAGATTCCTCCACATTCATACAACGAGTCATACACGCACGTCAATTCCTCCGACTTCTAACATGACCAATCTTTAAAATTTGATTTATTTGGTCATGCCATATTTTCTTCGGCCTGCCTCGACTCCGTACTCCATTTAGATCATTAAAGTATACTTTTTTAATAATTTTTTCTCCATCCATGCGTTCCATATGTCCGAACCATCGCAGCGATCTTTTCATAATTGTGTTCATAATGCCTTATTCCGCTCTACATTCCTTTCTTATATCAGCATTTGAGATTCTGTCGTATATTGTTCACCACACATTCCTTTCTAACTTCTAATAATTGTGTCAGTTATATTTATTTATACGCATTTTTAGTCAACAGTAGTAATTCTGTTATTTTGTTTTGTATTATTTTACGTACTCTAAAAATCATTTCACTGTTTCATTATTCTACACAGAGCAAAAGCCAAGGATACCCTTGTATGAACAGGCTTACATAATCCACGTAGAAATTAATGTTTCAACATTTGCTAACTAGTTTTGGTCAGTTTAGAGGCTAATTTCATTTCCGCTGTCATATTTCACCTGTGACAAAATAACACCGCATATTTGTTTCATTTCCTCGTGTTTTTATAGTTTAAATTTTACGAAATTTACATATGGCATTATTTTATAATTATTAATTCCAAAATAAATCTTTATAACATCTGTTAAAACATGTAAACAATTTCATAATATTTTAAATATGTATCTTCATAATATGGATCACTGAAGAAGGACTGGTTGTCCGAAACATGTCTGTGTAATTTTAATTTTTTTAATGTAAGTGTTGTATAAACAAAGTGTATAAAAAATAAACAGAGGAATATTATTTATAGTTTACATTTGGAGTTCTAGTTTCAACCCTTATGTATGAAAGCGAAGCATGGGACTGGTAGGTAAAGGATGAGAGTGATGAATATAACAGTGATGAAATTTCTTCTTTTTCTTCTTTTGGTCCTGTCACACCTCCGTGGTGCATATGGCCTCAAGGAATCTTCTCCACCCGACTCTAGCGCATGCCTGATGCCTAACATCATCCCAAGTGAGGCCTGCTGCCTTAACCTCGTCCTGCAGGGTTCTTCTCCAGGTAGCTCTAGGTCTGCCTCGCTTTCTCTTTCCCCCCATAGGGGACCAGTCTAATGCACCCTGAGCGATGCAGGTTGGGTTCCGTCTCAGAGTGTGATCGATCCACTGTCATTTGCGTCTAGCGACTTGTTCTCTAATTGGCTTTTTGCCTGCCATGGTCCAGAGAACGGCATTTGACACTGTTTGGAGCCAATAGATTTTGAATGAATGTAATGTTCACAAAATATACCCCATGTTTATGTAATTTATTAAATTCAATTTATGTTACTTATAATCCAAATGGACTTACAAAATATTCACACAACTTGATAAACCTATTTCATGCCGAATATGAAAACAGCAACTTTTCACTCAGTATTTCGAAACTCAGGCTGCTGTCGAAGAATCGAATAATTTTGTTAGACTAAGTTACTCTTAGAGATTTTAAGGTCACTTGATGGTCAAATTCCGCAGTTGTAAGGCTGTGGTTAAGGGCTGGTAATTGAATACCTCCCAAGGGGTGAAATAACCTACCCGGCCTGTGTTGGCGAATAAATTCCATCCTAAATCGAGGTTGCCTTACACCCCCTAATATCATACTGTATTAGTCTCCCCGTGTCTATACGCTTTACTAAGATTGAGCGTTAGCATTTCACGTAATTACTAATTATATATTTTACAAAGTAAAAATATTAATTATATTTAAAATTTAAAAGGGTTGATCCTTTACTGAAATATTGATTCTAATAAATAAAATATATTTTAAGTTGCTATAAGCTAATTATCCGAAAAGGAACGTTGTCTATACAATAACGGCTTATCTACACTCACCAGCATTTTAATTCATAAAAATAGCTTTTTTAAGCTATCCAGAAAACCTTTGTGGGAGAGTGGTAAGTGCTTTGACTGCCACACCGAAGGACCCAATTTTTGTATAGAACAAGTTATTAGAACCCAATAACAGTTAATATACAGTTATTTAATGATGGCATGACCAAATTAATCAAATTTTAAAGGTTTGTCATGTTAGAAGTCGGAGGAATCGACGTGCGTGTATGGCTCGTTGTATGAATGTGGAGGAAGCTAGAGAGGTTTGCCAGGATAGAGTAGTGTGGCGGTCCATTCTCTCTGCCTACCCCTGCGGGAAAACGGCGTGATGGTTTGTTTGTTTTGTTTTGTTTGTTTAACTATTAATTCTCATAACATGTAATAGGCAGCTAGTCTATCGTAATTTTTACTCTAACGTGAATTCTACCATATCAAAGACAACCTTATTTTTTCACACCCGAATCGAACCTGAGATTATCGGAGTGGTAGTCACAGATGTTGCCACTTACCACGAAAGCCGTCTATTAAAATATATAAAGGGTGCGTGAAGTAAGATAAGATTTTTCATGAAAGGCGTTCACTCTGTGAAATTCCATAATGACGAATATTTTAATGTCTTTCTTCTATATTCGCCATCAATTTGTGTTGTGGATTCACATTCGAATAACTTTTTGAAATCATTGTATTTTCACAACACTTTTTTTGCACCTTTCACAAACATGTTTCAGGACACGGGCTTGGCTTCTTCAGTGTATGAATTAATTAATTTTGTACAGCGAAATGTTTGTGAAAGGTGCAAAAAATTATTGTGAACATACAATGTTTTGAAATTATTCAAAATTTGTAAGATTAAAAACACAGTGTTTTCCACATTATCCTCGACATGTTTCGAATATTACACATTTTCATCATCGGTACGAACGATATTTACTCTTCATAAAATAATAAGTAATCGAATATTACTGTTTTAACATTAAATCATATAACGTTATATTAACATTAGTGTAAACGGTGAAAATCTGGAACAAGTGGATGAATTTGTTTATTTAGGAAGTATGTTTACAAAGGATGGGAGGGTGGAGAAGGATATTGAAAGAAGGGTTGGGGCAGGCAACAGAATAAATGGTGCACTAAAAGTTGTCATCGCAAACAAAAGCCTATCCAAAAAAGCTAAGATGGCAGTGCACAACGGTGTTCTTGTGCCGACCCTTATGTATGGAAGTGAAGCATGGAACTGGCAAAAGAAGGATGAAAGTAGAATAAATGCAGTAGAAATGAGATCTCTAAGACGAATGTGTGGCAAATCTGTATAGATAGAGTGACAAATGCAAGTATAAGAAGTGAATGTGGTGCGAATGAAAGTGTTATGAACAAAATAAGGAAAGGGTCATTCAGATGGTTTGGACACATGAAAAGAATGAGTGAAGACAGAATGGTAAAGAAGGTATATGTAGAAATAGAGAAAGGCCGAGGAAAACGTGGCACGATCAAATCAATCAAATATTGAATGTCGGTCACGTGAGGAGTCGGAGAAATCGACGTGCGTGCATGACAAGATGTATAAATGTCGAGGAAGCGAGAGAAGTATGTCAGGACAGAACAGTGTGGCATTCCATTATTTCTGCCTACCCCTCCGGGGAGACGGCGTGATGGTTAGTTAGTTAGTTCCGTTATATTAATCTACATGATGATGAAACCAGTGACTTTAACTTGAATTTGGTCCGAATTTGAAATTACCGCAATAATATCAATCAAGTTATATTGATGTATTTCGGACAAGGGTGCTAAAAGACAAATGGTGTAAGAATATTTCAACCCCGTGGAAATCCGGGGTCCTTTAAACATTGATTTAAATTAATGACCGCACCCCCGACCCTTGAACGAAGCGGGGTGCGTATTTCAAAATGCAAAAGTGTGTACTTTGGCACTCGAGCGGCGTGATAGATGCAATTTCCCCTCGAAAGTCCTAGATTTATTATGAAGTCATTATTTTTCCCTTGTTGCCCATTTCCACGCGTTCATTTGGTGACTGGTAAGTTCTATAGAAAATAGTGCTTTGATAATCAAAGTTTTAGATAATCCATTGTTTTGGCGGTAAAACTATGATACTGAGTCAGATATAGAGAATCTTATAATTTAACCATAACTGTTATGTACACATCCCAACACACAAGCCATATGCGTTCCAACAGAGGGGCCAGGATGCTCGTTGAGGAGGTCTCGCTTGCCTTGAGCATCTCAGCCACAATCCCGTCACTGCCAGGAGCCTTATTGTTCTTTAGAGAGCGGATTGCTGACATTATTTCGGTTTGCGTAGGAGGGTGAGTAGCGATCTGCAGCAAGGGCTGATTGGGTTCCTCCGTTTGTGGGGCAGTTGCGGCGTCTGGAACATTTCTGAGGATGCCTGAAAAATGATCGTGCCATCGAGCTAGCTGCTTGTCTAAGGAGGCAATTGGTACTCCCAACCTGTCTCTAATAGGGCGATTAACACGATGCGAGAAAACGTCTCCAGAGAGTTGCTTGGTAATCTTGTACACATCTCCAAAATTTTTCCGGGCTGCAGCAGACTGTGCTTGATTTGCTAAATTAGATATGTACAAGCGCTTGTCCTCTCTGATGCGTCGCTTTATAAATTTGCGACATTCTTTACGTTCTTCCTGCAGTGTCTCCTTTTCTGCCCGAGTCTGTGCCTGCAGCAGTTGCTGATTTATTTCATTCCGTCGCTCGATCAGTCCCCAACTGGCGTCAGACATCCAGGGCTTCTTCTTATTAGTATTGTGGCCCAAAAGTCTGCCATTAACATCCGAGAAAACCTCTGAGATCCGACCCCATGCCTCGTGTGTATCCATATCCGCAACGTCGAGAGCACTGAACCTGTTAGCGAGTTCCAACTGGTACTCATTTCGGACGTCTTCATCCTGCAGCTTGGTCACATCGAAACGTCTCGTTACCCTCTTTGAGAGGGATTTAGGGACAGCCAGCTTTAGACGCAACTCTGCCAGCACCAAATGGTGATCAGAGTCTACGTCAGCCCCTCTCTTGTTCCTAACATCGAGCAGAGACCTTTTCCATTTGCAGGCTATGGCAATATGGTCAATCTGGTTTTTGTTTACTCCGTTTGGATGGTTCCATGTATATTTGTGGCAATCTCTATGTGGAAACATCGTACCTCCGATTGCCAGGTCATGTCCGGAGCAAAAGTCAATAAAACGCTGCCCGTTATCGTTCCTAGTGCCCATGCCGTGCTTACCCATGAAGCGTTCCAAGTGCGTATTCTCTGCGCCAACCTGGGCATTAAAGTCTCCTAGTATCATCACAATATCCTGCCGCTTGATGGATGCCAGGGTGGTAGCAAGCTGGTCATAGAATTTGTCCTTATCGCTATCTTGGGACATGTTTGTGGGGGCATAGCACTGTACCACAGAGACTTTCCGAACTGCAGAGTGGAATCTTGCAACAATGATTCTGTCCGAGACAGGTCTCCAGTCCAGAAGAGATTTCCGAAATTCACTGCTCATCAAAAAGCCAACGCCAAATTCCTTCGTACCTTCCAGGTCTTCCTTTCCCGAGTAGAGAAGCGTAGCATTGCCAACAGTTGTGATCTCTCCAAAACCATTCATCCTAGTCTCGCTCAAGCCCAGCAGACCAATGTTGTATCGCTGCATGACTGTGGCTACTTCAATGAGTCTGTGCGGCTCCCACATCGTTTTCACATTCCAAAAAGCCAATCGTGTCCTAAATTTTAAGCCAAAGGTCGTTGTTTTAGAATCGGTCCGGTTTTTCTTCCTTTTAGTTTCTGTAATAAGTTTAGTTTTAGGACTTGCAGGTTATTAGCCCACAGAGCCCGAGTTCATTGGTGGGGCTGCCACCTTTGTGGCCTGTGAACATGCCAGGTTTTGCAGTGAGTGATCCTTCTCCTACTTGGGCTACCAGTGTATTAGTTAATGGGTTGATGGGGCCCAACTCTCCAGGCTACATGCTTATATTCGAGTGGCGGCATGGACTCGCCACTGTCGTCCACCTTCATCGAGTTTTTACACCATTTTGTAGGGGTATACCTTGCCACAGGCTCCCCAGCGCCCCTCCGGTGAACCGCCCCATTGTCCGCGGCTGCTTATTGGTTATTCGCAGCTACCCCTTGCAAAAGAAAGGGCCGTATCGCTATCCGCAACCTGCGACGCGTGTGGTGGCAAAGGGGCATTGCCTCTGGGAATGTTCCCCAGACCACATCCCAGTTGGAGGATCTGGATTATGCTGATGACCTCTGTTTGCTTTCGGTAAACCGGGTGGATGCGGAGCGGAAACTTTGTAGACTTCACGAGGAAGCAGCAAAAGTAGGTCTCAAGATTAATATGTCCAAGACAGTAGACCTACGAGTGTCCACAAATGACTCCACCCCAATCTTGCTCCACGGTGTCCCCCTTGTGACCACGACCAGCTTCTGCTACCTCGGTAGTATGATAGCAGGCTCAGGAGGTACAGAGGAGGATGTAGCCAGCAGACTTGACAAGGCAAGGGGAGCTTTCGCTATGCTTCGCCCTGTATGGCGCTCCGGTATCATTTCGAGAAAGCTCAAGCTCCAAGTATTCAGCAGTAACGTTAAAGCGTACTGCTGTACGGATGTGAGACTTGGAAGTCTACCGCAGACGTTATTGGTAAACTCCAGGTGTTTATAAATAGGTGCCTTCGCTCAATATTCAAAATCTATTGGCCCCAAACAGTGTCAAATGTCGTTCTCTGGACCATGGCAGGCGAAAAGCCAATTAGAGAACAAGTCGCTAGGCGCAAGTGGCAGTGGATCGGTCACACTCTGAGACGGAACCCAGCCTGCATCGCTCAGGGCGCACTAGACTGGTCCCCCATGGGGGGAAAGAGAAAGCGAGGCAGACCTAGAGCCACCTGGAGAAGAACCCTGCAGGGCGAGGTTAAGGCAGCAGGTCTCACTTGGGACGATGTTAAGCATCAGGCATGCGATAGAGTCGGGTGGAGAAGATTCCTTGAGGCCCTATGCACCACGGAGGTGTGACAGGACAAAAAGAAGAAGAAGAAGTTATGTACACAAGCAAAGAGTCAAATAATATAGACTAAAACTGAGAATACTCCTCATCAAGACCTATGTATGGAGTGTCTTGATGTACGGCTGCGAGACATGGTGTCTATCCGAAAGGGATAAGCGGAGACTAGAGGCTTTTGAGATGTGGTCCTATAGAAGACTCTTTGGAATTTCCTGGAGAGACCACATCACGAATGAGGAAGTTCTTCAAGGAATCGAAGGAGGAAGGCATCTGCTCAGGACCTTGTCCGAAAGGCGTGCAAGATGGATCAGCCATGTAATACGTCAAGAAGGTCTCATGCATTCCATAATGGAGGGTATGACCGAGGGGACAAACTCTAGGGGACGCCCACGCCGAGAGTACCTGGAGGACCTGTTGGTGGACGTACGCTGCTCATCATATGCAGATCTCAAAAGAGCCGCACAGGACAGGGAAAAATGGAAGAGAATAATGGAGGAAATTGTTGCAAACCAATCCCAGGATTGAAACCAGAGAAGAAGACACAAGCGATTTATTTTTTTCATTCCCTAGCGGTAAGAAGACGAATTAAACAATTTTTATAACATTTTGAATGTATACAAATTCTTGTAAACAAATACTGGATTTCACCCATTGCGGATAAATTCTTTTTATTTTATAAGGATTAATTGTATCTCAATAGAGACGAATATGTAAATTGTTTTCTGGGAGGAGAATGTGGTGGCCGAGGCGCTTACAGGACTTATGACCTGTCATTGGTTGGGTTGAGCGATCGCTTTATGTTTAACAACATTCCCCATTCCGCCTATTTTTTCTTATGACCACCACGTCTGGCAAATTTTTGGAACTTGTATATATGGTAGGATTCCACGCCTATCTTTACATATTTAAGTTCACTCTACACTAGCGTCATCTATTAATTTTTTATATTATTTATTGTTTATCTAACAATGATGTAAAACTAAATATTAAATAATTAACGACAATTTTCTAGAAGTTTTATTATATTATATGTGAATGGCACGTTTCAACTGTTGACGGCATTATAAAAACATTTGATTATATTAAAAAAAACACGCGTTCTTCACACTTAACGTGTTCATTAATGTAGGAAAGCCACAAGTTCTTATTTTAACTTATTTCTTCCACTGACATTTTTTTCTATCGACCGTTTTTGGAATCACCCTTTAATAACGAAGTTTTTTTTTTAACAATCAGCAAAAAAAGAAAATTACGACATGTTTCGTTTATTTTACAAAAATCGTGAAATTGAAAACAATCACCAAGTGTATTAATTAAAGAATAACTGTTATTCTTTAATAAAAACACTTGATGATTACTTTCTGACGTAGAATTCACAAATCTGATACAGAAAATGCAAAAATCCATTTTTTTTACCAAAATGTCACTTAATGAGTTTTACCTTTGAACCGATGATATGTACACCTGAAAATGGAGGTATCATTCGAAACATGTCGCGATTTTTACTCTTTTTGTGGATAATTAAAGACGTTATTTTCAAATTTCAAAGTATGTTAGTACAATGGTGTGAAAAAAATCTATCATTTTCATTTAGAATAATTTGTTTTATAATTTAAATTAAAAAAAAAAAAAAATGGTAATGCAAAATAATTTTAAAATTACTTGAAAACCTGCATTACCACACCCGCGTTCCGTCTCAAAACAAACCAACCATCACGCCGTTTCCCCGCAGGAGTAGCCAGAGAGAATGGACCGCCACACAACTCTATCCTGACAAACCTCTCTAGGTTCCTTCACATTCATACAACGAGTCATACACGATTCCTCCGACTTCTAGCATGACCAACCTTTAAAATTTTATTAATTTTATCAAGCCATGTTTTCTCCGTACCCCATTTATATCATTAACATATACTTTCTCCATCCATGCGTTCCGTATGTCCGAACCAACGCAGCGATCCTTTCATAATTTTGTTCATAATACCTTCTTCCGCTCTACATTCCTTTCTTACAGCATTTGAGATTCTGTCGTATATCGTTCTACCACACATACGTCTTAGGGATCTCATCTCTACCGCATTTATTCTGCTTTCACCCTTCTTCTGCCAGTTCAATGCTTCACTTCCATACATTAGTGATGGGACCAGAACTCCATTGTGAACGGCCGTTTTCGCTTTCATTGATAAATTTTTCGTTCCGTCTCAACAGCGCTCTATTCCTACTCTTGACAGCGTGTTAGTTTAAACGAATGCTTTATGTATGTTAATTAAATTCGTAATAATTTTAAAATAGATAGTTTACAAAGAAAGTTGTTACAAAGATGACCGCCATTTTAAAACAGTGTTATGATTTATGGCGCAGTGTTCGCGGCCCAAAAGTTGTGAGACAAAACCTCGCGAGCACATTTGCATATTTCCCCAACTAATTTTATCGCTTCCTCTCCACACTCAACACTCATGCACTGACCCCCAGGCCCGGCGCTAGGGAATAGTCGCTAGTGACGTAGTTTCGAGTATCCAAAGCAACTGTCTCAAGGCTTACCGCGCACTAAGCAGCCAGTCCGACATATGGCAATTGGGGGCAAGCGCACTAGGTAACCACGATTTTCTGGCTGCGACAGCCATTAGAACGCGTCTGAGTGCACGGCAACCAGCTGGCTGCTAGCAGCCAGAACAAGCGCGAACAATAGTAGGTGATTGAATGTGGCTGCCGTCAGTCTTCGCGCACTTGTAGCGGCCAGACATATTTTGTTCCTTCCCGCTGTATATTCCTGTGGTGTATTATTATTTTTATCTTTTATATTATGTTCGTAAAATGTTCATGTATTGTATATTATGTTTAATTATTCAATAAAGTACAGCGGAGCATAGAAGTAGGATGGAGTAGATTAAATGTGGTCTGGCACCCCCTTGTTGTTGCCGTCTTTAAATGTAAGTCCCGGATGGACTGGGGACAGGCCAAGGGAGTGTACAAGCGAGGCTGATAAAAGGGCGCCGCTACGCCATATAACAGCCTCAGGTATGTGGCGGGAACTTCTATTTTTTTTTAAATACGTATTTTGTGCTCCGTGACGTTTTGCAAAATGACTTTCGATACGGAGAAATAAATTCGAGAATTCGAAAGCAGCAACACAATTTGGGATATTTATATTCTAAGCAGAATTCATTCTTCAGAAGACATTAATGTATAGTTAAAAAACCGATATGAGTATATACGAACATCTTTAAAATATGAATAAAATAAGCCTTTTGAGTGCCGTTCTAGAAAAAGAGGATGAATCCAATGTCTTTTATTTGCTTTACGTTTCTTGCGAGACAAAAGGTAAACAATTATAAAATCTTCCACGTCCATATCGCTCGGCGGAAAGGTCACAACTGGCCTTTGCGCGTCGATTGACTCATTGGTTGCTATAACTGGCTGCTCAATATGTCTGGCTGCCGCAACCTGGCTGCGGCAGCCAGAGATATTATAATAATAATAATTATAATTATAATGCTTACTCACAGTAAGAAAAAAATCTAAGGAGATAATATCAAATATGTAAATAAAAAAATTTCACGCAAAATTTCACGATTAATAACACCAAATTGTTCTCCATTTGTTTTTTATACTACTATCTTCTTCTCTTCTTCTTCTTCTTCCTCAACCCATTCCCGTCCACTCCTGAACAAAGGCCTCATTCATTCACTTCCATGTCACTCTGTCTTGTGAGGTTATTCCGACGTGTCTGTTCAGATCATCCCTCCACTGTAATTGCGGTCGCCCTACACTTCTCTTTGCCGTCCACGGTCTCCAAGTCAGCAGTCTTCTTGTCCACTTTTCATCTGAGCTTCTGGCTACGTGACCTGCCTATTACCATTTTAGAGTCGCCACCGTTTTTATCTCACCGAATCGTTTCTGACTGCCTCTTAGGCTTATTCCTAACATGGCTGTTTCCAAGGCTCTTTGGGTCACTCGTAGTTTCTCGGCACTTTGTTTGGACAATGTTACAGTTTCAAGACAATAAGTAACAACTGGCAGAACGCAGACTTCATAGTGCATATACTACTATCATACAACAATAATCAGAATATAATTAAAAATAATCCATAAGCATTCTCGGGCATGAGTATCGTGTGCATTTTGAATTACTTTCAGAGAGAATCAAAGTATTCCTCTCTCGCTCTGTTGTATTCAAAAAATTTTCTAGTAGTCTTTCGTTTCGACATCCGAGTTTTTGCCTACTTATATTATGATTTTTAAACTAAATTTGACAAACACTATGATAAAATAATGCTTTATAATGAATAAAATAATATTTCTTGACCAAGAATATTAAATTTTATAATTGTGTCGAAAAGGAAATCTTCGTGGTCGAGTGGTAAGTGATTTGACTGCCACCCCGTAGGTCCCGGGTTCGATTCCCGGCGATGGCAGTGTGATTGTCACACTGTCTTTTGTGAATCATGTTCATTTTATTTTATTTTATTTGTAAATTTAATATTAATAAAGCCTTTGTGTTTCTTATTTTTGTCTATTAATTTAAATTTATTCATGTACTATCAAAATAAATTAAGTGTTTCGAGTGAAAACATCCCTGGATTTTACAAAAATCATTCAACTTTAGGTCTAATTATCTCAGAATCAGGATCGATTGACTTGATCCATTAATATTCTGAACCACCCATATGTTTAAAATAAATAAATGAAAAAAATTAAAATAAATGAAAAGTATATATAGTGTTAAGAGCGATTTAAAAAAAAACTAACTAACCATCACGCCGTCTCCCCGAAAGGGTAGGCAGAAAGAATGGACTGTCACAATTTAACCGATGCGGCACTCCATCCTTCTCTTTTCGCCCCGCGGGAGACGCGGTGTGATGGGTTGCGAACCTCATCGCCACCAATAGGCATCTCCCGCGCACACTTGGATTGTCCAACATTTACAAAATAAATCTAAAACCAATAATATAATATACAATGATATAAAATAAAATAACAAAATAAAAATAATTTAATACAAAATGTTATTTTTAGATGGTGCACATTTGTCTATTTAATTTATGTTCCACGAATCCACCGTTTTTTAAATTTAGCACATAATGTAATAACACATAATGTTTTTCCGATGTTGCACATGTTGACATGGACGATCCGGACTTTTGTGTTTATTTAATTTATGCTACACGTATCCACCGTTTTTTAAATTAGCTGTTATATGATTTAATTAATGTTCCACGTATCCACTTTTTTTATTTGGCAGTAATAAGGCACTTAAAACCAACCAACACCAGCAAGAACTTGAAAAGAATATTGAAGAAATTATTCAAATTGTCATTGGAACAAATGAAAAATTTATTTTTACATCTGTCAAAATTCTTTATATAAACGAAAAAACTTGTATAATTTTGACATCAAAACAGTACTAACGTATTACGTCTCACAATTAACTATTATAAAGTACGGCAACAATCGAAAATTTCAAAGAGCGATTTTACAAAAAATAATTTAAAATGCTTTTCCATCCGGGCCTGCGCGGACCTCACTCGGGTTGGCAACACTGGGTTGACACTTGGCTGTTAATTTGGTTGGTACGAGTGGCTCTCCGGCCGGAAGAGGGACACTGGTCGGCAGTATACTCCATACTTGTTTCAGTTCCTTTATATGAATTGCGGTATTATCCCGGCCACAAAGGTTTTATTGTCGGTCGTATTATTGCAAGTGTCGTTTCTTACCGTAGCCGGGAAATTTTGAAACTTTCACTATTAATGCTTTAATAAGGGATTTTTTACGTTTGATTATTTTTTGTTGTTGTTTTAACCTAATATATAAATATTCAAATACTAAAACTAACTAACTAATTAACCATCACGCCGTCTGTCCGAAAGGGTAGGCAGAAATAATGGACTATCACATATTAATCGATGCGGCACTCGATCCTTCTCTTTTCGCCCCGCGGGAGATGCGGTGTGATGGGTTGCGAACCTCATCGCCACCAATAGGCATCTCCCGCGCACACTTGGATCGTCCAACATTTACAAAATAAATCTAAAACCAATAATATAATATACAATGATATAAAATAAAATAACAAAAATAAAAATAATTTAACAATTTATCAAATACTATTCAATAGAAAATTTATTTATTAATTTAATAATAATAATAGAAGAAAGGATCATTACTAAAAGAACATTATGAGTTAAATTATTTTTATTTTGTGGACGTTGGCAATCGAAGATAACCAGGTTTGCATTTTTAATTAAATATAGTCCATTCTGTGCATTTAAGCTTACATAAAACGCCGTTAATTTTTTTTATTTCAGATAAGCCAATCAGCCGGAATCGTGGAGGAAGTGAGCGTCCATTTTTTCGAGGCGGGTGTGTTCAGAGCGCTATTACTCACTTTCTATTAAATATTTTTGGCTAAAAGTACGTACTCGTTTGGCTATACGTACTCTTAAAATACATATAAATAAATGATTAAAAACTTAATGTTCTATCTTTTAACTGGTCGTCAAAAAAATCCCTAAAAATGCTTAAAAACAGGCCGTCACGTGGGTGAACCCCCTTAAGAGTTTATATAACATATCTTGATAATTTTTTTCTTAAGATAGACGCTGAAAGGCCGAAATTGTAGGCAAAGTGCAACATGCTAGCATTCAATGAAAACTAAAGATATTTTGATTATTTATTTTACAAATAGACATAACAAACGTAAAAACATTTATGTGTCTGATTTGAAATATTGAATCAACATTATTCACGAGATTTCAAATCAAATCAGTTTATTTTTTCGAAAGATATTAAAACATAATTAAATTTTTAGGAATATTTTGAGAACAGGTAAAATATAATTTACAATACCAGGAATGTACGAGAGATAGTTCGACATTAAGAAGGCAAGATACCCTTTAAAGTCAAGAGTATTTGTCTTCTAAACGTATTTTCACTAATATAAAAGACTTCGATCTCCGAAGCGATCATGTAAAGCAGTTTGATAGCTCACCTATCTATATTTTGCGAGACCAAAGACCAAAGCCCACCACAAAACTTAGATTTCAGACCAAAGTCCGATACAAAACATAGATTTCAGACCAAAGTCCGCTACCTAAATTAGATTTCAGACCGAAGTCCACTACAAAACTTGGATTTCAGACAAAAATCCGCTACAAAACTTATATTTCTCAACAATGTCCACTACGAAACATAGATCTCAGACCGAAGTCCACTACAAAACTTAGATTTTAGAACAAGTGGACTACAAAATTTTTATTACAGGCCAAATTCCGCTACAAAACTTAGATTACACACCTATGTCCACTACAAAACTCGTGTATACTCAAAATAATGATATCGTGCCAAGGGGAAGTAAACGGGCATAAAACAAATCCCTAAACATCTTTGTCTATTTCTAACTTATCGAATTGTCGTTTTCTTTCTCTTATCCATGATGCACATTAGCATAACAAAGACGGGCATATATTTTGGAAGACGCCTGCTCCAAACCTTTTTCGTACCTTTTTAGGGTCGCTTCAGGGAAACTGCATAATTTGACAAATTGTTCTACACTTGGCATACTTCAGGGGTTGTTTTGTTCTCACGTATACAGGATGAACAGTACTCTAGAACTTTGTAGTCCGACAGCGCGATTTTTATTAATTTCGAAATAATCATAATAAAATACTTTGTATTTATATATGTACTGCAATATTTTTTTCTGCATATTTATATTTAAACAACAGAACATAAATCATTACGCATTCAAAATAATAATATAATGAATACAAATGAGAACGTATATTTTCTAGAAGTTTTGTAATTATATATAATACTTTGGGAATTAAAAAACTTTATTTAATCCACTATTTTTTAATAAAAAATATTATAAAACACGACATGTTTCGGAGGATACCTACATCTTTTTAAATTTGAATTATTGTATCGAATTTTTTAATTGTATCTCAATAGAGACGAAGACGCAAACTGGAAACTGAATATGGATGATCAAGGTGTTTACAGGACTTATGACCTGTCATTGGTTGGGTTAAGCGCACGCTTTATGTAATTACAACATTCCCCATTCCACCATTGTTATTATGATCATGCATGATACATTTTTTTTGGAAGTTGTATATATACTCCAAATCCTTACCTATCTTCACGTGTCATCTATATTCAGTTTCCAGTTTGCGTCTTCGTCTCTATTGAGATACAATTAAAAAATTTGAATTAACCACCCACAGGTGAAAATTCAGGATTCGTATACAGATATACGAGTAAGTATACATTTCACAAATATTGTATCGAATTTTAAATGCGTTTTTTATTAATCTTTCTTTGTTTAGTTTTTATTATATTTTTACGCCTGACGATGGAAGTATTCTCCGAAACATGTCGTGTTTTTTTTAATATTTTTTATTAAAAAATAGTAGATTAAACAAAGTTTTTTAATTCCTAAAGTATATTACTATGGAATTCTTAATTCCCAAAGTATATTACTATGGAATTTCACAGTGGTATGCCTTTCAATAAGTTTTATAGTGTTTTTGATTGACATGTTTTCCCTGTCTAAGGCATAATCAAACGTGTATCACATTTGATAATGCCTCAGATAGACGAAACATGTCTTTGATGCTGGTGGAGAGAGCAATCAAACTGCTAAACATGATCGCTTTGGAAATCGGCGTCTTTCACGTTAGTGAAAGCACGATCAGAAGACAAATACTATTGACTTTAGAGAGTTTTTGGATTCCTAAAGTCTAACCATCTCTCATGCGTTTCTGGTATTATATATTATATTTTTTTATTAGGATTAATCGTATCTCAATAGAGATGAAAATATTAAATGTTTTCTGGGAAAAGAATATGGTGCCCGAGGCGCTTACAGGACTTATGACTTGTCATTGTTTGGGTTGAGCGATCGCTTTATATTTAACAACATTAGCCATTCCACCCTTCTTTCGACCACCACGTCTGACAATTTTTGGAAGTTGTATATAAGCTAGAATGCTGCGCCGATTGTATATTGTTTTCTAGGAACAGAATATGGTGGCCGAGGCGCTTACAGGACTTATGACCTGTAATTGGTTGGGTTGAGCGCCGCTTTATGTTTAACAACATTCCCCATTCGCCCTTCTTACGACTACCACGTCTAACAAATTTTTGTTGTAAATTATTTTCTTATTACATTTTACCTGTTCTCAATAGATGCCTCAAACTAAAATTGTTTTATTTTAAATTATAAATTTTGTGATATCTTTTGAGAATATAAATTGTTTGATTCCTATAAAATATTATAAAATTCTTTGAAAACATACCTCTTAATTCGTCTTAATAATTTAATATGGAGATTTGCATTACTGTTCAAGAAACAGTATATATTTTGATATACAATATAATTGAATAATTTTAAAAAAAAATCACGTTTTGCAGGCACCCTGAACTCCCTGTACGGCGTTTCCTACCCTTTGCTGTTGTTTTTTCTCTTTGCCGACACTGCCGTGTGTCGGAAAGCATTTTATGAAAATACGTATATTTATTTCAGTGGACGTTTTAAATAATTGAAATATTTTTCTTCCAGTATGCTGAAATTAATACGCCTGGTAATTTTTTTTAAGCCACGTAAAAAGGTGTTCTACATCATACAACAAAACATATATATGAAACTAAATAAAGTTAACAACGCTGTTTATGTTTCACTTTATTTTATTAAATATTATATACACGGAAAGCACTACTAGTGTTAGAGTAAATGGAGATCTTACAGCCTGGTTTGATATCAATAAAGGTGTCAAACAAGGTTGCGTAATGTCCCCGTGGTTATTTAATCTGTACATGGACAAATGTATGAAAGAGCTAAAAGGGTTGGATGTAGGTGCCAAAATGAGCGGAGTGTCAGTAAGCTGTCTCTTGTATGCGGATGATAGATGAACTACAAGTCCTGGTGAATTGTATGTATGAGGTATGCATGCGAAATGATCTGATGATGAATGTTAATAAGTCCAAGGTAATGATTTTTGAAAAGGAAGAAACCATAACACATCTGCAACATTAGCGTGAATGGTGAAAATTTGGAACAAGCAGTTGAGTTCGTGTATTTAGGTAGTATGTTTACAAGAGATGGGCGAGTGGAGAGGGATATTGAAAGAAGGGTTGGGGCAGGCAACAAAGTAAATGGTGCACTTAAAGTTGTCATCGCAAACAAAAACCTATCCAAAAAATCTAGAATAGCAGTGCACAATGGTGTTCTTCTACCGACCCTTATGTATGGAAGCGAAGCATGGAACTGGCAAAAGAAGGATGAAAGTAGAATAAATGCAGTAGAAATGAGAACTCTTAGACGAATGTGTGGAAACTCTGTGTATGATAGAGTGTCGAATGAAAATATAAGCAGTGAAAACTTTGTTTTTTGTATCACAATTGTATTTAATTTTATTTTACGCGACAGCTGTTTCATCAACCAATGTTGACATCATCAGGTGTTACAATAATTATTGTAACACGTGATGATGTCAACATTGGTTGATGAAACAGCTGTTGCGTTAAAGAAAATAAAATACGAGTACAACTGTGATACAAAAAACAAAGTTTATTCATTAACAGTTTAAGTTAAGTACGTTTTGTTTTTATTGTTTAATTTAATTTATTAAATTAAACATACCTTAGGGTTGTTTTATTTTGTTATTTTATTTTATGTCATTGTATTTTATATTATTTGTTTTAGATTTATTTTGTGGATGTTGGACGATCGAAGTGTGCGCGGGAGATGCCTATTGGTGGCGATGAGGTTCGCAACCGCGCGACGGCGTGATGGTTAGTTAGTTAATTAGTTTACATTAGGGTCGGTAGAAGCACACCATTGTGCACTGCCATTTTAACTTTTTGGATAGGTTTTTGTTTGCGATGATAACTTTAAGTGCACCATTCACTTTGTTGCCTGCCCCAACCCTTCTTTCAATATTCCTCTCCATCTTATGTAAACATACTACCTAAATACACGAACTCATCTACTTGCTCCAAATTTTCAGAATTCGCGATAATGCTGCGGAATGTCATGATATCTTCTATTTCAAAAATCATTTCTGGTTGTATTCACATTCATCTTCAGATCATTTTGCATGCATGCCTCATAGTACATACTATTCACCAGGATTTGTAGTTCATTCTCGTTGTCTGCAAGTAGGAAAGCGTCATCCATCATTTTTTTTTTGTTGTTGTATATGGTTCTACAAGTAATTTGAACCCAATAATTTTTTTGTTTTTTTTTTTCTTTAATATTCATTCTCATGACATATTATAGGAATCTAATCTATCGCTATTGAATTCTACACCATTCATTCGCCAGGAATCGAACCCTGGACCTTTGGTATGGCTTTTAGAGCTCATACCACTCTGTCACGAAGGTCATCTAATTTGAACTGTCTTTGTTTTATGTATCATAATTTTATATCTTTTTCGTCAACCTATATTGACATCATCAGGTGTTACAAATATATATATAAAAAAAAATTGTGATATATTATTGTAACACTTGATGATGTCAACATAGGTTGACGTAATAGCTGTCGCGGAAAATAAAAAAATTGTGATACATAAGATAAAGTTATTTTATTTAACTGTTTTTAAATGTTAAGGTATCGTAGTGTTTCGGCCAAAACAACGGACTATCATCTAATTTAGTTTGATCTCTTTCAATAATTACCCGGAACCTTCGGTGCGACAGTCATAACTCTTGCTACTTTGCTACGAAGGTCGTCATTTTAATATTTTTCTCCGCGTGTTTCGAAGGTATTCGTAGTAAGCTTTCATCATCGGGGGAACGATATAATATATCTCATTTGCGAAAGCACAAAAATGTGTTTTGTTATAAGTGTTAAATTCTACTGCCATGATCCCTAATTAAAACGAGCGGGTAGGTTTTATTCCTATCTACATTTTCATTTGTGCAAACAAAGCAATTCTTGGTTAATTATGGAAATTTATAAATGCTACAGGCATATATATGAATCTCATTAATGCAGTATTATCATTCTTAAACCATATTTAGGTATAAAATTCTCAAATGTAATTTTGCTTTGTGAAAATTGTGTTAGCATATTTTATTAATTTACTGCTTTAGTTTGATTTTTTCTGTTTTTATTTAAGGAGACCCAGAAAAGGACACTGGTTTAAAGTCTTAATTACAATTACATAGAAATGTTTTAAACAAAATAGATAAAAACAATGAATACCAAGTTTAATAGTTTTTTTTTTAATTTATGGGAATGACAACAAACGAACAAACAGAACATCACGCCGTTTCCCTGCAGAAGTAGGCAGAGAGAATGGACCGCCACACTACTCTCTTTTGGCTCACCTCTCTAGTTTCCTCCACATTCATACACCATCATTCGCACCGCATTCACTTCTTATATTTTCATTCGACACTCTTTCATAAACAGAGTATCCACACATTCGTCTAAAATATCTCATTTCTACTGAATTTATTCTACTTCCATCCTTATTTTGCCAGTTCCATGGGATGACAACTTTAAGTGCACCATTCACTTTGTTCCCTGCCCCAACCCTTCTTTCATTATCCCTCTCCACTCGCCCATCTCTTGTTAACATACCACCTAAATACACGAACTCATCTACTTGCTCCAAATATTCACCATTCACGCTAATGTAGCAGACTGTCATGATTTCTTGTTTTTCACAAATCATTACCTTGGACTTATTAACATTCATCATCATAGTTTGTTTGTTAGTTAGTTATTTATCATTCATTCTTTCCATGTGTCCAAACCATCTTAATGATCCCTTTATTAAATTTAATTGTATCTCAATAGAGACGAAGATGCAAACTGGAAACTGAATATGGATGATCAAGGTGTTTACAGGACTTATGACCTGTCATTGGTTAGGTTAAGCGCACACTTTATGTAATTACAACATTCCCCATTCCACCTTTGTTTATGATCATGCATTACAAATTTTTGGAAGTTGTATACGAGTATATGCTCCAAATCTATACTAATCTTCACATGTCAGTTTCAATTGGCCATCTATGTAGATTTAATTACACATGTTAATCTTTTTAAGATCAACCTATACAATCCACCCACTAACGCCATCTATGGAGATTGATTTTTAGCATTTAGCAAACTACTTTATTAACACAATGTGTAGGCTATCGCCATTAGCGCATTGTTTAGAAGCTGCCTGGAGTATTATTCCTATCTATATGCCAAAGAATTGACCAGAATTGACCAAAATTCGTGTACAAGTATAAGTATACATTAAAAAAAATATCATTTTATTATTTTAATCATAACACTTCCGTTTGCACTGCATTCACTTCTCATATTTGCATTTGACACTATCATAAACCGAATTTCCTGTATCTCTTTTTGAGCTGCATTTATTCTACATACATTTATGAAAAATATATAATAATATTATACGTTTTTAATGAAGTGAATTGTTAGTGCATATCTTTCTGTAAAAGAACAAACAAAAAAGGAAAGACCCATGGAGAGCGGAGAAGCAAGTGTGCTTAACAGATTAACAGATACTTCTAAGTACATTTAAAACACCGGACTGGGACCGGAAGTGGCCTCGCGTGCACCGGAAGCGGAACCACGTGGCGTGACGTCATGGAAGCTATTTACACGAAAAGGCGAAATACCGGAAGCACCACATACTACAAATCTTGACCATTGTTTTAAACGTTTTTTGTTCTGAAATAAAGGTCTTTTATTATGACGTTAATTTTTTATAAATGTGATAACAACAGACTTTTTAAACACATAATTATCAAATTTGTTTTTTGAATGTATACAAATACTTGAAGACAAATACTGGATTTTAACCATTGCGGGTTAATCATTTTTAAGGACTAATTGTATCTCAATAGAGACGAAGATATAAACAGTTTTTTTTTAAACAGAATATGGTAATTGATAATCAGTATGATTTTTTTAACTTTCACATTGCATTAATAAAAAAATTCTGCTTAATGCTTAAATATAATCTTAATAGATGGCGCTAGTGTAGATTGACCTATAAAATGTAAAGTGTTCTTAACATAGTAGCATATTATTTATATCTTTCAAAAATTTGTCAGACTTGGTGGTCTTAAGAAGGGCGGAATGGGGAATGTTGTTGTTGAACATAAAGCGATCGCTTAACCCAACCAATGACAGGTCATAAGTCCTGTAAAGGTCTCCACTACCATATTCTGTTTCCAAAAAAAACCAATTTACATCTTCGTCTCTATTGAGATACAATATAAACATAATTATCGATTTTATTTTATTTTATTAATATCACACACGATCAAATGTGGTCGTTAAATGATGGACATGTTTAACATTCGGGTGGTGGTCTAGGGGATAGGATGCTTGGCTCCTGATCCAGAGGACTTGGGTTCGAGCCTGGACACGACCAGATTCCTTCTTCAAAATAATGAGCTATTTTCTGCTCACATTGAAGATTGTAATAATAAATTCTAATATCATTGATTTGAATCCTTGGTATTAGTCTTTTTAAAAATAAAAAAAAACATCAAAAAGAAATATATTATCAATCAAATCAAATTTTAAAAAATCAATAAAATTCAGCAATACTAGTTTGTCCCAGGTCACGGGTTCGATTCCCAGTTTTGAAAAAATATTGAAAAAAGTTTCTCATTCACATGGCAATAAAAATGGCGAAAGACTATCTATTAATTGTAGCATATAGTCATGATATACATGACTATTTGACGAGAGGTCGTGATAGATTCCGACTCCGGAGACCCAGACTTGAAAGTACAGAGAAAAATGTATTTTATAGAAGATGCCGGTTCTCTTGCGATCTTTCGTCGAAAATGCTTTAAATATGTTGTCAGTACCGATGTTAAAGGTTTTTGATATTTTTTTTCATTAATGTTTTTTTATATAATTAAGTGTTTATAAAATGTTGTTTTATAAGTATCGATGTTTAAAGTTGTTGTAAGTAACGATGTTTTTAAGTTTTTTTTTTTTTTTTTCATTTGTGTTTTTTTATATTAGTAATTGTTTATAAAATGTTGTTTTATAAGTTGTAAAATGTTTCTGTAATTTTTTTAAACTTTATTAAATAAATAAAAAAATAAAAATAAATAAATAATCACATTTCATGAGAATCAATAACTTTAATATTTTACAAAGTTACCTTTTTTTATTAAATATAAAAATTTGCATAGCAACGGGGAATCATCACATTAAAAAGGCTCAAGTGGCATCCCAAGATATAATTTGACTTTGCTGAAATCCCTATCAATCCCTAGGATTTTTTTGTAAAGGAACATAGAAGTTCCCGCCACATACCCGAGGCTGTTATAGGGGGTAGCGGGGGTCAGCCTCACTCGTACACTCCCTGAGCCTGTCCCCGGTCCATACGGGACTTACATTTAAAGACGGCAACAACAAGGGGGTGCTAGACCACATTTCATCTACACCATCTTACTTCTATGCTCCGCTGTACTGTATTGAATAAACAAGCATAATTATAAAAGCATAATATATTTCAATCCTAGGGATTATCAATGTAAGATAATCCCTAGGATTGAAACTACAACAAACAAAAAAACTTCTTGGATTGACTATGAAAGTGGTTGCATTGCCCTTCATATATAATAACTTCTTTTGATTCGCTGAACTAAGGGGCCTATATGAGGACATAGTTCAAAATATGAAATTTACTATATTTGATGTGTTTTTGGGTAACACCGTGTGATAACTCCTTCTCGACTGACGTTTCGGAGGAGATCGTTGCAGTCTCCATCTTCAGGGTAATGAATGTGATATGTGTTGTGTCTGCTAAGGTACTTCACGTAAGATCTCCGAAACGTCGTTCGAGAAGGAGTTATCACACGGTGTTACCCAAAACACATCAAACATATTGCTGCCAACCGTGAAAATCTACGCAATTATATGAAATTTACTGTTATGTTTTAATGCACGTGTTCAATTTATTCCGAAATACCGAATACTAAGAGGAGCAGAAATGAAAACATTGCGACCCACCGTGGGTACTTTTTACCGTTAGGTACCCTTTGATTTAGGATATCCAACGAAGAGATTCGCAGATTCTGCAAAAATTATGACATAGTGAGATGGAGTAGGCAGAGAATACTATTCTGGACTACATTGAGATGATGAATCCAGCGATGATTCATTAAATCGCGATGCACGAGACTCCAGAGGGAAGTCGGCCACCAGGACGACCACCAAAGATAAGGAGTGGAATTTAATTGTATCTCGATAGAGACGAAGACGCAAACTGGAAACTGAATATGGTTGATCAAGGTGTTTACAGGATTTATGACCTGTCATTGGTTGGGTTAAGCGCACTCTTTATGTAATTACAACAACAAAAAAATTGTAATCATTCTGGTCAATTCTTTGGCATATAGATAGGAGTGACATCTCCAGGCGGCTTCTAACAATGCGCTAATGGCAATAGCCTTCACATTGTGTTAATAAAGTAGTTCTGCTAAATGCTAAAAATTAATCTCCATAGATGGCGTTAGTGTGTGGATTATATAGATTAATCTTAAAAAGATTAACATACGTAATCAAAATCTACATAGAAGGCATATTGAAACTGACATGTGAAGTTAAGCATAGATTTGTAACATATATACAACCTCCAAAAAAATTGTCTTACATGGTCATAAAGCAATAGGTGGAATGAGGAATGTTGTAATTACATAAAGCGTGCGCTTAACCCAACCAATGACAGGTCATAAGTCCTGTAAACACCTTGATCAACCATATTCAGTTTCCAGTTTGCGTCTTCGTCTCTATTGAGATACAATTAAATTTCATGAATTAATCACCCACCGTGGGTGAAATTCAGTATTCGTATACAAGTATAAGTATACATTCACAAAAAAAAATTAGGAGTGGAAGCTGGTCGTCTTTATCACAGGAAGAAATTTAATATCCAGTTTAATAGATCGCAAAATCTCCAATAACGAAGAAGAAAACAAAGCCAGAATACAATTGTAAAATCAAATAGAATTTATCAAGTGATTTCTACTGAGCGTATTTTTAGGCTTATTTACATACAAACACATGCCTAGTGGTTGGCTGTTTGCAATATTAATTGAATAAGTAAACAAATATCACGAGTCTACCCTCATGCGAGCTGATACCCCGAGGCGGTGCGATAGAAAGGGAATACCGGGGAATTCCTCTCATTTGGTATGCATAGCTCCGCTCTCCCCTCCCCAGCCCTGTATCCCGAATCTTTTGCAGGGTGACAATGAGATAACTCCACAGTTAAATAAAAACAGAGCGCTTTTAACTATCAGGGTCGCTGAGTATTTTTACTTTTACAACTTACCCCTAGCCGCTCAGATACGGGACTCTGTCTTAGTACAGTTTGTCTTGTTTTGAGATAAGCTTAATCATACTAAAATCTCTTTGTCCGATCTGTTTCAATAGTAAACTTTTTAAGAACAAATAGTAGAAAAATAAAAAAAATATAAAGTTTCCTCGGTATTTTGTATGAAAAATAAATCTCCATAGATGGCGTTAGTATGTAGATTATATAGAGTAATCTTAAAAAGATTAACATATGTAATCAAAATCTTCATAGATGGCACATTGAAACTGACATGTGAAATCTGACATAGGACTTTAACATATATACAGCTTCCAAAAGTTTGTCATACATGATCATTAACAAAAGGTGGAATGGGGAATGTTGTAATTACATAAAAGCGTGCGCTTAACCCAACCAATGACAGGTCAAAAGTCCTGTAAACACCTTGATCAACTATATTCAGTTTTCAGTTTGCATCTTCGTCTCTATTGAGATACAATTGAATCAAGATATACATTGTTGAATAAAAACCAAATTGAATTTTCCGTGGTGACATCCTTTTTCACCCTACAAAAATATACCTACCCACTTCCCAAGAAGAATTACCACCCATTCAACTATAACAGGACATATTGCCAGACAGGGAACAGAGAGAAATAAATAAATAGAGAACGTTTGAAGAGGCCTACATCCATCAGTGGAGATAGCTAAGGAAGAAGAAGAACCTATATTGATAATGAATATTGTAAATCAGCAACAACAACAACAACAAATCATCACACTGTTTCCCCGTAGGGGTATGCAGATAGAATGGACCACCACACTACTCTATCCTGATATACCTCCCTAGCTTCCTCCACATTCATAAAGCGAGTCATACATGCACGTCGATTCTTCCGACTTCTAATATGACCAACCTTTAAAATTTGATTAATTTGGTCATGCCATGTTTTCCTCGGTCTGCCTCGACTTCGTACTCCATTTACATCATTAACGTACACTTTCTTAACCATTCTTTTTCCATCCATGCAACGCAGCGATCCTTTCATAATTTTGTTCATAATACCTTCTTCCGCTCTACATTCCTTTTTTATATCAGCATTTGAGATTCTGCCCTTTATCGTTCTATCACACATACGTCTTAGGGACATCATCTCTACCGCATTAATTCTGCTCTCATCCTTCTTCTGTCAGTTCTAAGATTTGACGCAGGAAAAAATATTTCGAGTGTGACTTGACGTAAGTTCGAATTTTTTTTTATCTAATCGAAGAGCTGCTGTGGAAAAGTAGATACCTACTTCTTATTCTTTTTCCTCAGCCTATTCCTGTCCACTCCTAAACAAAGGCCTCCTCCATTCGCTTCCATGTCACTCTGTCTTGTACAGACTGTATCCAGGTTATTCCAACGTGTCTGTTCAGATCATCCTTCTACCGTAGTTGCGGTCGCCCAGCACTTCTTTTACCGTCCACGGTCTCCAAGTCAGCAGTCTTCTTGTCCATTTTTCATCTGAGCTTCTGGCTTTGTGACCTGCCCATTGCCATTTTAGAGTCACTATCCGGTGGATTATGTCAGTGACCTGGATTTTTCTCTCACCGTATCGTTTCTGACTTTGTCTCTTAGTCTTATTCCTAACATGGTCCTTTCCGTGGCTCTTTAGGTCACTCGTAGTTTCTCGGCACTTAAACTAACTAACTAACTAACCATCACGCCATTTCCCTGGAGGGGACGGCAGAGAGGTGTGATCGCCACAATGCTCTGTCCAGGCATACCTCTCGGGATTCCTCTACATTCATACATCGTATCATGCACGCTCGTCGATTTTTCCGACTTCGAATGTGGCCGCCTTTTAGTAATTGATTTTGGTCATACCATGCTTTTCTCGGTCCCTCAAGTCCATAAGTACCAACTGGCAAAACGCAGGCTTCATAATCTTTTCGTTTCAGGTTGATCGGTATTTTCCGGTTTTTAAGGATAAAACCCATTTTTCCGAAAGCTGCCCAGCTAAGTCCAATTCTTCTTTTTTCTTAATTCTTCTCTAATTCAATGTAGATTATATTTATCTTTATTTCACAAGCTAAAAATCAGGAACTATTTTGGTTCGTGGTTCGTGATTTGGAATGTTCATGTATTATATATTATGTTTATTTATTCAATAAAGTACAGCGGAGCATAGAAGTAGGATGGAGTAGATTCAATGTGGTCTGGCACCCCCTTGCTGTTGCTGTTTTTAAATGTAAGTCCCGGATAGACCGGGGTCAGGCCCAGGGAGTGTCCGAGCGAGGCTTATAAAAGGGCGCCGCTACGCCCTATAACAGCCTTGGGTATGTGGCGGGAACTTCTATGTTCCTTTTAAAAAAAAAAACTAACTAACTTACTAACTAACCATCACGCCGTCTCCCCGAAAGGGTAGGCAGAAAGAATGGACTGTCACACTTTTACTGATACAGCACTCCATCGTTCTCTTTTCGCCCCGCGGGAGACGCGGCGTGATGGGTTGCGAACCTCATCGCCACCAATAGGCATCTCCCGCGTACACTTCGATCGTCCAACACCCACAAAATAAATCTAAAACAAATAATACAAAATACAATGATATAAAATAAAATAACAAAATAATAATAACTTAACACAAAATGTTCTTTTTAGATGGTGCACATATTGTCTATTTAGTTTATGTTCCACGAATCCAACGTTTTTTTTAATTTAGCACATAATGTAATCACACATAATGTTTTTTTTTCGATGTTGCACATGTTGACATGGACGATCCGGACTTTTGTGTTTATTTAATTTATGTTACACGTATCCACCGTTTTTTTTAATTAGCTGTAATTAGGCACTTAACCAGCAAGAACTTAAAAAAACTATTTTGGAGAATTGTCACCCTACTTTGCTGTGTTTGTTATATCGTGCTAAGTCGACTGTGTTATTGATAAAGGGACAATCTTTCTGTAGGGAAAGGACGTTTTTATGGAAATCTCAGCCTCCAGAACATCTCTGGCATTATTCAGATAAACAAACAGCGCAAAGAAAACAGAAACTAAAGCAGGCGGGTTCAGGGTGCTTCCTAGTAAGTTTACTAAATTTTCTTTATCCCATTACAAGATCTTCGTGAAAGTGAGTTACCCATTCATTTGTTACTCCTAACCATTGTCTTAGAAATATATTCCTTTTTATAAAAACATTAACTTCAGAGAGCCGGAGCCGATAGAGAGTTGTTGTCAAGTGTGAAAGCAAAAAATGTATCATATTTAGATTATGATTATGATTTATATAGCGCCATTTTTGTGAGAGATTAACTTCAAGGGCGCTCAACGTCCAGAAAGCTTCTCTTAAAAAGAAAAGTTTTAAAAGAGCTTCTGAACACTCCTTCGTCGTCTTGATTGCGGATATTGTAGGGCAGCCTGTTCCACGCCGTCAAAAGCGCGATCTGCGAAGTTTAAAGCTCCTTGGCGCCGCGGGACGAGAAGTTTGTGTGTTGCTTCTGCCTTCGAGGATCGTAGAGTTGACTGCCGAGAGTTCAAATCTATCAGTTTGCAAAGTTCTGTGGGGTAGTGGGGCGCTCGTCCATGTAAGGCCATGTGAACAAGTAGACATAGTTTTTTTTTATTTTTTTTAAGGAACATGGAAGTTCCCGCCACATACCCGAGGCTGTTATAGGGCGTAGCGGCGCCCTTTTATCAGCCTCGCTCGTACACTCACTGGGCCTGTCCCCGGTCCATCCGGGACTTACATTTAAATACGACAACAACAAGGGGGTGCCAGACCACATTTAATCTACTCAATCTCACTTCTATGCTCCGCTGTATTTTATTGAATAAATAAATAAGCATAATATATAATATAATATATAATACATTAGACATAGTTTATAATCTAATCACTCAGGTAACCTTAGGTATATTCAGGTCATGTCCTAAGGGAAGAAAGATATCACCTTCAGCTGATGATCATGAGCGAGATAGAAGGACGACAGGGAGTTGGCAGAAGACAGTTTTCCTGGCTGAATATAAGATAGTGGACAGGAATGAGCAGAGTTGAAAACATGTTCCAAGTAGCGCAAAACAGATATGCTTTCGCTGCAGTGATGGCCAACGTTAAAATAAGAAATTATAATAACATACTCTTTTGCATTAAAATAAAGTTGAGCTGGCAATATGAGGGTGACAGTAGGATTAATGCTATGGAGGAATGTGTAAAAAACGATTTAATAATAATAATAATATAATTATGATAATTTTAATATAATAATAATAATATTCCATCCTTTCTGCCTACCTCTTCGGAGAGACGGCGTGATTATTATAATTATTAATATTATTTTTTTTTGTTAAAAAAATATATATATTTATATATTTCATAATATTTTATGTTATATTTAGAATATCTAATGATGAAGTAAGAAAGCAATGTAAGGCGGATGAATGCGTGATAAATAAAATCTAGAAAGCTTCACTAAGATGGTTTGGACATTTGGAACGAATGGATGAGGGAAGTATAGTTAAAAACTTATATACAAGTAGTGTGAATGGAAAAAGAAGTCGAGAAAGGCCAAGGAAGACATGGCATGACGAAATTAATCAATTACTGAAAGGCGGCCATGTTCGAAGTAGGAACAATCGACGAGCGTGCATGTCACGATGTGTGAATGTAGAATAGGCGTGAGAATTATCTCGGGATAGAACAATGCGATCCATCCTCTCTGCCTACCCCTCCGGGGAAACGGCGTGATGGTTAGTTAGTTAGTTGTATAAAAACCACTGTATTATAAGTACTCGTAAGTCCGTTCACGACAGGGAGATCGTTTGCAATAGTATGAATGACAGTGCGTTTACAAAAAATCAAGACGCTATTTTTATTTTATTTTTTATGATTGGAAAACCAAAAAAAAATTCAATCGTATATTCAAACATTGAAATAAATAAATATGTTATTTTTACTATTTTTTTATTAACAAAAATGGTATCGGCTCAATTGTAATAATTATTAAAATTAAGTTCATTAAAATTAAATTAGCTTTTATTTTTTCCTGGAAAAGCGAGTAAGGGTGAGAATAATAATAATATTGATACTTTTTCCTTAATTGGTTTTTATTATTACAATATTTGATCCTTGCAGGTATCTGCAGGATTTCCAGTATATTATAAAATTTCTTAATGGAATGTATAGAGCTGACTCAGTCAATGGGATTAATCAATATAAAAATAATATTTCAAAAATATTCCTGCAAAACGAGTATTTTTCGAATCAACGAGTATACGAGATGCCAAATACGTGCGGTTCCCTCCATGTCTTGGAACGTACTGACGTGGCGCGGCGTATTCGACTCGGCAACCAATCAAATTGCAAAAACTATCACCGCACTCATACATCTATACGAGATCTTCAATTTGTGAATGAACTCTAGCGCCAACCGGTTTCACTCTGTAGCGAGCATTCTCAGGGTTATACACAAACTATTTAATCACAAATTGTGTATAGTCCTGAGTAGCCTCGCTACAGAGTGAAACCGGTAGGCGCTACTTACTCATAATAACGTGTTTTTTGTACAAAGTATTAAACAAGTATCTCGTATAATTTTAAATATGTTACACAACCATGTATTGGCTTCTTATCAAAGACTATGGACTTTTAGTTCATGCTCGATGTCTGCAAATATAATAGGACAGCGTCATCCGCATACAATAGACAGCTTACTGACACTTCGCTCATTTTGTCACCTACATCCAACCTTTTCAGCTCTTTCATACATTTGTCCATATTTAGATTAAATGAATGCATATTTAGCGTGAATGGTGAAAATTTGGAGCAAGTAGTTGAGTTCGTGTATTAAGGTAGTATGTTAACAAGAGATGGGCGAGTGGAGAGGGATATTGAAAGAAGGGTTGGGGCAGGCAACAAAGTGAATGATGCACTTAAAGTTGTCATCGCAAACAAAAACCTATCCAAAAAAGCTAGAATGGCAGTGCACATTGGTGTTCTTCTACCGACCCTTATGTATGGAAGCGAAGCATGGAACTGGCCAAAGAAGGCTGAAAGTAGAATTAATGCAGTAGAAATGAGATCTCTTAGACGAATGTGTGGATACTTTGTGTATGAAAGAGTGTCGAATGAAAATATAAGAAGTGAATGCGGTGCGAATGGTGGTGTTTTGAACAAAATAATGAAAGGATCATTAAGATGGTTTGGACATATGGAAAGAATGAATGAATAAATAATGTTAAAATGAACGATGTTTACATGAACGATGTTTACATGTGGAACAGAAATAGAGGAAGACCGAGGAAAACGTGGCACGATCAAAAAAATCAAATATTGAATGTCTGCCATGTGAGGAGTCAGATAAATCGACGCGCGTGCATGACACGATGTATGAATGTTGAGGAATCGAGAGAAATAGGTCAGGAAAGAAAAGTGTGTCAGTCGATTGTTTCTGCCTACCCCTTTGGGGAGACGGCGTGATGGTTAGTCAGTTAGTTATTTAGATTAAATAACCACAAGAACATCACGCAACCCTTAATTTAGAACAGTTTCGAAAGATATTTAATAAAAATATTCTTCCAAATGTTCCCTCTCGCTTCTACGTTATTTAAAATTTGTAAAATCTCACTTGATATTCAAAGAAGAAATCCGAGAGGTGAGAATGGGTCTAGCGGATTAGTTCCCCGTCATTTCACGGGCTATATGAACTGTGAGAATTTGTGACTGTGAATGAATTATTGTGCTTTTCGAGAGATAAACATTTGTCAATTGCGTGAAATAGTTATCTAGGTGTTTCGTATGTGAAAACGGTCGGGGTCAAGATTTTCGAAAAGAGTTTTCATTACTATCAGAAATATTTTCATTTTCCATGATGTTAAAATAAGGTTTAAAACAAATTGGGAGAAAACATAATTAATAATCAGATTACATAATTAACTCCTTTCTCCTAAAATACCCTTTCTACTTTTAGTTTTCCAAGCCCATTCCCAATAAAAAAATTTCAAACTGATTCGGGGCTCTATTGAGAACCCCTATGTTCTGGAGCAAATAGGTCTTTTTGTTCCTGATAACTACCTGCGACAGCGCCGACATCAATAGTTCTTTACTCCGTCACGCAGAACCAACCTTCCTTTGGTGATGCCAGTAGGAAGAGCAATTCGGACGCTGAATCTAATCAACTCGTATTTGGACATTTTCAGTGTCAGTGAGGCAGTATTCATAAAAAAAATATTGCGAATTCTGGAGAGAGTACTGCCTCACTGACGTCGACATTTGGATTCCTTCTGATATGTACGATTTTTTTGATCTCGTGTTGTTTTATCTTACTTTTGTAACACCGTTTTGTGTCCAAATGAGTCGCCTAAATGTTTTATCGTTTGTAATGTCTCATTTGTGTATCTTGTTTAAATAAATAAATAAATAAAAAAAAAGTTTTAGTGCAAATTAATATACATTTTTTAATGTATACAAATACTTGTAGACATATCGCACATCCTCTGAAAAACTGTCACAACACAAAAAAGCAGTTCTGAGATAAACACATTAAAATTTTTTTTTTACCATGCATGAACTACTATGTTGTAATGATAATGAATATTATGCGTATATTGTCATTATTGTATGTGAAATTCATCAATCTATCCGTGGATTATAAAATATATTAGATGACAGGAATATTTTTTATTTTTGTTTGCATTGATAATGTTATGTTTCTAATGACAGTTTTTAAAGCTTTTTTCACTATATTACCCGCGTTAACCCTTATTAAGACTTCACTATCTGTTCGGCCATCTACTGTGAACATGTTACCTAAATAGACATACTCCAAGTACTTAACTCAATACTATTGGTCTTTATTATACAATCTACAAAGTAAGCAGAAATAGCTCGTTAATCTTTATGAATGAAAACGTCTGTTTTATAGAAGTTTTAATTTAATTTATGATAATACCTTGAAAAAACAAAACTTCTTGATAATGACGTTTTAATTATTAATGCAAATATAGAGAAGATTTAATTTTAATATGTTCAACACCATTATTTAAGAAACAATGAAAACATAGCTTGTAATTTTTTATTTATTTAAAAAAAGAAAAAAATATATTTTAGGGTAACAAACATCGATTAAGTATATATACGAGTATATAAAAATACACAAAAAAAGTACTTAAATAAGGCCAATTACATGTTACCACAAATATAATTGAATGCACAGAGTTAACATTATAGAATTATGAAACGAGATTTAACTAAACTGAAATCAAGATAAAACTAACTAAGGTAATAGTATAAAAATTAACAAAAAGATAATAATAATAATACAAATAAAGGAAAATAACGTTACAGCGCTATACACACCGAAAAATTGCTTTTAAAAATCATAAGCGTTTAGGTGAAAAACATCGATTGCATTAAAAGATTTGTTATAAGTGTCGCATATCCGGTACATTGCCGCGCTCTGAGCGTAATTGGTGCGATAAGCAGGAAGGTGGAAGGTGGATTAAAGGAGGAAGGATTTTACAAAGAAGGAATCGGGTTGTGTCTAAACTATAGCCCAAGTCCCCTGGATCAGGAGTCAAGCGTCCAGCCTGCTAGATCATCACTCTACTAGGTTAAAATATCTATCCTGAAATACTTTTGTTATTTCATCTATGTTCAGTTATTGCTTCTTGCACCCACGTTTTTTTTCGACTCTTTGAACAGTAGGTTTTTTCGGTATTCATCGATTTCATGTTACATTTCTTATTCTTCTTTTTCTTATTTTTGTCCTGTCCTCCGTGGTGCATAGGGCTTCAAGGAACCTTCTCCACCCGACTCTATATACCTGATGCCTGATTTCATACCTGATTTCATACCAAGTGAGGCCTGCTGCCTTAACCTCGTCCTGCGGGGCTCTTCTCCAGGTGGCTCTAGGTCTGCCTCGCTTCCTCTTTCCCCTCATAGGGAACCAGTGTAGTGCGCCCTGAGTGATGCAGGCTGGGTTCCGTCTCAGAGTGTGACCGATCCAGTGCCATTTGCGTCTAGCGACTTCTCTAATTGGCTTTTCGCCTGCCATGATCCCGAGCCTGCTATCATACTACCGAGGTATCAAAAGCTGTTCGTGATCACAAGAGGGACACCGTGGAGCAAGATTGGGGTGAAGTCATTTGTGGATACTCGTAGGTCTACTATCCTGGACATGTTAATTTTGAAACCTACTTTTGCCGCTTCCTCGTGAAGTCTACAGAGATTCACCCGGTTTATTGAAAGCAAACAGAGGTCATCAGCATAATCCAGATCCTCCAACTGGGTATCACGTATCCATGGAATGTCAGGAGGATTGTCGAAAGAACAGCGCAACACATCCTCCAGCACCACTACGAAGAGCAGGGGTGATAGTAGATATCCCTGTCGCACTCCCCCACTCAGTTTGATGGCCTCAGAAAATTTGTCCTGGTGCACTACACGACAAGAACAACTGTCATACATTGGCCTGATGATATTTACCATCTTCCGTGGGACTCCTTTGCGAATGAGAGTTGACCAGATTGAAGTGCATGTCGTGTTACATTTACATCAGTTATAATCACTTCATTTATTATATATTTTTCTTTTTTATACACTTTGTATATACAACACTTATAACAAAATATAATTATAAAGTCATGTTTCGGACAAATAGTCCTTCTTTAGTAAAGATATAATACATTTTAAAAAAATATTATAAAAATGTTTACATGATCTGACAGATTTTATATAGATTTATTTTGGAACGTTTATTTTATAATATATGTATTAAATGTATCTTTACTGAAGAAGAACTGTTTGTCCGAAACATGTCTATATAATTTTTTTATATAAGTGTTGCATATACAAATTAATATTTACATACTGCGCTGGCTAGGGCACATGCACCGCATGGGAGATCTGGAGCCCCCCAAAAGAGTGTAGTATGACAATCCAGCAGGGCGAAGAAGCATCGGTAGGCCGAGACTGCGATGGCTGGATGGTGCCGTGGCAGATTGTCGGGTCCTGGAGCAGCAAGACTGGGAGGTGGCGGCCAGAGACAGGACGGGATGGAGACGTTTCTTGGAGGAGGCCATGACCCACCAAGGTTTGTAGCGCTGGAGAAGAACAAGAAGTTGTATATACAAAGTGAAAACAGAAATAAACCATCATAACAACACAAATATTATATGATACGTATTAATCGTGTTATTGTTTTAAGTTTTACAGACCATCTTAATTAAATTTCTTACACTGAAGAAGGGAAGTTTGTGTCCTGAAACATGTTTATGAAGAGTGCAAAAGAGTGTTGTGAAAATACAATGGTTTCAAAAGTTATTCGAATGTGAATCCACAACTAACTAACTAACCATCACGCCGTCTCCCCGAAGGGGTAGGCAGAAAGAATGGACTGCCACACTTTTCTTTCCTGGCATATTTATCTCGCTTCCTCAACATTCATACATCGTGTCATGCACGCGCGTCGATTTCTCGAACTCCTCACATGGCCGACATTCAATATTTGATTTTTTTGATCCTTCCTCTATTTCTGGATTAATTTAAATCGTTAACATATATTTTTTTTACCATTCTTTCGTCATTCATTCTTTCCATATGTCCAAACCATATTAATGATCCTTTCATTATTTTGTTCATAACACCATCATTCGCACCGCATTCACTTCTTATATTTTCATTCGACACTCTATCATACACAGAGTATCCACACATTCGTCTAAGAGATCTCATTTCTACTGCATTTATTGTACTTTAATCCTTCTTTTGCCAGTTTCATGCTTCACTTCTATACATAATGGTCGGTAGAAGAACACCATTGTACAATGATTCCAAAATATTTATTCAAATTCATGATAAAACTTATAGAAAACAGACCTTTAATGTGGTAATTTTCTATTGCTCTCCACATTTTTGTATACAACAGGTTATTTGAACTTAATAATTGAAATAACTTAAAGTTATTTAGCTATTGATTCCCATGACATGTGATAGGCAGCTAGTCTTCCACCATTTTTTTGTCACGTGGATTCTAGCAGACCAAACACAGCTTGCGGATTTTTTCACATTGAAATTGCCGAAAATCTAACTAGGGACCCTCGGTGTGACAGTCATAGCTTTTACAACTCTGTCGCAAAGGCCATCAATATAATACTGCGTGATTTTATATTTTACGAAAGCATTGCTAGTGGAGTTTTCAGGAATGCGAATGTTGTATAACTCATTGGTCCGGAGCCGGTTGGGTGGACACTTACCTACCCATTTCTTCAGACTTATTAGGGGATTTTTTTAGCAATCCGTCATCTTGGAGGCTATCCATCTTTATGTTCCGGATAGTTATCTTCGACAGCGTCGGCATAGACTGTTTTATCCCCCAGCATGCAGAACCAACCTGCCTCTGGTGATGCCGGTGGGGAGAGCAATCAAACTGCTTAACATGATCGCTTCGGAAATCGACGTCTTTTATATTTGTGAAAGTACGTTTAGAAAACAAATACTCTTGACTTTAGAGAATATCTTGTTTTCCTAAGTTCGAACCATCTCTCACGCCTTCTTGGTATTATATATTTATTATATTTTACCTGTTATCAATATATGTCTTAAACTATAATAATCGTTTGTAATTTGTAATATAATTTGTTTGTATTTGATTTGAATTTTCAATCTTTCAATCTTTTCATGTGTTCAAACCATTTTAACTATTTTGTTTTTAACATTTGCACTGCATTCAATTCTTATAGCAAGTATGAGTATGAGCATTTATGCCAATCAATTCATAAAAAAATAAATTAATAATAATGTGCGTTTGTTTATTTCATCAACCTAATTTACGCATATGTTGGCTTACAAAGTATTGTGTGAATTTTCTTTCACACTACGGCATATTCGTAGCGCTGAAGAATATCTCCTTTTCCGGCATAATAAAAATATCTTAAAAATATTTTACAATCCAGAAACACGCGATAAGTATAGGTATTATGAATACGTATCTTCGGATACCTTGTGCCGTCTCTAAACCAGAGTAAACGTAATTGAAAAACGTGCTGAAGGTCGTAAAGAGAATCGTAAACAGAAAGGAAATAAGAACATTTTAAGCCCTTTCCAGTTTAACAACAGAGATAATAAAAACACGGACATTAAGAGGGTTTGGATTTCAAAGGGAATAATTCTAAGAAAATGGACTTTCTAGAACATATTTCATTCTTAGAACCCGCTCAGCATCGTGTAATTAGTAATTAAATATAATCTTCCACATTACTGGTGTACTGTTTGGGTGTGAAGTGTTTGGACGCCCAGCTAACGTCACTTTCCACAGAAAGAACCTTCAATCCACAGTGAAGTCTATCTGAAATTATAAGCGTAAACTGTTTCGGTTATTCAAATCAAATCAAATCAGTTTATTTACTCAAAAGACATTACAAACAGCATAACTGTTTAAGGCATCTATTGAGTACAAGTACGATATTATACACATACAACATAATACCAGGAACGCATTAGTGATGGTTCGACATTAGGAAGACAAGATACTTTCCAAAGTCAAGAATGTTTGTCCCCTGAACGTACTTTCACTAACATAAAAGGCGTCGATCTCCGAGGAGACCGCGTTCAGCAGACTAATTGCTCTTCCCACCGGCGTCACCAGAGGCAGATTGGTTCTGGCGGCCGGTAGGTAAAACGATCTGTCGCTGTTGGAGGTATCTATCGGGGACAAAAAGACCAACATCCTCCAGTACGGCCGAGTTCTCGAAGTATCGCCTAATTAATCTGAACAATTGGGTTATTAGATGTCCATCTCTTCGAAGCTGTAGAGAATTGGTTCCGAGCATTCCCAAAAGAAATGCCGTGGGATAGAGCCACGGATAACTACCATACTCCCTCATGTAGATATACCTCAGAATTTTTTTCAAACCCTCTCCAGCATAACGGAATATCTCGCTTCGTGAGGACTCCATATCACAGAACCATTTTCGAGTCTGCTCCGAACCAATGCGTTGTATAGGACTCTGAGCACATTGGGATCCCTGAAAACCCTTTCGGTCCGGACGATGAACCCTAACATCCTCTGGTGCATTGGCTCTAACTTGGATCAGTTTGATAGAACAGCAATGGTTTTCATTTCCCTAATGTGCTGTACTTTGGAATCTTAGCTTTGCCCAGCTAACGTCACATTCCACAGAAAGAACCATCAATCCACAGTGAAGTTTATCTGAAATGATAAGGGTAAACTAATTTGGTTATTGGCTTTAATTAGATCAGTGTGATAGAACAGCAATAGTTTTCATTTCCCAAATGTGCTGTACTTTGCAATCTTAGCTTTGCCCAGCTAACGTCACATTCCACAAAAAAAATCGGCGATTCCAATTCGTCTGAAATGACAAGAGTACACTCATTCCATTATTTACTCTAACTTGCATCAGCGTGATGGAACAGAAATGGTTTGCATTTTGGAATACTAGCTGTGCCCGGCTAATGTAACTTTCCACGAAAAGAACCATCGATCTACGATGAGGAACTATCTGAAGTTATAGGGTAAAATAATTCCATTCTTCTTCTTCTTCTTCGATGGCCCCACAGCCCATATCGAGCCTAAGCCTCCAGTATTCTTCGCCTCCAACTCCTCCTGTCCTCCGCTTCGATCCTCCAATCTGACACTCTTAACAATCTTACCCCATCTCTTCCAACTTCATCCTCCCATCGCAGCCTTGGTCGTCCAATTGGTCTTCTACCACCTGGGTGCCACTCCAGCAATCTTTTTGGGGTTCGCGATGACGGCATCCTCTGCACGTGACCGGCCCATCTCAGTCTATTCAGTCTGACCTGTGTGGAGAGACTGGGAGCTTTGTAAATATTAGGTACAGCTCGTCATTATGCCGCACTCTTCCAGCCTTCACCGTCATTCACAGGTCCCAGAATTCTGCGCAGCATCCTTCTCTCAAAAGTATCTAGTCGCTCTGCGGATTTCGCTGTCATTGTCCACGCCTCACACCCATAGGTCACTACTGTTCGGATGATTGTTTTATACAGGATGATTTTGGTTTTCCAGTGTACGTTTCTTGATTTGAGCGCTGGTAGTAGAGAGAATAATGTTTTTTTACTAATTGTGATTCTTCTAATAAATAAAAAAATTAATAATAATAAAAAAAAAAAAATAATAATAATAATAACATAAAATAATAAATTAAAATAATAATAAAAAATAATAAAAAAAATAATAAATAATAATAATAATAATAAATAATAAAATAAAATAATAAAATAAAATAATAAAATAAAATAATAAAATAATTCCATTAGTGACTCTAAATAGCATCAGCTTGATGGAACAGCAGTCGGCTGCATATCCCGAATTAGAAAACATTGTATATTTTTCGTACATTATAATAATTCTGATACGGAATATAAAGAAATGTTGAATGAAGTATGAGAAAATATATTCTTTCAGAGAATCGTAATACAATTTTTCAACCGGAGATTTCAAATCCTTGAGCGGTGCTTTTCAGGAAGCAAAATATTCCACTGAAGGAAAAAGAATTACTATGAAAGGTGTCTGCAATCATTCCTGAAAGTTCCAGACGCTTTATTTCGTATAAATTTATAAATAAAACAACTTTTTTATTCCTGAACTGTGGCATAAAGCTTCTTGTCAAATAGGGTATTATAAAATTCACATGTTTATTAATATGTTGGAAAAGTCTGTTTTCTAGAAGTTAAATTATATTATTTTTTTGTGAATGTATACTTATACTTGTATACGAATACTGGATTTCACCCATTGCAGGTTATCAATTCATGATTTAATTGTATCTCAATAGAGACGAAGATGCAAATTGGAAAGGTGTTTACAGGACTTATGACCTGTCATTGGTTGGGTTAAGCGCACGCTTTATGTAATTACAATATTCCCCATTCCACCTTTGTTATGACCATGTCTGACAATTTTTGGAAGTTGTATATATGTTAAAGTCCTACACCAGATTTCTCATGTCAGTTTCAATGTGCCATCTATGAAGATTTTGATTACATATGTTCATCTTTTTAAGATTACTCTATATATAATCTACATACTAACGCCATACATGGAGATTTATGTTTATTAAGCATTAAGCAGAACATCTTTTTAACACAATGTGAAAGGCTACCCCGCCATTAAGCGCATTCTTAGAAGCTACATTAAGGTATGGAAAGAAGAGTTAGAGTTAGAAACATAATAATTAGGGTACTTAAATTCATTGCTGGAAATCAAAATATATGGACTGAAGCAAAGATGACAGTGCACAATGTATGTTATTTACATATGTATGGAAGTAAAGCTTGCAGTTGGCAGAATAAGAATGAAAGTAGGATAAATGCCGTAGAAATGAGGTCACTACGAAGAATATATGGAAAAACAATGTATGATAAAATACCTAATGATGTTGTAAGAAAGGAATGTAAGGCGGATGAATACGTCCTAAATAAAATTAAATAAGGGTCACTTATTAGTAACCCTTATTTAATTATAAAACTCCATATTAATTTAATAATAGTAAACACGATTGTTTAGTGGTTTTACTTGGATTTACTTTATATAAATTATATAAATTGTGACAAATTTGTTTCACCTTGCGAGAACATTCTCAAACTATATATTATTTATATAAATTAAATCCAAGTAAAACCACCAAACAATCGTGTTTACTATTATTAAAAAAAAGGGTCAGTAAGATGGTTTATATATATGTAACGAATTGACGAGGGAGAATGCTTAAAAATATATATGCAAATAGTGTGAATGGAAAAGTAAAGGCGGTGCTGAAAGGCGGTCTTGTTCGAAGTATGAACAATCGACGAGCGTGCACGTCACGATGTGTGAATGTAGAAGAGGCGCGAGAGTTGTGCCAGGATAGAACAGTGCAGCGGTCCATCCTCTCTACATAACCTTTCGGGAAAACGGCGTGATGGTTAGCTAGTTTAGTATGTAGCTTTTTTAAACTACGTGCTACGACTTCTACGTGCTACGACTTCTACGTGCTACGACTGACTTTTGTCAGATTAAAAAGTCGTCCGCGTCAAGATCTCGAGTGTGTATTAACTGATTCTTTGATATTCGAGTAAGATACTAACATTATCAAATATTGCTATCTTCTTCTTCAAGTGCCCTATCGGGCCGCCCCAACGATGGCGATCACCTCGGCGAACCTGTCCCTGTCCTGCGCCGCTCGGAGTAGCTCCTCCACACTTCGGATGCCGGTCCACTCCCTCACATTTCGCAGCCAGGACATTTGTCTCCTACCGGGCCCTCGGCGTTCCTCAATTTTCCCCTCCAATATCAGTTGAAGAAGGTGGTACTTTTCCCCACGTAGTATATGACCCAGATGTGAGATCTATCGAACCATGGCAGTTAATAACAGTTCCCTGTCAACTCTAGCTCGCCTCAGGACTTCGGTATTGGTAACCATGTCTATCCAGGGAAATCTGAGCATTTGGCGATGGAGTCACATTTCAAATGCTTCCAGTCTGTTAATTGAGTTAACTTTCAAGGTCCACGTTTCACATCCGTACAATAAAACAGACCACACATAGCATTCTCTGGCGGATTTTCATGTTTAAGTTATCATTGAATTAAAAAATAGACTGATAAAGCAGCAGTTATCTCCAAATGCCTGGGGGATACTGTTTGGAACAATCGCATATGCTAGTGGAAAGCAAAGTTAGAATTGACAGAACATGCATCAGGCCTATGATGGCTTACGGAATCGAAGTAAGAGCAGACACTGTCAGAACCAAACATCTCCTAAAAAAACAGAAATGAAAACATTGCGACCTATCGTGGGGAGATTTCTCAGAGATAGGATACCCAACGTAGAGATTCACAGATCATAGTGAGATGGAATAGGCAGAGAAGACGATTCTGGTGGGAATACATCGTGAGGCAAGAGACTCCAGAGGGCCGTCGATCTCTAGGACGACCACCAAAGAGATGAAGAGAAGGCTGGTCGTCTTTATCACAGGAAGAGAGTTGATGTGCTGCTTAAAAGGATCGCAAGATCTACAATAAGAACAAGAAGAAAATTTTCTTTGTAAAAAAATATCGGTTTATAAGTGACATTATATACGAAGAATGTGCCCTGTAGCGATGAAAGAGAGAATGTACATTTGCTTAGCGATCAAAGGGTTAATAAGAATTTCATTACTTGCAAAGCATTATGAAATGTTTAGAAATACAATCACTTGTAAATGTTTTAGTAAAGCGAAACGTGTTATTCCCATAAAATATAATAAAACTTCTAGAAAACAAACTATTTAATTCATATTAAATATTTACTATGGAGTTTTACATCGTTATTCTAAAACTAAATATGACTTTATTTTTGTTATCACGGTTCATTTTCTTTTTTATTTAATTTATTTATAAAAAAAGCAATTGAGTTATATGGAAACCTTTACATTTTTAGATCTAACTTGTATTTATATTATTCTTCTTCTTCTTCTTCCTCAGCCTATTCCCGTCCACTCCTGGACAAAGGCCTCCTCCATTCGCTTCCATGTCACTCTGTCATGTGCAGACTGCATCCAGGTTATTCCAACGTGTCTGTTCAAGTCATCCTTCCACCATAGATGCGGTCGCCCTGCACTTCTCTTTGCCGTCCACGGTCTCCAAGTCAGCAGTCTTCTTGTCCACTTTCCATCTGAGCTTCTGGCTACGTGACCCGCTCTTTGCCATTTTAGAGTCGCCACCCGGTGGATGATGTCAGTGACTCTGAAACCTGGACTCTGAAAGTGAATGTAATGAACCGGGTGGAAGCGTTCGAGACGTGGATATATCGCAGAATGCTCCGTACACCGTGGACCGATAGGGTCAGTACTGCAGACGTACTGCAGAGAGCCAGAGCCAATAGAGAGCTGTTGTCGAGTGTGAAAATAAGAAAGGTCTCATATTTAGGTCATGTGTTGGGAGAAAAATACCACCTCATTTGACTGATATTAATGGGTAAAGTAAAGGGACGTCGGGGAGTTGGAAGAAGGCAGCTATCCTGGCTGCGAAACATTAAAGAGTGGACAAGAATAACGGGAGTTCAGAACCCGTTCCAAGTGGCGCAGGATAGAAATTGAGAGGATAGAGATGGAGGGACCTGACACGGCACCGAAAGAAGAAGAATATGGTGATACTATAGTTTCCGATAGTCCGTTTTAAAATTCAAATTATTTGTGAGAATTTGAGAAACTGCTGCTAAAATTAGTTTCTTTCTTCATTTGATTTCGACGTCTTTCTTTCAGCTGGGCTGGGCCCTAGAAAACTCGGTAAAAATATTCCTTTCATGTTAAATGCTCCGGGCGAGTTATTTCCCCATTAAAATTATATTCTCAGTCCGCTCATAAAGCGATATGCTTTATTTATATTCTAGCAAGAATAGTTGAGATTTTTCTCGGCCTACGTTCAGAGTCGAACGCGACAGAATAATTTTTTGAGTGTACTATTTTCTTTGAGGATTAATTGTATCTCAATAGAGACGAAGATGTAAATTATTTAGAAACAGAATACGGTAATCGAGTCGTTTACAGGACTTATGACCTGTCATTGGTTGGGTTAAGCGATCACTTTATGTTTAACAACATTCACCATTCCGTCCTTCTCACGACACCACGTCTGACAAATTTTTGGAACTTGTATATATGTTAATATTTTTTAATAACTTCACTGTTGGTAGGTCCATCTACACTAGCGCCATCTCTTTAGATAATTTGTAAGCATTAAGCAGAAAATCTTTATTAATGTACTATTTTCACTTTTTATTTTATATACAACAGGCCGTATGAACACAATCTCTGAGAAACAAACAAATCATCACGTTGTTTCCCCGCAAGGGTAGGCGGAGAGAATGGACCGCCACACTACACTATCCTGGCACACCTATCTAGCTTCCTCCACATTCATGCAGCTAGTCATACACGCACGTCGATTCTTCCGACTTCTAACATGACCAAACATAAAATTTGATTAATTTGGTCATGCCATGTTTTCTTCGGTCTGCTTCGACTCCGTACTCCATTTAAATCATTAACGTATACTTTCTTAATCATTCTTTCTCCATCCATGCGCTCCATATGTCCGAACCAACGCAGCCATCCTTTCATAATTTTGTTCATAATACCTTCTTCCGCTCTACATTCCTTTATTATACAGCATTTGAGATTCTGTGGTGTATCGTTCTACCACACATACGTCTTAGGGACCTCATCTCTACTGCATTTATTCTGCTCTCATCATTCTTCTGCCAGTTCCATGCTTCGCTTCCATACACTAGGGTTGGGACCAGAACTCCATTGTGAACGGCCGTTTTCGTTTTCGTTGATAAATACTTGTTTCCAATAACTATTTTTATAGCTCCATACTTGTGTACGGAAGTGAAGCATGGAACTGAAAAAGAAGGATGAATGTAGAATAAATGCAGTAGAAATGAGATCTCTTAGACGAATGTGTAGTAAATCTGTATATGATAGAGTGTCAAATTCAAATATAATATAAGAAGTGAATGCGGTGCGAATGAAAGTGTTATGAACAAAATAATGTAAGAATATTTAAGATGGTTTGAACACATGGAAAGATTGAATGAAGAAAGTATGTGTAAACGATGTGAACGGAGCTGTAAATAGAGGAAGGCCGAGGAAAATACAGCACGATCAAATCAATTAAATATTAAATGTCGGTCACCTGAAAAGTCGGAGAAATTGACGTGCGTGCATGACGCGATGTATGAATGTTATTATTATTATACAATTATTATTATTATTATTTTGTTGAATCCTTCTTTACATCATGACAGCATGAGCCAAATCGATGTAAAGGGTATTATGGTATGTATTATAGCTATCATAGTGATTCTCATGACATGTGATAGATAGCTAATCTATCGCCATTTTATGGTCAGAATTCTAAACCAGACCATAGACAGTGTGACAATCACACTGCCCTCGCCGGGAATCGAAACCTTCGGGGTGGCAGTCAATGCACTTCCCACTCGGCCACGAAGGTCGTCGAATGTTGAGGAATCGAGAGAAATAATTCAGGAAAGAATAGTGTGGCGGTCCGTTCTTTCTGCCTTGCGGGAAGACGGCGTGATGGTTAGTTAGTTTTCATTTGTAATGATTATATCAATTGTTTACTCTCAACAGAAATACAAATCGAATATATGTAAGTAGAGATATTCGAAATCAATCATCGCTTGAATAGTTAACATTCCGGTAGTGATTTTATCCGTCCGTGGTATCCGAGCTAATCTGTCCATAACACGTATCCTTCCCAGCGTCACGTCCAAAGTAAGTCTCATATATGTGCCGAATACACAATCGCAAGGGAGCTATCAAATCCCCTAGGAATAATGTATGCCTATGACTGTCTGGAAGATAGATTCAAAAGGAGAGAATGCGTGATTGCGAAGCAAGGACGTAACCAAAAGAAAAAGAAAAAACAATATAACAAGCGAATAAGATGATTTGAATATTCAAGCACGTATATAGATACGCACAATCTAAGAATTGCTAAAATATTATAAGATCGATAAGAAATTTTGTTTATTTCTTCTGCTTATGTACGTGTTTGTAAAATTTAAAAAAAAATCATCAGTGTATACTGCAGACAGATACGGCTTGCCCTTCGCTCAGAGCTACCTCATTCACCTTGGTTTGTTGTCGAATAAATTCGTTTCTAAATATTATCTTGGAATAACCTTGAGGGACAGCCCTCAAGGTTATTCCAAGCATGGCTCTTTTCATGGCGCGTTGGGCGACCTTGAATCTGTAGACTAAACCTTTTGTCAGTGTCCACGTCTCGGCTCCGTACGTCATGACTGGCAAGACGCACTGATAAAACACTTAAGTCTTGAGGCACCTCGATCCTTTGGCTCCCAGCAGGCCGATTCGCCCAACCTAGCCAAATCAGCCAGAACATTGTCCATTAGGCGCTGTCTAGGCCTTTCTAGAGGTCTTGCTTCAGTCGGTCTAGACGCGTACAGGGTCTTGATTGCTCTGGTCTCTTCGGCTCGGCATACGAACCCAATCCATGCAAGGCGACCGGCTCTCACGGTGCTCGTTAGAAGGGGCTGCTGGGTCATCGTACGAATCTCTTTGTTGGTCCTATGCCTCCAAATCCCCGCTGCAACACCGGGTCCCAGGATCATTCTACGTATTATATTCTCAAACCAGTAGATTCTTTGTTGTTCTTTTAGAGTCATTGTCCACGACTCAGAACCATATGCCACCACTGGCTTGATGATAGTGTTGTAAATACGCTGCTTGGTGTTTCTGGATAGAAGCTTGAATATTAGGTACGTTCCCAAGGAGGTTATTTTTTATAAAAAAAAATGTAATCAGATTGAATTTAACGAGTTCAGGCCTGTCCTGGTACATTACTTATGGAGATTGTCTTGATTTGAATTCCTTTCTAAGTAATACATAATATTTCTAGTATGGGTTCCATCATCAATAACGCGATATGTACATTCATCGGCTTTCCTTTTAGCATTGGTTTAATCCCCTTCTTTGAATGGATCAATATGGACAGGAATTTCATATAAAAGTTAATCTCGGATTAAATCCATAAGACCCTTTAATATCTCGGACCATGTTCTGATATTCGAAAACCTCTCCAACAGACGGTTAAATACGTTTTTAATTAGTACATAAATACCCGGAGAGATTAATTTTAATCGCCGGATTAAAATAACAAAGGGATTATTCGTCCACGGATTTCATGTTTTCAATATTATTTTATCGATTTATAAATAAATTGAAACAATATTGTACAAACTAAATCTTATTCTACAATTTCAAAATATACATGAAATAAATATAACAAAATAATACAATGCATCACGTGTTATATATTTTATTCACAAGTTATACGTTTTACAGTTATTGTTGTGGAATCAAAGAGCAGTGACCACATTTGATTTCATGTATTGAATACTATTTTATCGATTTTATGTTATGAAAAATTTAAAACATAATTGTTTTAACTAATCGTTATTCTCCAATTTCAAAATATAAATTAAATTAAATATAAATTTTACTACACAATATAATGCATAACTTGTTTTATTTTTTATTCATAAGTTATGCGTGTTTAAATACATAGGTGTTGTGGAATCAAGCAGCAGCGACTTCATGTGATTTGATTTCTTTATAAAAAATAATATCGGTTTCATGTTTTAAATAAATTGAAACATTTGGTAATTGTAGAAACTAAATCTTATTCTAACGTGAAATGATGTAAATATTACAAAATATTATAATATAATGCATCACTTGCCATATCTTTTATTACACAATGAACAACCAGCAACACACACCCGTATCTAAGATGAAGGATCTCGGGATCATCTAAGAGAGTAGGCTGACTTTTAGTGCACATATCGAGAGGATTTGTGACATTGCACTGAGGATGTTGGGCTTCATCATTCGGCCCGGAAGAGTTTTCAGAGATCCCAATGTGCTCAGAGTCCTGTACAACGCGTTGGTTCGGAGCAAATTCGAAAGTGGTTCTGTGATATGGAATCCTCACGAGGCGAGATATTCCGTTAGGCTGGAGAGAGTTCAGAAAAAAATTCTGAGGTATCTATACATGAGGGAGTATGGTAGTTATCCGTGGCTCTATCCCAAGGCATTTTTTTTAGGAATGCCCGGAACCAATTTTTTACAGCTTCGAAGAGGTGGGCATCTCATAACCCATTTCTTTAAATTAATCAGGGGATATTTCGAGAACTCGGACGTGCTAAAGGGTGTTGGTCTTTTTGTCCCTGATACATTTCTCCGACAGCGACAGCACAGATGTTTTACCTACCACCATAACCAATCTGCCTCTGGTGACACCGGTGGGAAGAGCAATTAATCTGCTGAACGCGATCTCCTCGGAGATCGACGTATTTCATATTAGTGAAGGTACGTTCAGGGGACAAATACTCTTTACTTTAGAAAGTATCTTGTCTTCCTAATGTCGAACCATCTCTAATGCGTTCCTGGTATTATTGTATGTTGTATTTTTATAATATTTTACCTGTACTCAATAGATGCCCTAAACATTTTGCGGTTTAATGTCTTTTGAGTTAATAAACTGATTTGATTTGATTTATTAACAGTTTTTAAATACTTTTCTGTTATGGAATCAAATAGCAATGTTTTGTACCTATAAAATGTTTTGTAAAAATATGCTAGTAAAAATACATATCTTTGTACCTATAAAATGTTGTGTAAACATATATTAGTAAAAATACTTACCTTTGTACCTATAAAATGTTGTGTAAAAATATTTTGATAAAAATACTGTGCTCCAGTACGCAGTTGAGTCATGGACCCCCAAAATAAGCACTATGAACCGGTTAGAGGCATTCGAAATGTGGATCTCCTGATGATTTGGCGGGAATTAGAACAGTCGAAATGCTGTTTCAACTCGTTGCAGTTTATATACACTAGTAAATGGAGCAGAATATAGTAATGAACGAAAATTGATGTGACTTTATACATTTTTAACAAAGAATTATTTGGGTAGGTCCAGAAATATTGGAAAGTGTTTCTTGGAACTCGTTAAGAAATGTTATGACAATGGTTACATAGTTAGGGGATACTTAATAATATTATATAAATCAAAAATAAGTTATTTGAGGTGGACGAAATAAAGCGTATATAAGAAAAACATATTTTTACAAATTTTGACTAATGATTAATTAACTAACTAACTAACTAACCATCACGCCATCTCCCTGAAAGGGTAGGCAGAAAGAATGGACTGTCACACTTTTACTGATGCGGCTCTCCATCCTTCTCTTTTCGCTCCGCGGGAGACGCGAACCTCATCGCCACCAATAGGCATCTCCCGCGCACACTTTGATCGTGCAACACCCACAAAATAAATCTTAAATAAATAATATAAAATACAATGATATAAAATAAAATAACAAAACAAAAATAATTTAACACAAAATGTTCTTTTTAGATGGTGCACATATTGTCTATTTAATTTATGTTCCACGGATCCGTCGTAATAAACTAAGTATTATATATAAAAATAAAATCGCCACCCCTCAATTGATGTATTCTTCTCTTCTGCATCTAAAATGTGAAATAAATACAGGGCAGAATCAAGAGTTCTTTGAATCTAATTATATACCGGAAATACATTACGGAGTGGGGATGAATACATATAAGTTTGTTCATTGATTAAAATTAAATTAGGGTTGAAGTTTCGTCACATTTGATAATGCCTTAGAAGGGCGAAACATGTCATTCCCATAAAATACAATAATACTTCTAGAAAACTGACGTTTTCATTCGTATTAATTATTTAAATATGGAGTTTTACATCATTGTTCAAGAAACAATAAAAAAGTTGAAGTTGTAAATATTTTGTTTAATGTGTGATTTTACTATTTTTTTATTTTTTTTTATATATTTTTTCTTCGTCCGAAAATGTGATTTTATTAATGAAATAATATAAAATTTTCCAAAAATGTCCGCTAGGGAAAGAGATTTTCTTTGAATGAATCTAGATCCTTTGAACCGCGACTTTCATTTGGACCCTTCAGCTGAGGCCTGCTGGCTTAATTTTAATTGGCATATTATGTTTTTTTTTGTACTTAAGGGGGTATTTTTATTAGTAAGGGTACCTGCGTAAATAACATGCCTATTATTTTCTTTTATATTCAACGTTGTTTTCGCATTCAGTTTAATTAATGGATAATTTAAGTACCCTACTTAGTATAGAATATTACCAGTGAAATTATTTCCCGAAAAAAATCTTATAAGCGTGGCTAAATATTTTAGAGTTGTGCTGTGAAATATGTTTTTTTTAAAGGAAAATTTCAAGAAGCAATTGAATGTGTTCTTTAAGTAATATTACTAATATGAATAAAAACGTATTTTTACTAAGTATATCTTATAACTCTAGTGATTCCTCAACATTCATACATCGCGTCATGCATACACGTCGATTTCTCCAATTTTGACATCAAATATTTTATTTATTTGGTCGTGTCACGTTTACGTCGGTCTTTCTCTATTTCTAGTGCCATTGACATCGTTAAAATATACTGTTCTTAACATTCTTTCTTCATTAATTCTTTCCAAGTGTCCTAACCATCTTAATGATCTTTTCATTATTTTGTTCATAATACCATCATATTATCTATCAATCTAAAAAAACTAAAACTACCATCATGCCGTCTCCCCGAAGGGGTAAGCAGAAAGAATGGACTGCCACCATATTATTTTCTGACAGATTTTTCTCGCTTCCTCAACGCTTTATCGTGTCATGCATACACGTCGTTTTCTCCGACTCCTCACATCCGCGACATTCAATATTTGATTTATTTGGTCGTGACACGTTAAACTCGGTCTTTCTCTATTTCTAGTGCCATTTAACATTCTTTCTTCATTCATTCTTTCCATGTATCCAAGCTATCTTAATTATCCTTTCATTATTATGTTTATTAACTCTATCATTCGCACAAACCATCTTAACGATCCTTTCATTATATTGATCATATTATATCGGGGAGACGGCGTGATGGTAGTTCGTTAGTTTACTTCTTATATTTTATTGTAATTACATGTTTTGCCTTGCTAAGGCATTATCAAACGATGATGGCAGCAAGCTATCGAAATAAGTCGAAACATAAAAATAAAGTGGAATAAATCTCAAATTTTATATTCCCTATTTTCAACCTGTCTTCATTCATTCATGTGTATCATGTATCCAAGCTAACACACTTATTTATTGTTTGATATAATATTTAATTATTATATTAGACGAAACTCATTAAATACACGTATTCATTTTAATGTTATTTATTTATTTGTGGTATGACAGAGCTGAAAGGGTTGGATGTAGGTGCCAAAATGAGCGGAATGCCAGTGAGCTGTCTCTTGTATGTGGATGACGCTGTTCTACTCGCAGACAACGTGAAGTACAAGTCCTGGTGAATAGTATTTATGAGGTATGCATGCGAAGTGATCTGATGATGAATGTTAAAAAGTCCAAGGTAATGATTTTTGAAAAAGAAGAAATCATGATAGTCTGCAACATTAGCGTGAATGATGAATATTTATAGTACGATATATTTACTAGACCCTTTTCAAATGAAAATATAAGTTGTTAATTGTTTTGGCCGAAACACTATGATACTTCAAGATTATTACTGTTCAAATTTAAAACACTGTTATAATATCACAATTTCTTTTATTCATTGAGAGTGTCGCGACAGCTGTTTCGCTAACCGGCGTTGGCACCATCAGGTGTTACAATAAACTGAAGTTTATTGTAGCAAGTCGCGACACTCTCAGTGAAAAAAATGAAATTGTGATATTATAACAGTGTTTTAAATTTTTACAGTGAAAAATAATTATAAGGCAATAAATGATAATTTCAAATTTAATTCCGATCTAATGTTAGGGCCCTGGTACTCTGCATAAGTTAACTAACACATGTTATATAAGTTTTTTTAGGTTTGGTGCGTATATATCGTTATCCTGGTGATGAAGGTGTAAGCCTTCGAAACATGTCGAGAAAAAAAAACTTAAAAGTGGAAAAAATTCAAATTGTATCATAAAACTTCCGGAAAGTTTTCCACAATTTCATTAAGAAAATTCGTACATTTTTAGACTTATAGAAAATAGTATGCATAAATTCGTTATATTCCAATATTCAGTAAAATGAGAGAAGATATTTAGGGCACTCTATTCAATGAGCAGATCTCTTGAGACTGCAAATAGGTGAAGGACATAACACACAATAATAAAGTCACATTATGCATGAGCTAGAATGCCCTAATTCTTGTGTTCCTTGCAGTAAATATGACCTTCTTCAAAATACACAAAGTACAACAACAACAAAGGACCATCACGCCGTTTCTCAGAAAGGGTAGGAAGGGAGAATGGACCGCCACACTACTCTATCGTGAGATACATTTCTAGCTTCCTCCACATTCATACAGCGAGTCATAGACGCAATTCGATTTGGTAATGCCATGTTCCTCGGTCTTTCTCGACTCTGTATTCCATTCCCGTCGTTCACGTTAATTTTCTCAACCATTATTTGGACATCAATGCGTTCCATGTGTCCAAACCAACGCAGTGATCCTTTACTAATAGTTTACCAGATAAGGAGGGACGGATGCACACTTACCCATTTCTTCAGACTTTTCAGGGGATTCTTTGAGAATTCTATCATTTTGGAGGCTATCCATCTTTATGATCCGGATGGTTATCTTCGACAGCGTGAGCACAGACTGTTTTATCTCCCAGCATGCAGAACCAACCTGCCTCCGAAGATGCCGGCGGGGAGAGCAATCATACTGCTAAACATGACCGCTTCGGAGATCGACGTCTTTCATATTCGTGAAAGTACATACGTTCAGAAGACAAATGCTCATAACTTTGGAGAGTATCTTGTATTCCCAATGTCGAACCATCTCTCATGCGTTCCTGGTATTATGTATTTTTATGTTTTACCTGTTCCCAATATATGCCTTAAACTAAAATTGTTGTTGGTAATATGTTTTGAGGAAATAAACTGATTTGATTTGATAATTTTGTTCATAACACTTTCTTCTGCTCTACATTCCTTCCTAATATCAGCAAAATAAACTATGTCGTACATCGTTTTACAACTGTGATGTATATATATATATATATATATATATATATATATATATATATATATATATATATATATATATATATATATATATATATATATATATATATATATATATATATATATATATATATATATATATATATATATATATATATATATATATATATATATATATATATATATATATATATATATATATATATATATATATATATATATAATATATAAGAGGCGATTACCTCTAAAGACTGGCTAAAAGTAAATACACTGACGCGGATATTCAAAGGAAACGAACTGTTAAACTAAGCAGCCAAATTTTACAAAGGTGGAAATAAATTATCCCGCGATGAACATATGTAAACGCAACTCGTCTTAATAAAGCCTGAACTCGGAGTCGGTATAGCTGGCTCCAATTCTTAACGAGACTTTGCTCAAATATCAGAATTTCCCCGGGATACTTATTAAACGGCGCGTTAATTAAATTATTAGCAGACACTCCGCTACACTTTTCACAGTGGAACTTTAGAGACGTTAATTTCTTTTAGGGCAATCCACCATTTGCGAGTGTATGAAGTTTTAAAATACGGCCGCGATAAGGGACGAGTTGAGATGAACAAAAATTTCCTGGAAGGATTTCAATTTAACCTTTTCATTTTGAGATTTTCATTTCGTCCAAACTAACTGCTAGATGTAATCATCGGAGAGATACGCCTCTGGGGACCAGGGTCGGAGGAGGAATATAGCTTTTTAAATAATAATGAAATAAAACAACTTCCACTTTTGTCTTTATTTCCACAGCGACCGGCTTCGCCAGGCTTGTTCACATGGACAGACTAGTGACATTATTGCAAACTGAGTATTTTACAAACATAGAGATTAGGGGTGGTAACGATGATTCTGCACTAAAATAATTATGTAAAATTGACTGCATTTAAATATTGGTATTAAAGTTATTTAAGAGAATTCTTATTCAATGTCTTCTTCTTCTTCAAGTGCCTGTCCGGTCCCCCCAACGTTGGCGATCACCTCGGCGAACCTGTTCCTGTTCTGCGTCGCTTGGAACAGCTCCTCAACACTTCGGATGCCGGTCCACTCCCTCACGTTTCGCAGCCAGGACATTTGTCTCCTTCCGGGCCCTCGGCTTCCCTCAATGTTTCCCTCCAATATAAGTTGGAGAAGGTGGTACTTTTCCCCACGCAGTATATGACACAGATATGAGAACTTTCGAACCTTGATAGTTGATAACAATTCTCTGTCAACTCTAGCTCGCCTCAGGACTTCGGTATTGGTAACCATGTCTGTCCAGGGAACTCTGAGCATTCGGCGATGGAGCCACATTTCAAATGCTTCCAGTCTGTTCATTGAGTTAAATTTCAGGGTCCAAGTTTCACACCTGTACAATAAAACAGACCACACATAGCATTTGATCATTCTCTGGCGGAGTTTCAAGTATACGTTATCATTGCAGAAGAGTGATTTCATTTTATTAAACGTAACCCTTGCTGCCTCAATTCTGCATTTTATCTCTACATCTGGGTCAAGAGATTGCGTTAGTATATAATATTCAATATAATGGATTTAAAATTTTATTATAGCTGACATATTTATATACAGGTATAACATTTGAAAAATTGCAACTTATGTTTTTTTTATTACTGAATTTGAATAAAATGTAATATTTTGAATGTATACAAATTCTTGTAGACAAATACTGAATTTTACCCATTGCGGATAATTTTTTTTTTTATAAGGATTAATTGTACCTTAATAGAGACAACTCTACACTAGCGTCATCCATTAAGATTGGGAAGCATTAAGCAGAAAACCTTTATTAATGCAGGCTCTGCAAATCATACAGTATTAGATTACGCCTGGAGATGTCTCTCCAATTTTTATGCTTTTAACTTGGACCAGTTATTTAATACAACATTTTGAATGTATACAAATTCTTGTAGACAAATACTGGATTTTACCTATTGCGGATAAATTATTTAGTGTAGAGTGAACTAAAAAAATGGGAAGAGCGGTGCAGCATTCTAGCATATATACATCTTCCAAAAATTTGTCAGACGTGGTGGTCGTAAGAAGGGTGAAATGGGGAATGTTGTTTAACATAAAGCGAGCGCTCAACCCAACCAATAACAGGTCATAAGTCCAGTAAGCACCTCGGCCACCATATTCTGTTTCCAGAAAACAATTTACATCTTCGTCTCTATTGAGATACAATTAATCCTTTTAAAAAAAATGAATAAAATATGTTATATATCTTGGTCCATTAGGTTTGCGTCGCTTTATTTGGTCTTTTCATCCATTGGTTCTCTTTTTAGTTAAATTTTTTGTCCTAATTAATAATTATTAAATATAAATAACTTTTATCTGTTTGCTAGTGTCAGATGCAGCAAAGATGCAATTAATCATTATAAAAAAATGAATAAAACATGTTATATATCTTGGTCCATTAGGTTTGCGTCGCCTTATTTGGTCTTTCCATCCATTAGTTCTCTTTTTAATTAAATTTTTTGTTCTTTAATTAATAATTATTAAATATAAATAACTATTATCTATATGCTTTGAGTTGAATTATCTATATGATTGGAGTGACATCTCCAGGCGGTTTCTAGCAATGCGCTAAATGGCGGTAGCCTTTCACATTGTGTTAAAAAAATCTTCTGCTTAATGCTTAAAATACCATCTTCATATATGGCGTTAGTGTGTAGATTGAATAAACTACCATGCAAAAGGTGGTGTTGCAGATTAACATATATACAGCTTCCAAAAATTTGTCAGACATGTTGGTCATAAGAAAAAAGGTGGAATGGGGAATGTTGTATTACATAAAGCGTGCGCTTAACCCAACCAATGACAGGTCATAAGTCCAGTAAACACCTTGATCAACCATATTCTGTTTCCAATTTGCATCTTCGTCTCTATTGAGATACAATTGATTCTTGAACTATTAATAGTAATATTATCTGTTTGCTAGTGTCAGATGCAGCTCTCATGACTTAAAACACTTACCCTGTTGAACCCTTTTCTATCAATGTTATTTGCTTCCCAGTTAATTTATTCTAATTTTGTATCCTTTATAAACTAAGTCTTTATATCATCTGTCAAAACTGACCATATTTGTAAACAATTTTATAATATTATAATACAAATATCTGTATAATATCACTGAGGAGGGACTGGGTAGTCCGATACATGTTTGATATTATATTTTAATTTGTTTAAAAAGTAAGTGCTGTATACAAAGTATATAAAAAAGAAAAATATAAGTCTTTCTGTTTGTATTTTAGTTGGTTGTAACACAAGATGATGCTAAAATCGGTTAGCGAAACTGATGTCGCGACAATTTCATGAGGAATTTAATCAATTGTGATATTCTCTAATGCGCCCTTGAGGTAAGTTATTAAGGAAAATGGCGCTATACAAATTAGCCTTATTATTACTTTTATTATACAATCTACTGAAATAATCTATACTAGTGAGTATTAAGCCCAATAAAAAAAATTGTGTTATGGCGGTGGTCTAGGGGTCTATGGGATAGAACGTTTGGCTCCTGATCCAGGGGAGTTGGGTTCGAGCCTGGACACGACCAGATTCCTTCTTCTTAATAATGAGCTATTTTTTGTTCATATTGAAGATGATAAATTAAAATATAATATTATAATATCATTTATAAAAATCTTTGTCTTTTATTTAAAAAAAAAAAAAGAAAACTATTCCAAATAAACTTAAATCATGCCCATAAAATATAATAAAACTTCTAGAAAGCAGACGCTGTCTTATAGACTTAATCACCTAATCTTATTTAAATCACCTAATTTTTAAGCATAAAAAAAATCTAGTTACTACTTGCTTTAAGAACAAAGTTATAAACTATTGAATTTAGAACACTGTTAAAATAACAAAAATTTTAATATATAATTTGAGAATGATTTTGGCATCATCAGGTGTTACAAAGAACTAAATATTCTAATTGAAAGCCTTACTATATATAAGGCAAAAAGACATTTGTGTGATTAGTCATAGTTATTCGAGATAGGGTGAGGAACACGGCCATCCGCGAAATCTGCAAGGTGAAAGATGTCGTGAGATGGGGCAGACAACGCAGAAGATACTGGAATATGCACGTGCAGTTGATGGACTCCACCAGAATCCCACATGCTGTGGTGCATCAGATTCCTGCCGGCTACCGTCCCCCCGGAAGATCACCAAAGAGATGGAGGGATAGCTGGGAGTCAACCTCCCAAGAGAGGCTAGCCTGATTACAGGGACAGACCAAATGTCTAAAAGAAGAAGAAGTCATAGTTAAAATTACAATTCATTCTAAAAATCATTCCGAAATCCTCAAAAAGCGTATAAAGAAAAATGTTATACCATATTTATTTATTTATTTATTAAGGGTAACATACAGCGATATCTATAACATATATTAGAAAAAATAAATTAAGCCAATTACATGCTATCACAAATATAAAATAATAGTTAACAGACAGCAGTATGAAACGAAATTGAAGTTAAACTAAGACAAAAAGAAGCTTAACAAAATATTTAAGAGTTAAAAATAATAATAATTGTGGAAATAAAAGGAAAAACAAAAGGAAAAAGTAATTTATTGAACCCTAAGGAATCTGGAACACTGTGGAATCCTAAAAAAATATTATTAAAAAAATTAAAAACGAATTATTTAAAAAATATTAAAAATTACTACGTGTTTATACAGGATACTTCTATCTTTAGGTGTAAAAATATAATAAAAAGTATAATATAAAAACATATCATAATAAAAATATAATCAAGCTCCCATTCCTAATTAAATGCAATCATTTCTTTTTCTTTTTTTTTATCATCGTGTATTATTATTTAATATTATTTATTAATTTTAATGTTAAAAAATAATTATTAGTATTTATAACAAATAACCCAGGTTAATTTTTAAATTTGTATTATAGTATCGAATTTTAAATGCGTTTTTATATTAGTCATTCTTTGTTTAATTTTTATTATATTTTTACATCTGAAGATGGAGGTGTCCTCCGAAAAATTTAGCGTTTTTTAAATATTTTTTCAATAATTAGTGGATTAAGCAAAGTTATTTTTAATTTTCTAAGTATAAAAAAGTAATATTATGAAACAATATGGTCCCATCCACGCCGAAAGGTTGCACTGATCATTTTCTGAAATTTCACTCGTACAAATGGAAAACATCAATGTCTCCAAAATGCTTTTTGTAGTTGAAGCAAATTCGATACATTGCCGCGCTCTGAGCGTAGTTAGTGCGATAAACAGTGTTTTAAATTAAACAGTTAATAATGTTGAAGTATCATAGTGTTTTGGCTAAAACAATAAACTACTCAACAAAGTTTTAGGCAAATGCACTTCTTATTGTGATTGTTACTCATTTGAGATTTTAATATATTTTTTTCTGAGACGCCCTACTGGGTAATGCAATATATTATTTCCTGCGCAGAGAGGGTCTTTCATTTTCATTCAAAAACTTTAAAAAAACTCCCGAAATAAATACGTATTATCACCCATTACCTCGGCCGAATCTGTCCCCTTATCATTATTCCTCTTCTAACCAAATGCATTTCTTAGTTTTCAGCGGGCCTTTTGTTGTCGTGCCCCTGTTAAAACCTCTAAGATAAAGGGCCCAACTTTTCTCATTAAAATGTTTATCTCAGGATGGAGAGATCTGCTTTACCGACAGGGCGGGAAAATTTCCCGTTACGAATTCCAATTTCGAAATCCTGACCATTATTAATGAAAAATTTAACATCTCGAGTGCCGGTCCGATTGCAAATGGCGGTCAAATTTAGCATTATTAATTTTATGACTTTGGGCGTCTTGGAATTTTGTAAAAACGGTGTTTACATAATTATAACATTTTCGCTAATTATGTTAATAACAAAACTAATTATCATAAAACGTAAATTTTTATGAATTGGTACGCCTAAAAAGAATTCAATAATGGTGGAATAAAAAAAAGTGTATTAATGTATACATTTTAATTTTTTCTGAGGTGCACTGGACGCATACGAATAAGGTTGATGCTTGACGATTTGAAAATGTTATCAATCAGACATCAATTACCTTTAATACAATTGTTTATGGCTAAAACAAAAAGTCTTACTATATCTAGGCAACCTACAAGATGTAAGCTGACTGTTGATGATATACCTGTGGAGCAAGTAATGAGTTTCAGATATTTGGGAGTATAGATCTGCAGCTTAAATGACCTTTATACCGAAGTACGAGAACAAGTCAGTAAAGCCTCTGCCGTGGGAGGATGCCTGAAGAATCAGGTCTCGAAGAACAAGCACATGCGTATCGACAGCAAGATCAAAATTTATAAAACATGCGTGCGACCTATCATGACGTACGCTGTAGAGACGCGGGCTGACACTGTGCGAACCAAGGGACTACTAAGAACATCGGAGATGAAGGTCCTAAGATCAATTACTGGAAAAACTCTCCGAGATCGTGTCCGCAATGTAGACATAAGAAAAACTTGCGAAATAGAGGATATCGTTCAGTGGAGTAGATCCAGAAGAAGATACCGGAGGGACCATGTAGCCCGAATGGATGGTGACAGACTTGCATATACAGCGGCTAATGAAATCCCCTCCGGGCACCGCCCACCTGGAAGACCGCCTAAGAGATGGAAGGACAACTGAATCTCATCATCCGACGAGATATGATTTCTGTGTCACAGATCATCAGATCTATTAAGAGAAGAAGTTTTTTTAATTTTTAATTGAGGGGTGGTCTTTTACCAAAAAAAGTATGTGTAACGGACCGAATCATAGACTTAATTAAATATACTTTTTTATTAATATTTTTTTACCTATATTGTTAGTTAATACAGGCTTATATGTCCAGAAGAATAATTTAAAATTGTATAAAATTATTTAAGTTCATTTTGATTTATATAATGTTAATTTTTTTGTGTTAAAATATTACTTATGCATTTAATTGTGAACATTGAAAATAAATTAGGGACCTGCGTCCTATGTGAAGAAATACAGTCCACTCAAATTCAAAATCTATTTGCCTCAAACAGTGTCAAGTGCCGTTCTCTGGATCATGGCAGGCGAAAAGCCAATTAGAGAACAAGTCGCTAGACGCAAGTGGCAGTGAATCGGTCGCACTCTGAGACGGAACCCAGCCTGCATCGCTCAGGGCGTACTAGACTGGTCCCCTATGGGGAAAAGAGTAAGCGAGGCAGACCTAGAGCCACCTGTAGAAGACCCCTGCAGGACGAGGTTGGGGCAGCAGGCCTCACTTGGGATGATGTTAGGCATCAGGCACGCGATAGAGTCGGGTGGAGAAGGTTCCTTGAGGCCCTATGCACCACGGACGAGAGACAGAACAAAAATAAGAAGAATAATGTACGCTTAACTACTTCTACGGTGTGCCGTATTGCCAGCAATGTGAGAGCGAATGAGACGTCTCCAAGTTTTGCGCGCTATGCTCTCCGAGCTATTTAGCACAGGGGGATGCGTTTTCCCGGGCGATACACCAATCTCGGTCTGCGATACGCATTTCCCGGGCGACACGTTCCCGATAGTGTGAGAGTGAAAAAGAGATACTCGGACTGTGTTATCCGAGTAAGTGAGCACACGGACAGCGATTTTCGTTTCCGGGCAATGTGTCACTCTCAGGCCGCGATGCACATCCCGAAGATGAAGAATGCATGATCTCCGAAACGTCGGTCCAGAAAGACGAGTTACACAAATTTTGACCAAGATCCCAATAAGCAAACTCTTGTTGACGATTTTTATGAATTAAAACAATGTTTTTTTCACTTTTGAGTTTATTTTTCTCGACATGTTTCGAAGGCTTACCACCTTCATCATCGGGAGAACGATATAAACTTTATTAGTTAGTTAGATTAGTTTATATCGTTCTCCCAATTATAAAGGTGTAAGCCTTTGAAACATGTCGATAAAAATAAACTCAAAAGTGGAAAAAACAGTGTTTTAATTTATAAAAATACGTCAATATGGAATTCCACAGTGTAACGCCTTAAGTTTATCTAAAATTAAAGCCTAGTTGTTTACATTCGTATTAATTATTTATTATGAAGTTTAAAACCGTAACTAACTAACTAAACTAACCATCACGCCGTCTCTCCGAAAGGGTAGGCAGAAAGAATGGACTGTCACACTTAAACCGATGCGGCACTCCATCCTTCTCTTTTCGCACCGCGGGAGACGCGGTGTGATGGGTTCCGAACCTCATCGCCACCAATAAATTTAATAAATTTTAAATCGTTGTTTTAGAAATAATATATAATCTATATTTTCTATAACTGTAATCTACGGTAGCGAATATTAAGGGCAAGAAACTATTTTTGTAATGAAATTATTCCAATTAACTTAAAGGAGTTGCTAAATATCTTAAGGTAGAAACGAAATTGGTCCCCCGTACAAACTATTCGCGACTCTTCTATTAATTATCGCTCGGAACTTTAAGTAACCGTTTAGTAAGAGTTAAGTAAATTCTTAGCGGAGATATAGCGCCATTGTCGTGGGCATGCAAGGTACCCGAGTCTTCTAATTAAGATGCCATAACTCATAATTTACAACGAACGAGTTTATTCAAGAAAAAGGCTACCAAAAGTAATGGAAAATTATGGGGCCGTTCTGTAGAATCCCCTTTGAGAAGAGCCCATTGTTTCATATTTCTCCTTGCCAGAATTAAAAACGTCGCGCTTATTACATGATTAAATGAGAGGGCGTTTAATCCGGGGGATGCTGGGGGTAGGTTTTATTTTTTGTATTTTTTAAATGAGGCCACTGCCTTGGAAAGCAGAAAGCAGTTTTACCTCTGGAAAATGTTTCAAAGTCAAACAATCTAAAGCTCCTAATTGTTGCCATTTTACGGGTACCTACTTGAGTGTAACGTAAACTATTTAAAAAAATAAATATCTAACCATCTCCATTCGACATAGAAATAATGGACCGTCACACTGTTTTTTCCTGCCATACTTCTATCGCTTCCTCTATGCACGCATGACTAACTAACTAACTAACTAACCATCACTCCATTTCCCCGAAGAGGTAGGCAGAGAGGATGAATCGCCGCAATGCTGTGTCCTGGCATACCTCTCGGGCTTCCTCTACATTCATACATCGTACCATGCACGCACGTCGACTATTCCGACTTCAAATGTGGCCGCCTTTTAGTAATTGATTAACTTGGTCGTGCCATGTTTTCCTCGGTCGTCCTCGGCTTCTTGTTCCACTCACGCTGCTTGTGTACAACTTTTGAACCATTCTTTAACCGTTCCATATGTCCAAAACATCTCAGGGATCCTTTTTTAATTTTATCCATGATGCAGTCATCTGCCATACATTTCTCTCTAATTTCATCGTTCGGTATTCTATAATACAACGTTTTCCCGCACATTCTTCTTAGTGATTTCATTTCTACGGCGTTTATCCTGCTTTCATCTTTCTTTTGCCAGCTCCAAGCTTCACTTCCATACATGAGGGTTGGCACTAGAACTCCATTGTGTACTGCCGTCTTTGCTTCTGTGGATATATTTCTATATGCAGTTTTGACTTTGCAAACAAAAAAAAATTGCAGTAATGACTTATTACATCTCACGTTTTCGTTTTATTTTTAATTTTTATAGGTTTTAATATAAATATATATTTTACATAATTATGGAGACAATAAAAAAAAAGTTTTCTTTTCACTTGTGAGTATTTTACATTATAAAAAATCTTCATGTAAAGAATTTTGACAGGTGTAAAAATATTTTTTAATTTGTTCTAATGACATTTTGAATAATTTCTACAATATTATTTTAAAATTCTTGCTGGTGTTGGAGTGTTTTGAGTGCCTAGTTACAGCTAATTTAAAAAAAAAATCGGTGGATGCGTGTAATATAAATTAAATAAACACAGAAGTCCGGATCGTCCATGTCAACAAGTGCTCTATCTAAAATGAACATTATGGGTTAAAATAGTTTTATTTTGTTATTTTATTTTATTTTATATCATTGTAACTAACTAACTAACTAACCATCACGCCGTATCCCGAGGGGGTAGGCAGAAAGAATAGACTACCACACTTTTCTTTCCTGACATATTTCTCTCGCTTCCTCAATATTCATACATCGTGTCATGCACGCGCGTCGATTTCTCTGACTCCTCACATGATCATTGTATTTTATACAATTTGTTTTAGATTTATTTTGTGGATGTTAGACGATCGAAGTGTGCGTAGGAGATGCCTATTGGTGTCGATGAGGTTCGCAACCCATCACACCGCGTCTCCCGCGGGATGAAAAGAGAAGGATAGAGTGCCGCATCGGTTAAAGTGTCACAGTCGATTATTTCTGCCTACACTTTTGGATAGACGGCGTGATGGTTAGTTAGTTAGTTAAGTAGTCATTCCAAAGTGGTAACGCCTTAAGCTTACCAAAAATTTAATTTGATTTGAGTGCCACAATTTTTAATATGAGCTAAAATCTTTACCTACTTTTCATTGATTTGGAGAAGGCCTTTGACCGTGTGCAGGCTGGTGCAAGCTGGTGTGGCAGGCTGCGAGATCCCAGGGCATCCCGGAATACTACATTCAACTGCTCCAAAACATGTATTGCCAAATTACTACAAGAGTAAAAAGTCCCGCAGGCATCAGCGAACCATTTGCGGTGGAGGTCGGAGTCCATCAGGGCTCAGCCCTGAGCCCTTTCCTTTTTAACATGGTTATGGACTACTTGACCAGGAATATACAACAGTCTGTACCGTGGTGCATTCTCTAAGCAGACGACATAGTTTTGATTGCGGACTCGGCAGAACAATTGCAAGTTACATTGAATGAGTGGGTAGATGCCTTAGAGTGTAATAGACTACGCATTAGCAGGAGTAAAACCGAATATTTAGAATGTTAATATGAGGATATCGCTACAGATTTGGCTCATGAGAACACAATTCACATTGGCGATACTCCAGTTAACAAGGTGTCCCAATTCAAGTATCTCGGGTCGGTCCTTACTGCGGACGCCAACGTAGACACTGATGTCGAACACAGGACAAACCCCGCCTGGCTCAAGTGGAGGTCTCTATCAGGTGTCCCGTGTGATCCAAAAATTCCAATCAGGACTAATGGCAGAGTCAACAAGACTGCAGTGAGGCCCGCCATGCTATATGGAGCAGATTGCTGGACCAACAAAAAAGTCCACGAAAGTCGAGTCCACGCTGCCGAGATGAAAATGTTGAGGTGGGCTGGAGGCGTCACAAGGCTGGACCACGTAAGGTAGCTTTAAGGTTGCCCCAATAACGGAAAAATTAAGAGAATCTCGACTCCGGTGGTACGGTCATGTGATGCGAAGAGACAGCGAGCACATTGTCCAAAAAGCCCTCAGCATTCCCACAAAACCAAGAAGAAGAGGTCGCCCATTGTCAACATGGGGGGCCAACATGGAAAAAGAGCTCCAACGCGAGAACCTGACAGTGGAAATGAGCCAATATAGGAATGTTTGGCGTTTTCGTACGAGGAGGGCCGACCCTAGATGATGGGAAATGGCAAAGAGAAAGAAGAAGAAGTGCCACGTTTTTAGAGAAGAGGACATTTCTGAAACCTGTTGTGTGTAATATTTGTTTTCTGTAAACATATTTAATAAAAAAAGGTGGATTCAACAGTGTTAATAATTCTATCGCAAATTACAATGGAATTCCACAGTGTTAACGCTTAAACCATCATTTATTGTTTATTAAACAATTAGTAAAAATTGTTTTATAAGGATTAATTGTATCTCAATAGTTATTTTCTGGGAACAGAATATGGTGGCCGAGGCGTTTACTGGACTTATGACATGTCATTGGTTGGGTTGAGCGATCTTTGTATGTTTAACAACATTCCCCGTTTCTCCCTTCTTACGACCACCACGTCTGACATTTTTTTGGAAGATGTACATATGCTAGAATTCTGCACTTACGAGTATCTTCACATTTTTTTAGTTCACTCTACACTAGCGTCATCTAACTCGTAGAGTGAACTAAAAAAATATGTGGCCAGTTTAAAAACCAAACATCTAAAAAAATATGAACGCGACTAATAATTAACAAGCCTCATGTTTTTTATATTGTAGTGATAACAAATTGTATAAATTTGAGCTAGTTTGCAAAATTTATGGGTTTGGTGGAGGTCGATACTTTTTAAGTTTAGACAGAAAGGAATTTAGATATTATATATTGTGAGTTGATTTTAAAATAGAATGGTTTATGGCTTGAGTTCCTTCATCAGTGCTGCTTTATTTAACTTTAAAGTTTGTTGAATCGAATTTGTGACGAAAGAGGGTGCAATTTCTCCTCGCTGTTTGCGCTCCCTGCGAGTGCCAAATATGACGTAAAAGAGAAAATTGAATTTTCGGCGTAATGTGTACCAGAAATTTTGATTGATTGGGGCGAAAAATAGCCGAAAATATTAACCAAACCGTTCTTCAAAAATAATGCTCTATTTTAAACTTCTTCTTCTTCTTTTTCCTCAGCCTAATCCCCTCCACTCCTGAACAAAGGTCTCCTCCATTCGCTTCCATGTCACTCTGTCCTGTGCAGACTGCATCCAGGTTATTCCGACGTGTCTGTTCAGATCATCCTTCAACCGCAGTTGCGGTCGCCCTGCACTTCTCTTTGCCGTCCACGGTTTCCAAGTCAGCAACCTTCTTGTCCACATTTCATCTGAGCTTCTGAGATTTCATTTCAAGCCTTTTCGTGCCCATCACCTTGGTCTTTGCCAGGTTCATATTCAAACCTACAGATTTGGATACATTGATTAGTTCTTTCAGCATTTCATCTAGTTCCTCCGGAGTGTTGCTCACGAGTACGATATCGTCGGCAAAACGTAGATGGTTTAAATATGTTCCATCAAAATGTATTCCTTTAGTTTCCTAGTTCAAATTTATGAAGTTTTAAACTTATGACAAACAAATGCCGGGGTAGGCAGAGAAAATGGACCGCCACACTACTCTATCCTGACACCTCTCTAGCTTCCTCCACATTCATACAACGAGATTCTTCCGACGACTAACATGACCAACCTTTAAAATTTGATTACTTTGGTCATGCCATGTTTTCCGGTGTACCTCGACTCCTTACTTCAATAACATCGTTAACGTATACTTTTTAACCATTCTTTCTCCATCCATGCGCTCTATAAGTCCGAACCAACGCAGCGATCCTTTCATTATTATGTTAATAATATATTATTTCGCTCTACATTCCTTTATTATATCAGCATTTGAGATGAAGACTCTACTTTATTTTTGCCTACACTTTCGGGGAGACTAGTTAGTTATGTCTGCTGAGAAAATACACCGATTTGTTTTAATTTGATTTAGTTCACTAAGCTATTAAAATTTACAGTAAAATTTCATTTTAATGCACAGCTGTTGATTTTTTTATTTTTATAATTTGCTTGATCCTTTTCATTCATGGATTTTTATTCAATTTTTTTAAAAGCAAAGAACCTTTAAAATAAACAAGAAAAAAAAATCTTTCATTGCACCGACGGCGAAAGAACATTCAAATAGTATTTTAATATCACGTAGTTATAATGTCTAGACCAGTCATTCTCAAAGTGTTATATCGACCCCCAGGGGTCGATTCAGACCTGTAAGGGGTTCATGTGAACGAAAAAAAATCGGGGGTCTATGAGATGTAAACGGAGGTTCACGAGAGTGGATCCCATTTAGGCAGGCAGTCATTAAAGATTTGCAACAATAAAAAAACCATCACGCCATTTCTCCGCAGGGATAGACAGAGAGAATAGACCGCCACACTACTCTATCCTGACATACCTCTCTAGCTTCCTCCACATTCATACAGCGGGTCTTACACGCATTAAATTATTTACAAAGATTTGCCTTCCTTCAAATTTAATCATATACCTCACATATAGTACCTTAGTAGGTACCTACTTATTTAATACGTTCTTCTAATAGTCATGAATTCCCTAATTATATTATATGTATTTTTCATGAAATTGTCCCTCCCATTTAAACAATGATGACATATATATGGATAGCTGGGCGTCTACATAAAGCAGAAAAAATCGGCAAGGGGTGTACGGGACAAAAAAGTTTGAGAACCTATGGTCTAGACAAATGACTAATTGCATTTTTTTTTTACTTCTGAGCGCTTTTTTACACGGCATTTAGTTTTAAAGAATATTAAAATGGGTCTTGTATAACTTATTTGAAAAAGTAATTTAATGGAATTCCTAGACTACATAAAAATGTATATAAGTAAAAAAAAACATTCAATACGAATGAAAACGTTCGTTTTCTAGAAGTTTTATTGTATTAGGTTTTTCGGAAAGTTCGGTCCGTTTTACAACAGAGGGCTCTGGCTGCTTCAAGCCTTCAAATCTGGTGGTCTATTTTTTAGCAAGCCTGAGCATCTGCAATTAAGTTCAGTTCGCTAATGCTTGTCGTATTTTTCGTATTAAAATAACTTCGTAATTTAATTTTATTTTTATACCTGAAGATGGAGGTATCCTCAGAATCATGTCGTGTATTTTTATATTTTTTAAATATTTTGTTGATTATACAAAGTTATTTTCAATTTTCTAGTTATATAAAAAATTGACGAACAAGTTCAATCAAGTTCTGATACTAGAATGACATATCGTCAGCTGAGAGTAAAAGGGTTCCAACTAACGAAATTTCACATTTGGCTTGGGTTCTTGCTAACCTTATCTATATGTACAATTAAAAAAAACATGTAATGGTATCGTCATTTTAATGTTACAAAAAGAATCAAGTTCCATCAGATCATTCAAAACACACGATTCACTGAAGAAGGATTCACTTACACTTAGAACTTTATTATTCCAACTGTCGCTAGAGAAAATTTACACGCTTCTCGGTAAAAGAGTTTCATCTGTTTCAGATGGAACCCTTTTATTCCAAGATACACACTCGACCAACAAAACTTTCTCATTAAAATATTAAAATATTAAAATATTCTCATTAAAATATTAACATTTAGAGAAAATGAACGGTTTTACAAATATCATGCATAATATATATTTAATTGCGTAATGTCCCCGTGGTTATTTAATCTGTATATGGACAAATGTATGAAAGAGCTGAAAGGGTTGGATGTAGGTGCCAAAATGAGCGGAGTGTCAGCAAGCTGTCTCTTGTATGCGGATGACGCTGTCCTTCTTGCAGACAACGAGCATGAACTACAAGTCCTGGTGGATTGTATGTATGAGGTATGCATGCGAAATGATCTGATGATGAATGTTAATAAGTCCAAGGTAATGATTTTTGAAAAGGAAGAAACCACGACAGTCCGCAACATTAGCGTGAATGGTGAAAATTCGGAGCAAGTAGTTGAGTTCGTGTATTTAGGTAGTATGTTTACAAGAGATGGGCGAGTGGAGAGGGATATTGAAAGAAGGGTTGGGGCAGGCAACAAATTTAATGGTGCACTTAAAGTTGTCATCGCAAACAAAAACATATCAAAAAAAGCTAGAATGGCAGTGCACAATGGTGTTCTTCTACCGACCCTTATGTATGGAAGCGAAGCATGGAACTGGCAAAAGAAGGATGAAAGTAGAATAAATGCAGTAGAAATGAGATCTCTTAGAATGTGTGGATACTCTGTGTATGATAGAGTGTCGAATGAAAATATAAGAAGTGAATGCGGTGCGAATGATGGTGTCATGAACAAAATAATGAAAGGATCATTAAGATGGTTTGGACATATGGAAAGAATGAATGAAGAAAGAATGGTAAAAAAATTATATGTTAATGATGTAAATGGAACCAGAAATAGAGGAAGACCGAGGAAAACGTGGCACGATCAAATAAATCAAATATTGAATGTCGGCCATGTGAGGAGTCAGAGAAATCGACGCGCGTGCATGACACGATGTATGAATGTTGAGGAAGCGAGAGAAATATGTCAGGAAAGAAAGGTGTGGCAGTCCATTCTTTCTGCCTGCCCCTTCGGGGAGACGGCGTGATGGTTAGTTAGTTAGTTAGTTAATTGCTGACCCATCCTTTCACTTCACCCCAAAAGTAAAAAAAAAAACGAAAATACTCGTAATATTTGATTGGTTCGTTAGTATTATATAACTATAAATGGAGAATAAGTAGGTATAAATGGATTGGCGGCTAACTTGACAATTTGCGGAGACAATTGAATGATATCGTCGTCCGACAGAGTGGACGCGCAGAATTCTCGAAAAACAATCAATTTATTTTTATGTCTGCGCAGTCCTTTGTCGCGATAATAAATAACAAGTTACTGCCTGCAGTCTGGCGTACCAGCCCAGGGGCGGCCATTTTATAACGAGGACGCCATTTCGTGTTCTTCAATTTGTAATCCACCTATATAATTATTTACTAACTAACTAACTAACTAAGGGGTAGGCAAAAATAATGGACTGCCACACTTTTCTTTCCTAACATTTTTCTCCCGCTTCCTCAACATTCATACATCGTGTCATGCACGCGCGTCGATTTCTCTGACTACATGGCCGACATATAATATTTGATTTATTTGATCGTGCCACGTTTTCCTCGGTCTTTCTCTATTTCTGGTTCCATTTACATCGTTAATATATAATTTTTTTACCATTCATTCTTTCCATATGGCCAAACCATCTTAATGATCCTTTCATTATTATTATATATATTTTTTTTATGTACCTATACAACAGATTGTTTGAACCCAATTACTGTACTCGTATACAATTTTTTTTAGCTATTATATTGATTCTCGTTACATGTGATAGGTAGCCAATCTATCGCCATTTTATTGTCACGTGAATTCTGCACCAGACCAAAGACAGTGTGACAATCACACTGCTATCGCCGGGAATCGAACTCGGGACCTTCGGTATAGAAGTCAGAGCTCTTACGTCGTTTTTGTTCATAACACTATCATTCGCACCGTATTCCCTTCTTATATTTTCATTCGACATTCTATCATACACAGAATATCCACACATTCGTATAAGAGATCTCATTGCTACTGCATTTATTCTACTTTTATCCTTCTTTTGCCAGTTCCATGCTTCGCTTCCATACATAAGGGTCGGTAGAAGAACACCGTTGTGCACTGCCATTCTAGATTTTTTGGATAGGTTTTTGTTTGCGATGACAACTTTAAGTGCATCATTCACTTTGTCGCCTGCCCTAACCATTCTTTTAATATCCCTCTCCACTCGCCCATCTCTTGTAAACATACTACCTAAATACACGAACTCAACTACTTGCTCGAAATTTTCACCATTCACGATTGATTCAATGATTTTTGAAAAAGAAGAAATCATGACAGTCTGCAACATTAGAGTGAATGGTGAAAATTTGGAGCAAGTAGTTGAGTTCGTGTATTTAGGTAGTATGTTTACAAGAGATGGGCGAGTGGAGAGGGATATTGAAAGAAGGGTTGGGGCAGGCAACAAAGTGCACTTAAAGTTGTCATCGCAAACAAAAACCTATCCAAAAAATCTAGAATACCCCCTACCCCTTCGGGGAGACGGCGTGATGGTTAGTTAGTTAGTTTTTACTCTGTCATACAACATAATTCAGAAGAAAATTCAAAATTAGATTCAGAATCAGAACAAAATTCAAATAAATAGTCTCCTCTCGCTCTCTTGTATTCAAAACATTATTGTACTCTTTCATAATGACATCTGGTTTTTGACTATTTATATTAAGATCATTTTTTCACAATTAACAATACCAAATTGTTATCTTTTTGTTTTTTACACTACTACTGTCATAAAACAATAATCAGAACAAAATTCTAAATAATCCGGATACGTGCATTTCAAAATATTCGAATTATTATACTTTCCGAGAGAATCGATCTCTCACTCTCTTGTATTAAAAATATCCTCGTACTCTTTCGTGACAATATGCGAGTTTTTGGCTGTTTATATTATGATTCAAGCACACAACTCAAAATATTTCAAGTTGTGTTGAAAAAATCGGAATAACATAACTTTAGAATCTCGCCCCGCTACTGGGCGGATGCTGTGAGATCTGAGGTGTGGACCGAGCAATAAATAGAAGGAAATGATCTATCGCCAGAGCTGACTCCCTACTGTATAATAAACACATTCGGAAGGTAAGTGTACAATGTATGGAATACTTCAAAAGCCTCAACTAGAGGCAAAGATATCGTAGAAAGAAAACTGTTATTTTTTACTACATCACAAAATATGAAATAAACTTATTTTTCTTCTCCTACTTGTTGTAGATCTATGTGGTATGTTATCCAGAGAGTTGCTCCTACTGTGAGGTGGATTCCCAGCTGTCCTTCCATCTCTTAGGTTTTCCACGAGGACGAGTCCCGTGAGGCTGATTTTGTAGTGCAATACAGGGAAGTCTGGCGGTGTCCATTCTTTTGATATGATCGTGCCAGCCGCTCCTTCTTGTCTACTTAATTTTATAACATCCTCAACCTCACATATCTCTCTAATTCTGGTACTCCTCACGCGATCTCCCAGTGTCTTGCTTGCTTTCGTCCCCAGTGTCTTCATCTCGGAAGTCCTCAGAATTTGATTAGTCCTGACTCAGTCCAACCTTGCTCTTAGGATGAAGGTTATCCATAAATGACAATGCTGGAACAGGTTACGAAATTTAGATATCTGGAAGTGGATCTGTTCAATAGAAATGACCTTGTCAGCGAAATAATGGGACAACGTTACACAGCTTTGGTGATATCAGGTTGTCTTTGAGATCATATAGAAACATGACAGTAAGGTTAAAATATACAAAACCTGCGTAAGGCCTATATTGACATATGATATATATTTGACAAATGGCATTGAGATCAGAGGGGATACCACAAGAACGAAGACTAAAGTACGTGTGGCAGAAATGCGGACGTTGAGGAAAAAAGCAGGAAAGACTCTTCGAAATATGTTGAGGAACAGGGCTATCCATTATATCATCCATTATATCTGGACTATCATATATATCTATTAGGAGATATTGGCAGATGGGCAGACAACGCAAAAGACACTGGAATGCGGACGTGCAAAGGATGGATTCCTCCAGAATCCTACACGTTATGATGCATCAGATTCCTGTTGGCTACCGTCCCCCCGGAAGACCGTCAAAGAGATGGAGGGATAGCTGGGAGTCATCCTCTCAAGAGGGACCAACCTGATAACAGGAACTGACCAAAGGTCTTAAAGGAGAAGAAAAAAGAGATGTTCTAACTCAATGGTGATTCGCCGGCATAATCAAGCGCTATTCGCAGTAATTTGAAGAAATGTTTCATCGTTTGCGATCCCAGAGAATAAAAACAGTCTTCATGGTACTAGAAAAGATCCGAAAACGATTTTTGTGCTATTTTTATCCCCAGGGTATATAATTATTACCTTTTTTGCAGCCGTTACCATTTCCCATAGGAATATTGGACTTCAACACTCTTATTTTGTTAAATTATTATCCGAGGGTATTAACATTCAAGGAATACTGGGGAAACTAAATCAATGCGTTGGCTACAGATATGGCTATAGCTATATAATAGAATCGAATAATATAGACATGGTGCCTATCCGAAAGAGATAAATGGAGACTAGAGGCTTTTGAGATGTCGTCCTATAGAATACTATTAGGAATTTCCTGGAGAGACCACATTACAAATGAGGAGGTTGTCCAAAGAATCGAACGAGGAAGGCATCTGCTCAGGACCTTTTCCGAAAGGCATGCAAGATAGATCGGCTATGTAATCCGACAAGGCCTCTTGCATGCCATAATGGAGGGTATGAACGGGGGGACAAACTCTAGGGGACGCCCACGCCGAGAGTGGAGGACCTGTTGGTGGACGTGCGCTGCTCATCATATGCAGATTTCAAAAGAGCCGCACAAGACAGGGAAGAATGCAAGAGAAGAATAGAGGAAATAGCTGCAAACCAATTCCAGGATTGAAACCAGAGAGACAGAGAGAGATATGGCTGAATATTAAGTTCTTATTTTGGGATGATAGGAATATCTTATATCATACCACGAGTTGCTGCATGGAAGTGCTTCAAAATTCTCTTATATTGAAGGTCAAGCAGAGTAGATTAAATGTGGCCTGGTACCTCTTGATTTCTTACATATATTTATAAAGTCCTATACGAGGGACGGGCCTAGGGATTGAATGAGCGAACATGACGAAATACGCCGTTCGCCTATAATAGCTTCGGGTAAACGGTGGGAATCCTCTATGTCCTATGTACGAGTATGTCCAATATTTTAAATTTCGTTATTTGTTGGACAATTTTCCTGTGGTAAAGGGGGCGATTCTTTCAAAACGGTTGAATAACACATTCTTAGATCATCTTGCGAGAGCTTCATCTGATGTCATTAGTGGGTATGCATGAGTTTGCCTGAATATACCTGAGTGTACCAGATTGTTCCAGAACTCACAAATGAGCCCACGATATTGAGTAACGACTGTATTGCCGGGACGAGTATACAAGCATGTATCATCGCAAAAATAATAAAACAGGGATTAAACTTGTTACATCGAGGATGAATCTCATACTGTACAGGTTGTTGATCTAAAATTTAACGAAACTTCCTTCAAATCAAATCAAATTAGCTTATTTTCTCAGAATATATTACTAACAAAATAAAGTTTTATGAATCTATTAAGAATAGATAAAATATGTACAAGTTAAAGCATAAAAATTGGAGAGCCATCTTCAGGCGTTAACTAGCAATATAAGATAATTGCGTAGCCTTTCACATTGCATTAATAATTTTATGCTTAATAATGCTTACACCTAATCTTAATAGATGGCGCTAGTGTTGATTAGACAAAAATATGTGAAGTGTTCCTCAACATATTAGCATATATACATCTTTCAAAAAATTGGCAGACGTGGTGGTCGTAAGAAGGGCGGAATGGGGAATGTTGTGTTACATAAAGCGATCGCTCAACTCAACCAATAACAGGTCATAAGTCCTGTAAACGCCTTGATCACCATATTCTGTTTCCAAAAAAACAATTTACATCTTCGTCTCTATTGAGATAAAATTATTCCTTTAAAATGACTAACCCGCAATGGGTTAAATCCAGTATTTGTCTACAAGTATTTGTATACATTCAAAATGTTGTATAATATATAGTGTGTTATGCCTGTAGCACACTGCAGTGAAGCGGAAGCGAAGCGGAACTCGAAACTCCAGCGAATACCGAAACTCAACACATCATATTTTTGAGAAAATCTGTCGACACATACGAACGAGCCTTCGACAAAGGGGCCATAGATTGTTTTATCTCCCACGATGCAGAACCAAACTGCCAACGGTTATGCCGGTAGGTAGAGCACTATCTTTGCTAAATCGTATAACCTCGGAGTTTGACGTATTTTGTTATAGTGTAGCTCACCTGAGGGAAGCACTGTCTTTATTATAACTATTTATTCATTTTAATAATTTTGTCATGCATCTTATGTTTCTCACTCTTTTTATTATTTTATTATGTATTACTTATTATTATTCTTAAAGTGCCCTGTCAGGTCCCCCCGACGTTGGCGATCACTCTGGTAAACTCTCCCTCCATAGTGATTTCCTGGGAAAATATATAACCAGAGTGGTTTTCCGTTGCCTTCTCTGGTTACAATTATTATTGTGTATCTCCAACTTGTATCTTTAGTGTATTGGATAATAATTCTGTAATGCTTTGGATATATTAAAATAAATAAATTAAATTAACTTGTTGCGAATGTCAAGCGAAGTAAATTCGGCCCGCTTTCGTTCCTTGTACTGCGTGCAATAAATCATTTTAAAACAGACTAGTACTCCTCCATAACAGTCCTTCACTGGTCATCTCCCTCCATTCCCCAGCCCTTTCCATTTTCTCCCAGTCTTCTTCCACGCAGTATGTCATCTCCTACAGAGTTACTCTATTCGCTAAAGTTTCGCATCCGCTTCGCTTTCGTCGCAGTGTGCTACAGGCGTGAGACATGTGTTATTGTGGAGCGCCCTGTATAACACATCACCATCGGCCAAAGGAATAAATAACAAAGGAATAATAATTTATTTGCCATACAAAGAACGATATATTTCAACGGCGACACTTTAGCCCGGTAATATTTCAAAATATTGGAAGCAAAATTTCAGTGAAGGATGTCGGCTGTGAGTTGTATTGGAAAATTAAAATTTGAAAACAAGCGCTGGTTTATACGTGATCGATTGAGATTAATCTTCAAAAGGGAGGTTATTATAGCCGCGCGTGGGTTTTGTTTTTGTGTGATTTGCGTCTTTATTACAACCCCTATTACGCCTGCGAGGGGAGGTTAACATATTCGAGGAATAAACATAACGGAAGAAAAAACTAACTAACCAACACGCCGTCTCCTCGAAAGGGTAGGCAGAAAAAATAGACTGCCACACTTAAACCGATGCGGCACTCCATTCTTCAAATCAAATCAATCAAATCAGTTTATTTTCTCAAAAGATATTACAAACAATTTTTATAGTTTAAGACGTCTATTGAGAACAGGTAAAATATAATAAATATATAATACCAGGAACGCATGAGAGATGGTTCGACATTAGGAATACAAGATACTCTCCAAAGTCAAGAGTATTTGTCTTCTGAACGCACTTTCACGAATATGAAAGACATCGATCTCCGAAGCGATCATGTTCAGCAGTTTGATTGATCTCCCCACCGGCATCACCAAAGGCAGGTTGGTTCTGCATGCTGGGAGATAAAATAGTCTGTGCTGACGCTGTCGAAGATAACCATCCGGGACATAAAGATGGATAGCCTCCAAGATGACGGAATTCTAAAAGAATCCACTGATAAGTCTGAAGAAATGGATAAGTGTGCACCCATCCCTTCTTATCTGTAAACTATTGGTCCCCAGCATGCCCAACAGGAATGCAGTGGGATAAAGCCATGGGATGGGTTGCGAGCTTCATCGCCACCAATAGGCATATCCCGCGCATACTCTTAGTTCGATCGTCCAACATCCATAAAATATTTCAAAAACAAATAATATAAAATACAATGATATAAAATAAGATTAATTTAACACACAATGTTCTTTTAGATGGTACAAATGTTGTCAGAATTTTGTGTTTATTTAATTTATATTCCACGTATCCATTGTTTTTTTTAATTATCTGTAATTAGGCACTTAAAACAATCCAACACCAGCAGAGTTTTAAAATAATATTGAAGAAATTATTCAAATTTTCATTGGAACAAATGAAAATTTTATTTTTACACCTGTCAAAATTCTTTATATAATCTTGGATATTGTCTTTTCGGGAGAACCAGCCCGAAGGCTATTGCTCCCCCACATGTTGGAAATTTCTTTCTTGGAGTTGAAGTCGGATATTGTTGGATGGTGAAGCGAGGGTTACTTGGAGGATGTAGTGGGTTGTGTCCGACATTTGGATCTGACTACCCGGATAGGGAGGAGTGTGGAGGGGTTGGGGATGATTTCTTCAATATTATTTTAATGTTCTTGATGGCGTTTGATTGCTTTAAATACCTAATTGCAGCTAATTTAAAAAAAAAAACGGTGGATGCGAGTAACATAAATCTATTTATCACAAAAGTCCGGATCGTCCGAATGGAGTGCCGCATCGGTTAAAATGTGACTTTCTGCCTACCCTTTCGAGGAGACGGCGTGATGGTTAGTTAGTTACTTAGTTTATAATGGTAAATAAAAATGAATAGTGGAGCTACTCGTATATCTTTTTTATAAAAATAATTTTCTTTCAATTATAATTCAGCTTCCTTACAAATACCCATTCATTTGTGACAAACAAAACATCGTAAGCGTACAGTGCATTCACGGAGAACTACAATGGGTACGACAAAACATCGTAAGACCCAAAAGTACTTGAATTTGAGACAATTATTGGGTTTTTCTTCAACCAAAATTTTCAGTTTCAAATTTAAATAACTATTTTTTTTTTTAAATTGATTCATTAAATGAAATTCATTAAATACCTCCTCCTGTATAATGCACTTCCTACGCTTACGATCTTCTGCCGGGAAAGGCTCGATATTATTCAATAAAATATAGCGCTTATAATGAATACTACTGCCATCTCATGAATATTTTTAAAACTTTTTAATATATAGTTACTTGTTTGGTTGTAGCTATAAACATCGACACATAGATGGCAGTAATTCGAAAAAATATATCTACATACAAACCATTTAAACAGATGGGGTAAAAGTGGGATAGATGCCACACTTTTTGAAAAATACGATTTTTCGACAAACTTATGAATTAAACTATCTGATACTTATGTGACGTTTAGTTTACCTATTATATAATATTGTTTATGTGTAAAAAGTATACTATTTATTGTATTTTTTTGTAAGAAATTATTTTCGAAACCCCTATGAATGAGGATAGATGCCTACTCTATGGGATAGATGCCTCAATGTTATTTTGACTGGTGGGATAGTTGCCTTATGAAATCAGTCAAAACAATATTTTTAATGTATTATTTTATTTTGTCACAATTATGTCACAATCATTTTTGACCCTTAAAACTAACATTATAATTCAGTTTAGCAATTTTATACCTAATATTTCATACGAAAGTTTTTTTTTTCATTTGCAAAAGTTCAGCCCGTCTACATTGATTACAGATATTCCCGTACAAAGTGCAACTCTTGAAGCCACTTCCTGCACATAATACGAGTACATTGTATCCAATCCACCTTAGATTTAGTTTTCCGGTAATTTTCAAAACATTCCACGCGTTCATGGTCACTTTCTTCATCTTCATCACTATCTTCTGAAACTACTCAAGGTCTTTTTTTGACAGTAATGAAGTTATCTGCACTTCAGATAAGGTACGTTGTTTGCTATTTTTGCATAACAAGCGTGGGTAATAACAAGCCACCTTTAACTTTATTTTCCTTTGCAGAAATATTTTCTTTAGTGGTCAGTAGGTACTGTAGCCGATTGCTTCCCTCTCTTCTATAATGGCATATAGCGTTTTTAAGAACATCTTCGGTCCATATGGCTCTAGGTCTTGCTCTTCCAATTTTGCGTACGTATTTGCGTGGCATTGCTGGAAAATAAAAATGCTGAATTAGTATGGGATAGATGCTCCTAAGGGCAACTATACTCATGAGGACTGGGGCATCTATCCTTTTTGGAGGGGATAGACGCCTTTAAATATATAAAATAAGTTAATTGAAAAAAATACTAAATCACAGTACAATCTTTGCATTTAGTGTATACATTGATCGTAAACATAAAAATATTATCACTTACCTCATACGCTTAAAAGTTCCGAACGAAATGATAAAGTAGGAAATCGAAATCCAGCAGTCGTTCGAGCGTAAACGCCTATTTAACAAGTTCCTCACTCACACGACCGTCACAACGCGATGCACTGGGCACCCTGGCGGAGAGTGGGGTAGAGCTTTGTTATAAAGTCAAAATCGGTAGTGTAATAGTTATGCATGTCTCGATATGATAATCGTGGCATCTATCCCACTTTTACCCTAACATCTAGCCAGTTTTTTAACGCTTTATTATATACATAATTTTTTTACAACGCGAAAAAATCCGACGGTGACAATAAATTAATAATAAAATATATCGGCTGCGTATATAGATGAGGCAAATCAAACACAAAAATAAATTTACAATGTTTTTATTATTTAATATCTTTAAATAAGATGTTTAATATCTTGGAAACTATAAGTATATATCGGAACACACCGATTAGGTACCTGCCTATTGAAAAAGCCTGTGACATTTCAATACACTATTTAACTAGTATATCAATAAATGTTGTCAAATAGACTATACATACACAAAATAAACCAAGTTTTAGTGTAAATGTACATTTTATTTGTCTAAACATGTTTGTTGGTTTCATTACAAGAGAAAACTAGATCAGAATATCGATCCGATAAATTAACAATGAGGTGTTTTTATAAATGGAAATATTCAAATGCAACAAAACAGCAAACAATCGAGGTTCCATTTCAAAATGGCGGACACTAATCAAGATGGCTGCTGACAGATGGATTTTAGAGTTCTTATTCCAAAGCGGCGGCTCCAGAAATGATTTCAATAAGTTCTCTCGTGATGACAGCCTGCCTGGTTCTGTTGAATGTGAGGGTGAGCTTGTCAATCATCTCTCCGGCGTTCTTGCTGGCATTGTCCATAGCTGTCATCCTCGAGGACTGCTCTGAGCAGGCGCCCTCTTTCATGGCGTAGAAGAACATGGAGGCCATAGAGAATTCCAGATAGCTCTGGATCACGTCGGAATCCAGGGAATCGTATACGGCCAGTTTGGGAGCAGACTGAAACAAATTTGAACAAAATTATTTTTAATTCAAAAGAATAGACAAACATTAGGCTTGCAATGGTCACCATATTTACAGTCAAAGTTACTTAACCCATTGCAACACAAAGCCTCCCTGGAGGACACTGCTCTGGCATTGCATGTAGAGCCATGTATGTGATTCTGGTGGGATTCATTCTCTGGACATGTTGGTACCAGTAGCTGATTTCCGTTGTCCTCAGCATAATTTTGGTCTTGACATTGTCCGTTCTCGAATCAATCCATGTGAGGATAGGTCGCACACAGGTCTTAAATGAACACAAACAAAAAAGAAAATGGAAATCACTCACTTCTACTGTAGTCTTGCTGAAGAGTGGCAGATCTGCCTGGGAGTAGGAAACCACCGACTTGAACTTGTTGTACACAATCTTTCCGGAGGTGAACTCATATCCGGAGTTCAGGATGGCCATGGTCAGCTTGGCTGCATCCAGGAAGGTGGGGGGAAGACGCCCGACCTGAACACAATGGAAAATTTTTGTTATGCCTGTATATATAGGGTTTTTCATTAAGAGTGCTCGAACTTTAAAATGAAATAAAACAACCTTGAGATGAGTAATTCATAAAAATGGCGCTCTATAAATTATCCAATTTATTATTATTATTATTATAACCTGTCTAAGTGCTATTGCCAATTTTTTCAGAGAGAGGGACTGGTACCTCCTTAGAGGGGCGAGTGTCATAATTAAAGAACCATTTCGTTTAGGTCTAAATACATTTATTTCGTGCACAATTTTTATTTATTTCCATATCCCATCTTCGGTACAAGGGCATAACTAATTAACTAACTTACCATCACGCCTCTCCCCGGAGGGGTAGGCAGAAAGGATGGAACGCCACACTGTTCTGTCCTGACATACTTCTCTCGCTTCCTCTACATTCATACATCTTGTCATGCACACACGTCGATTTCTCCGACTCCTCACGTGACCTACATTCAATATTTGATTGATTTGATCGTGCCACGTTTTCCTCGGCCTTCCTCTATTTCTAGCTCCGTTCACGCCGTTTACATATACCTTCTTTACCATTCTGTCTTCACTCATTCTTTCCATGTGTCCAAACCATCTTAATGACCCTTTCCTTATTTTGTTCATAACACTTTCATTCGCACCACATTCACTTCTTATACTTGCATTTGTCACTCTATCATATACAAATTTGCCACACATTCGTCTTAGAGATCTCATTTCTACTGCATTTATTCTACTTTCATCGTTCTTTTGCCAGTTCCTTGCTTCACTTCCATATATAAGTGTTGGCACAAGAACACCATTGTGCACTGCCATCTTGACTTTTTTGGAAGGTACAAGGGCATAATTGTTAAAAAATATGTGGCAATGAGGTTCGCAACCCATCACACCGCATCTCCCGCGGAGCGAAAAGAGAAGGATGGAGTGCCGCATCAGTAAAAGTGTGACAGTCCATTCTTTCTGCCTACCCTTTCGGGAGACGGCGTGATGGTTAGTTAGTTAGTTAGTTTCTCAAAATGAGTTAAGTATGCCAATGTATTTTAAAAACATCCCTTTATCTGAAGGAACAAAGTCGCTCATTAAGTTCAGTCTCATTTTGCCAGAGGGTGATAGTGTATGGTCAATATAGCCAGAATAACATGATATTATTTTTAAAAAATCTTAAAATGTCTCTAATGAAAAATTACAAAACGTGCAATTGTGCCCTTGTCTTACCGAAGGTACGAATAATGATGGCAGTGTCTTTTGCGCACATAGCCTTTGGAAAATTAGAGGAAACATTGATTAAGGCTCCAGGGTGTCATTCCACTTACCTCATTGGCCACAATCATGATGTTCTTCCCGTACAGACGCTGCAGGATGTTGCGAGACTTGTCACCAACGCACACAACCTTGGTATTGGCAGCCACCTCGGGGGCGGAGAGATTCCCGCGGATGACTTTGGACACACCGGTGTGGACAGCTCCGCAGAGACCTTCAAATTGATGAGTCCTTAGCTCAACATAAACTATAAGGGTGCCGTCACACCGAAGCGCCTAGGTCGGTGGCTAGTCGGACGCCTGGCGAACCAACGTATGGCGTACAATGGGACCTGCCACACTGTAAGGTTCGCGCCAAGCGGGTGATCACAAGCCGCCTGCTTTCCGAGCTTTCGGCGATTTTAGCGCCGCGGTTAACTTTTATGGTACTAATCACAATTATCTATGCAATCGTCTTCCGCTCTTGTCATCGACTGATTTTCGGGATTACACGTATCGTCCGCAGCTTAAAAGCGATAATAATTTCCAAAATATGTATTTTTTTTTTGTATACATTGTTTTTATTTACAGGTTTTGTAAAATTATCAAAATTAAAATAATATACAGTAAATAAATTTGTTTAAATTTATCCCAATGTTACAAGAAGTTGTTCCTCTGGTGTTATAGAACACCGGAAATGTGTATCCTGCTTTTGCAGTGACCCTTTTAACTTCCCTAACAGTAAATCGAATGAGTCCTGCTTCATTTTTAAATACCAAATTTTTTTTTTAATATTATTTGCAAAGTTCTTTATATAATAGTTGAAATTCTCCATTACTATTTCTTGACATATTTATTTCATGCACCCAGCATGTTCGAATTTGTGATTTTCGAAATTTTCTGATAAAATCAGCTTTTTTATTACTTTAGTCAGTGGCATTTTTTGTCTCGAGCTAGTTTGCAATATACACCAAAATTTTAAAGTTCAGAAATCAAAGGATATTACATAGATAATTGGGGTTAGCACCGCGGCGCTAAAATCGCCAGGCGTTATAGTGTGGCAGGTCAAATTAGGCCGCCGACCTAGCCTCCGACCCGAGCACTTCGGTGTGGCCGTACCCTAAAACCACTCCAAGACTTTCAACGATCATCATTCAGTGGCAAAGTCAACCCATTGGCTTGTCGAACGACTGAAACGGGCAAAACAAAAAAAGCATAACATGTTAACTCTTTGCACGCTAACATTTGCACCTTTGATACGGCAAAAAGTCCATACTCACACGCAGCCGTATCAACACTCGATACGGGAACTTTGACTGCGGATATTACGGCGCTCTTTTGTCAAAAAATGTATTTCCTGCTCACTTGGACATTCGTAGAACTATCACGAAGCTGATATCTACAAGAATTTCTCAAAAATAAAATTGTATTTCATAAAAAAAAAACAAAAAACATAATCAAGTGCGCAGTCTTAGCGCCTTCGAGTGTCATAGTTTACAATTTTGTCAACAGATGGCGTTAGTACTAATTTGCTATCTGTTAGTACTAATTAAGCTAAAATGATAGTGCACAATGGTGTTCTTGTACCGACCCTTATGTATGGGAGTGAACCATGGAACTGGCAATAAAGGACGAAAGTAGAATAAATGCAGTAGGAATTAGATCTCTTAAGCGAACGTGTGAAAAATCTGTGCATGATAGTGTCAAATAAAAATATAAGAAGTGAATGCAGTGCGAATGTGTTGTGGACAAAATAATAAAAGGATTATTAAGATGGTTTGGACACATGGTAAGAATGAATGAAGAAAGAATGTTAAAGAAAGTATATGTGAACGGTGTAAATGGAACAAGAAATAGAGGAAGAATCGTGGCATGACCATTTCAATCAAATATTAAATGTTGGCTACCTGAGGAGAAATCGCATGCATGACACGATGTAAGAATTTTGAGGAAGCGAGAAAAATGTATCAGGAACAGTTTGGCGGTCGATTCTTTCTGCTTACCTCTTCAGAAAGACGGGGTGATGGTTAGTTAGTTTTAAACTGTCTTTTAAAAAATATGTTACCTCTGTCAGATGTGATAGCAACAATCAGCTTCTGTGGTGCTGCTTCGGTTCCTTCTGCCACTTCAGCCTTCTCATAAAACTGCTTGGAGCCTTCACCATAAGGGCGAGCTTGTTTCAGCTCACGTTCTGCACGGGTATACCTAAATAGGAAAATTAAAGTATGGTAACATGTCATCCTATACAGTAAAAGTCCGATAAATTGAAATCCAAGGGACCGGATTTCCCAAAAAAATTCGAATTACGAATTACGTGATCATTAAAAAAAAAATGTTTGCGCCAAATGCTGTAAAAACGGAATGCAAGGTGGATGAATGCGTGATAAATAAAATTAAGAAAGGGTCACAACGATGGTTTGGACATATGGAACGAATGGATGAGGGAAGAATGGTTAAAAATATATATTCAAGTAGTGTGAACGGTAAAAGAAGTCGAGGAGGGCCAAAGAAGACATGGCATGACCAAATTAATCAATTACTGAAAGGCGGCCATGTTCGAAGTTGGAACAATCGACGAGCGTGCATGTACGATGTGTGAATATAGAAGAGGTGCGAGAATTATGCCAGGATAGAACAGTGCAGAGAGACTAAGAGTCATGGAGCGAGCGATGGAGAGAGTCATGCTAGGCCTGTCCCTTAGAGATAGAGTCAGGAACGAAACGGTGAGGGATAAAACAAGAGTCACAGACGTGATCCACCGGGTGACGACTTTAAAATGGAAATGGGCAGGGCATGTCGCTAGAGCTGCAGACGAAAGATGGACCAAAATACTGCTGAATTGGAGACCGAGAGACACGAGAAGAAGAGTAGGAAGACCACAAATGAGGTGGAGGGATGATCTGGAACGATACGCTGGGGTGCTATGGATGCAGACTGCGCAGGAGAGATCGACATGGAGGGACATGGAGGAGGCTTTCGTCCAAGAGTGAACGGTGATAAGCTGAAGAAGACAAGAACCATACAAGTTTACAGACAAATAAAACAAATGGACATATCAGACCTGACCAAATGAGACCTTAAAAATTGTACACAGAGTGACCATGGAAAAGACAACAGACAGCAGCTACAAATTAATTAAAAATTCAGACAGATACTGGACCAGGAACTGTGACAGATATCACTTACCGAATGTACGAACTAGGACAGGACAATCAAGGATATTGAGCAATGGACTGAAACTTTACAATGAACTACCAAAAGACACAAGGAGTCTCACTACAACTCAATATAAAATATATCTGAAACAATACATAATTAATAGTAAGATCTAAAAATGTATCCATATAACCCATTTGGGTTTTAAAAAAAAAAAATTAAATAATAGTTAATTGTGACACATAATACGTTTGTACTGTTTTGATGTTAAAATTATACAAGTTTTTTCGTCAATATAAACAATTTTGACAGGTGTAAAAATAAATTTTTCATTTGTTCCAATGACAATTTGAATAATTCCTTCAATATTATTTTAAAGTTCTTGCTAGTGTTGGTTCGTTTGCTAATTTAAAAAAAAACGTTGGATACGTGGAACATTAATTAAATAGACGATGTGTGCACCTTCTAAAAAGAACATTATGTGTTAAATTATTTTTATTTTGTTATTTGATTTTATATCATTGTATTTTTAAATATTTGTTTTAGATTTATTGTGTGGATGTTGAACGATCGATGTGTGCGCGGGAGTTGCCTAATGGTGGCGATGAGGTTCGCAACCCATCACACCGCGTCTCCCGCGGTGCGAAAAGAGAAGGATGGAGTGCCGCATCGGTTAAAGTGTGACAGTCCATTCTTTCTGCCTACCCTTTCGGGGAGACGGTGTGATGGTTAGTTAGTAATTAAATAAAAAAAGAAGAGAGAACAATGCCCCTATTAGTTAGGTAGAAATGTTGAAAAGATATAAGATGTTTATTTGATACAAGCCTATCCTCAAAGTGCAAAATAAACACATGGAGGAAAATAAAATGACCAAAAATTAATATAGCAAAATACAATGTTTGACGTGTAATTTGCTTACAAAGTCAAAATTTTATTAGCACATTTGCATTAAAAGTTACTAGTTTATTAAAAAGATACTGGTCTGCACACCCGAGGTGAATGGATCCATCCGGACCCCCCCTCATGGTTTTAAAGCAGTGGCGGTACTTCCATACAAGCCGAAAAGCCGGGCTTGCCATAAAAAAGTTAAAATAAAACGATATTTTTTGCGCGTTTGAGTCGTCTACGAATAAATAAATATATTGAAATTTCGCGCGAGTTAAAGCGATTCAATTCGTTGCGTTGCAAATGACTACGCTGACATGCGCAGAAATGACAACGGTAAGTCTATGTTTTGTTCCACTCATACGCGCCGCATTTTATTTCACTCATACGTTTTATAGGTGAGATACGTCCACATGTTTTGTTTCATATTTTCGATGGGCTTCATATTGGGATTGCAAAATGTAAAAGGGTCTTTGTCGCACTTATGTATTTTTGGCTTGTAATCATATAGCTAGGTGCATATATACCAGAAGATATCTACAATTCTTTGTATGGATTTGAAGCCGGGCTTTATCACTCAGTAAGTTACTATTCGATGAGTCACGAACTTCATTTCTATTGTCAGAATGTTATCTGTCATTTACGTTTTGTGCAGAAATGTTATGAAAAGAAAGATTATGTAATTTCTTTACGAACATTAATTTGTAATTCGTGTTTCGGTGTTAACAAATTTTATTATTGTCTATTTACAGCTTATTTCTTAGTAATTTTAATATTTCTTCTTGTATTTGTAAATAAATTATTATATTATACCAGAACATGAGTTTGATGACGCAGAAAATTATTTTTTGTATAGATTTAAAATGCGCCTTAAATGCGATTTAAAATCAATTAATTCATGAAATTATAATAATTTAGAAAGATAAAACTTTTAATCTGGAAAAATACATTATCGTGACCCTCTACTAATATTATAACACAAAAAAGTCGGACGGGAGTCGCCTTACTGGTTGACCCTAGGCACGCCACTGGTTTTAAGGTAGACAACTCTCAGGCATACCACCAAAGAGATTGATCAAATCAAATCATACTTTGTATTACAACACTTTTGGTACGTATGAGTGAAATAAAATACGGCGCATATGAGTGAAACAAAACATACGCGTAGGTCATTTCTGCGCATGTCGGCGAAGTCATTTGCAACGCAAAAAATTAAATCGAAATCGCTTTAATGCGCTCGCGCGAAATTCAAAATATTATTTTATTCATAGACGTTTGCATCTTCGTCTCTATTGAGATACAATTAATCCGTTCATGTCTATATTAACCGATTGAATAATGATGAAAAAAGTTTCATTCTGGTATTTTTTTATCTTAAATTTTGCCGAGTAGTCTTACTTAGCAGCGGACACCATCTTCATGGACTGCGTGATCTTTTGGATGTTCTTGACAGACTTGAGGCGGATGGAGATGGCCTTGAGGGTGGCCATGTTTCGGGAAGGCTGCTGGTTCACCAGCCCCACCGCCTGGCTGCATATCGCCGGTGCTACTCTGCCCAACATCTGCAACACATTAGTTGATACAAAGCTACTTGAATAATGCTATTGAACTTCATATTAACCTTTCCCTTCAAGTGTCCTGAAAGAATCCAGTATAAACTATGCTGGACGGTTTTCAAAGCGCTTCACGGAATGGCACCAGCCTATATATCTGAACTTTGTGTTGCTGATAGCCCTAACTTGCGGCAATCTACGCTTCGATCAGCAAACTCCTCGGCAATAGGCAGATTAGTTGAGCCAAAGCGCAACCCCGGACAAATTTCGGAGATCGGGCCTTCGCAGTGGCAGGTCCGTCCGCCTGGAATATGCTTCCTGCACGCCTCAGATGCATTGACAATCCGACAGACTTTAAATCTCACCTAAAAACCCACCTTTTCAAAATATCCCATAAAATGTAAACAACGGTTACCTGATTGCTGGTGTCACATGCAGCTCTCATGACTAAAAACATTGTCAAAGCGCCCTTGAGGTGAGCTATTCACGAAAACGGCGCTATAAAAATTAGCCTAATTATTATTATTATTATTTATTATTCCCTTACGGTGCTAAAATAAAAACGTGCGTTCCGGTGTAGGGTAGTGAGTACGCGTTAGAAAATTAGCAATTTAAAATGGGAAAAATAGGAACATTCATAGCTAATCCCCTTATATAATTAAAATTGAAGTAAAAAATTATAATAATTGAGATTTAATTGCTAAAAACATTAAAAAACCATCTGACAACGCTTACGGAACGGGCATAGACCCGCTCTGGTTGGAAGCCCGAAAGCGATTGCCGGCCGAGAGTGAGAACATTGAGCTAGAACATATGCAAGAGTGAGATGCGAATATAGTGTGGCGCACTGAAAGCGCTGTTTATACGCGACATTGTTTTCGATGTAAGGCAGATGACTGCATCATGAATAAAATTAAAAAATCATCCCTGAGATGGTTCGGACATATGGAACGAATGGATGAGAGTAGAATGGTTAAAAAGTTGTACACAAGCAGCGTGAGTGGGAAAAGAAGCCGAGGACGACCGAGGAAAACATGGCATGACCAAATTAACCAATTACTAAAAGGCGGCCACATTCGAAGTCGGAATAATCGACGTGCGTGCATGGTGCGATGTATGAATGTGGAGGAAGCCCGAGAGGTGTGCCAGGACAGGCCAGTGCGGCGATCCATCTTCTCTGCCTACCCCTCCAGGGAAATGGCGTGATGGTTAGTTAGTTAGTTAGTTTTGTTTTCGATTTTCACAAAATAATAATGTACCTCCGATGTACCCGATAAATTCTGATTATTATTAATATTATTTCTCAAAAGAGCCGCACAAGACAGGGAAAAATGGAAGAGAATAATGGAGGAAATTGCTGCAAACCAATCCCAGGATTGAAACCAGAGAAGAAGATTTTTTAAATCAATGCGTAAATATATTATGGAGGAATACCTAAAATCTTAACCTTGTATTTATTAAATGTATAGAGATATTAATGGTTATTAGAAGCAACGTGTAGAAGATACCCATCACAGGGAAGGGAGGGTTAACGAACTACCTAACCATCAAGTTGCTTAAATAAAGATACTAAGCTATAATACATATTAACCAACTTACTAACCATCACAATGCTAGAATAAAGATACAAAGTTCCATATTAATTAACTAATTAATCATCACGCTGTTTGTATAGAGATACAAAGCTGCATATTAATCAAACTAACTTACCATCATGCTGCTTGAATAAAGATACTAAGCTATAATACATATTAACCAACTTACTAACCATCACACTGCTTGCATAAAAATACAAAGCTGCATATTAACCAACTAACTAAATTTATTGTTTCTTGAACAATGATGTAAACCTCCATATTAAATAATTAAAACGAATGAAAACATCAGTTTTCTAGAAGTTTTATTATATTTTATGGGAATGACGTGTTTCGCCCTTCTAAGCCATTATCAAATGTCACATTTGATTTGTGTAAAAGTGCAAAATTTGTCAAAAAAGACATTTGATAATGCCTTAGAAGGGCGAAACATGTCATTCCCATAAAATATAATAAATATTCTAGAAAACAAATCAGTTTATTTTCTCAAAAGACATTACAAACATTTTTTATAGTTTAAGGCATCTATTGAGAACAGGTAAAACATAATAAATATATAATACCAGGAACGCATGAGAGACGGTTCGACATTAGGAATACAAGATACTCTCCAAAGTCAAGAGTATTTGTCTTCTGAACGTACTTTCACGAATATGGAAGACATCGATCTCCGAAGCGATCATGTTCAGCAGTTTGATTGCTCTCCCCACCGGCATCACCTGAGGCAGGCTGTTTCTGCATGCTGGGAGATAAAACAGTCTGTGTTGAGACTGTCGAAGATAACCATCCGGAACATATAGATGGATAGCCTCCAAGATGACGGAATTCTCAAAGAATCCCCTGATATGTCTGAAGAAATGGGTAAGTGTGCACCCATCCCTTCTTATCTGTAAGCTATTGGTCCGCAGCATGCCCAAGAAGAATGCAGTGGGATAGAGCCACGGATAGCTATCAAACTCCCTCATGTAGAGATATCTCAGAAATCTTTTCTGAACCCTCTCTAACATGAGTGAGTATCTCACCTCGTGGGGACTCCATATCACCGAGCCACACTCGAGCCGGCTCCGGACCAATGAGTTATACGAAATTCGCAAAACATAGGGATTCTTGAAAACTCTACCAGTTCGGAGAATAAATCCCATCATTTTCAGATACAAAGTTACATATTAACAAACTAACTAACCATCACGCTGCTTGTATAAAGATACAAAGCTGTATATAAACTAACTAACTAAACATCACGCTGCTTGAATAAGCATACAAAACTACTTATTCAACTTCTGGAGACGGCAGCGAGCTGCCGAAACCGATCGAAGACATAAACATCAGTGGATTTTAACTAAATATAAATTTTAATAAGATTTTTCGCAATAAAAAAAATAATTTCATTATTTACAATGAACTTCTACCGTGAAATTTCAAATAACAAAATGATTTTTTTATAGTTTGGTATTCTATCGTACATTATTTTCCGCACATGCTTCGCAGTGATCTCATTTCTACGGCATTTATCCTACTTTCATCCTTCTGCCAGCTCCAAGCTTCACATCCATATATAAGGGTTTACACTAGAACCTCATTATGTACTGCCATATTTGCTTCAATGGACATATTTATGCACCATTTATTTCGTTCCCAGCACCAACCCTACTTTCGGTGTCTTTCTCCATTTTCCGTCTCTTGTAAACATGCTTCCCAGATAAATGAATTTGGTAACTTGCTCCAATTTCTTGCTTTTTGCACTTACGTCACAACCCGTCATACATTCTTCCTCCTCAAATATTATCCCTTTAGACTTAGACACATTCTTCACAAGTTCACTCTTATTAATGTATGACGGATTGTGACACAAGTGCGAATGGTGAAAAATTAGAGTAAGTTGCCGAATTTATTTATCTAGGAAGCATGTTTACAAGATATGGAAAAATGGAGAAAGATATCGGAAGAAGGGTTGGAGCTGGAAATAAAATAACTGGTGCACTCAAAGTCATTACCTCAAATAGAAGTATATCGACTGAAGCAAAGATGGCAGTGCACAATGGAGGTCTAGTGCCGACCCTTATGGATCGGCACTAGACCTCCATTGAATAATATAAATATGGAAGTGATGCTTGGAGTTGGCAGAAGAAAGATGAAAGTAGGATAAATGGCATAGAAATGAGGTCACTAAGAAGAATGTGTGGAAAAAAATGCATGATAAAATATCTAATGATGAAGTAAGAAAGGAATGTAAGGCGGATGAATGCGTGATAAATAAAATTAAGAAATGATCACTTAGTTGGTTTGGACTTATGGAACGAATGTATGAGGGAAGAATGGTTAGAGATATATACTTGTAGTGTGAATGGAAAAAGAAGTTGAGGAAGGTCAAGGAAGATATGGCATGACCAAATTAATCAATTATTGAAAGGCGGCCATGTTCGAAGTAGTAACAATCGAGGAGCATGCGTGTCACGATGTGTGAATGTAGAAGAGGCGCGAGAATTATGTCAGGATAGAACAGTGTGGCGATCCATCCTCTCTGCCTACCCCTCTGGACACGGCATGATGGTTAATTTGTTTCACTCTTATTGCATACATTCATGAAAAAATTGTATAATTATTGCCTATCCTCAAATTCAATTAAAAAGAAGGTGAGGTAAATAAAAATAATCATAGAATTATTATAGCACTTGGTGTTTAATTATTCTACATAATAATATGTAGAAGCATAAAATAAACCCGTGCATAATTTGTTAAATACCCAAAAAAAAATACAAATAAATTGGTTAAAATAACTCTCTGTAGATCTGCTGGAAATCCGTTTGGAACGGAAAGATAGATAAAAATATAGTAGAGTGTGGATTGACAGTAGTATTCTATACCATTCAACATTGAAACAAAACATGTTTCACGTCGGATCTGTTTCAGCACATTACATTTTAAATGCAAAAGTTGGGGAACCAAAGATTAAGACGATTCTGATGATCAAAAATTCGTGCTGCGGATAACATAGGTTATTGTAAAAAAATCCCGTCAACCGGGTTATGTAAGAATTATGAAGCAAATTAACCACGAAAAATACCAGTCTAAAATGGTTTATACAATAAACGCATCGAATTAAGATTTATCGAGGAGTGAAAAGTGACAAATTTAGTTTACAAAAATATAAAATAAATTAATTTAATTTAACAAACCTTGCTAAGTGACGGAAAAATCGAGGCGGAGAATGATCACAGAGAAAGATGTGAGCGTCTACCATAGAAATGACACCGTGACATCTTGTCTATGGCAGTTTTCTTCTTTTTTTAAATACGCTCATAATTATACAGGAGCCTAGTAATGGTTTGGAACTTTGCTAAACTCTTTTTTTTTTTAAATCGATAGATGTCAATAATATGCTGATTTTTAAGTAATTTTATAGTGCGGACGAATTACAAGTCTTGGTGTCGAGAATGAATGAGGTATGCAAGTCAAATGATTTAATGATGAATGTCGGAAAGTCAAAGGTGATGGTTTTCGAAAGGGAAGAGCAAATGACAGTTTGTAATATAAGTGTGAACGAAGAGAACTTGGAACAGGTGAGGGAATTTGTGTATTTAGGTAGTATGTTCACAGCAGATGCCCGAACGGATAGTGACGTCGAAAAGAAGGGTTGGTGCGGGTAACAAAGTGAATGGAGCTTTAAAAATAGTTATTGGAAACAAGAATTTATCAATGAAAGCGAAAACGGCCGTTCACAATGGAGTTCTGGTCCCAACCTTAATGTATGGAAGCGAAGCATGGAACTGGCAAAAGAAGGATGTGAGTAGAATAAATGCGGTAGAGATGAGGTCCCTAAGACGTATGTGTGGTAGAACGATATACGACAGAATCTCAAATGCTGATATAAGAAAGGAATGTAGAGCGGAAGAAGGTATAATGAACAAAATTATGAAAGGATCGCTGCGTTGGTTCGGACATATGGAACGCATGGATGGAGAAAAGAATGGTTAAGAAAGTATACGTTAATGATGTAAATGGGGTACGAAGTCGAGGCAGACCGAGGAAAACATGGCATGACCAAATTAATCAAATTTTAAAGGTTGGTCATGTTAGAAGTCGGAGGAATCGACGTGCGTGTATGACTCGTTGTATGAATGTGGAGGAAGCTAGAGAGGTTTGCCAGGATAGAGTAGTGTGGCGGTCCATTCTCTCTGCCTACCCCTGCGGGGAAACGGCGTGATGGTTTGTTGTTGTTGTTGTTGTTGTTATAGGAATAAATAATTTACTGAATATGTTAATTATTCCAAATTAATATTATATTTAAATTTTCAAAATAATTTAAATTGTATTTAATATATTAAATGGGTATAGTTTATTCACTTCAGAGTGATGACTTGCAAAAGCGTTAATAACACCTCATAAATTGTATATAGAACACTATCTGATTGGTTTCTGAGTCTAAGTAGGCGGAGTGTACGCCATTAGATTCTAAAATACACGGTGATTAGAAAATTACTACTATCACTTTGTTAGGAAAATATGGTATAGATTTGATTTATTTTCGGGTCACCTTTACCTCTGTCTTGTTATATTTCTAGTTCCATTTACATTGTTAACATATTATTTGTATCATTTATTCTTTCCATGTGTTCAAACCATCTTAATCTTCATTATAATTTTGATACATATTTTTTAATACCTACATATTTAGAATTTGCTGTGGAGGGTGTATAAGCTTTATATTTAATCACAGCTTCCAATTTCATCCGAGAATAGATATCTTCGACGCTCAAAAGAGGAAAAACGTGATTTATCTCAACGGAAATACGATTAAGATGGGATCTGACTAGAGTGTCGCTAATATTCTTGATTCTTTCGTGACTTGTCGAGGTACATAAAGGTTTTCAAATCGGGCCCAAGAGTTTGTTTGCATAGTATTTTAAGAGGCTGATGAGTTATAAGCGCGATCAAACACTGAGAAACGTGTCTAAGGGAAGTAGGAGGCGATTTATATTTTAAACTTCATCTTCTAAAATCATCGCTTATACTATCAATAAAGCAGTTAATAACCCTTCATTGCGCGCAAGGAAACTGTTTTTTATATGAGGGTTCTGACCATACTACAAGGAGGGTAATGGAAGCGGACCAGAGACCCAGGGTACGTGGTAGGCCCAAACTGACGTGGAAGGGACTCATTCAAAGGGCTCTCAAAAGAGATTGGATCGTACCAGATACCACCCAGGCCAGACAGTCCTGGAGACGCCATACAAGAAGAGCCGCCTCCAAGTAAATGGGACAAGGCTGGGTAGATGGAGAAGACGATATGACAGGTCGTTTGAACCCAATTACTGTATAAAATTTAAATAATAATTAAATAAAACGATTCAAGGATTAATTTTATCTCAATAGAGACGAAGATGCAAACTGGAAACTGAATATGGTGATCGAGGTGTTTACAGGACTTATGACCTGTCATTGGTTGGGTTAAGCGCACGCTTTATGTATTTACAACATTCCCCATTCCACCTTTCTTATGACCACCATGTCTGACAAATTTTTGGAAGTTGTATATATGTTAATATCCAACACCACAATTCACATGTCTCGCTGGCATTGACAGTATGTGGATTATATAGAGTAATCTTAAAAAGATTAACATATGTAATCAAAATCTCATAGATGGCATGTTGAAACTGACATGTGAAATTAGGCATAGATTTGTAACATATGTACAACTTCCAAAATTTTGTCTTACATGGTCATAAAGAAATAGGTGGAATGGGGAATGTTGTAATTACATAAAGCGTGCGCTTAACCCAATCAATGACAGGTCATAAGTCCTGTAAACACCTTGATCAACCATATTCAGTTTCCAATTTGCATCTTCGTCTCTATTGAGATACAATTAAATAATGAATTAATAACCCACGGTGGGTGATATCCAGTATTCGTATACAAGTATAAGTATACATTCACAAAAAATAATTGTTCCACATTAGAGTTTGCAATATAGATTGGGTGAGGTGTTGAAATAATGCGGTCTGCTCAAAATATTCTAAAACACAATGAAAAAGACATGTTTATTGAATGCTTAGATATTTTATTTTCACATTACACTTTTCACAATTAATTATTTATTCTACAATAGACTTCAATTTCACACAAGGAATCTTACAATTGTAAAAAAGAAATTTAAATTCGCAAATTAATGTATAAAAAACGAATACATGTTGTTGGATTTAAATTTTATTCGAATAATATAATTGTAGTAAATAAAATAAACATTCTCTGTTAGCAATTGAGACATTAAATAATAATAAAAAAATGTAATTATTTAAATATTTAATACGAATGAAAACGCCTGTTTTCTAGAAGTTTTATTATAAATTTTGATATCAAATCAAATCAAATCAGTTTATTAACTTAAAAGACATTACAAACAAGAAAATGTTTAAGGCATCTATTAAGTACAGGTAAAGTATTATAAAACACAACAAAGTACCAGGAACGCATTAGAGATGGTTCGACATTAGGAAGACAAGATACTTTCTAAAGTCAAGAGTATTTGTCCCCTGAACGTCTTCACTAGTATAAAAGACGTCGATCTCCGAGGAGATCGCGTTCAGAAAACTAATTGCTCTTCCCACCGGTGTCACCAAAGGCGGATTTGTTCTGGTGGTGGTTGTGAAGCCATTACGTAGTGGTTTGACATATATAAAAATGAAATTAAACACTTTTTCACTTAGTAAAAACCACTTTATTTGGGCAAGTAGCGCCAACCGGTTTCACTCTGTAGCAACCTTATTAGTTTGTGTATAGTCTTAAGGTAGCTAGTTCGCTACAGAGTGAAACCGACTGGCGCTACTTAACTAACTAACTAACAGGGTAGGGTAACGAGGGGTAGGCAGAGAGGATGGATCACCACAATGCTCTGTCCTGGCATACCTCTAGGGCTTCCTCTACATTCATACATCGTACCATGCACGCACGTCGATTATTCCGACTTCGAATGTGACCGCCTTTTAGTAATTGATTAATTTGGTCATGTCATGTTTTCCTCGGTCGTCCTCGGCATCTTTTTCCACTAACGCTGCTTGTGTACCTCTTTTTAACCATTCTACTCTCATCCATTCGTTCCATATGTCTAAACTATCTCAGGGATCCTTTTTTAATTTTATACATGATGCAGTCATCTGCATTACATTTCTTTCTTATTTCATCGTTCGGTATTCTATCATACAACGTTTTCTCGCACATTCTTCTTAGTGATCTCATTTATACGGCGTTTATCCTGCTTTCATCCTTCTTTTGCCAGCTCCAGGCTTCACTTCCATACATGAGGGTTGGCACTAGAACTCCATTATGTACTGCCATCTTTGTTTCTGTGGATATATTTCTAATTGCAGTGATGACTTTGAGTGAGCCATGTATTTTATTCCCAGCACCGACTCTTCTTTCGATGTCTTTCTCCATTTTTCCGTCTCTTGTAAACATACGTAACTTACTCAAATGAAATGATTTATACTAAGTGAAAAAGTGTATAATTTCATTCTTAAGTTTTATTATATTTTATGTGGATGACATGTACTCGTATAGCCGGTCTGAAGCATTATCAAACATTTGATTCTAGAAAACAGACGTTTTTGACGAGTTTTTCAGCATTGTTCAAGAAAAAATAAATATTTATTTGAACTCTCAATGTCAATATATTGTATTCTAACACCTTTACAACATTTATATATAAAGTGTATGTATTCATAAATATTCGCTTTCGTATTTGCTTCATTCGAATCACTCAACTTTAAATACAAAGCGAAAAATAACCAATAAGATTTTAAAACATCAAGACATTACAAATAAATACAATGATCAATAAAATGAATTAAAATCACACTTGCATTATACTCAAACTGAAATATACACGGACACTCGCATTTATTCTGTAAGTGACGATCACATTCAAACTAACACTCATACTGACACTCCCTTCAAACTCAAACTGCACACTCACACAAACGCTGACACTCAGACGAAAATCACACTCAGATTACACTCATATCACATTCATATCAACCTCACACTGACGCTGACACTGACACAAATACTCTCATCTTATTAAACGAATACGTATATTGCTACTCACACACAAATTGACATTGAAACTGACACTCACTCCGACACTCACATTTATACTCAAACTACTAGCACACTCAAATCACACCACACAGACCTTCGCATTTATTCTGTAAGTGACGATCACAATCAAACTAACACTCATACTAACACTCTATTCAAACTCAAACTGCAAACTCATTCAAACGCTGACACTCACACGAAACTCACACTCAGAACACACTCTTGTCACGTTCATATCAACCTCACACTGACGCTGACACTGACACAAATACTCTCATCATATTAAACGAATACGTATATTGCTACTCACACACAAATTGACATTGAAACTGACACTCACTCCGACACTCACATTTATACTCAAACTAAGCACACTCAAATCACACCACACAGACATTCGCATTTATTCTGTAAGTGACGATCACATTCAAACTAACACTCATACTGACACTCCCTTCACACTCAAACTGCACACTCACACAAACGCTGACACTCACACGAAAATCACACTCAGATTACACGCATATCACATTCATATCAACCTCACACTGACGCTGACACTGACACAAATACTCTCATCATATTAAACGAATACGTATGTTGCTACTCACACACAAATTGACATTGAAACTGACACTCACTCCGACACTCACATTTATACTCAAACTACTAGCACACTCAAATCACACCACACAGACCTTCGCATTTATTCTGTAAGTGACGATCACAATCAAACTAACACTCATACTGACACTCTATTCAAAATCAAACTGCACCCTCATTCAAACGCTGACACTCACAGGAAACTCACACTCAGAACACACTCTTGTCACGTTCATATCAACCTCACACTGACGCTGACACTGACACAAATACTCTCATCATATTAAACGAATACGTATATAGCTACTCACACACAAATTGACATTGAAACTGACACTCACTCCGACACTCACATTTATACTCAAACTAATCACACTCAAATCACACCACACAGACATTCGCATTTATTCTGTAAGTGACGATCACATTCAAACTAACACTCATACTGACACTCACTTCAAACTCAAACTGCACACTCACACAAACGCTGACACTCACACGAAAATCACACTCAGATTACACTCATATCACATTCATATCAACCTCACACTGACGCTGACACTGACACAAATACTCTCATCATATTAAACGAATACGTATGTTGCTACTCACACACAAATTGACATTGAAACTGACACTCACTCCGACACTCACATTTATACTCAAACTACTAGCACACTCAAATCACACCACACAGACCTTCGCATTTATTCTGTAAGTGACGATCACAATCAAACTAACACTCATACTGACACTCTATTCAAAATCAAACTGCACCCTCATTCAAACGCTGACACTCACACGAAACTCACACTCAGAACACACTCTTGTCACGTTCATATCAACCTCACACTGACGCTGACACTGACACAAATACTCTCATCATATTAAACGAATACGTATATTGCTACTCACACACAAATTGACATTGAAACTGACACTCACTCCGACACTCACATTTATACTCAAACTACTAGCACACTCAAATCACACCACACAGACCTTCGCATTTATTCTGTAAGTGACGATCACAATCAAACTAACACTCATACTGACACTCTATTCAAAATCAAACTGCACCCTCATTCAAACGCTGACACTCACACGAAACTCACACTTAGAACACACTCTTGTCACGTTCATATCAACCTCACACTGACGCTGACACTGACACAAATACTCTCATCATATTAAACGAATACGTATATTGCTACTCACACACAAATTGACATTGAAACTGACACTCACTCCGACACTCACATTTATACTCAAACTACTAGCACACTCAAATCACACCACACAGACCTTCGCATTTATTCTGTAAGTGACGATCACAATCAAACTAACACTCATACTGACACTCTATTCAAACTCAAACTGCAAACTCATTCAAACGCTGACACTCACACGAAACTCACACTCAGAACACACTCTTGTCACGTTCATATCAACCTCACACTGACGCTGACACTGACACAAATACTCTCATCATATTAAACGAATACGTATATTGCTACTCACACACAAATTGACATTGAAACTGACACTCACTCCGACACTCACATTTATACTCAAACTAAGCACACTCAAATCACACCACACAGACATTCGCATTTATTCTGTAAGTGACGATCACATTCAAACTAACACTCATACTGACACTCCCTTCACACTCAAACTGCACACTCACACAAACGCTGACACTCACACGAAAATCACACTCAGATTACACGCATATCACATTCATATGAACCTCACACTGACGCTGACACTGACACAAATACTCTCATCATATTAAACGAATACGTATGTTGCTACTCACACACAAATTGACATTGAAACTGACACTCACTCCGACACTCACATTTATACTCAAACTACTAGCACACTCAAATCACACGACACAGACATTCGCATTTATTCTGTAAGTGACGATCACAATCAAACTAACACTCATACTGACACTCTATTCAAAATCAAACTGCACCCTCATTCAAACGCTGACACTCACACGAAACTCACACTCAGAACACACTCTTGTCACGTTCATATCAACCTCACACTGACGCTGACACTGACACAAATACTCTCATCATATTAAACGAATACGTATATAGCTACTCACACACAAATTGACATTGAAACTGACACTCACTCCGACACTCACATTTATACTCAAACTACTAGCACACTCAAATCACACCACACAGACATTCGCATTTATTCTGTAAGTGACGATCACAATCAAACTAACACTCATACTGACACTCCCTTCAAACTCAAACTGCACACTCACACAAACGCTGACACTCACACGAAAATCACACTCAGATTACACTCATATCACATTCATATCAACCTCACACTGACGCTGATACTGACACAAATACTCTCATCATATTAAACTAATACGTATATTGCTACTCACACAAAAATTGACATTGAAACTGACACTCACTCCGACACTCACATTTATCCTCAAACTACTAGCACACTCAAATCACACCACACAGACAGTCGCATTTATTCTGTAAGTGACGATCACATTCAAACTAACACTCATACTGACACTCACTTCAAACTCAAACTGCACACTCACACAAACGCTGACACTCACACGAAAATCACACTCAGATTACACTCATATCACATTCATATCAACCTCACACTGACGCTGATACTGACACAAATACTCTCATCATATTAAACTAATACGTATATTGCTACTCACACAAAAATTGACATTGAAACTGACACTCACTCCGACACTCACATTTATCCTCAAACTACTAGCACACTCAAATCACACCACACAGACAGTCGCATTTATTCTGTAAGTGACGATCACAATCAAACTAACACTCATACTGACACTCCCTTCAAACTCAAACTGAACACTCACACGAACGCTGACACTCACACGAAAATCACACTCAGATTACACTCATATCACATTCATATCAACCTCACACTGACGCTGACACTGACACAAATACTCTCATCATATTAAACGAATACGTATATTGCTACTCACACACAAATTGACATTGAAACTGACACTCACTCCGACACTCACATTTATACTCAAACTAAGCACACTCAAATCACACCACACAGACATTCGCATTTATTCTGTAAGTGACGCTCACATTCAAACTAACACTCATACTGACACTCGCTTCAAACTCAAACTGCACACTCACACAAACGCTGACACTCACACAAAAATCACACTCAGATTACACTCATATCACATTCATATCAACCTCACACTGACGCTGACACTGACACAAATACTCTCATCATATTAAACGAATACGTATATTGCTACTCACACACAAATTGACATTGAAACTGACACTCACTCCGACACTCACATTTATACTGAAACTACTAGCACACTCAAATCACACGACACAGACATTCGCATTTATTCTGTAAGTGACGATCACATTCAAACTAACACTCATACTGACACTCCCTTCAAACTCAAACTGCACACTAACACAAACGCTGACACTCACACGAAAATCACACTCAGATTACACTCATATCACATTCATATCAACCTCACACTGACGCTGACACTGACACAAATACTCTCATTATATTAAACGAATACGTATATTGCTACTCACACACAAATTGACATTGAAACTGACACTCACTCCGACACTCACATTTATACTCAAACTACTAGCACACTCAAATCACACCACACAGACATTCGCATTTATTCTGTAAGTGACGATCACAATCAAACTAACACTCATACTGACACTCCCTTCACACTCAAACTGCACACTCACACAAACGCTGACACTCACACGAAAATCACACTCAGATTACACTCATATCACATTCATATCAACCTCACACTGACGCTGTCACTGACACAAATACTCTCATCATATTAAACGAATACGTATATTGCTACTCACACACAAATTGACATTGAAACTGACACTCACTCCGACACTCACATTTATACTCAAACTACTAGCACACTCAAATCACACCACACAGACATTCGCATTTATTCTGTAAGTGACGATCACAATCAAACGAACACTCATACTGACACTCCCTTCACACTCAAACTGCACACTCACACAAACGCTGACACTCACACGAAAATCACACTCAGATTACACTCATATCACATTCATATCAACCTCACACTGACGCTGTCACTGACACAAATACTCTCATCATATTAAACGAATACGTATATTGCTACTCACACACAAATTGACATTGAAACTGACACTCACTCCGACACTCACATTTATACTCAAACTACTAGCACACTCAAATCACACGACACAGACATTCGCATTTATTCTGTAAGTGACGATCACATTCAAACTAACACTCATACTGACACTCCCTTCACACTCAAACTGCACACTCACACAAACGCTGACACTCACACGAAAATCACACTCAGATTACACTCATATCACATTCATATCAACCTCACACTGACGCTGACACTGACACAAATACTCTCATCATATTAAACGAATACGTATGTTGCTACTCACACACAAATTGACATTGAAACTGACACTCACTCCGACACTCACATTTATACTCAAACTACTAGCACACTCAAATCACACCACACAGACATTCGCATTTATTCTGTAAGTGACGCTCACATTCAAACTCATACTAACACTCCCTTCAAACTCAAACTGCACACTCACACAAACGCTGACACTCACACGAAAATCACACTCAGATTACACTCATATCACATTCATATCAACCTCACACTGACGCTGACACTGACACAAATACTCTCATCATATTAAACGAATACGTATATTGCTACTCACACACAAATTGACATTGAAACTGACACTCACTCCGACACTCACATTTATACTCAAACTACTAGCACACTCAAATCACACCACACAGACATTCGCATTTATTCTGTAAGTGACGATCACATTCAAACTAACACTCATACTGACACTCCCTTCAAACTCAAACTGCACACTCACACAAACGCTGACACTCACACGAAAATCACACTCAGATTACACTCATATCACATTCATATCAACCTCACACTGACGCTGACACTGACACAAATACTCTCATCATATTAAACGAATACGTATATTGCTACTCACACACAAATTGACATTGAAACTGACACTCACTCCGACACTCACATTTATACTCAAACTACTAGCACACTCAAATCACACCACACAGACATTCGCATTTATTCTGTAAGTGACGCTCACATTCAAACTCATACTAACACTCCCTTCAAACTCAAACTGCACACTCACACAAACGCTGACACTCACACGATAATCACACTCAGATTACACTCATATCACATTCATATCAACCTCACACTGACGCTGACACTGACACAAATACTCTCATCATATTAAACGAATACGTATATTGCTACTCACACACAAATTGACATTGAAACTGACACTCACTCCGACACTCACATTTATACTGAAACTACTAGCACACTCAAATCACACGACACAGACATTCGCATTTATTCTGTAAGTGACGATCACATTCAAACTAACACTCATACTGACACTCCCTTCAAACTCAAACTGCACACTAACACAAACGCTGACACTCACACGAAAATCACACTCAGATTACACTCATATCACATTCATATCAACCTCACACTGACGCTGACACTGACACAAATACTCTCATTATATTAAACGAATACGTATATTGCTACTCACACACAAATTGACATTGAAACTGACACTCACTCCGACACTCACATTTATACTCAAACTACTAGCACACTCAAATCACACCACACAGACATTCGCATTTATTCTGTAAGTGACGATCACAATCAAACTAACACTCATACTGACACTCCCTTCACACTCAAACTGCACACTCACACAAACGCTGACACTCACACGAAAATCACACTCAGATTACACTCATATCACATTCATATCAACCTCACACTGACGCTGTCACTGACACAAATACTCTCATCATATTAAACGAATACGTATATTGCTACTCACACACAAATTGACATTGAAACTGACACTCACTCCGACACTCACATTTATACTCAAACTACTAGCACACTCAAATCACACCACACAGACATTCACATTTATTCTGTAAGTGACGCTCACATTCAAACTCATACTAACACTCCCTTCAAACTCAAACTTTACACTCACACAAACGCTGACACTCACACGAAACACACACTCAGATTACACTCATATCACATTCATATCAACCTCACACTGACGCTGACACTGACACAAATACTCTCATCATATTAAACGAATACGTATATTGCTACTCACACACAAATTGACATTGAAACTGACACTCACTCCGACACTCACATTTATACTCAAACTACTAGCACACTCAAATCACACCACACAGACATTCACATTTATTCTGTAAGTGACGCTCACATTCAAACTCATACTAACACTCCCTTCAAACTCAAACTTTACACTCACACAAACGCTGACACTCACACGAAACACACACTCAGATTACACTCATATCACATTCATATCAACCTCACACTGACGCTGACACTGACACAAATACTCTCATCATATTAAACGAATACGTATATTGCTACTCACACACAAATTGACATTGAAACTGACACTCACTCCGACACTCACATTTATACTCAAACTACTAGCACACTCAAATCACACCACACAGACATTCGCATTTATTCTGTAAGTGACGATCACAATCAAACTAACACTCATACTGACACTCCCTTCAAACTCAAACTGCACACTCACACAAACGCTGACACTCACACGATAATCACACTCAGATTACACTCATATCACATTCATATCAACCTCACACTGACGCTGAGACTGACACAAATACTCTCATCATATTAAACGAATACGTATATTGCTACTCACACACAAATTGACATTGAAACTAACACTCACTCCGACACTCACATTTATACTCAAACTACTAGCACACTCAAATCACACCACACAGACATTCGCATTTATTCTGTACGTGACGCTCACATTCAAACTCATACTAACACTCCCTTCAAACTCAAACTGCACACTCACACAAACGCTGACACTCACACGAAAATCACACTCAGATTACACTCATATCACATTCATATCAACCTCACACTGACGCTGATACTGACACAAATATTCTCATCATATTAAACTAATACGTATATTGCTACTCACACACAAATTGACATTGAAACTGACACTCACTCCGACACTCACATTTATCCTCAAACTACTAGCACACTCAAATCACACCACACAGACAGTCGCATTTATTCTGTAAGTGACGATCACATTCAAACTAACACTCATACTGACACTCACTTCAAACTCAAACTGCACACTCACACAAACGCTGACACTCACACGAAAATCACACTCAGATTACACTCATATCACATTCAATACAACCTCACACTGACGCTGACACTGACACAAATACTCTCATCATATTAAACGAATACGTATATCGCTACTCACACACAAATTGACGTTGAAACTGACGCTCACTCCGACACTCACATTTGTACTCAAACTACTAGCACACTCAAATCATACCACACAGACATTCGCATTTATTCTGTAAGTGACGCTCACATTCAAACTAACACTCATACTGACACTCGCTTCAAACTCAAACTGCACACTCACACAAACGCTGACACTCACACAAAAATCACACTCAGATTACACTCATATCACATTCATATCAACCTCACACTGACGCTGACACTGACACAAATACTCTCATCATATTAAACGAATACGTATATTGCTACTCACACACAAATTGACATTGAAACTGACACTCACTCCGACACTCACATTTATACTGAAACTACTAGCACACTCAAATCACACGACACAGACATTCGCATTTATTCTGTAAGTGACGATCACATTCAAACTAACACTCATACTGACACTCCCTTCAAACTCAAACTGCACACTAACACAAACGCTGACACTCACACGAAAATCACACTCAGATTACACTCATATCACATTCATATCAACCTCACACTGACGCTGACACTGACACAAATACTCTCATCATATTAAACGAATACGTATATTGCTACTCACACACAAATTGACATTGAAACTGACGCTCACTCCGACACTCACATTTGTACTCAAACTACTAGCACACTCAAATCACACCACACAGACATTCGCATTTATTCTGTAAGTGACGCTCACATTCAAACTAACACTCATACTGACACTCTATTCAAATCAAACTGCACCCTTATTCAAACGCTGACAGTCACACGAAAATCACACTCAGATTACACTAATATCACATTCAATACAACCTCACACTGACGCTGACACTGACACAAATACTCTCATCATATTAAACGAATACGTATATTGCTACTCACACACAAATTGACATTGAAACTGACGCTCACTCCGACACTCACATTTGTACTCAAACTACTAGCACACTCAAATCACACCACACAGACATTCGCATTTATTCTGTAAGTGACGCTCACATTCAAACTAACACTCATACTGACACTCTATTCAAAATCAAACTGCACCCTTATTCAAACGCTGACAGTCACACGAAAATCACACTCAGATTACACTAATATCACATTCAATACAACCTCACACTGACGCTGACACTGACACAAATACTCTCATCATATTAAACGAATACGTATATTGCTACTCACACACAAATTGACATTGAAATGACGCTCTATCCGACACTCACATTTATACTCAAACTACTAGCACACTCAAATCACACCACACAGACATTCGCATTTATTCTCTAAGTGACGATCACATTCAAACTAACACTCATACTGACACTCCCTTCAAACTCAAACCGCACACTCACACAAACGCTGACACTCACACGAAAGTCACACTCAGATCACACTCATATCATATTCATATCAACCACACACTGAACCTGACAATGACATACATACTGGAATACGTATATTGATATTCACACTCACATTGACATTGAAACTGACACTCACTCCGACACTCACATTTATACTCAAACTACTAGCACACTCAAATCACAGTCAATTTATATACTCATACTAAGAGTGTTACTGACACCCACACTGACACTCAAACTCGGATCACACTAATATCACAACATTGGTACTCACACTGACTTTGCATTGACACTAACACTCTCATTACACTCTGATAACACGAACAAAATACGCACACTCAATTTGACACTCACACTGATGGTGATACAAAAACTCACATCAAATTAAACTTCCACTGACACTCACACTCTCACTTACACTGAAACAGACACTAAAAATGACGCTTTAACTCACAATAACACTTGCACTCCCTTCAAACTCAAACTACACACTAACACTTACACTCACTCGGGTATTCACACTAATTCTCTTACTCCCAGCACTTTATTCATATCACATTCAAACAGACACTAGCAATCACGCTTACATTACATTTATAGAACATTCACACTAATAAAACATTGACAGCTAATTAAATTGACGCACTCACTAACAGTTTTTTTACGTTCCCATCATGTTATAATAAAATTCAGAATGAACTCTTTTATTGAACTTCATTTATTAATTACATTCTGGTACTCTTTTAGTTTGATTCGTGCTTTCTAACTGGTGACACTACGCAACATCAAAACATTTCTACAACATCAAGATCGTTTCAAAGTTACACAACATTAATGTAAAGTAGATGAAATACAATCGTTGAATCGTGGGTCGGGTTTGGTCGAGGATGCCTTCGGGTAGAGGGTTTCGGGAACTGAAAGAGGCAGAAATATTAGATTGAACTAGGGTCGAAGCACCAGTATTTGACCGCCCCCCAGTAAATGACCGTTGGTTAATAAAACAAAATATAATAAGAATTGCTCTATGTGTCCAGTCAAAAAACTTTAATCCCAAGAAACTATGACAAAAGAGGTAGGCAGAGACAACTGTCGGTAAGAAACAAAATTATCAGTTTTGAACTGTGCCTTGTCAAACGGTAAAAGTGCGTCTTCCCGTTGTTGTTTTGAGATTGTTAGTAGTTTTTTTTATAAGGAAAAGTGTTTTAAGTGTTTTTTTAATGTTGTTTCTTATGCAATTCTTTGAATATTTACATATTTTTATATGTTAGGGTGTTTCATATTGTGACAATGTAACAAAATCTATGTATTGTATCAATATAACCTGAAATGGTCAAGTACTGGTGATTGTGCTATTTTTTTTAGAGAAATATTAATTTTAATAGTAATACTCATATTTCAATAAAAAAAGTTAGAGAATTTAGAGAAGTCAATGTGTTTTTTATTGTTTTCTTTTATTTTGTACACTGAAATAATGAAATTAATGCCTTTAATGTGGATTTCAGTACAAGCTGAACCTTAAACGGTCAGTCTGGTGCTTTGACCCTATACGTAATAAAATGATCCCGACGTACGAGTTTCAACTGCAAATGTTTGGACGACGCTTAAACCAAAATTCACTTAATGGACATAAAATAAGGATTAATTGTATCTCAATAGAGACGAATGTGGTGGCCGAAGCGTTTACAGGACTTATGACCTCTCATTGGTTGGGTTAAGCGATCGCTTTATGTTAACAACATTGTCCATTCCACCCTTCTTACGACCACCACGTCTGACAAATTAAAAAAAAATTTGCTACTATGTTGAGACACACTCACATTTTTTAGGTCAATCTACACTAGCGCCATCTATTAAGAATATATGTAAGCATTAAGCAGAAAATCTTTCTTTCAAACATTTGTCAGACGTGGTGGTCGTAAGAAGGGAGGAATGGGGAATGTTGTTAACATAAAGTAATCGCTTAACCCAACCAATGACTGGTCATAAGTCCTGTAAACGCCCTTGGCCACCATATTCTGTTTCCAAAAAAAAAAACAATTTACATCTTCATCTCTATTGAGATACAATTAATCCTTAAAAATGATTAACCCGCAATGGGTAAAATCTAGTATTTGTCTACAAGTATTTGTATACATTAAAAAAACAAACACATAAAATAAGTCAAATTAACACTGAATGTTTGTGTTCTTTATCATTGACCAGTGAGTTCATGATCACCTAGAATTGTGTTTTCAATGTAATAAAATAACAAAAATAAAAATACAAACCCCATTAACTGACTTGATTTATTCATTGATCGTGAGTGGACTAGGCTCGCCATGAAGTCGGGCCAAGGCTGCTTCAGCTCTGAGCTCACGAAGCTGTGGAAAACTTTTATTTTAATTTATAAGAAGAACATATACATACTAGCGGACTTGACAGACGCAGTCCTGCCTGAACATTGGCTTGCCTGCTATAAGCTACATGCCATACATGGAATATCGAAACACAGCGAACAGAATTTTAAACCAACGCCACGCTACAACATTAAAATCTCCTCCTCTCTGGTTTCAATCCTGGGATTGGTTTGCAGCAATTTCCTCTATTCTTCTATTCCATTCTTCCCTGTCATGTGCGGCTCTTTTGAAATCTGCATATGATGAGCAGCGCACGTTCACCAACAGGTCCTCCAGGTACTCTCGTCGTGGGCGTCCCTTAGAGTTTGTCCCCTCGGTCATACCCTCCATTATGGCATGCAAGAGGCCTTCTTGTCGTATTACATGGCCGATCCATCTTGCACGCCTTTCGGACAATGTTCTGAGCAGGTGCCTTCCTCCTTCGATTCCTCCTCCTCCTCCAGCCTCCTCATTCGTGATGTGGTCTCTCCAGGAAATTCCTAATAGCCTTCTACAGGACCACATCTCAAAAGCCTCTAGCCTCCGTTTATCTCTTTCGGATAGGCACCATGTCTCGCAGCCGTACATAAAGATACTCCACACATAGGGCTTGATGAGGAGTATTCTCTACTTAAATCTAACACCATATAATTTGACATCAGCGCCATCTATGGTAAACAAACATAACTATGAATCATTCTTAGAAGGTCTTTCATGACGCCCGTATCCATATCCAGAAGACATGATTTCTGTGTTACAGATCGTCATATATATCTTATTAAAAGAAGGAGAAGAACATACAAAATATTTAAATAAATATAAACAAACGTCAAGGGGACAGATTTAGAAACGAATTTATTCGACAACAAACCAAGCTGACTGAGGTGGCTCTACGGATAGGCGGGATGAAGTGGCGGTGGGCTGGCTATACCTGTCAGAGAACCGACAGCCGATGGGGAAGACGGGTTCTGGAGTGGAGCCCGCGTACAGGATTCCGTAGAGTTAAACGTCCCCCTGCCCGCTGGACCGACGATCTGAAGAGGATTGCTGGACATAGTTGGATGGGAGCGGCAATGGATAGGGGACGGTGGCGTGCTTTGGGAGAGGCCTTCATTCAACAGTGGATGACAGATGGCTGATGATGATACTAACACCAAGGATAATCAATGGTATTACGGGTAGGTTAGGTAAAATAGGCAACATGCCTAAAATGGGGCTATGGGAAAGATTAGTCTGACTATTTAATATGGGAAATTTGTTATATAGAACTTTCATTATTTGAAGGTCGTCTAGATTGTCTGATTTCAAACCTTCGATGACAAATTTGAAATAATTCTTGTAAATTAAAATCCCCTGTATGCCACTAGATTATTAATTAGAAAGTTTAAATTGTTCTTTCCCTATGCTCATAGCTCATCATTCTACCAAACTAATTTAATAACACATTTCCCTGTTGTTTCTAATCCGCAACCCCCCCCCCCCCATTTTATATATTGTGTTGTTCTCTTATTTTTATTAAGTTCATTTTGTTTAATTGACGAAGCTCCGGGGGAAGCGAAACCGGTTTATTTTGACAAAAATAAATTGGTGTAAAAACTAGAAAAATAATAATTAAGCTTATCTCCGATATGCAGTAAGGAGTTACATCAATTATGAATATGGTGTCAAATATAATAGATATACTATCTAACTAACCAGCACGCCGTCTCCCCGAAGGGGTAGGCAGAAAGAATGGATTACCACACTAACCTAACCTTACCTAACCTAACCTAACCATTACGCCGTCTCCCCGAAGGGGTAGTCAGAAAGAATGGACTGCCACACTTTTCTTTTCTGACATATTTATCTTGCTTCCTCAACATTCCATCGTGTCATGTACGCGCGTCGAATTCTCTGACTTCTCACGTGGCCGACATTCAATATTTGATTTATTTGATCGTGCCACGTTTTCCTCGGTCTTCCTCTATTTCTAGTTCCATTTAAATCTCTAACATATTACTTTTTTATCATTTTTTCTTCATTCATTCTTTCCATTCAGTTGGGTTGGGCAGCCTTTGGGAAATTACGTCATGTTTTCACTTCCAAAATACCACAATGCCTCAAGACTAAAGTCTTCAACCAGTGCGTTTTGCCAGTCATAACATACGGAGCCGAGACGTGGACATTGACAAAAGGTCTAGTCTACAGATTCAAGGTTGCCCAGCGCGCCATGGAAAGAGCCATCCTTGGAATAACCTTGAGGGATAGATTTAGAAATGAATTTATTCGACAACAAACCAAGGTGACTGAGGTGGCTCTACGGATAGGCGGGCTGAAGTGGCGGTGGGCTGGCCATATCTGTCGGAGAACCGACAGCCGATGGGGAAGACGGGTTCTGGAGTGGAGACCGCGTACAGGATTCCGTAGAGTTGGACGTCCCCCTGTCCGCTGGACCGACGATCTGAAAAGGATTGCTGGACATGGATGGATGGGAGCGGCAATGGATAGGGGGCGGTGGAGGGCTTTGGGAGAGGCCTACATTCAGCAGTGGATGACAGACGGCTGATGATGATGATGATTCTTTCCATGTGACCAAACTATCTTAATGATCCTTTCATTATTTTGTTCATAACACCATTCCGCATTCACTTATTATATTTTCATACACAGAGTATCCACACATTCGTCTAAGAGATCTCATTTCTAATACATTTATTCTACTTTCATCCTTCTTTTGCCAGTTCCACGATTCGCTTCCATACATAAAGATTGGTACAAGAACACCATTGTGCACTACCATTTTAGATTTTTTGGATAGGTTTTAACTTTAAGTGTAGGTTTTAACTACCCAAATACACGAACTCATCTTCTTGCTCCAAATTTTCACCATTCACGTTAATGTTGCAGACTGTCATGATTTCTTCTTTTTCAAAAATCATTACCTTAAACTTATTCACAATTTAAAGATATAGGTACCGCACGCTGAATAGAACACTGGCTTAACTAAAAAAAAACAAGTTTTGCTCAATCTGACATGAGTCGGTGTTTTAACAAAAACAGTCGAAAAACACGTACGAATGGATAGCGTTAAAATTGTGAACGATTATCGTACTACGAAAGGATAGCGTTAACATTGTGAAAAATAGATGGATAGCGTTAACACAAGCCTCTGTCTACTGTTAACTCAAAAATGACCTAAACCATAGTCGGTCAGTTTACTATTAAGCGTGCCATACGTTATATGTAAAATAAAAATCTTACGTTTCTAACTTGTTCCGAAACTATGACGTAAATGAGCGGAAACAACGCGAAAATTGTTGTCACCGTTGTTTCTATGTTTGCGTTTTTTTCTTCCTCGCACGGAGAGACTACTTTCTTGGGTAAAACGCAAGAAAGCAGCGTAAAAAATACGATAGCCTGAAACAGAAACAAAAATTTTAAATAACGTCTTTATTGTATACAGATCATTTTTTTTTTGTACACAACAGGTTTTTATGACCCTATTACTGTATACATTTTACAAAAATTTTACATGCATTTTACATACATTTTAAAATACATGTTAAAATAAAACAATTTAAATAAAATAAAACAAAATTAACAGTTGTGGTATGTACCTATATGTTCTTTAAATGACGTATAGGTCATTTGGAAAATGTCCACCTCATTCAAGAGCACCATACCCCGAGTCATTGCATGCTGCGCCAAGACATTTGTCCTGCTATGCGGTATGCACAACAGATCGTGTCTTCTAGCGCGAGCATACCTGTCCGGTGCATTGAGGCCAAAACACTCTAAGAGGTATGGGCTATCAATGAGGTTACGGAGTATTTTAAATCCTAAGATCATCAATGTACCCTTTCTTCTTGATTCGAGGTTGCGGTACTCTGTGTTAATCAATAGATCTTTGTGGTGCATAAACCTCAGATATACCCCATTCATCCGCGTGTAGAGGTATCTCAGAATTTTTTTCTGGATTTGTTTCATTTCATTTAAACCCGATTACTGTATACAATTTGTGTTGTCTATTATACTTATTATTATAGCATGTGATAGGTAGCCTATCTATTGCCATTTTATTGTCATGTAAATTCTACTCCTTACCAATGACAGTGTGAGATTACACTGCCATCGCCGGGAATCGAACCCGGGGCCTTCGGTGTGGTACCAACAAGTAATTAATTAGCTAATCCATTGTTTTGGCGGAAAGACTTTGATATTTGAACAATATTCACTGTTAAATTAACAACACTGTTTTAATTTCAAAAATTGAGTTCATTTTTTATAAAAACTTTGCGACAGCTGTTTCGGTAACCGATTCTACCATCGTCAGGTGTTACAAAAAACTAAAGATAAATACAGAAAGATTTCATAACTAACTAACCTAACCTAACCTCACCATTACGCCGTCTCCCCGAAGGGGTAGGCAGAAATAATGGACTGCCACACATTTCTTTCCTGACATATTTCTCTCGCTTCCTTAACATTCATACATCGTGTCATGCACGCGCGTCGATTTCTCTGACTCCTCACATGGCCGACATTGAATATTTGATTTATTTGATCGTTACACGTTTCCTCGGTCTTCCTCTATTTCTGGTTCCATTTACATCGTTAACATATAATTTTTTACCATTCTTTCTTCATTCATTCTTTCCATATGTCCAAACCATCTTAATGATCCTTTCATTATTTTGTTCACGACACCATCATTCGCACCGCATTCACTTCTTATATTTTCATTCGACACTCTATCATACATCCTTATTTTGCCAGTTCCACGATTCGCTTCCATACATAAGGAAAGATTTCATTTATATAGTTATTACAAGTCAGAGAACAAGTCAGTAAAGCCTCTGCCGTGTCAGGATGCCTGAAGAATCTGGTCTGGAAAAACAAGCACTTGCGTATCGACAGCAAGATCAGAATCTACAAAACATGCGTGCGACCCATCATGACGTACGCTGTAGAGACGCGGGCTGACACTGTGCGAACCAAGGGACTACTTAGAACATCGGAGATGAAGGTCCTAAGATCAATTACTGGAAAAACCCTCCGAGATCGTGTCCGCAACGCAGACATAAGGAAAACCTGCGAAATAGAGGATATCGTTCAGTGGAGTAGATCCAGAAGAAGATACTGAGGGACCATGTAGCCCGAATGGATGGTGACAGACTCGCATATACAGCCGCTTATGAAATCCCCTCCGGACACCGCTCACCTGGAAGACCGCCTAAGAGATGGAGGGACAGCTGGATCTCATCATCCGACGAGATATGATTTCTGTGTCACAGATCGTCAGATCTATCAAAAGAAGAAGAAGAAGAAGAAGAAGTATTTAAGTTCAAATATCAAAGTGTTTCCGCCAAAACAATGAATTTTTTTTTACCTAATCAATACCAGTATGGTCGAAAAGGCGAAAATCTACAAAAACTTAAAGATCAAAGAAAGATTAACTTCATTACTATATTAATGAAATCTTTCTATATTAAAACATAAATTAATTCTGATATCGTCACCTGAGAGTAAGAAGGTTCCAACTGTCAAAAGCAAAAAGCTGAGAAAAATGAAGCCAAAGTTTTGTTGGTTTTGGGTGTGTATCTTGGAATAAAAAGGTTCCATCTGAAGTAGATGAAATTCTTTTACCGAGAAGCGTGTAAATTTTCTCTGGCGACAGTTGGAATAATAAAGTTCTAAGTGTTAAAGAATCCTTCTTCAGTAATTCGTGTGTTTTGAATGATCAGATGGAACTTGATTCTTTTCGTAACATCAAAATGACAATACTATTACATGTTTTTTTAAATTGTACGTATAGATAAGGTTAGTAAGAATCCTTTTCACGAAAAAAAGCCAAATGTGCAATTTTGTTAGTTGGAATCCTCCTACTCTCAGGTGACGATATTAAAACAGTGTTTTTATTTTAACAGTTAATAAGTAATTAATTTCTTTAAATATTATATAGAAATAAAAAAAAAGTACATTTTTGAAAGAAACAATTAATTTGTGGAAAGTGATTAATTTTCTAATGCCATATTTTCCTCGGCAGTCCTCGTCTTCGTTTTCTATTCACAACTGCTTGTATACATCATTTTAACCATTCTCTCTGCATTAAATAACATAAAATATTAACTATAAGTAATAAAAAAAATATGAAACTTACAAGTAAAAGAAATTTATCTTTTTTCAGGAAATCCCAAACAGTTTCCTTGATGTTAAAGCGCCCTTGTTTTCGCGCTACATGATTATCTTCGACCATTGGTTTGGCGTTCGTATCAAGCACGGCTTGGGAGTTTGCGTTATTGCATAGTTCCAAGCTAACTTTGCCATTTTCCTCGGATTTATCATTTGTAACTTCCAGTAATTTTGTGGTTACTTCTTCAACAGCAGTCATCTTTTCATGGTCGGGATTTGCTTCAAATAAATCCTTTTTTGATGCTTCATGAATAGCGTCTGGTGTAGGTGTTGGGTCTTCCATGTTAGCTGATTCTATAGGGAAAAAGTAAAGTTGTCAGTTAATCATCATTCGTATCACGCATCGCGCATAGCGCATAGCGCATAGCGCATCACGCATCACTCACACGCCTCACGCATCGCGCATCGCGCATCGCGCATCGCGCATCGCGCATCGCGCATCGCGCATCGCGCATCGCGCATCGCGCATCACGCATCACGCTTCACGCGTCACGCATCACGTATCACGCTTCACGCGTCACGCATCACGCGTCACGTATCACCCATCACGCGTCACGCATCAGGCATCATGTATCACGCTTCACGCTTCACGAATCACGCATCACGCATCACGCGTCGCCGCATCGACAGACCGTTTGATGGTGGACCTGTCTGTCGCTGTCGCTGTCGAAATGACAGTAGTTAAAAAAACATCGTTTATCGTTTTATTTAATTAATATTTAAAAAAACAAATTATCGGGAGAAGTAGATAATGAGTTTAAAAAAAGAAAGCTCAGTTCAGCACAACACCCCCGTTAAGAGCTACTACATAACAAGTAAAAACAGTCATGAAGTTGTTCAACCCCCGATACAGTAATAAGAAGATAAAACAATATAACGTCATTGAGTTCAAATGTATTGATTTTCAGTATGACGCAACAGATTGAACGCAGTCTGCGTCTAGACAAAAGCAAAATTGCAGAAAAAATTAAAATTCCTTCATATATAATATAAAGCACTGAAAATTTATGAAGATATTCCAAAGGATGCCAGAAGTGAGCAGAATATGAACAAATTTAGAATGGATATAAATAAACATACAAACAAAATTTAACCTTTTATTAATATTTATACATATTGTTATTTTTAATTGATTAAATGATTTTTTATTTTAATATGTATTTATGTACACTGCATTTTTACTTTTTAAAGTAAATACATAAATAAATAAATAATTAATAAGGACACATACTTTATAAACGACTTCGATTCTCCAGTTTACCCTATTGAAAATAAATAATACACAAATTTTGTAATGTACAATGTGAATATTATATATTTTTAAAAACAAATAAAAAATAAAAGTGCAATATATAAAGCTATTATAGTATCAATGGTTTTCAGAGACAGATAATAATTAAAAACATATTCAAAACATCAACGTTTTATCTTAGGATTCAATTTGTGTTATCAAAACATTATATTGGGCATGCTATTACAGATTTTAAATGGGTTCACATCAAACTTACCTCGAATATAAGGGTGGCAATAAATTTTCACCGAGATGCGCTTACACGTCGACAGTACCACGGAACTCAATTTATCGACTGGTCCAGATTGCAGGGCTCGGCTGGAGTCGTAAGGGAGGGGGTAGTCACGTACATCTCATGCAGATTTATTTATACAACAAGCCATAAATGGTACGTCACCTGTTTTCGGAGCTGTATCTATTGGATATTTAAGAATTAACGTGTTTTACAAACACAACATTATTTACTAAATAATTAAAATGACATAAATGTAAATATAAATTACATATAATATAAATGACATATAAATTACATCGCTGTACACGGAAAGCACTGCTAGTGTCAGAGTAAATGAATCGTGTTTTTCAGAAGTACCACACATCCAGTAACCCCAACTTTACAGGACGGACAAAAAACTCTCTGGTACAAAATTTTCCTACAAATATATATTTGAGGGTTTGTGGTGAGAGTTGAAAGACGGTGGAGGTTTCAACGTTTATTACAGATCACAAGTAATCTTATGTAAACAGTATTATGTACTCGTGATGGAGCGTGGCTGGACGTCGATAGCAGCGGGGCGGAGTCCGGGTGGTGAGCAGTAGGGGATGATGGCTCGCTGGGCAGTAGCGTCGGTCGGCTGGAGCGAAGATTCGTCGAAGGTTTCGTGGCGTAGCAGTGTAGACCGTTGTGTAGCTCGGTAGGAAGGTCGGAGGTTTCTCGTACGTAGACTTGGTAGCGTAGACTCGTGTCGGTTAGAAGTCGCAATACTGACTGCTCTATTGGGTGATCGGAAGTACTGCTTTTATATGCTTTGCTTGCCTTTGTATAGATGCCCTGCTCTAGTGACCTAGTGACCAAACTGAATAAATCTGGGCTCCGACCTAATCAGCTTTGATAAGTAGATCCTGAGTCGGCGTTTTTCGGTTATTCGTGTCATATATTTCATCATGAAATATGTTTATCTAGGTTATGCATTTAACCCCGACATATATGTTTTTTTCAATACACATTTGTCATAGGGAGTACAAGAGACAAATGTGTATTGAAAAAAAATATATATAGTGTAGGAAACATTTGTACCAGACAGTTTTTTGTCCGTCCTGTAAAGTTCGGGTAACTGGATGTGTGCTACTTTTGAAAAACACGATTCAAATGGGGATATTACAGCCTGGTTTGATATCAATAAAGGTGTCAAACAGGGATGTGTAATGTCTCCATAGTTCTTTAATCTATATAATGGACAAGCGTATGAAAGAGCTGAAAGGGTTGGAAACAGGTGCAAAAATGAGCGGTGTGTCAGTAAGCTGTTTGTTGTATGCGGACGACGCTGTGCTACTTGCAGACAACGAGCATGAACTGCAAGCCCTGGTGTCTAGTATGTATGAGGTATGCATGAATGTGAATAAGTCCAAAGTAATGATTTTCTAAAAAGAAGGAAGCATGACAGTCTGCAACATTAGTGTAAACGGGGAAAATCTGGAACAAGTGGATGAATTTGTGTATTTAGGAAGTATGTTTACAAAGGATGGGAGAGTGGAGAAGGATATTGAAAGAAGGATTGGGGCAGGCAACAGAGTAAATGGTGCACTTGAAGTTGTCATCGCAAACAAAAGCCTATCCAAAAAACCTAAGATGGCAGTGCATAATGGTGTTCTTGTGCCGACCCTTATGTATGGAAGTGAAGCATGGAACTGGCAAAAAAAGGATGAAAGTAGAATGAATGCAGTAGTAATGAGATCTTTAAGACAAATGTGTGGCCAATCTGTATATGATAGAGTGTCAAATGCAAGTTTAAGAAGTGAATGTGGTGCGAATGAAAGTGTTATGAACAAAATAATGAAAGGGTCATTAAGATGGTTTGGACACATGGAATGAATGAATGTAGACAGAATGGTGAAGAAGGTATATGTAAACGGTGTGAACGGAGCTGGAAATAGAGGAAGACCGAGGAAAACGTGGCACGATCAAATCAATCAAATATTAACGTCGGTCACGTGAGGAGTCGGAGAAACCGTTGTGCGTGCATGACAAGACGTATTAATGTAAAGGAAGTGAGAGAAGTATGTCAGGATAGAACAGTGTCGCGTTCTATTCTTTCTGCCTACCCCTCTTTTGTTATTCAGTTAGTTTTTAGTTATAAATGTAAAAATCTTTCTTAAATGTATATTTAGTTGAAATCCAAAGGTTTCGGCGGCTCGCTGCCATCATCTGGTGAAATGGTACCCGAAGATAGCATTGAGCCTGTAAAACCGGTCGAAGACCGGATAGAATTTAAAAAAAAAAATTAAAATCCTTGTGTAAAAGGATGTAGTTATCGCACTACGTAGGGAAATTTTGAAAAAAATTCGCAATATATTCCAATTTTGGACTATTTTTTCATCTTTCGTTTTTTTTTCAAGAAACCCTACATTCTGCAATACTCAAACAAATTATATAAAGAAGATTAGTGCAAAATTTCAAGTCAGTCGGTATATAAGAACTTGATATATCATACCAACGTCGTGTCGACTATCTGGATAGATTAGATTTTCCTACTGAAAATAGAAAATTCTCCCCGGTGACAGGCTGGAAGTAAATAAATGAGTCCCGCTTATTCCGGGCCATTTTTCAGCAATGTGGGTTAGTTTTGCTATTTGGATGATATAAAAGAGATTACCCACTTAGAAGCTAGTAGCCGAGATAGATTTTCAAGCATTTCCTTTGGCATTTTTCAGGGTATCGTTCCCGATCTTAATCCGAAGATTTTATTAGGTGTCGTTTCCGATTTAATTGAGATTGAGCGATACTTAGAATCGCTGATAAAATCATATTACACTTCATTTGGATCTCTTAGAGAAAATATTACTATACAGAGTGGAGTCCTGGAACCTCAAAGTGAACACAATAAAACGTATAGAAGCACTTGAAATACAGCTTTATCGCAGACTGATATAATCACCAACAATGAGGTGCTACATAGAGCCAGGTGGGAAAAGAATTTGTTGTCTGATGTGAAGTCCAGAATAATCAAATCAAATCAAATAAGTTTATTAACTCAAAAGACATTACAAACAGGAAAATGTTTAAGGCATCTATTAAGTACAGATAAAATATTATAAAAATACAACAAAGTACCAGGAACGCATTAGAGACGGTTCGACATTAGGAAGACAAGATACTTTCTAAAGTCAAGAGTATTTGTCCCCTGAACGTATCTTCACTAATATGAAAGACGTCGATCTCCGAGGAGACCGCGTTCAGCAGACTAATTGCTCTTCCCACCGGTGTCACCAGAGGCAGATTGGTTCTGGTGGCCGGTTGGTAAAACAATATGTGCTGTCGCTGTCGGAGAAATCTATCAGGGACAAAAAGACCAACACCCTCTAGCACGGCCGAGTTCTCGAAATATCCCCTGATTATTTTAAAGAAATAGGTTATGAGATGCCCATCTCTTCGAAGCTGTAAAGAATTGGTTCCGAGCATTCCTAAAAGAAATGCCGTGGGATAGAGCCATAACTACCATACTCCCTCATGTAGAGAAACCTAAGAAATTTTTTCTGAACTCTCTCCAGCATAACGGAATATTTCGCCTCGTGAGGACTCCATATCACAGAACCACTTTCGAGTCTGCTCCGAACCAACGCGTTGTATAGGACTCTGAGCACATTGGGATTTCTGAAAACTCTTCCGGTCCGAATGATGAAGCCCAATATCAAGGAGTGGACCGGAATTCGGGGGTGAGGGAGTTGTTTCGTCTGACACAGGACAGAGAGACCTACGCCAGGTTGATAGTCGACGTCAGGGGGACCTGACATGGGACTCCATTCGCTTCCACGCCACTTTGCCGCCCACTGTGGATCAGACTGATCCAAAGTGGGCGGCTTTAAACAGCGTCTGTTCCCCATGTTAGGGGCGGCTGGAAATAAAACACACAAACCCGCAAGCGTGGTGTGGATATGCCAAAATTCCCTACTAATGAAATACTTATTGAGGATTTTTCATATCTGCGTCACGTTCTACGAGAAGAGAAGTATCGCCTGATGCATCTAATATTGAAGAGAAAAATAGTGGGCCGCAGGGGGGCAGGGAGAAGGCAAGATCTCTTGGCTGCGCAATGTGAGGGAATGGACGGGAATCAGAACTGTGGAGGAGCTATTCCGGACTGCGCAGGATAGGGAAGATTTTACTAGAGTGATCGCCAACGTCGGGGGGACCTGACAGGGCACTTTAAGAAGAAGATTGATGATTTATTTGTTTTTTTCAAATAGCAATATATTTTTGTAAATATAAATTGATTTTATTTTTTCTAAGAAAAACATTATTTCGTACTACCTCAAATAACTTAATTTTGATTTATATATAATAATATCAGGTCCAGAAATATTCTAGATATTTAGAATATTTCAGGCCTACCCAAATAATTATTTCTTAAAAATGTATAAAGTCACATCAATTTACGTTAAAGTAGTATGTTTACAAGAGATGGCGAGTGGAGAGGGATATTGAAAGAAGGGTTGGGGCAGGCAACAAAGTGAATGGTGCACTTAAAGTTGTCATCGCAATCAAAAACCTATCCAAAAAAAGCTAGAATGGCAGTGCACAATGGTGTTTTTCTACCGACCCTTATGTATGGAAGCGAAACATGGAACTGGCAAAAGAAGGATAAAAGTAGAATAAATGTAGTAGAAATGAGATCTCTCAGACGAATGTGTGAATACTCTGTGTATGATAGAGTGTCGAATGAAAATATAATATAAGAAGTGAATGCGGTGCGAATGATGGTGTCATGAACAAAATAATGAAAGGATCACTAAGATGGTTTGGACATATGGAAAGAATAGTAAAAAAGTTATATGTTAATAATGTCAATGGAACCAGAAATAAAGGAAGACCGAGGAAAACGTGGCACGATCAAATAAATCAAATATTGAATGTCGGCCATGTGAGGAGTCAGAGAAATCGACGCGCGTGCATAACACGATGCATGAATGTTGAGGAAGCGAGAGAAATATGTCAGGCAAGAAAAGTGTGCCTATTTATACCTATACCTTCGGCGAGACGGCGTGTTGGTTAGTTAGTTAGTTAGTTGTAATATACAAAGAGGTTATAGATATTCGTACACTTCATAACTTGTCAATTTAAAACGGTACACTGAAAATGTATTACTTAAATGATACTTTTGAAATATCGCTTGATTAAACATAGAAGGGTGGAATAAACTGGATGGGTTTGGAAACCTAAGATGTCTCTCTAAAGTCAGACATACAGAAAGCATATAAACTCGAAACAAAGGATTCGAGAAAATTGGAGGTAGTCTTTGTTAGAGAAAGATCAAACATCTGCTTAGATGAAATAAATTAAACAGGACGTGCCTTTCATGGATTAACTGAAATCGGTTCACGAGAAACATAACTTACTAACTAACTAACCATCACGCCGTCTCCCCGAAAGGGTAGGCAGAAAGAATGAACTGTCACACTTTTACTGATGCGGCACTCCATTCTTCTCTTTTCGCCCCGCGGGACACGCGGTGTGATGGATTGCGAACCTCATCTCCCGCGCACACTTCGATCGTCCAACACGCACAAAATAAATCTAAAACGAATAATATAAAATACAATGATATAAAATCAAATAAATAATAAATAATACAATGTTAATTCTCTCGATTCCTCAACATTCATACATCTTGTCATGCACGCGCGTCGATTTCTCTGACTCCTCACATGGCCGACATTGAATATTTGATTTATTTGATCGTGCACGTTTTCCTCGGTCTTCCTCTATTTCTGGCTCCATTTACAATTGCACGTTAATAAAATTAATTTTAAAAGTGACACTGTATTTCTAATATCATTTATATGAAATTTTTACTCAACTTCCATTAAATTAAACTTAATCATCATATCATACAGTTTTTAATTTTACACAATTGCGGATGGTATGAAATATGAGACACATATCGAATACATGTTAAAGAGAAAATCCAAATAATGACACTATTTTTTCTAATAGCATTCATATTCAATTTCTATTCAAAATATACCTACTTTTATACTCACATATACATACAAATCTAATCATATTCAAACATATACACGTACATACACTTACATTTAAAGGCATGTTAATGCACTTACACACAAGTACATACATATCAAGACGAATTTCAAATCAAATCAAATCAAATCAGTTTATTTCATCAACAGACATTACAAAATTTATTTTTAAGGCATCTATTGAGAACAGGTAAAATAATATATTATATATAGTATACTACCAGAAACACATAAGAGATGGTTCAACATTAGGAAGACAGGATACTCTCCAAAATTAAGAGTATTTGCCTTCTGAACGTACTTTCACTAACATGAAAGACGTCGATCTCCGAGGAGACCGCGTTCAGCAGACTAATTGCTCTTCCCACCGGTGTCACCAGAGGCAGATTGGTTCTGGCAGCCGGTAGGTAAAACAATAATCACAAACAATAATAAAACAATAATCGTCAAATCACACCAAAATTACATTACAGAGAAATACATTACAGTGAAATATATTATAAAGAAGTACAATACAGAGAAATATATTACAGATAAATACTTGAAAGCATCACACGACAGAGAAATACATAACAGTGAAATACATTACAAAGAAGTACATAAAAGAGAAATAAATATATTACAGAGAAATATTGAACCATGCAGAAAAGTGCATTAAAAATTCAGACATGCACAGACACTGGATCAGGAACTATGACAAATATCACTTACCGAATGCTCGAACTAAGACAGGACAATCAAGAATAATGAACAATGGACTGAAACTTTACAATGAACTACCAAAAGACACAAGGAGTCTCACTACAACTCAATATAAATTATATTTGAAACAATACATAACTAATAGTAAGATCTAAAAATGTATCCGTATAACCCAATTGGGTTTTTTAAATAATAAATTTAATAAAAAATAAATAAATAAATGTTATTTATAACAGAGAGATTTACATTGCAGACAAATACAGAGAAAATATGTGCATATAAATCAAAATTAGAAACTTTAGATCAAACACTTAACACCCATTAAACTAACATATTTTACTCCTATCACAATAAGAAGAGAGAGAGAGAAGGACAGAGCGACGGTAGATAAGGTCTCTAGATTCTGTACTTGCATATACATATCTACTTTAATATATACACAGAAACCTGTACATATACCAAAATATACAATATTGACTTCACTTTAAACATGTGTAATTTTAATAAGAAATAAAAAAATAAAATTTTGTTATTTTTTTACCATTTCTTGCGCCATATTCGAACGAACTTAAAAAAAAACTTTTTGAATGTCAAATTTTTCGCGCCAATTGCAAAGATTCCCGTCGGAGTTTGAATACGAACAACGTCCTGTTGTTTGCTTCGAATAATGGCTCCCCGAATGCACATTACAGCTAGAAGGCAGCCAAGAATTCTGCCATTTTCGATATAAGAGTTTTTTATACAAAAGCGCCTTTTGTCGGTCGAAAATGGATCCCGCTCAATCCAGCCGTTTTCCGCGTCAAATCCTTGTCGGATCCTGACGTTCTGCGGTGATTAATGGCTCATGATTCAAGTGAGGACAAACATATTGTTAACTACATTATGTATTGTGAAATATGGCCACAACTGTAAGGTAATTCGATCGTTATCGGGTTGCCGACTAAGCTTTCAAAAAAACAGTGTGTCGGTGCATCCTTTTTTTTTAAAAAAAGACTAAAACAACAAGGATTTACATCAATGATTTTAGAATTTATTTTACAATCTTCAATGTGAGCAGAAAATAGTTCATTATTATGAAGAAGAAATCTGGTCGTGTCCAGGCTTGAACCCATGTCCCCTGGATCAGGAGCCAAGCGTTATATCCCCTAGACCTCCACCCGAATACCTTTCTACTCCTTCGCAGAGATGGCGTGATGGTTATTTAGGTAGTTAGTTAATAACGAAGCATGGAACTGGCAAAGGAAGGATGAAAGTAGAATAAATGCAGTAGAAATGAGATTTCTTAGACGAATGTGTGGATACTCTGTGTATGATAGAGTGTCGAATGAAAATATAAGAAGTGAATGCGGTGCGAATGATGGTGTCATGAACAAAATAATGAAAGGATCATTAAGATGGTTTGGACATATGGAAAGAATGAATGAAGAAAGAATGCTAAAAAAATTATATGTTAATGATGTAAATGGAACCAGAAATAGAGGAAGACCGAGGAAAACGTGGCACGATCAAATAAATCAAATATTGAATGTCGGCCATGTGAGGAGTCAGAGAAATCGACGCGCGTGCATGACATGATGTATGAATGTTGAGGAAGCGAGAGAAATATGTCAGGAAAGAAAGGTGCGGAAGTCCATTCTTTCTGCCTACCCCTTCGGGGAGACGGCGTGATGGTTAGTTCGTTAGTTAGTTGTATCTCAATAGAGATAAAGATGTAAATTGTTTTCTGGGAACAGAAATTGTTTTATGGTGGCCGAGGCGCTTACAGGGCTTATGACCTGTCATAAGTTGGGTTGAGCGATCGCTTTATGTTTAACAACATTCCTCATTCCGCCCTTCTTACGACCACCACGGCTGACAATTTTTTGGAAGTTGTAGGTACATATGCTAAGATGCCGCGCCTATCTTTACATTTTTTTAGTTCACTCTACACTAACCATATTCTGTTCCCAGAAAACAATTTACATCTTCGTCTCTACTGAGAAACAATTAATCCTTATAAAATCATATCTGTCGCCATTTTATTGTTATGTGAATTCTACACCAGGCCAAAGACAATGTGACAATCACACTGCTATCGCCAGGAATCGAACCCGGGACATTCGATATGGCAGTCAGAGATCTAGCCACTCTGCTACGAAGGTCATTAAATTAGTTTGTTTTTAATGATGCTGTAATGATATGATTTCAGAGAGCAGACCTCCTATTCGCGGACCTGACTATCACCGCTGAGAGGGAGAGCGCAGTGGACTTCACCATGCCCTTCTTGAGCGCAGGAATTGTTTTTTTGTATTTATGAAATCGTTAGTTTCGATTGAAGGAGAGTATGATGAACCATTGAGTTGTACTCGTACAGTAATCTGTACAGTAATGGTCTGTCGATGCCAGCGTGCCTGGCGAAACCTGTCGCTGTCGAAATAAAGACAAAAGTGGAAACTAACTAACTAACTAACTAACCATCAAGCCATCTCCCCGAAAGGGTAGGCAGAAATAATGGACTGCCACACTTTAATCGACGCGGCACTCCATCCTTCTCTTTTCGCCATCGCGAGAGACGCAGTGTGATGGGTTGCGAACCTCATCGCCACCAATAAGCATCTCCCGCGCACACTTCGATTGTTCAACGTCTACATAATAAATCTAAAACAAATTATCTGAAATACAATGATATAAAATAAAATAACAAAGAAACATAATTTAACACATAATGTTATTTTAGATGGTGCACTTGTCGTCAGCTGGACGATCCGGACATTTGTGTTTATTTAATTTGTATTCCACGTTATCCACTGTTTTTATTTTATTTACTGTGATTAGGCACTTAAAACAATCCAACACCAACAAGAACTTAAAAATATTATTGAAGAATTTATTCAAATTGTCATTGGAACAAATGAAAAAATTATTTTTACACCTGTCAAAATTCTTTTTATAAACGAAAAAACGAAAAAAGACAAAAGTGGAAGTAGTTAAAAACGTAGTTTTATTTAATTATTATTTTCAAAGAATAAATAATAAATCAATATTCATTCATTGGTAAATAATTTTCAAGAAACATAATCTTTTTTCTTCTACCATGTAGTAAAAAGTTTAAAATCGTTTTATTTAATTATTATTTTCAATTAATATAATATATAATAATATAATAATAATAAATATAATATATAATAATAATAAATCAATGTTTCTTCTTCATCTTCAAGTGCCCCGTCGGGTGCCCCCAACGTTGGCGATCACCTCGGCGATCCTGTCCCTGTCCTGCGCCGCTCGGAACAGCTCCTCCACACTTCGGATGCCGGTTAACTCCCTCACGTTTCGCAGCCAGGACATTTGTCTCCTTCCAGGCCCTCGGCGTCCCTCAATTTTCCCCTCCAATATCAGTTGGAGAAGGTGGTACTTTTCCCCACGCAGTATATGACCCAATGTTTAATCGTTGATAAATACTTTTCAAGAAACAATATTTTTTCTTCTATTATATGCAGAATTTGTTAATTTTTTTTTATTAATTATATCTAGTTTAAAAATAGACTTTGCGGTACTTTCTTTATTTTAATGTTATATAAATACGCTGTTACAAGACGAAACATGTGACTCTCGTTAAGTTCATAAAATCTTCTCAAAAACAGTCATAAATCAAATTTTTACGATTTATGATTAATATCGAAAAGGATTCTTTTAAATCGGTTATGAAACAAATTTTTCATTAAAAAAATAGTGATTGCGTCTGTTTTCTAAAAGAATCATTATATTTGATGAGAAAGACACGTTTCGCCTTCGTAAGGCATAATCAAATGAAAATGATGTTAGGCGAAACATGACATTTTCATAAAATATAATAGTACAAGTAATTCAAGGACAATTTTTTTAACTGTGGAGTTTTAGTAAAACTCCTTATTGAATATTTAATATTGTGGAATTTTATTCGTACAACAGTGTTCATCTGTCAAAACTGACCATATTTGTGAATTTTTAATAATATTTTTATGATCACAGATGAAGCACTTGTGTGTCCGAAACATTTTTGGTATTTAATTTTTTTTATTAAAGTGAGTGTTGTGTACTAAGTATATAAAAAAATAAACATTAACTTAAAATTAATTAATGCTTACACCTATTCTTAATAGATGGCGCTAGCGTAGATTGAAATAAAAATGTGCAGTGTGGTGCAACATAGTAGCATATATACAACTTCCAAAAATTTGTCAGACGTGGTGGTCGTAAGAAATCCGGGATGGGGAATTTTGTTAACATAAAGCGATCGCTTAACCCAAACAATGACAGGTCATAAGTCCTGTAAACTCCTCGACCACCATATTCTGTTTCCAATTTGCATCTTCGTCTCTTTTGAGATAGAGCGATGAGGTTCGCAACCCATCACGCCGCGTCTCCCGCGAGCGAAAAGAGAAGGATGGAGTGCCGCATCAGTAAAAGTGTGACAGTCCATTCTTTCTGCCTACCCTTTCGGGGAGACGGCGTGATGGTTAGTTAATTAGTTAGTAATGAATCCTTAAAATAATTTTGACAAAATGTAAAAATAACTATAAGTTTTTTTATTCGGGAATAACAATCGTTTGCAGTCCAACATCGCTGTAAGAATCACAAATGAACGCAATTTGAACAGGACTCGGCTTAACTGCGAAATAATGAGAACAGGAGTCTTGTTGTTTAATCTAATCTGAGGTTGTAGTTTAAACGCTCATCAAACAAGCGAGCTTTTCACAATAAAACACCGTCACACAATCGCTGTCATCAGTCATTACAAACCCCGCCCCGTGCTTTCTGGCGGGAAAGCCGTGCCGCCATCTTGTGGATTAATTAACAACATGGCTGACGAGAGAATGTGACGTCATCTGGATGTTGCCGCACAATACGCGCCCTTATCTCTCGTAGATAATTATTATACATTCGTACGTTCGTTCATCCGTAGGGCAAACGACCCATGCACAGTACGTGAAATTATTACAGGCGAATTTTCAGTCCAACATTTTTTTGCAGTCATGTACATTTATTGCTAAAATTTAAACTTGTTTTTATTTGTCGCCCGCTTTCGGTACGAGAGCCCAGGATCATCACGCCCCTTTCCCCGTGGACTACATCGGAGAAGAGCAGCAGTCAGCGGCCTAGATAATTAATTACTGGGACGTCACGTACGTCCTATACATTTCTATTTGCGGTAATGACTTTGAGTGCATCATTTCTTTTGTTTACAGCTCCAACCCTGCTTCCGATTTCTCTCTCCATTTTTCCATATCTTGTAAACTTGCTTCCCAGGTAGAAAAATCGGTAACTTGCTCTAATTTCTCACTGTTCGCACTTATGCCACAATCCGTCATACATTCTTCCTTTTCAAATACCATAACTTTAGAAGGATTAATTGTATCTCAATAGAGACGAAGATGTAAATTGTTTTTTTTTTTGGAAACAGAATATGGTATCTACAAGTATTTGTATTCCTTCAAAAACAAATTGTATAAAAAACTGGTCCATGTTAAAAGCATAAAAATTAATGATTGGATCTCCAGGCATTGTCTAACAATGTATGATAGTTGCGAAGCCTTTCACATTGCATTAATAAAGATTTTCTGCTTAATGCTTACATATATTCTTAATAGATGGCGCTAGTGTAGATTACCTAAAAATGTGAAGTGTGTCTCAACATAATAGCATATATACATCTTTCAAAAATTTGTCAGACGTGGGACATTTTTAGGTCAATCTACACTAGCGCCATCTATTAAGAATATATGTAAACATTAAGCAGAAAATCTTTCTTTCAAAAATTTGTCAGACGTGGTGGTCGAAAGAAGGGTGGAATGGGGAATGTTGTTAACATAAAGTGATCGCTTAACCCAACCATGACTGGTCATAAGTCCTGTAAACGTCTTAGGCAGAAATAATGGACTGCCACACTTTTCTTTCCTGAGATATTTCTCTCGCTTCCTCAAAATTCATACATCGTGTCATGCACAATTTCTCTGACTCCTCACATGGCCTACATTCAATATTCGATTTATTTGATCGTGCGACGTTTTCCTCGGTCTTCCTCTATTTCTGGTTCCATATACATCATTAACATTTAATTTTTTTACCATTCTTTCTTCATTCATTCTTTCCATATGTCCAAACCATCTTAATGAACCTTTCATTATTTTTTGTTCATGACACCATCATTCGCACCGCATTCACTTCTTATATTTTCATTCCACACTCTATCATGTACAGAATATCCACACATTCGTCTAAGAGATCTCATTTCCACTGCATTTATTCTACGTTCATCCTTCTTTTGCCAGTTCCATGCTTCGCTTCCATATATAAGGATCGGTTATAATGTTGCGAGTGTGCTATATTTTGTGTAAGCATGAAAAATAATGATCCTTTCATTATTTTGTTCATGACACCATCATTCGCACCGCATTCACTTTTTATATTTTCATTTGACACTCTATCATACACAGAGTATCCACACATTCGTCTAAGAGATCTCATTTCTACTGCATTTATTCTACTTTCATCATTCTTTTGCCAGTTCCATGCTTCGCTTCCATACATAAGGTCTGTTATAATGTTGCGAGTGTGCTATATTTTGTTTAAGCATGAATAATAGTCTAGAAGTAAATTGTAGATTTGTACGACTATAGATTATGTATAAATTGTACATCGGAGTAACAAATTTGTTGATATTGTGTTCCTCATTAAACATGCCTACTTCTAGCCCTATGTCTATAGACAAAAGGAAGGATTAACGTCAGAATGTACACGAAGAGACCTACTGTACACACGAATACATACGTAACACATTTAATATGTACGTTCTTGTTGGGGTCTCTGTGTTGAAGTTGGAAGTTTCTCGTAATTTGCTTAATTTTACTGCAACCCTTAAAAGTTTATACTCATCTAACGAATTTACAAAAAATAAAACGAATGTACACTTACGTACGCACGTTAGAATTTGGGGTAACAAAACAAAAGTAAATATTTTTTTTATCTCGCGTGCCAAAGGGCGATAACTTTATAAAAGAAATGTGTTAAATACAATTATAACGATTTTATTAAAAACGCTTCAAAATAAGCATAACTCCTAAAACATCAAACAAATATTTTAACCCTTAAATGCATTATGTTGCATATCTGCAACAATTTATTTACGCTCTTATAACTCTGTATACATGCAATAAATTAACTTCAATGCATAGTTTTGCTTAAGTGTAACAATACGCCGAGCCATTGTGTTCTTAAATTATTCGAGTAGATGTCTCTGTAAACAAGAAATTGACATTTTAATAAAATTTAAAAAAAACGTTGGGTGCAGATGTGTCACAATTCTGAGAGTTTCAATATTTATTTTCATTGGTGTTACTGGATATAAAACGAAATAAAATAAATGTGTAAACTCCATAAAGGTGAAGTAACCATAGTTTATTAATTTTTGATTTATATTTTTTGGAATGATTGCAAAAAGTAAACAAAACATGCTATGAATAAAATATAAATAAAATCCACAAATAAACTTACATATTTTTTAAAATTATTTTTCCCGTTATTTTCAACCTAATTTTAGTATAAAAATATATTTACTTTTGAATTTGTAAAAATCATGCATTTAAGGGTTAAAGTTATTTAACAAACTTATTAACACTATGGAATTCCATAGTAATATACTTAGGAAATTGAAAATAACTTTGTTTAATCTACAAAATATAAATAAAACATTAAAAACACGACAGGTTTCGAAGGATACCTCCATCATTAATATTATTTATTAGTTCTTACTGATATTTTTTTTTAGTGCTTATAAGAATAATCCAGGTTAATTTTTAAATTTGAATTATTGTATCGAATTTATGAAAGCCTTTCTTTGTTTAGTTTTTATTATATTTTAACACCCGAAGACGGAAGTATCCTTTGAAACATGTCGTGTTTTTAAATATTTTAAAAATATTTTGTGGATAGCAAATTTATTTTGAATTTCGTAAGTAAATGGTTTTTTCACTGATAAAGTTTTCAATACACAATGTGGGAAAAAAATAATTGAGTCTTAATTTTGGAATTTAACTGTGATAAAAGTACTATTTTACACTTTTGCCTCGTTTCATACATGTTCTTCTCGCAATTCTTAAGGGGGGGAGCTACTGTGATGACCAAAAAGTTAAGTGATTTTCGTGAATTTTGACCGGGATAATTAAGGAATATGGGGATCGCGGCATTTTAATTTTATTAATAATAATAATATGCTAACTTTAATAATAATAAGGTGCACATATTGTCTATTTAATTTATGTTCCACGTATCCACCGTTTTTTTAATTTAGCACATAATGTAATAACACATAATGTTTTTTTCGATGTTGCACATGTTGACATGGACGATCCGGACTTTTATGTTTGTTTAATTTATGTAACACGTATCCACTGTTTTGTAAATTAGCTGTAATTAGGCACTTAACCAGCAAGAAATTCAATACAACAATAAAAAATTGTTAAATGCAACATTTTCAAAATCAGCTACGTTTAACAATAGCTATTGCAAAGATGAAAATATAAATAAAAAAAGTTGGAAAACAGTTAATAAACTAATCGGCTCGAGTTATCAATGCGACCATTAAAAAAAAATTGAGAAATACGCGTTTGAAGTTTTTTATCCATTTTTCTTTCTATAAAATCACGTATCTTCGAAAATACTAGTTTTTATACTTACATCTAACTATTGAGTTTTGGGTCATATGGTGGTTCTTCCACTTTATCTACAGTGGTGTTCTTGACTTTAAATTTTTTATTGACCCTTTCCATGCGATTCTGAGCAGCTTTCACCCAGTTAGCGTCACGGTCGATGCAAGGACAGTCGACTTACCTACTCTCACTAAAATGACTGTAACTCAGTCAATTTTTGGAATTTTAACCAAAAAATTTATTCGCATATTTTCGAAGGTATAAACCAGTGTTTCTTCACCGTATTGCAAGAATTGCCCCCTTTACCACGTTAAAATTATCCAGCGCCTCCCCCACAAAACGCGAAATTAAAAATTACACTTTTCTCCACATACCTATGTGTTTTATGCAATCGATTTCCTACTATAAATAAATAAAATAGGAGAAATAACCATAAAACACGTGATTATTTTTATAACATTATGCATTTATCTTCTTTTTTTGTCATATTAACATTACACACTACATTATAACATTATTTCAATAAAAAAATTATATGATTCAATACGAAATTGAAATTTTTAATAAAAAATAAATCTATTTTGATCCTTGAGCCTCGTGTGATTGCGCCAATTTCGTAATATTAGGTTCAAATTTACTTAACTTCTTTACTCCTCTTTGGCTAATTTGTAATCGATTTCGTGATTTTTAAATATATGCATTACTGCACTAAAACTCTTTTCCACTAAATACGACGAAGGAAATGTGAAAATACCTTATTTATGTATTATATTTCGACGTAACGCCCACTAGAACTCCTGCAGTGCCCCCTAAATTCTAAAAAAATATAAACGCCCCCCAGACCTCTAAAACGCCCACAAGGGGGCGCTGGCGCCCCTGTTAAGAATCACTAGTATAAACATTAAATTAAAACAAAAAAAAATAATTCACCCAATCACAGTGGCTGTCCCTCTTAAGTTGGCACGCTTGAAGTGTTCGGCCGTTATTTACATATAATTGATGGCTAATTTCACATATAATTGATGCCGCTCTCAATGTCACCCTAAATGCCGTGCTGTTATATACTGTTTGAAACAATCTCTCCACAGGGGTGACCTTGGTGGAGAGCTGTGGAGCCCATGGTTGGCGTTGCGTCCACATACTGTTGTAAACTAGCTCTCCACATGTGGAATGCGTGTTTAAACGGTGGATCCACACGCATACTATGCGTGTTCGTCCACAAAGTTAGTTGAAGGTCAAACGAATTTTAGTTTCAAAAGTCTACACAGTTTTAAGCCGCCGGTGGAGACCGATGTGGAGAGCTTGTTTAAAACAGTGTGGCACGGCTTTAAATGTATATATGGCATAAATTAATCAAATATTGAATGTCGGCCAAGAGAAGAATCGGAAAAATCGACGTGCGTGCATTACACGATGTATGAATGTTGAGAAAACGCAATAAGCATGTTAGGAAACGGCGTGATAGTTAGCTAGTTATTTTTAATTTTAATTTTTTTTGAGTTAACAACAACATATACAACAAATCATCACGCCGTTTCCACGGAGAGGTAGGCAGATAGAATGTACCTTCACACCACTCGATCCTGACACACCTCTCAAGCTTCCTTCACATTCATACCCCAAATCGAATCAGTTTATTTATTTTATTTTATCAAATCAAATCAGTTTATTTTCTCAAAAGATATTACAAAAATAATATTATAGTTTAAGACATCTTTTGCGAACAGGTAAAATATAATAAATATATATATATAGAGATAGTTCGACATTCGGAATACAAGGTACTCTCCAAAGTCAAGAGTATTTGTCTTCGATGACGTACTTTCACGAATATAAAAGACATCGATCTCCGAAGCGATCATGTTCAGCAGTTTTATTGCTCTCCGCATCGGCATCACCAGAGGCAGGTTGGTTCTGCATATTGGGAGATAAAACAGTCTGTGTTGACGCTGTCGAAGATAACCATCCGGAACATATAGATGGATAGCCTCCAAGATGACGGAATTCTCAACGAATCCCCCGATAAGTCTGAAGAAATAGGTAATTGCGCACCCATCCCTTCTTATCTGTAAACTATTGGTCCCCAGCATGCCCAAGAGATATCTCAGAAATCTTTTCTGAACCCTCTCTAACATGAGCGAGTAACTCGCCTCGTGGGGACTCCCTATCACCGAACCACACTCGAGCCAGCTCCGGACCAATGAGTTGTACAAAATTCACAAAACATAGGGATTTTTGAAAACTCTACCAGTTCGGAGAATAAATCCCAACATTTTTAGTGCAACTCCACATATTCTTTCGATGTGAGCATGGAAAGTCAGCCTATCGTTGAAACACGCACGCGAAATCGTACAAGCACGTCGAATCTTTCGACTTCTGACATCACTGACCATTAAAAATTGATTAATTTGATCACTTCAAGTTTTTCTAGGTCTCTTACGACTGCGTTTTCCATTCACACGTTTATTCTAAGTCGTTATATACGAGTATACCGGATTAGATGCTTTTGTGATTATTTTACTTGTTAACTGATTTTTTAATTGTCTTCTAAGTGTAATTTTAATTAAAAAATATCGTGTATTTTACTAACTGAGAATGATAGTCCTAATTCCAAAATCAAAACACTGTGAAAAAGAAAACACTGCATTTACCACTTTTGAAGTGTAAGAAATGGGATGTGGAAAAAATGTGTTCTAATTCACGAAAACGACATTCCTGAGAATTTTTACAGCAATGTTCATGTTAATTGGCAGTGGTTAAAAATTTCTATTCAACCAACGTTGGTGAAACCAAACCACCCTTTGGTGAAAATCCAGGATTTCGTATACAAGTATAAGTATACATTCACAAAAAATATTTGTAATTATTCTGGTCAATTCTTTGGCATATAGAAAGGAATAATACTCCTGGCGGCTTCTAACAATACGTTAATAGGCGACAGCCTTCGCATTGTGTTAATAAGGTAGTTTGCTAAATGCTGAAAATCATTCTCCATAGATGGCGTTAGTGGGTCGATTGTATAGTTTAATCTTGAAAAGATTCACAAGTGCAATCAAATCTACATAGATGGCCAATTAAAACTGACACGTGAAGATAGATATGGATTTGAAGTATATATACATCTTCCAAAATTTGTCATGCATGATCATAATAACAAAGGTGGAATGGGGAATGTTGTAATTACATAAAGCGTGCGCTTAACCCAACCAATGACAGGTCATAAGTCCTGTAAACACCTTGATCATCCATATTCAGTTTCCAGTTTGCGTCTTCGTCTCTATTGAGATACAATTTTCGACAATACTAAAGCCAAATTTTCGACAATTTTCGTCTTTGTGGATGCATATTATCCACTAGAGTGTACATGGTGCGAAAACGATCTATGGTCTCCCAAATAACTTGCTCGGTTGGACAAATATGTCGAACGTAGTGCACGATAAGTTTGGCGAACCGAACCATGATTTTCAAAATAAATTAGCACAATTTGCAAGCCCTGTTCTGACGTTAGTCTATTCTTGGTAAAATGGCAAAATGTAGTAACTACAAATCAACTGATAATTGTCAAATTGACAGCTGTAGAAACAATATTGCCAGTTAAAAAACCAAACCTCTAAAAAAACATCCTGTATAATTAAAAATGTAGGTTAATTTTTTTTACATATATTTAGCTATGAGATGCAAGCGAGCTGCCGAAATCAGCAGAAGCCATAACTCTTAATGAAATTCAACTAAATATATTTAAATTTTTATTTTTATTTTTTTCATTATGTCCAAAATATCTTAATAATTCTTTAATTATTTTTTATAACATTTTCATTCACACTGCATTCACTTCTTATGCTTGCATTTGACACTCATTCATAAACATTAGCATTTTTTAAATAAAAACTTATATTCAAGAGAGATGATGGTATGACATCAATATTATATGGTTTCTCTCAATGATTATTTGTATAAGCTTATTACCCAGCCCATTATTTAGTATCAAAATACACAATTTCCAATATTCAGTGCATTTCCTAATTAATATTCCGGCCGTCGCCCATCAAACGCTGCCATTAACAAAGGTAATATCATTTTTAACCCCCAAGTGACAAATACGGGTCAGCCAGGCCCCATGTCTGGGGCTGATTTATTAACCCGGTAATCCCGCCATTAATTTGGGTCCGCGCGACCCACGTTGACGGGATTGCGGTTCGGCGACACTTCTATCAAATTAGCCCTAAGATTTTGCGGCCATTCAGAAATTTCTTGACAAATCGATTTTTGGACCTTCCAGATATAGCAAACTTTAAAGTTACTATTTATTAAATGAAACTATTCAAATGCACGAGGTTTAGGACACTCATGCTAAAACACGAGATTTAGGACATTAAAAATTCTGAAGACGTCTTCGCCCCCAGTCGGACATCAATAATATTGTTAACTGGAGGAAAAGAACAAGCGGCGCTTAACCCAACCAATGACAGGTCATAAGTCCTGTAAACACCTTGATCAACCATATTCAGTTTTTTCATGAATTAATCACCCACCATGGGTGAAATACAGTATTCGTATACAAGTATAAGTATACATTCACAAAAAATACTAGAAGATTAAAATTAATATTCCAAATCTCTGTTGATGCTGGTGGGGAGAGCAATCAAACTACTGAACATGATCGCATCGGATATCGACGTCTTTCATATAAGTGAAAGTAGATTCAAAAGAGAAAGAATTTTGACTTTAGAGAGTATCTTGTATTCCTAAAGTCGAACCATCTCTCATGCGTTCCTGGTATTGAATATTATATTTTACCTGTTCTCAAGATACCTTAAACTGGAATTTTTGCTTGTAATATATTTTGAGAAAACAAACTGATTTGGTTGATCCCTGAAGACACATCAACAGTGTCAATTTTCCTGTAATCAATTTGCAAACCGGCCATTGGATACCTGTTCCTGTCTTGCGCCGCTCGGAACAGCTCCTCCACACTTCGGATGCCGGTTCACTTTTTCACGTTTCGCAGCCAGGACATTTGTCTCCTTCCGGGCCCTCGGCGTCCCTCAACTTTCCCCTCCAATATCAGTTGGAGAAGGTGGTACTTTTCCCCACGCAGAACATGACCCAGATGTGAGATCTTTCGAACCTTGATAGTTGATAACAGTTCCCTGTCAACTCTAGGTCGCCTCAGGACTTCAGTATTGGTAACCATGTCTGTCTAGGGAACTCTGAGCATTCGGCAATGGAACCACATTTCAAATGCTTGCAGTCTGTTCATTGAGTTAACTTTCAAGGTCCACGTTTCACATCCGTACAATAAAACAGACCACACATAGCATTTGATCATTCTCTGGCGGAGTTTCAAGTTTACGTATACCGCATAACATAAAAAAAAGTACAATGCGTTAGAGCATAATATTTGAATAACTTTCAATATTAATTCAAATATTATGTAAACTGATCATCGATAACACACCTATTGAGCAAGTGATGCGATTCACTCACCTAGGCATAGAGATCGGTAGCTTCAGTGACCTATATGACGAAGTGCGAGCACAAACCAGCAAAGCGACAGCCGTGACTGGCTGCTTGCGCGACACCATATGGAGGAACAAATACATGCTAACCGAAAGTAAAGTCAAGATATACAAGGCATGCGTTCGCCCAATCATGACGTATGGAATAGATGTCAGAGCCGATACCAATAGAACTAACAACCTTCTTAGAGTAGCAGAAATGCGAACCCTACGCTCCATCTTTCAGAGATCGGATCAGAAATGAAACGATAAGGTCTGTCTGTGGTGTTGAGAACATAGTGAGCTTGGGAAGAAGCAGAAGGCGCTTTTGGGAGACCACGTGGACCATATGAAGAATACAAGAATTGCAAAAATTGTTAAAGATGAAAAACCCTAGCAGCAAGAGATTACCAGGAAGGCCGCCGAAGAGATGGAGAGATGGCTGGACATCATCATCCCAGGACAGCCCTATGTCACAAACATACGACCTAAACTAAGATGAAGAAGAAGAAGAAGAAGATTATTGATGGCAGAATTTTTCAAAGCTAGTTATTGTGCCAATTACTAAGTTTTTTGTAAAAATAATTTTTGAACCTTCTTCAATTTTTTTAGAAAATTTTGTTCTTAAGAGATAATTAAGTTTTAGATAAACTTAGAGGCGTAAACATTGTGAAAATCTATACTATTTTTTTTATAAATTAAATTACTGTAAATTCCGTGGTGGTAAAAAGTGGAGAAAACAGTGTTTTAATTCATAGAAAATAAAGTGGTATAAAAATTATAAGAACACGTCTATTTTCTAGAAGATATATTATATTTTATGTAAATGATGTTTTTGATCTGTCTAAGGCATTATCAAATACCTTAAATATAATGAAACTTCTCAAAAACAGACATTTTTTCTTCTTTTTCTTCATCCCCTTATTGTGATTCTTGCGATATGTTTATGCAAGATATCAAATTTCTTCCTGTGATGAAGACGACCAGTTTTCTCTCCATCTCTTTGGTGGTCGTCCTGGTGGCCTCTGGAGTCTTGTGTATCACGATTTAAGGAATCCTCGCTGGATCCATCGTCTCGATGTGGTCCCTCGCGTATCGACTTCTCTGCCTACTTCTTCTCACTATGTCATCAATTTTGCAGGATATTCCAATCTCTTAATTGGGTATCCTATCTCTAAGGGTTCTAAAGACGTTTTATTTCGTATGAATTATTTAATATGGAGTTTTACAACATTGTCTAAGAAACAATAAATTAATAATCCCATGAAGCTGTAGTAATATTCAAATCAAATCAAATCAAATCAAATCCAATAAGTTTATTTACTCAAAAGACATTACAAACAGCATAAATGCTTAAGGCATCTATTGAGTACAGGTAAAATATTATACACATACAACATAATACCAGAAACGCATTAGTGATGGTTCGACATTAGAAAGACAAGATTAAAAAAAAAACACCAAAGATTTAAATCAATGATATTAGAATTTATTTTACAATCTTCAATGTGAGCAAAAAATAGCTCATTATTATGAAGAAGGAATCTGGTCATGTCCAGGCTCGAACCCAAGTCCCCTTGATCAGAAGCCAAGCGTTCTATCCCCTAGACCACCAAAGATACTTTCTAAAGTCAAGAGTATTTGTTCCCTGAACGTACTTTCATTAATATGAAAGAAGTCGATCTCCGAGGAGACCGCGTTGAGCAAACTAATTGCTCTTCCCACCGGTGTCACCAGAGGCAGATTGGTTCTGGCGGCCGGTAGGTAAAACAATATGTGCTGTCGCTGTCGGAGATATCTATCGGGGACAAAAATACTAACATCCTCCAGTACGGCTGAGTTCTCGAAGTATCCCCTAATTAATCTAAAGAAATGGTTTATTATTATAGATGTTCATCTTTACGAAGCAAATATTCACTTAATGTGAATGGAACATTTTTTTAAACATAACTTTGTAATAAGAAAATTAAATTCGGTCTTAATTTAGCCACCAATATAAGTAGCTTTTATCACTTTCCTGAGGGTTTATTAAAAGTACGTTTTACGATCGGATATAACGTAAATTGAGCCACTTGAAATCTGCACTAACTTTTCTTATAAAGATAATCCACTTCAAAACTTTTAATCGTCACTAAGTGAGGATTTAAAATCCCGTTTAAGTTCGATTAAGCTCTTTAAGGGTTGACATTTCTCGTCAAGGTACGGAAACCTTTGAATGGCGTGGCTAATCGTTCAATAATTCATTGTGGCACCCCTGAACGTCGCTAGGATGGGCATACAGGGTGTGTCTTGGAGAAAATTACAATTTTCGCAAAATTGTGTCAACACATTATTCATAGCCACGACTACAGGGTGCTTTATTTCAAAGTTTGCAGCGGGAAATTACATAGTGTAAATACACATGCTGTTCTGATAAGATTTGAAGCAGATTTATGTACAATATTCTCTACCATCGGGAGATACACGTACATGCTAGCATTATGAAGGTTCTAACACGTGAAATTTGCTGAATAATAATAATTTATCCCCACTTGTTTGTATATCTATCTATCCAATACGTAGATATCAATTTGTTATCCTTGAAGGGCTATGATACTGTATTTTTAAATGATACATAAATTTTACATAATCATTATAGATGGTAGAATTTAACAAAGCTAGTAATCGTGACAATTACTAAGTTTTTTGTAAAAATATTTTTTGGACTTTCTAAAAAAAAAATTTGAACTTTTTGTTCTAAAGAGAAAATAAAGTTTTAGATAAACATAGGGGCATAAACATTGTGGAATTCTATAATGACGATTTTTTATGAATTTTTGGGGGAATTGGTGAGAGTTAAAAGCAGTGGAGGTTTCAGCGTTTATTGCAGGTCACAAGTAATCATACGTTAACAGTATTATGTACTCGTGATGGAGCGTGCGCCTGGACGTCGGTAGCAGCTGGGGCTGACGGCTCACTGGGCAGTAGCGTCGGTCGGCGTGAGCGAAGACTCGTCGGAAGTTACGTGGCGTAGCAGTGTAGACAGTTGCGTAGCTCAGTAGGAGGGTAGACTTGACGACGTAGACTCGTGTCGGTTAGAAGTCGCAAGAAGGAATACTGTCCGTGGTGGTCGGATGTACCGCTTTTATATGCTTTGCTTCGATTTTCAAACGAAGCTCTGCTCTAGTGACCTAGTGACCAAACTGAATAAATCAGGGCCCTCGACTCATCAGTTTTGATAAGTAAGTCCTGAGTCAGGCGTTTTCGGTTATTCGTGTAATATATTTCATCATGAAAAATATGCTGGTTCAGCGTCGAAGTCCACTTATGTGGATCACCTACAAATTAAAACACTGTAAATTCCGTGGTGGTACAAGTAGAGAAAACAGTGTTCATAGAAAATAAAGTAGTAAAATTAGACGAAAACGTCTGTTTTCTAGAAGATATATTATATTTTATGTGAATGTTATTTTTATGCTATCTGAGGCATTATCGAATACCTTCAAATACTCAAATAATTTTTTCACAGCCAGTAAACACCATTTTAACTTAATTTAAAGCTTACATAATTAAACACCGACATCAAACAAAACGAGTTGAACCCAATATAGAATCGAACGTCTTGGTGTTGAATGAATCATTTGCTTGTCCCACTAATGTTTCCCTATATACTCGTACATTTTAAAGGTGGACTCAGATATTAAATCCATTTTTTAAACCTTCACCGTAGTAATCCAATATATGGTGAAATTGTCCTAACAACCAGTTCAGTATTTGTCAAGTCTATTGGTATAGCCACAGACATTGCTAACTAACTAACTAACCATCACGCCGTCTCCCCGAAAGGGTAGGCAGAAATAATGGACTGCCACACTTAAACTGATGCGGCACTCCATCCTTCGCTTTTCGCCCCACGGGAGACGCGGTGTGATGGGTTGTGAACCTCATCGCCACCAATAGGCATCTCCCGCGCACACTTCGATCGTCCATCATCCACAAAATTAATCCAAAACAAATAATGTAAAATACAATAATTTATAATAATATAAAATAACAAAATAAAAATAATTTGACACAAAATATTTTTTTTAGATGGTGCACATATTGTGTATATAATTTATGTTTCACGTATTCACCGTTTATTTTAAAATTAGCAGTAATTAGGCACTTTAAACAAACCAACACCAGCAAGAACTTCAAAATAATATTGAAGAAATTATTCAAATTGTCATTGGAACGAAGGAAAATTTTATTTTTATACTTGTCGAAATTAATTATATAAACGAAAAAACTTTTATAACTTTAACATCAAAGCTGTACAAACGTATTACGTGTCACAATTAACTATTACAAAGTGCGGCAACAATCAAATTGACCAAAACAATTCACTTATACACGAAATATCTCCAAATTTACGGGAACACCACATGAACCAAACAAAATTTTCAAAATCAGAACCAATATTTCAGACATTGCCTTTTATTTAAATTGATATTGTATTTAAATCTTTATAAGAGAAGTACGTTTCATCATTTGAGAATGTTTCGTTATAGAGATTCAATGTTTTACCAGGAACCTGTCTTATTGAATCACATCACACTACCCATTTTTTCAGACTTCAGGGGATTTTTTGAGAATTCCATCATCTTGGAGGGTATCCATCTTTATGTTCCGGATCTTCAACAGCATCATCACAGACTTTTACCTCCCAGCATCCAAAACCAACCTGCCTCTGGTGATGCCGGTGGGGAGAGCAATCAAACTGCTGAACATGATCGCCTGTTCCTGGTATTATGTATTCTATTTTTAGTATAACAAACCGTTTTTTTAAATATAAGTAATAATAAGCATTTTTATTATTAGTAACAATTTTTAGTCGTTTAAAATAAGTAACCGTTTTTTTTAATTGTGTACAACAGGAATATTATTTACACGAATGTGTTTCAGACACAGAAGCTTTTCATCAGTGTTGGTCATGAACGTGGTCGGTTTTGACAGATATAATCATATATGATAGGTATACGTATAACAGATCTTTCAAAACTGACCACATTCATGAAAAATTTGTTAAAATATTTATAACACGGATGAAGAGTCTCTGGATCTGTGTCCGAAACATCTTTGTTTTTTAATTGAATTGTTTTAATTAAGTTCGTTTTGTATACAAAATAAATAAAAAATTAGCTTCTTCTTCTTCTTCTCCTTATAGACCTTTGGTATGTTCCTGAAATCAGGCTGGCCTCTCTTGGAAGGTTGACTCCCAGCTATCGGCGGTCTTCCGGGGGGACGGCAGCCGGTAGGAATCTGATGCGCCACAGCGTGTGGGATTCTGGTGGGATTCATCCTCTGCACATGCGCATTCCAGTATCTTCTGCGTTGTCTGCCCCATCTCACGACATCCTTCAGCTTGCAGATCTCGCGGATGGCCGTGTTCCTCACCCTATCGCGAATAGTCCTTCCTGCTATCATCCTCAGCGTCCTCATCTCTGCCACCAGAACTACAGTCTTCGTTCTTGTGGTATCCGCTCTGGTCTTAATGCTATATGTCAGTATAAGCCTTACGCAGGTTTTATATATTCTGACCTTACTGTCATAAGCATTGTCAAACAATAACTTTCTACTTCTTCTTCTTTTAATAGATCTGACGATCTGTGACACAGAAATCATGTCTCGTCGGATGATGAGATCCAGCTGTCCCTCCATCTCTAAGGCGGTCTTCCAGATGGGTGGTGTCCGGAGGGGATGTCATAAGCGGCTGTATATGCAAGTTTGTCACCATCCATTCGGGCTACATGGTCCCTCCAGTATCTTTTTCTGGATCTACTCCACTGAACGATATCCTCTATTTCGCAAGTTTTTCTTATATCTACGTTGCGGACACGATCTCGGAGGGTTTTTCCAGTGATTGATCTTAGGACCTTCATCTCCGATGTTCTTAGTCGTCCCTTGGTTCGTACTACAGCGTACGTCATGATAGGTCGCACGCATGTTTTATAGATACAATAACCATTGTTCAATAAATTCACAACAAAAAAATATAATATAGGACAAATAATATTTGATTAATTTGATAATGCCACGTTTTCTCGGTATTCCTCTATGCCAGGTGTATGTTTAAACAACATATTATTAATACAAAAGACATGCTATGTACCCTGTATGCTGTCTAATAGCGGTTGGGGTGTGTAAAGTACATAAGTCTGTGTGTGTACGTAATATAATATTAATCTTCAGACTCGCTCACAAGCCCGCGCTTACTTGGGACAAGCCCTTGACGTGTGTTTATACTTTCTAAATGTTCATTGCCTCGTTTAAGATTATATCCCGAGGTAAGTTCCAAAAAGGTCGTTACGGTGGCACAACGGGGTTCAAGGTTCCACTCTTTCATAATAACATTAATCTATAGACGCTTCTGGAAAGTTCTCTAGAATACATATAAAGTTTTGTAGGGAAGCATGGAACTGGCCAAAGAAAGATGAAAGTAGAATAAATGCAGTAGAAATAAGAATGGGTGAAATCCAGTATTCGCAATGGGTGAAATCCAGTATCCGTGTACAAGTATTTGTATACATTAAAAAAAATGTTGTAAAAAAACATAACTGGTCCAAGTTTGGCATATATGTAGATAAGAGTGACATCTCCAGGCGGTTTCTAACAATGCGCTAATGGCGGTAGCCTTTCACATTGTGTTAGAAATATATTCTGCTTAATGCTTAATAAACACAAATCTTCATAGATGGCGTTAGTATGTAGATTGCATAAACTACCACGTAAAGAGTAGTATTAGAGATCAACATACATACAACTTCCAAAAGTTTGTCAGACATGGTGATCATAAGAAAGGTGGAATGGGGAATGTTGTATTACATAAAGCGACCCAACCAATGACAGGTCATAAGTCCTGTAAACACCTTGATCAACCATATTCTGTTTCCAATTTGCATCTTCGCCTCTATTGAGATACAATTAATTCTAGAAATAAGATCTCTTAGACGCGGTAGTCGTAAGTGGTTCCCAAACATTTTTGTCCCGTGGACCCTCTACTGATTTTTTTTTATTTTTCACGGACCCCTGAATGAGAATGAGCTAAAAAAAAGGTCGCAGTAAACATTGCGCGGAACCCCTGACGTTGTTCAAGGACCCCCAGATCAATTTTAATTTTCCACGGACCCTCTAAATGATCCCAGGGACCCCTGGGGGTCCGTACGGACCACTCTGGGAACCACTGTCTCGGACGAATGTTTGATTATTCTGTGTATGATAGAGTGTCGAATGAAAATATAAGAAGTGAATGTGGTACTCATGATGGTGTTATAATTAAAATAATGAAAGGATTATTAAGATGGTGTGGACACATGAAAATAATTAATGAATAGATAATGGTAAAAGAGTTTATGTTTACGATGTAAATGGAACTAAAATCGTTAAATCACGTATCAACGAACACAAACAAGCTTTTACTAAACATACTATTTATTCTGAGATGGCAAACCGAAACAAAACAAAAATGATTGTATTGAATTTGACCATAGTTTCGATAAAAATGACACAATATATGTACACACAATTAACAATAGCAATAAATTAAACAATCTTGAAACTTTAGAAATCCTCAAGTCGGTGAAATTGGATGAAAACATACCTAATTGAGGGCACTACTTGCAAAGCCAGTTATCTCCAAAAATAATTTTTTTTCCAACTTTGAAAGGTAGATTATAAATAAAGTATTTTTGTATATTGTATGCAAATATAAGGTTCCCACCACCACCCGAGACTGTTATAGGACGCAGCGACGCCCTTTCGCCAGTCTCGCTGCACTATCTAGGCCTGTTCCTTGTCCATCCGGGACTTACGTTAATTTAATTTAGCCTTTTCTTGTCATCAATCAAAAGGGTGACAGACCACATTTAATCTATTCTATGCAAATGTATGCAAATGTATGCAAATCAATGTATGCAAATGTAGTGGATCATCACTAGCTTAATTTCAAGTAAAATAAGACTTGAAATTTGATGTATCTTGCAAAATCAGTAACATCCACTTGCCGCCATCTTGATTTTGTCCGTCGTGACAGATAGCAGTCCCCGATTCAAACAATTATTATTGTGTTAAAATACTTTTTATAAATAGTAAAATCTCTGTTAATAATAAAAACTTTTTTCAAATAATAAATAAATGTTCGCCAGAATTTTCAAAGATTGCCAGTAACATTATTTTCTCTGATGTTATAATCAAAGTAGGTAAATTCCAAAGTTATGCGTTGCAAACCCGGTAACCTCCAAATGTATTGATCAAAGTCAGCAAAATTCAAACTATAATTCATTTTATCTCAGTTTTACTCTTGTTTTTAACCGTCGCGTTGCCATGTGGTCAATTGAGTTTCCACTGCCAATTTAAAGTTGATTTTCTTAAAACCTATGGACCCTAATATTATAAAAAAAATTGTAATCCTCCATTGAAGTGTTCTCAATATTTCTTAATAAAAAAAAAGCAAAAAATTACTTCCTTCATCCCAAAAAAAAATATTTTCTAAGACTGCCCTCACCTTCATTCGTGTTAAGGTAGAATTTGTTTTGCTAATATTTACAACTTTATCAAAAGTGACAAATACTTACTCGCTGTTTTGAACGTATTATAAATTATATGTCTGGCCTTTTCAATAGGTACGTAATAATACCGACTGTGGATGAAAACGCAGCACGCAACTTAATAATATCAGAACTGTGAAAATATTAACACTTTACCAAAAGGGACAAATATTAATACGTACTCATTGTCTTGAACGTACTATACATTTTACCTAGGTGTCTTTATCATACGTAAAATCTCGTAAAGTTTCGCCCTGCCGGCCGCAAGACAAGTTTATACTTGGTGTCCAGTTGCTCGTATGCTGTGACGCATTCCATATCAGAAATCGCATGGTTCCAGAAAAAATTAATAATGATATGTTTTTCAAATAATCCATGTATGTTATAGATATCGATCTATTCCTAATGAAATTCCCTACAAGATGACATAAATTAAATTTTGATTCATCGAGTCATATGCTTGATATTTAGATAAAGTTAGCGGTAAACTGAATTTACCACATGGGAGCGAGCGTTTTGTTTTGAACACGGTACGTTAAGGGTTAATATACTTTTTTTGGTGATCCTCGTTTTCTCCATTAATTAAACACGTACAAGCCATAAACATATTATATCTAATATCCAGAACAAAAATAACACATTTCTTCATTTTTCTCAAAATAAAAATTTGTGGAGGTTACTGACATTGCAAGTAGTGCCCTCAACAAACAGATTCCGCCTTTTACTTCTTTCTCATTAAATACTTTGTCTACTTTTAATCTCCCAAGTTCCCATTCCCAATCATATGCAAATTAATTATTTATTAATTTCTATATAAATTATGTCTTTTCAAATGCTTTTTATATTATCATTATATATTATTATTGTTTAATATTATTTATTAGTTATTACTGATACATTTTTTTATTACTACTTATAACAAATAGCCCAGGTTAATTTGAATTTAAAATTATTTTTTCGAATTTTAAATGCGTTTTTTATATGAGTCTTTCATTGTTTAGTTTTTATTATATTTTTACACCTGAAGATGGAGTTTTTCGTGTTTTTAAATATATTTTTATATACTTTGTGGATTAAACGATGTTATTTTAAATTTCCTAAGTGTATTACTATGAAATTCCACAGTGTTAATGCCTTAGTTTTCAACTATAATTCATGATAACATACATTTATTAATATAATTTTTTTCATCCACACAACAGGTCGATTGGACCCAATTTCTGTATACAATTAAATTTTTTTAGCTATTATATTGATTCTCGTGACATGTGATAGGTAGCCAATCTATCGCCATTTTATTGTCACCTGAATTCTACACCAGACCAAAGACAGTGTGACAATCACACTGCCGTCGCCGGGAATCGAACCCAGGACCTTCGGCTTGGAAATCAGAGCTCTTACCACTCTGCCACGAAGGTCGTCGAGACCGTCGATAAGAAAAAGCAAAATTAATTTACCGAACACTTACGCCGTAACACTATGATATTCAATATTATGAACTGTATAATATTTAAAAAGCTTTTTATGCTATCACATTTTTATTTTTTATTTTTCGTGATAGCTGTTTCGTTAACTTATGTTGACATCATCAGGTATTACAATATTTTTTTCAACTAAAAAAATAAACGTTCAAAAATAAATCTTTATAACCTCTGTCAAAACTGATCGTATTTGTAAACAATTTTATAAAACTAACTAACTAACTAACTAACCATCACGTAGAAAGAATGGAATGCCACACTTTTCTTTCCTGACATATTTCTCTCGATTCCTCAACATTCATACATCTTTTTTTCATACATCGATTTCTCTGACTCCCCACATGGCCGACATTCAATATTTGATTTATTTGATCGTGCCACGTTTTCCTCAGTCTTCCTCTATTTCTAGTGCATTTAATCTACTTTCATCCTTCTTTTGCCAGTTCCATGCTTCGCTTCCATACATAAGGGTCGGTAGAAGAACACCATGGTGCACTGCCATTCTAACTTTTTTGGATAGGTTTTTGTTTGCGATGACAACTTTAAGTGCACCATTAAATTTGTTGCCTGCCCCAACCCTTCTTTCAATATTCTTCTCCACTCGTCATCTCTTGTAAACATACTACCTAAATACACGAACTCAACTACTTGCTCCAAAATTTTCACCATTCACGCTAATGTTGCAGACTGTCATGGTTTCTTCCTTTTTAAAAATCATTACCTTGGACTTATTAACATTCATCATCAGATCATTTCGCATACAATTCACCAGGACTTGTAGTTCATGCTCGTTGTCTGCAAGTACGACAGCGTCATTCGCATACAAGAGACAGCTTACTGACACTCCGCTCATTTTGGCACCTACATCCAACCGTTTCAGCTCTTTCATACATTTGTCCATATACAGATTAAAAAACCACGGGGACATTACGCAACCCTATTATAATTTTATAATATTTTAAATATGTATCTTTATAATTTCACTGAGGAAGGAACGGTTGTCCGAAACATGTCTGATGTATGTATATATATTTTTTTAATTAGTGTCGTATATACAAAGTACATAAAAAAGAAAAAGACAAAAAAAACGTGATACTATAAACAGCGTTTTATATTTTAACAGTTAAAAAAATATATAAAAATTCTCCTCGTAACAACAATTCCAAAGCATACAGTACATTGTACAGAAACTCAAGTACGAGCAGAGCTTATAAAATAATTGTATTGAACGCTTTATACATACGAGAACTCTTCATTCTTTAGAATTTATTGAAAATCTCTTCAGACTTGCTTTGAATACAACTTGAAAGGGTATTCCAGTGAAGGCAAGGGGTTCCCACACCGACTGCCGATAGGTGTTCAATTCAAAATAGATTTTTTTACAATTTGCCCGATCTCTAAGGCATAAGGAAATTCGTATATCTTTACCACTCAATTGCAGTGAATATTTTGCCGAAAGTAGGTTATGTGGTGATGAAATTCCTGAATGTCTTTGTTATTTTTGTAAGATGTTTTAGTTTCTAAGTCTACGTTTTAATATTTCCTGAATGTTTTTGTAATGTTGTAATATGCTTTTGTTTCTTAGTCTGTGTTTTGATATTTCTGAATGTTTTTGTTATTTTCGTAAGATGTTTTTTTTCTATGTCTGTGTTTTGATATTTCCTGGATGTTTTTGTTATTTTTTAAGTAATTTTAGTTTCTAAGTCTATATTTCAATAATTTCAGAATGTTTTTGTAATTTTGTAAGATGTTTTTTTTCTAAGTTTGTGTTTTGATATTTCCTGAATTTTTTTGTTATTTTTGTAGGATGTTTTAGTTTTGAAGTCTGTAATTCAATATTTCCTGAATGTTTTAGTAATTTTGTAAGATACTATTGTTTCTAAATTTGTGTTTTGATATTTCATGAATGTTTTTGTTATTTTTGCAAGATTTTTGGTTTCTATGTCTGTATTTCAATATTTCCCGAATGTTTTTATAATGTTGTAACATGCTTTTGTTTCTTAGTCTGTGGTTTGACATTTACTGAATGTTTTTGTTGTTTTTGTAGGATGTTTTAGTTTCTAAGTCTATATTTCAACCTTTCTTGAATATTTTAGTAATTTTGTAAGATACTATTGTTTCTAAATTTGTGTTTTGATTTTGCTTAATGTTTTTGCTATTTTTGCAAGATGTTTTAGTTTCCAAGTCTGTATTTCAATATTTCCTGAATATTTTCTTGTTATATTCAATGTCTGTATTTCAATATTTCCTGAATCTTTCCATACTTTCCAAACTTAGTAAATGGCGCTAGTGTAGATTGAACTAAAAAACACGCACACACATCGAATGTAGTTTTTATTTAAATTTAATAGCAATATATAAGAATAAAATTTACAACTGTGGTACATAAGTTATAGTGACAAATAATAGTAGAGAAAACACAAGGTTTGTGGGAAAAATAAAGAAAAAATATATAATAACAATGCAGGATTATTAAGTAACAGATAATTTTTAAATTTTTTTTTGGATTCATGGGTATTTTCTATATTTTTCAGGTTCAACGGAAGGTCGAAAATATTTTTTTCGGTTTAGTATATATCCCGATTTTCCATTTTTTTAAGTATCGATAAGATCTCAAATCTCGATTGATAGACGTCTCGACTCGACCGACTTTTCACATCTTATGTATATCATCATCATCAGCCGTCTGTCATCCACTGCTGAATGTAGGCCTCTCCCAAAGCCCGCCACCGCCCCCTATCAATTGCCGCTCCCATCCATCCATGTCCAGCAATCCTCTTCAGATCGTCGGTCCAGCGGGCAGAGGGACGTCCAACTCTACGGAATCCTGTACGCGGTCTCCACTCCAGAACCCGTCTTCCCCATCGGCTGTCGGTTCTCCGACAGATATGGCCAGCCCACCGCCACTTCAGCCCGCCTATCCGTAGAGCCACCTCAGTCACCTTGGTTTGTTGTCGAATAAATTCGTTTCTAAATCTGTCCCTCAAGGTTATTCCAAGCATGGCTCTTTCCATGGCGCGCTGGGCAACCTTGAATCTGTAGACTAGACCTTTTGTCAATGTCCACGTCTCGGCTCCGTACGTCATGACTGGCAAAACACACTGGTTGAAGACTTTAGTCTTGAGGCATGTATATATATAAAGTAAATAAAATATGTAGTATTTGCCTTATTTAAGCTACGGCAAGACCGCCTTCGGAATCAAGGACGAATCCGCATGCGGCTTGCATATGGTAGTGTTGTGTTGTTTTACTTCGAAAGTATTGTCGGAAGGTCGGTGGTAACTTAGCGTGAATGGGTTTTCAACGGAATAACTACTTTAAGCTATAATTGAGTTTTACTGGGTATCTTCTACACGTTGCTTCTAAAAACCATCAATATCTCTATAAATATAATATAATAAATACAATGTTAAGATTTTAGGTATTCCTCCATAATATATTTACGCATTGATTTCAAAAATAATATTAATAATAATCACAATTTATCGGGTACATCGCAGGTATTTTGTGGAAATCGAAAACAAAGTCGCGTATAAACAGCGCTTTATACGCGATACATTATATTCGCATCTCACCTTTGCATATGTTCTAGCTCAATGTTCTCCCTCTCGCCGTGCCGCGCGCCGGCAGTCGCTTTCGGGCTCGCAACCAGAGCGGATCTATGCCCGTTCCGTGAGCGTTGCCAGATTTTTAATGTTTTTAGCAATTGAATCTCAATTATTATAATTTTTGACTTCAATTATAATAAGGGGATTAGCTATGAATGTCCTTATTTTTTCGATTTAAAATCGCTAATTTTTTAACGCGTACTGACTGCCCTACACTGGAACGCACGTTTTTATTTTAGCACCGTAAGGGAAAGGTTAAGCAGGTCCTTGCGCGACCCAGTACCATTTCGTCCACGGCCCGGGGATTGGTGACCACTGCCCTAGACCACCACCAAATTAAATACCTTTTAGATACAAAATAACAAAACACTTTGTAATTAACCACATTATGGTTATTATAACTAGTCCAACTCGTTTGCGTGCCATTCGCGAACCCCGGGCAATGGGATCACACTCATAACCGTGTGATCCCAGCAGATAACGAGGGGGAACCACTCTAGACACCTTCTCCCAGGAATCACTATGGCGAATACAACAGAGATGTCTTTGCTGCAGTGATCGCCAACGTTGGGGGGACCTGACACGGTACCGAAAGAAGAATGGTTATTATGGACAATGTCGAATGAAAACATAAGAAAAGAATGCAGTGCGAATGAAAGTGTTATGAAAAATAAATAAATAAACCAATAATTATATAATCAAAATATTTTACTGAAATCTCTTGATGGAAGTTTATTTTAAATAATAATGAAATAAAACGGTGTTTTTAACTACTTCCACTTTTGTCTTTATTTAGACAGCGACCGGTTGCGCCAGGCTCGCTGGCATCGACAGACCAGTCTGTTGTCAAACATCGTTTTATTGAATTATTATTCAATAATTATATAAATAAAATAAAAATAAATACAGTAAATAGCGTAGAATGGATCGTTACGTTCGTATCTAAATAATGGACACTACCAGACTCTCCTATATTGCACTACATAATCAGCCTCATGGGACTCGTCCTAATGGAAGACCTCCTTAAATATGGAAGGACAGCTGGGAATCCACCTCACAAGAGGAGCAACCCTCTGGAGAATATACCACATAGGTCATATTGGATTCGTTCTGATATGTAGGATTTTTTGGTCACATGTTGTTTTGTTTTATTTTATCTTTGTAATACCGTTTTGTGTCCAAATGAGTTGTCTAAATGATTTATCGTTTGTAATGTCTCATTTGTGTATAATCAATAAATAAATAAATGAATAGCAAGGAAGAAGAAGAATCATAGTAAATTTAAATTTAACCGTGTATGCGCAGACATTTTTTATTTGTTTCAGATGCTTGCAGAGAATCAAATCACTGAAGTGCATTTGAGAAAATTTGAAAATATAAATAAAAATTGTTCACAATTCTCGTTTCGATCGTCCTCCGAGAACTGCATATAGTTACATACCACTACCCAACGCCATAAATAAAAATACAATATTGGGATATACCTATCTCACGTGCTTCTAGCTTTGAATAGCGCCTCTATTTTGCAAGGGCTGTGCAAGAATATTTAAAATGTTTATCTCTGTTTATGTATGTTAGAAAGTTTCAATACTGGGATTGGTTTGCAGAAATTTCTTCTATTCTTCTCTTCCATTCTTCCCTGTCTTGTGCGGCTCTTTTGAAATCTGCATATGATGAGCAGCGCACGTCCACCAACAGGTCCTCCAGGTACTCTCGGCGTGGGCGTCCCCTAGAGTTTGTCCCCTCGGTCATACCCTCCATTATGGCATGCAAAGAGACCTTCTTGAAGTATTACATGGCGGATCCATCTTGCACGCCTTTTGGACAAGGTCCTGAGCAGGTGCCTTCCTCCTTCGATTCCCTGAAGAACTTCCTCATTCGTGATGTGGTCTCTCCAGGAAATTCCTAATTGTCTTCTATAGGACCACATCTCAAAAGCCTCTAGTCTCCGTTTATCTCTTTCGGATAGGCACCATGTCTCGCAGCCGTACATCAAGATACTCCATACATAGGTCTTGATGAGGAGTACTCTCAGTTTTAGGTCTATATTATTTGATTATATTATTTTCGACCTTTTATTAAATGCTTTGTTCATAACGAATGAAAAATCTAGAAGACGTCCCAAAAGACAACAGTGAACTGCCGATACAGGTCGAAATTAAGAATCAAGTGTCTTCTTCTTCTTTTAATAGATCTGACGATCTGTGACACAGAAATCATATCTCGTCGGATGATGAGATCCAGCTGTCCCTCCATCTTGTCTTTTTTTTGTACACAACAGGCCGTTTGGACCCAATTACTTACTGTATACAAGTTTTATGTATTATATTGATTCTCGTGACATGGGCAGGCAGGCGAGCATTGATACTCATTGATCGCATCAAGATACTCCATACATAGGTCTTGATGAGGAGTATTCTCAGTTTTACGTCTACATTATTTGATTATATTATTTTCGACCTTTTATTAAATGCTTTGTTTATAACGAATAAAAAATCTAGAAGACGCCCCAAAAGACAACAGTGAACTGCCGATACAGGTCGAAATTAAGAATCAAGTGTCTTCTTCTTCTTTTAATAGATCTGACGATCTGTGACACAGAAATCATATCTCGTCGGATGATGAGATCCAGCTGTCCCTCCATCTCTTCTTTTTTTTGTACACAATAGGCCGTTTGGACCCAATTACTTACTGTATACAAGTTTTATGTATTATATTGATTCTCGTGACATGTGATAGGTAGCCAATCTATCGCCATTTTATTTTCACGTAAATTTTACACCAGACCAAAGACAGTGTGACAATCACATTGCCATCGCCGGGAATCGAACCCAGGACCTTCGGCATGGAAGTCAGAGCTCGTAACCACTCTGCCACGAAGATCGTTGAAGTTGGTAGAAGACAGATGACCTCGCTGTGGATCACAAAATAATGGACAGGAACAACGAGAGTTCAGAACCTGTTACAAGTGGCGCAGAACAGAGATGCCTTTGCTGGAGTGATCGCCAAGATTGGAGGGACCTGACACGGCATCGAAAGAACAGAATAAGAACCCTCAATGTGAAACTTACCTTACCCTGATGCTCGAATCAGATGTCATGCATTGTACCTCGTACTCCATCTGATAATGTTCAAAATATGATATTATTTTTTTTTTTCGTTGACAAAGACTAACTCCAAAGATTTGAGTCAATGGTATTAGAAATTATTTTAACAATCTTCAATATGAGCAGAAAATAAAAGCTCATTATTATGAAGAGGGAATCTGGTCGAGTCCATGCTTGAACCCATGTCCCCTGGATCAGGAGCCAAGCGTTCTGTCCCCTAGACCACCACTCGGTTTGATTGTTACTCCAATGGATAATTTGATGATATCGATAGCCACTTTTCTATGACGATGATCATTATAAAAATACGGTTCTTAATTACAATATGCTCTAAACTAGATTTAAAAGTTTGCATTTTTAATTACAATATATTGTTTTTATTATATTTTTACACCTGAATATGGAGGTATCCTCCGACACATGTCTTGTTTTTTTATTATTTTTTAAATATTTTGTGGATTAAACAAAGTTATTTTCAATTTCCTAAGTAAATTACTATGGGATTCCACAGTGTTAATGCCTTAGCGCTCAATAAGTTAATGGAAACGCGATTATTTTGTCGGTTTCACTTAGATTATTATTCATATTAATACTAGTAACAAATTTGTTTCGCTTTGCAAGGGTATTATCAAAACGCGCAATGCGTCCCAGATAGACACACTTGGTATACTTGCTACAATTTCTTATCGTTCGCACTTTTGTCACAATCCGTCATGCATTCTTTTCATCACAAGATCTCTCTTATTTCATAGTTTCTACATTATTGATACTAGGACTTGTATATCTTCCACGCTAATAACAGAACGTTGTCAGAATATAGCAAACAGTTGATGCATATATTCTTCTTCTTCTTCTTCTTGTTCTTCTTCAGCCTATTCCCGTCCACTCCTGGACAAAGGCCTCCTCCATTCGCTTCCATGTCACTCTGTCCTGTACAGAATGCATCCAAGTTATTCCGACGTGTCTGTTCAGATCGTCCTTACACCGTAGTTGCGGTGACCCTGCACTTCTCATTGCCGTCCACGGTCTCCAAGTCAGCAGTCTTCTTGTCCACTTTTTATCTGAGCTTCTGGCTACGTGACCTGCTCATTGCCATTTTAAGGTCGCCACCCTGTGGATGATGTGAGTGACCATTGTTTTTTCTCTCACCATATCGTTTTGACTCTGTCTCTAAGGCTAATTCCTAACATGGCTCTTTCCATGGCTCTTTAGGTCACTCGTAGTTTATTGGCACTTTGTTTGGACAATGTAACAGTTTCAAGCAAAGTCTTTTTAACGCCTATATACAGAGTGCTATTGACGACTTGAGAGAAAGAATGAGTCACAGAGAAGGTGTAAAAATACACGGGCAATAGGGGTATATGATAAGGTTTGCTGACGATTTTGCTATGGTTGCTGAAAGTAAAGAAGAACTGCAAGAGGCCTTCACAACTATGCAAAGTATTCTTCAAAATAACTACAACATGAAGATAAACAAGGCAAAACAAAGCTGCTGACTGTAGGCCGGACGCAACATCAGATGAGAGTAGTGATGTCAGGAGTTCCACTAAAGAACACCAAGGAGTTTGTCTACCTCGGGAGCAAAATAACATGAGATGGTCGGTCTAAGAACGAGGTCAACAGCCGTATACATCAGGCTAGGCTTGCATTTAATAAAAGGTCGAAATAATATAATCGAATAATATAGACCTAAAACTGAGAATACTCCTCATCAATACCTATGTATGGAGTATCTTGATGTACGGCTTCGAAGCATGGTGCCTATCCGAAAGAGAAAAACGGAGACTAGAGGCTTTTGAGATGTGGTCCTATAGAAGACTAATAGGAATTTCCTGGAGAGACCACATTAAAAATGAGGTGGTTCTCCAAAGAATCGAAGGAGGAAGGCACCTGCTCAGGACTTTGTTCGAAAGCTCAGGACCTTCTCAGGACCTTGTCGATCGGCCATGTAATACGACAAGAAGGCCTCTTGCATGCCATAATGGAGGGTATGACCGAGGAAACAAACTCTAGGGGACGTCCACAACGAGAGTACCTGGAGGATCTGTTGGTGGACGTGCGCTGCTCATTATATTCAGATTTCAAAAGAGCCGCACAGGACAGGGAAGAATGGAATAGAAAAATAGAGGAAATTGCTGCAAACCAATCCAAGGATTGAAACCAGAGAGAGAGAATTAAGGGGATTTCAATCCCAGGATTGAAATCAGAGAAGACGAACAGTTCCAAGACCATAAGAACCTACTGTCAGAGCGTAGACTTCATAGACTTTTGGTTTCAGGTTGATTGGTATTTTCCGGTTTTTAAGGATGTAACCCAAGTTTCCGAATGCTGCCCAGCTTAGTCCAAGCTGATGGACATAATCGTATCAGTCATTTACGCACCAGGATTTATCCCTTCTGGTTCCATGTATAGATTAAACAATTCAACCCCGTTTGACACCTTTTGGAATATCAAATCAAGAAGTTTTAAATACTTTTATAAAAATAGAGGTAAAATTTAGATTGGTTGAGATATAATATTATACATGAATGAACATATATATTATAAATTTGAAAGCACATTGAGGTCACGTTATTTGCCTCGTGACTATTCTGATGGTAAGCAAAATTAAGCTTTAAGTCTCTCCGGAAACTGTTAAGCAGACCGGGACAAAATAAAAGCCTTCTTAAGTACCTTTTGCAATTAATCAATGAATGTTGAATAACGAAATGACTTCATTCCCTTAAACTCTGTTTGATAAAATACATTTATTGTTTTTTAAACATTGATGTAAAACTCCATATTAAATCATCAAAACGAATGAAAATGTGTTTTTTTTAGAAGTTTTATTATATTTTTTTTGAATGATATGTTTTACCTGTCTACAATATAATATAACCTCTATAAAACAGAAGTTTTCATTCCTATTAATTAACTTACTAACTTACCACCACGTCGTTTCCTTGTAAGGGTAGGCAGAGAGGATGGACAGCCAAACTGTTCTATCCTGACATAACTCTCGAGCTTCTGTCCTGACATCACACATCGTGACATGCACGGTAGTCGATTGTTCCTACTTCTAATATACCTTTAAGTAATTGATTAATATGGACATGCCATGTCTTCCATGGCCTTCATCGACTTCTTCTTCCTTTAACAATACTTGTACTGGTTCATATCTTTTGAAACATTCTTCCCTCATCAAATTCTGAATTTTATTTTGGACACATCCATCCGCCTAACTTCCCATTCTTACTCCATCATTAAATATATATCATAGTTTATTTTTTCGCACATTCTTCTTAGTCAAATAATTTATATGGCATGAATCCTACTTTAATCATTATTCTGCCAACTCCAAACTTTGCTACCTTACATTAACGTCGGCACTAGAACTTCATTGTGTACTGCCATCTACTCGTATTAATTATTTTATTTAATTTCATTGACGATCGAAGTGTGTGCGGGAGATGCCTATTGGTGGCGATGAGGTTCGCAACGGCGAAAAGAGAAGGATGGAGTGCCGCATCGGTTAAAGTGTGACAGTCCATTATTTCTGCCTACCCTTTCGGGGAGACGGCGTGATGGTTAGTTAATTAGTTATTTCATTTCATATTTATTTATTTGAATAAAAATCATTAATATTATAGACGTATAATTCCAGATCGTTTGCAATTACATTATAAATTTTTTTATGAGAAACATAAAAAAAACGTAAGGAGTAAGAATTAGAAAGAATCATAAAATTGATTTTTTTCCAAAGGCCGCCCAACCCAACTAATTTTTTCGGTCGGCTTCTTTCTCGACATTGTTTCGTCCTAATTGTCCGAAGAATTCAGTTAGGTTGGGCGGCCTTTCGAAAATTACGTCTTGTTTTCACTTCCAAAATACCACAATGCCTCAAAACTAAAGTCTTCAACCAGTGCGTCTTGCCAGTCATGACGTACAGAGCCGAGACGTCGACACTGACAAAACGTCTGGTCTACAGATTCAAGGTCGCCCAGCGCGCCATGGAAAGAGCCATTCTTGGAATAACATTGAGGGACAGATTTAGAAACGAATTTATTTGATAACAAACCAAGGTGACTGAGGTGGCTCTGAGGATGGGCGGGCTGAAGTCGCGATGGGCTGGCTATATTTGTCGGAGAACCGACAGCCGATGGGGAAGACGGGTTGTGGAGTGGAGACCGCGTACAGGATTCCGTAGAGTTGGACGTCCCCCTGCCCGCTGGACCGACGATTTATACAGAATCGCTGGACAATATGGATGGGAGCGGCAGTGGATAGGGGGTGGTGGCGTGCTTTGGGAGAGACTTTCAAATCAAATCAATCAAATCAAATCAGTTTATTTTCTCAAAAGACATTACAAACAATTTTAAAGTTTAAGGCATCTATTGAGAACAGGTAAAACATAATAATTAAATAATACCAGAAACGCATGAGAGATGGTTCGGCATTAGGAATACAAAATACTCTCCAAAGTCAAGAGTATTTGTCTTCTGAACGTACTTTCACGAATATGAAAGACATCGATCTCCGAAGCGATCATGTTCAGCAGTTTTATTGCTCTCCCCACCGGCATCACCAGAGGCAGGTTGATTCTGCATGATGGGAGATAAAACAGTCTGTGCTGACGCTGTCGAAGATAACCATCCGGAACATAAAGATGGATAGCCTCCAAGATGATGGAATTCTCAAAGGATCCCCTGATAAGTCTGAAGAAATGGGTAAGTGTGCACCCATCCCTTCTTATCTGTAAACTATTGATCCCCAGCATGCCCAAGAGGAATGCAGTGGGATAAAGCCACGGATAGCTACCAAACTCCCTCATGTAGAGAAATCTCAGAAATTTTTCCTGAACCCTCTCTAACATGAGCGAGTATCTCGCCTTGTGGGGACTCCATATCACCGAGCCACACTCGAGCCGTCTAACGTTCAGCAGTGGATAACAGACGGTTGATGATGATAACATTTATATTGTATCCCTGAGGTATATGGTATATTATTACTACTTCACAATGTAGTGATTTATTTTCCTTGACGGGTTATTACGAGTTTTTTCATAACACGTCTATTTTTCTTCTTCTTCTTCTTCTTCTTTTGGTAGATCTGACGATCTGTGACACAGAAATCATATCTCGTCGGATGATGAGATCCAGCTGTCCCTCCATCTCTTAGGCGGTCTTCCAGGTGGGCGGTGTCCGGAAGGGATTTCATAGGCGGCTGTATACGCGAGTCTGTCACCATTCATTCGGGCTACATGGTCCCTCCAGTATCTTCTTCTGGATCTACTCCACTGAACGATATCCTCTATTTCGCAGGTTTTCCTTATGTCTGCGTTGCGGACACGATCTCGGAGGGTTTTTCCAGTAATTGATCTTAGGACCTTCATCTCCGATGTTCTAAGTAGTCCCTTGGTTCGCACAGTGTCAGCCCGCGTCTCTACAGCGTACGTCATGATGGGTCGCACGCATGTTTTGTATATTCTGATCTTGCTGTCGATACGCATGTGCTTATTTTTCCAGACTAGATTCTTCAGGCATCCTGACACGGCAGAGGCTTTACTGACTTGTTCACGTACTTCGGTATAAAGGTCACTTTGGCTGCAGATCTCCACTCCCAAATACCTGAAACTCATCACCTGCTCCACAGGTATATCATCAACAGTCAGTTTACATCTTGCAGGTTGCCTAGATATAGTGAGACTTTTTGTTTTGTTGACTGATATAGCCATATTTAGCCTTTGGGATACTGTGTGGAATTTGTACAACATTCTTTGCAGGTCATCTTCAGACTCTGCTATTAATGCGGCATCGTCCGCATAGCAAATGACATTCACAGTTTTACTGCCCATTTTATAACCTAGTCCCAGGCCAGCTACCTCTTCTATAATTTTGTCCATAATAAGATTGTCTATTTTTATATGAAACAATATAAAAACATCAGAAGCTATACGAGTTTATATTGTTTTCTATCTCTCCTTTTCTAAGCCATCTTATATAATACATAATATGGGTTTGGTCCCCCATGTTCACGTTCTTCGATCCATGTGTAAAGTTCCTCCAACATATTGTAAGAATGTATAAAACCAATAATTACAAAAAAAAAATTTCATTAACGAAGCATGGAACTGGCAAAAGAAGGATGAAAGTAGAATAAATGCAGTAGAAATGAGATCTCTTAGACGAATGTGTTGATACTCTGTGTATGATAAAGTGTCGAATGAAAATATAAGAAGTGAATGCGGTGCGAATGATGGTGTCATGAACAAAATAATGAAAGGATCATTTAGATGGTTTGGACATATGGAAAGAATGAATGAAGAAAGAATGGTAAAAAAATTAAATGTTAATGATGTAAATGGAACCAGAAATAGAGGAAGACCCAGGAAAACGTGGCACGATCAAATAAATCAAATATTGAATGTCGGCCATGTGAGGAGTCAGAGAAATCGAAGCGCGTGCGTGACACGATGTATGAATGTTGAGGAAGCGAGAGAAATATGTCAGGAAAGAAAAGTGTGGCAGTCCATTCTTTCTGCCTACCCCTTCGGTGAGACGGCGTGATCGTAAGTTACTTTATTTCATTATACTGTAATACCTTGAGATACAAGTTTGATTCATTTCGCAACCTTGCTCGTATGTCAATTTGATCGTATCTCAAAGCAATTTTCCCCATTGAACAATAATAACAAAAACAAACCATCACGTCGTTTCTTCGCAGGGGTAGGCAGAGAGAATGAACCGCCACACCACTCTATCATGACACACCTCTTTAGCTTCCCCCACATTCAAACACCGAGTCATACACGCGCGTCGATTCTTCCGGCTTCTAACATGACCAACCTTTAATATTTTATTAATTTGTTCATGCCATGTTTTCCTCAGGTAAGAAGAACAGGTAAAATATAATACATATATAATACCAGGAACGCATGAGAGATGGTTCGACATTAGGAATACAATATACTCTCCAAAGTCAAGAGCATTTGTCTTCTGAACGTACTCTCACGAATATGAAAGACATCGATCTCCGAAGCGATCATGTTCAGCAGTTTTATTGTTCTCCTCACCGGTATCACCAGAGGCAGGTTGATTCTGCATGATGGGAGATAAAACAATCTGTGCTGACGCTGTCGAAGATAACCATCCGGAACATAAAGATAGATAGCCTCCGAGATGACGGAATTCTCAAAAAATCCCCTGATAAGTTTGAAGAAATGGGTAAGTGTGCACCCATCCCTTCTTACCTGTAAACTATTGGTCCCCAGCATACCCAAAAGGAATGCAGTGATAAAGTATGCAAATGCATAAAAGCACAAAGAAAAACGAAAAACTAATCAAAGATGCTTTGATAGCGAGGTAAACAGGAGTGCGTGTATAAACGTGTGCAGCCGGCCGTTCCTCGTATCTCAAATAGTGCTCGTATTTCAAATCAAAAACTCGTTACATTAAATGATAAAAGTGTATTCTTCTTTTTCCTAGCCTTCCCTCCACTGCTGAGTCTAGGCTTCTTCCATCTGTCTCCATTTTTCTCTGTCCTGTGCCGCTTCAATCCATTTTTTCCCGGCGACCACAACAATATCGTCGGCCCATCTCTTCTGTGGCCGACCGACACCCTTTTGGTTTTCACATGGCCTCCACTTTAAGACTTTGGGAGTCCATCTTGAACTCGGCTCTCTGGCTACGTGTCCTGCCCATTGCCATTTAAATTTTGCGATTCGATCCATGATATCGGCGACTTTTATTCGGCGTCTGATTTCTGTATTTGTAATTCTATCACTCAGACTTATGCCCAACATTTGCCGCTCCATGGATCGTTGGGCGCATTTCAATTTATGGACATTATTTATGGTAAGGGACATTGTTTCCAAACCATATGTCATCACAGACTAGATGCATGCTTCGTAGGTTTTTCTCTTTAAATTAATGGGGATATCCTTGTTTCTCATTATATATATGACTGAGCTTTCTAAAGGCTACCCAACCAAGTCCAATTCTTCTGGGTATTTCTGCGACCTGGTTTTCTTTTCCCATTTTAACTTATGTCCGACGTAGATGTATTCTTCAACAGTTTCAATTATTTTGTCATCAATTTTTATATTTCTGTTAGACGGTTAAATGTTGTCAACACATTTTTTCAAACTGATTCGGGGCTCTATTGAGAAACCCTATGTTCTGGAGCAAATAGGTCTTTTTGTTCCTGATAACTACCTGCAACAACGCCGACATCAATTGTTTTTTACTCCGTCACGCAGAACCAACCTGACTTTGGTGATGCCAGTAGGAAGAACAATTCGGACGCTGAATCTAATCATCACGGATTTGGACATTTTCAGTGTCAGTGAGGCATTATTCATAAAAAAGATTGCAAATTCTGGAAAGAGTACTGCCTCACTGACGTCGACATATTTGGATTCCTTCTGATATGTATGATTTTTTGGTCTCATGTTGTTTTGTTTTATTTTATCTTTTTAATATCGTTTTGTGTCCAAATGAGTCACCTAAATGTTTTATCGTTTGTAATGTCTCATTTGTGTATAATGTATAAATAAATAAATTTCACATAACCAATGAAGTATTTTTATAAGAAAGTATAGAGTCAATTTATTAAATAACTTTTAATACTTCAACAACCCTGATTTCCTAGAAAAGTGGGTTGATACATCACCGCCCCCGTATCGTTTCTACTATATCCAGGTGCATTCAATCTCGGAAAACGCTTTCCATGTTATGCGAGAAAGACGGAAGGGGCGCATTTGACAACCAACTTGACTTCGGTGAAATATTCAGGGATCCAACGTATTAACGCAGAACCTTTAAAGCGAATTTTTATCCCATGCTAAATGGGTTTGCCGTATTTTGTACACTAGCTCTTTGAGATACGTCTGCCTGAATGTTAAAAGGTTCTACTACGTATATAAAGAATATAGCCATATTTCAACTTGGTTTTTAGACTAGAATGCAATCATAATCAAATATAAAAATAAACTGTTCAAATAAAAAAAATAAAAAAAAACAACTTTATTTTATGTCTCAACCTATGTTGTCGAAACAGTTATCGCATAAAATAAAATACGATTGCGATACATAAAACAATTTTTTTTTAAAACAAACACAATCACAGTGTTTCGGCCAAAACAGTGGACTAAGGTAAAGGCACCAGCGTGATCGACTAAGTGCTGGCGCTTCATTGAGGCGGTCCAGAGATATTCCGTTTTGGAAGGGTTTAATTTTAATTTATTTGAGGCCATCCAATTCGATATAGCTTCAATGCACTTTAAAGTTATAGATTTTAGATGGCTGATGTTATGAGGGTCACAAAAGAAATAAATTTGCTGGTCGTCAGCATAGCAATGAGACAGCAGAACAAATTAATAAATTATTTTGACAATGTCATTAGTGAACATTATAAATAATATCGGACCTAGCACTGAACCTTGCGGAACACCAGATTTGAGGGTGAAAAAAGACGATATTTTCCCTGCGACCTGACCTTTCCCTCCGTAAAACGGAATATCTCTGGACCGCCTCAATGAAGCGCCAGCACTTAGTCGATCACGCTCCGATATCAACATTCGAAATTGACATCATCCCTAATAACTCCATAAAACTTCTTGGAGTCAACTTCGAAGCAGATCTCTCATTAAAAACCCAAATAAATAAGACAATGAGCGCCAGCTTCTTTCACCTAAGGCAGCTCAAAGCAATCAAAAGAAATATTCCCACTGATGCATTAAAAACACTTGTTAATTCCTTCGTCGTATCTCGACTCGACTATTGCAACGGCATATATGCCAACATACCCAAGAAACAAACGAACAAACTTCAATCCGTTTTCAATGCGGCAGCACGACTTATAAAAGGTGTTCCAAAAAACTCGCATATTTCACAAAATCTAAAAGATCTTCATTGGCTCAAGTGTCCTGAAAGAATCCAGTATAAACTATGCTGGACGGTTTTTAAAGCGCTTCACGGAATGGCACCAGCCTATATATCTGAACTTTGTGTTGCTGATAGCCCTTTGATCAGCAAACTCCTCGGCAATAGGCAGATTAGTTGAGCCAAAGCGCAACCCCCGGACAAATTTCGGAGATCGGGCCTTCGCAGTGGCAGGCCCGTCCGCCTGGAATATGCTTCCTGCACGCCTCAGATGCATTGACAATCCGACAGACTTTAAATCTCACCTAAAAACTCACCTTTTCAAAATATCCCATAAAATGTAAACAACGGTTATCTGATTGCTGGTGTCACATGCAGCTCTCATGACTAAAAACATTGTCAAAGCGCCCTTGAGGTGAGCTATTCACGAAAACGGCGCTATACAAATTAGCCTAATTGTTATCATTATTATTATGGACAGTTTAAGAAAATGTTTTTAGACTTAATGACCATTTTAAAGATAATTTTAGGAAATTATATCAGGTGATGTGAAAAAATAATAGAATGGTTTGTTGGGAATCTGTTTTAATAATGAAAATAATTAAAGGGTTTAAATAAAAAAAAATAGATGACCACAGTCATTTCTAATCATCAGTGATGGACAGATTAAATTTAATTATGGACAGTCAGTAAGGAACAACGCCCGGTAATGGACATTCAATATTGGACGTATAACAAAAACTTTTTTTTTTAGTTTAAATCATTCTTGGCACCACCTCTTTAGGGCACATAGATGTCAGGTAAATATTTTTCCATCTCCATTACTTTATAAATGGTTCTTTAATCCTTTCCTCAATGTCTTCCATTTTGTACCAAATCTTATCGGGTCTATCCGGCCATCTGAAGGTGTTTCCCATAGATAACTGGCCCCCTGACCTGGATGGTAAGTCTTCCACTTAGTAACTTCCTTGTGAGCTCTTCTTGAGCCGTAAGGATCGTAGCTGGGCCCATTGCATATAAAAACTGCAGGGCTTTTCCCGGTGACATTATTTCTAAGAGTAATGCGTGGTACAACATATTTTAACGCTGCTGCACCTACTGCTTCTCCTTTTTTCACGCGTCTACGGCACGCTCCATTTGTTCCGGTGTATAATTTTTTTGGGTGCCATTACTATAAAAGAAAATACACAAAATAATACCCTCATTTACGATCCACATATGGACAACCAGTATTATACATCCATGTCCATGACTTAATCCCTTGCTTTTATCAGTATCATAAGCATAATTTTACAAGAAACCTGACATTACAGATTTAAATTGTCATAAATTAACTTAAGTCTCTTTTTGTCCATCACTGGGTATTGAAAATCGATGAAATAATCAGTAATGAAAATTCAAATTTGAGAAACTGTACAAGTTGTACATATGAATTTAGTATGATTTCGTTTCTCTGATATGTCTACAAAATGCATTATTCAATTATATAATAAGTAATTACTAAGATTTCTACGAATTATTACAAAACATCTACTCACCTCACTAATGAATTCTGCAAGAAATTATGAATTTTGCAAATGTCGTTCTCGTGGGGTCGTATAAATGTCCGTTATTTCGCAAAATAATGGCGGATTGGAATGAAATTTATGTCAGTTGACAGAGAAGGATCAATAGTTGTTAGTTTTATGTTGAAAGTATGAAAATATGTTCAATATTTCTTATTTTTAAGATTATTAAAAACTTTTGTCCATAACTAGAGGTCTATCCATTACTGGTTACCTTATTTACATATAAAAATAATAAATAATGAAAACAGTTTTTCTCCTTTATTATGTATTTAGTGTGCTTCCACTTGTGTTTATGTTCGACCGGTTTCGGCATCTTGATATCATCTTCTGTTCATCACACTAAATACAACATTCCCCTTCCACCCTTCTTACGACCACCATGTTTGACAAATTTTTGGAAGTTGTATATATGTTAAGATAAAACAGGTTAAGATGTCCTGTAAACACCTCGATCACCATGTTCTGTTGCCAATTTGAATCTTCGTCTCTATTGAGGTACAATTAATCCTTTAATTGATAACCCGCAATGGGTAAATAAAATCCAGTATTCGTCTACAAGTATGTATTTGTATAGTTCAAAAATGTTGTAAAACAGTAAATACATTTATTATAAAATTTTGTTTTTCTGTTTTCATTATTTAAAATGAACTTCTACCAAGAAATTAAAAAAAAAACATTAATTATATAAAAATAATATTCAACGTTTAATTTTTATATACTTTGTATACAACACTCACTTTATATAAAAAAAAACTAACTAACCATCACGCCATCTCCCCGAAAAGGTAGGCAGAAATAATGGACTGGAATATTTCTATTTGCAATGATGACTTTGAGAGGGCCGTTTATTTTGTTCCCAACACTGACCCTTCTTTCGATAACTTTCTCCATTTTTCCATATCTTGTAAATATGCATATTAAAAAAACGGTCAAAACTGACCACATTTGTGAAATTTTTTTTATAAATTTGTATATTAATATTTTTTATTCTATCACGGCTTGTATGTCCGAAATATGTTTGGTATTTAATATGTATTATTTTAATGAAGTGATTAATGATTTTAAAACATTTGTAAGTTGTTATTTTATTTTATTTTATATCATTGTATTTTATATGATTTGTTTTAGATTTATTTTGTGGATGTTGGACAATCGAAGTGTGCGTGGGATATGCCTATTGGTGGCGATGAGGTTCGCAACCCATCACACCGCGTCTCCCGCGGGGCGAAAAGAGAAGGATAGAGTGCCGCATCGGTTAAAGTGTGACAGTCCATTCTTTCTGCCTACCCTTTCGGGGAGACGGCGTGATGGTTAGTTAGTTAGTTAGTTTAAATAAGTAATAAAACGCTATTTTTAGCTCTTTCAGTATCACTTTAATCCTTGCATATCTGCTTTTCCTCAAAATTATTCTCATTGCCTTATTCTGGAGAATGGTTAATCTTCGTATATCTTCTTCATTTGCTAAAAATAATATGCTGCTACAGTAATTTATATGAAGGAGAATTATATCTTAAAGCTGTGCCACACTGTTTTAAACAAGCTCTCCACATCGGTCTCCACCGGCGCGGCGGCTTAAAACTGTGTAGACACTTGTTTGAAACGAAAATTCGTTTGACCTTCAACAACCTTTGTGGACGGATGCGCATAGTAGCGTGTGGATCCCGCCGCGGCGTATGTCGTATGCAACGCAATTAAGCTTACGCATGTCTGGAAATCGTATGAGTGCAGACATTGTCAAAATGGCGACAAATGTTACTCCAAAGAGACTAGGAAAAAAGAAGAAATCATTAACGCCGAATGTTGTCTTAAAACCATATACTGCAGAAGAAGCTTTAGCGTTGATTATTGATTGGAAGCTAACAAAAGAACAATACGCAACATTACAAAGAGATGCTAAAAAACGAAATGCAAACATTTACCCGAGCTATGACTCAACATGACTCAACATGGCTAAACAAGGGTGCTATCCGGAAAGAGAAGAATCTACGATAGTAACTGAAACATTTGCAGAAATAAAATTACAAACTTTATTAGATCATACAGTTACAGAGGACGTACAAGAAATACGTCAGAAAGATTGGAAGACATTTAGGAAATTCCACACAAGAAAGACCTCGAGAATAAACACTAATACGGACCTAATAAATAGATTATGATAATCAAATGATTTTACTGAAATCTCTTGATGGAAGTTCATTTTAAATAATAATTAAATAAAAACGATGTTTTTTAACTACTTCCACTTTTGTCTTTATTTAGACAGCGACCGGTTTCGCCAGGCTCGCTGGCATCGACAGACTGGTCAGACTGACCAGTTGTCAATGCCAGCGAGCCTGGCGAAACCGGTCGCTGTCTAAATAAAGACAAAAGTGGAAGTAGTTAAAAAACATCGTTTTATTTAATTATTAAATATATTATGGGTTTCATCTGATCCCGTAATTTCAAGTTTCCGGAAACTTCCGCTTGGGAAAAGTCGTCCTCTTTCAAAATAAGTTTTAAATTTGTTAACCCTACCACAATTAATAACAGTGCACGATTATGAGGACAGTGATACAGAAGTAATTTAATGAAAACAATTTGTTTATAAAATGCGTTTTTCCTGTCACATTTTTTTCTTATATAAATTGCCCGTTTTGTTTACGTTCATAATGCATATAATACCTATTTTTAATGATTTTATATAGTATTTTTCCTCAATAATATTTGAATAAAATAAATTGTAATATTTTAGAAATGCTTTTATTAAAAAAAAATCTTTTTGACATCAAATTATTTTTTTCCCCCTAAATTGTCGAATTCGGCGTCTGTGCCCCGTTGTAAACACGCATTCCACAATGTGGGCGCTCCACATTCCATCAGTCAAGGTCAGTTGCATAGCGGCATCGCATCGGTGGGGTGCGGACGCATTGAACGAAAATGATGTGGATGCCACACCAACCGTGGGCTCCACAAAGGTGACCCCTGTGGAGAGCTTGTTTACAACAGTATGTGGACGCTACACCAACCGTGAGCTCCACAGCTCTCCACCAAGGTCACCCCTGTGGAGAGCTTGTTTCAAACAGTGTGGCATGGCCTTCAAAGCCGTGCTACACTGTTTTAAACAAGCTCTCCACATCGGTCTCCACCGGCGGTTTAAAACTGTGTAGACACTTGTTTGAAATCAAAATTCGTTTGACCTTCAACAACCTTTGTGGACGGACGCACATAGTATGCGTGTTGTAAACTGTTGTAAACACGCATTCCACATGTGGGGCTCCACATTCCACCAAGGTCACCCTTGTGGAGAGCTTGTTTCAAACAGTGTGGTACGGCCTTTATGTCAGCATAGAACAGTTTGGCGGTCATTTCTCTCTGCCTAGTATGAGTTATAAGCATGCCCATAAGCAGGCATAATCAGCTCGCGTGTTTTATGAACGCTCTACTTAAATTCCAGTTACAAATATTTTTTGCAAGATGGTTAAGACTAAGTGCCTACTTGGTAATTCTCATACCATAAGATTTTTGTTTATGCGCTTACCTAGAGGCTGAATAATTTATTTCTTTAATCAATAAGGCCACACACTAATTTTATATACTCAAAAATAAACAGAAAAAAATACTAGCGTTTTCAATATATGTAAAAATTACACAAGAAACTTCAAAGACGGCGTGATTTACACAATTTGTTCGGTGTCGTCTCCATGGGCGACACGTTAAATTATTTCATTATACATACTTGTATAATCTTTTGACTAACTAACTAACCATCACGTCGTCTCTTCGAAGAGGCAAGCAGATTTTTTTTTTTTTTATGTATACAACAGGTCGCTTGAACCCAATTACAGTATACAATTTATAAAAGCTGATATATTGATTCTCGTGACATATGACAGGTAGCCAATCTATCGCCATTTTATTGTCACGTGAATACTACGCCAGACCAAAGACAGTGTGACAATCACACTGCCATCGCCGGGAATCGAACCCAGAACCTTCGGAATGGGAATCAGAGCTCTTACCACTCTGCCACGAAGGTCGTCAAATAATGGACTGACACAATTTTCTTTCCTGACATATTTCTCTCGCTTCCTCAACATTCATACATCGCATCGTGTCATGCACGCGCGTCGATTTCTCCTCATTGATTATGATAAGTGCCTATTTTACTTCAAATGAAAGACTTAGTAAGGCGAAATAAGTCTTTTCCCATGAAATATTTCAAACTTTTTGAAATCAGACAATTTCGTTCATAGACTTAGAAAGGGTACCCACCTGCATACCTGAGGCTGTTATAGGGCGCAGCGACGCCCTTCCATCAGCCTCGCTCATTCACAGACGTTATTTGTTATTTCATTTACCACATTTAAGCTACTATTTTTTTCCCTTCTATGCCCCGCACTTACAAACACAAACACATATACAGATAGGTATATACCGGACCGGAAGAGTTTTCAGGGATCCCAATGTGCTCAGAGTCCTATACAACGCATTGGTTCGGAGCAGGCTCGAGAGTGGTTCTGTGATATGGAGTCCTCACGAGGCGAGATATTCCGTTATGCTGGAGAGGGTTCAGAAAAAATTTCTGAGGTATCTCTACATGAGGGAGTATGGTAGTTATCCGTGGCTCTATCCCACGGCATTTATTCTGGGAATGCTCGGAACCAATTCTTTACAGCTTCGAAGAGATGGACATCTAATAACCCATGTCTTCAGATTAATTAGGGGATACTTTGAGAACTCGGCCGTACTGGAGGATGTTGGTCTTTTTGTCCCCGATAGATATCTCCGACAGCGACAGCACAGATTGTTTACCTACCGGCCGCCAGAACCAATCTGCCTCTGGTGACACCGGTGGGAAGAGCAATTAGTCTGCTGAACGCGGTCTCCTCGGAGATCGACGTCTTTCATGTTAGTGAAAGTACGTTCAGGGGGCAAATACTATTGACTTTAGAAAGTATCTTGTCTTCCTAATGTCGAACCATCTCTAATGCGTTCCTGGTACTTTGTTGTATTTTTATAATATTTTACCTGTACTTAATAGATGCCTTAAACATTTTCCTGTTTGTAATGTCTATTGAGTTAATAAACTGATTTGATTTGATTTGATTTGATATATACAGCCAATACAATCATCTTATCTGTAAGGGAATATATGGCGAAAATCTTTAAATTAGTAGTGGAAGGATGTATTTAAATTAATAGTGTAAGAATATATACAGTTGGAGGGTGTAAAAGAGTAAATGTTGGGTTTATGTTTGGACAGCTTACTGACACTTCGCTCATTTTGGCACCTACATCCAACCCTTTCTGCTTTTTCATAATGTTTATTTAATATTATAATGTAACAAATCTTCAATGATTCAAAATATCACTGGAATAGGCTTGGGAAACGATTCGTGGGAACGAGTGATTAGATATTCAACATAATTTTTGTATTTTTTATAGTTATAATTCTTCTAGTGAAACATTATATCTGCTTATTTATAGTGCAAACTTAAATAACGTATTTACACAGATAAATATGAAATTCTTACTTCCGTTAAAAGCATGTAACTGGCAAAAGAAGGATGAAAGTAGAATAAATGCAGTAGAAATGAGATCTCTTAGACGAATATGTGGATACTCTGTGTATGTAGAGAGTCGAAAAATAATATAAGAAGTGAATGCGGTGCGAATGATGGTGTCATGAACAAAATAATGAAAGGATCATTAAGATGGTTTGGACATATGGAAAGAATGAATGTTAAAAAAAATATATGTTAACGATGTAAATGGAACCAGAAATAGAGGAAGACCGAGGAAAACGTGGCACGATCAAATAAATCAAATATTGAATGTCGGCCATATGAGGAGTCAGAGAAATCAACGCGCGTGCATAACACGATGTATGAATGTTGAGGAATCGAGAGAAATATGTCAGAAAAGAAAAGTGTGGCAGTCCATTCTTTCTGCCTACCCCTTCGGGGAGACGGCGTGATGGTTAGTTAGTTAGTTAGTTAGTAAATAACGGTTTGTGAATGATAAAACCTGTGTCTATGGAATCATGCATTATATCTGGTGGGGAACATTTTAATTTTATTCAAATATGAATAAACAACTCGAAGTGAAGGGGGGTTCCCACCACATACCCGATGCTGTTATAGGGCGCATCGTCGCCTTTTCGTCAGCCTCGCTCATGCACTTCCTAGGCCTGTTCCCCATCCACCCGGGATTTACATAAAATATATATCAATCGCAAGGGGATGCCAGACCGCATTTAATATAATATATATTTTCCCCCTTCTATGTCCCGCTCACTTACACATGTAAACTTACACTATATTTCTAAAAGCTAACATTTACGAAGGTTCCTTGAGGCCCTATACACCACGGAGGTGTGACAGGACAAAATAAGAAGAAGAAGAACATTTAGTGAACTTAATCTACATAGGTTTCACAGTGAAGACAAACTTTTTTTTTACATGAGGAAGGCGGAACATTCTGGAGGGGGGAGAGAGAGAGAAAAAATGCGGAGGGGTGGATTGAAGCGAGGTAATGATAGTCATTGGGTGAGGATATATATAAGGTTCCTCATCACCACCCGAGACTGTTATAGGACGCAGCGACGCCCTTTCGTTAGTCTCGCTACACTATCTAGGCCTGTTCCTTGTCCATCCGGAACTAATGTTAATTTAATTTGCCTTTTCTTGTCATCAATCAAAAGGGTGACAGATCGCATTTAATCTATTCTTTTAACCTTATATATCTCACGCGCGGCCTAACATCTCTTTATTATTAAATAAAATCAGAAGTAAATATTATATAAAGCACACCTTAAATTAGTAAAAAATACATTAAAATTATATAAAACACACATTAATTCACACTACACAATAGGACAAATATATAACAAACTAAATTTTAAAACCGGAGGAAGATAGAGTATGAGGGAGGCGGGAAAATGTTAAGTAAGAATGAATAAATTGGGATGGGATGGATGGAGGACAGGTTTTAGAAAGAGCAGAAATGAATAAAAAAAAACAGTATATATAAAAGACCCATTATAAACAGAAAAGTAGATCAGAACACACCCACCAAGGGGCAGTGTAGACTTCCGGTCAAAACAAAACCAATGAACAGGAGCCAGTGAGCCATACATTGAGTGAGGATAAAGCGAAGTGAATATATCGGTAATCTTATTCTACTTATAGGTTTGATGGCATTAGTTGCATTCCCATCATTCTGGCAAATGGACCGCCAACTATTTCGCAATCTTTTCGGTGGTCGGCCTCGTGGTCGATCTATCTTTGGGATCCTATTATCTTGGGAGATATGCTCTTACCCCCAGGGATACGCAAAGTTGCATCAAAGGGTTCGCAAGGCCATCTCTTAGCTAAGATAGTTTAATCAATAACAATACAATTACGAAAACAACAATTACCGAAATATATACATAAGAAGATTTTCGGCCATGACAAACTTAAAAACTAAACATCGTCACAGACTTTAACTCGAAGACGACTTGAGACTGAAGCTGTCCAAAAGCAACCAGTTGTACAAATTAATACATGCACATTTGTCACATAAAACTGATTTGCACTGTTATTAGAACTGTATTTTGATGGTAATAAATGTTAGAAAATTTGTTGGTAATAAATGTTAGAAAACAATTTCGAGAAAGAAGCCGACCGAAGAATTAAGTTAGGTTGGGCGACCTTTGGAAAATTACGTCATGTTCTCACTTCCAAAATACCACAATGCCTCAAGACTAATGTCTTCAACCAGTGCGTCTTGTCAGTCATGGCGTACGGAGCCGAGACGTGGACACTAACAAAAGGTCTATTCTACAGATTCAAGATCGCCCAGCGCGCCATGGAAAGGGCCATGCTTGGAATAACCTTGAGGGCCAGATTTAGAAACGAATTTATTCGACAAAAAACCAAGGTGACTGAGGTGGCTCTGCGGATAGGCGGGCTGAAGTGGCGGTGAACTGGCCAAATCTGACGGAGTACCGACAGCCGATGGGGAAGACGGGTTCTGGAGTGGAGACCGCGTACAGGATTCCGTAGAGTTGGACGTCCCCCTGCCTGCTGGATCGACGATTTGAAAAGGATTGCTGGACATGGATGGATGAGAGCGGCAATGGATAGGGTACGGTGGCGTGCTTTGGGAGAGGCCTTCAGCAGTGGATGACAGAGGCTGATGATGATGGTGATGAAATGTAAGAAATAAACTGATTAATTTTTTTATTTATCACCCCGCAATAAGGACTGCGCAATTTTGGGGTCTTTCTTGATTTGGTACGTAGGAATCAAATCAAATCAAATCAAATCAGTTTATTAACTCAATAGACATTACAAACAGGAAAATGCTTAAGGCATCTATTAAGTACAGGTAAAATATCATAAAAATACAACAGAAGAGATGGTTCGACATTAGGAAGACAAGATACTTTCTAAAGTCAATAGTATTTGCCCCCTGAACGTACTTTCACTAACATGAAAGACGTCGATCTCCGAGGAGACCGCGTTCAGCAGACTAATTGCTCTTCCCACCGGTGTCACCAGAGGCAGATTGTTTCTGGCGGCCGGTAGGTAAAACAATCTGTGCTGTCGCTGTCGGAGATATCTATCGGGGACAAAAAGACCAACATCCTCCAGTACGGCCGAGTTCTCGAAGTATCCCCTAATTAATTTGAAGAAATGGGTTAAAACCAATTGGGAACCACTGATATAAATCGTTCATAGTGGCAATGAAAAAATCAGTATGGATACATATTTTAAAACTAAAAGACGAAGGGAAAACAATGATTACACGCTTTTATGCTTTACCAATTTCCTTTCTAAAAGAAGGAACTAAGCTGGTAACATTAAGGTTACCGTGATATGTTATAACAACTTTGTTGTTATTAAATCTCCCTGGAATATCTATCCAATTACTTTTTTGCCTTTGCCAGCCAAAAATGTCACGAGCCGCAATGGGTCTCTTCTTGGGTTATTAAGTAAAATTACATACTTCTTGCACGCAAAATTCATATTACTCTCTCCTAGTAATTTGTAAGCCTGTGCCGAAATATAAGCATTCGCGTTGAATACATAAACGGGCCACATAACCAGAGGAATATAAATTGGTCTGTTGTAGAATATACAAAAATAAGCAAAGGTTTTAATCTTGGTAAATACCCCGTCAAAATGCTGTTTTTTCGCCTGTTGAAAGTATATTTAAAGTGATGAATTTTGTTTGCGTTAAAAATGTATTTTACACATACATTTAAATTTACTTTTGGCCCTTATGGCTTACTAAGAAGTGACTGGAGGGGTGACACAATCTTTAAAAATATGCGTTTTGAATAACAGTAAAATTTTAGGTAGATTTCAAAAATATTAAAATATGATAATAGAATTAAGTCAGTCACCTTGGAAGAATTATAACAAAAGCTCTTGATCTCAATATTAAAATAAAATAAATATTGAAAATTTGAAGTTAAATCGAATTCTTTTGCAAAGATAATCTTCACCTGAAACTCCGACAAATACGATGACAGTCAAACAGCTTACTTTGACCGAGATGTTCAGCAAGCAATGACTTTTATTAACAGTACGGTACGTACATACTGTACTAATTTTTTAATTTTTAAATTTTTTTTATGCATACATGACCCAATTACTGTATACAATTTTTAATTTTTAGCTATTATATTGATTCTCGTGACATGTGATAGGTAGTCAATCTATCGTCATTTTACTATCACGTGAATTCTACACCAGACCAAAGACAGTGTGACAATCACACTGCCATCGCCGGGAATCGAACCCAGGACCTTCGGCATGGAAGTCAGAGCTCGTAACCACTCTGCCATGAAGGTCGTCATGGCAGAGTGGTAATGTACAGCACTTGCACTAATAGTACCATACCAATGATAACCTTCGTGGCAGAGTTGCAAGAGTTATAACTGCCACACCGAAGTTCACGGATTCGATTCACGGAGATGGAAGTGTGTTTGTCACACTGTCTGTACTGTGTATAATTCACGTAAAAATAAAATGCCTATAAATTAGTTATCTATCACATGTCATAAGAATCAATATAAAGCGAAATGCATACAGTAAAAACACAAATTAAGTATAGGTTATTGGGTTCAAATAAACTGTTGTATACAAAAAGCGTTTTTTTTTTAATTGCTAAATAAACTTTTTTTAAATTACTAAATAATTTTTTTTAATTGCTAAATAAACAAGGGGTTCGAATCGTCAGTAGGGTTGCGGCGAGTCACATCTTGCTGGAGGGTGTGATTCTATAAAATGCTGCGAAACGCCCAGTTGCATTCCACCGGCAACACTACTGACTAGTCCAACTCGTTAGCGTCCCTGTCGCGAACCCCGGGCAATGGGATCATACTCATAACCATGTGATCACAGCAGATAACGAGGGGATGAAATACGAGTTTCTGGCGCCTCCAAACCAGATCCAACCAGCTAAGGGAAGGTAACCTCTCTGGTAACCTTTTCCCAGGAAACACTATGGCAATGTTTTGCTGTAGTGGTCGCCAACGTTGGGGGGACCTGACACGGCACCGAAAGAAGAAGAAGAAGAAATAAACTTAATTTATCTTGGATTTTTCAAGTTTCTACGTAGTATTTTTATGGGTTTCAGTACATTTCTTGACCAAAGAGCTTTTTACATTTAGCAACATATCGAAATGACTAAATCTATAAATAATTGAGCTTGGAGATTGAGAGTGGAAAATGCTTTTGCTTCGTCTACCTCTACGGTAATAATTGAATAGATAGAAATATCTGTACAAAACATATATTAGTATGGATATAAACAAGTAGGGTTGGCGTAATAAGTAAACCTTAACCTTTCCCTTACGGTGCTAAAATAAAAACGCGCGTTCCTGTGATGGGTAGTCAGAACCCAATCAAAAATAGCGATTTCAAATCGGAAAAATAATAACATTCATAACTAATCCCCGTAATTAATTATAATTGAAGTCAAAAATTATAATAATTGAGATTTTTTTGCTAAAAACATAAAAAAAACATCTGGCAACGCTCACGGGACGGGCATAGGTCCACTCTGGTTGCAAGCCCGAGAGCTACTGCTGGGCAGTGAGAACGTTCAGATCCTCGCGCTTCCACAGTGAAGTATGCAAGAGTGAAGTATGAATTTCATTTCCGATTTCCCAAAATATGGGAATAACTAAAATCTTAACCTTGTATTTATTATTTATAAATTTATTATTTTTAAAGATATTGATGGTTATTAAAAGAAACGTGGAGAAGATACCCATCACAGAGAAGGGAGGGTTAAGTAAAAATATATTAATTTGATCGTGCCAAGTTTTCCTCGGTCCTCCACGACTTCGTAATCCATTAACAATGTTAACATATAATTTCTAAACCATTATTTCTGCATCCATGACTTTCATATGTCTCAACCAACTTAGTGATCCTCCAATAATTTTGTTCATAATATAGGTCGTGTTTTTTAGAGGTTTGGTTTTTAAACTAGCAAAATTGTTATTATAGACAGTCAATTTGACAGTTGACAGTTGATTTGTAGTTAATATGTTTTGCCAGTTTACCATAAATAGACTGACGTCAGAAGAGCGCTTGCAAATTGTGAAAAAATATTTTGAAAATCTTGGTTCGGTTCGCCAAACTTCAAATCAAATCAAATCAGTTTATTTCATCAACAGACATTACAAAATTTATTTTTAAGGCATTCTATTGAGAACAGGTAAAATAATATATTATATATAGTATACTACCAGAAACGCATAAGAGATGGTTCAACATTAGGAAGACAGGATACTCTCCAGAATTAAGAGTATTTGCCTTCTGAACGTACTTTCACTAACATGAAAGACGTCGATCTCCGAGGAGACCGCGTTCAGCAGACTAATTGCTCTTCCCACCGGTGTCACCAGAGGCAGATTGGTTCTGGCAGCCGGTAAGTAAAACAATCTGTGCTGTCGCTGTCGGAGATATCTATCGGGGACAAAAAGCCGAACACCCTCCAGTACGGCCGAGTTCTCGAAGTATCCCCTAATTAATCTAAAGAAATGGGTAATTAGATGTCCATCTCTTCGAAGCTGTAGAGAATTGGTTCCGAGCATTCCCAAAAGAAATGCCGTGGGATAGAGCCAAGGATAGCTACCATACTCCCTCATGTAGAGATACCTCAGAAATTTTTTCTGAACCCTCTCCAGCATAATGGAATATCTCGCCTCGTGAGGACTCCATATCACAGAACCACTTTCGAGTCTGCTCCGAACCAATGCGTTGTATAGGACTCTGAGCACATTGGGATCCCTGAAAACTCTGCCGGTCCGGACGATGAAGCCCAACATCTTCAGTGCAGTGCTTATCGTGCACTACGTCCATTTTACGGTCGACATAATCGTCCATTCGAGCAAGTTATTCGGAAGACCATGGATTGTTTTCGCACCTCGTATACTCTAGTCGATAATACGCATCCACAAAGATGATAATATTGTCGAAAATTAGATTTCACGATTGCGCTTCATTCGAGCTAGCCGTGGCGCTCTATCTTCAATTCTTCAATTATCAGCATTTGAAATTCTGTCGCACATCACTTTACCACAAATACTTTAAGTCTTCTTCTTCTTCAAGTGCCTTGACCCCTTCAACGTTTACGATCACCTCGGCGTACTTGTCCTTGTCCTGCGCGGCTCGGAACAGCTCCTCCACACTTCGGACGCCAGTCCAACCCCTCACGTTTCGCAGCCAGGACATCTGTCTCCTACCAGGCCCTCGGCGTCCCTCAATTTTCCTCTTCAATATCAGTTAGAGAAAGGTGGTACTTTTTCCCATGCAGTACATGACCCAGATGTGAAACCTTCCGAACCTTGATAGTTGACAACAACTCCCTGTCAACTCTAGCTTGCCTCATGGCTTCGGTATTAGTAACCATGTTTATCCAGAGAATTCTGAGCATTCGGCGATAGAGCCAAATTTCAAATACTTCCAGTATGTTCATTAAGTTGACTTTTTAGGTCCACGTTTCACATCCATACAATAAAACAGACCACATGTAGCATTTGATCATTCTCTGGCGGAGTTTCAAATTAATGTAATCATTGCAGAACAGTGATTTCATTTTATTAAATGTACGTCCGTGTAACCATGAATCTACAGGATCTCATATTTACCGCATTTATTCTGCTCTTATCCTTTAACTGTCAGTTCCATGCTTCCATTCTACACCAGGGTTAGCACTAAGACTCCATTGTAAACGGCCATTTTTTCTTTTATTGATACATTTTTATTTCCAGTAACAATTTTTAAAGCTCCATTCACTTTATTATCCGAACCAATCCTTCTTTCAAAGTCACGTCCATTCGGCCACCCACTGAAAACATGCTACCTTAATACGCAAACTAAGACACCTTCTCAAAGTTCTTTTGAATCACACTTATGTAACAACCTGTCATGTCCTCTTCCTTTTCTAAAATCCATCACCTCTGACATTTTCTCATACATTATCGACACCAAGACTTGTAATTCGTTTGCACTAATACTCGATTATCTGCGACAAGAAACATTTTATTGACGTCTCTCTCCAAGGATTAATTGTATCTCAATAGAGACGATGATGCAAATTGGAATCAGAATATGGTGATCGAGATATTACCAGGAATTATGACCTGTCATTGCTTGGGTTAAGCGCACGCTTTATATAATACAACATTTCCCATTCCACCTTTTCTTACGACCACCATGTCTGACAAATTTTTGGAAGTTGTATATATGTTAATATGTAACACCAAACTTCACATGTTAGTTTCAATCTACACACTAGCGCCATCTATGAAGAATGGATTTAAGCATAAAGCAGAAGATCTTTTTTTATTATTAACGCAATGTGAAAGGCTATCTTCTCTCTCATCTTAGGAGCAGCATTCATTCACCAACAGTTTGTATAATATCAGTATTTAACCCATGACATAAATGAATTTTATAATATTCCTCATATATATTAGGTTGGTGTTAAATACTGTGTAAAAGGTTTTAAAAGAACTCTAAGATAATTGGCAAACTTTATTTCCGACTAGAAACAGCGTTAAATTCAAAAAGTTTCTCAAAGTATTCGAAGAAAATCCTTGAAATGGTTCATTTGGAAACGATTCGAGTATTCCCTTGATTGAACTCAGTTTCCCTTTGATATCTCCCATCTTTTACAACAAAGAATAATATCTGTTTAAGCCCTTTGAATAAATCATAAAATTTTTCAAAAGGTCAATCTTAACGCCTTATCACACAGTCTAGAAAAATGTCAAAAGTAATACGAAATATCGCTGGGATCTGTAAAATTTACCACTATTTTATGGGAATTATATGTTTCGCCATGCTAAGGTATTATCAAAGTTTATTAAATCTTCATTATCGAACCAGTCTGTCGATGCCAGCGAGCCTGGCGAAACCGGTCGCTGTCGAAATAAAGACAAAAGTGGAAGTAGTTAAAAAACACACGTCACATCGTTTTATTTAATTATTATTATCAAAGTTATCAAATAAAATTATACACACACTTCAATATGTGCTGTTGAATGGCCTTTGGCACACAAAAACGAATCACGGAGCGTACTTCACACCTCGCGGGCGATGCGATGGGGAGCTCCATTCTTTACGGCTGTCAAACCGACACGGAGCGTCGCAGCGAGTTCGGCTGGGTGGGGGTGTGGAGGGGGAAGGCCAAGCTACGATCCAGTGTTACCGGATCGCACGTAACAGCGATCCGCGTGCCCGTGGCAAACAGGGAAACTTTGAGTAAATATGATTTTTCGAACTAACTAAACAACTAGATAACCATCACGCCGTCTCGCCGAAGGCGACTGCCGGCGAAGGAAGAATGGACTGCCACACTTTTTGTTCTTGACATATTCTTTTCGATTTCTCAACATTCATACATCGTGTCATGTACGCGCGTCGATTTCTTTCCTCACATGGCCGACATTCAATATTTGATTTATTTGATCGTGCCACGTTTTCCTCGGCCTTCCTCTATTTCTAGTTCCATTTACATCGTTTACATTTACTTTTTTAACAATTCTTTCTTTAATCATTCATACAGTGTGTCCAAAACATCTTAATGATCCTATCATTTTATTGTTCATAATACCATCATTCGCACCGCATTCACTTCGTATTTATATTTTCATTCGATACTCTATCATACATAGAGTATCAACACATTTGTCTAAGAGATCTCATTTCTGCTGCATTTATTATACTTTCATACTTATTTTGCTAGTTCAATGCTTTTCTTTCATACATAAGGGATCATAACATATATGGTATACGTGAAAAGTTGTCAATTTTTTATGGATTAAAAAAACTACTTACACATTTGTCATTCGCTGGCATCGACAGACTGGTGACACTGCCATTCACTGTCACTTTCAATGCCAGCGAGCCTGGCGAAACCGGTCGCTCTCGAAATAAAGACAAATGTTTAAGTTGTTATAAAAAACATCGTTTTATTTAATTATTGTTTAAAATGAACTTCCATCAAGAGATTTCAGTTAAATCATTTGATTATCTTCAATTAACAAAACTGTTTTTTCCACTTTTGGTTTCATTTTTCTCGCCATTTTTCTATATAATTCCATAACACCTCTATCATCATCCAATATGAAACGGAAAATATATTTTGTTATTTTTTCTTTTAGTACATAAATATTATACGTAGGTAAGAAACGATTTTGTTTCATTACGCTGTTAAAAAAATACGATAAGGCAGAGCGTCTGTGTCCCAAAACATGCTTGTTCTTCTTCCACTTATTGAAGATCTGTTTTTACAGGATATTAAAGTTCTTCCTCTGATGAAGACGACTAATTTTTTCTCAATCTCTTTGGTGGTAAACGGCCCTCTGGAGTCTCGTACCTCTCCATCTTTGGAATCCTCGCTGGATCCATCCTCTCGATGTGGTCCTTTCAGAATCGTCTTATCTACCTACTCCATCTTACTATGTCATCAGTTTTGCAGTATCTGCAAATCTCTTCGGTATCCTTTCTCTAAGGGTTCTGCCTACGATACGGTTGCAATGTTTTCATTTCCGTCACTCCAAGAAGATGTTCGGTTATATCATGTTTGTTAAAAGTGTGAAAGTAAAAATATTTTTTATTATTAATAGGAACATAGAAGTTCCCGCCACATATCCGAGGCTGTTATAGGGCGTAGCGGCGCCCTTTTATCAGCCTCGCTCGTACACTCCCTGGGCCTGTCCCCGGTCCATCCGGGACTTACATTTAAATACGGCAACAACAAGGGGGTGCCAGACCACATTTAATCTACTCAATTTCACTTCTATGCTCCGCTGTACTTTATTGAATAAATAAATAAGCATAATATATAATACATGAACATTTCATAAAAGATAAAATATACACCACAGGAATATACAGCGGGAAGAACAGGAGAGGCAGAAGAGACAAATGCGGGATGGGGAAAAAATAATAATAATAATAACGTAGAGTACAGTTTTTGGCATGTAGGACAAAGGACGAGGTTTAGGAAGCATTTCATAATATTAAATAAATAAATAAAACCACTGCACAAATTATTATTATGGCCAACAGGGAGAGGAACGAGACCCGTCACAGAGGGGCAACCTCCCTCTCCCAGCTGGAAAACAGCGCACCCTCAGAGGGCAAGAAACAGCACAAATTCCGGTGGGGTGGGAAATATTATACAGTGTTTTCAAAGAGTTATTCGAATGTAAATCCACAACACAGAGCTGATAGCTTATAACTAACTTACTAACTAACCATCACGCCGTTTCCCCGGAGGGGTAGGCAGAGAGGATGGATCGCCACATTTTTTTCTACACGCCTTTTCTACATTCACATATCGTGACATGCACGCTCGTCGGTTGTTCCTACTTCGAACATCGCCCCTCAGTATTTGATTAATTTGGTCATACCATGTCTTCACACATTCACACTATTTGTATACATACTTTTGACCATTATTCTCTCATCCATTCGTTCCATATGTCTAAACCATCTTAGTGACCCTTTCTTAATTTTATTTATCACGCATTTATCCGCTTTACATTCCTTTATTACTTCATCATTAGATATTCTATCATACATTGTTTCTCCGCACATCCTTCTTAGGCCTTTACCGCATTTCTACGGCATTTATTCTACTTTCATACTTCTTCTGCCAACTCCAAGCTTCACTTCCATACATAAGGGTCGGCACTAGAACTCCATTGTGCACTGCCATATTTGCTTTCGACGATATATTTCTATTTGCGGTAATGACTTTGAGTGCACCATTTATTTTATTTCCAGCTCCAACCATTCTTCCGATTTCTTTCTTCATTTTTCCATCTCTTGTAAACATGCTTCCAACGTAGACAAATTCGGTAACTTGCTCACAATCTGTCATACTTTCTAAAATTAACTAACTAACCAACCATCACGCCGTCTCCCCGAAGGAGTAGGCAGAAATAATGGACTGCCACACTTTTCTCTCCTGACATATTTCTCTCACTTCCTCAACAATCATCGTGTCATGCACGTGCGTCGATTTCTCTGACTCCTCACATGGCCGATATTCTATATTTGATTTATTCCTCTATTTCTGGTTCCATTTACAATTGCACGTTAATAAAATTAATTTTAAAAGTGACACTGTATTTCTAATATCATTTATATGAAATTTTTACTCAACTTCCATTAAATAAAACTTAATCATCATATCATACAGTTTTTAATTTTACACAATTGCGGATGGTATGAAATATGAGTGTAACTCTATTTCTGGTTCCATTTACATCGTTTATACATATTTTTTTTACCATTCTTTCTTCATTCATTATTTCCATATGTACAAACCATCCTAATTATCCTTTCATTATTTTGTTCATAGCACCATCATTCGCAACGCATTCACTTCTTATATTTTCATTCGACACTCCATCATACTCAGAGTATCCATACATTCGTCTAAGAGATCTCATTTCTACTGAATTTTTGTTTATTTTTTAGTCATGCATTCTTCCTTTTCTAATACCATAAGTTGCTATTAAAGCCAGCCGAACACTTGCGCCGTACCTTGGAATCAGTGGCGTGCGTAGGGTCAACCGGTAAGGCAAGCCCGTCCGACTTTTTTGTGTTATAATATTAGTAGAGGGGTCACGATAATGTATTTTTCCGAATTAAAAGAGTTTTATCTTTCTAACGGCCGTTCACAATGGAGTTCTGGTCCCAACCTTAATGTATGGAAGCGAAGCATGGAACTGGCAAAAGAAGGATGAGAGTAGAATAAATGCGGTAGAGATGAGGTCCCTAAGACGTATGTGTGGTAGAACGATATACGACAGAATCTCAAATGCTGATATAAGGAAGGAATGAAGAGCGGAAGAAGGTATGATGAACAAAATTATGAAAGGATCGCTGCGTTGGTTCGGACATATGGAACGCATGGATGGAGAAAGAATGGTTAAGAAAGTATACGTTAATGATGTAAATGGGGTACGAAGTCGAGGCAGACCGAGGAAAACATGGCATGACCAAATTAATCAAATTTTAATGGTTGGTCATGTTAGAAGTCGGAGGAATCGACGTGCGTGTATGACTCGTTGTATGAATGTGGAGGAAGCTAGAGAGGTTTGCCAGGATAGAGTAGTGTGGCGGTCCATTCTCTCTGCCTACCCCTGCGGGGAAACGGCGTGATGGTTTGTTGTTATCTTTCTAAATTCATTGATTTTATTTTTAATAAGAAATAAGCTGTAAATAGACAATAATAATAAATTTGTTATGACCGAAACACGATTTAAAAATAAATGTTCGTAGATATATTACATAATCTTTCTTTTCACAACATTTCTGCACATAACGTAAATGACAGATACCATGCGGACAATCGAAATAAAGTTCGTGACACATTGAATAGTAACATATTTAAGAGTGATAAAGCCCGGCTTCTCTGGTACATATGCACCTAGCTATATGATTACAAGCCAAAAATTCATAAGTGCGACAAAGACCCTTTTACATTTTGCAAGCCCAATGTGAAGCCCATCGAAAATTTTATTCGTCGACGGCTGAATTAGATTTTTTAAGGCAAGTCCGGCTTCCCGGCTTGTATGGAAGTACCGCCACTGCTTGGAATACTACCAAATCAAATCAAACGCGAGATCCGGTATGGGAAGTTTGACTGAATAAAATCGTGTTCAATCAATAACACTCGCCTCTTGGCGGTCTGTCAGTGGCAGAGAATCAATAATGAAATGTAAGCTATCTGGCGACATTCAGAGTTCTGACGTATTATTCCTTTCAATTTACATACTCCAGTTTAGCAGTTTTTGCAAAGAAAAGAGTGCCGGAGATAAGATACTTTTAGAGAGAGCATGTATAACGAATACGAATGAAAACGTTTGTTTTATACAAACTAACTAACCGAGCGGCGATGAGGTTCGCAACCCATCACACCGCGTCACCCGCGGGGCGAAAAGAGAAGGATGGAGTGCCGCATCAGTAAAAGTGTGACAGTCCATTCTTTCTGCCTACCCTTTCGGGGAGACGGCGTGATGGTTAGTTAGTCTGCTGAGCTCCGTTGGCAAACTAACTAACTAACTAACTAACCATCACGCCGTCTCCCCGAAAGGGTAGGAAGAAAGAATGGACTGTCACACTTTAACCGATGCGGCACTCCATCCTTCTCTTTTCGCCCCACGGGATACGCGGTTTGATGGGTTGCGAACCTCATCGCCACCAATAGGCATCTCCTGCGCACACTTCGATCTTCCAACAGGCAGGATATTGATAGAAAGAGTGAGGTAATTGACATCTGGAAAGATTTGGAATGTACAAGAAGCCTTAATCCTCTCTTCCCTATGATAGGTATCTTCTTGTTGTTCTACACGTTGCTTCTAAAAACCATCAATATCTCTATAAATATAATAAAAACGAGGTTAAGATTTTAGGCATTTCTCCATAATATATTTACGCATTGATTTAAAAAATAATATTAATAATAATCAGAATTTATCGGGTATTGAGGGATTTGAGTGCGTCACACTATATTCGCATCTCACTCTTGCATATGTTCTAGCTCAATGTTCTCACTCTCGCCGTCCCGACGCGCCGGTAGTTGCTTTTGGGCTTGCAACCAGAGCGGACCTATGCCCGTTCCGTGAGCCAGATGGTTTTCTAATGTTTTTAGCAATTAAATCTCAATTATTATAATTTTTTACTTCAATTATAATTATATAAGGGGATAAGCTATGAATGTTCCTATTTTTCCTATTTGAAATCGCTAATTTTTTAACGCGCACTGACAACCCTACACCGGAACGCACGTTTTTATTTCAGCACCGTAAGGGAAAGGTTAATGTGCGGGAAAACTATGTATGATAGAATACCGAATGATGAAATAAGAGAGAAATGTAAGACAGATGAATGCATCATGGATAAAATTTCTAAAGGATCTCTGGGATGGTTTGTACATATGGAAGGAATGGATGAGAGTAGAATCGTTAAAAAGTTGTACACAAGCAGCGTGAGTGGAAAAAGTTGCATGTGACAGCTTACTGACACTCAGCTCATTTTGCCACCTACATCGAACCCTTTCAGCTCTTTCATACATTTTTCATATATAAGATGGTTAGTTAACTAACCAACTAACAAACCATCACGCGATTTCCCCGGAAGGGTAGGGAGAGAGGATAGATCGCCACAATGCTCTGTGCTGGCATACCTCTCTGGCTTCCTCTACATTCATACATCGTACCATGCACGCAGTCGATTATTCCGACTTTGAATGTGTTTGCAAGAGAAAGAAGGGTTGGGGCAGGCAACAAAGTGAATGGTGCATTTAAAGTTATCATATCAAACAAAAACCTATCCAAAAAAGCTAGAACGGCAGTGCACAATGGAGTTCTTGTACCGACCCTTATGTATGGAAGCAAAACATGGAACTTGGCAAGAGAAGGATGAAAGTAGAGTAAATGCAGTAGAAATGAGATCTCTTAGATGAATGTGTGGATACTCTGTGTTTGATAGAGTGTCGAATTAAAATATAAGAAGTGAATGCTGTACGAATGATGATATTATGAACAAAATAATGAAATGATTATTAAGATGGTTTGGACATATGGAAATAATAAATGAAGAAAGAATGGTAAAAAAAATATATGTTTACGATGTAAATGGAACCAGAAATAGAGGAAGACCAAGGAAAACGTGACATGATCAAATAAATCAAATATTGAATGTCGGCCAAGCGAGGAGTCAGAGAAATCTTTCTTTCTTCTGCCTACTCCTTCGGAGAAACGACGTGATGGTTAGTTAGTTAGTTATTTTCTACTAACCATCACGCCGTCTCCTGGAGGGGAAGGCAGAAATAATGGACCCACGCTTTGTTCTGTTCTGACATATTTCTCTCGATTCCTTTCTCCGATACCCTTATGTTCTGGAGCAAAAATGTATTTTTGTTCCTGATAGTTCCGTCGGGGGGACCTGGCACGGAACCGAAAGAAGAAGAAGATAATTTCCATGTTCGAAATGTTCCCATTAACTCTCCCCTCTCCTCAATTCTAATTATACCTACTCCACCTTTATACATAACTCCACCCCTTTAAAGTATATACGTCATGATCACTATGTTTCATTTTATTGTTAACTAACTAACTAACTAACTAACCATCACGCCGTCTCCCCGAAGGGGTGGGCAGAAATAATGGACTGCCACACTTTTCTTTCCTGACATATTTCTCTCGCTTCGTCAACATTCATACGTCGTGTCATGCACGCGCGTCGATTTCTCTGACTCCTCACATGGCCGACATTCAATATTGGATTTATTTGATCGTGCCACGTTTTCCTCGGTTTTCCCCTATTTCTGGTTCCATTTACATTGTAAACATATAATTTTTTTACCATTCATTCTTTCCATATGTCCAAACCATCTTAATGATCCTTTCATTATTTTGTTCATGACACCATCATTCGCACCGCATTCACTTCTTATATTTTAATTTTCGACACTCTACATAAACAGAGTATCCACACATTCGTCTAAGAGATCTCATTTCTACTGCATTTATTCTAATTTCATCCTTCTTTTGCCAGTTCCGTGCATCGCTTCCATACATAAGGGTCGGTAGAAGAACACCATTGTGCACTGCCATTCAAGCTTTTTTGGATTTATTGTTAAAGTTTTGTAAATTGAATAAAAGTTATTATATGTCATAACCGAAACATGTCTGTGATAAGTGAAATAAAATGTGTAATACTGAGTTATTATTTATTCTAATATGAATCCACAACACAAAATGAAGGCGAATATATAATAAAAGTAATGTTTTAACCTTTAGTCTGGCATCAGTTTTGTGTTTTAGTATTCCCTATAATAATAAATTTCAATATCAAAATTCTTGTACAAGTTCTTTGCGGCCAGCTAAATGGCAGAACTGACTCAACCAAAATTCACCGTTGCACCTCAGCGAAATTTAATAACCTTATTATGTTGAACAATCGAAGTCTGAGAGTTATGGTTGAGATTGCTTTACCGTACACCGCTTTAGTGTGTTTTGGAGAAAAAAACTGACAAATTGATAGTCTCGACGCTGTGGCGTCAATAATACGCACAGAAAACGTAATTCGCTTTACATTTTGCTTTCTCTATATTGACACTGAACGTTATTGTTGAAAGCAATTTATAATATAATATCATATTTAGAAATATATCCACTACGGCAAAGATGCCAGTACATAATGGAGTTTTGTGCCAACCCCTTAATTCTCTCTCTCTGGTTTCAATCCTTGGATTGGTTTGCAGCAATTTCCTCTATTATTCCCTTCCATTATTCTCTGTCTTGTGCGGTTTTTTTGAAATCTGCATATGATGAGCAGCGCACGTCCACCAACAGGTCTTCCAGGTACTCTCGGCGTGGGCATTTCCTAGAGTTTGTCCCCTCGGTCATACCCTCCATTATGGCATGCAAGAGGCCTTCTTTTCTTATTACATGGCTGATCCATTTTGCACGCCTTTCGGACAAGGTCCTTAGCAGGTGCCTTCCTCCTTCGATTTTTTGAAGAACATCCTCATTTGTAATATGGTCTTGCCAGGAAATTCCTATTAGTCTTCTATAGGACCACATCTCAAAAGCCTCTAGTCTCCGTATATCTCTTTCGGATAGGCACCATGTCTCGCAGCCGTACATCAAGATACTCCATACATAGGTATTGATGAGGAGTATTCTCAGTTTTAGGTCTTTATTATTCGATTTTATAATTTTCGACCTTTTATTAAATGCAAGCCTAGCCTAATGTATACGGCTGTCGACCTCGCTCTTAGACCGACCGTCCCATGCTATTTTGCTTCCTAGGTAGACAAACTCCTTGGTGTTTTTTAGTGGAACTCCTGACATTACTACTCTCATCTGATGTTGCGTTCGGCCTACAGTCAGCAGCTTTGTTTTGGCTTTATTTATATTCACGTTGTTTTGTCTTTATTTATCTTCATATTCCCTTAATAAAAAAACCTTAATATTTACGCCACCACATTTTAATGTATTTATTTTACCGCTAAAATAACCAAAAATAGCACATTTCTAAGAAATACTCGGATTTTCACTCGCATTCTAGACAAGTTCTTAGGAATGTAATAAAAAAAATCGAAATTTTCCTACTACAAAGTGAATACTTCATACGAAAATTTTTTAAATATAATGTGTTATTATTTTATATCTGTTGGTTTAAAATGTCTAACCACAAAGTGAGCGCTTCAAATAAAATAACTAACTAACTAACCATCACGCCGTCTCCCTGAAAGGGTAGGCAGAAATAATGGACTGTCACATTTAAATTGATGCGGCACTCCATCCTTCTCTTTTCGCCCCGCGGGAGACGCTGTGTGATGGGTTGCGAACCTCATCGCCACCAATAGGCATCTCCCACGCACACTTCGATCGTCCAACGAAATCGATCTAAAACAAATCATACAAAATACAATGATACAAAATAAAATAAAATAACAAATTAAAAATATTTTAACACACAATGTTCATTTTAGACGGTGCACTTGGTGACATGGACGATCCGGACTTTTGTGATTATTTGATTTATGTTACACGCATCCACCGTTTTTAAATAAAATAAAAATGCAAAATTCAATTACTTTTTTGCTAATTAATACGAATGAAAAAACTTATGTTTTTCTAGAAGTTTTATAATATTTTTTGGGGGTATGACATGTTTCGCCCTTCTAAGACATTTGAAGCCTTAGAAGGGCGAAACATGTCATACCCCCCAAAAATAAAATAAAACTTCGAGAAAAACATAGGTTTTTTCATTCGTATTAATTATTTAATATGGAGTTTTTCATTATTGTTCAAAAAACAATACATATTTTTTTGCTGGTTGAAAGTCACGTGCATCATCAGCGAACACACGTTGTTATAATACGCTCATGTGACATGGCACATGGAAATTGAGCATACGATCAGCTATTTACATCTCCTACCCCTGGAAACTGGTAGAAGGGAATACATCAAATATATTGCTCGAGAGTGTTCAGATAGAGCGTCAATATTTTCATAAAAATATTACATTTAAGCAGCACAATTGAAAGCTTCCGTATTTTTAGCGTATTTCATTGAATTCAAACACTTCTAGTTGAAGGAAATTTTTACCCTATCTTTATATATTTAATTCTTCTGTACGGGCGTATGTAGTTTAACTCCACCTAAATGGCAGGACCGATTTTGATGAAATTTTTTACGTACAGTAGCGAGCACAGAAATCTTTCCACACTGAAAATATCGGTATTTTGTAATTACATAATTTTTTTTTGTGATTCCTTGATAGCTTTTCAGTCCAAATTATTAAGCAACACTGTTTAAATATGATCTGCAAGAAAAGTGCCTGCAAGAAAATAATTGAAATAAATACATATTTATTTCAAATAAAACTACATAGGTATATAACACTAACAATTATCAAAAACCAACAAAATCAGTACTTTGTTGTTCCTCATTTTTTTTAAATAACTGCTTCAATACGTTTATGCATGGATTTCACCAAATTATGTATGTAGTCTTGGGAAAATTTTCCAATCACACTTTTTCGATGATGTTTTTAAGGTTTTCCTTGGACCGAGAATTTATTTCAATTGAAATTTTATGCCACAAGTTCTCGATAGGGTTTAGGTCAGGGCTATTTCCGGGCCAATCCACTGTTGGAATCCCATGAATTTTCATATATTCTTTGACCTAAAAAATATTTTAACAGTGTCATATTTTTTAAATATTGTTTTGTGAACATCATAAATCACAGTGTCAGAAAAAAAATACTTACAGTTTTTGCTCGGTGGCGCAGTGCAGAGTTATCTTGGAAAATGTAGCACGAGTCCGGAGAGGTAGATGGCAAAGAGAATGAGTTGACAGCAGGAGTGAATGCAATATTGATGGCCGTCCGAGTCCGTCCCGGTGGCAGAGACGAGGCGCTCTGGCATATAGCGTAGCGAACTGGCGGCGTCGTCCTCTGCGGTGGGATTTCCTCGGAGGCAGCAAGAAGTTCGTCTGCTTTCTTCTCGACGGACGATCTGGTGACACACGAACGGTGTGACGAGAATCCCATACCTGCGTCATACTTTACGTGCATGAGTTCCTTAGCGGCCGTTTCGGCGTGAAGCGCGGTAAACGGCGTGACGGTGGCAGCGGCCGAGGGGCGACTGGGAGCGCGATCCGAATGATTAAGGCTGCGTCGAAAAATCGGAAGTGCAGTAATGGCAGGATGATACCGCACTTCACTCCCATCCCTCTTCCTCCGGGGTTCATCTTGAAGGCGTCATATGATCCTCTCGGCTACTCCCGCTATCTCAAAGTGACAGGCAGCAACTCCCGTCCGATCCTATCTGACCGCTCACGTTAAATGTGCTCTCAGACAGAAACTCTCAACTCACTCACAACTGACTAACTAACTGCGCTCCGTTGGGCCGGTGGTATATATTGGCTGCGGCCAACGTACGCGTTGTCCCCTTGAATAGTGAGGGGAGGGGGGGGGGATGAGGCACTCGCTTTCCCTGGCGAGCAACCCAGCAAGTGGCCGTGCGGCAAGTAATAACGTACGGCCGACAGTGAATCATCTCGGCTCGCCAGGCGAATATTTCCTTGTCTACAGGTGATAATTTGGAGGCGGAGTTTTAGCCTCAATCCACACTCGTATCATTATGTTTTCAAGAAATGGCGCTGATGTCAAATTATGCTTTTAAGCGTGCGCACATCACTTGCGTTGTAGCGTCGCGTAGATTCAAAATTCAAACTCAATGTCAAATGTCATTTAGTTTATATTTTATCGAAATTACGAACATCGAAAAAACGTTTACTAAACCAGCTAATGGCAGGTAAGCCAACGTTCGGGCAGGACTACGTCTGTCGGCTCCGATAGTATTATAATATTTTTATTAACTGTTTAATTTGAAACAACGTTATAATATCACGATTATTTATTGTACCCTTTTTGAGAATGTCGCGACAGCTATTGGCATCATGTTAAAAGCAACTTGTTTTTCAGTTGTTAGTAACACCTGATGATGCCAAAATTGGTTGGCGAAACATTTTAAAAAGTGAACAGTAAAAAAAATTATATTTGTGATATTATAATAGTGTTAGGGTGTCCCTTATATGGGCGAAGAATTATTTTTTTGGTTATTGAAACGCATAGGTATCTACTAATTGTGTTTATAACCTACTAGTTACCCAAATACAGAATTTTAACTTCCTACGTTAATTTTAACCCGTGCCGACTTGGCCTCAAAGTTTGAGAAAATAGTTGCTTAAAGTATTTTTTAAAATGTAGTTGTAGATGATCACTGAAAACCATTATGTTAGATAAATATTGATGAAAACATTAATTCATTTAATGTTTATCTTGTTTTTATCAAAATAGATACAATTTTTATAATTATTTATTTGGACATTTACTCTCCAGTCTCTTCTTTACATCCTGGGTAAATTTTTCTATGTTCTTGCACATCAAATGATTTGAACTGCTTGTGTCCTTCATCTGCGGTAATCAAACCGTGAAAGTCTGTAATTAATTTAACAGCTCTTTCAGCTGTGCCATTAACTGCTTTTAAGTTAGAAATCTTCTTTTAAGCTTCCAAAAACGCCGCGTTGTATTTCTATGCAGATACAATTTCTTGAAGGAAACTACTATCAAGATTCAGTCGTGAAAATAAATCTTTACTCTTGCAAGAAACAAAATCACTCAAAGATTTCCCTAAAACAAGATAACAAATACTTGTAGTACCGATAAATAAAACGAATAAGTTCTTAATAAATACCAGATTAAACATTACTACGTACCACATAGAGAGCCAGTTCCTTCGATGGAAAATATCTCTTTCCCGAATCACCAAAACTTTCTTTTTGTAAGTTTTCTACAATGTTTCTTTTTGTCTGCTCATCATTTTTGTCATCAAATATTAAAAGGATTGAATTTCATGAGCAAATGGGCAAAGAAAACTTTTACCATATGTCAACCTTCTTTCAAAAATCAAAACAGAGGAAACGGGCGTGGAGGATTTCGGTGGAGCTGTACTAAATGAAATTGACTACTTTTTGATATCAAACAAAAAGGCGTATTTAGACGTATCAGTATTAAACAGTTTCAATACCGGTAGTGAACATAGAATGAATGTTTTAATACCGGTAGTGAAAATAGAAAAAAAAACAATAGTTGCACACAAGCAGCGTGAGTGGAAAAAGAAGCTGAGGACGACCGAGGAAAACATGGCATGACCAAATTAATCAATCACTAAAGGCGAGCACATTTAAAGTCGGAATAATCGACGTGCGTGCATGGTACGATGTATGAATGTAGAGGAATCCCGAGAGGTATGCCAGGACAGAGCATTGTGGTGATCCATCCTCTCTCCCTACCCCTCCGGGGATATCGCATGATGGTTAGTTAGTTAGTAAGTTAACTAACCATCCTTTGTATGAAAAATGTATGAAAGAGCTGAAAGGGTTCGATGTAGGTGCCAAAATGAGCGGCGTGTCAGTAAGCTGTCTCTTGTTGCGGATGACGCTGTCCTACTTACAGTCAATGAGCATAAACTACTGGTGAATAGTATGTTTGAGGTATGCATTCGAAATGATCTGATGATGAATGTTAATAAGTCCAAGGTAATGATTTTTGAAAAAGAAGAAATCATGAAGTCGGAATAATTGACGTGCGTGCATGGTAGAGGAAGCCCGAGAGGTATGCGAGGACAGAGCATTGTGGCAATCCATCCTCTCTGCCTACCCGACGTGATGGTTAGTTAGTTAGTTTTTTTGATGATGTCAACATCGGTTGACGAAACACCGTTGGTGAAAAATAAAAATAAAATGTGAGTTCATTAAAGTTCTTAGCTTATTATTTATTTTTCCAATGTCCAACATTGCTTAAAACACTTTCCTTTTCGCACATGAACATAGCATGATTTCCTTCACAATGCAGGTCATGTAACATTCCATGTATTTTTTCTATGCAGACGCAATGCTGATCTTTTTTATTTGGTTGGCCTTTGAACCACTTGTCATATCCAGCTTGACGTATTGTTTTTCCTGTATTTTTTCAAATAATCAGTTTAAACATACACAGTACAATCCTAAAAATTCAGTGAAAAACAAGATATGCTTTCTAGAGTAAGCAATAAATATGTAAATGGACAAGTGTACGAAATAACTGAAAGGAATAAATACTAGTGTTACATGTACAGTATTGTACTTATTAATGTGAACACGTGTATGACCTTTAAAAAACAAAATTTAAGTCCTTTTCCAAAGCACCCAAAACATGTAACCTGGTTATAGAAAATCAACCCATAGAACAGGTCAGGACCTTTAAGTATCTATGCATAACACTGGTAGGGGGAGCTGTTAGTAATACAAGCGCAAGTAAACAAGGCAGCTGCAATCTCTGGGGCTCTAAAATCCACAATATGGAAAAATAAAGACATGGTCACTAAGAGTAAGATGACAATCTATAAAGCTTGCGTAAGACCAATAATAACATATGGCGTCGAAGCAAGGGAAGACACAGTAAGGACCAAACAAGTTTTGAGGACTTCCGAAATGAAGACACTGAGGACGATAGCAGGCAAGACACTGAGAGATTGCTTGAGGAATACCAGAATAAAATAGATATGTGAAGTTAACGATATTATAAGATGGAGCAGACAGCGAAAAGAGGACTGGTATAGTCATGTTCGAAGAATGGACACCACCAGACTTCCCTATGTTACATTACATAATCAGCCTCATGGACTCGTCCTCGTGAGGTCTTCAAAGATGGAAGGACAGCTGGGAGTCTACCTCACGGGAGGAGCAACACTCTGGAGAAGAGACCACTTATGTCAGACAGACGTAAGAAGACATGCAAATTTTCACAATTTTACTTTTTTTTCACAGTTGGCACAGGTTTCGTATTAAAGTACCGGATGCCTTGTGCCGATCGAAGGGATGATGAACTTGCAAAAATACAGAGACTTGCTAGAACAGAGATTGGAAGCTGAACTAAGAAAAGTTGATGCCAACGCTCAAGGAGTTTTTCAACAAGATTCAAGATCATGCTGGTAATGAGAAAAATGTATAAAAATTGAGTTTTGTATTTTTGAAATTATAGGCATTTAAAAAAAAATCGAGAAAATCAACATCCTGTGATGGTCTTTTAACTCCCGTTTCTACAAATCTTTACTTTTTATAATTTTAATTTTTATTAAGTTATCCTGAATAATGCTTCTATAAATGGTTGCTTTAAATTTATAACTAACTACTCCAGCTTGGAAGAAAATGTTACTTTTTGCCCAACCAAGTGTTCAAAATTAAAACTACGCCCAATTTTAACTGACTCTTCTGAAATTAAAATGTACTACGCTATTTTGGCAAGTAACTTTAAAAGTTGGCGCATTTAATGAGAATTCCAAAATGGTTTGACACTTGCTTGATTATTTCTAAGATTAGGTCATAATAATAATGGAATTCCACAGTGTTAAAGGCTTAGAGTTCAATAAGTTAATAAAATATAAGTCACTTACCCGTCCGCGTGACGTAATTATTTACAGAGAGCAACTCATTGGCATCTATGTGAACAAGGTTATGGTATGAATAAACCCCAATTATAACGCTATCAGGATATGCCTTCAGTTCCTGCACTAAATAGGACACCTCCGCCTGGCTGTTGAGCTCGACCAGACCTGCCATCTCGGCCTCGCAGATCCTGAAGGCTGCATGCCAAGTTTTTGATTCTGGATGTATTTTGTAACAATGGCCGGTGACGGAAGACAATTTGTAACCTAAACATGAACATGAACACGAAAATAATTATCAACAAATACTTTTTCCGATATTTCACTTTGTCAACTCAGTTATTAAATTATAAACCAGATATCAAGTTTCCATGTGATATTAAATAAGGTGAGGCACATAAACAAATAAACCATACATTAGGTCCTTACATATGAAATTGGCGTTTTGTATGGGAGGAACATAAAGTTGATTTTTTTAAATATAATATATTTATTTAATCAAAGTATGTACCATTGATGTAGTTCATCGATCCCTTTACTAAAAAAAACATTCGGACGGGAATCAATAAAATCTTTGAAGTCGGTTTGGACTGCCCCATCGGAGTTGAATTTTTTCCCTTGCAAGAAGTTATCCAAATTTCGAAAAAAATAGCAATGGTCCGGAGAGTACGGTCGATGTCTTAGACATTCCAATTGAAGCTCTTCTAATTTGGTAGCCGTCTGTTGTGCAGTGTGTGGTCTAGCGTTATCATGAAGCAGCAGTGGCCTAGAGCGATTAACCAGCTTCGGTTGTTTAGCAGCTAGCTTTTCCATCATGATTTGCAGTTGCTGACAATAGACATCTGCCGTAATCGTCTGGCCAGATTTAAGAAAGCTGTAGTGAACGACACCAGCACTAGTCCACCAAACACTCACAAGTAAGTTTTTTGGAGTCAATTTTCGCTTGGGACATGGTTTGGCTGGTTCGGCAGGGTTCAGCCATTGCGATGAGCGCTTCCGATTATCATACAGGATCCACTTTTCATCACAGGTAATGATTCGATTCAAAATCCCTTCATTATTTTGCCGGTTGAGTAATGCAACGCAGCAGTCAACGCGCGTTTGTTGATTTGCTTCACTCAATTCGTGAGGTACCCACCTTTCAAGCTTTTTCACCTTCCCAATTTGCTTCAAGTGGATTAAAACAGTTTTATCACTAACACCGCAGCCTGCAGCTAACTCGGACGTGGTTTGCGATGGATCCGCTTCCACAATAGCCTTCAATTCTTCATTATCAACTTTGGTCTCCGGCCGTCCACGGGGCTTGTTCTGCAGGTCGAAATTTCCAGAACGAAAACGTTGGAACCAAAAACGCACTGTGTTTTCTTTTGCGGCACCGTCGCCATACACATCATTAATCCTTCGAGCCGTTTCTGCAGCACTGGTGCCACGGTGGAACTCGTACTCGTAAATAACGCGATATTTCAAGTTTTCCATTTTGTAAACTGAGTGACGCAAAGAAAAAAAAACAATTGAGAAAAAAACAAATAAATTATAATTTTCAAAACACAAATACTTGAGTAAATAGCTGTATAAATTTGAATTTGGAATTCCCAACCAAAGAGAAGATATTTGAGATCAAAGTTGCCATCATGGCAAAACGCCAATTTCATATGCAAGGACCTAATATCTAATAAAAAAATTGGATATAACGACGAAAACTTAAATAAATTTTTGAAATCAAGTAGATTTTTATTTGTCTTAAAAAAATGTTCGACACATACGAGTATGTAATGGCTATCCTGATATATACAGGAAGAATAGAGAAAACCGATCTAACACTAAAACGTATCAATAAACTAACGATCAATGGAAAGCCAAATACTCGGCGTGAGACTCCGAAATAAAATAAGAAATGAAGCAATAAGACGCTGAACCAAAGTTGCCGACATCATGTATCGTACCCATTAATTAAAGTGGGAATTGGCTGGACATATAATAAGACCTGGCAAGAAGCGATGAACATCCAAAATATTTCAATGGAAGCCTAGGACAAAGAAAAGGAGTGTCGGGAGGCATCCTAAAAGAAGGGCTGACGATATTGTCTGAGTATCTGCGACGACCTGGATCCGGAAGGGACAAGACTGGGACTAGTGGAATATATGGGAGAGGATTATATCCAGCAGTAGAGGGAAGAACGCTGAAGAAAAAAAAAAGGTAAAATAAAAGTTACTCGTGAGTTATTTTTCGGATTTCGTGGGCTCCACTTGTTATACCTGAGTGCCAAGGGATCAAAACATTGTTTCTTTAAGATAATTTGTATCTGAAAAGATATTCCCAAATAAATTTAAATAATTTCTTTTGTCTTTTTCTTTTTTATAAACTTTGTACATATATACTACACTAACTTAAAAAATAATTAAAACACAGGCATGTTTCGGAAAACCGGGTCCTTCCTTAGTGATATTATAAAGATATTTAAAATATTAAAAAAAAAATTACAAATATGATCAGTTTTGACAGATGTTATAAAGATTTATTTTGGAACGTTTGGAACGTCTCGAAATTTTAGAAATTAAAACAGCAATTAAAAATAAAGAAAATAATATAAATATTCAAATAAATTTAAATTTAATTGTATCTCAATAGAGACGAAGACGCAAACTGGAAACCGAACATGGATGATCAAGGCGTTTACAGGACCTATGACCTGTCATTGGTTGGGTCAAGCGCACGCTTCATGCAATTACAACATTCCCCATTCCACCTTTGTTATTATGATCATGCATGACAAATTTTTGGAAGATGTATATATACTTCGAATCCATATCTATCTTCACGTGTCAGTATAATAATTACCTGAACGCCAATAAGAACTAATATAATTTTAATTTTAAATTTCAAATTGATTAATAATATTTGTTATAACAAAAGCGTAAACGTTCCAAAATACGAGTAAATCTTTTTAACATCTGTCAAAACTGATCATATTTGTTAACAATTTTTCAATATTTAAATATCTATGTAATATCACTGAAGAAGGACCGTGTTGTCCGAAACATATCTGATATTTTATTTTATTTTTTTAAGTTTGTGCTGTATGTACAAAATATATAGGTATAAAAGAGAAAAAAATAAACAAAAAAAAACATCTACAACACATCTACAACACACATGGCAAACATAGAAAAAAATATATTAACCAAAAGAGTATAAAGAGCACAATATTTTTTGTGAATGTATACTTATACTTGTATACGAAATTCTGGATTTTCACCAAAGGATGGTCAATTCAAATTTAATTGTATCCCAAAAGAGACGAAGACGCAAACTGAATATGGATGATCAAGGTGTTTACAGGACTTATGACCTGTCATTGGAAGATGTATTTATACTTCAAAATCCATACCTATCTTCACGTGTCAGTTTCAATTATCCATCTCTATTGAGAGTTTCAATTATCCATCCAGATGGATAATTGAAACTGACACGTGAAGATAGGTATGGATTTTAAAATATATACGAGTATACATCTTCCAAAAAATTGTCATGCATGATCATAACAAAGGTGGAATGGGGAATGTTGTAATTACATAAAGCGTGCGCTTAACCCAAAGAATGACAGGTCATAAGTCCTGTAAACACCTTGATCATCCATATTCAGTTTGCGTCTTCGTCTCTATTGAGATACAATTAAAAAAAAAAAAATAATAATAATAATAATAAAAGAGCACAATACCTGGAACATTAGTCAGGCATTCCGAATTTTTAAACGCAATATCTTTATTTTTTTTGCAGATGAACATGTACTTCTCAGTGCACGGGACATCTTTATAGAAGCCCTCTCGGTTCATCGATACACAGTCCTCGCCAGTTGCGCCACCGTCGTTGGGTTCCTCCAAGAGCCAATTAGTATACAATTTTGTAAGACTCGTCCCTGAATCAGAATCCATTCCGACATATAAAATGAAATATCCAATGTTTTTTTTTTAATGTATGCTTGTAGACAAATACTGGATTTTACCCATCGCGGGTTAATCATTTAAGAATTAATTGTATCTCAATAGAGACGTAGATGTTTATTGTTTTGGAAACAGAATATGGTGGTCGAGGCGTTTACAGGACTTATGACCATATGTGAAGTGTTTCTCAACATAGTAGCATACATACATCTTTCAAAAATTTGTCAGACGTGGTGGTCGTAAGAAGGGCGGAATGGGGAATGTTGTATTACATAAAGCGATCGCTTATAATAATAATAATAATAATAATTTGGATAATTTATAAAGCGCCATTTTTATGAATTACTCATCTCAAGGGCGCTGTAGAAGATGCTCCGTTTTATCAACTAGATAACAATAATAATAATGATGATAAAAAAAGTAAACATATTTAGTATGAGAGCTGCACCTGACGAAGTCGATCAGCCCTTCCTGTCAGGAAATGATAATTTGAAAAGGTTCGTTTTTAATCTCGATCTAAACTGTGATTAACCCAACCAATGACAGGTCATAAGTCCTGTAAACGCCTCGACCACCATACTCTGTTTCCAAAACAATTTAGATCTTCGTCTCTATTGAGATACAATTAATCCTTAAATATACAATGAATGAAATTTCCAAACTGCTAACAAGTTCAGTAAGATTTGTTTCATATAAAGTTGCTTGTTACAGTATGGCAATATAAAAATTTCCGAGGTAATGTGATATTTTCAATTGAAATTTCTTAGAAGGTCATTGTGAAGAATAAAAATTCAATTAATTTTATTTAATTTTTCTTTCCACTTGTTATTTAGTTTCAACTAGTTGTGGCAGCTCACTGCTATATTCTGATGTTTGGTGTTCAGTTTAGCAAATTGCAGCGAGCTGGAGAAACCGGGTGATACTAAAGAAACAAACAAACGAAAAAACCATCACGCCGTTTCCCCGTAGGGGTAGACAGAGAGAATGGACCGCCACACTACTCTATTCTGGCACACCTCTCTAGATTCCTGCACATTCATACAGCGGGTCATACACGCCCGTCAATTCTTCCGACTTCTTACATGACCAACCTTTAAAATTTGATTAATTTGGTCTATTGGTATTCTTTATTTTTACTTAGTCGAGTCTACTCTATATTATCGTCGACAAATGATCAATGAGCTTAATTTTCATTCGACATTATAAAACTCCCCTAAGAACAAACATAGATGTTTTTATTATAGGTTGTAGTGAAAACTAAAAAAAAGGCATAATGAGCTAATTAAAATACGAGTATTTTGCTTTATGATATTCATAGTTTCTCACCGTTAGTGGAGATGAATACTCCTTCCGAGTATTGGTCGTGGAATGGAAGCCATACTGTTGCTGTGGCTCTCGAAAAATAGTTAGTAATTATCTGGGCCTCATGATCGGACGTAGGGAAGGCCAGCTCCGCGCCTTCCTCCTGACACCAGGTCACCGCATCATACCATGGGACGCGAACCCGATTTAGTTTATAGAAGGCGTTTGTTGTCTCCTCATACGAATAATCATATCTGAATTCGCGTGCTATTGTGTCAGATGAGCCTAAAAACCAGAAAAGGAATAAGTGATCTCAATAGACAAGACAAAATGCAAGCTTGCATTAGATAATTAAATAATAAAACAAGTGATGCATTTCAAGTACTGGGGTATTGATGTATCAAGCAGCAGTGACCTCTACGGAGAAATAAGTGAACTAACAAACAGGGCCGCCATTGTGGTTGGTTGCTTAACGAATGCTGTTTGGAAAAATAAAAATATGCTAAAGGAGAGCGAAATTCGAATCTACAAGACATGCGTACGTCCCATAATGACATATGGAATAAAAACGAGAGCTGACATCATCAGAACAAAAAGTCTCCTAAGAACCACAGAAATGAAGACTGTCCGATCCATTGCGGGAACGACACTCCGAGACAGAATAAGAATTTCAGTGAAAGATGTCGTGCGATGGGGAAGACTGAGAAGACGCTACTGGAGAGATCATGTGGAAAGAGCATGATCGGTAAGAGTGATAAATATAGCCGCAAATAAAGTTCCAACAGGAAATCGACCTGCAGGAAGACAACCTAAATAATGGCGAGACAGTTGGACATCTGCATCACAGGAACAGGCTCCGAGAAATAACAGGACACAGTCCTAAATAAAGCAGAAGAAGGAATAAGTGAAACATTCATGAAAAATTATCGTCCTTTGAAAACATTATAGCTTAGACGTTTTCGATTTCGATCTCTACTATAAAATGTGTATTTTGATGAATTAATATTTTGTATTCTTTAAAATATTATACGCATTTCCATTTTAATGTTCATTGAAGTGTCCTGGGACGATGTTTGTTTATTCAATTTATTTTATTCAAGTTTTCCTTATTCCACTATGGCGTAACGTAAAGAAATACGTTACTTGATATTTTCGAACTAACTTGCGATTACTCTATTTTATTTAAATTTATTTTTTCACTGCCATCCGCCCTATTCTCATCATATATCGGCAATTGATATTCTGTTGTACAAACATTTATAGCCCTATAGGTCCAATGCGATGTCGGACAAGGATAATTATGTAGAGGTCACAATTTTACTGATTATAAGAATAAATTTTGTTTGTTTTTAAAATGTGGTCAATAAAAAATATTAAAAGTACTTACCGGAAACCGCTGATGTAGAAAATAAGCAAATTCTCAAAAAAATCAAAGCAAAACTACACCAAACCATCTTGAGTACTGCAATCACCTTTTACGAATATTAATACAATGATCTATAAGTATTCTTCAACGGATATTTATAGCCAAAATATTCTTTCGAATTACGTGACGAGGTCATCGGATTATCAGACAATGATTTTAAATTATTCCAGAATAAATAGTTATTTCCGAAATGTGAAATTCCTGGAGATAAACGTTTTACATAATAAGAATGTGATTAGTAGGTATTATTATAATAAGATCATTGCAATAAGTGCTATCTCAATTGCTTTAGAAAAAGTATTTTTCGTAGAATTGTGATTTTTTACTTATAGCTATAATAATATAATTTTGTTTGAACTCAGATGACCTTAGATTAATTATTCTGCTATCCAATATAAAAATATTTATCTGGAATCACCAGGGATATTTAAACTTTATTTTTTTCTTTATTATTAATGATTAATTCAAAATCGTTGGAAATGTTCTTATTTGATCATTTCTAACGATTTCTATGAAACTCAGTTGATATTATGTAAAGCCCAACCGTTCGAACATTATTTAAAAATTCTCTTTATTTATCGTTGAGATGGCGGTAAAAAAGTTATCCTGATAATAAAGGTAAATATTTTCAGACAGGTCCAGATTATTACACTAAACCCATCATTCTGATTCATTAAAATGTAATTCAATACCTGTATCTATACGTAAAATATGAAAGACGTCGATCTTTGAGGAAACCGCGTTCAGCAGACTAATGCTCTTCACACCGGTCTCACCGGAATACAGATTGATATGATTTGCATAGAATTGTTGCACTACTTTCTGTTAAACAATTATATTTGCTGGATGGGTTGCACTCGGGTCGGTTGCCTTCATTGAATCACCTATCTATAGAATGTATGTGTACTGAGGCTGTCACGAACGGATAGATTTTATTTTCTTTACTTTACTTCAGTCAGTACGTTAAGAAGTGTCGACGCGACAACACGTTTCGTGAAACATGTCAATCCAATCTCCCGCCAAGTGCGAAATACACGGCGCCGGGCAAGAGTTTTAGAGGCCCTGCAAACTCCATGGATATGAATTTCTCCGCTCCATCGTTACTGGAGATGAAACTTAGGTTACACACTACACGCCTGAAACCAAAAGGCAGTTTCAACAGTGGCGTTACACCTCTTCACCCTCCGCCAAAAAGTTCAAAACCACAATTTCAGCCAAGAAAATCATGGCATCCGTGTTTTGGGACTGTCAAGGCATAATTTAAATTGAATATATGCCTCAAGGGGAGACCATCAACTCTGCAAGATACTGTGAGACCCTACAAAAATTGCGGAGGGCGATTCAGAACAAGAGGACAACGTCAACAGCTAAGTAGCTTTGAGACTCAATAACTAATCAATAATTTGTACTCTTAGTAACTCCACTCAACACAAATGCAGCAATCGGCTATTGCTGTCTGAACATTCGCCAATCCACTGACAAAATTGTTGTAAGAGTTTTGTTCTGGTTAACAACGCAGCTTTAACAATTTAGTTACGATAGAAAATACGCCAAGCAGCTACTTACCTGGAATCCGATTTACTATATATAGGGTGTTTTTTTTAAGGTTAAGTTTTTAAACTTGCAACATTGTTTTTACAAACTGTTAATTTGACAGTTGACAGTTGATTTGAAGTCAATACATTGTGCCATTTTAACATGAATAGACAAACGTCAGTACAACGCTTGCAAATCGTGCAAATTTATTTTGAAAAACATGGTTCGGTTCGTCAAACTTATCGTGCACTACGTCCATTTTACGGTCGACAAAATCGTCCATCCGAGCATATTATTCGGAAGACCATGGATCGTATTCGCATCACGCACACTCTAGTGGATAATACGCATCAACAAAGACGACAATTGAACTTCACGATTGCGCTTTTTTCGAGCTAGCAGTGGCGCTCATATACTCGTACACGAAATCATATTTAAACAATAAAGGCATAAACATTATTTTAATGTGTTCTTTTCCATTTTGAATAAACATTGTATTGTATTTATTTTCAAACAATATGTAAATATAATATTTAACTACTTTAACACATTGTTGTAAATAACATCTTAGTATTTCTTCTATATTCGCCTTCACTTTGTGTTGTGGATTCATATTTGAGTAAATATAATTAAACTTTGCATTAAAAAAAAAAACTTTTTATTTTCACTGAACTCGGTCGTGTTTCGGTTACAAGTAACCTTTATCAATGTTTGCAATTTTAGCAATCAAATAAAACAGAGTGGACACTTATATGATAAAAGTGGGGTGGAGTTATGTAAAAAAGTGGAGGAGGTATAAATTGTATTGAGGAGGGGGGAGATGTAACGGGATGCTTTGAAGGCTTTCTATATTAATAAAATTCTAAATTGTTTAATGTTAGGTTTTTATTATTAATATGCAAAAGTTGAAACTGTTTTTTTTTTATTAAATGTATAATTTTTTTTCAATTAAATGGTTTGCGAACTCCGAAAAATGTTTGTTTGAAAGGCATCTAATGTGTTATTTCATTGTTGTGTTAAAATTACACGTTGTTTTCCATATGTAAAATGACGTGCAATCGTTACATTTTAATTTATAGTCTCCCGACTGAAATAATGTGTTTTTTTTAATCTTTATTATTAGTTATGAGTTTACCGAGATTATTATTAGTATAAAATGCTGGTCGAATATCAGAGATAAATTTAAAAAACATAAATTGATATCATAAACATATATAATTCTACGGCATGTATTGTTATTATGATATCATTAAACAAAAAAATAAATCATCACGCCGTTTCACCGGTAGGCAGAGAGAATGGACCACCACATTACAGTATCCTGGCAAACCTCTCTAGCTTCCTCCACAGTCATACAACGAGCCATACACGCACGTAGATTCCTCCGACTTCTAACATGACCAACCTTTAAAATTTGATTAATTTGGTCATGCCATGTTTCCCTCGGTCTGCCTCGACTCCGTACCCCATTACACCATTAACGTATACTTTCTAAACCACTCTTTCTCCATCCATGCGTTCCATATGTCCGAACCAACGCAGCAATCCTTTCATAATTTTGTTCATAATACCTTCTTCCGCTCTACATTCATTTCTTATATCAGCATTTGAAAGGTCTAACTTAATTACCACAGGCAATTAAATATGGCTTAAAAAACTGAAAAATCGAAAAATTAATATCCCACTATCACTATAAAACTATAAAAAAGAACTTCATACGATTAAAAAATATCGCTTTAAATAACACTTATTAGTCATATTTCACAAAACAAATTTACATTCTTTGGGAATTAAAAAACATTGTTTAAACCATTTTTAATAAAAAATATTAAAATACACGACATGTTTCGGAGGATACCTTCATCTTTAGGTGTAAAAGTATAACAAAAACTAAACAAGGAAAGACTAATAAAAAACGCATTTAAAATTCGATACAATAATTCAAATTTAAAAATTAACTTGGGCTATTTTTTATAAGTAGGTACTAACAATTATTTTTTAACAGTAAGAAATAATAAATAATAATAAATGATGATAATATAATAATCTCTCTCTGGTTTCAATACTGGGATTGGTTTGCAACAATTTCCTCTATTCTTCTCTTCCATTCTTCCCTGTCTTGTGCAGCTCTTTTGTAATCTGCATATGATGAGCAGCGCACGTCCACCAACAGGTCCTCCTCCAAGTACTCTCGGCGTGGGCGTCTCCTAGAGTTTGTCCCCTCGGTCATACCCTCCATTATGGCATGCAAGAGGCCTTCTTATCATATTGACGACCTTCGTGGCAGAGTGGTAAGAGCTCTGACCTCCCTACCGTAGGTCCCGGATTCGATTCCCGGTGATGGCAGTGTGATTGTCACACTATCTTTGGTCTGGAGTAGAATTCACGTGACAATAAAATGGCGATAGATTGGCTACCTATCATATGTCATGTGAATTATCAATATAATAGCTTGAAATAATGTGTATACAGTAATTGGGTTCAAGCGACCTGTTGTTTACAAGAAAAAAACAAAAATAAATTTAAATTACAAGGCCGATCCATCTTGCACGCCTTTCGGACAAGGTCCTGAGCAGGTGCCTTCCTTCTTCGATTATTTAGAGAACCTCCTCATTTCTGATGTGGTCTCTCCAGGAAATTACTAATAGTCTTCTATAGAACCACATCTCAAAAGCCTCTAGTCTCCGTTTATCTCTTTCGGATAGGCACCATGTCTCGCAGCCATTCGTACATCAAGATAATCTATACATAGGTCTTGATGAGGAGTATTCTCAGTTTTAGGTCTATATTATTCGATTCTATTATTCTATTATAATAAAATTGTTGTTTTTTTCTTACATGAAATTTTTGTAGAAAAAAAAATACTGATAAAACAAAAAGCATATATTTATATTGGTAGTTTTAACGCTTTTATTAAATACATTTTCTCAAGAATGAAAAACTAAATAATTTCTTCTATATTCCTCATATCTTCGTGTTTTAGATGTCGTAATAATCGAGGTGTCCTCCGAAACATGTCGTGTATTTTAATATTTTTTTATTAAAAAGTGGTTTAAACATTTTTTTAAATTCCCAAAGTATATTACTATGCATTTCCACAGTGTTTATGCCTTAATTTTCAATAAATTTTATATTCCCCACCTAACAGTAAATGGCATAGAATTTCATATAGATACTAAATTAATAACATTTTAACGTTTGGCCATGGTTGAAGTCGGAAGAATCGACGTGCGTCTGTGACCTCTTGTAAGAATATGGATGAATCTTGAGAGGTGTGTCAGGATAGAGTAGTGTGGTGGTCTATTCTCTCTGCGGAGACATGACGTAATGGTTTGTAGTTGTTGTTGTATATCCAGAATTTCGGTTACAGTTATGAAACTGGCAGCGAAAATACAAAATTGCAGTTTACTTCTTTCTTCGAAGGTTGGACAACATCATGGCTATGATTACTTTGGATGCAGTAACTTTAAACTTAGAAGTCGTGCTACAACTGAGCTACTCTTGTTTTTTTTCTTATATTAAATTCTAGTAGAAAAAAAACCACTGATATTAAATCATATATTTATATCGGTAGTTTAAACGCTTTTATTAAATAAAATTTCTCCTAAATGTAAAACTAAATATTTTCTTCTATGTTCGCCATGACATGTAGATGTTGAATGTTTCTTTTTTTGTATGCTTTGTATACAACACTCATATTTATTAAAAAAAATAAAAATTTAATATCAAACATGTTTCGGACTAACCAGCCCATCATCAGTGATATTATATATATATTAGGGTGTCCCTTATATGGGCAAAAATTTTTTTTTTTGGATTATTGAAACGCATACCCCCTAATTATGTTTAATAGTCTACTAGTTACCCAAATACAGAATTTCAACTACCTACGTTAATTCTAACCCGTGCCGACTTGCTCTCAAAGTTTTAGAAAATAGGTGATTTAAGTGTCTCTTAAATGTAGTTGTAGATGATCACATAAAACCACTATGTTAGATAAATATTGATGAAAACACATATTTATATAATGTTCTTCTTGTAATCACCAAAAAAGATCCAAATTTATATTTATTTACTTGGATGTTTCCTCTTCAAAATCTCTTTTTTTACAGTCTGGGTAATTTTTTCTATGTTCTTGCACACAACATAATATGAATGCTTATGTTCTTCATCTGCGGTAGTCAAACCATGAAAGTCTGTCATAAGATTAACAGCTCTTTCAGCTGTGTCATTTACTGCTTTTAAGCTAGTAACCTTCTTTTTAACTTCCACAAACGCCGCGCTGTCTTTCTATGAAGATACAATTTCTTTAAGGAAATTGCTATCATGTTTTAGTTGTGAAAATAAACCTTTTCTCTTTACAGAAACAAAATCACTCAAAGATTTCCATACTTGTACTTGTACTTGTATTGTATTGTATTGTAAATTGTAAAACAAATACTTGTAGTACCTATAAATAAAACAAATTAGTTCTAAATTAAATACCAGATTAAACACTACTTACGTACCATATAGAGAGCCAGACATCTGTTCCTTCGATGGAACATATCTTTTTCCCGATTCACCAAAACATTATTTTTGTAAGTTTTCTACAATGTTTCCTTTGGTCTGCTCATCAACGTTGTCATCAAAAATTAAAAGGACGGCTTTTTCCTCTGACAAGTACCACAAATGTTGACTGAACTTGTTTAAAGCCGCTTTGGAAATCGTCAACTTCTTCGCAATCTTTTAAGGTCTTTAAAAAACAAAAATCTTCATTTGGAGCTTTTATCGCCAAACTACATTCAAGCCAGGGCTTTACATAAACTGACACAATAAATAAACAAACATCTGGTAAAGCTTGTTGGTCCTTAGCGCACATTTTAAACTGGGACTGCAGCAAACGTATTTTTAAGGAGTAAATAGCTCTTGCCATACATCGTGCTTGATGCATTGGGCCAGCAGCTCTGTTTATTTTATTTTCATTGCCTCCACCCAGAAAAACAACAGCATGCTCAATATGAGTTCCCTATAATCATCTCGTACAATCGATTTTGCGATTCAAACGCACTTTTGAGCATCAGTTCTTATATATGATGGCGGCCAGCAAAGAATAACAAACCTCCTTCTAGTTTTTGCACACAAGCTCCGTTCAAGTATCCTGTATATGATGCTGTCGTATCATAGCACATTCAAGAGCATCGGGGTGTGCGGTATCGAATAAATTATCTAATTCAAGATGAAAGTTCTCTTCGCGGCGCCTATGTAAGCCCTGAATCTTCTTGCTATTTTTTGCAGTTCTCGTCAGACCTGATAAAGATCCACTAACTTCTTAACATAATTACGAACAGCTCTGGTAGGTATTCTAGCCTTTTTTCAGAATATATTGGACTCCAGAATGACAAGATTTGCGCTTTCATTATTAGTGAAATTAGCTTCACGTATTTTGAAAAATAGAACTGCGAGAACTTGAAGATTAGATAGTTGTTTGCACCTGTTATTTGATGATTTACTTCACCAACCAAGAAAATACTTTTTTAATTGCTTCTTAGTTCTACTGATATCTTCGAAATATAAAACAATCCATTGTTCCTACCCGATGAGCCGAAACTAAATGCTAATAACAACGACAACGCGCCGCTCCTGTGACGCAATTTGTATGGGACATCTTTGCGCGCAAGTCGGCATGGGTTACACTGTTCCGAATAAGGGAAAAAATGGTTTCGGATGTTTTAGGCCCAAATGAATAAAACAATAGCCTATGCATTGTAAAATTAAAACTTTTAATAATAAGGGACACCCTAATATATATATTTAAAATATTATAAAATTATGTATAAGCATGGTCAGTTTTGAGAGATGTCATAATGATTTATTTTGGAACGATTATGTTTTTCTTACAAAAAATATTATGAATCAAATAAAAAATTTAAAACATAATTTAAAGTTCTTAATGGGGTTCACATATTCACTTACAAAAAAGCAAATAATTTAAAAAATTATACTTGACGTCAAATTTATTTGATTATTTGTAATATTTTCTTATTTTTAATTCTTCTTCTTCCTTATTGTAGGCCTTCGTGGTCTGTTCTCCAGAGTGTTGCTCCTCCTGTGAGGTAGATTCCCACCTGCCCTTCCATCTTTTAGGAAGGCTTTCACGAGGACGAGTCCCATGAGGCTGATTATGCAATGCAATATAGGGGAGTCTGGTGGTGTCCATTCTTTTAACATGACCGTACCAGTACCTTTTTTTGCTGTCTGCTCCATCTTATAATATCCTCAACCTCACATAACTCTCTTATTCTGGTGTTCCTCACGCAATCTCTCAGTGTCTTGCCTGCTGTCGTCGTATTTTTAATTGCTTTTTTATTTATTTAATTATTCTTTAAGGACAACTTATGTTGTTTTGAAGTTATATGTATGTGTTTTTAAGAAGACAAACGTTTCATTTCTAATGCAATATCGAATTATAATTGATAGTGTCTTAGTTTTGAGAAACAATCTGAGACATATTTGTCAACTGTCCAGTAATACTTAAAACACTCTTCTTTTCGCACACGGACAAAGCAAATTCTGATTCACAGTTCAGGTTCGCTAACGTTCCTTCTAATATAACCATGCTGCCGCATTTTCCATATTCATTTGGATAACCACCATGCCACTCGTTATATCCAGCTTGACGTAACGTCTTTCCTGTAATTTTTTAAATAAATAAGTTTAAAAAAAATGTTAAATTAACTAACTAACTAACTAACTAACCATCAGGCCATTTTCCTGGAGCGGTAGGCAGAGAGTAATATATCCACAGAAGCAAAGATGACAGTACACAATGGAGTTCTAGTGCCAACCCTCGTGTTTAGAAGTGAAGCTTGGAGCTAGAAAAAGAAGAATGAAAGCAGGATAAACGCCGTAGAAATGAGATCACTAAGAAGAATGTGCGGGAAAACGTTGTATGATAGAATACTGAACGATAAAATAAGAAAGAAATGTAAGGCAGATGACTGCGTCATGGATAAAATTAAAAAAGGATCCCTTAGATAATTTGGACATATGGAACGAATGAATGAGAGTAAAATGGTTAAAAAGTTGTACACAAGCAGCGTGAAAGGAAAAAGAAGCCGAGGACGACCTAGAGAAACATGACATGACCAAATTAATCAAATACTAAAAGGCGGCCACATTCGAAGTAGGAATAATCGACGTGCGTGCATTGTACGATGTATGAATGTAGAGGAAGCCCGAGAGGTATGCCAGGACAGAGAATTGTGGTGATGCATCATCTCTGCCTACCCCTCTAGAGAAATGGCGTGATGGTTAGTTAGTTAGTTATAAACTAAGAAAACGAAAAAAATAATACGTACGAAAGTATGTGTTAACAATATAAGCTGAACAAGAAACAGAGGTAGACCGAGGATATCGTAGCACAATGGTTGGGTTAATTTTTAGTATTCCCAGTTAGGTAGCACGATGGTTAGGTTAATTTTAAGTATTAACTTTGTACAATTCCCGTTAAAATTACCAATTTTTTCTTTTTAATTAATTAATCTTCCTTATACACCGACATACGGAATTGAAGCAAGAACAGACACTGTCAGAACCAAACATCTCTTAATGGTATCAAAAATGAGAACATTGCAACCTATTGTGGGGAGAACCCTTATAGATAGGATACCCCATGAGGAAAATCGCAAATCCTGCAAAATTAAGACATAGTGAGATGGAGTAGACTGAGAAGACGATTCTGGAGGGACCACATCGAGCGAATGGATCCAGCAAGAATTCCTAAGATCGTGATGCACGAGACTCCAGAGGGCCGTCGACCACCAGGACGACCACCAAAGAGATGGAGAGAAGGCTGGTCGTCTTCATCACATGAAGAAAGTTGATATCCTGCATAAACAGATCGCAAGATCTACAATCAGACGAAGAAGAAGAAGAAGAATCTTCCTCATTATCACCCCCTAGCATAACTACGTCAAGTGATAAAATAGTTTTTAACCCCCCCTTCCCTGTGGTGGGTATCTTCTACACGTTGCTTCTAATAACCATCAATATCTCTATACATTTAATAAATACAAGGTCAAGATTTTAGGTATTCCTCCACAATATATTTACGCATTGATTAAAAAAAATATATTAATAATAATCAGAATTCATCGGGTACATCGGAGGTATTTTGGGAACATTGAAAACAAAATTCGTAGCGCTGAGTACGCGACTTCGATTCCATACATAAGGGTCGGAACGAGAACACCATTGTGCACTGCCATTTTTGTATTTTTGGAATGGTTTTTGTTTGGGATAACAACTTTAAGTGCACCATTCACTTTGTTGCCTACCCCAATAAAGTGAATGGTGCCCTTAAAGATGTTATTGACCAAATGCCAGCGCGAAACCGGTCACTGTCGAAATAAAGACAAAATTGGAAGTAGTTAAAAAAGCATAGTTTTATTAAATTATTTTTTGATAAGATTCTATTTTTTATTTCTAAAATAAATAAATAAAGTCACTTACCCGAGCGCGTCACAAAATTATTTTCAGAGAATAAATCATTGGCATCTATGTGAATAAAGTTTTTGTTTGTATGTTTTCCATCAGGGTATGCCTTCAGTTCCTTCACTAAATAGGAGGCCTCCTCCTGGCTGTTGATTTGGACCAGACCTGCCATCTCGGCTTCGCAGACCCTGAAGGCTGAATGCCAACTTCTTGGTTCTGGATGTATTTTGTAACAACTTCCGGTGACGGGAGATAATTTGTAACCTTCAATAATTATGAATATGATTTTTTTTTAAAGAAGCTATTACTTGGTGATTTGACATATTTAACATTATAATTAAACACTTTTAAATGTAACGAGCTTCGTCAGGGCAATGGACAGTTTGTGTAGCCCTGAAGAAGCTCGTTACAGAGTGAAACCGGTTGGCGCCCCTGAATCAAAATAATGTGGTTTTATACAACGTTTTAAAAGTGTTTAGTTTTAATGAAAATAATTATAATTTTTTTTTTTTTAGGATACTTTAAATTATCAACTAAAGTCAAATGGTAAAGTCAAGGGTAAGCACAGAGAACGGACGACCACACTACTCTATCCTGACATATCTCTCTAGCTTCCTGCACATTGTTTCTTCGAGTCACACACCCAAGTCGATTCACCGACTTCTAACATGACCAACCCTTAAAATTTGATTAATTTGGTCGTGCCATGTTTTTCTTGGTCTACCTCGACTCCGTACTCCATTAAAATCGTTAACGTATACTTTCTTAACCGTTATTTCTCCATTCATGCGCTCCATATGTCCGAACCAACTCAGCGATCATTTCTTAATTTTGTTCATAATAACTAATTCCGCTCTACATTCCTTTCTTATATCTGCATTTGAGATTCTGTCGTATGTCGTTCTATCACACATACGTCTTAGGGACCTCATCTCTACCACATTTATTCTGCTCTCATCATGCTTTGCTTCCATACATAAGGTTGGGACCAGGACTCCATTGTGAACGGTCAAACTAATGTCAGTTATAAAATATCACAGGGTTTATTTTTTTATATAATTTTTCTCACTCCACGGTGACCCCCTTGTGACAACGACAAGCTTTTGCTACCTCGGTAGTATGATAGCAGGTTCGGGAGGTACGGAGGAAGATGTAGCCAGAAGACTCAACAAGGCAAGTGGAGCTTTCGCTATGCTTCGCTCTGTATGGCGTTCCAGTATCATTTCGAGAAAGCTCAAGCTCCAAATTTCCAGCAGTAGCGTTAAAAGTGTACTGTTGTACGGATGTGAGACTTGAAAATCTACTGCGGACGATATTGGAAAACTCCAGGTGTTTATAAATAGATGGCTTCGCTCAATATTCAAGATCTGTTGACCCCAAACAGTGGAAAATGCCGTTTTCTGGACCATGGCTGGTGAAAAGCCAATAAGATAACAAGTCGCAAGACGCAAATGGCAGTGGATCGGTCACACCATGAAACGGAACCCGGCCTGCTTCGCTCAGGGCGCACTAGACTGGTCCCCTATGGGGGGAAAGAGGAAGCGAGGCAGACCTAGAGCCACCTGGAAAAGAGCGCTGCAGGACGAGGTTAATGCAGCAGGCCTCACTTGGGATGATGTTAGGCATCAGGCATGCGATAGAGTCGGGTGGAGAAGGTCCCTTGAGGCCCTATGCACCACGGAGGTGTGACAGGACAAAAAGCAGAAGTTTTTTTTTTGATAGTCGGTGATAAAGCTCAGTGTAATAGGATTAATGAGTTAAACATAATATTCAAAATTGAATGGGCGTCATAACGTTAGTCGTGGGTACCCAGCCTTTGCAGCGGCAGATAGTTTTTTTACCGAAGTGTATTTTATTTTAGCGACATGCGCCTTATTTTCGGATTGCTTAGGCTCCCTTTGTTATACCTGAGTGCCAAGGGATCAAAACATTGTTTCTTACATAACGTATCATTTGTATCTTGTCTTAAGAATGTAAATACTTAAATAGAAAAGTTTCTGAAACCACGAGTGTAGAAATAACACAGTACCTGGGACGTTAGTCAGGCATTCCGGATTTTCAAAAGCATTATCATCATTTCTCTTGCAAATAAACATGTTCTTCTCAGTGCACTTGGCATCGTTATAGAGGCGTGTGCTGCCCAACGTCACACAGTCTTCATTAGTTGAGTCACCATCGTTGGGTTCTCCATAGGCCCAGTTAGTATACAACTTTGTAAGACTTGTCCCTGAATCAGAATCCATTCCAAACATATTTAATTTGTACAATATTTTGAATGTAATTTCGACTTATGACCTGTCATTGGTTGGGTTAACTTATGACCACCACGTCTGACAAAATTTTGAAAGATGTATATATGCTACTATGTTGAGAAACACTTCACATATTTGAGTTCAATCTACACTAGCGCCATCTATTAAGATTAGGTGTAAGCATCAAAAAGCAAATTTTAACCAATTTGATATTTAAAAAAGGAAATTCAAAATGTATCCATTGCATCTAGTTCAAATAGATCAGTTTCTGCTTACAAACTGCTTATATACATATACATAATACTCGTACATTACAATTAAGGTTTATTTATTTTTTTAAATTTCAAAAGCTTAAGATTATTGTATTAAATATTTAATTTCTTCTATATTCGCCATACTTAGTGTTGTAGATGCTTTATTTCTCTTTTTATTTTTTATGTACTTTGTATACACAACTTGTATTAAAAAAATACATAGACATGTTTCGGACAACCAGTCCTTCTTCAGTAATACACCTTATAAAGATACATATTTAAAATATTATAAAATTGTTTACATGATCTGACAGATGTTATAAAAATCATACATGATCTGAAAGATCTTTATAACATCTGTCAAATCATTTAAACAATTTTATAATATTTTAAATATGTATCTTTATAATGTGTATCACTGAAGGACTGGTTGTCCGAAACATGTCTATGGATTTAAAAAAAAATAAAAGTGTTGTATATACAAAGTATATAAAATAGAAAAGGAGAAATCAATATTAAATATTGAAAAAACGTCAGTTCTCTAGATGTTCAAATGGGAGTAAGGTGTATCGCCTTTTTTAATCAATATCAAATTATTTTGATAACACCCGAGTATGGCAAATGAAAATAATCTTTTTACCAAAAGTACATATTATCAAGTGAACCTGTTTTAATATAGCATTGAAATATTCACAACAGCATTCCTTTTAACTATTGTAAACTATGGATAAATATAAATCAAACTTACAATATATAACAGCTCATTCTAATAATCTTCAATGTTCCTAGTAGGTCAAAGGTATTATTGTCGATTAAAAAACAACAATCATAATTTTCATTTAACATTATAAAATTCGTATTAAGGACAAGTTAATAACTATAGATATAAGTGTAAAGTTTTTTGTTTGTATTTAAGGTTGGAATGAAAATTCAAAAAGCAAAATCAGATTTCTAAAACATTTCACGTGATGATATTCATAGTTTCTCACCGTTTGTAGAAATGAATATTCCTTCCGAGTATTGGTCGTGGAACGGAAGCCATATTTTTTCCGTGGCTTCTATAAAATACATAACAAGTAAATGTGCCTCCTCAGAGGACATAGGGAAGGCCAGCTCCGCACCTTCTTCCTGACACCAGGTCACCGCATCGTACAATGGAACGAGAACCCGATTTAGTTTGTAGAAGGCGTTTGTTGTCCTCTGATACGAATAATCATACCTGAATTTGCGTGCTATTGTGTCAGATGAGCCTAAAACAAGTGATGAAATAAGTGCAATTATCGCCCTTGAAGACTATTCAGATAGCTTAGACGTTTTCGAGTTAGATCTCTACTATAAAAACTATATTTTATTCAGTCATTATTATGTTTTTTGTGTTCATTATATATTTTATTCAGTCATTATGACGTAGGGAAATTTTGAAAAAAAAAATGAAAATTCGCAAAATGGCTTTTGGTCTATTTTTTTCAACTTATGAAAATTTTTTTAAATTAGTAAAAATCTAAATTTAAAAAAAATCCTACGTCATGTTATAATCAGATAAATAGAAACACTTTGTGCAATTCAATTGCAATTTTGTTCTTCTACCAACCCTTATGTATGGAAGCGAAGCATGGAACTGCCAAAAGAAGGATGAAAGTAGAATAAATGTTGTATAAATGAGATCTCTTAGACGAATGTGTGGATACTCTGTGTATGATAGAGTGTCGAATGAAAATATAAGAAGTGAATGCGTTACGAATGATGGTGTCATGAACAAAATAATGAAAGGATCATTAAGATGGTTTGGACATATGGAAAGAATGAATGAAGAAAGAATGGTAAAAAAATTTATATGTTAACAGAAATAGAGGAAAACATGGCACGATCAAATAATTCAAATATGGAATGTCGGCCATATGAGGAGTCAGAGAAATCGACGCGCGTGCATGACACGATGTATGAATGTTGAGGAAGCGAGAGAAATATGTCAGGAAAGGAAAGTGTGGCAGTCCATTATTTCTGCTTACCCCTTCGGGGAGACGGCATGATGGTTAGTTAGTTAGATAGATGTGCAATTTTTAACTTTAACTTTTGTGTAAATTATAACTTTAAATATCATGTCAACCGTATCGAAAAAAATCATTTTTGGGAAAACGCGTTTAAAGTTTCGAGTCGAGTTTCGCGCGATCTAAGACGTTTCATGGTGTGTTATACTTACATTTACTCAACCAGTGATTACAGCCTCATATAATTTCAGCCTTCCACGAAGTCGATTTCTAATGATTTATTGTAAGTAGGCTTTTCCCAGGTAGTCAGAGTTTGCCTACCGTCTATCGTTTATTCGTCCGGCCAGATCGATTTAGTCGGTGTGTCCCAAGAAAAGCTGAAACTTCGAAAATATTCAGAATTTCTGAAAATTATCTTAGGGTCATATTCTTAAAGGTCTAAACTTAAAAAAAAACGGTTCTATACACTAGAATAACCCCTTAACTATTTTTTATGTGAATATTAATCTATCTTATAACTTCTTCTTCTCTGGTTTCAATCCTGGGATTGGTTTGCAGCAATTTCCTCTATTATTCTCTTCCATTCTTCCCTGTCTTGTGCGGCTCTTTTGAAATCTGCATATGATGAGCAGCGCACGTCCACCAACAGGTCCTCCAGGTACTCTCGGCGTGGGCGTCCCCTAGAGTTTGTCCCCTCGATCATACCCTCCATTATGGCATGCAAGAGACCTTCTTGACGTATTACATGGCCGATCCATCTTGCACGCCTTTCGGACAAGGTCCTGAGCAGGTGCCTTCCTCCTTCGATTCCTTGAAGAACTTTCTCATTCGTGATGTGGTCTCTCCAGGAAATTCCAAAGAGTCTTCTATAGGACCACATCTCAAAAGCCTCTAGTCTCCGCTTATCCCTTTCGGATAGGCACCATGTCTCGCAGCCGTACATCAAGACACTCCATACATAGGTCTTGATGAGGAGTATTCTCAGTTTTAGGTCTATATTATTTGACTCTATCTTATAACTATAACACGTTATATACAATATAAAAGGTGTTTTTCGGTTAGTTAAATTATCTTATATCGAGGTTTTTTTTGTTTACGTGAACTATATAACTTGATTTATAAGTAAGATCAAAATTTCGGGATGATGATGGAACCAGACGGTAAGTACGAGTATATCCAAATTAAAATTCTTGTTCGTATATAATATTAAAAATTAAAGCATTTTAATAATTTCGAAACAGTTTGAAAACAAATGCATTCAAATCAAAATATGTTTTATCGCAGCAATGTTCACGAGAGTCGTTGCGAAAATAATTAATTTGCGTGAAATACAGAAATTTTTATCAAATATTTTCTTTATGATCGTTAACCCTTAATAAGGCGCGCCAAAAAATGTAAAGAAGTGGTAACCTGGGGTACGCTACACCCCATATTTGTCTATAGAAAGAAAATCCAAAATGCATGCAAAAAAATATTTTTTATGAGATCATTCCACCTTACATATCAACTGATTTAGAAAAAACAAAAACAAAAAAAAAAAAACTATAACGACCCATCACGTCGTCTTCCCGAAAGAGTAGACATAATTAATTGACAGCTCACTTTTCTTTCCTGACATATTTTTCTTGATTCTTCAACATTCATACATCGTGTCATGCACGCGCGTCGATTTCTCTGACTCCTCACATGGCCGACATTCAATATTTTGCACCGTGAGTGTAAAACCGAATTAAGTGCAAATATACATTTGGAGATATGGGAGTTTGAAGGTTACATATTGTTTGGAAAATTAATTAAAAAAAAAAAAGTTTTTCCAAGCAATATGAAACCTTTAAACTCCCATATCTCCAAAATGTATATTTGCACTTAATTCGGTTTTACACTCACGGTGCGATTTGATTTATTGCTAAATAAACCACTGCGGTTCAATACAATATTTTTAAGTTATGAGCCATTTAATACGCAATGGGGTGTATGACACCCCACGCAGCCAGTTAAGGATAAATAAAGTCTTGATATTCGAAACTACTAATCGCACTTTGAACACGATTGTTATCGCATATAAATACGGAAAGATGTAATTCACACATAACTATTGACATTACACATATATCAACCGAGTTCATTGTGGTCAGGGAAGGGTTAGCCAGTTCCTACTCGTCTATTAAAAATCTTACGGTATAGGGCCTGACCTGTACTTTTTGGTTTATAGTCATATCTACGCCATTTGAATTGTTATTTTTTTCTCAATATTTGAAATTGTTAATAAATCTATTATATGTATACGTAAAATAAAGAAAAATTCATATTTTAAATGGTCGAGTCGACAAAAATGTTTATTTTTATACCTATTTTTTCGAGCGTGTACGTTGAGTGTACGTTGATAATACATACCCACAAAGACGACAATTGTTGTAAATTGTATTTCACGATTGCGTTTCATTCGAGCTACCCGTTGCGCTTATATGCCCAAAATCATATTAAAAAAATATTGGCATAAAACTATCTTTTAAAAAAGCCAATATCATAGAAATTAATATTATTTTAATGTGTTTTTTCATTTTGAATATGTATTATATACCTCTAAAAAAACATCCTATATTTTGTTTTTTCTAAAATAATCTTGTTTAGTTATCAGCTAAAAAAATATAACAACATAAGCAGTAGCAGGTTTGTATTATATGTGTGCTTTGGGCTATCAAATCTTCATCAGTATTTATCTCTAGATAAGGAATAGCCTTCTCGCAGCCAAGTTCCTCCCGTCTGATATATAGGATGTTTTTTTTAGAGGTGTACAATACATATTCAATATGAAAAAAAAACACATTAAAATAATGTTAATGTCTATGATATTGGCTTTGTTTAATAGACGATTTTATGCCATTATTGTTTAAATATACTAGCTAAATAACCATCACGCCGTCTCCCCGGAAGGGTAGGCAGAAATAATGGACTGTCACACTTAAACCGATGCGGCACTCGATCCTTTTCCTTTCGCCCCGCGGGAGACGCGGTGTGATGGGTTGCAAACTTCATCGCTACCAACCGCCATCTGATTCCGGAAATATGAGCGCCACGGCTAGATCGAATGAAGCGCAATCGTGAAGTCCAATTTTCGACAATTGTCGTCTTTGTGGATGCGAATTATCCATTAGTGTACGTGGTGCGAAAACGACTCATGGTCTTCAGAATAAGTTGCTCGGATGGACGATTATGTCGACCGCAAAATGGACGTAGTGCACAATAAGTTTGGCGAACCGAAACATAACTAACTAACTAACTTATCATTACGCCGTCTCCCCGGAGGGGTAGGCAGAAAGAATGGAACGCCACACTGTTCTGTCCTGACATACGTCTCTCGATTCCTCTACATTCATACATCTTGTCATGCACGCACGTCGATTTTTCCGACTCCTCACGTGACCGACATTCAATATTTGATTGATTGATTTACAAAATAAATTTGCACAATTTTCAAGCATTATTAAGACGTCAATCTATTCATGGTGAAATGGTAAAATGTATTTATTACAAATCAACTACTAACTGTCAAATTGATAGTCTGTAGAGACAATGTTGCTAGTTTGAAAACCAAACCTCTAAAAAAAACACCCTGTACTAAGGATATAGAGGGCAGGGACTTTGAAGTAGCGACGGATCGTTAGATCGCTACATTTCACGGGAGGAAATCGGTATCCAGCATCGTCGACGAGACGTCAGATCATATATCATCCGACAAGGTCCAGGATTTCTCAAAATGTCTTCTTCAAAATAATTATCAACATACAATTTCTCAACATACATTTATCGCGTCATGCACGCAAGCTGATTTCTTTAACTTCTCACGTGACCCACATTAAATATTAAATTTATTTGCTCATGACAACAAAATTCTCAAAGTCATAAATACTTTAGAAGATTGTATACTTCTTCAGGCTAATTAAATTTCGTTAAATGAATGGTCTGTACATAATGACCTACAATTGAACACTTCTTCTTCTTCAAGTGCCCTGTCGGGTCCCCCAACGCTGGCGATCACCTCGGCGAACCTGTCTCTGCCCTGCGCTGCTCGGATCAGCTCCTCAACACTTCGGATGCCGGTCCACTCCCTCACGTTTCGCAGCCAGGACATTTGTCTCCTTCCGAGCCCACGGCGTTCCTCAATTTTTCCCTCCAATATCAGTTGGAGAAGGTGGTAATTTTCCCCATGCAGTATATGACCCAGATATGAGATCTTTCGAAATTTGATAGTAGATAACAATTCCCTGTCAACTCTAGCTCGCCTCAGGACTTCGTTATTGGTAACCATGTCTGTCCAGGGAATTCTGAGCTTTCGGCGATGGAGCCACATTTCAAATGCTTCCAGTCTGTTCATTGAGTTAATTTTCAGGGTTCAAGTTTCACACCCGTACAATAAAACAGACCACACATAGCATTTGATCATTCTCTGGCGGAATTTCAAGTTTACGTTATCATTGCAGAAAAGTGATTTCATTTTATAAAACGTAGCTCTTGCTGCCTCAATTCTGCATTTTATCTCTACATCTGGGTCAAGAGATTGCGTTAGTATGCTGCCGAGGTATTAAAATTTTTCCACCCTTCCAACGAATTGAACACTAACAAATGTTAAGTTATGAGATTTTTTTTGAAAACATACCATACAATATTGAAAATATACAACCATCAACCTTACCAACATATGCGACCTAGAAATTACTCTAGTCTGCAAATTATCTTTCGCCACACACATTGAGCTAGCTGTCAACAAATCTTATAAACTTCACGTCTTTATCAATAGAATTTTAACCGCTTTCAAATACATATCTACTCTCAAATCACTCTTTTGCACCCTAGTTTGCCTCATTTGGAATATCACCAGGGATCCAATCGGAAAACTTAGGTATGACAGTTCTAGCTCTTGTCACTCTGCCACGAAGGTATTTAAAGTTGTTCTTCGATATCGACTGGTTTCTGCAGATCGAAAAAATATACGAAATAATGGTGATATTAGAAAATAATGTAGAGCGAAAGAAGGCATTATGAACAAACTTATGAAAGTTCGGACATATGGAGCGCATGGGTGAAGAAAGGATGGTTAAAAAAGTAAACGTTAACGATGTAAATGGAGTACGAAGTTAGACCGAGGAAAACATGGCATGACCAAATTAATCAAATTTTAAAGGTTGGTCATGTCAGAAGCCGGAAGAATCGTCGGACGTGTATGACTCGCTGTATGAATGTGGAGGAATCTAGAGAGGTATGTCTGGATAGAGTAGTGTGAAGGTCCATTCTCTCTGCCTGCCGAAAACGGCGTGATGGTTTGTTGTTGTTGTTGAATTCATTTATAGAAATATACAAATTGGAATAAAACTAAATATGTAATTGCATATTTTAAAAATAATAATGAAATAAAACGATGTTTTTTTTAACTACTTCCACTTTTGTCTTTATATCGACAGTGACCGGCTTCGCCAAGCACGTTGGCATCGACAGACTGGTGACACCATTGCAAACTGAGTTCTTTATATGCACATCTTTATATTTTTTATACAGAGTAGGGGTGGTACACATAATTCTATACAAAAATAATCTTCAAATATTTTTGTAAAATTTTCAAAATTTATATTGGTATTACAGGTATTCAAGAAGATTCATATTCAAAACAATGGGTTTTTAATTTTATTATAGCTGCCATATTTACATATAACGTTTGAAAATTTTGCGAAATGATCGGATGATGAATAAGTCCAAGGTAATGATTTTTGAAAAAGAAGAAATCATGACAGTCTGCAACATAAGCGTGAATGGTGAAAATTCGGAGGAAGAAGATGGGTGAGTGAAGAGGGATATTGAAAGAAGGGTTGGAGCAGGCAACAAAGTGAATGGTGCACTTAAAGTTGTCATCGCAAACAAAAACCTTTCCAAAAAAGTTAGAATGGCGGAAGCGAAACATGGAAGCGAAGCATGGAACTGGCAAAAAAAGGTTGAAAGTGGTAATGTGAACATATGGAAAGAATGAATGAAGAAATAATGGTTAAAAAAAAGTTTATGTCCACGATGTAAATGGAACCAGAAATAGAGGAAGACTGCAAACAAAAACTTATCCAAAAAATCTAGAATGGCAGTGCACAATAGTGTTCTTCTACCGACCCTTATGTATGGAAGCAAACCACGGAACTGGCAAAAGAAGGATGAAAATATAATAAATGAAGTAGAAATGAGATCTCTTAGACGAATTTGTGGATTCTCTGTGTATGATAGAGTGTCGAATGAAAATATAAGAAGTGAATGCGGTGTGAATGATGGTGTTATGAACAAAATAATGAAAGGATCATTAGGATGGTTTGGAAATTTGGGAAGAAAGAATGGAAAATAATATAACTTAACAATATAAAAAGAACCAGAAATAGAGGAAGACCAAGGAAAATGTGGCACGATCAAAGAAATCAAATACTGAGTATAGTCAGAGAAATCGACGCGCGTGCATGACACGATGTATGAATGTTGAGGAAGAGAGAGAAATATGTCCGGAAAGAAAAGTGTGGCAGTCCATTCTTTCTACCTACTCCTTCGGGGAAATTGCGTGATGGTTAGTTAGTTAGTTAGTTACGTTTGAAAAATTGGTAATTTTGTTTTTATTATTACTGAATTTAAATATGTTAAGTTATAGTTCTTGGTCCGTAAGGTTGGCATCGCTTTATTCGGTTTTCCCCATCCATATAGCTACAAAGGTCTGGAATCAGACCCTATTTTTTGGCAGTAATCGATTATAGGAATATGTTTCAATTGTTTATATTGGGTATAACAAAGGGGAGCACGTAAACATTAGTTGGTCATTAAGGACTACTTGGTCGGGTCAGCTTATTTATTTCTAAAATTTGTAATTATTAAATCAAATCAAATCAAATCAAATCAGTTTATTTCATCAACAGACATTACAAAATTTATTTTTAAGGCATCTATTGAGAACAGGTAAAATAATATATTATGTATAGTATACTACCATAATATAACCTCAATGCTTTATCGATTTCACTGGCTAAGGTAACCTGAGCGAATCGACTATAAACTGTGTCTACTTGTTCACAAGGCCTTACATGAACGAGCGCCCCACTACCTCACAGAACTTTGCAAGCTGACAAATTTGAACCCTAGGCAGTGAACTCTACGATCCTCGAAGGAAGAAGCAACACACGGCGTCAAGGAGCTTCAAACTTCGCAGATCGCGCTTTTGGCATCGCGGGACCGACGGCGTGGAACAGGCTGCCCTACAATATCCGCAATCAAGACGACGAAGGAGTGTTCAGGAGCTCTCTTAAAACTTTTGAATCTTTCACAAAAATGGCGCTATATAAATCATCATTATCATCATCATCATCTTCTACCAGAAACACATGATGTTTCAACATTAGGAAGACAGGATACTCTCCAGAATTAAGAGTATTTGCCTTCTGAACTTACTTTCACTAACTTGAAAGACGTCGATTTCCGAGGAGACCGCGTTCAGCAGACTAATTGCTCTTCCCACCGGTGTCACCAGAGGCAGATTGGTTCTGGCGGCCGGTAGGTAAAACAATCTGTGCTGTCGCTGTCGGAGATATCTATCGGGGACAAAAAGCCGAACACCCTCCAGTACGGCCGAGTTCTCTAAGTATCCCCTAATTAACCCTTAACGTACCGTGTTCAAAACAAAACGCTCGCTCCCATGTGGTAAATTCAGTTTACCGCTAACTTTATCTAAATATCAAGCATATGACTTTTCAATCAAAATTTAATTTATGTCATCTTGTAGGGAATTTTATTAGGAATAGATCGATATCTATAACATACATGGATTATTTGAAAAACATATCATGATTAATTTTTTTCTGGAACCATGCGATTTCTGATATGGAATGCGTCACAGCATACGAGCGACTGACACCAAGTATAAACTTGTCTCGCGCCGCGGCCGGCGGGGCGAGACTTTACGAGATTTTACGTATGATAAAGGCACCTAGACAAAATGTATATTACGTTCAAGACAACGAGTACGTATTAATATTTGTCCCTTTTGGTAAAGTGTTAATATTTTCACAGTTCTGATATTATTAAGTTGCGTGCTGCGTTTCCATCCACAGTCGGTATTATTACGTACCTATTGAAAAGGCCAAAGATATAATTTATAATACGTTCAAAACAGCGAGTAAGTATTTGTCACTTTTGATAAAGTTGTAAATATTAGCAAAACAAATTCTACCTTAACACGAATGAAGGTGAGGGCAGTCTTAAAAAATTTTTTTTTGGGATGAAGGAAGTAATTTTTTGCTTTTTTTTTATTACGAAATATTGAGAACACTTCAATGGAGGATTACAATTTTTTTTATAATATTAAGGTCCATAGGTTTTAAGAAAATCAACTTTAAATTGGCAGTGGAAACTCAATTGACCACATGGCAGACGGTTAATCTAAAGAAATTGGTAATTAGACGTCCATCTCTTCGAAGCTGTAGAGAATTGGTTCCGAGCATTCCCAAAAGAAATGCCGTAAATTAAAAATCTTCACAATGAACTTCAACCAAGATATTAAAATAAATAACATTTATAGTATCACACGAGTGAGGGTATTCATGTGACAATAAAATGGCCATGGATTAGCTACCTATCACATGTCATTAGAATCAATATGAATAGCAAAAAATAAAAATTTACATAAAGTAATTCTGTTCTAACGACCTGATGTTTACAAAAAAAAACAAGTATAATACATCATATCTATATAATTGTCAAAAAAAAAAAACACAACATGCATCTCTCGCGCCCCAACGTCTAAGATGAAAGCGCGGGAAAACGATATACGATAGAATAGCGAACGAGAATATTAGGAAGAAATGTACGGCAGATGATTGCATCATAAGTAACTAACTAACTAACTAACCATCACGTCGTCTCCCCGAAGGGGTAGGCAGAAAAAATGGACTGCCACACTTTTTTTCCTGGCATATTTCTCTCGATTCCTCAACATTCATACATCGTGTCATGCACGCGCGTCGATTTCTCTGACTCCTCACATGGCCGAAATTCAATATTTGATTTATTTGATCGTGCCACGTTTTCCTCGGTCTTCCTCTATTTCTGTTTTCATTTACATCATTAACATATATTTTTTTAAACATTCTTTCTTCATTATTTCCATATGTCCAAACTATATGATCCTTTAATTATTTTGTAATTTATTCAACATAAGTAAAATTTTAAAATAATCCCTGAGATGGTTTGGACCTATGAAGCCAATGGACAAGAGAAGAATGATAAATGTGTTCTGACAAACATTAAAACTTATCTATTATCCCGCTAGTTTGGGAAATAGTTGATATCGCCGGCGTCTCTTGCGCCCCGGCGTCGTCTCCGCCGCCGTGACGCCTTGCTGATTAACCTCCAGTTAAGTGAAATTCCCACATCTATTATTCGATTTCACATCGCGTCCCATTCAAAATATAATTGCATATTTGAAATGTAATTGAGAAAACCGTTATACGCTCGATTTGTTTGTTTTGGGTTAAATGAAATTACCAGAAATACATATGTCAACAATTGACGAAATCAATATTTTAATACGGAAAATTAACTGACTAACTAACCATCACGCCGTCTCGCCGAAGGGGTAGGCAGAAAATATGGACTGCCACACTTTAACCGATGCGGCACTCCATCCTTCTCTCTTTTTTCACGCCACCAATAGGCATCTCCGCGCACACTTCGACACACAGTTAATCAAAAACAAATAATTTAAAGTACAATGATATAAAACATAAGAACAAAATAAAAATAAAAATAAAATAACACATAATGTTAATTTAGATGGTGTATATAATGTTAGCTGGACGATCCGGACTCTGCGTTTTTTTTTCCTTTTATTTTTTTACTGTTCTTTTAAATAACTGAAATTGGGCACTTAAAATAATCCAACTCTTTACGGAACATAAAATACATACAAATCTAAAAAATGACATATTAATGATTGTTACTGATATTTCTCAATAGACATTGAATAATACATTTATTTGAAATGATGTCGCAAACAAAAACCTATCCAAAAAATCTTAAATGGCAATGCATAATAGTGTTCTTGTACCGACCCTAATAGATGGAAGCGAAGCATGGAACTGGTAAAAAAGGATAAAAGTAGAATAAATGCAGTGAAAATGAGATCTCTTAGACGAATGTGTGGATACTCTGTGTATGATGGAGTGTGGAATGAAAATATAATAAGTGAATGCGGTGCGAATAAGGGGTTATGAACAAAATAATGAAAGGATTATTAAGATGGTTTGAACACATGGACACGTGCTGACGTCATGGACCGAGTGGCAAAATTGAAATGGCGATGGGTTGGATACTTGGCTAGACAACTGAGTGTACTTTGTCCTTATTGGCATTTTCGGATCACACAGAATTACAGTCAGCGTTCGCCATTTATTCCATCCAGATATTGTTCGGTTGGTTTTGCCCGTTTCAATTGATCCATCCTCCGATATGACCGATCCCAGATACTTGAAAGTTATCACCCTTGGAAGGATTATGTTATCTAGCTTGATATCTGAGTTTCATAGACACATGACAGCTGGAAATGATGGATAGAGGGGACAAATGCGTATGGGGTGAGGTCTGGAAGAGGCAGAGCAAAACAAATATGGGCCGATGGAAGCTCGAGATACCTGGAGAATGGAGAGTAATGGGCTGGGTCAGGAGCCAGTGAATCAATATTGTGAAGGTGGTCAAATCCTGCAGAGATGTAGCTCCAACAAGAATAAGAAGGCAAAAGAAAGAAAATTTTCCAAATAAATGTTGACCTAGGTCTAAGGCCGAAGCTCGCCTTTCCGGAAGTGAGAAAAATCTCAAATTTTCGTAGACTTTCTTCCCAAACATATTCAGGAAAGTCGCTCCTAAGAGAAATGGCAGATAATTCAATACTGTAAAGTAATTTCATTTTGTCTTATTTACTTACTAAAAAACACAAGAGCATGTAGTGGAGGGGGTGTGTCCCCGGAGATGAAAGGGATTTTCAACCAGATGTTACACTTAGGAGAGAAAGAGACACCTCTTATTGTAATGTAAATGATAAGTAGGTACATATTTCATCAAACGTTTCTAACGATTCGTTGCTTATTGTCTTGAATTGAATATGTCGTACGCTTAATAGAACACTGACTTAACCCAAAAAAGCAAATTTTGCTTTTTAAATTAATTTTTTGTGGCTATTTTCCTAGTGCTGCTGACATTGACAGTCTTGAAGTTTTGAGCAAGTCCCATAAATAATACACTCGCAAAAGAAATTTAGAGAAAATACTTTTAATGGCCGGATCATCTAGCCGACGACAAGTGTTTTGTTTTTTTATTTTATATCATTGAATTTTATATAAATTGTTTTAGATTTATTTTGTGGACGTTGGACGATCGAGTGTGCGCGGGAGATGTCTATTGGTGGCGATGAGGTTCGCAACCCATCACACCGCATCTCTCGCGGGGCGAAAAGAGAAGGATGGAGTGCCGCATCGATTAAAGTGTGACAGTCCATTCTTTCTGCCTACGCTTTCGAGGAGACGGCGTGATGGTTAGTTAGTTAGTTAGCAAATTTTGCTTAATCTGACATGAGTCGGTGTCGGATTAACAAAATCAGTCGAAAAAAAACCCGTACGAATGGATAGCTTTAACATTTTGAACGATTATCGTACGTACGAATAGATAGCGTTAACATTGTGAAAAATAGATGAATAGAGTTAACACAAGCCTCTGTCTAATGTTAACCCAATGACCTAAACCATAATCGGTCAGTTTACTATTAAGCGAGCGATGTGTAAGCAGATCAAAATTTACGGACGCGCTTCTTACAACGGCTATAAGTAGAAATGTTTAAAATCAAAATTTAGTAGTAAAAAATAAAAGATAGTTTAGGCAATAGAATGATCGATATCTTAATCCCTTTATCCCAAAACCGGTACGAAAAAATGTTCGGAATAAATTTTTTCGAAAATGGTACGCTTTACAATTTTTATCATGGAACTGGATAAGCATGGAAGCTAGTGAAGCACGGAACTGGCAAAAGAAGGATGAAAGTAGAATAAATGCAGTAGAAATGAGATCTCTTAGATGAATGTGTGGATACTCTGTGTATGGTAGAGTGTCGAATAAAAATATAAGAAGTGAATGCGGTGCGAATGATGGTGTCATGAACAAAATAATGTAAGGATCATTAAGATGGTTTGGACATATGGAAATAATGAATAAGGGAATGGTAAAAAAATTATATGTTAATGATGTAAATGGAACCAGAAATAGAGGAAGACCGAGGAAAACGTGGCACGATCAAATAAATCAAATATTGAATGTCGGCCATGTGAGGAGTCGACGCGCGTGCATGACACGATGTGTGAATGTTAAGGAAGCGAGAGAAATATGTCAGTAAAGAAAAGTGTGTCAGTCCATTCTTTCTGCCTACCCCTTCGGGGAGACGGCGTGATGGTAAGTTAGTTAGTTAGTTAGTTACAATTTTAATTTAAAAATTAACGTCATTGGGGCTATAGAAACGTAGATAATCGCGTAAAAACATTTTTGTGACCTTTGACCTTGAATAACTCACGACCCAGTTAATAAATTATATATGATTTTTGAGACAACTTTTAGAACGCCAAAATCATATAAACTTAATCAGATTTCTGAAAAGAATGATTTTTAACTCAATGTGATAACATTTTAAACCGTTTTCTTTGGAACACTATTACAATACCGCAATTTATTCAAAATGATATTAAATTTCTATGATTTAATTGTATCTCAATAGAGACGAAGATGCAAATTGGAAACTGAATATGGTTGATCAAGGTGTTTATAGGCCTTATGATCTTTAATTGGTTGGGTTAAGCGCACGCTTTATGTAATTACAACATTCCCCATTCCTCCTTTGTTATGACCATGTCTGCCAAAATTTTTGGAAGTTGTATATATGTTAAAGTCCTACACCAGATTTCACAAGTCAGTTTCAATGCGCCATCTATGAAGATTTTGATTACATATGTTAATCTTTTTAAGATTACTCTATATGTAATCTACATACTAACGCCATCTATGGAGATTTATATTTATTAAGCATTAAGCAGAACATCTTTTTGACACAATGTGAAAGACTACCCCGCCTATTAGCGCATTGTTAGAAGCCGCCTTCTCACTCATACTCTATCTTTTTTTTTCTTTTTTGTACAAATTATTTCGTGATATTATTCAAATCCCTCCCTGCTTTTCTGTTTCAAACAGAGAATTTTTATATTTGTTCATATCTGCATTCCTCTTGGGCATGCTGGGGACCAATAGTTTGCAGATACGAAGGGATGGGCGCACACTTACCCGTTTCTTCAGACTTATCAGGGGTTTCTTTGAGAATTCCGTCATCTTGGAGGCTATCCATCTTTATGTTCCGGATGGCTATCTTCGACAGCGTCAGCACAGACTGTTTTATCTCACAGCATGCAAAACCAACCTGCCTCTGGTGCGGTGGGGGGAGCAATCAAACTTCTGATCATGATCGCTTCGGAGATCGATGTCTTTCATATTCGTGAAAGTACGTTCAGAAGGCAAATACTCTTGACTTTGGAGAGTATCTTGTATTCTTAATGTCGAACCATCTCTCATGCGTTCCTGGTATTATATATTTGTAATATTTTACCTGTTCTCAATAGATGTCTTAAACTTTAAAAATTGTTTGTAATATCTTTTGAGAAAATAAACTGATTTGATTTGATTTGATATCTCTCTCTAATTACTATCTTTGTAGTAAATATCATAGACGTATTATCTTAGTAATTTATATTTAACTTTTAAAAACTTTAATTTGAATGTATTTTTTTCTTGCCGTAGATTGTTGTTTGCTCGATTGTTTAGTTAGTTTTAAGTAATTTTAACAATCTACAATAAGAATATTTACTGGCTACAATAATGTTTAAAATAACTCATGTCAAGAATAGTGTTTAAAAGAACTCATATCATAAATAGTTTTTAGAAGAACCCATCTCATAAATAGTGTTTAAAATAACTCATGTTATAAATAGTGTCAGGCAAATAACTCAAGCCATAAATAGTGTGGTATCAGTAATGAGAGTCCTCTCACGATATTCCCATATTAAATCGTATAAATACATTAAAAAAAAAATAAAGGTGTATACGAGATTCCAGCTTATTATCTCGCATTTAGAGGTAAAACGCTTATTTGACTAGACTAAGAAGGGAATGGAAAATACGATAGGAGGCTTTCGTCCACAAAAGGCTGAAAAAATAATAAAGAAAAACAATGTTTTGTAATCTTTGTCACCCCCGGTATGAAGTTCACGTAAGACAACTTGATATACTCGTATAAAGTAAATATATAATCACGTATATACTCGTATACATAGTGGTGAGAAATTTCCCGTCACTCGCTGTCAAAAATATTAAGAAAAACGACTAATGGATATATTGAGTAATGATGAAGATAGGAAAATGGTTTATTTTTGTGCCTTCCTTTGAGGAAATACCCAATAAAAACATACACCAAAAATTATACGGAGTTCCGGAATCGAGAGATAAAACAAATATTAGATTTTCTTGATAGATTTTGTCATTTATAATATTAAAATGTAAGGAAGTTGTGAGTAAAGTTACATTTACTGATTACTGGAGTTTCTACTGTGAACTATATAGTATTTTTTTGTGATTTTCTGTTGTGAATGTACATATGTACATGGTATTTATGATTTTCTACTTAAAATGTACAATGTATTTGAGATTTCCTACTGCGAATGTACATAGCTTTTTTGATTTTTACATCAAATATATACAGAAGAATCATTTTGCACAAAACTTGAAAAAATAACAATATTGTATTTATTGTTACTTAAACAATAATGTAAAACTCCATTTTGTCATAAATACAAATGAAAACGTCTGTTTTACAAGAAGTTTTATTAATTATTAATATAGCTACATTTGATAATGCCTTAGACAAGAAAAACATGTCATTCACATCAAATATAATAAAATTTAGAAAACAGACGTTTTCATTCCAATTAATTATTATTAAAAGTTATTTTGAATTTTCATATATTTTATAGTAGTAACATAATATTTAACCAAACATTTTTCCCTTTAACTTTAATAAACAAATTTAAAAACAAAGCATTTCCTAAATATATCAGAATCTCGGGAATCTAACTAACTTGAAGACATTATCAAATGTATATTTTAAAATGCCTTAAACAAACATTTGATAATGCCTACGACAGGCGGAACATGTCATTCACATAAAATATAATGAAACGTCTAGAAAGCATATGATTAAATTTTACGCATACTTTAAAATATGTTTTAGTTACACTGTTGCTCATAAACATATACAAAAATAAAGTATATATTCTAGAACACGGAGAAATAATATCGAAGGGCTTTTATCCTAAGTAAAATTTGGTACTAAAATCTGAAGTTGAAATTGATCAATCACGTGAAAAAAATATAGGTTATACGTTGATATTTGTAGGTATGTAATGGATTGGTAAAAAAACTGCGAAAAATACCCTTAAAATTTCATCTTGATAATCTTGTTTACTTAATCCTACGGTGAAAAAGTTTAATCAATCTCAGATTTTTTGTCTGCTCCTTATGAAATTGAAATAACATTAACCTAACTACAATTTATAAAAGAATATTAAATCAATACTGTATAAAAAATATTCACATATTGTATACAGGATGTGAAAAGTACTTGGAACATATTTATTAATTTCTTCTATGTTCGCTATACTTTGTGTTGTAAATGTTTTATTTGTCTATTTATTTTTAAAACACTTTGTTTAGATCACTAACTTTAAAAATAAAGATTTAAATTATAATCAGTGATATTATAAAGATATTTAAAATATTATAAAATTGTTAACATATATAATCAATTTTGACAGATGTTATAAAGATTTATTTTTTGAAAGTTTATGATTTTGTTATAACATATAAATATTATCAATCAATTTAAAATTTAAAATGATAATTTTAAGTTATTATTGGAGTTCAGGTAATTACTAACAACAAAGAAAAATAAATAAAAGATTGGACATGACGTCAATTTATTTGCTTATTTAAAATATTTTCTTTATTTTTTAATTGCTTTATATTATTACATATTTATTGACCCCATATAGTGCGTCTGGATACATTTTCAGTCCAAAAAAATGAATATCTATCTGCGGCTGACTACATTTGCAGCACAGACAAGTAGTCCCAGTCCATCATAATACGACATATAATTTAATAAAAAAGTACTAAACATAAATGGATTTAAAAGTCCATTGTTTTGGCCGAAACACTATGATACTTCAACATTATAAACATTTAAATTATAAAGCTTTACAATTTAACAGTTGATTATTAAGAGTTATTATTGTAACACCTGATGATGTTAACAAAGGTTCACGAAACAGCTGTCACGAAATATAAAAATAAAATTGTGATACATTAAAACAAATTTTTATAATTGAATAGTTTATACAAGGATTTGAATAGTTACGTAAAACTCCATATTAAATATTTAATAAGGTGTTCGATTTCTCAATATAAGAAAAAAAAAAAATGATAAAATCATAAAACTTACAGATAACAGACGTTTTCATGAATGTTCAATATTATTATAACTTATAATAGAAAACACGATTGCTTAGTGGTTTTACTTGGATTTAAATAATATAAATTGTGACATTGAAATGAAAACACTTAGGGCGAAATGAAGACACCGAGAGATCGCGTGAGGAACACCAGAATAAGAGAGATTTGTGAGGTTGATATTATAAGATGGAGCAGATAGACAAATAGGGACTGGTAAGGTTATTTTCTAAGAATGGACACCACCAGACTCCCCCTATATTGCATTGCATAATCAACCTCATGGGACTCGTCCTCGTGGAAGACCTCCTAAAAGATAGAATAACAACTGGGAGTTTACCTCACAGGAGGAGCAACACTCTGGATAACAGACCACATAGGTCTACAACAAGGAAGAAAAAGATATTAATTGTGACAAATTTGTTTCGCCTCGCGAGGGCATAGTCAAAATGACCAATGTTTAGTGAGTGTGTCAAAGTCAACTCTAAAATAAGCTTGGTTATCTAAGGTTAACCCAGTTAATTGAATGGAAACACAAGATTGTCAAAGAATTGCATTTTACTTATCCTATTTTGATCTGGAAAGGCTACTCTATAGTTCACCGCTAGTTAATCGCAGAATCAAATTTGTTTTTAAACTCCCGTTTTTAAATTATAAACTCACAACGCCAGGAGAATACTTCTCCAATTTTTATGCTTTTTTAAACTTCGACCAGATTTTCTGCTTAATGCTTACACCTATTCTTACTAGATGGCGCTAGTGTAGATTAAACTAGTAATATGTGAAGGTTGGTGCAACATAGCAGCATATATACAAGTTCCAAAAATTTTCAGACGTGGTGTGTTTGTAAGAAGGGAAGAATGGGGAATGTTGTTAAACATAAAGCGATTGCTTAACCCAACCAATGATATGTCATAAGTCAATATTACATTCAAAATGTCCTGTAAACCACCATATTCTGTTTCCAAAAAAAAAAAATTACATCTTCGTCTCTATTGAGATACAATTAATCCTTAAAAATGATTAACCCGCAATGGGTAAAATCCAGTATTTGTCTACAAATATTGGTAACATTCATATAAACTCACACTTTGACGCACCGCGTCCTCTCGAAAATATAATGTTCAATGTACTTACACGAAATCTCAGGCAAATAACACTCGTTAATAGATTTTTGAACAATGATCTAAAACTCCATGTTAAATAATAACTACGAATGAAAACGTCTGTATTATGGATGTTTTATTATAATTTATGGAAAATACAGTTTTTACCTTTCTAAAGCATTATCGAATATCATTATCATTAATACCTGTTAAAAACATTGTTATATGTAGTCCAACTCGTTAGCGTCCTTGCGCGAACCCCGGGCAATGGGATCACACTCATAACGAGGGGATGAAAGGCGAGTATCTGGCGCCTCCAAACCAGATCCAACCAGATAAGGGAAGGTAACCCCGACAGAAAATCCACCAGAGAAGGCAACGGGAAACCACTCTGGTCACCTTTTCCCAGGAATCACTATCGCGAATAACAAGAGTTCAGAACCTGTTCCGAATGGCGCACGATAGAGATGTCTTTGCTGTAGTGATCGCCAACGTTGGGGGGACCTGACACGGCACCGAAAGAAGAAGATATTTAATTATTATATAGACAATGCTTTAATTTTAAAATGTTTTTCAAGTACGAAGCGTCCTGTATTATGATTAAAGGTCATTATAAATTTACAAGCCTTTAAAACAGCTTTAGTTATTTGTATCTGAATCAATAATGCTTTGCCCTTTGTCCTTCGAATTGGGATAAGGCTTAAGGGACTAACTATCTATAAGAGGATCATGGTGTAAAAGTACACATGTAAACAAAGAAAAATGTACAAATGTTTTAAACAGTGGCGGTTCGTAATTCTTAATAAATCTAGACAATCGTACATGGCTCTCTTTTGTAAAAAAGTTATTTAAAATAAAACATAAATGATTTGTACATAAATAACAATATTTTGTTGTTTTGATTCGTTTATTGTTTCTTGTTTTTTTTTAAACCTCGGCCAACCGTCTCGACCGGACGTCGCCGTTTTGTGAAGTCACTTGCCCCTTTGAGGGGGTAACGAATCTTGCTGGGACGAAAGGAACCTGACCCGCAATGCAGGGCTTCGTCCTCCTTCTTCTTGGTTCAATTGGATTATTTCTCTTCTCTTAAATATATTTAAATATATTACTAATTCTGATTTTGAAAATTTGGTTTGGTTCATCTGGTGCTCCCGTGAATTTGGAGAAATTACGTGTACGAGAATTGTTTTGGTCAATTTGATTGTTGCCGCACTTTATAATAGTTAATTGTGAGACGCAATACGTTTTTACTGTTTTGATGTCAAAATTAAACAAGTTATTTTCGTTTATATAAAGAATTTTGACAGGTGTAAAAATAAATTTTTCATTTGTTCCAATGACAATTTGAATAATTTCTTCAATATTCTTTTAAAGTTCTTGCTGGTGTTGGTTGGTTTTAAGTGCCTAATTACTGCCAAATAAAAAAAAGTGGAAACGTGGAACATTAATTAAATCATATAACAGCTAATTTAAAAAACGGTGGATACGTGTAACATAAATTAATTAAACACAAAAGTCCGGATCGTCCATGTCAACATGTGCAACATCGGAAAAACATTATGTGTTATTACATTATGTGCTAAATTTAAAAAACGGTGGATTCGTGGAACATAAATTAAATAGACAAATGTGCACCATCTAAAAATAACATTTTGTATTCAATTATTTTTATTTTGTTATTTTATTTTATATCATTGTATTTTATATTATTTGTTTTAGATTTATTTTGTGGATGTTGGAAGATCGTAGTGTGCGCGGGAGATGCCTATTGGTGGCGATGAGGTTCGCAACCCATCACACCGCGTCTCCCGCGGGGCGAAAAGAGTAGGATGGAGTGCCGCATCAGTAAAAGTGTGACAGTCCATTCTTTCTGCCTACCCTTTCGGGGAGAAGGCGTGATGGTTAGTTAGTTAGTTAGTTTAAATATATTTAGTATTAACTTCCTAGTTACCTACCCTATTCCACGTATTAAATATTTTTCATTCTTTCCCCAATCCTGCAGTATATCTCCTCCCTCCCTCCTGTGCCTCCTGCTGTTCATTATTTACTTATATTCTTTCTCTTTTAATTACATTTATTTTGCTGTTATATTACTATGTGTGTACGGCGGGAGATCGAGGGAGAGTAGCGTAGCTTAAATGTGGTCTTGGTCCCTAGACATACTATTATTCTAGACAAATACTCTTGAAAGTATATTGTCTTCCTAATATCGAACCATTACTAATGCGTTCTTGGTATTATGTTGTATGTGTATAATATCTTACCTCTACTCAATAGATGCCTGTGTGCCAATGTGTGGGGATTTGTGGTGAGAGTTGAAAGACGGCGGAGGTTTCAGCGTTTATTGCGGATCACAAGTAATTACACGTAACTGTATGATATACTCGTGATGGAGCGTGGTTGGATGTCGATGGCAGCGGGGCGGAGTCCGGTGGTGAGTCGTAGAGGATGAGGCCTCGCTGGGCGGTATCGTCGAGTGGCTGGAGCGAGGAGTCGTCTTATGCATTTAACCCCGACAAATGTTTAAGGCATCTATTGAGTACAGGTAAGATATTATACACATACTACATAATACCAGGAACGCATTAGTGATGGTTCGACATTAGGAAGACAAAATACTTTCCAAAGTCAAGAGTATTTGTCCCCTGAACGTACTTTCACTAACATGAAAGACGTCGATTTCCGAGGAGACCGCGTTCAGCAGACTAATTGCTCTTCCCACCGGCGTCAACAGTGGCAGATTGGTTCTGGCGGCTGGTAGGTAAAACAATCTGTGCTGTCGCTGTCGGAGATATCTATCGGGGACAAAAAGACCAACATCCTCCAGTACGGCCGAGTTCTCGAATCGCTTATTTTTGATTGGGTACTGACTACCCAACAAAGAACGCGCTTTTTTATTTTAGCACCGTAAGGGAAAGGTTAAAATCGAATAAAAAATTCAATTTTTTTTATCGAAATCGAAGTGGAAATTATATATTATCCATCCACCCCTATTCGAGATATCTGAAGCATTATTAACGTACGGACAGCGCAGAACAAATATCTCCGCGTACGCTGAATATTAAACTAAGCGAATATAATGGCATTAAAAATTTATTCCGGTAAATGAGACGGGCTTATAATTATTACGAGTATATTAACAAAGTTGTGGGTTCTGGGATTAAATCATTTTTGGAATATAATCAGACTTTAGAGTGCGTTAGTATTTTTCCATTACCCAATGGAGATATATGCACTTCAACAATGCCGCCAATTGGAATTAGCAATCAACATTTTTACAATCACTACAGGATTTCGTAGGATTTCAACGTTTCAATTAATTAATATTAGGTCCTTACATATGAAATTGGCGTTTTGTACGGGAAGAACATAAAGTTGCTTTTTTTTAAATATTATATACTTATTTAATCAAAGTATGTACCATTGCTATCTATGCACTTTTGCCATCTCATAGGTAGTTCAACGATCCCTTTACTAAAAAAAACATTCGGACGGGAATCAATAAAATCTTTGAAGTCGGTTTGGACTGCCCCATCGGAGTTGAATTTTTTCCCTTGCAAGAAGTTATCCAAATTTCGAAAAAAATAGTAATCTGTTGGGGCAAGGTCCGGAGAGTAAGGTGGATGTCTTAGACATTCCAATTGAAGCTCTTCTAATTTGGTAGCCGTCTGTTGTGCAGTGTGTGGTCTAGCGTTATCATGAAGCAGCAGCTATGTTCATGTGCCTCGGTTGCATAAACCAGCCTCGGTTTTTTAGCAGCTAGCTTTTCCATCATGGTTTGCAGTTGCTGACAATAAACATTTGCCGTAATCGTCTGGCCAGATTTAAGAAAGCTGTAGTGAACGACACCAGCACTAGTCCACCAAACGCTCACAAGTAACTTTTTTGGAGTCAATTTTCGCTTGGGGCGTGTTTTGGCTGGTTCGGCAGGGTTCAGCCATTGCGATGAGCGCTTCCGATTATCATACAAGATCCATTTTTCATCACACATTCGATTCAAAATCCCTTCATTATTGTGCCGGTTGAGTAATGCAACGCAGCAGTCAACGCGCGTTTGTTGATTTGCTTCACTCAATTCGTGAGGTACCCACCTTTCAAGCTTTTTCACCTTCTCAATTTGCTTCAAGTGGATTAAAACACTAACACCGCAGCCACTAACACCGCAGCCGCAGTTTTATCACTAACACCGCAGCCTGCAGCTAACTCGGACGTGGTTTGCGATGGATCCGCTTTCACAATAGCCTTCAATTCTTCATTATCAACTTTGGTCTCCGGCTTGGGCCACGGGGCTTGTTCTGCAGGTCGAAATTTCCAGAACGAAAACGTAGGTACAAACCAATAACGCACTGTGTTTTCTTTCGCGGCACCGTCGCCATACACATCATTAATCCTTCGAGCCGTTTCTGCAGCACTGGTGCCACGGTGGAACTCGTACTCGTAAATAACGCGATATTTCAAGTTTTCCATTTTGTAAACTGAGTGACGCAAAGAAAAAAAACAATTGAGGAAAAAAACAAATGAATTATAATTTTCGAAACACAAATACTTGAGTAAATAGCTGTATAAATTTGAATATGGAATTCCTAACCAAAGAGAAGATATTTGAGATCAAAGTTGCCAGGACGGCAAAACGCCAATTTCATATGTAAGGACCTAATAATAGAGTGTCGAAATGAAAATATAAGAAGTAGGTGCAAAGCGAATGAAAGCGTTATGAACAAAATAATGAAAGGGACATTAAGATGGTTTGTATACATGGAAAGAATGAATGAAGAAAGGTAATAAAAGTCACGTTAACGATGTCAATGGAACTAGAAATACAGTAAGACCTGGGAAAACGTGGAAAAAAATTAATGTCGGCCACTTGAGAAGTCGGAAAAATCGAAGTGCGTGCATGACACGATGTTTGAACGTTGAAGAATCAAGAGAAATATGTCAGGAAAGAAAAGTTTACAGTCAATTATTTGTCTACCCCTTCGGGAAGACGACGTGATTTATTTATTTAATAAAAATATGGTAACATTTACAACTTATAAAACAACATTTTATAAACAATTACTAATATAAAAAAAATGCATAACACAAATGAAAAAAAAAAAAAATTAAAAAAATCGGTACTTACAACTACTTTAAACATCGGTACTTATAAAACAACATTTTATAAACACTTAATAATATTAAAATAAAACATAAATTAAAAAAAAAAACATCAAAAACCTTAAACATTGGTACTGACAACATATTTAAAACATTTTCGACGAAAGATCGTATGAGAACCGGCATCTCTTATTTCATTTGGCAATTTGTTAAATAATTTGAATCCTCTATAAAAAACACCTTTCTCTGTACTTTCATGTCTGGGTCTCCGGAGTCGGAATCTATCACGACCTCTTGTCAAATAGTCATGTGTATCATTACTATATGCTACATTTTTAATAAGATATGCAGGTACCATATTACTCTTAATTTTAAAAACAAAAATCAAAGTCTTAAACAGAACTTGTTTTCTTGAATTAATTTTTTTTTATTTGTTTAACATTGTTGAAATCCTACTATATCTACCCAAACCAAGTACCTATAACCCCCATTCCTTTAATTTGTAAAACCAGTAGTTTATCAATATCTCCTTTATTTTTTAAAAACAATACAGAATAACAATAATTTAAGTGAGGCAATATTAAAGCATTATAGACCAGCTTTCTACTATTTATTTCTGATTCTAAATAAGAAACAGATCTTTTAACCAATTTTTTTTTAAAACTTGCTCGAAATTCAATTGAAAGTTAAATTTTTCGTCGAATGTAATACCCAGATACTTGATTTTATTTACCACTTCTATCAATTCATCGTTAATTTTTAGTATATTGTAATTATGAAGTTTTACTTTATTTATTTATAATAGTTAATTGTGACACGTAATACGTTTGTACTGTTTTGCTGTTAAAATAATATTAGTTTTATCGTTTTTGTAAAAAATTTTGACAGGTGTAAAAATAAATTTTTCATTTGTTCCAATGACAATTTGAATAATTTCTTCAGTATTATTTTTAATTTCTTGCTGGTTAAGTGCCTAGTTACAGCTAATTTAAAAAAGGTGGATACGTGTAACATAGATTAAATAAACACAAAAGTCCGGATCGTCCATGTCAACGTGTGCAACATCGAAAAAAACATTATGTATTATTAAATGATGTGCTTAATTTAAAAAAACGGTGGATTCGTGGAACATAAATTAATTAGACAATATGTGCACCATCTAAAAAGAACATTTTGTGTTAAATTATTATTATTTCGTTATTTTATTTTATATCATTGTATTTTATATTATTTGTTTTAAATTTATTTTGTGGGTATTGGACGATCAAAGTGTGCGCGGGAGATGCCTATTGGTGGCGATGAGGTTCGCAACCCATCACACCGCGTCTCCCGCGGGGCGAAAAGAGAAGGATGGAGTGCCGCATCAGTAAAAGTGTGGCAGTCCATTCTTTCTGCCTACCCTTTCGGGGAGACGGCGTGATGGTTAGTTAGTTAGTTACTTTATTTCCCACAATCGTGCACTTAGTTTTATCTACATTTAATTTAAATTTATTCGAATTCAGCCAGTCGTTCACTTCATTCAGCTCCCGTTGCATTACCTCCAAACCCCTCATTGTATCATTACACTCCAAATATATTAGGGTGTCATCAGCAAACAATTTAATTTCAGCGTCATTTATGCACTTCACAATGTCATTCATGTAAATTATAAACAGTATCGGGCCCAGAACAGACGCTTGTGGAACACCTTTCGTCACCTCCAGCTCTCCTGAAAAGCACCCATCAAATTTTATTAACTGTTTTCTTCCATTTAAATATTGTTCAAATCATTGCTTTTCTTTTCCGTGTATCCCAATAAATTTCTGCAACTTTTCGACTAATCGCTCCCTGTCTAAGGTCTCGAAAGCTCTTTTAAGATCCAAGAAAACCGCTATGATATTTTTTTTTTATCAACACTACTTTTGCATTTGTCTATTATTAAATTTATCGCTGTTTCACAGGAATAATTACTTCTAAAACCAGATTGTTGCGGCACAAGAATTTCATTTTCAAGATTTTTGACAATATGTTCGATAAACTGTTCGTATTTTCGTAGAAAATTAATCGGTCGATAATCATCAAATCGTTTGGGTTGAGGCTTTTAAGGCACAGGCGTAATTCGTGATACCTTCCATAGTTCTGAAAAGACACGACAGCCCAGCGACTGGTTTCCAAAATTAAGCAAAAAATCACTAGTCACTTCAAAAGAATCTCTCATGACATTCATGGTAATACCATCCTCCGAGGGCTTTGAATATAATTTATCCAAGTATTTTTTCTTTCAAGTTTCTGTATCTAAAAATTTTAAGTTGAATGTTTTATTAAATTGTTCTTTAATTTCTTGATATTTATAACCCAATGGAATACCTTACGCAAGACCTCAATACTGTCAAGAAAGTGTTTATTGAATTTCTGTGCTATCCTGGGTCTATCATCTTCCTCTCCATCAGGAAAGTGAACGGAGACAGCATTTATGGTTTGATTACCTTTTACTTTTTGCTTTATGTTAGTCCACATCTTTTTGCAGTCACATTTACTTGATTCAATTTTATCTCGTATAAATTTTTCCTTCTGCATTTTAATTTTTTTGTTATATTCATTACGTATACGCTTATACTCAATCAAAGTATCATTGCTATCCATTAATTTAAAAGACTTGTACATCATCTTATTTTCATGTTATTTAATTCTTTGGTATACCATTGGCACGAGTTGTTGCCCAATACCCTAACCTTAACAGGCATTATTAAATCAACTGCATAAGAGAGATTATCCACAAGTGTCGCTGAATTACTATCTACGTCTTCTTCATATGTCCAATTTAATTGTTTTAATTCCTCACACAATCTTTTACCTGTGTACAATAATTTATGATCTCTATATGATATAGTTCTGCATTCTTTTTGGGTTTTTGAAGTTTCCATATCGATTCTTAGCGTTTCATGGTCCGATACTTTAAAGGCATTGTCGATATTAATATATTTTTCGATAGCAAGGTCGTTTGAGAGAATTAAGTCGATAATTGTCATTGAGTTTTCTGTTATTCTAGTAAATTTGTTTACCATTTGTTTCAATCCATTATCTATAATAATAATAAGAGCTATAATAATAAATAATAATAATAATTAGACTAATTTGTATAGCGCCGTTTTCGTGAATAGTTCATCTCAAGGGCGCTTTGACAATGTTTTTAGTCATGAGAGCTGCATGTGACACCAGCAATCAGATAACCGTTGTTTACATTTTATGGGATATTTTGAAAAGGTGAGTTTTTAGGTGAGATTTAAAGTCTGTCGGATTGTCAATGCATCTGAGGCGTGCAGGAAGCATATTCCAGGCGGACGGACCTGCCACTGCGAAGGCCCGATCTCCGAAATTCGTCCGGGGGTTGCGCTTTGGCTCAACTAATCTGCCTATTGCCGAAGAGTTTGCTGATCGAAGCGTGGATTGCCGCAAGTTAGGGCTATCAGCAACACAAAGTTCAGATATATAGGCTGGTGCCATTCCGTGAAGCACTTTAATAGCCATTATGTGTGCTATACTTGCTCATATCAATGTTAAAATCTCTAAATAAGTAAAATACCTCGTTGTCGTGTTTTATTCTTTTACAATAATTATCCAGATAGTCCAAGAACTTTGTGTGGCTTTGATTGGGAGAATGGTACAAAACCGAGTAAATACCCTTTTTAATTCCGGATTTGATTTGAATTGACAAAACCACGCTTTCTTATCTTCTTAAACTTCTTTGGTTAAAATATTGTAGATATACTATTATTAATAATAATGGCAACACCACCTGTACGAGTATGTCTACTATGATGGGTCGTTATAAATTTTTTTTTTGTTTTTTTTCTTTCTAAATCAGTTGATATGTAAGGTTGAATGATCTCATAAAACAAAGTTATTTGCATGCATTATGGATTTTCTTTCTATAGACAACTATGGGGTGTAGCGTACCCCAGGTGACCATTTATTTACATTTTTTGGCGCGCCTTATTAAGGGTTAACGATCATGCAGAAAATATTTGATAAACATTTCTGTATTTCACGCAAATTAATTATTTTTGCAACGACTCTCGTAAACATTGCTGCGATAAAACATATTTTGATTTGAATACATTTGTTTTCAAACTGTTTCAAAATTATTAAAATGTACTCATTTTTGATATCATTATATACGGACAAGAATTTTAATTTGGATATACTTACCGTCTGGTTCCATCATCATCCTGAAATTTTGATCTTACTTAAAAATCAAATTATATATTATAGTCACGTTAGCAAAAAAACGGCTAGATATAAAATAAACTAACCGAAAAAAAACCTTTATACTGTATACAACGTGTTAAAGTTATTAAATAAATTAATATTCACATAAAAAAATAATTAAGGGGTTATTCTAGTGTAAAGAACCTTTTTTTTTTTTTTTAAGTTTAGACCTTTAAGAATATGACCCTAAGATAATTTTCAAAAATTCTGAATATTTTCGAAGTTTCAGCTTTTCTTGGGACGCACCGACTAAATCGATCTGGCCGGACGAATAAACGATAGACGGTAGGCAAACTCTGATTATCTGGGAAAAGCCCACATTACAAAAACTCGTGGAAGGATGAAAATTATATGAGGCTGGAATCACTGGTTGAGTAAATATAAGTATAACACACCATGAAACGTCTTAGATCGCGCGAAACTCGACTCGAAACTTTAAACGCGTTTTCCCAAAACTGAGTTTTTTCGATACGGTTGACATGATATCTCAAGTAATAATTTACATATTTACTTGAAAAATTGCAAAAAGTTTTTATATTTATCTGATTATTGCATGACGTAAGATTTTTTGAAAAATGTGATTTTTAATATTTTAAGATTTTTCGAAAGTTGAAAAAAGTCGACCAAAAGCCATTTTGCAAATTTTCATTTTTTTCAAAATTTCCCTACGTCATGCGATAAATACATCCTTTTTCTTTATTGAACTGGAATCATGTCAACCAGGCCGTACTATTTTTTGTGAGTCCCCACATTGCCGGCCTGCACCTTTTAGAATCATTGATATTTTTTTAATTGTACTTTTTTTATTTCTTGTATATACGAGTACGCCATACTTTGTGTTGTTATGGTGGTTTATTTATCTTTTTCTTTTTTCTCCAGAAAGCAAGTGTTTTGAATTTTCGAAGCTTACAATTTTTTTTATTTAAACAAAAAAAATATTACCGTAGTCCACATCTAAGATATTTTTCGACAGAGTCGCCATTCCTCCCAACGGACGTGATGTAGCGTGGTATCAACTTTTTGATGCCTTCCTCGAAGTAGTTTCCCGCCTACCCCTTCGTCCACTTTTCCACCTCCTCCTTTACCTTCTCGTTGGTTGAAAACCTTTTTTCACCAATGTGCAACTTCAGGGAGGTAAACAGATGGTTCAGGACATCCCATTTAAACGAGGCGAGCAGTTCCTTCTGGCATTATCGTGCAGCAGGCAGACTCCCTTTGTCAGCATGCCTCTCCTCTTGTTCTGAATCGCCCTTCGTAATTTTTTAGGGTCTCACAGTATCTTGCAGAGTTGATGGTCTCCCCTTGAGGCAAATATTCAATTTAAATTATGCCTTGACCGTCCCAAAACACGGATGCCATGATTTTCTTGGCTGAAATTGAGGTTTTAAACTTTTTGGCGGAAGGTGAAGAGGTGTGACGCCACTGTTGAAACTGCCTTTTGGTTTCAGGCGTGTAGTGTGCTACCCAAGTTTCATCTCCAGTAAAGATGGAGCGGAAAAATCCATCTCCTTGGAGTTTGCAGCGCCTCAAAAACTCTTGCCCGGCGCCGCGTATTTCACACTTGGCGGGAGATTGGATTGACATTCTTCACGAAACGTGTTATCGCGTCGACACTTCTCAACGTACTGCCCTCGAACCGGTCTCGTTGCGGAGGAGAAGGGTCAGGCTAATGAATTTAAATGAATCAGGATAATGGGTTTAGTGTAATAATCTGGATCTGCTTAAAAAAGTTTTCCTTTATTACCAGGAAAACTTTTTTACCCCGCCCCTCGACGATGATTGAAAAGAATTTTCAAATAATATTGGAACGGTTGGGCTATACATAATATCAACTGAGTTTCATAGAAATCGTTGGAAATGATCAAATAAGAACATTTCCAACGATTTTGAATTAATCATTCATAATCAAGAAAAAATAAAGTTTTAATATCCCTGGTGATTCCAGATTAATATTTTTATTTCGAATAACATAATAATTAAATTAAGGTCATCTGAGTTCAAACAAAAATATATTATTAAAGCAATAATTAAAAAATTCGCTATGCTACGAAAAATACATTTTATAAAGCAATTGAGATAGCACTTCTTGCAATGATCTTATTTTAATAATACTAATCATATTCTTATTAGGTATGTTTAACGTTTATCTTCAGGAATTTCCCATTTCGAAAATAACTATTTATTCTGGAAAAATTTAAAATTATTGTCTGATAATCCGATGACCTCGTCACGTGATTTGAAAGAATATTTCGGCTATAAATATCCGTGGAAGAATACTTATAGATCATTGTATTAATATTCGTGAAAAGTGATTGCAATACTCAAGATGGCTTGGTGTAGTTTTGCTTTGATTTTATTGGGAATTAGCTTATTTTCTACATCAGCGGTTTTCGGTAAGTACTTTTAATATTTTTTATTAACCAAATTTTAAAAACATACAAAATTTATTCTTATAATCAGTAAAATTGTGACCTCTACATAACTATTCTTGCCCGACATCCCATTAGACCTATAGGGTTATAAATATTTGTACAACAGAATATCTATTGCCGATATATGAAGAGAATATAGGGCGGATGGCAGCGAAAATAATAAAATAAAATAAAATAAACTAATCACAAGTTGGTTTGGAAATGGAGGTTTTTGCTTACATTACTCCATAGTAGAATAAGGAAAACTTGAATAAAATAAATTGAACACAGAAACATCGTCCCAGGACACTTCAATGAACATTAAAATGGAAATGTGTGTAAGATTTTAAAAGAACACTAATATTAATTCAAAAATACACTTTTTATAGTAGAGATCTAAATCGAAAACGTCTAAGCTATAATGTTTCCAAAGAACGATAATTGTTCATGAATGTTTCACTTATTCCTTCTTTTGATTTATTTTGGACTGTGTTCTGTTATTTCTCGGAGCCTGTTCCTGGGATGCAGATGTCCAACTGTTTCGCCATTATTTAGGTGGTCTTCCTGCAGGTCGATTTCCTGGTGGTACTTTATTTGCGGCTGTATTTATCACTCCGAACGTGCTCTTTCCACACGATCTCTCCAGTAGCGTCTTCTCAGTCTTCCTCATCGCACGACATATTTCGCAGAATTTCTTATTCTGTCTCGGAGTGTCGTTCCCGCAATGGATCGGAGAGTCTTCATTTCTGTGGTTCTTAGGAGACTTTTTGTTCTGATGGTGTCAGCTCTCGTTTTTATTCCATATGTCATTATGGGACGTACGCATGTCTTGTAGATTCTAATTTCGCTCTCCTTTAGCATATTTAACAGCATTCGTTAAGCAACCAACCACAACCCTGTTTGTTAGTTCACTTACTTCTCCGTAGAGGTCACTGCTGCTTAATACATCAATACCTCAGTACTTGAAATGCATCACTTGTTCTATTATTTAATTATCTAATGCAAGCTTGCATTGTGTCTTGTCTATGGAGATCACTTATTCTATTACTTGTATTTAGGCTCATCTGACACAATAATACGCGAATACAGATATGATTATTCGTATGAGGAGACAAAAAACGCCTTCTATAAATTAAATCGCGTTCGCGTCCCATGGTATGATGCGGTGACCTGGTGTCAGGAGGAAGGCGCGGAGCTGGCTTTCCCTACGTCCGATTATGAGGCTCAGATACTTATTAACTATTTTACGAAAGCCACAGCAACAGTATGGCTTCCATTCCACGACCAATACTCGGAAGGAATATTCATCTCCACTAATGGTGAGAAACTATGAATATCATAAAGCGAAATACTCGTATTTTAATTAGCTCATTATGCTTTTTTGAGTTTTCACTACAACCTCTCATACAAACATCTATGTTTGTTCTTAGGGGAGTTTTATAATGTCGAATGAAAATTAAGCTCATTGATTATTTGTCGACAATGTGCAAAAATGAACGATATGTCCATCAGTTGTTTGTCATATGCAGACGACGCTATTTTAATCGCTGACAGCATGGACGATCTACAAATCCTAGTGTCAAGAATGTACGAAGTATGCAATAAGTACGACCTTGTGATGATCGTGCCAAAGTCTAAAGTTATGGTATTTGAAAAGGAAGAATGTATTGCGGATAGTGACATAAGTGAAAACGGTGAGAAATTAGAGTTACCGAATATATTATTCTGGAAAGCATGTTTAAAAGAGATGGAAGAATCGAGAAAGATATCGGAAGAAAGGTTGGAGCTGGAAACAAAATAAATGGTGCACTCAAAGTCATTACCGCAAATAGAACTATATCGACTGAAGCAAAGATGGCAGTGCACAATGGAGTTCTTCTTCTGATCCTTATGTATATGTATATGATATGAGTTGGTATATGAGTTGACAGAAGAAGGATGAAAGAAGGATAAATGACGTAGAAATGAGGTCACTAAGAATAATGTGCAAAATATGTACGATAGAATATCTATTGATAATATATAATAATATAAGTATGAACGGAATGTAAGGCGGATGAAAGGGTGATAAATAAAATTAAGAATTGCCACAAGCTGGTTTGGACATATGGAACGAATGAATGAGGGAAGAATGGTTAAAAACATATATACAAGTAGTGTGAATGGAAACTTGAAACTCCGCCAGAGAATGATCAAATGCTACGTGTGGTATGTTTCATTGAATGAATGTGAAACGTGGACCTTGGAAGTCAACTCAATGAACAGACTGGAAACATTATTCATTTGGCTCCATCGCCGAATGCTCAGACAAACATGGTTACCAATACCGAAGTCTTGAGGCGAGCTAGAGTTGACAGGGAACTGTTATTAACTGTCAAAGTTCGGAAGATTTCACACCTGGGTCATATACTGCGTGAGGAAAAGTACTACCTTCTTCAACTGATATTGGAAGGGAAAATTGAGGAAAGTTGAGGGCCTGGTAGGAGACAAATGTCTTGGCTGCGAAACGCGAGAGAGTGAACCAGCATCTGAAGTGTGGAGGAGCTGTTACGATCGGCGCAGGATACGGACGGGTTCGCCGAGATGATCGCCAACGTTGGGGGGACCCGAGAGGATACTCGAAGAAGAAGAATATCATATGGTTCGGACATATGGAGCGCATAGGTGTAGAAAAAATGGTTAATAAGGTATATGTTAATGATGTAAATGGAGTACGGAGTCGAGGCAGACCGAGAAAAACATGGCAGGAACAAATTAATAAAATTTTAAACGTTGGTCATATTAGAAGTCGGAAAAATCGACGTGCGTGTATGACTCGCTGTATGAATGTGGAGGAAGCTAGAGAGGTGTGCCAGTATAGAGTTGTGTAGCGGTCCATTATTTCTGTCTACCCCTACGGAGAAACGGCGTGATGGTTTGTTAATTTGTTTGTTTGTTTCTTTAGTGTCACCCGGTTTCTGCAACTCGCTGCAATTTTCTAAACCGAACACCAAACATCAGAAAATAGCAGTGAGCTGCCACAACCAGTTGAAACTAAATAACAAGTAGAAAGAAAAATTAAATGAAATTAATTGAATTTTTAAATTTCAATTGAAAATATCGCATTACTTCGGAAATCTTTATGTTGCCGCACTGTTACAAGCAACTTTATCGGAAGCAAATCTTACTGAAATTGTTAGCAGTTTGGAAATTTCATTCATTGTATATTTAAGGATTAATTGAATCACAAAAGAGACGAAGATGTAAATTGTTTTGGAAACAGAATATGGTGGTCGAGGCGCTTACGTAATACAACACTCCCCATTCCGTTCTTCTGACGGCCACCACGTCTGACAAATTTTTGAAAGATGTATATGTGCTACTATGTTAAGAAACACTTAACACATATGATCATAAGTCCTGTAAACGCCTCGACCACCATATTGTTTTCAAAACAATTTACATCTACGTCTCTATTGAGATACAATTAATCCTTAAATGATTAACCCGCAATGGGTAAAATCCAGTATTTGTTTACAAGTATTTGTATACGACTACATTCAAAGCAAAACATTATATATTTCATTTGATATGTCGGAATGGATTCTGATTCAGGGACGAGTCTTACAAAATTGTATGCTAATTGGCTCTTGGAGGAACCCAACAATGGTGGTGCAACCGGCGAGGACTGTGTATCGATGAACAGAGAGGGCTTCTATAATGATGCCCCGTGCACTGATAAGTACATGTTCATTTGCAAAAAAAATAACGATATGGCTTTTAAAAATTCGGAATGCCTGACTAATGTTCCAGGTATTGTGCTATTTATACTCTTTTGGTTAATTTTATTTTCTTCTATGTTCGCCATGTGTGTTGTAGATGTGTTCTGGATGTTTTATTTGTTTTTTTTTCCTTTTTATTTACTTTGTACATACAACACATGGTACCATGGTGAGCGAAGTATCATTAAGCTGTTTCTTGTATGCGGATGACACTGTCCTACTTTCAGACAACGAGCACAAACTACAAGTCCTGGTGAATTGTATGTATGAGGTATGCATGCGAAAAAATCTGATGATGATTGCTAATAAGTCCAAGGTAACGATTTTTGAAAAAGAATAAATCATGACAGTCTACAACATAACCGTGAATGGTGAAAATTTGGAGCAAGTAGATGAGTTCGTGCATTTAGGCAGTATGTTGTCAAGAGATGGGCGAGTGGAGAGGGATATTGAAAGAAGGGTTGGGGCAGGCAACAAAGCGAATGGTGCACTTAAAGTTGTCATCGCAAACAAAAACCTATCCAAAAAGGCTAGAATGGTAGTGCACAATTGCGTTCTTCTAGCGACCCCTTATATATGGAAGCGAAGCATGGAACTGGCAAAAGAAGGATTAAAGTATAATAAATGCAGTAGAAATGAGATCTCTTAGAATAATGTGTGGATACTCTGTGTGTTTGAGTACTTGATACTAAGTGTCTAATGAAAATATAAGAAGTGAATGCGGTGCAAATATTGGTGTTATGAACAAAATAATGAAAGAATCATTAATATGGTTTGCACATATGGAAATAATCAATGAAGAAAGAGTGTTAAGAAAATATTATGTTTACGGTGTGAATGGAACCAGAAATAGAAAAAGACCGAGGAAAACTTGGCTTGATCTGATAAATCAAATATTGAATGTGGGCCATGTGAGGAGTCAGAGAAATCGACGCGCGTGCATGACACGACGTATGACTGTTGAGGAAGCGAGAAAAATATGTCAGGAACGAAAAGTGTGGCAGTTAATTATTTCTGCCCACCCCTTCGGGGAGACGGCGTGACGGTTAGTTAGTTAGTTACATAGTTGTTTATGTGCCTCGCCATATTTAATATCACATGGAATCTTGACAATTTGAATAATTTCTTCAATATTCTTTTCAAGTTCTTGCTGGTTAAGTGCTAATTACAGCTAATTAAAAAAAGGTGGATACGTGTAACATAAATTAAATAAACACAAAAGTTCGGATCGTCCATGTCAACATGCGCAACATCGAAAAAAACATAATGTGTTATTTTTGTGTTAAATTATTTTTATTTTGTTATTTTATTTTATATCATTGTATTTTATATTATTTGTTTAAGATTTATTTTGTGGGTGTTGGACGATCGAAGTGTGCGCGGGAGATGCCTATTGGTGGCGATGAGGTTCGCAACCCATCACACCGCGTTTCCCGCGGGGCGAAAAGAGAAGGATGGAGTGCCGCAACAGTAAAAGTGTGACAGTCCATTCTTTCTGCCTACCCTTTCGGGGAGACGGCGTGATGGTTAGTTAGTTAGTTAGTTGGAATCTTGATCTCTGGTTTAAAATTTAATAACTGACACAATTTGACAATGTGAATTATCGTAAAAAATATTTGTTGATAATTATTTTCTTGTTCATGTTCATTGAAGGTTACAAATTGTCTCCCGTCACCGGTCAATGTTACAAAATACATCTGGAATCGAAAACTTGGCATGCAGCCTTCAGGATCTGCGAGGCAGAGATGGCAGGTCTGGTCGAGCTCAACAGCCAGGCAGAGGTGTCCTATTTAGTGGAGGAACTGAAGGCATATCCTGATAGCCTTATAATTGGGGCTCATTCATTCGGTAACATTATTCACATAGATGCCAATGAGTTGGTCTCTGTAAATAATTATGTCACGCGGTCGGGTAAGTGATTTAATTTTTAATTTTTTTTTATGTGTACAACAGGTTGTTTGAACCCAATTACTGTATACAATTTATATTTTAGCTATTATATTAGGTCCTTACATATGAAATTGGCGTTTTGTATGGGAGGAACATAAAGTTGATTTTTTTTAAATATAATATATTTATTTTATCAAAGTATGTACCATTGCTATCTATGCACTTTTGCCATCTCATAGGTAGTTCATCGATCCCTTTACTAAAAAAACCATTCGGACGGGAATCAATAAAACTTTGAAGTCGGTTTGTACTGCTCCATCGGAGTTGAATTTTTTCCCTTGCAAGAATTTATCCAAATTTCGAAAAAAATAGTAATCTGTTGGGGCAAGGTCCGGAGAGTAAGGTGGATGTCTTAGACATTCCAATTGAAGCTCTTCTAATTTGGTAGCCGTCTGTTGTGCAGTGTGTGGTCTAGCGTTATCATGAAGCAGCAGTGGCCTAGAGCGATTGACCAGCCTCGGTTGTTTAGCAGCTAGCTTTTCCATCATGGTTTGCAGTAGCTGACAATAGACATCTGGCGTAATTGTCTGACCAGATCTAAGAAAACTGTAGGGAGCGACACCAGCACTAGTCCACCAAACGCTCACAAGTAACTTTTTTGGAGTCAATATTGGCTTGGGGCATGGTTTGGCTGGTTCGGCAGGGTTCAGCCATTGCGATGAGCGCTTCTGATTATCATAGAGGATCCACTTTTCATCACAGGTAATGATTCGATTCAAAATCCCTTCATTATTGTGCCGGTTGAGTAATGCAACGCAGCAGTCAACGCGCGTTTGTTGATTTGCTTCACTCAATTCGTGAGGTACCCAACTTTCAAGCTTTTTCACCTTCCCAATTTGCTTCAAGTGGATTAAAACAGTTTTATCACTAACACCGCAGCCTGCAGCTAACTCGGACGTGGTTTGCGATGGATCCGCTTCCACAATAGCCTTCAATTCTTCATTATCAACTTTGGTCTCTGGCCGTCCACGGAGCTTGTTCTGAAGGTCGAAATATCCAGAACGAAAACGTTGGAACCAAAAACGCACTGTGTTTTCTTTTGCGGCACCGTCGCCAAACATATCATTAATCCTTCGAGCCGTTTCTGCAGCACTGGTGCCACGGTGGAACTCGTACTCGTAAATAACGCGATATTTCAAGTTTTCCATTTTGTAAACTGAGTGACGCAAAGAAAAAAACAATTGAGGAAAAAACAAATGAATCATAATTTTCAAAACACAAATACTTGAGTAAATAGCTGTATAAATTTGAATTTGGAATTCCTAACCAAAGAGAAGATATTTGAGATCAAAGTTGCCAGTACGGCAAAACGCCAATTTCATATGTAAGGACCTAATATTAATTCTCGTGACATGTGATAGGTAGCCAACCTATCGCCATTTTATTGTCACGTGAATTCTACACCAGACCAAAGACAGTGTGACAATCACACTACCATCGCCGGGAATCGAACCCGGAACCTTCAGTTTGGAAGTTGGAGCTCTTACCACTCTGCCACGAAGGTCGTACTATTATTATTAATATTGTATATATATTAGTATTATTATTTAAGAAATGAAATATTTCATTACATTTATTTATTTTAAATATAACTAAAGCATTACAGAATTTTTTTCCAATACACTAAAAATACAAGTTAGAGATACACAATAATGAGTAATACACAATAAAATAATAAAAAGAGCGAGAAACATAAATTAATCAAATAAATATACCATAGAATTATACAACAAATGGACATATCAGACCTGACCAAATTTGAGACCTTGAAAATTGCACACAGAGTAACCATGGAAGAGACAACAGACAGCAGCTACAAATTAACTAAAAATTCAGACATAGACGGACACTGGACCAGGAACTGTGACAGATATCACTTACCGAATGCACGAACTAAGACAGGACAATCAAGGATATTGAACAAAGGACTGAAACGTTACAATGAACTACAAAGACACAAGGAGTCTCACTACAACTCAATTCAAAACATACTTGTAACATTACAAAATTAAAAGTAAGATCTAAAAAGAGAGTACTTCCCTCAGTTGAGCCAAACTATCACAAAATACGTCAAACTCCGAGGTGATAAGATTAAGCAAAGATATTGCTCTACCTACCGGCATAACCATTGGTAGGTTGGTTCTATATCGTGAGAGATAAAACAATCTATGGCCCCTTTGTCGAAGATAATTATCAGGAAAGAACAGACCTACATCACTAAGGATTTCTGTATTGTGTATACAACCAAATAAATTATGACCACCATATAAGTAACGTATCATATAAATAATGACAACCACTGGGCGTATTAATGCTGCAAATCGACCTTCGTGTCAGAGTGGTAAGAGCTCTGACTTTCATATCGAAGGTCCCGGGTTCGATTCCCGGCGATGGCAGTGTGATTGACACACTGTCTTTGGTCTGGTGTAGAATTCACATGACAATAAAATGGCGATAGATTGGCTTCCTATCACATGTCATGAGAATCAATATAATAACTAAAATAAATTGTGTACAGTTATTGGATTCAAATAAATTAAATAATATTTTAAGATAATCAATTAATTTGACTGAAATCTCTTGATGGAAGGTCATTTTAAATATTAATAACAACTTTCACTTTTGTCGTTATTTTGACAGCTACCGGTTTTGCCAGGCTCGCTGGCATCGATAGACTTTACGCCCTCATATATTCCATTACCTCATATATTCTCACATAAAGACTTGCAATTCGTCTGCACTTATATGTCTGTGACGAGAAACACCTTATAGACATATACAGTATTGTTCGAATTAATGTCAACACAAGTGATAATTTAAAAAAAAAACATTTATAGAACAAGAAAACAGAAAAATTAATACAATTTAAGTTGTTTAAATAGAAAATGTGTCCTCTCTTGGCTTTTATAACTTCTTCAACACGTTTTGGCACAGATTCGCCAAGTTTTTTTTTTAAGTTTTCTGATATTTGCTAGTCTCGAAACCATATATGGATTTCGGCCTCAATCGGTTTTGTTTTTGTTGTGCAATCTGTTTTGAGAAGTCTAGTTTTCACAATAGCCCACAGATTTTCAATAGGATTAAGGTTCGGTGAGTTACCTGGCCATTGAAATATTTCATCATGCTCTTGGACACGTGGCATGGAGCCGAATCTTATTGAAAAACTCCTTGAGCGTTGGCATCAACTTTTCTTAATTCAGCTTCCAATCTCTGTGGAGTCATAAACAATAACTCCACCGTGTGCTAAGTCTTGCTGAAGGTCATGGCTGGTTTTCCTCGGATTTAACTTACTTTCCCTAATTAAAAAGGCTTCTTCCCTTGCTGTTGTTTTTCTTTTCCTTCCACATTTACCTTTTCTGTTCACTTCAATCATCCCAGTGTTCCTTTTCTGCTGCAACATATTGTTGACAGCTCCGAAACTAACACCAAACTTCTTGGCAACATCTCTTTGAGTCATTGATGTGTGTTCATTTAAAGTCACAATTTTAGTGTACTTTTTGGGAGTTATATCCATCTTCACTAATAAAAACCAAATAAGGCCTTAATTCACTCAGAACACAATAATTCTTAAAAACAACAAATCCAACGCGTCTGTCGCTTGCTATGTGTCATTACCCACCTACTGACTGAACAGTAAAACAAAATGGTCGCTCCTTGGACATAGAAGTGTTGCCAACTGTAAAAAAGGTTAAATTGTATTTTTTTTATGTGTTTACATTAATTCGAACAATACTGTAAATGAAGCACCAGTCCTTCTCCTTTAAGTTATTTCGTTCACTTGTCCGTATACATATTTATTGCTTACTCTAGAAAGCATATTTTGTTTTGCACTGAATTTTTGGGATTGTACTGTGTATGTTTAAACTGATTATTTGAAAAAATACAGGAAAAACGATACGTCAAGCTGGATATGACAAGTGGTTCCAAGGCCAACCAGATAAAGGAGATCAGCACTGCGGCTGCATGGGAAAAGAACATGGAATGTTATTTGACCTGAATTGTGAATCAAATCATGCTATGTTCGTGTGCGAAAAGGAAAGTGTTTTAAGCAATGTTGGACAGTGGAAAAATAAATAATAAGCTGAGAATTTGACTTTACAGCTATCCCCTTACCGCATACTGGCTCATATATGATCTAAAATAATCTTTCGCCATAAAAAAAAAACAGAATAATAAAATATGTCTTGCTTCTAGCAATAATATTTTAGTTTTGTCTATGATCCGCGTTTCTAGTTGTCAAACTTCTTGCTAGATGTTTCTGGTTGTACTAGATGTGCGTTCGACTGTTTCCAACTGTCGGTTTATGATTTTCTGTACAAACGTGATATTCAAAAGCGTTATTTTTTTGTTTGTAAAACGCTATAAATAATTATATTACACTAGTTTACTATTATTTTCATTAGGTAAGTAAAAATATGATCACTTTTATATAAAATTATGGATAATATTGTGTAAAATCTAGGGATAAAAAGGGGAAGACCTAGAAATATTTTTTTTTGTATTTTATATAGGAAAAATTCATTTAATAAATAAAAAAATAAAAATACGTGTCTTTTTTTTTCATCTTTTACACATCATATATTTTTTTTACAAATTTAAAAATATAAAACGTTTTTATGGCATCACAATTTTTTATATATGTTTCGTCAACCGATGTTGACATCATCAAAAAACTAACTAACTAACCATCACGTCATTTCAGGCTGAGAGGATGGATCGCCACAATGCTCTGTCCTGGCATACCTTTCGGGCTCCCTCTACATTCATACATCGTACCATGCACACACGTTGATTATTCCGACTTCGAATGTGGCCGCATTTAAGTAATTGATTAGTTTGGTCATGCCATGTTTTTCTCGGTCGTCCTCTGCTTATTTTTCCACTCACGCTGCTTGTGTACAACTTTTTAACCATTCTACTCTCATCCACTCGTTTCATATGTCCAAACCATCTCAGGGATCATTTTTTAATTTTATCCATGATCAAATCAAATCAAATCAAATCAGTTTATTAACTCAAAAGACATTACAAACACCAAAATGTTTAAGGCATCTTTTGAGTACACTTAAAATATTATAAAAATACAACATAGTACCAGGGGAACACATTTAAGATGGTTTGACATTAGGAAGACAAGATACTTCCTAAAGTCAAGAGTATTTGTCTCCTGAACGTACCGTCACTAATATGAAAGACCTTGATTTCCGAGGAGACCATCAATCATCAGTCATCATGATGCAGCCATCTGCCATACACTCGCACATTCATCTTAGTGATCTCATTTCTACGGCGTTTATCCTGCTTTCATCCTTCTTTTGATAGCTCCAAGCTTCACTTCCATAGATGAGGGTTGGCACTAGAACTCCATTGTGTGTTTCTGTGGATATATTTATATTTGCAGTAATGACATCATCAGGTGCTACAATAAGTTTTTCAACTGTTAAAATTAAGGGGTAAGGGGCAGTGAGAGGTATGAATAAATAAGTATTTAAAATAAAATAAAATTTATTTTATTATTCAATTCAATTTATTCAAAAAATTTATAAACGTTACAGAATAATTTGTTTATTTTGTAACATTGTAAATCGTTTATAATCGCAATATTCAATATAATAATAACAATTAAAAAAAAAAGACATACAAATTATACAATAAGAAAACAAACAGAAGACAATTAAAAAAATATTCAAGAACAATTTAGTAAAAATAAACATTGTGAATCTTGTGAACCAATCATAGCAAATTATTGTGTTATGCTTAGGAAATAGAAAATCATTTTGTTAAAGGTAGTCTGGTAACTTAAACCGATTTTCATGTCTTTTTTGGAGGGCGATTTTTTGTAGGAAAATAAAAATGAATCGTTTTGGAAATTTAGAATGATTTAATAGTTTATTATTATTATTATTATTATTGATCGAAGTTGGCACCTCGAAAAAAAGCGCGTGGGTGGCCATTAATTAAATCAAATCCGTTTATATACTCAAAAACATTGCAAACAGTAATGGTTCGATATTAGGAAGACAATATACTTTCAAGAGTATTTGTCTAGAATATAGAATCATCTTAACTGCAAAGGAATATTATAGTATAATTCTTAATGTTTAGTGAGGTAATAGCTTAAATATTTGCTATTGAAAAAAAAAAATAAAAAAAAATAAATATATATATATATATATATATATATATATATATATATATATATATATATATATATATATATATATATATATATAGTATATAATTAATGTATTATGGTATACAATATATATATAATTATTGTAATGTGTGTAATTATGTATGTAATAATATAATAATAATTGTAATATATGTGTGATGTGTTCAGTATTATACAATTATTATTAATATAATTACATATGTATGTGTGCCACGCAATGGCATAATATTATTGTTACATATGTGTAGCATACATGTGTTGCTATTATTGGCCACATGGCCAACAGTAATATATAATGTGTACATATAATAATATATACATCAATACATACACATTATTAATTGTATATGTGTATATATATATATATATATATATATATATATATATGTATATATATATATATATATATATATATATATATATATATATATATATATATATATATATATATATATATATATATATATATATTTTTTTTTTTTTTTTCAACTAGCAAATATTTAAGCTATTACCTCACTAAACATTAAGAATTATACTATAATATTCCTTTGCAGTTAAGATGATTCTATATTCTAGACAAATACTCTTGAAAGTATATTGTCTTCCTAATATCGAACCATTACTAATGCGTTCCTGGTTTTTTGTTGTATGTGTATAATATCTTACCTCCACTCAAGAGATGCCTTAAACATTAATGCTGTTTGCAATGTTTTTGAGTAAATAAACGGATTTGATTTGATTTGATTTAATTTCTGGCTCAGTAGGATGATATTGACGACTCTATACATTGCGTAATTTACGAAAATCATATACATAGAAGATCTAAATTAATTAAACCAGTTGTTCCATACTATAATATAACGTTCAATGAAATTAATTGTATTCCTAAATTCGAACCATCTCTCACGCGTTCCTGTTATTGAATCTGTTCTGAAGTAAATGCCTTAAACTGTCAACATGTTTGTAATGTCATTTGAGAGAAATAAACAAGCTTGTTTTCTGATTTATATTTAGATTATTTTGTAAACCTGTAAGTAAATGGAGCTTTAAAAATAGTTATTGGAAACAAGAATTTATCAACAAAAGCGAAAACGGCCGTTCACAATAGAGTTCTGGTCCGAACTCTAATGTGAGGGTATTATTTGCGAACCCGACAAACTCCACCAACAATCAAAAGTGAGATATGAATTGGGTATTATTCATAATACATTTGCACCCAATTTTTATTGATTTTCAGTTTCAAATTCAGCTTCATTCTGAAGAATTTTGCTATTAAAAAATAGGGTTTGTTGCAAACATGGCAACCTCAACTTGAGTGTTGCAAAGCTTGGGAACTCCAAAATGAAATTCATTATTTTACTTTGATTATCAACATAATGATGATAATATCATGGCTGATTACTTTTAAAATACTAAATGGTTGAGATGAAAAAAATAAATATCGTAAAAAAGCGTATTTTATGAGCGTATCAGTTTTTTGCGATTTACTCAAAACATCTTATGATGGAGTTTCCCAGGTTTGCAAATAATACCCTCATGTATGGAAGCAGAGCTCAAAGAACTTCACTGGCTTAAAACTCCAGAAATAATCCAGTATAAACTCTGATGGACAGTCTTCAAAGATTACATGGAACGGCACCAAGTTATATATCTGAACTCTGTATAACGGACAGCCTAAATTCAAGGAAATCCACACTTCGCTCGGCGAACTCCTCGGCAATAGGAGGATTAGTTGAGCCGAAGCATTGCCCCAGTACAAATTTCGGGGATCGAGCGTTCGCAGTAGCCGGTCCATCAGCTTGGAACAATCTCCCTTCACATCTAAGATGCATAAATGATCCGACAGATTTCAGATCTCAACTGAAAACCCATCTTTTTCATATTTCGTACCCAATTTAAACATTTATTCTTTGTTCTACTATACCTTCTAACCGATCGCGAAAATTTAGATTTTTAGATTTAAAACACGTCTTAATGCGCCCTTGAGGTGATGACATCACAAAAACGGCGCTTTAAAAGTTAGCATATTATTAGTATTTATTATTATTTTTAAAGCATGGGACTAGATGAATAAGGATGAGATCAGAATAAATGCGATAAATGAGGTCCCTAAGACGTATGTGTGCTAGAACGATATACGATAGAATCTCAAATGCTGATATAAGAAATGAATGTAGAGAGCGAAAGAAGGTATAATGAATAAAATTATGAAAAGATCGCTGCATTGGTTTGGACATATGGAGCGCATGGAAAAAGATTGGTTAAAAAAGTATACGTTAATGATGTAAATAGAGTACATTGCTTTCTAAACATTGGTTAACCCTCCCTTCCCTGTGATGGCTATCTTCTACACGTTGCTTATAATAACCATCAACATCTTTATAAATATAATAAATACAAGCTTAAGATTTTAGGTATTCCTCCATAATATATTTACACATTGATTAAAAAAATAATATTAATAAAAATCAAAATTTATCGGGTACATCCGAGATATTTTGTGAAATCGGAAACGAAATTCGTAGCGCTGAGTGCGCGACACTACATTCGCATCTCACTCTTGCATACTTCACTGTAGAAGCGTGAGGAGCTCAATGTTCTCACTGCCCGGCAGTAGCTCTCGGGCTTGCAACCAGAGTGGACATATGCCCGTCCCGTGAGCGTTGGCAGATGTTTTTTTTTAATGTTTTTAGCAAATAAATCTTAATTATTATAATTTTTGACTTAAATTATCAAATCAAATCAAATCAGTTCGTTTACTCAAAAGACATTACAGACAGCATAAATGTTTAAGGCATCAATTGAGTAAAGGTAAAATATTATAAACATACAACATAATATCAGGAACGCATTAGTGATGGTTCTATATTAGGAAGACAAAATACTTTCCAAAGTCAAGAGTATTTGTCCCCTGAACGTACTTTCACTAACATGAAAGACGTCGATTTCCGAGGAGACCGCGTTCAGCAGACTAATTGCTCTTCCTACCGGCGTCACCAGAGGCAGATTGGTTCTGGCGGCCGGTAGGTAAAACAATCTGTGCTGTCGCTATCGGAGATATCTATCGGGGACAAAAAGACCAACATCTTCCAGTACGGCGGAGTTCTCGAATCGCTAATTTTTGATTGGGTACTGACTACCCAACAAAGAACGCGCTTTTTTATTTTAGCACCGTAAGGGTAAGTTTAAAATCGAAAAAAAAAATTCAAAAATATTTTATCGAAATCGAAGTGGAAATTATACTATCCATCCACCCCTATTCGAGATAGCTGAAGCATTATTAACGTACGGACAGCGCAGAACAAATATCTCCGCGTACGCTGAATATTAAACTAAGCGAATATAATGGCATTAAAAGTTTATTCCGGTAAATGAGACGGGCTTATAATTATTACGAGTATATTAACAAAGTTGTGGGTTCTGGGATTAAATCATTTTGGGAATATAATCAGATTTTAGAATGCGTTAGTATTTTTCCATTACCCAATGGAGATATATGCACTTCAACAATGCCGCCAATTGAAATTAGCAATCAACATTATTTACAATCACTACAGGATTTCGTAGGATTTCAACGATTCAATTAATTAATATTTGGAATAGCATCAAAGCACGGTTAAGGTTCAGTTTGTGCTGAAATCCACATAAATTTCATTATTTAAGTGTACAAAATAAAAGAAAACAAAAAAAACCCCATTGATTTCTCTAAATTCTCTAACTTTTTTATTGAAATATGAGTATTACTATTAAAATTAATATTTCTCTAAAAAATAGCACTATCACCAGTAAATGACCACTTCGGGTTATGTTGATACAATACATCGATTTTGTTACATTGTCACATTATGAAACACCCTAACATATAAAAATATGTAAATATTTAAAGAATTGCATAAGAAAAACATAAAAAAAAACACTTGCCACACTTTTCCTTATAAAAAACTACAACTACTTTTCCTTATAAAAAATAATCTCAGAACAACAACGGGAAGACGAACTTTTACCGTTTGACAAGACACAGTTCAAAACTGATATTTTTGTTTCTTACCAATGGTTGTCTCTGCCTACCTCTTTTGTCATAGTTTCTTAGGATTAAAGTTTTTTCACTGGGCACATAGAGCAATTATTATTATATTCCGTTTTATTAACCAACGGTCATTTACTGGGGGGCGGTCAAATACTGGTGCTTCGACCCTAGTTCAATCCAATAATATAAATATATTTTTAAATTGTATAGAGGTTATTCTGTGTATGATAGAGTGTCGAATGAAAATATAAGAAGTGAATGCGGTGCGAATGATGGTGTTATGATCAAAATAATGATAGGATCATTTAGATGGTTTGGACCCATGAAAATAATGAATGAAGAAAGAATAGTACAAATACTATATGTTAACGATGTAAATGGAACTAGAAATAGAGGAAGACCGTGGCACGATCAAATAAATCAAATATTGAATGTCGGCTACGTGAGGAGTCAGAAAAATCGACGCGCGTGCATGACACGATATATGATTGTTGAGGATGCGAGAGAAATATGTCAGGAAAGAAAATATAACACTTTCATTCACACCGCATTCACTTCCAATACTTGCATTTGACACTCCATCATATACAAATTTACCACACATTTGTCTTGGAGATCTCATACATACTGAATTTATTTATCTTTCATCCTTCTTTGGCCAGTTCCATGATTCACTTCCATACATAAGGGTCGGCACAAGAACACTATTATGCAATATTTTTAACAGCTTTTATTATAGTTTCCATTATTTAAATAAAAATAACTAACTAACCATCACGCCGTCTCCCCGAAGGAGGATAATAGTAGAATTAATGCAGTAGAAATGAGATCTCTTAGACGAATATGTTCATACTTTGTGTATGATAGTCTCGAATAAAAATATAAGAAGTGAAAGCGGTGCGAATGATGGTGTTATGAACAAAATAATGAAAGGATCATTAACATGATTTGGAGCCATGGAAAGAATGAATGAAGAAAGAATAGTACAAAGAGTATATGTTAACCATGTAAATTGAACTAGAATTAGAGTAAGACCGAGCCATCATCTTGAAGGCTATCCACCTTTATGTTCCGGATGGTTATCTTCGACAGCGTTAGCACATACTGTTTTATCTCCCAGCATGCAGAACCAACCTGCCTCTGGTGATGCCGGTGGGGAGAGCAATCAAACTGCTGAACATGATCGCTTCGGAAATCGATGTCTTTCATATTCGTGAAAGTACGTTCAGAAGGCAAATACTCTTGACTTTGGAGAGTATCTTGTATTCCTAATGTCGAACCATCTCTCATGCGTTCCTGGTATTATATATTTATTATGTTTTACCTGTTCTCAATAGATGCCCTGAAACTATAAAAAATGTTTGTAATGTCTTTTGAGAAAATAAACTGATTTGATTTGATTTGATTTGATTTGAATTGTGGCACGATCGAATAAATCAAATATTAAATGTCGGCCACGCGAGGAGTCAGAGAAATCGACGCGCGTGCATGACACGATGTATGAATTTTGAGGAAGCGAGAGAATGAAAAAATAAAAGGTGTGGCAGTCTATTATTTCTGCTTACCACTTTGGCGACACGGCGTGATGGTTAATAATTAGTTAGTTAGTTATATTTTTTTCATGATTATGCCCTATTAAGGTGGTGTCTATCGGGTAATTAGGTACAAACAAACCCACGTGATATTATAATGGACGAAAGAGTGCTGTAACGAATGTATAAAGTCTGGAGAGTTGAAAACAGTTATGAAACGCTCTGCTAGATACACTCAAATAAATAATATTGCTTTCGGCTTAGGTCAAGGTTGGCAGTCGTTATTTCAGGCCACGACTGGAGAATACTTAAAGAGATGGGGTACAGGGTGGTCCAACTTTATCGTGTAAACATCTATCGAAACCATTTAACCTTACGTCAGGCGCACACCATTCTCTGCTGAGTTCAGGTACGATGATTTGCACACATTATCTGTGACTCAATGCATGTTTGTGTAAGTGTTATATTTATTTATACAAGAGACACAAATGAGACATTACAAACGATAAAACATTTAGGCGACTCATTTGGACACAAAACGGTGTTACAAAAACAAGATAAAACAACATGAGATCAAAAAATCATACATATCAGAAGAAATCCAAATATGTCGACGTCAGTGAGGCAGTACTCTCTCCGAGAGAAAAGTTGCAATATTTTTTTTATGAATACTGCCTCACTGACACTGAAAATGTCCAAATCCGAGATGATTAGATTCAGCGTCCGAATTGCTCTTCCTACTGGCATCATCAAAGACAGGTTGGTTCTGCGTGACGGAGTAAATAACAATTGATGTCGGCGCTGTCGCAGGTAGTTATCAGGAACAAAAAGACCTATTTGCTCCAGAACATAGGGGTTCTCAATAGAGCCCCAAAACAGTTTGAAAAAAAATCAGTTAATTGGATTATTGATGTTCTTCTTCTTCTTCTTCCTCAGCCTATTCCCGTCTACTCCTAGACAAAGGCCTCCACCATTCGCTTCCATGTCACTCTGTCCTGTGCAGACTGCATCCAGGTTATTTCGACGTGTCTGTTCAGTTCATCCTTCCACCGTAGTTGCGGTTGCCCTGCACTTCTCTTCACGGTCTCCAAGTCAGCAGTTTTCTTGTCCACTTTTTATCTGAGCTTCTGGCTACGTGGCCTGCCCATTGCCATTTTAGAGTCGCCACCCGGGTGATGATGTCAGTGACCTTTGTTCTTTCTCTCACTGTATCGTTACTGACTCTGTCCCTTAGGCTTATTAATAACATGGCTCTTTCATGGTTCTTTGGGTAACTCGCGGTTTCTCGGCACTTTGCTTGGACAGTGTAACAGTTTCAAGACCATAAGTACCAACTGGCAGAACGCAGGCTTCATAGACTTTCCGTTTCAGGTTGATCGGTATTTTTTGGTTTTAAGGATGTTACTCATGTTTTCGAAAACTGACCAGCTTAATCCAATTCTTCTTTTGAGCTATGCGGTTTGGTTATCTCGGCCCAATCGAATATTGCGTTCTTGGACATTCTCAATTCTGTTCCCGTCCTCGTTGATTTAAAGCATTTCCGTGCCCATCACCTTGGTATTTGTCAGGTTCATATTCAGACTTATAGATTTGGATACATCGTTTGGTTCTTTCAGCATTTCAGCTAGTTCCTCCGGAGTGTTGCTCACGAGTACGATGTCGTTGGGTTTTTGATGTTATTAATAAAGTACCAACAAGAAATCGACCTCCAGGAGGACCACTCAAAAGATGGCGAAACACTTGGAAATCTACATCCCAAGAACATGCTCCGAGAAATAACAAAACACAGTCCTTAATAAATCAGAAGAAGAATTAGAATAAGATGTTGTCTTGCTAAATTTTGATTCTACATTTTTATTTTAGACAATTCTGTATATTTTTGTGAATGCATACTTTTACTTGTATACGAATCCTGGATTTTTACCCATGGTGGGTGGTTAATTAAAATTTAATTGTATCTCAATAGAGACGAAGATGCAAACTGGAAACTGAATATGGATGATCAAGGTGTTTACAGGACTTATGACCTGTCATTGGTTGGGTTAAACGCACGCTTTATGTAATTACAACATTCCCCATTCCACATTTGTTTTTATGATCATGCATGATACATTTTTGGAAGTTGTATATATGCTCCAAATCTATACTTATCTTCGGCTTGCGGCTTCTAAAACAATACGTTAATAGGCGATAGCCTTCGCATTGTGTTAATAAAGTAGTTTGCTAAATGCTAAAAATCATTCTCCATAGATGGCGTTAGTGGGTGGATTATATAGGTTAATCTTAAAAAGATTGACATGTGTAATCAAATCTACATAGATGGCCAATTGAAACTGACACGTGAAGATAAGTATAGATTTGGAGCATACATACAACTTCCAAAAAATTATCATGCATGATCATAAAAACAAAGGTGGAATGGGGAATGTTGTAAATACATAAAGCGTGCGCTTAACCCAACCAATGACAGATCATAAGTCCTGTAAACACCTTGATCATCCATATTCAGTTTCCAGTTTGCATCTTCGTCTCTATTGAGATACAATTAAATTACAATTCTGTATCTTTATGCATTATATTTCCTATAATATAATATTGTATGGATGTAGAAGCAACTGGATAGACTGCAATCCATAATGGATGCTGCAGCACGATTATTTTTTTATGTATCAAAATTCACACATATAACCTCAATGCTTTATCGACTTCACTGGTTAAGGTTACCTGAGCGAATCGATTATTAACTATTTCTACTTGTTCATAAAACCTGACATGGACAAGCACCCCACTACCCCACAAGACTTTGCAAGCTAATAGATCTGAACCCTCGGCAGTCAACTCTACGATCCTCGAAGGAAGAAGCAACACATAGACTTCTTGCCCCACGGCGCCAAGGAGCTTCAAACTTCGTGGATCGTGGCGTGGAACAGGCTGCCCTACAGTATCCACAATCAAGACGACAAAGGAGTGTTCAGAAACTTTCTTAATACTATTATTTTTAAAATAAGCTATCCGGACGAAGAGCGCCCTTGAAGTGAATCTATGATAAAAATGGCGCTTTACAAATCATCATCATCATCGTACAACATATGGTTATATTTATATTTAAAAATTATAAAATTATGTATTTTTTACATTATCTGAAAGTAATTTGTTACATATTTAACTTGGCTTAGTTTGTCTCTGACAATAATCAGCGACACCGGCAACATAGATTATTTCACCTGCTACCCCGAAGAACCAATCTAGATTTACGAGTATATAAGGTAAGAGAAAGGCAGAATCCTTCTTAACCCCCAGAAAGAATCTATCTCTTATATATTAAAAAGGTATTTACTTTTCTTGGTTTTCTAATTGTACTACATTGTTTCTTTATGTTTTTTCTTTCTAATAAATTCTTCTTCTTCTTTTTCTTCTTCTTTTTGTCCTGTCACACCTCCGTGGTGTATAGGGCCTCTTCTCCATCCGACTCTATTGCATGCCTGATGCCTAACATCATCCCAAGTGAGGCCTGCTGCCTTAACCTCGTCCTGCAGGGCTCTTGTCCAGGTGGCTCTAAGTCTGCCTCGCTTTCTGTTTCCCCCCACAGGGGACCAGTCTAGTGCACCCTGAGCGATGCAGGCTGGGTACCATCTCAGAGTGTGACCGATCCACTGCCATTTTCGTCTAGCGACTTGTTCTCTAATTGGCTTTTCGCCTGCCATGGTCCAGAGAACGGACCATGGCAGTATCCAATCGAAACGTCTCGTTACCCTCTTTGAGAGAAATTTAGGGACAGCCAGCTTTAGACGGAACTCTGCTAGCAACAAATGGTGATCAGAGTCTACGTCAGCCCCTCTTTTGTTCCTAACATAGAGCAGAGACCTTTTCCAATTGCAGGCTATGGGAATATGGTCGATCTGGTTTTTATTTACTTGGTTTGGATGGTTCCATAAATATTTGTGGCAATCTCTATGTGGAAACATCGTACCTCCGATTGCCAGGTCATGTGCCGAGTAAAAGTCAATAAAACGCTGCCCGTTATCGTTTCTACTGTTCATCACGCTGTCTCTCCGAAGGGGTAGGCAGAAAGAATGGAGTGCCGCATTTTTATTTCCTGACATATTTCTCTCGCTTACAAGTCAAGTCACCCTGTATAATATTTACATATTATTCATATCATGTGATCTCTCTATTCTAAAATAATACATTATGCGTGAAGGATAATACTAAATCACATTTTCAAAAAAATCTCGATGGAACTACATGAAACTCAAACGGATTATTGGTCCATTTCATAACCCGACATATCACTATACATTTTATATACCCAATTTCACGATCCCTTAAAACAACTTCTTCTTCTTGTTTTAATAAATCTGACGATTTGTGAGAAATCATGTCTCGTCGGATGATGAGGTCCAGCTGTCCCTTTTTTTTTCCTGACATATTTCTCTTGCTTCCATAACATTCATCATCGTGTCATGCACGCGAGTCTATTTCTCTGACTCTTCACGTGGCCGACATTCAATATTTGATTGATTTGATCGTGCTACGTTTTACTCGGTCTTCCTCTATTTCTAGTTCCATTTACATCGTTAACACATACTTTTTTTAACATTCTTTCTTCATTCATTCTTTTCATCATCTTAATGATCCATTCATTATTTTGTTCATAACACCATCATTCGCAACGCGTTGATTGACTAGCTACAACAAAATTAATAAATAAAGATTTGAAAAATTAAAATGGTCCACTGAAAGTTGTCATCGCAAACAAAAACCTATCCAAAAAAGCTAAAATGGCACTGCACAATGAAGAATGAAACTGGCAAAAGAAGGATGAAAGTAGAATAAATGCAGTAGAAATGAGATCTCTTAGACGAATGTGTGATACTCTGTGTATAATAGAGTGTCGAAATGAAAATATAAGAAGTAGGTGCAAAGCGAATGAAAGCGTTATGAACGAAATAATGAAAGGGAAATTAAGATGGTTTGTATACATGGAAAGAATGAATGAAGAAAGGTAATAAAAGTTACGTTAACGATGTAAATGGAACTGGAAATACAGGAAGATCTGGGAAAACGTGGAAAAAAATTAATGTCGACCACCTGAGAAGTCGGAAAAATCGAAGTGCGTGCATGACACGATATTTGAACGTTAAAGAATCAAGAGAAATATGTCAGGAAAAAAAAGTGTTTAGTCAACTATTTATGTCTACCCCTTCGGGAAGACGACGTGATTTATTTTATTTAATGAAAAATTGGAAACATTTACAACTTATAAAACAACAATTTTATAAACACTTAATAATATTAAAATAAAACATAAATTAAAAAAAAAACATCAAAAACCTTAAACATTGGTACTGAAAACATATTTAAAGCATTTTCGACGAAAGATCGTATGAGAACCGGCATCTCTTACTTCATTTGGCAATTTGTTAAATAATTTGAATCCTCTATAAAAAACACCTTTCTCTGTACTTTCATGTCTGGGTCTCCGGAGTCGGAATCTATCACGACCTCTTGTCAAATAGTCATGTGTATCATTACTATATGATAAATTTTAATAAGATATGCCGGTACCATATTAATATTAATTTTAAAAACAAAAATCATAGTCTTAAACAGAACTTGTTTTCTTGAATTTAATTTTTTATTATTTGTTTAACATTGTTGAAATCCTACTATATCTACCCAAACCAAGTATAACCCTCATTCTTTTATTTTGTAAAACCTGTAGTTTGTCGATATCTCATTTATTTTTTAAAAACAACACAGAAGAACAATATTTAAAGTGAGGCAATATTAAAGCATTATAGACCAGCTTTCTACTATTTATTTCTGATTCTAAATAAGAAACCAATCTTTTTACCATTTTTTTTTAAACTTGCTTGAAATTCAATTGAAAGTTAAAATTTTCATTGAATATAATACCCAGATACTTGATATTATTTACCACTTCTATCAATTCATCGTTAATTTTAAGTATATTGTAATTATGAAGTTTTACTTTATTTCCCACAATCGTGCACTTAGTTTTATCTACATTTAATTTAAATTTATTCGAATTCAGCCAGTCGTTCACTTCCTTCAGCTCCCGTTGCATTACCTCCAAACCCTTCATTGTATCATTACACTCCAAATATATTAGGGTGTCATCAGCAAACAATTTAATTTCAGCGTCATTTATGCACTTCACAATGTCATTCATGTAAATTATAAACAGTATCGGGCCCAGAACAGACGCTTGTGGAACACCTTTCGTCACCTCCAGCTCTCCTGAAAAGCACCCATCAAATTTTGTTAACTGTTTTCTTCCATTTAAATATTGTTCAAATCATTGCTTTTCTTTTTCGTGTATCCCAATAAATTTCTGCAACTTTTCGACTAATCGCTCCCTGTCTAAGGTCTCGAAAGCTCTTTTAAGATCCAAGAAAACCGCTATGATATATTTTTTTTATCAACACTACTTTTGCATTTGTCTATTATTAAATTTATCGCTGTTTCACAGGAATAATTACTTCTAAAACCAGATTGTTGCGGCACAAGAATTTCATTTTCAAGATTTTTGACAATATGTTCGATAAACTGTTCGTATTTTCGTAGAAAATTAATCGGTCGATAATCATCAAATCGTTTGGGTTGAGGCTTTTAAGGCACAGGCGTAATTCGTGATACCTTCCATAGTTCTGAAAAGACACGACAGCCCAGCGACTGGTTTCCAAAATTAAGCAAAAAATCACTAGTCACTTCAAAAGAATCTCTCATGACATTCATGGTAATACCATCCTCCGAGGGCTTTGAATATAATTTATTCAAGTATTTTTTCTTTCAAGTTTCTGTATCTAAAAATTTTAAGTTGAATGTTTTATCAAATTGTTCTTTAATTTCTTGATATTTATAACCCAATGGAATACCTTACGCAAGACCTCAATACTATCAAGAAAGTGTTTATTGAATTTCTGTGCTATCCTGGGTCTATCATCTTCCTCTCCATCAGGAAAGTGAACGGAGACAGCACTTATGGTTTGATTACCTTTTACTATTTGCTTTATGTTAGTCCACATCTTTTTGCAGTCACATTTACTTGATTCAATTTTATCTCGTATAAATTTTTCCTTCTGCATTTTAATTTTTTTGTTATATTCATTACGTATACGCTTATACTCAATCAAAGTATCATTGCTATCCATTAATTTAAAAGACTTGTACAACATACATCATCTTAATTTCATGTTATTTAATTGTTTGGTATACTATTGGCACGAGTTGTTGCCCAATACCCTAACCTTAACAGGCATTATTAAATCAACTGCATAAGAGAGATTATCCACAAGTGTCGCTGAATTACTATCTGTATCTTCTTCATATGTCCAATTTAATTGTTTTAATTCCTCACACAATCTTTCACCTGTGTACAATAATTTATGATCTCTATATGATATAGTTCTGCATTCTTTTTGGGTTTTTGAAGTTTCCATATCGATTCTTAGCGTTTCATGGTCCGATACTTTAAAGGCATTGTCGATATTAATATATTTTTCGATAGCAAGGTCGTTTGAGAGAATTAAGTCGATAATTGTCATTGAGTTTTCTGTTATTCTAGTAAATTTGTTTACCATTTGTTTCAATCCATTATCTATAATAATAATAAGAGCTATAATAATAAATAAAAATAATAATTAGACTAATTTGTATAGCGCCGTTTTCGTGAATAGCTCACCTCAAGGGCGCTTTGACAGTGTTTTTAGTCATGAGAGCTGCATGTGACACCAGCAATCAGATAACCGTTGTTTACATTTTATGGGATATTTTGAAAAGGTGAGTTTTTAGGTGAGATTTAAAGTCTGTCGGATTTTCAATGCATCTGAGGCGTGCAGGAAGCATATTCCAGGCGGACGGACCTGCCACTGCGAAGGCCCGATCTCCGAAATTCGTCCGGGGGTTGCGCTTTGGCTCAACTAATCTGCCTATTGCCGAAGAGTTTGCTGATCGAAGCGTAGATTGCCGCAAGTTAGGGCTATCAGCAACACAAAGTTCAGATATATAGGCTGGTGCCATTCCGTGAAGCGCTTTAATAGCCATTATGTGTGCTATACTTGCTCATATCAATGTTAAAATCTCCAAATAAGTAAAATAACTCGTTGTCGTGTTTTATTATTTTACAATAATCATCCAGATAGTCCAAGAACATTGTGTGGCTTTGATTGGGAGAATGGTACAAAACCGAATAAATACCCTTTTTAATTCCGGATTTGATTTGAATTGACAAAAAACACTCATTCTTATCTTCTAAAACTTCTTTGCTTAAAATATTGTAGATATACTATTATTAATTATAATGGCAACACCACCTGTATGTCTACTATGATGGGTCGTTATAAAATTAGTATTTTTATTGTTTTTTTTTCTAAATCAGTTGATATGTAAGGTTGAATGATCTCATAAAACAAAGTTATTTGCATGCATTATGGATTTTTTTTCTATAGACAACTATGGGGTGTAGCGTACCCCAGGTGACCATTTATTTACATTTATTGGCGCGCCTTATTAAGGGTTAACGATCATGCAGAAAATATTTGATAAACATTTCTGTATTTCACGCAAATTAATTATTTTTGCGACGACTCTCGTGACAATTGCTGCGAAAAAACATATTTTGATTTGAATACATTTGTTTTCAAACTGTTTCAAAATTATTAAAATGTACTCATTTTTGATATCATTATATACGGACAAGAATTTTAATTTGGATATACTTACCGTCTGGTTCCATCATCATCCTGAAATTTTGATCTCACTTAAAAATCAAATTATATATTATAGTTCACGTTAGCAAAAAAACGGCTAGATATAAAATAAACTAACCGAAAAAAAACCTTTATATTGTATACAACGTGTTAAAGTATTAAAGTATAAATTAATATTCACATAAAAAAAAAGTCAAGGGGTTATTCTAGTGTATAGAACCGTTTTTGTTTCTTTTTTAAGTTTAGACCTTTAAGAATATGACCCTAAGATAATTTTCAAAAATTCTGAATATTTTCGAAGTTTCAGCTTTTCTTGGGACGCACCGACTAAATCGATCTGGACGGACGAATAAACGATAGACGGTAGGCAAACTCTGATTACCTGGGAAAAGCCCACATTACAAAAACTCGTGGAATGATTAAATTATATGAGGCTGGAATCACTGGTTGAGTAAATGTAAGTATAACACACCATGAAACGTCTTAGATCGCGCGAAACTCGACTCGAAATTTTAAACGCGTTTTCCCAAAACTGACTTTTTTCGATACGGTTGACATGATATCTCAAGTAATAATTTACATATTTACTTAAAAAATTGCAAAAAGTTTTTATATTTATCTGATTATTGAGTGACGTAGGATTGTTTGAAAAATGTGATTTTTAGTATTTTAAGATTTTTTTCGAAAGTTGAAAAAAGTCGACCAAAAGCCATTTTGCGAATTTTAATTTTTTTCAAAATTTCCCTACGTCATGCGATAAATACATCCTTTTTCTTTATCGGACTGGAATCATGTCAACCAGGCCGTACTATTTTTTGTGAGTCCCCACATTGCCGGCCTGCACCTTTTAGAATTATTGATATTTTTTTATTTGTACTTTTTTATTTCTTGTATATACGCCATACTTTGTGTTGTTATGGTGGTTTATTTCTCTTTTTCTTTTTTAAATACAAGGCATATCCAGAAAGTAAGTGTTTTGAATTTTCGAAGCTTACAATTTTTTTTATTGAAACAAAAAAAATATTACCGTAGTACACATCTAAGATATTTTTCGACAGAGTCGCCATTCCTCCCAATGGACGTGATGTAGCGTGGTATCAACTTTTTGATACCTTCCTCGAAGTAGTTTCCCGCCTACCCCTTCGTCCACTTTTCCACCTCCTCCTTTACTTCCTCGTTGGTTGAAAACCTTTTTTCACCAATGTGCAACTTCAGGGAGGTAAACAGATGGTTCAGGACATCCCATTTAAACGAAGCGCGGAGTTCCTTCTGGAATTATCGTGCAGCAGGCTGACTCCCTTTGTCAGCATGCCTCTCCTCTTGTTCTGAATCGCCCTTCGTAATTTTTTAGGGTCTCACAGTATCTTGCAGAGTTGATGGTCTCCCCTTGAGGCAAATATTCAATTTAAATTATGCCTTGACCGTCCCAAAAAAACGGATGCCGTGATTTTCTTGGCTGAAATTGTGGTTTTGAACTTTTTGGCGGAAGGTGAATAGGTGTGACGCCACTGTTGAAACTACCTTTTGGTTTCAAGCGTGTAGTGTGCTACCCAAGTTTCATCTCCAGTAAAGATGGAGCGGAAAAATCCATCTCCTTGGAGTTTGCAGCACCTCAAAAACTCTTGCCCGGCGCCGCGTATTTCACCGAACCGGTCTCGTTGCGGAGGAGAAGGGTCAGGCTAATGAATTTAAATGAATCAGGATAATGGGTTTAGTGTAATAATCTGGATCTGTTTAAAAAAGTTTTCCTTTAGTACCAGGAAATCTTTTTTACCGCCCCGCCCCTCGACGATGATTGAAAAGAATTTTCAAATAATATTGGAACGGTTGGGCTATACGTAATATTAACTGAGTTTCATAGAAATCGTTGGAAATGATCAAATAAGAACATTTCCAACGATTTTGAATTAATCATTCATAATCAAGAAAAAATAAAGTTTAAATATCCCTGGTGATTCCAGATTAATCTTTTTATTTCGAATAACATAATAATTAAATTAAGGTCATCTGAGTTCAAACAAAATTATATTATTAAAGCAATAATTAAAAAATTCACAATGCTACGAAAAATACATTTTATAAAGCAATTGAGATAGCACTTCTTGCAATGATCTTATTTTAATAATAGCTACCAATCATAAACTTATTATGTTAAACGTTTATCTTCAGGAATTTCCCATTTCGAAAATAACTATTTATTCTGGAATAATTTAAAATTACTGTCTGATAATCCGATGACCTCGTCACGTGATTCGAAAGAATATTTCGGCTATAAATATCCGTGGAAGAATACTTATAGATCATTGTATTAATATTCGTAAAAAGTGATTGCAATACTCAAGATGGCTTGGTGTAGTTTTGCTTTGATTTTATTGGGAATTTGTTTATTTTCTACATCAGCGGTTTCCGGTAAGTACTTTTAATATTTTTTACTAACCAAATTTTAAAAACATACAAAATTTATTCTTATAATCAGTAAAATTGTGACCTCTACATAACTATTCTTGCCCGACATCCCATTAGACCTATAGCGTTATAAATATTTGTACAACAGAATATCTATTGCCGATATATGAAGAGAATATAGGGCGGATGGCAGCGAAAATAATAAAATTAAATTAAATAAACTAATCACAAGTTGGTTTGGAAATATCAAGGAAGGTTTTTGCTTACATTACTCCATAGTAGAATAAGGAAAACTTGAATAAAATAAATTGAACACAGAAACATCGTCACAGGACACTTCAATGAACATTAAAATGGAAATGTGTGTAAGATTTTAAAAGAACACTAATATTAATTCATTAAAATACACTTTTTATAGTAGAGATCTAAATCGAAAACGTCTAAGCTATAATGTTTCCAAAGAACGATAATTGTTCATGAATGTTTCACTTATTCCTTCTTTTGATTTATTTTGGACTGTGTTCTGTTATTTCTCGGAGCCTGTTCCTGGGATGCAGATGTCCAACTGTTTCGCCATTATTTAGGTGGTCTTCCTGCAGGTCGATTTCCTGGTGGTACTTTATTTGCGGCTGTATTTATCACTCCGAACGTGCTCTTTCCACACGATCTCTCCAGTAGCGTCTTTTCAGTCTTCCTCATCGCACGACATATTTCGCAGAATTTCTTATTCTGTCTCGGAGTGTCGTTCCCGCAATGGATCGGAGAGTCTTCATTTCTGTGGTTCTTAGGAGACTTTTTGTTCTGATGGTGTCAGCTCTCGTTTTTATTCCATATGTCATTATGGGACGTACGCATGTCTTGTAGATTCGAATTTCGCTCTCCTTTAGCATATTTAACAGCATTCGTTAAGCAACCAACCACAACCCTGTTTGTTAGTTCACTTACTTCTCCGTAGAGGTCACTGCTGCTTGATACATCAATACCTCAGTACTTGAAATGCATCACTTGTTCTATTATTTAATTATCTAATGCAAGCTTGCATTGTGTCTTGTCTATGGAGATCACTTATTCTATTACTTGTATTTAGGCTCATCTGACACAATAATACGCGAATACAGATATGATTATTCGTATGAGGAGACAACAAACGCCTTCTATAAATTAAATCGCGTTCGCGTCCCATGGTATGATGCGGTGACCTGGTGTCAGGAGGAAGGCGCGGAGCTGGCTTTCCCTACGTCCGATCATGAGGCTCAGATACTTATTAACTATTTTACGAAAGCCACAGCAACAGTATGGCTTCCATTCCACGACCAATACACGGAAGGAGTATTCATCTCCACTAATGGTGAGAAACTATGAATATCATAAAGCGAAATACTCGTATTTTAATTAGCTCATTATGCTTTTTTGAGTTTTCACTACAACCTCTCATACAAACATCTATGTTTGTTCTTAGGGGAGTTTTATAATGTCGAATGAAAATTAAGCTCATTGATTATTTGTCGACAATGTGCAAAAATGAACGATATGTCCATCAGTTGTTTGTCATATGCAGACGACGCTATTTTAATCGCTGACAGCATGGACGATCTACAAATCCTAGTGTCAAGAATGTACGAAGTATGCAATAAGTATGACCTTGTGATGATCGTGCCAAAGTCTAAAGTTATGGTATTTGAAAAGTAAGAATGTATTGCGGATAGTGACATAAGTGAAAACGGTGAGAAATTAGAGTTACCGAATATATTATTCTGGAAAGCATGTTTAAAAGAGATGGAAGAATCGAGAAAGATATCGGAAGAAAGGTTGGAGCTGGAAACAAAATAAATGGTGCACTCAAAGTCATTACCGCAAATAGAACTATATCGACTGAAGCAAAGATGGCAGTGCACAATGGAGTTCTTCTTCTGATCCTTATGTATATGTATATGATATGAGTTGGTATATGAGTTGACAGAAGAAGGATGAAAGAAGGATAAATGACGTAGAAATGAGGTCACTAAGAATAATGTGCAAAATATGTACGATAGAATATCTATTGATGAAGTATGAACGGAATGTAAGGCGGATGAAAGGGTGATAAATAAAATTAAGAATTGCCACAAGCTGGTTTGGACATATGGAACGAATGGATGAGGGAAGAATGGTTAAAAACATATATACAAGTAGTGTGAATGGAAACTTGAAACTCCGCCAGAGAATGATCAAATGCTACGTGTGGTATGTTTCATTGAATGAATGTGAAACGTGGACCTTGGAAGTCAACTCAATGAACAGACTGGAAACATTATTCATTTGGCTCCATCGCCGAATGCTCAGACAAACATGGTTACCAATACCGAAGTCTTGAGGCGAGCTAGAGTTGACAGGGAACTGTTATTAACTGTCAAAGTTCGGAAGATTTCACACCTGGGTCATATACTGCGTGAGGAAAAGTACTACCTTCTTCAACTGATATTGGAAGGGAAAATTGAGGAAAGTTGAGGGCCTGGTAGGAGACAAATGTCTTGGCTGCGAAACGCGAGAGAGTGAACCAGCATCTGAAGTGTGGAGGAGCTGTTACGATCGGCGCAGGATACGGACGGGTTCGCCGAGATGATCGCCAACGTTGGGGGGACCCGAGAGGATACTCGAAGAAGAAGAATATCATATGGTTCGGACATATGGAGCGCATAGGTGTAGAAAGAATGGTTAATAAGGTATATGTTAATGATGTAAATGGAGTACGGAGTCGAGGCAGACCGAGAAAAACATGGCAGGAACAAATTAATAAAATTTTAAACGTTGGTCATATTAGAAGTCGGAAAATCGACGTGCGTGTATGACTCGCTGTATGAATGTGGAGGAAGCTAGAGAGGTGTGCCAGGATAGAGTTGTGTAGCGGTCCATTATTTCTGTCTACCCCTACGGAGAAACGGCGTGATGGTTTGTTAATTTGTTTGTTTGTTTCTTTAGTGTCACCCGGTTTCTGCAACTCGCTGCAATTTTCTAAACCGAACACCAAACATCAGAAAATAGCAGTGAGCTGCCACAACCAGTTGAAACTAAATAACAAGTAGAAAGAAAAATTAAATGAAATTATTTGAATTTTTAAATTTCAATTGAAAATATCGCATTACTTCGGAAATCTTTATGTTGCCGCACTGTTACAAGCAACTTTATCGGAAGCAAATCTTACTGAAATTGTTAGCAGTTTGGAAATTTCGTTCATTGTATATTTAAGGATTAATTGAATCACAAAAGAGACGAAGATGTAAATTGTTTTGGAAACAGAATATGGTGGTCGAGGCGCTTACGTAATACAACACTCCCCATTCCGCTCTTCTGACGGCCACCACGTCTGACAAATTTTTGAAAGATGTATATGTGCTACTATGTTAAGAAACACTTAACACATATGATCATAAGTCCTGTAAACGCCTCGACTGTTTTCAAAACAATTTACATCTACGTCTCTATTGAGATACAATTAATCCTTAAATGATTAACCCGCAATGGGTAAAATCCAGTATTTGTTTACAAGTATTTGTATACGACTACATTCAAAGCAAAACATTATATATTTCATTTGATATGTCGGAATGGATTCTGATTCAGGGACGAGTCTTACAAAATTGTATGCTAATTGGCTCTTGGAGGAACCCAACAATGGTGGCGCAACCGGCGAGGACTGTGTATCGATGAACAGAGAGGGCTTCTATAATGATGCCCCGTGCACTGAGAAGTACATGTTCATTTGCAAAAAAAATAACGATATGGCTTTTAAAAATTCGGAATGCCTGACTAATGTTCCAGGTATTGTGCTATTTATACTCTTTTGGTTAATTTTATTTTCTTCTATGTTCGCCATGTGTGTTGTAGATGTGTTCTGGATGTTTTATTTGTTTTTTTTTCCTTTTTATTTACTTTGTACATACAACACATGGTACCATGGTGAGCGAAGTATCATTAAGCTGTTTCTTGTATGCGGATGACACTGTCCTACTTTCAGACAACGAGCACAAACTACAAGTCCTGGTGAATTGTATGTATGAGGTATGCATGCGAAAAAATCTGATGATGATTGCTAATAAGTCCAAGGTAACGATTTTTGAAAAAGAATAAATCATGACAGTCTACAACATAAGCGTGAATGGTGAAAATTTGGAGCAAGTAGATGAGTTCGTGCATTTAGGCAGTATGTTGTCAAGAGATGGGCGAGTGGAGAGGGATATTGAAAGAAGGGTTGGGGCAGGCAACAAAGCGAATGGTGCACTTAAAGTTGTCATCGCAAACAAAAACCTATCCAAAAAGGCTAGAATGGTAGTGCACAATTGCGTTCTTCTAGCGACCCCTTATATATGGAAGCGAAGCATGGAACTGGCAAAAGAATGATTAAAGTATAATAAATGCAGTAGAAATGAGATCTCTTAGAATAATGTGTGGATACTCTGTGTGTTTGAGTACTTGATACTAAGTGTCTAATGAAAATATAAGAAGTGAATGCGGTGCAAATATTGGTGTTATGAACAAAATAATGAAAGAATCATTAATATGGTTTGCACATATGGAAATAATCAATGAAGAAAGAATGTTAAGAAAATATTATGTAAAACTTGGCTTGATCAGATAAATCAAATATTGAATGTGGGCCATGTGAGGAGTCAGAGAAATCGACGCGCGTGCATGACACGACGTATGACTGTTGAGGAAGCGAGAAAAATATGTCAGGAACGAAAAGTGTGGCAGTTCATTATTTCTGCCCACCCCTTTGGGGAGACGGCGTGACGGTTAGTTAGTTAGTTACATAGTTGTTTATGTGCCTCGCCATATTTAATATCACATGGAATCTTGACAATTTGAATAATTTCTTCAATATTATTTTCAAGTTCTTGCTGGTTAAGTGCTAATTACAGCTAATTAAAAAAAGGTGGATACGTGTAACATAAATTAAATAAACACAAAAGTTCGGATCGTCCATGTCAACATGCGCAACATCGAAAAAAACATAATGTGTTATTTTTGTGTTAAATTATTTTTATTTTGTTATTTTATTTTATATCATTGTATTTTATATTATTTGTTTAAGATTTATTTTGTGGGTGTTGGACGATCGAAGTGTGCGCGGGAGATGCCTATTGGTGGCGATGAGGTTCGCAACCCATCACACCGCGTTTCCCGCGGGGCGAAAAGAGAAGGATGGAGTGCCGCAACAGTAAAAGTGTGACAGTCCATTCTTTCTGCCTACCCTTTCGGGGAGACGGCGTGATGGTTAGTTAGTTAGTTAGTTGGAATCTTGATCTCTGGTTTAAAATTTAATAACTGACACAATTTGACAATGTGAATTATCGTAAAAAATATTTGTTGATAATTATTTTCTTGTTCATGTTCATTGAAGGTTACAAATTGTCTCCCGTCACCGGTCAATGTTACAAAATACATCTGGAATCGAAAACTTGGCATGCAGCCTTCAGGATCTGCGAGGCAGAGATGGCAGGTCTGGTCGAGCTCAACAGCCAGGCAGAGGTGTCCTATTTAGTGGAGGAACTGAAGGCATATCCTGATAGCCTTATAATTGGGGCTCATTCATTCTCTAACATTATTCACATAGATGCCAATGAGTTGTTATCTGTAAATAATTATGTCACGCGGTCGGGTAAGTGATTTAATTTTAAATTTTTTTTTATGTGTACAACAGGTTGTTTGAACCCAATTACTGTATACAATTTATATTTTAGCTATTATATTAATTCTCGTGACATGTGATAGGTAGCCAACCTATCGCCATTTTATTGTCACGTGAATTCTACACCAGACCAAAGACAGTGTGACAATCACACTACCATCGCCGGGAATCGAACCCGGAACCTTTGGTTTGGAAGTCGGAGCTCTTACCACTCTGCCACGAAGGTCGTAATATTATTATTATTATTGTATATATATTAGAATTATTATTTAAGAAATGAAATATTTCATTTCATTTATTTATTTTAAATATAACTAAACCATTACAGAATTTTTTCCAATACACTAAAAATACAAGTTAGATATACACAATAATGAGTAATACACAATAAAATAATAAAAAGAGCGAGAAACATAAATTAATCAAATAAATAAACCATAGAATTATACAACAAATGGACATATCAGACCTGACCAAATTTGAGACCTTGAAAATTGTACACAGAGTAACCATGGAAGGGACAACAGACAGCAGCTACAAATTAACTAAAAATTCAGACATAGACACTGGACCAGGACACTGGACCAGGAACTGTGACAGATATCACTTACCGAATGCACGAACTAAGACAGGACAATCAAGGATATTGAACAAAGGACTGAAACGTTACAATGAACTACAAAGACACAAGGAGTCTCACTACAACTCAATTCAAAACATACCTGAAACATTACAAAATTAAAAGTAAGATCTAAAAATGTATCCATATCACCCAATGGGGTTTAAAAAAAAAAATAATAATAAAGAGAGTACTTCCCTCAGTTGAGCCAAACTATCACAAAATACGTCAAACTCCGAGGTGATAAGATTAAGCAAAGATATTGCTCTACCTACCGGCATAACCATTGGTAGGTTGGTTCTATATCGTGAGAGATAAAACAATCTATGGCCCCTTTGTCGAAGATAATTATCAGGAACGAACAGACCTACATCACTAAGGATTTCTGTATTGTGTATACAACCAAATAAATTATGACCACCATATAAGTAACGATATCATATAAATAATGACAACCACTGGGCGTATTTATACAGCAAATCGACCTTCGTGTCAGAGTGGTAAGAGCTCTGACTTTCATATCGAAGGTCCCGGGTTCGATTCCCGGCGATGGCAGTGTGATTGACACTATGTCTTTGGTCTGGTGTAGAATTCACATGACAATAAAATGGCGATAGATTGGCTTCCTATCACATGTCATGAGAATCAATATAATAACTTAAATAAATTAAAAATATATATCAAAAAAATTAAAAAATATTTTAAGATAATCAATTAATTTGACTGAAATCTCTTGATGGAAGGTCATTTTAAATATTAATAACAACTTTCACTTTTGTCGTTATTTTGACAGCTACCGGTTTTGCCAGGCTCGCTGGCATCGATAGACTTTACGCCCTCATATATTCCATTACCTCATATATTCTCACATAAAGACTTGCAATTCGTCTGCACTTATATGTCTGTGACGAGAAACACCTTATAGACATACTCGTATACAGTATTGTTCGAATTAATGTCAACACAAGTGATAATTTGAAAAAAAAACATTAATTAGTCATAGAACAAGAAAACAGAAAAATTAATACAATTTAAGTTGTTTAAATAGAAAATGTGTCCTCTCTTGGCTTTTATAACTTCTTCAACACGTTTTGGCACAGATTTGCCAAGTTTTTTTTACAGTTTTCTGATATTTGCTAGTCTCGAAACCATATATGGATTTCGGCCTCAATCAGTTTTGTTTTTGTTGTGCAATCTGTTTTGAGAAGTCTAGTTTTCACAATAGCCCACAGATTTTCAATAGGATTAAGGTCCGGTGAGTTATCTGGCCATTGAAATATTTCATCATGCTCTTGGACACGTGGCATGGAGCCGAATCTTGCTGAAAAACTCCTTGAGCGTTGGCATCAACTTTTCTTAATTCAGCTTCCAATCTCTGTGGAGTCATAAACAATAACTCCACCGTGTGCTAAGTCTTGCTGAAGGTCATGGCTGGTTTTCCTCGGATTTAACTTACTTTTCCTAATTAAAAAGGCTTCTTCCCTTGCTGTTGTTTTTCTTTTCCTTCCACATTTACCTTTTCTGTTCACTTCAATCATCCCAGTGTTCCTTTTCTGCTGCAACATATTGTTGACAGCTCCGAAACTAACACCAAACTTCTTGGCAACATCTCTTTGAGTCATTGATGTGTGTTCATTTAAAGTCACCATTTTAGTGTACTTTTTGGGAGTTATATCCATCTTCACTAATAAAAACCAAATAAGGCCTTAATTTACTCAAAACACAATAATTCTTAAAAACAACAAATCCAACGCGTCTGTCGCTTGCTATGTGTCATTACCCACCTACTGACTGAACAGTAAAACAAAATGGTCGCTCCTTGGACATAGAAGTGTTGCCAACTGTAAAAAAGGTTAAATTGTATTTTTTTTATGTGTTTACATTAATTCGAACAATACTGTAAATGTAGCACCAGTCCTTCTCCTTTAAGTTATTTCGTTCCCTTGTCCGTATACATATTTATTGCTTACTCTAGAAAGCATATTTTGTTTTGCACTGAATTTTTGGGATTGTACTGTGTATGTTTAAACTGATTATTTGAAAAAATACAGGAAAAACGATACGTCAAGCTGGATATGACAAGTGGTTCCAAGGCCAACCAGATAAAGGAGATCAGCACTGCGGCTGCATGGGAAAAGAACATGGAATGTTATTTGACCTGAATTGTGAATCAAATCATGCTATGTTCGTGTGCGAAAAGGAAAGTGTTTTAAGCAATGTTGGACAGTGGAAAAATAAATAATAAGCTGAGAATTTGACTTAACAGCTATCCCCTTACCGCATACTGGCTCATATATGATCTAAAATAATCTTTCGCCATAAAAAAAAAACAAAATAATAAAATATGTCTTGCTTCTAGCAATAATACTAAAGTTTTATCTATGATCCGCGTTTCTAGTTGTCAAACTTCTTGCTAGATGTTTCTGGTTGTACTAGATGTGCGTTCGACTGTTTCCAACTGTTGGTTTATGATTTTCTGTACAAACGTGATATTCAAAAGCGTTATTTTTTTGTTTGTAAAACGCTATAAATAATTATATTACACTAGTTTACTATTATTTTCATTAGGTAAGTAAAAATATGATCACTTTTATGTAAAATTATGGATAATATTGTGTAAAATCTAGGGATAAAAAGGGGAAGACCTAGAAATATTTTTTTTTGTATTTTATATAGGAAAAAATCATTTATTTAAAAAATAAAAAAATACTTGTCTTTTTTTTTAACATTTACACATCATATATTTTTTTTGCAAATTTAAAAAAAAATCATGCATTAAGGGGTTTAAATATAAAACGTTTTTATGGCATCACAATTTTTTATTTTTTTTTCGCCGCAGGTGTTTCGTCAACCGATGTTGACATCATCAAAAAACTAACTAACTAACCATCACGTCATTTCAGGCAGAGAGGATGGATCGCCACAATGCTCTGTCCTGGCATACCTCTCGGGCTTCCTCTACATTCATACATCGTACCATGCACACACGTTGATTATTCCGACTTCGAATGTGGCCGCATTTAAGTAATTGATTAGTTTGGTCATACCATGTTTTCCTCGGTCGTCCACTGCTTATTTTTCCACTCACGCTGCTTGTGTACAACTTTTTAACCATTCTACTCTCATCCACTCGTTGCATATGTCCAAACCATCTCAGGGATCATTTTTTAATTTTATCCATGATCAAATCAAATCAAATCAATTCAGTTTATTAACTCAAAAGACATTACAAACAGCAAAATGTTTAAGGCATCTTTTGAGTACACTTAAAATATTATAAAAATACAACATAGTACCAGGAACACATTTAAGATGGTTTGACATCAGGAAGAATTGTTGAAAATTCTTAATCTAAAAACATGTCATTCTCGTCGGAACTACAGAGACATTTTTTCACCCTTAACTTTTTATTTTACAACCCCTTCTTTGCTGTCCGTAAGTCCGCCATTTTGTTATTTATCCATGAAATTTAACTTCTGTAGTTCCGGCCAGATTGACATGTCTTTGGATTAAGAATTTTTGATTTCAGATAACATCAAGAGCCAAAATCACCGGGGCCACCCACGCGTTTTTTTTTCGAGGTGCCAACTTCGATCAATATTAATAATAAACTATTAAATTTTTTCAATTAATTTTTTTGTATCTTTAATATGTAAATAAAAACATCCTAAAAATCCAAAATGATTCTTTTTTATTTTCCTACAAAAAGCGCCCTCCAAAAAAGACGTGAAAATCGGCTTAAGTTACCAGACCTTAATCCACTAAATTTCGGAGGACACCTCCATCTTCAGGTGAAAAATTAAATAATAACTAAACAAAGAAAGACTAATATAAAAAATATACAATAAAAATATACATACAATTTTTCTAAGATGGCTAACCATTGTATTGAATTTGACCATAGTTTCGATTGAAATGATACAAAATTTCTACACACAGTTAACAACAGCAACAAATTAAACAAACTTGAAAATTTAGAAATCCTCAAGTCGGTGAAATTGGGTGAAAACATAATCAATAATCTCAGATTTATCCTTCTACTCCTTTCTCCTTAAATACTTTGTCTACATTTAATTTCCCAAGCTCCCATTACCAATCAACAACAACAACAACAACAAACCATCACGCCGTTTCCCCGCAGGGGTAGGCAGAGAGAATGGACCGCCACACTACTCTATCCTGGCACACCTCTCTAGCTTCCTCCACATTCATACATCGAGTCATACACGCACGTCGATTCTTCCAGCTTCTGACATGACCAACCTTTAATATTTGATTAATTTGGACATGCTATGTTTTTCTCGGTCTACCTCGACTCCTTACTCCATTTACATCGTTAACGTATACTTTTTTAACCATTCTTTCTTCACCCATGCGCTCCATATGTCCGAACCAACGCAGCGAACCTTTCATAATTTTGTTCATAATACCTTCTTTCGCTCTAAATTCCTTCCTAATATACCTACCACCTTAAAGGTGGTGATAGACGTACGAACTTAAAGTCTGCGGTTTTTAAGATCGCGAACTTACTTGACTCGACGTCGGCGATACACGCGCCAACTTACTCATACCGTATCGCGATGTCGTCCACTGAAGAAGCTTTGTGTTATTTAGGAATTATATCGTATTATAATTATATCGTATTTATTATATCGTATTATAATTATATCGTATTTATATCGTATTATAATTATATCGTATTATAATTATATCGTATTATAATTATATCGTATTTAGGAATTATATCGTACAAAATGGCGGCTCGCGGCTCGCAGTGCTGCCACACGTACGAGCCAAGACGAGCTACGAGTAAGATTTCAAACCGGTTGGATCGCCGACGAACTTACTCGGCGGTTTTAAAGTACGCGTACTTACGGTGACACACGAGCGAAAAAGGTCGTCGAGCCATAAGTACGCGTACTTGCTCGCCCGTCTATCACCCACTTTAGCATTTGAGATTCTGTCGTACATCGTTCTACCACATATACGTCTTAGGGACCTCATCTCTACCGCATTTATTCTGCTCTCATCTTTCTTCTGCCAGTTCCATGCTTCGCTTCCATACATAAGGGTTGGAACCAGAACTCCATTGTGAACGGCCATTTTCGCTTTCATTGATAAATTCTTGTTTCCAATAACTACTTTTAAAGCTCCATTCACTTTGTTACCCGCACCAACCCTTCTTTTAATATCACTGTCCGTTCGGCCATCCGCTGTGAACATGCTACCTAAATACACAAATTCCCTTACCTGTTCCAAGTTCTCTTCATTTACACTTATATTACAAACTGTCATTTGCTCTTCCCTTTCAAAAACTAACAACTTTGACTTTCCGACATACATCATTAAATCTTTCGACTTGCATACCTCATACTCGTAAATTCTCGACACCAAGACTTGTAATCAAATGCAAATTAATCATTTATTAATTTGTATTTAAATTATGTCTTTTCAAATGTATGCTTTTTCTATTTACATGTTTTTAAATTATCATCGTGTATTATTATTATTTTATATTATTTATTAGTTCTTACTGTTTAAAACCAAAAATAAATATTAGTACTTTTAACAAATAGCCCAGGTTAATTTTTAAATTTGAATTATTTTTTCGAATTTTAAATGCGTTTTCATATTAGTCTTTCATTGTTTAGTTTATTATATTTTTACACCTGAAGGTGGAGATATCCTCCGAAACATGTCGTGTTTTTTAATATTTTTTTAATAATTAGTGAATTAAACATAGTTACTCTAATTTTCAATTTCTTAGTATATTACTTAGGAATTCCACATTGTAAATACCTTAGTGTTCAATATGTTTATTATTTTACATTTTTACTTACTACACCGAGAAATACAGAGATATCCTCCTAACTAACTAACTAACTAACCATCACGCCGTCTCCCCGAAAGGGTAGGCAGAAAGAATGAACTGCCACACTTTTCTTTCCTGACATATTTCTCTCGCTTCCTCAACATTCATACATCGTGTCATGCACGCGCGTCGATTTCTCTGACTCCTCACATGGCCGACAATCAATATTTGATTTATTTGATCTTCACGTTTTCCTCGGTCTTCCTCTATTTCTGGTTCCATTTACATCATTAACATATAATTTTTTTAACATTCTTTCTTCATTCATTCTTTCCATATGTCCAAACCATCTTAATGATCCTTTCATTATTTTGTTCATGACACCACCATTCGCACCGCATTCACTTCTTATATTTTCATTCGACACTCTATTATACACAGAGTATTCATACATTCGTCTAAGAGATCTCATTTCTTCTGCATTTATTCTACTTTCATCCTTCTTTTGCCAGTTCCATGCTTCGCTTCCATACATAAGGGTCGGTAGAAGAACACCATTGTGCACTGCCATTCTAGTTTTTTTTGATAGGTTTTTGTTTGCGATGACAACTTTAAGTGCACCATTCACTTTGTTGCCTCCTTATTATGTATAATGCTTAAGCTATTCACAAGTATTTTGAAAACGAAACTTGAGCAAAAGATTACTAATAGGGAAGAACAGCAAATCGCTCCACAACAGACGCAATCTTCTTTCTGAGGCAACTGAAAGAGAAGGCAATTGAATTAATAAAGTAGCCTATATATGTTTTATTGATCTGACAAAGGCATTTGACAAGGTGTTGCTAAAGGATATTTTTAGAAAATTACAGGCGGGAGGAATATCCAATACATTGATAAAGACTGTCCAAGATCTGTATACCAACTGCAAAATAAAAATTAAGGTTGACAATGAACTGCCTAGGGAAATTCCTGCAAGCAATGGTATAAGGCAGGGAGATAGTTTGAGCCCCTTTCTGTTCAATTTTATTATGGACGAAATCATAGAAGAGGTAGCTGGCTTGGGACTAGGTAATAAAATGGGCATTAAAACTGTGACGATGACGCATTAATAGCAGAGTCTGAAGATGACCTGCAAAGAATGTTGTATAAATTCCACACAGTATCACAAAGGCTAAATATGGCTATATCAGTCAACAAAACAAAAAGCCTCACTATATTTAGGCAACCTACAAGATGTAAGCTGACTGTTGATGATATACCTGTGGAGCAAGTAATGAGTTTCAGATATTTTGGAGTAGAGATCTGCAGCCAAAATGACCTTTATACCGAAGTGCGATAACAAGTCAGTAAAGCCTCTACCGTGTCAGGATGCCTGAAGAATCTGGTCTATAAGAACAAGCACATGCGTATCGACAGCACGATCAGAATTTATAAAACATACGTGCCACCTATCATGACGTACGCTGTAGAGAAACGGGCTGACACTGAGCGAACCAAGGGACTACTAAGAACATCGGAGATGAAGGTCCTAATATTAATTACTGGAAAAACTCTCCGAGATCGTGTCCGCAACGTAGACAAAAGAAAAACTTGCGAAATAGAGGATATCGTTCAGTGGAGTAGATTCAGAAGAAGATACTGGAGAGACCTCGTAGCCCGAATGGATGGTGACAGCCTTGCATATACAGCCGGTTATGAAATCCCCTCCGGACACCGCCCACCTGGAAGACCGCCTAAGAGATGGAGTGGCAGCTGGATCTCATCATCCGACGAGATATGATTTCTGTGTCACAGATCGTCAGATCCATTAAAAGAAGAAGAAGAGGAGAAGAAGATGTTTTTACTTAATTTGACCCAATTTTGAAAAAAAAAATCATATATGAAGTTATCACCGTCTTTGTTGTACCCAGTTCCATAAGTGGTGCTTTGCAGTGACCATTATGACTTCTTACAAGTTTAAAATTATAATTATTTTTATTGACAAATTCCAAAAGAAAGTTAATTAAGGATCTAGGAAGAAAATATTATGACCAAAATTATAAAAGGATCACTGCGTTGGTTTGGTCACACGGAACGTATGGATGAAGAAAGATTACTTAAGAAAGTGTACGTTAACAATGTGAATGAAGTACGGTATCAAGAAAGACCAAAGAAAACATGGCGTGACCAAGTCAATGAAATTTTAGAGAGGTAATCGAAAGAATCGACGTGCATGAATGACTCGCTGTATAAATGAGGAGGAAGCTAGAGTGGTGTGCCAGGATAGACTAGTGTAGCGGTCCATTTTCTCGGCCTACCATTTCGGGGAAACGGCGTGATGGTTCGTTACTAAGTAACATTATGTTGGAACAATTTAAATGTTTATACAATATTTATCCCATTCAAATAATGATTGAGGAAAACTTAAAACTTAATAATAAATAATTAATACTAATACATTTTTTTTAATGAATAAAAACACTGCTTTTTCTACCTTGGAGTTTATTTCGCTCGGCACCTTTCAAAGGTTTACACTTACATCATCGGGTAAACGATATAAACTCATCGTTCTCCCGACGATGATTGGTGTAAGCATTTGAAACGTGTCGAGAAAAATTAACCCAAAAGTGGAACAGTGTTTTAATTCATCAAAATATCGTCATTATGGAATTCCGCCTTAACGCCTTTATCTAAAAACAAATGCAAATGTCTGTTTTCTAGAAGTTTCATGATGATTTGTCGCCTGTCTTTGTATCGCCTGTCTAAGGCATTATCGCATGGTCTTTTTGGCTCGGCATACGTGCCCAATTCATGCTAGGCGACCGGCTCTCACGGTGCTCGTTATAAGGGGCTGTTGGGTCATCATATGGATCCCTTGGTTTCAATTTCAATTTCAATTTCAATTTATTCAAAAAATTATAAACATTACAGAATAACACATCAAACAATTAAAAAAAACATATTTACAAATAATATAACAAGAAAACAAATGAGAGTAAGTCAGAAAAAAGAAAAACAGAAGACAATTCGAAAAGAAATATTCGAGAACAGTTTGGTAAAGATTAACATTTTTGTACAATAAGTAGAGAAGCAAATAGTAATTTAATACATAAGAGATAGATGCTTTCTGAGGGTAGCCTCACTATCGTGAAAAATGTCCACATCCGAAGAGATGCGGTTTAATAGTATTATTGCCCTGCCCACGGGCATTACCTTAGGTAGATTGGTTCTACACAGTGGCAGGTGAAATAATCTATGTTGCCTTTGTCGCAGATAATTGTCGGGGACAAACAAAGTCAAGTCATTCAAAATATCAGAGTTATGTATTCGACCACGAATCAGTTGAAAAAAGTGAACACCCAGGTCGATGGTTCGTCTAATTTCCAATGATTGGAAGTCCAGCATACCCAGCAAGAAATCAGTTGGGTACAGCCAGGGATAGTTACCGTTCTCTTTAAGGTACAGAAATCGTAAGAATTTTTTCTGTACCTTCTCGATTAACAGACAATATTTTGTTTCATGCGGTGCCCACACCAGTGTACTAAATTCCAACCGACTTCTTACCAAGGAATTATACAATAACTTCTTGGTCCTATGCCTCCAAGACTCCGCTGCAACACCGGGTCTGGGTTCCAGGATCATTATAAGTATTATATTCTCAAACCAGTAGATTCTTTGTTGTTCTTTTAGAGTCATTGTCCACGACTCAGAACCATATGTCACCACCAGCTTGATTATCAGTGGCGGTACTCCCATAGAAGCCCAGAAGCCAGGCTTGCGTAAGAAATTTTGAATCAAAACCCCAAAATCTAAGTAATCATGCCCCCGCATAAACCAACAACCCACCAAATCACCTTCCAACAATGTTCCCATTAGACGTTAGAGAAATAACCACAAGATTGAACCTCTGTAAGCCAGAAGAGGTTTTGATTCAAAATTTCTTACGCAAGCCGGGCTTCTGGGCTTCTATGGAAGTACCGCCACTGTTGATGATGATGTTATAAATACTGCAACAAAAGGGTAAATGAAAATTCATAAAGTCACAAATCATGTTTTTTTTAAACTTTTTTACAATTTCAACATATTTTACATCTTAATCTTTTCCAAACCATTTTCGCAAGTATTACAAAATAGGGTAAAATATAACGCAAATAAATTATACTGAAATTCAAATTATTCTTGTTTTTTCAACACCGGAAATTTGCTTATTTCAAAATAAACGTTTTTTCTCAAAAACATCATAAATTTCTCCCGACGGTCCCCAGCGCTATCTATGTATAAAAAAACATTTGTAAAACATTGAATCGTGAATAATATTCTCATATACTTTATCTCCTTTTTACATTAATCTACGTTTTCTCCCATTCAACTAATCTTAACCCACAAAAGACCGACGACGGCTTATTTATATTTAAATTCAAAATGATTAAACATAAATTATTTAATTATTTTGAGATCTCTTAGACGAATGTGTGGATACTCTGTTTATGATAGAGTGTCGAATGAAAATATAGGAAGTGAATGCGGTGCGAATGTTGGTGTCATGAACAAAATAATGAAAGGATCATTAAGATGGTTTGGACATATGCAAAGAATGAATGAAGAAAGAATGGTAAAAAAATTATATGTTAACGATGTAAATGGAAACAGAAATAGAGGAAGACCGAGGAAAACGTGGCACGATCAAATAAATCAAATATTGAATGTCGGCCATGTGAGGAGTCAGAGAAATCGACGCGCGTGCATGACACGATGTATGAATGTTGAGGAAGCCAGAGAAATATGTCAGGAAAGAAAAGTGTGGCAGTCCATTCTTTCACCCTACCCCTTCGGGGAGACGGCGTGATGGTTAGTTAGTAAGTTAGTTAGTTATAAATTATTAAATACTGCGGAAAAACAATGTATGAAAGTATATCCAATGATAGAGTAAGAAAGGAATATAAGGCGGATGATAAATAAAATTAAGAAAAGGTCACTAAGATGGATCATCATCATCATCCACTGTTGAACGTAGGCTTCTCCAAAACACGCCACCGTTCCCTATCCATTGCCGCTCCCATCCATCCATGTCCAGCAATCCTCTTCAGACCGTCGGTCCAGCGAGCAGGGGGACGTCCAACTATGCGGAATCCTGTAAGCGGTCTCCACTACAGAACCGTCTCCCCCATTGGCCGTCAGTTCTCCGACAGAAATAGCCAGCCCATCGCCACTTCAGCCCGCCCATCCTCAGAGCCACCTCAGTCACCTTGTTTTATTGTCGAATAAATTCGTTTCTAAATCTGTCCCTCAAGGTTATTCCAAGCATGGATCTTTCCATGGCGCGTTGGGCGACCTTGAATTTGTAAACTAGACCTTCTTTTGTCAGTGCCCATGTCTTGGCTCCGTACGTCATGACTCGCAAGACGCACTGGTTGTGAAGACTTTAGTCTTGAGGCATTGTGGTATTTTAGAGGTGAGAACATGACGTAATTTTCCAAAGGCCGCCCAACGAATGATGGTCACAAGAATTTATCAATGAAAGCGAAAACGGCCTTTGACAAAGAAGTTCTGGTCCCAACCCTTATGTATGGAAGTGAAGCATGGAACTGGCAGAAGAAGGATAAGAACAAAATAAATGCGGTAAAGATGAAGTTAGTAAGACGTGTGTGTGGTAGAACGATTTACGACAGAATCTCAAATACTGATATAAGACAGAGGGCAATACACAATGTAGGGCGAAAGAAGGTATTTTGACCAAAATTATGAAAGGATCGCTGCGTTGGTTCGGACATATGGATCGCATGGATGAATAATTAATGAAATAGAAAGTATACGACAACGATGTAAATGGGGTACGGAATCGAGGTAGACAGAAGAAAACATGGCATGACCAAATATATCAAATTTTAAAGGTTGGTCATATTAAAAGTTAGAAGAATCGACGTGCGTGTATGATTCTTTGTATGAATATGGAGGAAGCCAGAGAGGTGTGTCAAGATAGAGTAGTACGGAGGTCCATTCTCTCTAGTCCATTCTGCCTAGCCCTGCGGGGAAACGGCGTGATGGTTTATTTGTTTGTCACTAAGATTATTTGAACAAATGAAACGAATGGATGAGGGAAGCATGGTTAGAAATAATACAAGTAGTAAGAATGGAAAATTAAGTACAGGAAGGCCAAGGAAGATTTGGCATAACCAAGTGAATCAATTACTTAAAGGAGACCATGTTCGAAGTAGAAAAAATCGACGACTGTACATGTTACGCTGTGTGTATCTAGAAGAGGCGCGAGGGTAATGCCAGATAGAATGATAGAACAGTGTGGCGGTCTATCCTCTCTGCCCACCCCCTCAGTGAGACGGCGTGATGGTAGTAAGGTAGTTTGTGACGTAAATATTTACGTATGCAAATAACTGTTTGTGTACAATTGTGCATATGCAATAAACTATAATAATTTAATGTTTCTTGTACAATACTAGCAGATCTGAAAGATATTGTCATATCCGAAGAAGCTAAACCAGACAATCCCGCCACCTAACGGTTCCAATTGTGAGTCTAAACCCTACAGGGACGCACTCAAACACACAATTTTTTTTTATCAAAATCGGTCCAGCCGTTAAGAGGAGTTCAACTACATAAGCAAGCACAGGGGAATTATGTATATATTCGTATATTAAATAAAATATTTGTGAGCACACTTGAAGTTTTATTGAATCCGATTTTTCATTACGAGCGCTTAAACATTAAAATAAAATGAAACTTTTTTCATTGATATTGCCATTTTTTTTGTTTATTTTACAAGACATTTAATGACATTATATTGTAGAATTTAATTTTGGCCAAATGGCCACCGTGGGCGTGGCTTCGCTGTAGGTGGTGTATCCTGGTGGTCAAAGGGTTTTTCAATAAGGACGCTCAAACTTTGACAGCGTACTCGTATTGCGGCCATTTTGCCATGGAACGCTTCACGCTTCAACAACGCGTTGAAATTAGTAAAATTTATTATCAAAATCAGTGCTCTGTTCGCCAATTTATGGCATTCATGGCCGTTCTGCAGAGTACAAAATACGTCGCTTAATGCATAAATTTGAGACAATCAGATCGGTGGTCGATAAAACCGGTACCTATGTTTCAAAAGGTCCCAACTGTTTTTTTATGAATTTTACAGAAGAGCAAAAATAAGATTTTTACATTATTTTGATTATTTATAAAAATATTATTTGTGTTCCAAATTGTTTATTTCATGGGTCAATTTACGTAGCATAACGTCATCTACAATACGAGTATATATTAGTAATTAAATTGAAAAAAATGTATGTTTATATTTAAAAAAATATGGGTTGAATGCAATTGTACATAAACAAAATACATTTCAAAAAATGTAATTAAAAATAGTACAGCTCTAACGTTTTGTCAAAACATAAAGTATGCCAAAATAATACTGATGGTATATTTAACTCAATTTCACAAAAAACGCATCTGGGACCTTTTGCCAAATAAGTACCAAAACAGTGCTTGTTCGTCAAAAAAACCCGAGATCGAAAAAAATGTGTCAACATCACTAATACAGGTTTTTTTATTCCATTTCAAAGTTCATGCGCTCTTAATAAAAAAAATTTTATTTTAAAGGACTATAAAATGATCATTTAGATGATTTGTACACATGGAAAGAATGAATGAAAAAAGATCGGCAAAGAAATTATATTTAAACGAAGTAAACGGATATCAAACGATGCATGAATGTTGAGGACGTGAGAAGAGCAGTATGTCAGGAAAGAATAGTGTGACGGTCAATTCTTTCTGCTTACCTCTTTGGGGAGAGGGCGTGATGTTTAGTTAGATAGTTTTTCATGCTTAAGAAAAGCGTCATTTCATATAAAAATACATATAGAAAAACAGACATTTTATGAATTATGTATTATATTATTTGCATGAAGATATATACTTTTCTGCCTACCTCTTCGGAGAAACGGCGTGATGGTTAGTTAGTATGTTTTGATAGATATAATAAAAATAAAAAGCGAACTTCAGATCGTTAAATAATTCAGAATTAGACTTCTTCAGCTTTTTCAGTGTTAATCTAGATTTTTCTTTCCATTCAACTAATCTTAAGGGAAAAAATGATTTTTTTTTCACGACTGCAAATGGTCGTTTGTTTTATTCGTTTTCCATCCATTAGCAGCGGGGTTCTCATTTGTAAAGACAAAAAGCCAGACATTATTCCTTTTTGCATTCGTACGCGGCATTTTAAAAGATATTTTCCATGGTCTACTCGTACATGTCCTAGATTAATTGCATCAATTGAACTGTTTTCCTATCCCACGTTTCACTAGTTTAAACTCCGTTAATTTAAAGAAGTTTAATATCAAACATTGAAAACTCTGTAAAAGACGATTTACTTACCAAGTAATGAAATTTCCTGCATAATAAGTGAATTTTTCATAATTAACACGAATGGAAACGTCAGTTTTCTAGAAGTTTTATTATATTTTATGGGATTGACATAATTTGCCATTTTAAGGCATTATCAAATGTCATTTGATAATGCCTTAGAACCTAGCTTCTCAAAGTGGGCGATAACACCCCCTTGTAAGCGTTTGAGACTTTCAGGGGGGCAGTAGAAGACCCAAATAAATAGAGAGCGTCATCATTTATTCCTTTTCTTCGTTCGGTTTTCCACCATGTGTCGTTTTCAGATACATAAAATATTTAATAATATTTTAAAATTCAACTGTTTTTCTAAATATTTCGATTAACTTTTATGGGAGGGGGGCGTTGAACGTTTATTTTTCTTGTAAAGGGGGCGGTGGTCCAGAAAAGATTGGAAATCTATGCCTCAGAAGGACGAAACATGTCACTTCCATAAAATATAATAAATCATCTAGAAAACTGACGCTTTCATCCGTATTAATTTTTTGATATTTGGAGTTTTACATAAATGTTCAAGAAACAGTAAATAAATTTTTCTAGAAGGTTTATTAATTTTTTTGGAAATAACATGTTTTACCTTGCTAGGGAGTTATCAAATATGCATAACTCTTTATTCATCTATGACATATATTTAATATGGCGACCGATCAAATCAATCAAATATTATATATCGGCCACGTACGGAGTCGACGATGAATAAGTCTACATGTGTACATGACACGATGTATTAATTATTATTTATAAGGATCAATTGTATCTCAATAGGGACGAAGATGTTAATTGTTTTCTGGGAACAGAATATGGTGGCCGATGCGCTTACAGGACTTATGACTTGTCATTGGTTGGGTTGAGCGATCGCTTTATGTTTAACAACATTCCCCATTCCTCCCTTCTTACAACCACCACGTCTGACAATTTTTTGGAATGCACTTATCTTCACTTATCTTCACATTTTTTAAGTACACTCTACACTAGCGTCATCTATTAAGATTGGGAAGCATTAAGCAGAAAATCTGTATTAATGCACTGTGAAAGGCTCTGCAAATCATACAGTACTAGATTACGCCTGGATATGTCTCTTTATGCTTTTAACTTGGACTAGTTATTTTATACAACATTTTGAATGTATAAAAATTCTTGTAGACAAATACTGGATTTTACCCATTGCGGATAAATTATTACACCTCCGTCTCTATTGAGATACAATCAATCCTTAAAAAAAATTATTTATCCGCAATGGGTAAAATCTAGTATTTGTATTTTAATTGTATCTCAATAGAGACGAAGACGTAAACTGGAAACTGAACATGGATGGTCAAGGTGTTTACAGGACTTATGACCTGTCATTGGTTGGGTTAAGCGCATGCTTTATGTAATTACAACATTCCCCATTCCACCTTTGTTATTTGTGATCATGCATGACAAATTTCTAGTATTTGTCTACAAAAATTTGTAAACATTCAAAATGTTGTTAATTATTATTATTATTACTTCGTTGAATCTCTCTCAACATCATTACAGCGCGACCCAAGTCGATTAAAAGTGTAAGCTATCATATTGATTCTCGTGACAGGTTATAGGTAGCTAATCTTTCGCCATTTTATTGTCACGTGAATTCTTCATCAGACCAAAGACATTGTGACAACCGCACTGCCATTACCGGGAATCGAACCCGGGACTTTCAGGGAGGCTATCAAAGAACTTACCACTTGGCTACGAAGGTCATCGTTAATGTTGAGAGAGCGACTGAAAAAAATGGATTTTTCTCACAACGGAAACGCAAGCTTCGGCCTTAGACCTAAGTCAGCACTGATTTAGAAAATAATCTTAGTACTGGTTCTGATTTTGAAAATTTGGATTGGTTCGTGTGGTTCTCCCGTAAATATGGAGATATTTCGTGTATTAATGAATTGTTTTTGTCAATCTGATTGTTGCCGCACTTTATAATAGTTAATTGTGATACTTAATACGTTTGTACTGTTTTATGTTAAAATTATACAAGTCTTCTCTTTACATAAAGAATTTTGACAGGTGTAAAAATATTTTTTTTAATTTTTAATGACAATTTGAATAATTTATTCAATATTATTTTAAAGTTCTTGCTGGTGTTGGTTTGTTTTAAGTGCCTAATGACAGATAATTAAAAAAAACGGTGGATACGTGGAAAATTAATTAAATAGACAATATGTGCACCATCTAAAAATAAAATTTCGTGTTAAATTATTTTTATTTCGTTATTTTATTTTATATCATTGTATTTTATATTATTTAGTTAGATTTATTTTGTGGATGTTGGACGATCAAAGTGTGCGCGGGAGATGCCTATTGGTGGCGATGAGGTTCGTAACCCATCACACCGCGTCTCCCGCGGGGCGAAAAGAGAAGGATGGAGTGCCGCATTGGTTAAAGTGTGACAGTCCATTTTTTCTGCCTACCCTTTCGGGGAGAGGGCGTGATGGTAGGTAGCCAGTTTTCTTTGCTTTGTATTCTTATTCTTCTCGGATAATAACTTGGTGTGGGATTTGACCTCCTCCTCAACATTGATTCACTGGCTCCTGTCCTAGGCTTTCCCTCTCCATTCTTAAGGTCTCTCTCGTTTCTCCCAGTGCTCTTCGACACATTTTATCTTTTTCTTGTTCTGCCTCTTCCAGACCTCACCCCATTCCACATTTACTTCTCTGATCCTCCTTTAATTTCCTGCTGTCATGTGACCATACGTCTATTCCATAGGGGATATAGAGTATTTTCGATTGTATTACTTGTTGACCCATTATAAATCATCTCCACTTTGGGAATTCAGGGCGTTATAATTTTCTTCTATCAGTAAATCTGGTATAAAGAAGGATCAAATCAAAGGATTTGGGTCAAATCCCGGAAGGGCAACCAAAAATATTGGCAATAATGTATATTACAATATAAAGGGTGCGGCAAAACAGACAGTGCAGTTTTGAAAGGCCGGTACATCCCGTGTGGTGGGGGTAGGAACCTAGGAGTGGTCTCATTGTATTGGGAGATAATATTTAATTTTGTGAATATTTTATAACTGAACAATATAGATTCCATTTATGTATAAATTGATCATTAAGCTCCATTGTTATTTTGGCCAGCAAAATATGTTATGGTTTGGTTTTTAAACAGTTTGCGTATAACATTCATGTTATAAAATTCTTATTGTAAAGATTAATAATCCACTAAGACCAATAATTCAATTTTAGATTTTTATTTATAAATATAATCACTTTTTTTTTCTTCATTTCCTTCTTTATTCACATTTTAATGTTGCAGAGTATTAATTAAAAATTTGCTTTCTTTATAACATTTCATTTAGTGTGTTAAATAAAATGTTACAATAAAAGGAAATATAATGAAAAAAACTGGTTCAAGATAAAAATAGCGTTAAAATTGGAGAGACATCTCCAGGCGTTATCTAGCAATGTACGTTAATGGCTGTAACCTTTCACATTGCGTTAATAAAGATCTTCTGCTTAGTGCTTAATCCAATCTTAATAGATGGCGCTAGTATAGATTGAATTAAAACATGAGAAGTGTAAGCATATATACATTAGGGTGTCCCTTATTTTTCAAAGTTTTAATTTTACAATGCATAGGCTATTGTTTTATTCATTTGGGCCTAAAACATCCGAAACCAATTTTTTTCCTTATTCGGAACAGTGTAACCCGTGCCGACTTGCGCGTAAAGATGTCCCATGCAAATTGCGTCACAGGAGCGGCGCGTTGTCGTTAGTGTTATTATGATTTAGTCTCGATTGTAGGGTAGTAAACACGGATTGTTTTATACTTCGAAGATGCCAATGGGACTAAGAAGCAATTAAAAAAGTATTTTCTTGGTTGGTGAAGTAAATCACCAAATAACAGGGGTAAACAACCATCTAATCGTCAAGTTCTCGTAGATCTATTTTTCAACATGCGTGAAGTTAATTTGACTGTTAATGAAAGCGCAAATTTTGTCATTCTGGAGTGCAGCATATTCTGAAATAAGCTAGAATACCTACCAGAGCTGTTCTTAATAATGTTAAGAAGATCTTCAGATTAAATTTTAATCATGTACGGTTTGCCATTTTATATAAAAAAAACATGGTTTTAATTACAAATATTATTGTTAAAAATGAACTTCTATTAACGTGAGACCTGCGATACCGAAGATATTGTCAGATGGGGCAGGAAAAGAAGACGCTTCTGGCGCGACCAAGTAGAACAATGAGCGACGATAGACTCCCTCAAGCAGCCGCAAACAACGTGCCAATGGGAACTCGCCAACCCGGAAGACCTGCGAAGAGATGGCGAGACAGTTGGAGTTCTGTGTCCCAGGAGGCCTCGACGCCAAAAAAAAACAGATCCACATATCTTTTAAAAGAAGAAGAAGAAGAAGAAGAAGAACTTCCATCAAGAAATTTCAGTAAAATCCTTAAATTATTTTGACGTCTTAAGTTAATCTCTTTGACGAATGGGTGGAAAATCTGTGTATGATAAAGTGTCGAATAAATAGTTATCTTCTTCTTAAAGTGCCCTGTCAGGTCCCTTCGACGTTGGCGGTGAGTCTGGTAAACTTTTCCCTATTCTGCGCTGTCCGGAATAGCTCCTCCACAGTTCCGATTCCCGTCCATTACCTCACATTGCGCAGCCAAGAGATTTGCCTTCTTCCTGCCCCCCTGCGGCCTTTTATTTTTCCAGAATCAATTGTATCTCAATAGAGACGAAGATGCAAATTAGAAACAGAATATGGTTGATCAAGGTGTTTACAGGACTTATGACCTGTCATTGGTTGGGTTAAGCGCAGCTTTATGTAATACAACATTCCCCATTCCACCTTATTTTTTTTCTTATGACCACCATGTCTGACAAATTTTTGGAAGTTGTATATATGTTAATTCTTAACACTGCCCTTTACGTGTAAGTGTATTCAATCTACACACTTACACACATACTTTATTTTTCCCTTCAAAATTAGATGCAGCAGGCGATATTTTTCTCCTCATAGAACGTGACCCAGATATGAAATCTTTGCAAACTTTGATCAATGTCAGCAGCTCTCAATTTACTCCTGCACGATCAGGACTTCTGTGTTCATCACTTTGTCTGTCCATGGGATCCCGAAACTTCTTCGGTGAAGCCACATTTCAAATGCTTTTAACCGGTTCATTGTATATACTTTTAATGTCCATGTCTCACACCCATATAACAGAAGAGACCACACATAACATCTTAAAATCGTAACATCGTTATTAACTGTTAAATAAACAATTTTAATAGTAACATATTTGTATAATAATTCATAGTTATAAACGGTTAAATTAACAATTTTGTTTAATATATCAAAAAAATTATTTTTATTTTTCGCGACAGCTGTTTCGTCAAGTTATGTTGACATCATCAGGTTGTCGAAACAGCTGTAAATGCGCTGTCGGGAAAAATAAAAATGTAATTGTGAAACATAAAACAAAGTTCTGTAATTAAAAAGTTTATAATGTTAAAGTATCATAGTGTTTCGGCTAAAACAATGGACTATTGATAAATAGTAAACTTAGTCAATTATTTGCAGTTCAATACTCTACCGTCACCTGAGAGTAAGATGGTTCCAACTGTCAAAAGTAAAAAGCTGAGAAAAATGAGGTTAAAGTTCTGTAGGTTTCGGGTGTGTATCTTGGAATGAAAAGGTTCCATCTGAAGCAGATGAAACTCTTTTACCTAGAAGCGTGTAAATTTTCTAGCGGCAGTTGGAATAATAAAGTTCTAAGTGTAAATGAATCATTATTTAGTGATACGTGTGTTTTGAATGATCAGATGGAATTTGATTATTTTCATAACATCAAAATGACGATACTATTACATGTTTTTTTTTATTGTACGTATAAGGTTAGTAAGAACCATTTTCACGAAAAAAGCTAAATGTGAAATTTTGTTAGTTGAAACCCTCTTACTCTCAGGTGACGATACCCCAAACAATATCAGGGATGCCTTAGAAAGGCGAAACATGTCATTCCACAAATAATAATAAAACTATACTTTCTTATGAAGCACTTAATTTGTGATGTTTCATTAGCAAAATAAATTTAAAACACTTATTTTTGTAACATTATTTGAATGTATACAAATACTTGTATACGAATAATGGATTTCACCCATTGCGAGATATCCATTCAAGAATTAATTGTATCTCAATAGAGACGAAGATGCAAATTGAAAACAGAATATGGTTGATCAAGGTGTTTACAGGACTTATGACCTGTCATTGGTTGGGTTAAGCGCACGCTTTATGTAATACAACATTCCCCATTTTACCTTCCTTCTTATGATCACCACGTCTGACAAACTTTTTGGAAGTTGTATATATGTTAATCTCTAAGACTACTCATTACGTGGAAGTTTATACAATCTACATACTAACGCTATCTATGAAGATTTGTGTTTATTAAGGGTGAAATCCAGTATTCGTGTACAAGTATTTGTATACGTTCAAAAATTTTTGTTAACATAACTGGTCCAAGTTTGGCATATAGATAGGAGTGACATCTCCAGGCGGCTTCTAATAATGCGCTAATGGCGGTAGCCTTTCACATTCAAATCTTCTTGAATATCTATTTGTTTTATACACCACTTTGGTTTTGTAAAAACCAGTTTCGCTCATTTGGGTTGTTTTATAATCATAATGAAGCTTCGCTGGGAGCGAAACCGGTCGGTTTTTGACAAAAATAAAGTGACGATAAAACGATTAAAAGGGTTAAAAATGTTTTTTTTTTTTAGACATCTTCAAAACATACGTTTTCATTGATATTATTTATACCAAACTGATTATTAAATCTGAGATACACTAAAGGCGTTAACACTCATAAAAATTCGTAAAGTGATTATTATTTATTGTTTCTTGAACAATGATATAAAACGACATAGTAAATTCAATTTATTTTAATACGAACGAAAACGTCTATTGCCTAGAAGTTTTTTTAATTTTAAATGTGGCTCCATCGACGAATGCTCAAAGTTCCCTGGACAGACATGATTACCAATACCGAAGTCCTGAGGCGAGCTAGAGTTGACAGGGAATTGTTATCAACTATCAAGGTTCGAAAGATCTCACATCTGGGTCATATACGAGTATACTGCGTGGGGGAAAAGTACCACCTTCTCCAACTGATATTGGAGGGGAAAATTGAGGGACGCCGAGGGCCCGGAAGGAGACAAATGTCCTGGCTGCGAAACGTGAGGGAGTGGACCGGCATCCGAAGTGTGGAGGAGCTGTTCCGAGCGGCGCAGGGACAGGTTCGCCGAGGTGATCGCCAACGTTGGGGGAATCCGACAGGGCACTTGTTGTCTTTATGTGAGGTTGATTCTCAGCGGTATCTTTTAAGAGATCTTTCAAGAGGACGAGTCCTGTAAGACTCATTATATAGTACAATATAGGGGAGTCTGAAGGTTATTCTTTGGACATGACTGTTCCATTCCTCCTTCGCTGTCTAATCAGCTTCAAATATCTCTCTTATTCTGGTGTTCCTCACGCAACCTCCCAGTGTCTTGCCTGCTTTTATCCTTAGAGTCCTCATCACAGAAGTCCTCAAAACTTGATTGTGCCCTTGCTTCAATATCCAAGATAAGAAAAACATAATACGGTAAAATCATGCTTCCTTAGCCTCATCCTATGTCCTACATGTCCTACATGTTACCAACTGTCTTCTTCTCCGATCTCAATCTAATGATTGGTCTGCAGCAAGGCGACGCGACGCATCTCCTCTTCCACTCCGTTCGGTCCTCGGCAACTCTCTTCAACTCCGCATAAGAGGTGCAGCCCATATCTCAGCAAATCTGGTCCAGGTACTCCTGGCGAGGTCGTCCTCTGCCAATCGATCCCTTGGCCATATCCTCCAATACATCATCAATCACAAACTGTACTCACCATTTTTTCCCATCCCGTATTTGTCTCCTTTGCCTCTCCTGTGTTTCTCGCTGTATATAACTGTGGTGTATTTTTCTTTTCTTTTAATTTTTTATGTAATATTTCTGAAATGTTCATGTATTATATATTTTGTTTATTTTTTCAATTAAGTACAGCGGAACATAGAAGGAAAATAGGGTAGATTAAATGTGGTCTGGCACCCCCTTGCTGTTGCCATCTTTAAATCTAAGTCCCGGATAGACCGGGGACAGGCCCAGAGAATGTACGAGCAAGGCTCGGGTATGCCAGTCAGCCAATCAGCCTCGGGTATGTGGTGGGAACTTCTATGTTCCTTTTAAAAAAACACGATAAAATCACTTCATCCCTGGTGTGAGGATATATTTTGCTAACATAATCATCACTGTAAAGCAATTTTTCTTGACGTCCAAAAAGCTCCTTATTTTATTATTCGCGAAAGAGAATGAAGGGCGCGAATAAATCAATTGTTTTTGAAAAATTGTCCGCCCGAAGGGAGCAATATTATTCCACTCCTAATCCATAATTTCTAACAACCCAGTCAACCGCAACGATTCACATTCAGACCCTACAATAAGGTGAAGTGAAAGCTTTCGCCTTTTTTACTCGGCGACTTACATTTCCTCGTGCTTCTTTTGTTAAACGGAACCCGGCAATACATTATCCTGACATTGGCTACAACTTTGGTGCTAAACATTGGAGTGTGTACTTTTATTCGTTGATAATCCAAATTTATTAAGATAAAAACTAACTAACTAACTTACCATTACGCCGTCTCTCCGAAGGGGTAGGCAGAAATAATGGACTGCCACACTTTTCTTTCCTGACATATTTCTCACGCTTCCTCAACATTCATACATGGTGTCATGCACGCGCGTCGATTTCTCTGACTCCTCACATGGCCGACATTCAATATTTGATTTATTTGATTGTGCCGCGTTTTCCGCGGTCTTCCTCTATTTCTGGTTCCATTTACATCATTAACATATAATTTTTTTACCATTATTTTTTCATTCATTATTTCCATATGTCCAAACCATCTTAATGATCATTTCATTATTTTGTTCATGACACCATCATTCGCACCGCATTCACTTCTTATATTTTTATTCGAAACTCTATCATACACAGAGTATCCACATTCGTCTAAGAGATCTCATTTCTACTGCATTTATTCTACTTTCATCCTTCCTTTGCCAGTTTCATGCTTCGCTTCCATACAGAAGGGTCGGTAGAAGAACACCATTGTGCACTGCCATTCTAGTTTTTTGGAAAGGTTTTTGTTTGCGATGACAACTTTAAGTAAGTAAGTTTATCAAGATTATTCGGATTATTTATTATTTCTTGGACAATGATGTAAAACTCCATATAAAATAATTAATACGAATGAAAACGTCAGTTTTCTAGAAGTTTTATTATATTTTACGGGAATGTCATGTTTCGCCCTTTTAAGGCATTATCAAATATGACATTTGATAATATAATATCATTTAATAATGCCTTAGAAAGGCGAAATATGTCATTCTCATAAAATATAATTAAATTTCTAGAAAACTGAGGTTTTCATTCGTATCAATTATCTAATTCGGATTTTTTTAATTTTCATTTATTTATAAAAAAAAATAATTACTGTAATCAATATTTAAAAACATTACAATAAATGTATTTTTTAAATTTAAATACTTTTCTATGGAGTACTATTAAAATATATAAACATTTTTTTAAATATTAAAGTTAAAATTTATAACACTGTTATAATATCACATTTATTTTAATCAAATATTGAATGTCGGCCACGTGAGGAGTCAGAGAAATCGACGCGCATGCATGATACGATGTATGAATTTTGAGGAAGCGAGAAAAATATGTCAGGAAAGAAAAGTGGGGAAGTCCATTTTTTCTGCCTACCCCTTATGATGGTTAGTTAGTTAGTTAGTTTTAGCATCACGACAAAGGTTTAGCACCCCTGTCGCAAGGGGACACAATTTTTCCAGAAAATTCGCAACAAAGAATTTTTACGGTTGAATTCTCAAGATTCAGCCGAATTCATATATATTTTCCGCTTGTGTTTTGTGTTAATATTTTCGCTATTTGCTACCGCCAGGAAAAATGACATTTTTTTATCTTCGCAATTTAACAAAATGTTACGTTTGATAGTTACCCCTGTACTCGGATGCTGATGTCTGTGTTCTGATGAAAATTTCACAAAAAAGATGAATGTTGTGGCAAAATGTCACAGTTTTACTGGTAATATATTTCGCTTACGTTGTACGAAAAAGTTATTCGTAATATTCTTTCACATCTTTCTCGCAACGTCTCCCGCCTAGGCACATTGAAAATAAAAATAAAAGCTCTAAATTAGTTTGTGTTATGAACAAAATAATGAAAGGATCATTATCAAATCAAATCAGTTGATTTTTTTTAATACTAAACTAACTAACTAACTAACCATCACACCGTCTCCCCGAAGGGGTAGGCAGAAAGAATGGACTGCCACACTTTTCTTTCCTGACATATTTCTCTCGCTTCCTTAGAGTTTTCAGGGATCCCAACGTGCTCAGAGTCCTATACAAGCATTGGTTCAGAGCAGACTCGAAAGTGGTTCTGTGATGTGGAGCCCTCACGAAGCGAGATATTCCGTTATGCTGGAGAGGGTTCAGAAAAAAATTCTGAGGTATCTCTACATGAGGGAGTATGGTAGTTATCCATGGCTCTATCCCACGGCATTTCTTTTGGGAATGCTCGGAACCAATTCTCTACAGCTTCGAAGAGATAGACATCTTATAACCCAATTCTTCAGATTAATTAGGGGATACTTAGACAACTCGGCCGTACTGGAGGATGTTGGTATTTTTGTCCCCGATAGATATCTCCGAGAGCGACAACACAGATTGTTTTACCTACCGGCCGCCAGAACCAATCTGCCTCTGGTGACACCGGTGGGAATCATCATGGGACATCATCATTCGCACCGCATTCACTTATTATATTTTCATTCGACACTCTATCATACACAGAGTATCCACACATTCAGCAAATATCAGAAAACTTTAAAAAATACTTGTTATTTCTATGCCAAAACGTCTTGAAGAAGTTATAAAAGCCAAGGGAGGTCACGTTTTTTATTAAAACAACATAAATCGTATTAATTTCTCTATTTTCTTGTTCTATAACTAAAAAAATATTGTTTTTTTTTCAAATTATCACTTGTGTTCACATTTATTCTAACAATACTGTATATAGATCTATAAATATTTTATATGAGTATCGTAAATATCAAACTATATGTCATATTGACCACAATTTGTTGATTATGTTATAACTACATATGAGACAAATAACATAAGCCAGAATAAAAACAAACTGTCATTTTACGAAACTTAATATTACGATTTTCGATCAAATCTTGACCGCAAGTGGCGCTAGTGTCGCTCGAGTATTCCCGAATGGCGGGAATAACGGTTCTGCCTGATGAAGGCCTACGAAGCAGCCCCATAATTTACGACCAGACAGTATGGCGAATCATATCAAATCCTGACACCATCTGATAGCAAATATGTCCCCGGTCTGAAAAAAAAACTCTGATAATAAAAGTGTTAGCGGCTGATTTATCATTCCTTCGCAGTCCTCGCGCGAATGAGATGCAATAAAAGATTTTGTCAGGCGCCATTTTGTGAGTGTCTTTTCAGATTCTGAAGGCGGGAAAAAGATCCGAACTCTCCACGTACCTACTTATCTTCAATATTCCAAGTTGGGGAACAGTGGTTTTTCACTTGTCAAAACAGCGAAGACATTCTTTTTTTAAATTTCAATTTATGACTCGGGATTGGAAAATAATCTGATGCAAAAGTCACGTTTACTTTTCTTATTAACAATTCAATGACAAACCATCTTAATGACCCTTTCCTTATATTCTTCATAACACTTTCATTCACACCACATTCACTTCTTATACTTGCATTTGTCACTCTATCATATACAAATTTGCCACACATTCGTCTAAGAGATCTTATTTCTACTGCATTTATTTTACTTTCATCCTTCTTTTGCCAGTTCCATGCTTCACTTCCATACATAAGGGTCGGCACAAGAACACCATTGTGCACTGCCCTCTATTATTTTAATGTGTTTTTTATTTATTTTGAATTTGTATACCTGTAAAAAAATATATAATAATTTAAAATTGTTGGTTTTATAAAATAAATTAAACTACCGACAATTTATATATATTTAAATAACTTTTTTCATACTTCTGACAGCCCCTAACCCCTTAAGTATGAACATATTTTTAACCATATAGTAATCGGCTTTCATTTGGAATAATTTATTTTGTTGTCATTCTGCCAGCAGTCGAATATAACTCCGGTGTGTTCAAACGATCTCTCTGCTTCAGCAGCTTGTTTCTGTGAATATTCAACCCCTTCTACCAAGTGCACTAAGCAGCGTCCGCAACCACCCATTGCTTACAAGTCTGTGCATGCAAAGTCCTCTCCTTAAGATATTATCCAAATAACTTTACAGAAAAGTCTGTCGTTTCTACAAATATTTAACTAACGAGATTAGCTTGAAACAGTACATTTATTTACTAACTAACTAACTAACCTTCACGCTGTCTCCCCGAAAGGGTAGGCAGAAAGAATGGACTGTCACACTTTAACCGATGCGGCACTCCATCCTTCTCTTTTCACCCCGCGGGAGACGCGGTGTGATGGGTTGCGAACTTCATCGCCACCAATAGGCATCTCCCGCGCACACTTCAATCGTAAAACATCCACAAAATAAATCTAAAACAAATATTAAAAAAATACAATGATATAAAATAAAAGAAAACAATAAAAATGTTAATCAAATGATTTTACTGAAATCTCTTGATGGATTTTCATTTTAAATAATAATTAAATAAAACGATGTTTTTAACTATTCCATTTGTCTTTATTTAGACAGCGACCGAGTTTCGCCAGGCTCGCTGGCATCAGTCTGTCGATGCCAGCGAGCCTGGCGAAACCGGTCGCTGTCTAAATAAAGACAAAAGTGGAAGTAGTTAAAAAACATCGTTTTATTTAATTATTAATTAAATAAAAATGTTATTTTTAGATGGTGCACATTGTTTATTGTTTATTTTCCATTGTCTTTTTAATTTATGTACCATGTATCCACCGTTTTTTTTAATTAGCTGTAATTAGGCACTTAAAAAAACTGACACCAGCAAGAACTTAAAAATAATATTGAAGAATTTATTTAAATTGCCATTGGAACAAATGAAAAATTTATTTTTACATCTGTCAAAAATCTTTATATAAACGAAAAAACTTGTATAATTTTAACATCAAAACAGTACACAAATATTACGTGTCACAATTAACTATTGTAAAGTGCGGCAACAATCAAGTTGACCAAAACAATTCACTTATACACTAAAATCTCCAAATTTACGGGAGCACTACTTGAATAAAACCAAAATTTCAAATTCAGAACCAGTATTTTTAAGGATTAATTGCATCTCAATAGAGACGAAGAAGTCAATTGTTTTTTTTTTTTTTTTTGGAAACAGAATATGGTAGTCGAGGCGTTTACAGGACTTATGATCTGTTATTGGATGGGTTAAGCGATCGCTTTACGTTTAACAACTTTCGCCATTAAGCCCTTCTTACGACCACCACGTCTGACAAATTTTTGAAAGACACTTAAAAACACTTTTTTTCAATTTTTGTGGGTCAATCTACACTAGCGCCATTTATTAAGATTATTATTAAGTATTAAGCAAAAATGATTTATTAATGCAATGTGAAAGGCTTACGCATTTATCATACTGCTAGCAGTATAAAAAAACAAATAGTATATTTATTGTCCAAGTTAAACCTGTTATAAAATGACTGAAGTTTTTTGGATTCTAAAATCACCTTTTTTAAGCAATAACTATTATATATTCGAATAATTTGACTCAAATCTCTTGATAAGAGTCACTTTTTTATTATATTCACAAAAGAATTTCCCTTGTCCGTTTCGATAATATCGAGTCATTGGAAATAAGGGTATTTTTGATTTGTTTGCAAGTATGTCCATCACGATTATTATGAAATTATTATTCTTAACATTTTTGTTAAGAAATTCGGAGAAGTTATTGGAACATTCAAATTTTGAAGTATTTAAGATAATCAAATGATTTTACTGAAATCTCTTGATGGAAGTTCATTTTAAATAATAATTAAATAAAACGATGTTTTTTAACTACTTCCACTTTTGTCTTTATTTAGACAGCGACCGGTTTCGCCAGGCTCGCTGGCATCGACAGACTGGTCGATGGACACCAGTCTGTCGATGCCAGCGAGCCTGGCGAAACCGGTCGCTGTCTAAATAAAGACAAAAGTGGAAGTAGTTAAAAAACATCGTTTTATTTAATTATTATTTGAAGTATTTTCTTTGATTATTTAATTACCTTTTCATTACACTTTATTTATTCCAATGACAGATATTAATTTCAAATCTGAAATTAATATCATCAAACAAATTGGTTTTAATAATGGATACAGCCCTGAAATAATTAATTCCCTCCTTTTGAAAAAACAAAAAATGAGATCTCACCAATACATACATATATTCACAACCTCAAAACACCAGTTTCTTATTCAGACGTTTTTTTATATATTGATGGCTTATCCAACAAAATCAAAATATCACATCCTCGTCACATCAAACCAGTATTTAATATACAAAACAACATTGGCCAACTCCTATTAAATTCTAAACAAAAACAGACATTTGGCAAAAAAGTGGTGTATATAAAATTAAATGTAAAGATTATGATATTTTTACATAGGCAAAACAGGATGAACATTTAAAACATGTATCAACGAACACAAACAAGCTTTCACCAAACATACTGTTTTTACTGAAATGGCTAACCATTGTATTGAATTTGACCATAGTTTCGATAAAAATGACACAAAATTTCTACACACGATTATGTTTTGTGTTAATATTAGCGAACAATAGCAATAAATGAAACGAACTTAAAATTTTTAAAATCCTCAAGTCGGTGAAATTGGGTGAAAACAAAATCAATAATCAGATTCCTCCTTTTACTCCTTTCTCCTTAAACACTTTGTCTACATTTACTCTCCCAAGCTCCCATTCAGAATCAAATGCAAATTAATCATTTATTAATTTCTATATAAATTATGTCTTTTCAAATATATGTTTTTTTTAAATTACAATTTTTTAAAATTGTTCTTATTGTTAAAAAATAATTGTTAGTACCTACTTATAACAAATAGCACAGGGCTATTTTTAAATTTGAATTATTATACCGAATTTTAAATGCGTTTATTAGTCTTTCTTTGTTTAGCTTTTATTATATTTTTACATCTGAAGATAGAAGAAAGAAAGGTAACCTCCAAAACATGTCGTGTTTTTTAATTTTTTTTTAATGATAAGTGGATTTAACAACGTTATTTTCAATTTTCTAAGTATAATTTATAACATTAAAACGCGTATAACATTTTAAAAAATAACAAAATACTACGGCATCAGAGATAACAATCACACCATTGATATTGCATCCATGAGTCAACTCACACCATCACGAAATATTTCGACTTCCGAGGCGATCCGATTAAGCAATGAGATTGCTCTACCCACAAGCATAACCATTGTCAGGTTGGTTCTGCAGCGCGGCGGACAAAACAATCTGTGCTGTCTTTGACAAAGGTAATTATCAGGGAAAAATAGACCTACATCACTCAGGACATCCGCATTATGTATATGGGAGATCAGCTGAAATCAGCTGAAAGAAGTGAACTCCCAAGTGAATATTCCTCCTTCTCTCCAATGATTGGTAGCTTAGCATACCTAGTAATAATTCAGTCGTAAAGAGCTACGGATAATAACCGCGCTCCCTGAGGTAAAGAAAGCGCAGAAATTTGAATTGAATATTGAATATACCTGTATACTCAATAAAATGAAAAAAAAACACGATCCCCATATCCCTTAATTATCTCGGTAAAAAATCACGAAAATCACTTATTTTTCCGACCGTCACAGTGGCTTTCCATCCCCCTTAAAATCAATTACGTGACATGGTCAAACCTAAGATTGTTAAAATTATAAGAACTTGCAATTTGTTCTTTTTCTTATTCATTTAATAGATCTGACGATCTGTGTAATAGAACTCATGTCTTCTGGGATGAATAGGATGATCTGTCCCTTTATATCTTAGGTGGTCTTCCAGGTGTTCGGTGTCCGGAGGGGATATCGTAAGCGGTTGTATATGCAAGTCTGTCACATGATGTTATTTGTTAATGTTAAATAATACAGTTCTGAGTATGACATCAACTTCTACTTCATCAGCCTTCATCGGTCCACTGCTGAAAATAGGCCTCTTCCCTTCCTTTCTACTCGTCTCTATTTTCTGCCAGATGCAGCCACATTATCCCCCCCACGACAGTAATGTCGTCGACTTTTTTTTCATGGTCTCCACCTTATTATTTTCTGGTTCCATCTATCTTTACTTTGTCTCGCCACATGACCCGCCTATTGCCACATCAGTCTCGCTAGTCATTCCATGATGTCCGTTATTTTTGTTCGACGTCTAATCTCCTCATTTCTGATTTTATCTCGGAGACTGACGCCGAGCATATGTCTTTCCATGGAACGCTGCATGACTCTTAATCTCTATACATTTCTCTTGGCGAGGGTCATAGTCTCCATCGCGTAAGTCATCACCGGTAGTATGCATGAATCGTAGACTTTTCTCTTTAGACATATTGTAGTTTCTTTTCTCTTTAGACATATTGAGATCTCTTGGAAGAATGTGTGGATACTCTGTGTATGGTAGAGTGCCGACTGAAAATATAAGAAGTGAATGCGGTGCGAATGATGGTGTCATGAACAAAATAATGAAAGGATCATTAAGATGGTTTAGACATATTAAAAGAATGAATGAAGAAAGAATGGTAAAAAAAATATATGTTAATGATGTAAATGGAACCAGAAATAGAGGAAGACCGAGGAAAACGTGGCACGATCAAATAAATCAAATATTGAATGTAGGCCATGTGAGGAGTCAGAGAAATCGACGCGCTTGCATGACACGATGTATGAATGTTGAGGAAGCGAGAGAAATATGTCAGGAAAGAAAAGTGTGGCAGTCCATTCTTTCTGCCTACCCCTTCGGGGAGACGGCGTGATGGTTAGTTAGTTAGTTAGTTTCTTTGTTTTCAAAGACGTGTTTTAGTTTGCCAAAAGCTGCCCAGCTCAACCCTATTCGCCTCGATATTTCCGCTGTCTGGTTTTCGAAAAGAGTATGACATACTTGCATTAAATATATATTCTTTTAAATTAACCGAGAATTCCGTTCAAAAATATTTCATCAATAAAGCATATAAATTCCTTTCATAGAATTCACTAAATTTATACGCAAATCGAATGAAATAAAAATATTGAAATTCCGTTCGCTAATAATACCACTAGATAAAACAGGAATCGAGGATTGCGTCACCTGCAAGCGGAAATAAACTGAATACCTTATGGAAGTAATCCGGTCGGAGCCGGAAGCCAGCGCTGAAAAATGACGCCATTTTGTTGTCACGTAGCAAGCGATGTATGAGATGGAGGCTTCTTTACGTCTCGAGTTCGAATTAATAAAAATTAATGGCTGTAACATGAGATAATACCGACCCTTTATTTGTAACCAAACGCTTATTTTCCCCTTTAGATATGCTGTATTATGATCACATCCGGTGTTATGGATGCCTCGGTTAAATGGATGATTAACCCTTAAAAATGAGATTGCTTTATACATTTTTTAGAGAAGAAAGCAATATCCATAAATTAATCAAATGATTTTACTGAAATCTCTTAATGGAAGTTCATTTTAAATAATAATTAAATAAAACTATGTTTTTTTAACTACTTCCACTTTTGTCTTTATTTAGACAGTGACCGGTTTCTCCAGGCTCGCTGGCATCGACAAACTGGTCCAGACCGAAAGGTTAATTAAAAAACTACCAAATAAATTACGTTTATTAAGGTCACAAAAAATTAACAAACTTTTTTTGTGATACTTTGCTTTACGATTTGACAACGAGAAGTAACGTCAAAACTATAACAACTAAAAATAATCACAACATTTTTGCACAAATATACGTATAATTTTCTATTGTTATAATTATATTACATATAATAGTATACTATAACATGAAAAGGGGCTTTATTTTCTATGCGAGATTCTTTATACAAGACATTAGTATAATAAAAGTATTATTTTAAAGTTACTGCGCATACAGAAACAACCCCGGATATCATCTTGACATTATCTGTGTTTGAGGCATAAAATCAAACTACAGTCCAGTACAAGGGCATTCGAAGTCAGGCCTTATATTAAGATAAACAATATCAAACAATTGAATTGGAAATTCAATACATTTTTTGTATGGAGTTAACAAGAAATCATTTAAGTGTTTCAATAATATGAGACCATTCCTCTGCAATGGTGACATCAATTTAAAATTAAGACAGAGAATGGTCAAGTGCTATACAATTAATCCTTAAAATTCATTTTCTTTACGAAGTGGAGACCTGGACCCTTAAATTTTTCTTTACGGTGCTAAAATAAAAACGCGCGTTCTTGTGTTGGGTAGTCAATACCCAATCAAAAATTAGCGTTTTAAAATCCGAAAAATAAGAATATTCATAGCTAATCCCCTAATTAATTATAATTGAGGTAAAAATTATATTAATTGAGATTTATTTGCTAAAAACATTTAAAAACATTTATAGATGACGCTAGTGTAGAGTGAACATAAAATTGTGAAAATAGGTGTAGAAACCTACCATATATACAAGTTCCAAAAAGTTTGTCAGACGTGGTGGTCATAACGGCGGAATGGGGAATGTTGATAAACGTGAAGCGATCGCTCAACCCAACCAATGACAGGTCATAAGTCCTGTAAGCGCCTCGGCCACCACCTTCTGTTCCCAGAAAAACAATTTGCATCTTCGTCTCTATTGAGATACAATTAATCCTTGTAAAATAAAAATAATTTATCCGCAATGGGTGAAATCCAGTGTTTGTCTACAAGAATTTGTATACATTCAAAATGTTGTTGTATAAATATAACTGGTACATGCAGGCAAAAAATTGGAGAGACATCTCCAGGCGAAATCTAGTACTGTATGATTTGCATAGACTTTCACAGTACATTAATAAAGGTTTTCTGCTTAATGCTTTCTAATCTTAATATAGATGACGCTAGTGTAGAGTGAACATAAAATTGTGAAAATAGGTATAGAAACCTACCATATATACAAGTTCCAAAAAGTTTGTCAGACGTGGTGGTCATAACGGCGGAATGGGGAATGTTGTTAAACGTGAAGCGATCGCTCAACCCAACCAATGACAGGTCATAGGTCCTGTAAGCGCCTCGGCCACCACCTTCTGTTCCCAGAAAAACAATTTGCATCTTCGTCTCTATTGAGATACAATTAATCCTTGTAAAATAAAAATAATTTATCCGCAATGGGTGAAATCCAGTATTTGTCTACAAGAATTTGTATACATTAAAAATGTTGTTTTTTAAAAAAAACATCTGGCAACGCTCACAGAACAGGCAAACGTCCACTCTGGTTGCAAGCCCGAGAGCTACTGCCGGGCAGTGAGAACATTGAGCTCCTCGCGCTTCCACAGTGAAGTATGCAAGAGTGAGTTGCGTATATACCCTGTGAATACCCTGCGACTATAGTGACAATCACACTGCCATCGCAGGGAATCAAACCCGGAACCTTCGGTATGGCACTCAGAGCTCTTACCACTCTGCCACGAAGGTTGCCATGGTGGTTAGTTAGCTAAGGAATGAAAATCTTATTGCAGACGAATACTGGATTTTACCTATTGCGCGTTATCATTTTTAAGGATTAATTGTATCTCAATAGAGACGAAGATGCAAATTAGAAACAGAATATGGTTGTCGAGGCGTTTACAGGACTTATGACCTGTCATTAGTTGGGTTAAACGCACGCTTTATGTAATACAACATCCCCCATTCCGCCCTTCTTAAAGAAAGAAGTATCTTCTCCAAGAAAATATTATTAATACTGTGTTTATCATCAAACATTGTTCGTATCGCATGAACTAATAGAAACGAGATTTTGCTTCCAAAGAACAATTATCTAAAAATATCATACCGAATCCAATATAAATTATACGAAACTGTTTCAATAAAATTGAAATTCCAAAGGATCAGACAATAATGGCGACGAGTAGCAAGCGATTTTAGGAATTTATCTCGTGATTTCTGAAACAAATGTATCCATTTCAAGAGCTTACTTTCATTAGAATTCCATTTCACCAAATTTCCGAGAACAAACGCTCCGTTACAAACACGATAGACTTACTTTATTGGATTGGCTCAATGAACTTTAAACTGAGCAAATAACATTATTAATTGAAAAAGACCGAAAAATTGCAATTGTTCCACCTAAAGCAGCCGGTCTTAATAATACAGAACATACTATGATGATTTCGAATAAATCTTTTATATAATATAATATATAAAAGATCTTATATATATTTCGTAAATTTGGTTTGGTTCATGTGGTGCTCCCGTAAAATTGGAGAAATTTCGTGTATAAGTGAATTGTTTTGGTCAATTTGATTGTTGCCGCACTTTATAACAGTTAATTGTGACACGTAATACGTTTGTTCTGTTTTGATGTTAAAATTATACTAGTTTTTTCGTTTATATAAAGAATTTTGACAGTGTCTAATTACTGCTAATTTAAAAAAAGTGTGGATACATGGAACATACATTAAAAAGACAATATTGGACTTGGACTTGGATTTTCTGGCTTACAGAGGTTCAGCTCATGTGGCTTTTCCTCTTACGTCTGATGGGAATATTGTTGGAAGGTGATTTGGTGGGTTGTTAGTTTATTCGGGGGCATGATTTGTGTGGCCCGGAGTGTTCCTCTGAAGGAGAATCGATTTTGGGCGCTTGTGGCGGCTGAAAGTGTTTGGGTCGTAATTAGAGAGGTCTTTTATTGTAGGGTTGGGATGTGAAGGGAGTCCTTTGTAAAAACGTTCGGCAGGTTTCAGAATGAATTCATCTATCATCGGGATTCCCGATTCTTGGTGCAGTTGTGTAATCCTGGTCCATTAAGGCGCACCAAGCGATAAACGGATAGCCTTATTTTGCAGGATTTGGAGTTTTTGTATGTGACTCGAAGCTGCATAGCCCCAGATTGGGGCTGCATAAGTGAAGATCGGCCTTATAACCGTTTTGTATATCAGGATAAAAAGACAATATGTGCACCATCATTATGTGTTAAATTATTTTTATTTTGTAATTTTATTTTGTATCATTGTATTTGTTATATTATTTGTTTTAGATTTATTTTATGGATGTTGGACGACCGAAGTGTGCGCGGGAGATGCCTATTGGTGGCAATGAGGTTCGCAACCCATCACACTGCGTCTCCCGCGGGGCGAAAAGAGAAGGATGGAGTGCCGCATCGGTTAAAGTGTTACAGTCCATTCTTTCTGCCTACCCTTTCGGAGAGACGGCGTGATGGTTAGTTAGTTAGTTTTTTACTATGATGATTACTTTATAATAAAATAAATGCTAAATGTAAGAAAGGAAAATAAGTAACGAATCTTTAGATCAAATACATTATTTTGTTGAACATAAATATTTTATTACTTTTTTGATATTAGGAATTTTATTTTGAAAATTTTCTAATCCACGTCCACACCAAAGTGCTTCGATTGGCGACTCGCTTGCTGTCTGTCCGAAAATGACAGAGACTGACTTAACAGCGTTGTTAAATTATTTGGCCACTCAAAGTCATTACTGCCAATAGAAATATATCCACAGAAGCAAAGATGGCAGTACACAATGGAGTTATAGTGCCAACCCTCATGTATGAAAGTGAAGGATGAAAGCAGGATAAACGCCGTAGAAATGAAATCACTAAGAACAATGTTCTGAAAAACGTTGTATGATAGAATACCGAACGATGAAATAAGAAAGAAATGTAAGGCAGATGACTGCATCATGGATAAAATTGAAAACGGATCCCTGATATGGTTTGGACATATGGAACGAATGGATGAGAGTAGAATGGTTAAAAAGTTGTACACAAGCAGCGTGAGTGGAAAAAGGAGCCGAGGACGACCGAGGTAAACATGGCATGACCAAATTAATCAATTACTAAAAGGCGGCCACATTCGAAGTCGGAATAATCGATGGGGGTGCATGGTTCGATGTATGAGTGTAGAGGAAACCCGAGGGGTATGCCAGGACAGAGCATTGTGGCGATCCATCATCTCTGCCTACCCCTCCGGGGAAATGGCGTGATGATTAGTTAGTTAGTTAGTTAAATTATTTTATATGAAAACGCCACGCTATTGATTAAGCTGTTATATTTGTTTAGGGCAATAATGATTTGTAATCGCAAAGTTAATGGTCAAAGATTTATAAACTCTCATTTATTTTACATCGTATATTTCTATTTTCGTATGCAACAGAGAAGGGGGTTCCTACACTAGGCTGTTCTTGGGCGCAGCGGCGACCTTTCGTCAGCTTCTTTCATGCATTTCCTAGGCCTATTCCCCATCCATCCGGGATTTACATTTAATATATATCAATCGCAAGGGGATGCCAGACCGCATTTAATCAAATTTTTATTTTTTCCCCTTCTATAATATGTCCCGCTCACTCACGCATGTAAACTGACACTATATTTCTTATAGCTAACATTTAGTGAACTTAACCTAGGTATCACAGTGAAGCCATTTTTTTTTTTGTATACAACAGGTCGTTTGATCCCAATTACTGTATACAATTTGTTTTCAGCTGTTTTATTGATTCTCACGATATGTGATAGGTAGCTAATCTATCGCCATTTTCCTGTCACGTGAACCAGACCAATAACAGTGTGAAAATCACACTGCCATTGCTGGGAATCCAACTCGGGACCTTCGGTTTGGCAGTCCGAGCTCTTATCACCTGGCCACGAAAGTCGTTTATTTTACGTTGATTGAAATTTGTGTTTGAATTTATATTTATTTATTATATTAGATTTACTCAATGTAAAATAAGAATATGGACAAGAGTACGAGTATGAAAGAGCTGAAAGAGTTCGAAACAGGAGCAAAAATGAACGGTGTGTCAGTAAACTGTTTCTTGTATGCGAACGACGCTGTGCTACTTGCAGAAAACGAGCATGAACTACAAACCCTGGTGTCTTGCATGTTTGAGGTATGCAAGAGATACGATTTGATGATGAATGTGAATAAGTCCAAAATAATGATTTTCAAAAAAGAAGGAAACATGACAGTCTGCTACATTAGTGCAAACGGTGAAAATCTGGAACAACTGGATGAATTTGTTTATTTAGGAAGTATGTTTACAAAGGATGGGAGAGTGAAGAAGGATATTAAAAGACGGGTTGGGACAGGCAAAAGAGTAAATGGTGCACTTAAAGTTGTCATTGCAAACAAAATCCTATCCAAAAAAGCTAAGATGGCAGTGCACAATGGTGTTATTGTGCCGATCCTTATGTATGGAAGTGAAGCATAGAACTGGCAAAAGAAGGATTAAAGTAGAATAAATGCAGTGGAAATTAGATCTCTAAGACGAATGTGTGGTAAATCTATATATGATATAGTGTCAAATGCACGTAAAAGAAGTGAATGCGGTGCGAATGAAAGTGTTATGAACAAAATAATGAAAGGGTCGTTAAGATGGTTTAGACACATGGAAAGAATGAGTGAAGACGGAATGGTGAAAAATGTATATTTAAACGACGTGAACGGAGCTAGAAATAGAGGAAGACCGAGGAAAACGTAGCACGATCAAGTTAATCAAATGTTAAATGTCAGCTACGCGAAGAGTCGGAGAAATAGACGTACGTGTATGACACGGTATGTGAATGTTGAGGGAGTAAGTTTTTTTTTATATATAATGGAGGTGACATATTTCCCCTTCTCCTAAAGCACCATAATATAAAACTTCATCATGCCTTTTGACATGATTTAATGCACTAGATAGATGAAACGTGTCACTCCCGTAAAAAAAAAGAAACCTTTTGAAAATTTACGTTTCATATATATATTTTTTTATAAATTATCAACTTACCAAGTACATGGTTTTAATACCTCCTAACTGGGGTAACCCGTTCTAGGGAGGCATTCCTAGTACTCTATATAATTTCAAAACATAATATAATTTACAAATTAAGGGAACAAAGGGGAGCAACACCTATCCTAAAGTGTATAACTTAAAATTAATTTACTTATTTATTCTTCTTCTTCTTCTTTTTGTCCTGTCACACCTCCGTGGTGCATAGGGCCTCAAGGAATCTTCTCCACCCGACTCTATCGCATGCCTGATGCTTAACATCGGCCCAAGTGAGGCCCGCTGCCTTAACCTCGTCCTGCAGGGCTCCTCTCCAGGTGGCTCCAGGTCTGCCTCGCTTTCTCTTTCCCCCCCATAGGGGACCAGTTGAGCGATGCAGGCTGGGTTCCGTCTCAGAGTGTGACCGATCCACTGCCATTTGCGCCTAGCGACTTGTTCTCTAATTGGCTTTTCGCCTGCCATGGTCCAGAGAACGGCATTTGACACTGTTTGGGGCCAATAGATTTTGAATATTGAGCGAAGGCACCTATTTATAAACACCTGGAGTTATTATATTATATTATATAACACTATTTAAATTATTCACTTATTTTTAAAAATTATACTACATTCAAGCAGCCCTTTTTTTAATGTCTCCGTAGTTACATGTTTTTTTGTAATTGTGCATTGTCATTTTTTGTGGGTCGTTTATAGTTTTGTTTGTTATGTTATAGAGTTTGGGTGCAATATAGTAGAAATGTCTTTGCGCATAAGAAGTTTTAGTTTTTGGTTCAGAATAGTTATATTTGTTGCGTGTGTTGTACGTTTGTTGTCCTTTAATGTGTCTGTCGGTGTCCTTGTGATAGTGCACTACTAAATTTCATATATACATTTGTTTTATGTCCGGTACTTGAAATTCATCGTATTTCTTACTTACTTACGGTCCTTGAAATTGTTAATAGAAACAGTAAATAAAATAGATTGGGTAGAGTTCCTTCATTTCAGAGAGAATGTTTGCTATAGTGAGAGTGACTGCGTTTGCGAAAAACCAGACGCTATTTTTATCTTATTTTTAAAAATATAAAGATAATTAAAAATATTTTATATTCTTACATTGAAACAATCAAACACGTTTTTTAAAATAAGTAACATATTCTATTAATTTCAATTTAATCAATCGCAAACATAATTTCATAACCAAGAATACATGATTTATGTGCCACAGATCCTCATATCTGTTAAAAGAAGAAGAAGAAGTAGAAATAAAAAAAAAATAATGCGTGCATGACACGATGTATGAATGTTGAGGAAGCGAGAGAAATATGTCAGGAAAGAAAAGTGTGGCAGTCCATTCTTTCTGCCTACCCCTTCGGGGAGAGTTAGTTAGTTAGTTAGTTAGTTACTATGATGATTTCGAATAGATCTTTTATATAATATAATATATAAAAGATCTTATATATATTTCGTAAATTTGGTTTGGTTCATGTGGTGCTCCCGTAAATTTGGAGAAATTTCGTGTATAAGTGAATTGTTTTGGTCAATTTGATTGTTGCCTCACTTTATATCAGTTAATTGTGACACGTAATACGTTTTTTTCTGTTTTGATGTTAAAATTATACAAGTTTTTTCATTTATATAAAGAATTTTGACAGTGCCTAATTACTGCTAATTTAAAAAAAACTGTGGATACATGGAACATACATTAAAAAGACAATATTGGACTTGGACTTGGATCTTCTGACTTACAGAGGTTCAGCTCATGTGGCTATTCCTCTTACGTCTGATGGGAACATTGTTGGAAGGTGATTTGGTGGGTTGTTAGTTTATTCGGAGGCATGAGTTGTGTGGCCCGGAGTGTTCCTCTGAAGGAGAATCGATTTTGGGCGCTTGTGGCGGCTGGAAGTGTTTGGGTCGTAATTAGAGAGGTATTTTATTGTGGGGTTGGGATGTGAAGGGAGTCCTTTGTAAAAACGTTCGGCAGGTTTCAGAATGAATTCATCTATCATCGGGATTCCCGATTCTTGGTGCAGTTGTGTAATCCTGGTCCATGAAGGCGCACCAAGCGATAAACGGATAGCCTTATTTTGCAGGATTTGGAGTTTTTGTATGTGACTCGAAGCTGCATAGCCCCAGATTGGGGCTGCATAGCCCCAGATTGGGGCTGCATAAGTAAAGATCGGCCTTATAACCGTTTTGTATATCATGATAAAAAGACAATATGTGCACCATCATTATGTGTTAAATTATTTTTATTTTGTAATTTTATTTTGTATCATTGTATTTGTTATATTATTTGTTTTAGATTTATTTTATGGATGTTGGACGATCGAAGTGTGCGCGGGAGATGCCTATTGGTGGCGATGAGGCTCGCAACCCATCACCCTGCGTCTCCCGCGGGGCGAAAAGAGAAGGATGGAGTGCCGCATCGGTTAAAGTGTTACAGTCCATTCTTTCTGCCTACCCTTTCGGAGAGACGGCGTGATGGTTAGTTAGTTAGTTTTTTACTATGATGATTTCGAACAGATCTTCTTTATAATAAAATAAATGCTAAATGTAAGAAAGGAAAATTAAGTAACGAATCTTTAGATCAAATACGTTATTTTGTTGAACATAAATATTTCATTACTTTTTTTTGATATTAGGAATTTTATTTTGAAAATTTCCTAATCCACGTCCACACCAAAGTGCTTCGATTGGCGACTCGCTTGCTGTCTGTCCGAAAATGACAGAGACTGACTTAACAGCGTTGTTAAATTATTTGGCCACTCAAAGTCATTACTGCCAATAGAAATATATCCACAGAAGCAAAGATGGCAGTACACAATGGAGTTATAGTGCAAACCCTCATGTATGGAAGTGAAGCTTGGAGTTGGCAAAAGAAGGATGAAAGCAGGATAAACGCCGTAGAAATGAAATCACTAAGAACAATGTGCTGGAAAACGTTGTATGACAGAACACCGAACGATGAAATAAGAAAGAAATGTAAGGCAGATGACTGCATCATGGATAAAATTGAAAACGGATCCCTGATATGGTTTGGACATATGGAACGAATGGAAGAGAATAGAATGGTTAAAAAGTTGTACAAAAGCAGCGTGAGTGGAAAAAGGAGCCGAGGACGACCGAGGTAAACATGGCATGACCAAATTAATCAATTACTAAAAGGCGGCCACATTCGAAGTCGGAATAATCGATGGGGGTGCATGGTTCGATGTATGAGTGTAGAGGAAACCCGAGGGGTATGCCAGGATAGAGCATTGTGGCGATCCATCATCTCTGCCTACCCCTCCGGGGAAATGGCGTGATGATTAGTTAGTTAGTTAGTTAAATTATTTTATATGAAAACGCCACGCTATTAATTAAGCTGTTATATTTGTTTAGGGCAATAATGATTTGTAATCGCAAAGTTAATGGTCAAAGATTTATAAACTCTCATTTATTTTACATCGTATATTTCTATTTTCGTATGCAATAGAGAAGGGGGTTCCCACACTAGGCTGTTCTAGGGCGCAGCGGCGACCTTTCGTCAGCTTCTTTCATGCATTTCCTAGGCCTATTCCCCATCCATCCGGGATTTACATTTAATATATATCAATCGCAAGGGGATGCCAGACCGCATTTAATCAAATTTTTATTTTTTCCCCTTCTATAATATGTCCCGCTCACTCACGCATGTAAACTGACACTATATTTCTTATAGCTAACATTTAGTGAACTTAACCTAGGTATCACAGTGAAGACAAACTTTTTTTTTGTAACAACAGGTCGTTTGATCCCAATTACTGTATACAATTTGTTTTCAGCTGTTTTATTGATTCTCACGATATGTGATAGGTAGCTAATCTATCGCCATTTTCCTGTCACGTGAACCAGACCAATAACAGTGTGAAAATCACACTGCCATTGCTGGGAATCCAACTCGGGACCTTCGGTTTGGCAGTCCGAGCTCTTATCACCTGGCCACGAAAGTCGTTTATTTTACGTTGATTGAAATTTATGTTTGAATTTATATTTATTTATTATATTAGATTTACTCAATGTAAAATAACAATATGGACAAGAGTACGAGAATGAAAGAGCTGAAAGGGTTCGAAACAGGAGCAAAAATGAAGGGTGTGTCAGTAAACTGTTTCTCGTATGCGGACGACGCTGTGCTACCTGCAGAAAACGAGCATGAACTACAAGCCCTGGTGTCTAATATGTATGAGGAATGCGAGAGATACGATTTGATGATGAATGTGAATAAGTCCAAAATAATAATTTTCGAAAAAGAAGGAATCATGACAGTCTGCTACATTAGTGTAAACGGTGAAAATCTTGAACAAGTGGATGAATTTGTTTATTTATGAAGTATGTTTACAAAGGATGGGAGGGTGGAGAAGAATATTGAAAGAAGGGTTAGGGCAGACAACAGAATAAATGGTGCACTTAAAGTTGTCATTGCAAACAAAATCCTATCCAAAAAAGCTAAGATGGCAGTGCAAAATGGTGTTATTGTGCCGATCCTTATGTATGGAAGTGAAGCAAAGAACTGGCAAAAGAAGGATTAAAGTAGAATAAATGCAGTGGAAATTAGATCTCTAAGACGAATGTGTGGTAAATCTATATATGATATAGTGTCAAATGCACGTAAAAGAAGTGAATGCGGTGCGAATGAAAGTGTTATGAACAAAATAATGAAAGGGTCGTTAAGATGGTTTAGACACATGGAAAGAATGAGTGAAGACGGAATGGTGAAAAATGTATATTTAAACGACGTGAAATAGAGGAAGACCTAGGAAAACGTAGCACGATCAAGTTAATCAAATGTTAAATGTCAGCTACGCGAAGAGTCGGAGAAATAGACGTACGTGTATGACACGGTATGTGAATGTTGAGGGAGTAAGTTTTTTTTTATATATAATGGAGGTGGCATATTTCCCCTTCTCCTAAAGCACCATAATATAAAACTTTATCATGCCTTTTGACATGATTTAATGCACTAGATAGATGAAACGTGTCACTCCCGTAAAAAAAAAAGAAACCTTTTGAAAATTTACGTTTCATATATATTTTTTTTTTATAAATTATCAACTTACCAAGTACATGGTTTTAATACCTCCTAACTGGGGTAACCCGTTCTAGGGAGGCATTCCTAGTACTCTATATAATTTCAAAACATAATATAATTTACAAATTTAGGGAACAAAGGGGAGCAACACCTATCCTAAAGTGTATAACTTAAAATTAATTTACTTATATATTCTTCTTCTTCTTCTTTTTGTCCTGTCACACCTCCGTGGTGCATAGGGCCTCAAGGAATCTTCTCCACCCGACTCTATCGCATGCCTGATGCTTAACATCGGCCCAAGTGAGGCCCACTGCCTTAACCTCGTCCTGCAGGGCTCCTCTCCAGGTGGCTCCAGGTCTGCCTCGCTTTCTCTTTCCCCCCTATAGGGGACCAGTTGAGCGATGCAGGCTGGGTTCCGTCTCAGAGTGTGACCGATCCACTGCCATTTGCGCCTAGCGACTTGTTCTCTAATTGGCTTTTCGCCTGCCATGGTCCAGAGAACGGCATTTGACACTGTTTGGGGCCAATAGATTTTAAATATTGAGCGAAGGCACCTATTTATAAACACCTGGAGTTATTATATTATATTATATAACACTATTTAAACTATTTACTTGTTTTTAAAAATTATACTACATTCAAGCAGCCCTTTTTTTAATGTCTCCGTAGTTACATGTTTTTTTGTAAATGTGCATTGTCGTTTTTTGTGGGTCGTTTATAGTTTTGTTTGTTATGTTATAGAGTTTGGGTGCAAGATAGTAGAAATATCTTTGCGCATAAGAAGTTTTAGTTTTTGGTACAGAATGGTTATGTTTGTTGCGTGTGTTGTACGTTTGTTGTCCTTTTATGTGTCTGTCGGTGTCCTTGTGATAGTGCACTACTACATTTCATATATACATTTGTTTTATGTCCGGTACTTGAAATTCATCGTATTTCTTACTTACTTACGGTCCTTGAAATTGTTAATAGAAACAGTAAATAAAACAGATTGGGTAGAGTTCCTTCATTTCAGAGATAATGTTTGCTATAGTGAGAGTGACTGCGTTTGCGAAAAACCAGACGCTATTTTTATCTTATTTTTATAAATATAAAGATAATTAAAATAATTTTATATTCTTACATTGAAATAATCAAACACGTTTTTTAAAATAAGTAACATATTCTATTAATTTCAATTTAATCAATCGCAAACATAATTTCATAACCAAGAATACATGATTTATGTGCCACAGATCCTCATATCTGTTAAAAGAAGAAGAAGAAGTAGAAATAAAAAAAATAATAATGGTAATAAATTTTTCAATATTGCTAACTGATATATATTTTGAAAAACAATTATGGGTATCTAATATTCATAAGATACCATAAATTTTTAAAATTCAAAAAAATTCGTTATTTTTATTTGATTAACTAACTCACTAGCTAAACATCACACCGTCTCCCCGAAAGGGTAGGCAGAAATAATGGACTATCACACTTTAACCGATGCGGCACTCCGTCCTTCGCTTTTCGCCCCGCGGGAGACGCGGTGTGATGGATTGCGAACCTTATCGCCACCAAGAGGCATCTCCCGCACACAATTCGATCGTAAAACATCCACAAAATAAATAAAAACAAATAATATAAAGTACAATGATATAAAATAAAATTTATTTGATTATTTCAAATATTCTGGTGTCCCGGCTAATGGTGTCTGGAAGTTTCCATTTTCTGGTAAATTTGTGTTGTTACTGGAATACCGAAAAAAAGACACAATCACGAACATGTCCTTCCATTTTTAATTGTATCTCAATAGAGACGAAGACGCAAACTGGAAACTGAATATGGATGATCAAGGTATTTACAGGACTTATGACCTGTCATTGGTTGGGTTAAACGCACGCTTTATGTAATTACAACATTCCCCATTCCACTTTTGTTTTTATGATCATGCATGATAAATTTTTGGAAGTTGTATATATGCTCAAAATCTATACTTATCTTCACGTGTCAGTTTCAATTGGCCATCTATGTAGATTTGATTACACATGTCAATCTTTTTAAGATTAACCTATATAATCCACCCACTAACGCCATCTATGGAGAATGATTTTTAGCATTTTAGCAAACTACTTTATTAACACACTGCGAAGGCTATCGCCTATTAGCGTATTGTTTTTGAAGCCGTAAGCCGAAGATAAGTATATATTTGGAGCATATATATAAACTTCTTCTAAAACAATACGCCAATAGGCATTGGCGTATTGTTTTAGAAGCCGTCTGGAGTATTATTCCTATCTATATGCCAAATAATTGACCAGAATGATAACAAATATTTTTGTGAATGTATACTTATACTTGTATACGAATCCTGGATTTTCACCCATGGGTGGTTAATTCAAATTTAATCATTAAATTTGAACTAACCTCCCACCATGGCTGAAAATCCAGGATTCGTATACAAGTATAAGTACACATTCACAAAAATATGTGTCCTTCCATAGTTAAAATTTATTCCTTTTCCTAATTACGACAAAATAATTATAATTAACGAGTACTCAGCCGTGTGCTCCGCCTGCTTGGACCCAGGAACCAATCAGATTGCTTTGTATAAACAATTTAGGAGGTTTTACTCGGACTATTGGAAATATTCTTACTGAAGTGAATAAACTATAATTTCTTAAACCAAAACCAAATGTAAACCGTGTAAAGGAATGAACTGAACCTAACCCAACATAACTTTTCGGCGTTATCTAACCTTTAGCCTCACCTAACACACCTTATTACAATATTTTAGGCAAGTTTAAAGTAAAACGTAATATTTCGGATGGGATCGGATTAGGATAGGGTTGCCATACGTTCCGCTACAGCGGGACATGTCGCCGGCTTAGAAAGTCTATCCCGGTGGTCCCGGTAGGCCATCAAATGTCCTAGTCCCCATCTAATGTCCCAGTCCCCATTAAATGTCCCAGTCCCCATCTAATGTCCCAGTCCCCATCAAATGTCCCAGTCCCCGTCAAATGTCCCAGTCCCCATCAAATGTCCCAGTCCCCATCTAATGTCCCAGTCCCCATCAAATGTCCCAGTCCCCGTCAAATTTCCCAGTCAGAATAAAAGAGTCGCGGAATTTCTCAAAAATCGCAGGCTAAAGAACGCAATCGCTTTCACGTCGAAACGGTGGAAAGCATCATTCAATGCAAGTTCAATTTCAATATAATTTTTTCTGAATTACAGAAAAATGTTATGGGAAAACTGGAGCTCATGAAGCTGGCCAAGAAGACAGGAAAATATTAGAACAGTTTAATATTTTTGAACTGTTAAAAGCAAAATACAATTAAAAGAAAATTATTACTATTAAATTTTAATCTATGTCATATTCTACGTTGTTCTATAATTAACTAAATAATCATAGCCAATAACAATATTCAAGAATCATTTTTTTTTACCATTATTTCTACAAGTATTTGTATACATTCAAAATGTTGTAAAAACTAAAAAACTGGTCAAAAAATTATAGCATATTCTGCTTAATGTTTAAAAAAAAAAATCTTCATAGATGGCGTTAGTGTGTAGATTGTATAAACTACCATGTAAATGGTGGTCTTACAGATCAACATACATACAACTTCCAAAAAAAAAATTGTCAGACATGGTGGTCATAAGAAAAATGTGGAATGGGGAAATTGTATTACATATTGAAAATAATGCTAAGGCCTTAACACTGAAATTCCATGGTAATATACTTAGGACATTGAAAATAACTTTGTTCAATCAACAAATGTTAAAAAATATTTAAAAAATACGACATGTTTTTGATTATTAAAAAAATACGACATCATCAGGTGTAAAATCTAATAAAAACTAAACAAAGAAAAACTTATATAAAAAACGAATTTAAATTTCTACACTATAATTTAAATTTAAAAATTAACCTGGGCTATTTGTCATAAGTACTAATAATTATTTTTTATCAGTAAAAACTAATAAATAATATTAAATAATAATAATACACGATGATAAAATAAAAAATCCAAAATTGTAATAAGGAAAATAAAAACATAATTTTGAAAAGACATAATTTATATAGGAATTAAACTAACTAACGAACTAACCATCACGCCGTCTCCCCGAAAGGGTAGGCAGAAAGAATGGATAGGCAGAAATTTCGTAGGTCAATCTACACTAGCGCCATCTATTAAGATAATTTATATAACAAATTATCTTAATAGATGGCGCTAGTGTAGATTGACGTAAAGAAATGTGAAGTTATTTTAAAAAGTTATTTTCAATTCCATAAGTATATTTCTCATAAGAAGGAAGGATTTCTCTTCGGCGAAAGAAGGATGAAAGCAGGATAAACGCCGTAGAAATGAGATCACTAAGAAGAACGTGCGGGAAAACGTTGTATGATAGAATACTGAACGATGAAATAAAAAAGAAATGTAAGGCAGATGACTGCATCATGAATAAAATTAAAAAAGGATCCCTGAGATGGTTTGGACATATGGAACGAATGGATGAGAGTAGAATGGTTAAAAAGTTGTACACAAGCAGCGTGAGTGGGAAAAGAAGCCGAGGACGACCGAGGAAAACATGGCATGACCAAATTAATCAATTACTAAAAGGCGGTCACATTCGAAGTCGGAATAATCGACGTGCGTGCATGGTACGATGTACAAATGTAGAGGAATCCCGAGAGGTATGCCAGGACAATTGTGGCGATCCATCCTCTCTGTCTACCCCTCCGGGGAAATGGCGTGATGGTTAGCTAGTTAGGTAGTTACTTTTCTTGATTTTTGATTCGTGTCCCGGTCAGTACCTAGACTATTGTGGCAACCCTAGATTAGGAGGACTACTTTATTTTCCGTCTTCGAAGACAACGGCTTTGAGGATTGTTTTTTAGAAATATGCCAAACGTTCTCTTTCATTTGGCTTCGTGTCTGTATACTTCCAGCTATTATGCAAATTGAGTAATTCCAGCGGAGAGGCTGTGGCCCCGGCAAAGCAGGCGGGACAGTGGGTCGAATTAACATCAAAAGTGGAGATTTTGCCTGTTTATAAATATTTATTGCCCGTCATAGTTGTCTTGGTGATGCCCGTCGGATAAATATGTTCAAAGATGCCGTATCTAAGTGTAGGGGAATCTTATCGATCGATTTAATATACCGGAATATTGCCTGCTGAATGCGATTAAACTGAAGTTACGGACGCATGAATGGCCGTTCTCAAATTTAATATCACCACAGCGTAATTTCCTCAACAATTTTCAGCAAGAGCATAATTATTACGAGTACATATCCATGTGTATGAAAAAAGCTAGAATGACAGTGCACAATGGTGTTCTTCTACCGACCCTTATGTATGGAAGCGAAGCATTGAACTGGCAATAGAAGGATGAAAGTAGAATAAATGCAGTAGAAATGAGATCTCTTAGACGAATGTGTGCATTTTCTGTGTATGATAGAGTGTCGAATGAAAATATAAGAAGTGAATGCGGTGCGAATGATGGTATTATGAACAAAATAATGAAAGGATCATTAAGATGGTTTGGACATATGGAAAAAATGAATGAAGAAAGAATGGTAAAAAAAATATATGTTAACGATGTAAATGGAACCAAAAATAGAGGAAGACCGAGGAAAATGTGGCACGATCAAATTAATCAAATATTGAATGTCGGCCATGTGAGGAGTCAGAGAAATCGACGCGCGTGCATGACACGATGTATGAATGTTAAGGAAACGAGAGAAATATACCAGGAAAAAAAAGTGTAGCAGTCCATTATTTCTGTTTACCCCTCCGGGGAAACGGCGCAATGGTTAGTTAGTTAGTTTGTTAGTTCGTCACCTGAGAGTAAGAGGGTTCCAACTAACGAAAGTTCACATTTGGCTTTTATCTATACGTACAATTAAAAAAAAACATGTAATAGTATCGTCATTTTGATGTTATGAAAATAATCAAGTTCCATCTGATAATTCAAAACACATGATTCACTGAAGAATGTATCATTTACACTTAGAACTTGATTATTCCAACTGTCGCTAGAAAATTTACACGCTTTTCAGTAAAAGAGTTTCATCTGCTTCAGATAGAACCCTTTTATTCCAAGGTACACACGCGAAATCAACAAAATTTTGACTTAATTTTTCTCAGCTTTTTACTTTTGACAGTTGGAACCTTTTTACTCTCAGGTGACGAGTTTCTAAGTAATTTTCTCTATTGCTTCCACATTCAAAAAACGTCATTTGATAGACTTACGCATTACAGTCACAAGCGATGGTTGGCTGTGTGTGGTTGTGTTTATAGAGCGTGTTTAGGGTCACAACATCCCACGCGACTATTTGCGTTATTCGTTAATCTTTCTCTCAATATCTTCCATCTAGCAGATTTCTCGGATAGCCTTATTCCTCACTCTATCTAGAAGAGTCCTTCCTGATATTGTCCTCAGCGTCCGGATCTCTGCCACCCACACTTAAGCCTTCATTCTCGTAGTATCCGCTAGGTCTACCTAGGCCTTAATGCTAAAAATTAATCTCCATAGATAGCGTTTGTGTGTGGATTATACAGATTAATCTTAAAAAGATTAACATATGTAATCAAATCTACATAGATGGCGTATTGAAACTGACATGTGAAGATAAGCATAGATTTGTAACATATATACAACCTCCAAAAATTTGTCTTACATGGTCATAAAGAAATAGGTGGAATGGGGAATGTTGTAATTACATAAAGCGTGCGCTTAACCCAACCAATGACAGGTCATAAGTCCTGTAAACACCTTGATCAACCATATTCAGTTTCCAGTTTACATCTTCGTCTCTATTGAGATACAATTAAATTTCATGAATTAATCACCCACCATGGGTGAAATCCAGTATTCGTATACAAGTATAAGTATACATTCACAAAAGAAACTAAGAAAAGTGTTTCAGTGGAACAGGTGAACATTTTTTGATATCTGGGTGTGGACTTGTGTGGGAAAACGGATCTACCGTGTGGAGTGATGGGGCAAATAAACAAGGCTGCGGTCATTTCAGGATGCTTGAAAAATTCAATTTGGAATAACCCTGACATGAAAATCAGCAGCAAAGTGAGGATCTATGTGCGACCTATCATGACATATGGGATCGAGTGCAAGTCGGACACCACAATCACAAAAAACGCGCTCAGAGTGCCAGAAATGAAGACGCTCAGATATACCATATATATATCTGACAAGGCACTGCAAGAGAGGATAAGGAATACACGTATAAGGGAGATATGCGAGGTCGAGGATGTCGTTAGGTGGTGAAGGCAAAAGAATAGATACTGGTATACATACGTGAGGAGAATGGATCCATCCAGACTCCCCTTCATTGTGTTGCACGACCAGCCCCAAGGTAGACGACCCCCGGACACACCACCAAAGAGATGGATCAACAGCTGGGAGTCGACTTTGCAGGGGGCCAATTCCTCTTAAGAAACATGCCACTAGGCCTAAAGGACAGGACACTAAACAGGACACTAGGAATAAAAATAAGAAGTAGGAAAAGAAAAGAAAAAAACTAAGAAAAGTCTCTTTCATTTCTATAATATATAAAATTCTAACACGGCCTTAACCATATAAGAATCTTAACATTAATCACATATGACAAGGTACATAGATCAATAATATGTTTTCAGGCGTGTTTTAAAACAAGAAGTCATTTATATCTTAGCAGAAGATAATGCGAATGTTTGACAGGGTAATACATTACGTCAAAAGGACATGTCTCCCATAACAATAATTGATGGGCTGATGGGAAATTGATAGTCAAATCAGCCGCGCATCTCCTAGAGAGGATCCAAGCCCCTTCAAGAATCCTTGTTCAATAATATATTCATATATAAAACATTATTCCAGAGCTTTTATACATAAGATCAATCGTATACAGGAATAAATTCGAACTAATGAATAAAGTAAATACGATGAAGTGGCGCATGAAACACACTGAATACGTTTCATTGTTGATTTTTATATTTATAAATACTAATTCAAACTTTCTTCTATGTTCTCCATACTTTGTGTTGTAGATATGTTATTTGTCTTTTTCTTTTTTATATACTTTGCATATACAACACTTACTTTAAATTTTTTTTAAATTAAATTATAGAGATGAGATCCCTAAGACGTATGTGTGGTAGAACGATATACGACAGAATCTATGTCAAATGCTGATATAAGAAAGTAATGTAGAGCGGAAGAAGGTATTATCAACAAAATTATAAAAAAATCGCTGCGTTGGTTCGGACATATGGAACGCATGGATAGAGAAAGGATGGTTAAGAAAGTATACGTTAATTATGTAAATTGGGTACGGCTGAATGTATGAATGTCGGCCATGTGAGGAGTCAGAGAAATCGACGCGCGTGCATGGCACGATGTATGAATGTTGGGGAAGCGAGAGAAATATGTCAGGGAAGAAAAGTGTGGCAGTCCATTCTTTCTGCCTACTCCTTCGGGAGACGGCGTTCTGGTTAGTTAGTTAGTTAGTTAGTGTTCAAGAAATAATAAATAAAACAATTGGTGTGCGTTCGCGCCGTATTCTTTATTTATTGATTCGGAGTAATCGAACTGTGAAACGTATTCAGGCTTCTCCTGGTACTTACAGGATAATGGGGCTATGAATAAGGTCTATTTCGTCACATTTTTCAATTCGCAAGAAATCCAGAAATCCGCGCCCCATCAATTTCGAAAATCTTGATGTTGAAGGGATTCGATTCATGCGAAAAATGTTAAGCGGGTATATTTAGATGGGACCCGAATCGATAATTTGAGGACCCTATTTAGTGGGGAGTTAATAGTCGTAAACAAGCAGGCATGATTTGACAGGATATTTTTTATGACTCTAAATAAATAAAAACGTTAAGTATTAACTAACTAATAACTAACCATCACGCCGTTTCCCCGAAGGGGTAGGTAGAAAGAATGGACTGCCGCACTTTTCTTTCCTTACATATTTCTCTCGCTTCCTCAACATTCATACATCGTGTCATGCACACGCGTCGATTTCTCTGACTCCTCACATGGCCGACATTCAATATTTGATTTATTCGATCGTGCCGCGTTTTCCTCGGTCTTCCTCTATTTCTGGTTCCATTAACATAGTTAACATATATTTTTTTTACCATTCCTTCTTCATTCATTCTTTCCATATGTCCAAAACCTCTTAATGATCCTTTCATTATTTTGCAATAAATGTATTATATATTTCAAAACTTCTAAAATTGAGGTATCAGAATTATTATACTTGCCACGAAAACAACAAACTACCACGCCGTTTTCCCGAAGAGATAGGCAGAGGGAATAGACAGCCACACTACTCGATCCTGACCCACGTCTCTAGATTCCTCCACATTCGTACAGCGATTCATACACGAACGTCGATTCTTTCGACTTCTTACATGGCCGACCTTTAATATTTGATTAATTTTGAAATGCCAAGTTTCCCTCAGTCTCCCACGACTCCGTACTCCATTCACACTGTTAACAAATACTTTCGTAACCATTATTCCATGCGTTCCATATTTGAAGACTACAGGGGAAAAACAAGGAATGTCAGTAAAAGGTAAATTTGAATAAATTGAGAATAAAGCTAATGAAAGTCTATACATTTCTTAGCAATTAGCAATCGATTATCTGGCCATAGTCGATGACACAAATGATTTTGGAATATGAAAATTTTACTGGATAGATACGTACAAATGCCACTAGATGGCATTATTACATTTATTTTGAATTTTAACTGACATTCCTTGTTTTTCCCCTGTAGTCTTCATTTCTAAACCAACGCAGTGATCCTTTCATAATTTTATTCAAAATTCTCTCTTCTGCTCTACATTCCTACAATATATCAGCGTTTGAAATTCTGTCGAACATCGTTTTACCATACATAAGTCTTAGGAATCTCATCAACCCCTTCTATTCTGCTCTTAACCTTCTTCTGCCAGTTCCATGCTTCACATTCGAACATCAGGGGTGGTACTAAAACTCCATTGCGAACGGCCACTTTTGCTTTCATTGATACATTTTTATTTCCAATTATAGTTATTAAAGTTCTTCATTCACTTAATATTTTGCAGTCCATCGAAATCGCTCTTAAGAATTTCGAAAATAATACGTTTTACGAACCTATAAAATGTTCTTCTTCTAAGAAAAGATCTTTCAAATATGTACGAAGTAAAGAGGCAGAGAAAGAATAAGGAGTCTTATAAAAGGCAGATTTTTTGCAACAGAGCCTTAATTGATTAGATACATAAAATCTGTTATCGCAAAAACACCTTTATTTTGGACGTTTAGACCTTTCGCTGTACAGAGTGTCTAAAAATGGAAACTCATAAATTATAATACCAAAAGAGATCGTTTAACTGGTTTAATATAGATTTATTCTTCCTCTTCCTCTTCTTCTTCTTCTTCTTCTTCTTCCTCTTCTTTTTCTTCTTATTCTTCTTCTTCTTCTTCTTCTTCTTCTTCCTCTTCTTCTTAATTTCATATTCTTTTTTTCTTCTTCTTTTTTCTTATTATTCTTCCTATTCTTCTTTTTTTCTTCTTCTTCTTATTCTTCTTCTTCTTCTTATTATTATTATTATTCCTCTTCTTCTTCTTCTTCCTCCTCTTATTCCTCTTCTTCTTCTTCTTCTTCTCCTACTCCTTCTTATTCTTCTTCTTCTTCTTCTCCTAGTCCTTCTTCTTCTTCTTCTCATTCTTCTTCTTCTTATTCTTCTTCTTCTTCCTCTTCTTCTTCTTCTTCTTCTTCTTCTTCTTCTTTGTCTTCCTCTACCCCTTATTGTAGATCTTGTCGTTTACTATGTGTGTTTACTTATGACAACTATTATGAAAAAAGGTGTATCTCAATGGTGGTCAAAAGAAAAAATGTGGAATCGGGAATGTTGTATTACATAAATACAACAGGTCATAAGTCCTGTAAACACCTCAATCAACCATATTCTGTTTCCAATTTGCATCTTCGTCTCTATTGAGATACAATTGATTCTTGAATTGATAGCCCGCAATGGATGAAATCCAGTTGTTCGTCTACAAGTTGTATACATTCAAAATACCTTTTATTCGTTTATTACTTTTTAAAAGTATACGTATAGTTGGGTCACCCATGGTTTTCTGTCTGACTGAATAAATCACTTGGCTATAAACCGTTGCGCGACGAGTTTTCTTCGATAAAAATGAAATTTACGAGTTCCTACAGCAAGAGAGGGGGAGTGTAATTGGAGATTACCGCCAGCATCAGCCCTTCCGGCCTCCCTTAACTGCAAATAAATCACGCCGAGTGTAAATTTCATTAATAACCTGTAAACTAAAAAAATACAACCCTCCATTATGTTTTTTTTACTAATCCAACCACATTATATGAAATTTAATTTTATCTCAATAGAGACAAAGATGCAAACTGGAAACTGAATATGGTTAATCAATGTGTTTACAGGACTTATGACCTGTCATAGGTTGGGTTAAGCGTACGCTTTATGTAATTACAACATTCCCCATTCCACCTATTTTCTTTATGACCATGTAAGACAAATTTCGGAAGTTGTAAATATGCTACAAATCTATACTTATCTTCACATGTCAGTTTCAATACGTCATCTATGTAGATTTGATTACATATGTTAATCTTTTTAAGATTAATCTATATAATCCACACACTAACGCCATCTACGGAGATTAATTTTTAGCATTTAGCAAACTACTTTATTAACACAATGTGAAGGCTAGCGCCATTAGCGCATTGTTTAGAAGCCGCCTGGAGATATCACTCCTATCTATATGCCAAAGAATTGACCAGAATGATTACAAATATTTAAATTAATCACCCACCATGGGTGAAATCCAGGATTCGTGTACAAGTACAAAAAAGTGGTGTATACAAAATTAAATGTAAAGATTGTGATGCTTTTTACATAGGCAAAATAGGACAAACTTTTTTTTTAAGATATTAATTTGAAATCTAAAATTAATGTCATCAAACAAATTGCTTTTAATAATGGATACACCCCTGAAATAATTGATTCGCTTCTTTTGAAAAAAAATATATATCTTACCAATATATCTTCTTCTTCTTCTTTGCTAGCCTTCTTCCCTCCACTGCTGGATATAGGCCTCTTCCAATTTCTTCCACTCGTCTCTATCCTGTCCCTTTTGCATCCAAGATTTTCCAGCCCTTTTGACAATATCATCGGTCCATCTCATCGGTGGCCTTCCGACACTTCGTCTACTCTCCCATGGTCTCCAACTGAGTATCCTGGGTGCCCATCTGTTGCCACCCTATCTAGCCAAGTGTCCAGGCCATTGCCATTTCAATTTTGCCACTCGGTCCATGACGTCAGCAACCCTGGTGCGGCGTCTGATTTATTCGTTTCTTATGCGGTCATGCAAGCTCACACCAAGTATCTGTCTTTCCATGGACCTCTGTGTACACTTGAGCCTGTGGACACTTTTTGCTGTAAGAGTTGTCGTCTCTAGTCCGTATGTCATCATGGGCAGTATACACATATCGTAGACCTTTCTTTTGAGACAGACCAATACATGCACAACCTCAAAACACCAGTTTCTTATTCAGACATTTTTTTTATATATTGATGGCTTATCCAACAAAATCAAAAAATCACTTCCTCGTCACATCAAACAAGTATTTATTATACAAAACGACATTGGCCAACTCCTTTTAAATTCTAAATAAAAATCAGACATTTGGTAAAAAAGTGGTGTATACAAAATTAAATGTAAAGATTGTGATGCTGGTATGTAAACATAGGCAAAACAGGACGAACTTTTAAAACACGTATCAACGAACACAAACAAGTTTTCACCAAACATTATGTTTTTTTCTGAGAAGGTTAACTTGAATTTGACCATAGTTTCAATAAAAATGACACGAAATTTCTACATACGGTTAACAATAGGAATAAATTAAACAAACTTGAAAAATTAGAAATCCTCAAGTCGGTGAAATTGGGTGAAAACATAATTAATAATAAGATTCCTCCTTTTACTCCTTACTTTTTTAATACTTTGTCTACATTTAATCTCCCAAGCTCCCATTTCCAATCAAATGCAAATTAATCATTTATTAATTTCTATATAAATAATGTCTTTTCAAATGACTATTTTTTCTAAATTGCATTTTATTTATATTTTTTTATATTATCATCATGTATTGTTATTATTTATTAGTTATTATTGTTAAAAAATAATTGCTGGTACCTATTATAACAAATAGCACAGGTTAATTTTTAAATTTGAATTATAGTATCGAATTTTAAATGCGTTTTTAATTATTAGTCTTTCATTGTTTAGTTTTAATTATATTTTTACACCTGAAGATGTAGGTATCCTTCAAAACATGTCGTGTTTTTTAATATAATTTTTTTAATAAACAAAGTTTTTCAATTTCCTTAGTATAACATTTTATATGATATCGAGTACTCACGACGCGAGATATTCCGTTATGTTGGAGAGGGTTCAGAAAAAATTCTGAGGTATCTCAACATGAGGGAGTATGGTAGTCAACCGTGGCTCTATCCTACGGCATTTCTTTTGGGATTGCTCGGAACCAACTTTCTGTAGCTTTGAAGAGATGGACATCTCATAAATCATTTATTTAGATTAATCAGGGGATATTTCGAGAATTCGGTCATGCTGGAGAATGTGGGTATTTTTGTCCCTGGTAGATATCTCCGATAGCGACAGCACAGATTGTTTTACCTACCAGCCGCCAAAACCAATCTGCCTCTGGTTACACCGAAAGGAGGAGTAATTAATCTGCTGAACACGATATCCTCGGAGATCGACGTCTTTCATTTTAGTGAAAATACGTTCAAAAGACAAATACTCTTGAGTTTAGAGATTATCTTGTTTTCCTAAAGTCGAACCATCACTCATGCGTTACTAGTATTATGTTGTATATTATACTTTTTTTTTGGCATTCTTTTTCATTCTCTTCAAACTCTTCATGTGTCCAAACCATCTTAATGATCCATTCATTATTTAGTTCATAACACTATCATTCGCACCGCAATCACTTCTTATATTTTGATTCGATATTCTATAATACACAGATTTTCCACACATTCGTCCAAGAGATCTCATTTCTACTGAAAAATTAAAGTAGAATAAATGCCGTAGAAATAAAATCACTGAGAATGGGTATCCAAATCCTGTAAAATAAGGCTATCCGTTTATCGCTTGGTGCGCCTTCATAGACCAGGATTACACAACTGCACCTAGAATCGGGAATCCCGATGATAGATGAATTCATTCTGAAACTTGCCGAACGTTTTTACAAAGAACTCCCTTCACATCCCAACCCCACAATAAAATACCTCTCAAATTACGACCCAAACACTTCCAGCCGCCACAAGCGCCCAAAATCAATTGTCCTTCAGAGGAACACTCCGGGCCACACAAATCATGCCCCCGAATAAACTAACAACCCACCAAATCACCTTCCAACAATGTTCCCATCAGACTTAAAAGGAATAGCCACACAAGCTGAACCTCTGTAAGCCAGAAGATCCAAGTCCAAGTCCCAAGAATAATGTGCAATTTGATGTCTTTCCGCAATGAAAAAAAATATTTATATTCACGTTTATATTCGTATGTCTAAATAAATTCTTGACTTCTCAGAACGGCTTTTCAAATTCACGGATGAATGCACGTTTAATAATATAAAGGCTTATTATTTCAATAAGTTCCAAGAAATTTGTACACAAATTCAATTTGATATAACACATGTGTATGTGGCTATATTTGTACGCGTACACATGTGTATGTACACATAGACCTTCTTGACCGGTCTGGTCGGGACGGGGACCAGACTGGCTACCCGTTTGGCCGGTTGGTCCAAGGTTCCTGAGAATAATAAAACCAATCAAAAACATCCTTAACATTTCACCAGGTTCCCCCCTCGCCGGGAATTTAAATCAAATCATTTTGTTTTTTTAATGTATACAAATACTTAATTTTACCCGTTAAGGGTTAATCATTAATAATTAATTGTATCTCAATAGAGACGAATATGTAAATTATTTGGAAACATAATACGGTGATCGAGGCGTTAACAGGACGTATGACCTGTCATTGGTTGGGTTAAGCAATCGCTTTATGTAATACAACATTCCCCATTCCTCCCTTCTTACGAACACCACGTCTGACAATTATTTTTGCTACCATGTTGAGGAACATTTCACATATTTTAGTTCAATCTACACTAGCGCCATCTATTGAGAATAGATGTAAGCATTAAGCAGAAAATCTTTATTAATGTAATGTGAAAGGCTATCGACCCAATTATCACACATTACTAGACAACGCCTGAAGAGTTTTCTTCTAAAAACCTCTCTAAAAAGGAAATAAAAATTGGAGTGTTTCGCCGTCTCCCCGAAGTGGTAGGCAGAAAGAATGGACTGCCACACTTTTCTTTCCTGGCATATTTTTCTCGATTCCTCAACATTCATACGTCGTGTCATGCACGCGCGTCGATTTATCTGACTCCTCACATGGCCGACATTCAATATTTGATTTATTTGATCGTGCCACGTTTTCCTCGGTCTTTCTCTATTTCAGGTTCCATTAACATCGTTAACATACACTTTTTTTTACCATTCTTTCTTCATTCATTCTTTCCATATGTCCGAACCATCTTGATGATCCTTTCATTATTTAGTTCATAACACTATCATTCGCACCGCATTCACTTTTTATATTTTCATTCAACACTCTATTATACACAGAGTCTGCACATATTCGTCGAAGAGATCTCATTTCTACTGCATTTATTCTACTTTCATCCTTTCATCCGTCTACAACATTACCGTGAATGGTGAAAATTTGTAGCAAGTAGATGAGTTCGTGTATTTGGGTAGTATTTTATTTAATTTTTATTATTATTGAGGGTAACAAACAACAAATACAGTATATGACTATAAACACACAGAGACAACAAAATAAGGCCAATTACATGCTACCACAAATATTATAAAACAACTAACATAAGGTTAAATATACTCGTATATGAAGAATAAAGTAACACTTTGATAAGTACGTTTACAAGAGGTGGGCAATTGGAGAGGGATATTGAAAGAAGGGTTGGGGCAGGCAACAAAGTAAATTGTGTACTTTTTTTTGTAATTTTTTTAATTGAATATTAGCTAAGGCAAAATACGGTCAAACAAAATGATTGAGGGTTAAAAATAATAATAGTAGTAGAAATAAGAATAAAATTAAAAGTGTAAACAAAAATAAAAATAAAAGTAACATATTATAATATCATGTAACATTATGATCTCATCCACGCCGAAAGGTTGCTCCTATCGCTTTTTTGAAGTTTCGTTCGTTCAAGTGGAAAACATCGATGTCTCCAAAATACTTGCTGTAGTTGTCACAAATCCTGTACTTAAATTTGTCATCGCAAATAAAAACCTATCCTGATTTGCTCGTTTATTGTTTGATTCGGGTGGTCAACTAACAGTTGTAATATTCCGAATCTGAAAATTACAAAATTTGCATAGCGAAATCCGTCCAAGTTGGCTGGCGGCGCGGGGGTTTGCCGCCCATATTTACTGTAACGTTTTGGAAGTTGGCTTTAGCGGGTTTTGCCACGGTACGGACATAAGCGAGACTTGTTTACCCCAAGCTCTACTTCCGTCGGAAACAAAGAGCTTTTAAAGCGTCAGCGCTCACCGGAAACAGGATAAGATGAGATTTCACATTTTCTTAATGAATTACAAGTTGCTGTGTTTTTTCCAGGATTTCACATCGAATACGGTGTTGATTTAACGTATGAATACAATTTACAACATTTTGAACGTATACAAATACTTGTAGACGAACAACTGGATTTCAACAATTGCGGGCTATCAATTCAAGAATCAATTGTATCTCAATAGAGACGAAGATGCAAATTGGAAACAGCATACAGTTAATCGAGGTGTTTATAGGACTTATGATCTGTCATTGGTTGGGTTAAGCGCACGCTTTATGTAATACAACATTCCCCATTCCACCTTTTTTCTTATGACAACCATGTCTGACAAATTTTTGGAAGTTGTTTATATGTCAATCTGCAACAACACCCTTTGCATGGTAGTTTATTCAATCTACACACTAACGCCATCTATAAAGATTGTGTTTTAAGCCAGATATGTATTTTAATACATCTCCAGGCGGTTTCTAGCAATGCGCTAAATGGCGGTAGCCTTTCACATTGCGTTAAATAGATATTCTGCTCAATGCTTAAAATACAATCTTCATGGATGGCGTTAGTGTGTAAAACAATTAATTTTAAAATTATAACAACAAAAAAAAATTTGGTTTGGTTCATGTGGTTCACCCGTAAATTTGGTAATATTTCGTATATAAGTGAATTGTTTTTTCGTTTGTTAATTTGATTGTTGCCGCACTTTATAATTGTTAATTGTGACACGTTATACTCGTACGTTTGTACTGTTTTGATGTTAAAATTATACAAGTTTTTTTCGTTTATATAAAGAATTTTGACAGGTGTAAAAATATATTTTTTTTGTTCAAATGACAATTTGAATAATTTCTTCAATATTATTTTAAAATTCTTACTGGTTTTGGTTTGTTTTGTGCCTAATTACAGGTTTACAAAAACGGTGGATACGTGGAACATACATTAAATAGACAATATGTGCATTGTATTTTATATTTAGATTTATTTTGTACGATCGAAGTGTGCGCGGGAGATGCCTATTGGTGGAGATGAGGTTCGCAACCCATCACACCGCGTCTCCCGCGGGGCCAAAAGAGAAGGATGGAGTGTTGCATCAGTTAAAGTGTGACAGTCCATTCTTTCTGCCTACCCTTTCGGGAGACGGCATGATGGTAAGTAAGTTAGTTAGTTAAAACAACAAAATCACGCCGTTTCCACGTAGGGGAAGGCAGAGAGAACGGACCGCCACACTACTCTATCCTGACACACCTCTCTAGCTTTCTCCACATTTACTACACACACGTCGACTCTTCTGACTTGATCATGCCATATTTTCCTCAGTCTACCTAGACTTCGTACTCCAGGTACATCGTTAACGTATAATTTCTTAACCATTCTTTTACCATCCATGCGTTCCATATGTCTGAACCAACGCAGCGATCCTTTTATAATTTTGTTCATAATACCTTCTTCCGCTCTACATTCCTTTCTTATGTAAGCATTTTAAATTCTGCCGTACATCGTTCTAATTCACATACGTCTTAAGCACCCCAACTTTACCGCAAAATCTGCTCTCACCCTTCTTTTGTCGATTCCAAGCTTTGCTTCCATGTATAAGGGTTGGGACAAGAACTCCAATGTGAATGGCCTTTTTCGCTTTCATTGATATTTTTTTTTTCCTAAGCTACATTGTTACCCGCGCCAACCCTTCTTTTGACGTCACTATTCGTTCGGCCATCCGCTGTGAACATGATTCCTAAATACACAAATTCACTTACTTGTCTTATTAATCTTAAGCTGACATTGGTGGTGGTTAATGGTAACATGATGATATAATTAAGTTTGTGTACGAGGAAAGTTGTAATATTAAATTTACATACTAGGATTGATTGTTATTATTTTTATGATTATTGTTTTACGTGCCTTTTTCTAGTTTTTTAAAAGAACGGTGGATAAGTGGAATATGAATTAAATAAACACATAAGTCCGAGTCGTCCAGTTGATAACATTTGCACCATCTAAAAAAACATTTTGTGTTATATTATTTTTATCTTGTTATTTTATATTATATCATTGTTTTTTTTATATTATTTGTTTTAGATTTATTTTGTGGACGTTGGACGATCGAACGATGGCGATGAGGTTCGCAACTCATCACACTGCGTTACCCTCGGGCGGGGGCGAAAAGAAAAGGATGGAGTGCCGCATCGGTTAATGCGTGACGGTGTGATGTTTAGTTAGTTAGTTAGGAAATTTATATACTAGGAAATTTATATAACAATAACAAACTTTAATATAGGTCACAAGATGGTAGTGGGCTACCGAAACCGTTCGAAGACATAGACATAATTGGAATTCAACTAAATATAAATAAATAAATATATATGGTTCGGGAAAAAGTAATTTCGTGTTTTTCGCTTTATTTCAATGCTTTATAAAAATGTTACAACCATCCCATTTAAGTCAAATATGCGCCGTTCTGTTCAATAACTAGTTGCCAACAATAATCAAATTTTATAATGCCCCTCTCGTAGAAGCCCTTGTCCCTATTGGCAAAAAACTCGGACAACCAATTTTAACAGGCCTTAGAAGTGGCCAGACGACCAAATTTGTACCCCCAAGCGCGTTGGTCATAGACAGAAACAGGTGGTAGTCACTTGGTGCCAGGTCCGGACTATAGGGTGGATGCAAAATAATTTCACATCCGAGCTCCCGGAGCTTCTGGCGCGTCATCAAAGATGTGTGCGGCCTGGCGTTGTCCTGATGAAACACGATTTCTCTCCTATTCACCAATGCTGGCCACTTATATCTTTTTTTATTTTCATTATTTATCTCCAAAGCGAAATTTTTACAACATTTTGTTGCTAAGTAATCTTTTAGAAAATTTGACATTTCACACTTCGCACATAATCCTGCATTTAAGCCTATAAGCGTTCCGGTATTAAACAAAGGATACGAATTAAGTAAGGCAAGCTGCCTTTTCTGTCCTGGAGGCGTTTATTGCATACCAAATATTTCCCTTTGGCTATGCAAATCGATGTCCCGCGAACAGAACTGCTAAACGATCTTTATTTACCGCTAGTCTCCGGTAATGCTTGAATATAAATTTTATTGCCTGTTTTTGTGTTATGGCGCGTGAATATTTTATGTGTTGTATCACTAAACAAACTCAGAAGCCTGTTTTTTTGGTATTGTGGTGTACAACGTTGGATAAAAAATAAAACATCTATTTTTTCATTTTACATTACATTATATTTTTATTTGTATACTTAGGAAATTGAAAATATCCTTAAGGATTGATTGTATCTCAATAGAGGCGAAGATGTAAATTGTTTTTTTGGAAACAGAATATGGTGGTCGAGGCGTTTACATGACTTATGACCTGTCATTGGTTGGGTTAAGCGATCGCTCTATGTTAACAACATTCCCCATTCCGTCCTTCTTACGACCACCATGTCTGCCAAATTTTTGGTGGACCACATTTCACATTTTATAGTTCAATCTACACTACCGCCATCTATTAAGAATAGGTGTAAGCATTAACAAAAAATCTTTATTAATGCAACGTGAAATGCTACATTTGCAAGACAACGCCAGGAGAATACTTCTCCAATTTTTATGCTTCTTAAACTTGAATCAGCTTTTAGTTCAACCAAAAACTGGTCCAAGCTTAAAAAGCTTCAGGTGTAAAAATATAACAAAAACTAAACAACAAAAGTCTAATATAAAAACGCATTTAAAATTCGATACAAGTTTAATGTTAATAAAACATAAATACTAATCAGATAATTCCTTTCACTCCTTTCTCTTTAAATATTTTGTCTATCCCCGAATTTCCCGTTCCCAATCAAATGCAAATTAATCATTTATTAATTTCTATATAAATTAAGTCTTTTCAAATATATGTTTTTCTAATTTACAATTTTTTTTATGTTATCATTATTATTATTTATTAGTTCTTATCTCATAAAATAATAATTAGTAATTATAACAAATAGCCTAGATTAATTTTTAAATTAGAGTTATTGTATCGAATTTTAGATGCGTTTTTAAATTAGTGTTTCTTTGTTTAGTTTTTATTATATTTTTAACCCTTAACGTACCGTGTTCAAAACAAAACGCTCGCTCCCATGTGGTAAGTTCAGTTTACCGCTAACTTTATCTAAATATCAAGCATATGACTAGATGAATCAAAATTTAATTTATGTCATCTTGTAGGGAATTTCATTAGGAATAGATCGATATCTATAACATACGTGGATTATTTGAAAAACATATCATTATTAATTTTTTTCTGGAACCATGCGATTTCTGATATGTAATGCGTCATAGCATACGGGCGACTGGACAAGCGGGTATAAACTTGTCTGCGCGCAGCGGCCGGCGGGGCGGGGATAAAGGCACCTTGGCAAAATGTATAGTACGTTCAAGACAACGAGTACGTATTAATATTTTTCCCTTTTGGTAAAGTGTTAATATTTTCACAGTTCTGATATTATTAAGTTGCGTCCTGCGTTTCCGTCCACAGTGGTATTATTACGTACATATTGAAAAGGTCAAAGATATAATTTATAATACGTTCAAAACAGCGAATAAGTATTTGTCACTTTTGATAAAGTTGTAAATATTAGCAAAACAAATTCTACCTTAACACGAATGAAGGTGAGGGCAGTCTTAGAAAATATATTTTTTTGGGATGAAGGAAGTAATTTTTGCTTTTTTTTTTATTACGAAATATTGAGAACACTTCAATGGAGGATTACAATTTTTTTTATAATATTAGGGTCCATAGGTTTTAAGAAAATCAACTTTAAATTGGCAGTGGAAACTCAATTTACCACATGGCAACGCGACGGTTAAACCTGAAGATGGAGGTATTTTCCGAAGCATGTGGTGTTTTTTTTAAATAATATTTTTTTAAATATTTGATGGGGTAAACAAAGTTATTTTCAATTTCCTATGTATATTATTATTGAATTCCACAGTGTTAATGCCTTAGTGTTCAATAAGTTGATTTTTATTTGCTTAATTAAATCATCTCATAAATAACAGTGATATTTTTTTGACTAGATTTGATACTTTAATTAGATCAATAAAGGAACATAGAAGTTCCCGCCACATACCCGAGGCTGTTATAGGGCGTAGCGGCGCCCTTTTATCAGCCTCGCTCGTACACTCCCTGGGCCTGTCCCCGGTCCATCCGGGACTTGCGTTTAAATACGGCAACAACAAGGGGGTGCCAGACCACATTTAATCTACTCAATCTCTCTTCTATGCTCCGCTATACTTTATTGAATAAATAAATAAGCATTATATATAATAGATGAACATTTTAGGAACATTATATAAAATATAAAAATAATGATACACCACAGGAATATACAGCGGGAAGAACAGGAGAGGCAGAGGAGACAAATGCGGGATGGAAAAAAAAAATAATAGTAATAACTTGGAGTACAGTTTTTGGCATATACGACAAAGGACGAGGTTTAGGAAGCATTTCATAATATTAAATAAATAAATAAAACCACTGCACAAATTATTATTATGGCCAAGAGGGAGAGGAACGAGACCCGTCACAGAGGGGCAACCTCCCTCTCCCAGCTGGAAAACAGCGCACCCTCAGAGGGCAAGAAACAGCACTTCTTTTTTTCTTTGTATACAACAGGTCGTTAGAATTCATTCACTGTATACAATTTATTTTAGCTATCATATTGATTCTCATGACATGTGATAGGTAGCCAGTCTATCGCCATTTTATTGTCACGTGAATTTTACAAGAGACCATGGACAGTGTGGCAATCACACTGCCATCGCCGGGAATTGAACCCGGGACCTTTGGTATGGAAGTTAGCGCTCTTACCACACTGCCACAAAGGTCGACAGTCGACACCTATTTCTTTATGACTATGTAAGACAAATTTTTGGAGGTTGTATATATGTTACAAATCTTTGCTTAACTTCACATGTCAGTTTCAATATGCCATCTATGTAGATTTAGATTACATATGTTAATCGTTTTAAGATTAATCTATATAATCCACACACTAACGCCATCTATGGAGATTAATTTTTAGCATTTAGCAGAACTACTTTATTAACACAATGTGAAGGCTATTGCCATTAGCTTCTAACAAGTTCTGAAGATTTCTGAAAAGAAGACACTGAAGATGATAGCAGGCGAGACGTTAAAATATCGCACGAGGACTAGAATAAGAGAGATATGTGAGGCTGAAGATGTTATAAGACGGAGTAGACAGAAGAGGAGGTACGGTCATGTCCAAAGAATGAACACCACCGAGACTTCCCTATTTTGCACTACATATTATGCCTCACGGGACTCCTTTTCATTTTCGTTTCATTTTCATTTTCTTTTATTTATTTAAATATTATATTTTCCAAATATTTTCCAATGCACTCAAGATACAAGTTAGAGAAACACAATAATAAGTAATGCATAATAAAAAGAGCGAGAAAAGTAAGATGCATGACAAAATTATAATAAAGAAAGTATTTCCCTCAGGTGAGCCAAGTTAGATTTCTAGAAGTTTTAATTTATTTTATGGGAATGACATGTTTCGCCCTTCTTAGGCATTATTAATTTAAAAAAAAAAAAAACATTTGATAATGCCTTAGAAGGGCGTAACATGTCATTCCCATAAAGTACAAAAAAAATCTAGAAAACTCTTTCATTCGTATTAATTACAGACTTTTTCATTCGTATAAATAATTATAACTATATTTTGTGCTTTACTATATTTTTCAAACGATTTTTAAGGAATATAAATTACTATTGTCGTGCTTGTTATATTTACTGCATTGGTTAATAATTTTCGAAAGCTTAGCAAACAAGCTTTGCAAAATTACATGTACATAGTTTATAAGCTGACATATTCTCTAATGTTTCAAAGCTAAGAACTTGTCTTCTACTCCATAATATTCGTTGAATTTAAGTTTGGTAAGTTATTGTAGGGAAATATATATATTTTAAATATATTGTATATGTACACTGGTAAACCACCACTAAACATAATATATTTGATAATTGAGCTTTAGCATAACATATATTTAAAAATCTAACAAACCAAAAACTTTCAAATATTAATAACAATAATAATGCTCTAGAAAAAAAGGTTAGATATTAAAATAGTAAAACAAATATTACTTCAAAAATATTAAAAATAAAAGTTTTTAACCACGGCATGGTTATTATAATTGATGCCAACTAGTTTCACTTGGACCCAAACTTCATCAGGGCAGTATAACAACTAGTTTTTATTTATTTATTTTATATTTTTAAAATGTCTAACCACAAAGTGTGCTTTATTTGAAAATTTAAATATTGCAATTACTGCAAACAATTTTTAAGATATTAATTTTTTAGCTGATCGAAGGTTTTTTATTTTTATTTTAAAACTTATATTTTTTATAAAAAAAAATTGTTGCATTTTTGCTTGAATATCCGTAACTAAATTATCAAAGGCCGGCATTTTGTGTATTTAAAAAAAAAGCTCCGATCAGACACTAGATTAACTATTAAAGTATTTTTATATTTTATTTTTTAATGATTTAAGACGAACCTGCAAAACGTTATGATGGTTACTGCATTACGGAACAGGGTTCAACATATATGGCGATAACTTCATAACTCCTTACTATGCAGCGCATATTCAACGCATCGAAAGAGTCCAAAAAATTTTCATTAAACACATTAATTTCAAAATGTGTTGGTCGTTTTCAAATTATAATCTTGCCCTTAATTTGTATTCCTTGGACTCTCTCGAAAATAGGCGAACAATTAATGATATGATGTTACTTCACAAAATCATTCACTTCAAAATAGACAACTCCGAACTTCTTAGTAAATTATTACTGAATACCCCTATGCTTCGCACAAGACACACTGCGAACCAAATATTCCACCTTCCTGCTTATCGGACTAACTACGCTCAGAGTGCGGCGGTGTACCGGACGTGTGACATGTACAATAAGTGCTTTAATAACATCGATGTGTTTCATCCTAATGAAAGTGATTTTAAAAAAATGGTTGAAGCAACCCTTCGGGGCGAATGAACCTAGTAACTCTACTTTTTCTTTTCTTGTCTTTTAATTTTTTTACATTTTTAAATTATATTTCATTTTAATTATTCATTATTACTAGTACTACTAGTTTTCTCTTTAACTTATCAAAGTGTTACTTTATTCTTCTTATATATTTAACGGTATGTCAGTTGTTATATAATATTTGTGGTAGCATGTAATTGGCCTTGTTTTGTTGTCTTTGTGTGTTTATATTCATATACTGTATTTGCTGTTTGTTACTCTCAATAATAAATAATAATAATAATAATATAAACAATTACTCGTTTTTTTTAAATTTAGCAAATCAAGTCAAACAAAACAATTTAATAATTTTATATTTTTGGTTTTATAAAATACATTTTATTACTGATAAAAAATAAAACATTGAAGATACTTGTTTTTCATACCACTGACTGCCCTTAACCCCATCAGATGGAAAATATTTTTTTAAGAAACAAATGTAAAGTGACACAAAAGTCCGGATCGTCCATGTCAACATGTGCAACATCGAAAAAAACATTATGTGTTATTACATTATGTGCTAAATTAAAAAACGGTGGACACGTGGAACATAAAATTAATAGACAATATGTGCACCATCTAAAAATAACATTTTGTGTTAAATTATTTTTATTTTGTTGTTTTATTTTATATCATTGTATTTTATATTATTTGTTTTAGATTTATTTTGTGGGATTTGGACGATAGAAGTGTGCGCGGGAGATGCCTATTGGTGGCGATGAGGTTCGCAACCCATCACACCGCATCTCCCGCGGGGCGAAAAGAGAAGGATGGAGTGCCGCATCAGTAAAAGTGTGACCAGTCCATTCTTTCTGCCTATCCTTTCGGGGAGACGGCGTGATGGTTAGTTAGTTAGTTAGTTAGTTATGTAAAGTGAATAAATATTATATTAACAAATAACTTAAGTTTTTTGTATAAAGAAGAATACAATATTACTCAGATAATTAAAACCAACGTGTGAGGGTTAACGAACGCTTTGTACAATGAATAATAAAAAATGCAATTTGTACGAGGAACATAGAGAATATCAAAATAGTAATTGCTCCTTTGCCATCAGACAAAGTGAGAAAATGCTTTTTACTTTGAAAAGGGTGAGCTGTTATACTTTCGTTATAATTTTGCTTCTTGAATGTTATTTGTAATTAAATATAAAATAGTGATTGCGTGCATATGTGGGAATATTCTGCGCTTTAGATCTACAGTTTTACACATCGATTAAGGGGAATTTACGTCTGCATTACGATATCAGTAGTATAGGCCTCGGACGCGTCCTTGCGCACGGATGTCTTCGTGGGCATGCTTCCCTTGTCTCTGACACAGTCTACCACACGAACGTCTGTAACCGCGTTCTCTCTTCTTTTTTGATTATGTTAACGTTGTGTCTGAGCATATTCGATTGACTGACGATATGTGTATTTTCAGTTATCGCAAACGCAAACCAGACACCTTTTAAAACGGGGTCACTAGGGTTGTAGTACTCTCCATTGAAAATCGCGTCAAGGTCATCAATGTTATGATCGATAGAGAGCACGCGCATGAAGACGTCCGTGCTCAAGAACATGTCTGAGTCCAGTGTGCACATTACGGCTGGACTACTGCCTATATAAAGATAACAGTATCCATATATCGATTCTCAGGCTCAAACTATCGATTTGAGGCACGGGATTGATATTCTCACTCATATGTATTCTATATTATCAATAAAAAATTTGAAATTAATCGTTTTTCTTGCTGAAAATAAAGATTTCTTTTTTATTTATTTAAACATATGCTATTGAAGTTAACTCTGACTTAGGAATACCGTAGAATGCCATGATCAAATAAACAAAATAAAAAACAAAACAAAAGAAGTCGGTAGAATTGACGTGCAAATATTACTCGCTGTATTAAAATTTGAGAAATCTAGATAGATGTGTTAATATATAGTATTTGTGACGGTTCATACTCTCTGCTTAGCTCTGCATTAAAAGGCGTGAAGGTTTATTCATGTTGCGGTATCACTGTGGATTTTCTTATGGCAAAGAGTTTTTTCACTTTTAAGTTTATTTTATAGACATGTTTTGCCGTTCGTCGTACTAATCTTATTATATATATATATGATATATATACTTGATATATATACTTGATTATATATGGCTCCCGATGATGAAGGTATTAAATCTCAAAAAAGAATCGAGATAAATAAACTCAAAAATAAAAAAATGAGGCGATTTAATTTAAAAATAAAAACATAAATGAGTTTTCGTTAATATTTGAATGATGGTTTTATGCATATAAGTATTTCTACTGTTGTTTTAACGTTGTGAACAGTTTATATTCTGTGACTGAAATTGTTTGAAATTCTGTTATTAGGTTTAAAAATGAAATGTAGGTGAAATTCAAAAGCCCGAAATATCTATTATTTTAAATTAGATTTTTTTATCAATTAAAACACTGAAATTTTAATTGTATCTCAATAGAGATGAATATGCAAACTGAAATTGAATATGGTTGATCAAGGTGTTTACAGGACTTATGACCTGTCATTGGTAAGGTTAAGCGCACGATTTATGTAATTACAACAGTCCCCATTCTACCTATTTCTTTATGATCATGTAAGACAAATGTTTGGATATATGTTACAAATCTATGCTTAACTTCACATGTCAGTTTCAACATGCCATCTATGTTGATTTTGATTACATATGTTAATCTTTTTAAGATTAATCTATATAATCCACACACTAACGCCATCTATGGAGATTAATTTTTAGCATTTTGCAGAACTACTTTATTAACACAATGTGAAGGCTATCGCCATTAGCGCAAGCCGCCTGGAGATGTCACTCCTATCTATATGCCAAGAATTCTTTGGCATATAGATAGGAGTGGCATATAGAAGACCCCCGAAACGGCGGAGAGAAAGCTGGAGTTCAGCGTCTCAAGAGGACCCGCCTGAAATAACGGACTCCTGAGTCTACCAAAAGTAAAGAAGAAGAAGATGAACTAAATCTAAAAGATTACGTATTACAATCGCTGTTGTTGACCCCAAAAAAATGGTATACGCATGATCCCTGCGTGACAATTGCCGTTACATATGTTACGCGCCCGCTGTAGGTCAAAGCCTCGTGTTCCATTTCAAAGCTTCAAAATATCGGATATTACAAAAGCCTTTTACGTGTGAGATAAAACACGTGCTTGTTTCTCAATAAAACAAAACTACGGCATTCTCGGCTTTGAGATAATCCCCCTAAGGAAAGCTGTCGACATTCTCACTAAAGTCGAGCCGACCCAGCGAGGGGAAGAAGTGAAAAACAACTAAGAAGAGAGCTGTTCTTGTCGGCACGTCATAAAGGCATTTCACGGGGGTTACGGTGCAACAGTGCAAACGGCAGTGGAGGCACATATTGCAGTATGAATTTTCAGTACTCATACACATAGGGTCAAAGCACCAATGAATGACCGTTTCAGTTTCAGCTTGTACTGAAATCCACATTAACCGTCGCGTTGCCATGTGGTCAATTGAGTTTCCACTGCCAATTTAAAGTTGATTTTCTTAAACCCTATGGACCCTCATATTATAAAAAAAAAAATTATCCTCCATTGAAGTGTTCTCAATATTTCGTCATAAAAAAAGCAAAAAATTACTTTCTTCATCCCAAAAAAAAAAAATTTTTTTAAGACTGCCCTCACCTTCATTCGTGTTAAGGTAGAATTTGTTTTGCTAATATTTACAACTTTATCAAAAGTGACAAATACTTACTCGCTGTTTTGAACGTATTATAAATTATATGTTTGGCCTTTTCTTAATAATATCAGAACTGTGAAAATATTAACACTTTACCAAAAGGGACAAATACTAATACATACTCGTTGTCTTGAACGTAATATACATTTTGCCTAGGTGCCTTTATCATACCTAAAATTATAGCGCCGCGGCGCGGCGGGGCGAAACAAGTTCATACTTGCTGTCAGTTGTTCATATGCTGTCTCATCATTCTATATCAGAAATCGCATGGTTCCAGAAAAAAAAAATAATGATATGTTTTTCAAATAATCCATGTACTCGTATGTTATAGATATCGATCTATTTCTAATGAAATTCCCTACAAGATGACATAAATTAAATTTTGATTGATCGAGTTATATGCTTGATATTTATAGATAAAGTTAGCGGTAAACTGAATTGACCATATGGGAGCGAGCGTTTTGTTTTGAACACGGTACGTTAAGGGTTAAAGGCATTAATTTCATTATTTCAGTGTACAAAATAAAAGAAAACAATAAAAAACACATTGACTTCTCTAAATTCTCAAACTTTTTTTATTGAAATATGAGTATTACTATTAAAATTAATATTTCTCTAAAAAAATAGCACAATCACCAGTAATTGACCATTTCAGGTTATATTGATACAATACATAGATTTTGTTACATTGTCATATTATGAAACACCCTAACATATAAAAATATGTAAATATTCAAAGAATTACATAAGAAAAACATTTAAAAAAAACACTAGCCACACTTTTTCTTATGAAAAAACTACTAATAATCTCAGAACAACAACGGGAAGACGCACTTTTACCGTTTGACAAGGCACAGTTCAAAACTGATAGTTTTGTTTCTTACCAACAGTTGTCTCTGCCTACCTCTTTTGTCATAGTTTCTTGGGATTAAAGTTTTTTGACTGGACACATAGAGCAATTCTTATTATATTTTGTTTTATTAACCAACGGTCATTTACTGGGGGGTGGTCTAATACTGGTGCTTCGACCCTACTACAGTATGAATTTTTGGTACTCATACACATAATATGAGTCAGTTGGGTAGCTTAATTAACTAACTAACTAAGTAACCATCACGCCATTTCCCTGAAAAGGGTAGGCAGAGAGGATGGATCGCCACAATGCTCTGTCCTGGCATACCTCTCGGGCTCCTCTACATTCATACATCGTACCATGCACGCACGTCGATTATTCCGCATTCGAATGTGGCCGCGTTTTAGTGATTGATTAGTTTGGTTTTCCTCGGTCGTTCTCGGCTTCTTTTTCCACTCACGCTGTTTGTGTACAGTTTTTTTAACTATTCTACTCTCATCTATTCGTTCCATATGTCCAAACCATTTCGGGGATCCTTTTTTAATTTTATCCATGATTCAGCCATCTGCCTTATATTTCTCTCTTATTTCAGCGTTCGGTATTCTATCATACAACGTTTTCTCGCACATTCTTCTTAGTTATTTTATTTCTACGGCGTTTATCCTGCTTTCATCCTTCTTTTGCCAGCTTTGATAGCTTTCCGTAACTTAACTAACTAACTAACTAACAAACCATCACGCCGTCTCCCCGAACGGGTAGGCAGAAAGAATGGACTGCCCCACTTTTCTTTCCTGACATATTTATCTCGCTTCCTCAATATTCATACATCGTGTCATGCACGCGCGTCGAATACGAGTACTCTGACTCCTCACATGACCGACATTCAATATTTGATTTATTTGATCGTGCCACGTTTTTCTCGGTCTTCCTCTATTTCTGGTTCCATTTACATTGTTAACATATAATTTTTTTACCATTCTTTCTTCATTCATTCTTTCCATATGTCCAAACCATCTTAATTATCCTTTCATTATTTTATTCATAACACCATCATTCGCACTGCATTCACTTCTTATATTTTCATTCTACACTCTATCATACACAGAGTATCCACACATTCGTCTAAAAGAGCTCATTTCTACTGCATTTATTCTACTTTTATTCTTCTTTTGCCAGTTCCATGCTTCGCTTCCATACATAAGGGTCGGTGGAAGAACACCATATTTAAGAATACAATATTAAAAGAGAAACGACCCTCAATCATGAGGAATACGACTGAGAAGAAAACCTTAAAATCTTCGACCAGGTTACTTATACCTATGAAAAACGAGTACATGGGTATCCAACAAGAGAAAAAAAATAACAAAAATATACAATCCATTGGCTTGTCAGAACCACTATGATTTTAAAATAATTAAATGTTTTAATTTGAAACACTGTTTTAAATATTTAATTTATTACCAAAAAAAAAAATAGTACATTATCCTTCACAAATGTCCTTCCAATTTCCTCCACTCGTCTCTATCTTGCCCCCTTTGTATCCAAGATTTTCCAACCCTATTGACAATATCATCGGTCTATCTCATCGGTGGCCTTCCGACACTTCGCCTATTTGTCCATGGTCTCCAACTGAGTATCCTGGGTGCTCATCTGTTACCACCCTGCCTAGCCAGTTGTCCAGCCCATTGCAATTTGAATTTTGCCACTCGGTCCATGACGTCAGCAACCCTGGTGCGGCGTCTGATTGCTTCATTCCATATGCGGTCACGTAAGTTCACACCAAGTATCTGTATTCCATAGACCTCTGTGTACACTTGAGCCTGTGGACACTTTTTGCTGTAAGAGTTGTCGTCTCTAGTCCGTATGTCATCATGGGCAGTATACACATGTCGTAGACCTTTCTTTTGGGACAAACCGGTATTTCATCATTTTCAAAGACATGTCTAAGTTTACCAAATAAATAAAATCAAAGCAATAAAGAAAAAATATTTAAAAAAGAAATGTTTTTGTACGCCGTGGTTACATGCATCGTTAAATGCATACAAATCGTGTACACATTTGGGGCGAAACGAGCATTTTCATCTTTATCATTTTGGCCTGACGTGTTCTCATAAATTTTACGCGCCGCCTATGTAATTATTACAGTGCAGGGCACGTTCTCTGTTTTCACGTGTGAAATACAATATGTGCACGTGTACCGTTGGGAGATAAGGAATACGTATTTCCAACTACATTCTTGCAAATCTGTGGCCGAAGCTGCCTTAACATATTTGAAATATTAACACCACTTATTTTGTCTCTTAAAGGCCGTGCCACACTGTTTTAAACAAGCTCTCCACATCGGTCTCCACCGGCGGTTTTGAAATAGTCTAGATACTCCATCTCGCTCGGATACTTTTAGTTTAAAGTATCCGAGCGAGATGGAGTAACTTAGTTTTTTTCAAAACCGCCGGTGGAGACCGATGTGGAGAGCTTGTTTAACCGTCGCGTTGCCATGTGGTCAATTGAGTTTCCACTGCCAATTTGAAGTTGATTTTATTTAAACCTATGGACCCTAACATTATAAAAAAAAATTGTAATCCTCCATTGAAGTGTTCTCAATATTTCGTAATAAAAAAAAAGCAGAAAATTACTTTTTTCATCCCAAAATGAAATATTTTTTAAGACTGCCCTCACCTTCATTCGTGTTAAGGTAGAATTTGTTTTGCTAATATTTACAACTTTATCAAAAGTGACAAATACTTACTCGCTGTTTTGAACGTATTATAAATTATATCTTTGGCCTTTTCTCATAGGTACGTAATAATACCGACTGTGGACGGAAACGCAGCACGCAACTTAATAATATCAGAACTGTGAAAATATTAACACTTTACCAAAAGGGACAAATATTAATACGTACTCGTTGTCTTGAACGTACTATACATTTTGCCTGGGTGCCTTTATCATACGTAAAATTTGGCGCCACGGCCGCGGCGCGGCGCGGCGGGGCGAGACAAGTTCATACTTGGTGTCAGTTGCTCATATGCTGTGACGCATTCCATATCAGAAATCGCATGGTTCCAGAAAAAAATTAATAATGATATGTTTTTCAAATAATTCATGTATGTTATGGATATCGATCTATTCCTAATGAAATTCCCTACAAGATGACATAAATTAAATTTTGATTCTTCGAGTCATATGCTTGATATTTAGATAAAGTTAGCGGTAAACTGAATTGACCACATGGGAGCGAGCGTTTTGTTTTGAACACGGTACGTTAAGGGTTAAAACAGTGTGGCACGGCTTTAACTCTTGGTTATTCATTGTTGTCTAATTAACAACCTTCGTGCAGAGTATCGACAGCTATGACTCCCACACCAAAGGTCCCATGTTTGATTCCAGGCGATGACAGTGTGAATCTCACACTGTATTTACATAAAAAAAACAACGCGTAGTTTTAACATTAGAATTAAAGAACAACTTAGATGCCTTTCTAATAATAATTTTACGGAGTTCGCTAACCATTTAATTGAAAATAATCATACATTTAATAAAGAAAACGGTATTGAAATTTTGCATGATAATAATAAAAACCTAACTTTAAACTATTGAGAAATTTTAGAAATTAAAAAAGCTATAAAAAATAATGAATATATAATAAATTACCAATTAACTCTCCTCAATCCTAATTATACCCCTTCCGCTCGATATGTTCCCGTTACATCCCTCCTCTCCTCATTCCTAATTATACTCTTTCCACTTTTATTATTCGATCTCCATTTAGTTTATAAGTGACCGCTCTGTTTTATTTAATTGTTAAAATTGTATACGTTGATAAAGGTTACTTGTAGCCAAAACATGTCTGAGTTCAGTGAAAATAAAAAGGGTTGTAAAGTATAATTCTATTTATTCAACATATTATATTTAGAGTATTCTCACTTTTTTGGTATTTTAAAGTAACCGAATTCAAAATGTTAATAAAATTAAAATATTTTGTGGTGAATTTCTACCCAACTGCAGTTTCATTAAAATGCTTAAAATGGTAATCAGTCTGCAAGAGCCAGAATCTAATTCCGCGCAGAGCTAATCCAGTTCGCAGCTAAAAACAGTAATAGAAAGTAACAAATGTCTGCCGGTTAAAAGGGGTTGAACATCCCCAGTCCTCGGTAAACAAAAGCATAAAGCCTTACGGGAACCTCCCGGAAGTTGAGAGCACTTCCGCCCCTCCTGGGGTTGTGCCCCATCCTGAAAATCGCAACGTTTTTCATACACAATCTCCCCTATTTTTCGCAGATTTTGTTTTTCCATTTGTGTTACTTACCAGGTTAATTCCGTTATGCATATTTCACTGAGGATATACGTAAGAAGACAAATTAAAGACTAATTGATTAACTACCAACAAACATGGTGTTTTGGCGAAGGAGTTTGCAGAAAGGAAGGACCAACTGTTCAATCCATCGTGAAACGAGCAAGACATATTATCCTTGTTTTTTTTTATTCTGACCATGGCAGCTTTTCAAATATTAAAGTATTTGTTGTTTCCATATTTTCCCCGGCTAACGTCGTCTTTTTTTTCGTCATTGCATGATTTGTAAAACTTTTTATGTTATTCAAAAAGATCATTCGTAATTCATACTTGCATAGAAGTTTTATCTAAACTAACTTTACGACTTTTGGAATTTTAAAAATAAAGAAGCTATTTTAAACAACCAAATAAAAAATCCAATATTTCATATGTTTCTCCTCTCCCATAATCTAAAAAAATACAATTAACTTTATCCCTAGACTTATTTCTTCCCATCCCCCTTTTTTTCATTTAGTTGCGATTTTGCTTCACAGACCTGTTAGAATTTTTACTCTGGGAAAGGGCTTCTGTTTCCCGAAACATGTTCGTAAAAAGTTCAAAATAGTTTTGTGAAAATGCAATATTTTTATTCATATTTTTTACCAATTAGTAGAATTTTGTTAAAATTAAAACATTTGTCTAACATTTCTTGCATATTCCTTAGTTTATTATTTTTCTTTTTTTCCTCGGCAATACCTCCCGGTGGATTATATTATTCATAATTACCATTTAGGCAAGAGATTATTTCTACTATACTCTTCTACTATACTTTTTAAACGATCGCGAAAATCAGACTTCACTTTTAGATTTTTAGATTTAAAATACGTCTTAATGCGCCCTTGAGGTAATTACATCACACAAACGGCGCTTTAAAAGTTAGCATATTATTATTATTATTAAGAAATAAGATTAATCTTTAGAAATATGTTAATTTAATTACAACTAATAAATATAATAAATAAAAAAAACAAAATACCAATGTATATTGTAAATGTCCGTATAATATTCAAATGCCCAACTTTTTGTGTGGGTGTATAAAATAAAGTATTGCTAACACTGTAAACTGTTGTTCTAATTTCAACACATTTGATAGTGCTCAAGCAAGACGAAATATGTAACTTCCTAAAAAAAATATGATACTTCGAATAAAATTTGATTTGATTTAATACTCAAATCTGATTTAAGTAAAAATTCGTTGATTTTTTAGTAAAAAAATAAGTTCCTGATATCGACCCTTATAGTGAAAATGTGTAGTAAATTAACCACATCATTTTAGGGGTGAAAATGAGGAAAATGAACTTTCAAATTTTCTTAAGCACGCGATTCGATGGAAGAAATATGAGGCCTTAGTTACAAAGGGTGGAGTCTGAATACTATTTCTTAATGTACTACGTTATACTTCAAAAGTGAATTTTACCATTTTACTCTATGCCGCATTTAATGGGCTGGTTTAAAATCGACATAATCGTAAATTATGAGTTTTTTAAAAATATATTTAATAACTGATAATAAACAATGCTACCATTTCTTCCTCTTAAGCCTTCTTTACTCTACTCCTGGACGTAGGTCTCTTCCATTTTTCACACTAGTCCCTGTCTAATCCCTTCCGCATCCAGAAATGTCGTCAGTCCATCTTCAAAGTGCCCTCCCGACACTCCTTTTCTTGGTCCAAGGTTTCCATTGGAGTATTCTAGATGTCCATCTGGTACTACCTTGTTTGGCTATATATCCACCCCACTCCCAATTTAGCTGTGCGATCAATGATGTCGGCATCTTTGATTCGGCGTATAATTTCTTTATTTCGTATTCTGATTCGAAGTTTCACGCCGAGAATTTTTTTTTTTAAACTTGGACCAGTTTTTGGTTTATTCATGAATGTTATCAATATTATTTGTAGACAAATACTGGATTTTACCGATTGATTGTTAATCATTTTTAAGGATTAATTGTTTCTCAATAGAGACGAAGATGTAAATTGTTTTTTTGGAAACAGAATAAGGTGGTCGAGGAGTTTACAGGACTGGATGACCTGTCATTGGTTGGGTTAAGCGATCGCTTTATGTTAACAACATTCCCCATTCCCCCTTCTTCATTTTTGGAAGTTGTATACATGTTACTATGTTGCACCACACTTCACATGTTACTAGTTCAATCTACACTAGCGCCATCTATCTAGAATAGGTGCTACATTTGTAGCCTTTCACATTGCATTAATAAATTTTTTTCACAAATGTAGCCTTTCACATTGCATTAATAAAATATTTTCTGCTTAATGCTTACCTTTCACATTGCACCTTTCACATTGCATTAATAAAGGATTTTCGAAAATTTAGCCTTTCACATTGCATTAATAAAAGATTTTCTCCTTACTGCTTACACCTATTCTTAATAGAGGGCGCTAGTGTAGATTGAACTAGTAACATGTGAAGTGTGGTGCAACATGGTAGCATATATACAACTTCTAAAATTTTGTCAGACGTGGTGGGTTCGTAAGAAGGGGGGAATGGGGAATGTTGTTAACATAAAGCGATCGCTTAACCTAACCAATGACAGGTCATAAGTCCTGTAAACGCCTCGACCACCATATTCTTTTTCCAAAAAATCAATTTACATCTTCGTCTCTGTTGAGATACAATTAATCCTTAAAAATGATTAATCCGCAATGGGTAGAATCCAGTATTTATCTTCAAATATTGGTAACATTCATGAACAAATTTCTATGAAATTGTCGCGACAGCTGTTTCGCTAACCATCTATATAAACTCATTCTTATGTAAACTGAGTCTTTCTTTTTTGTATTTTAGTTAATTGTAACACATGATGATGCTTAGATTGGTTAGCGAAACAGCTGTGGCGACAAATTCATATAAATTAAATCAATTGTGATATTGTAAAACAGTATTTCAATTAAACAGTTGATATCCTAAGTTTTATTCAGATGGGTTTGCGCCCATGACCGGTTTCGGCAGCTGAAGCAAGTGGCATTAAACTAAATATAATATATTAAATTGTATATTTTAATTAATAAAATTAATAATTTGAAGTGCGTTATTGTTAGAACGCTTCAAACACGTTCTTATAAAATCACGTGACAAGTGCACTTTGATTATTTGTTACGGAAGTTGATTTAGGGGAACATAATTGCTTGCACGGTCCAGTTTCAAAAAAGATTTACCAAAATTTTGAAGGGAGAAAATAAATTTCCATAATGAGTATGCGTGCTTTCGTCCTGTACGCCACGTGTCGAAAATTGAAAATTGTATTGTTATTGAAAATTGATGTTAATATAATATTAACAAATTTAAATCATCATCATCATCAGCCGTCTGTCATTCACTGCTGAACGTAGGCCTCTTCCAAAGTGCGCCACCGCCCCCATCCATTGCCGCTCCCATCCATCCATGTCCAGCAATCCTTTTCAGATCATCGATACAGCGGGCAGGGGGACGTCCAACTCTACGGAATCCTGTACGTGGTCTCCACTCCAGAACCCGTCTTCCGTATTGGCTGTCGGTTCTCCGACAGATATGGCCAGCCCACCGCCACTTCAGCCTCACCTTATTTTGTTGTCAAATAAATTTGTTTCTGAATCTGTCCCTCAAGGATATTCAAGTTGGGCGACCTTGAATCTGTAGACTAGACATTTTGTCAGTATCCACAAATGAATATAAATAATACATACATGGTGGAAAGCAATGTCCGAATATACGAGTATAAGATATCTGTCTGACCCATAATGACTTATGGTATGGAATCGAGGGCTGACACAAATAGAACCAAAGCACTATTACGAACCACCGAAATGAAGACAGCTGGGCAAAACACTGAGGGACAGAATCAGAAACACAGTAATACGTGAGACCTGCGATACCGAAGATATTGTCAGATGGGGCAGGAAAAGAAGACGCTTCTGGCGCGACCACGTAGAACGAATGAGCGACGATAGACTCCCCCAAGAAGCCGCAAACAACGTGCCAGTGGGAACTCGTCAACCCGGAAGACCTCCGAAGAGATGGCGAGACAGTTGGAGTTCTGTGTCCTAGGAGACCTCGACGCCTTAAAAACAGATCACCAGATCTATTAAAAGAGGAAGAAGGATACATACATATCTTTGTTTTACTCTTGTACAATAAAATTATTTATAAGGGATATAATGTAAACTATGTCAACGAAAGAACAGTGCAGTGATCCGTTCTCACCGCTAACCGCTTCGGAGAAACGATTGATGGATCAACGTATAGGGGATCTCATGTGATATTTTATTATATATAATAATAATATAGGCTGATAATGATAATGGTAATACTTTTTATATATATTATGTATTTACGCACTATTTTTATTCTTATTCTTCTTCTTCTTCCTCAGCCTATTCCCGTCCACTCCTAGACAAAGACCCAGACTGCATCCAGGTTATTCCGACGTGTCTGTTTAGATCATCCTTTCACCGTAGTTGCGGTCGCCCTGCACTTCTCTTCTTCGCCCACGGTCTCCAAGTCAACAGTCTTCTGGTCCACTTTTCAGCTGAGCCTCTGGCTACGTGACCTGCCCATTGCCATTTTAGAGTCGCCATCCGGTAGATAATGTCAGTGACCTTTGTTTTTTCTCTCACCGTATCGTTTCTGACTCTGTCTCTTAGGCTTATTCCTAACATGGCTCTTTCCATGGCTCTTTGGGTCACTTGTAGTTTCTCGGCACTTTGTTTGGACAATGTAACAGTTTCAAGACCATAAGTATCAGGTTGATCGGTATTTTCCGGTTTTTAAGGATGTAACTCACGTTTCCGAAAGCTGCCCAGCTTAGTCCAATTTTTATTTATTATTAATGCTAATTTTTATTATTAATGCTAATATATTAAGTCAGTTTAAATGCTTAAAAACAACATTGAAATGTATATTGAATTAAAGCAATATAATGTTCTCACCGCTTTAGGTAAATTTATTATGCGTAAGTATACACTAAGTTAGGTTTGTAATACTTTCATAATATAAATTTTCCGCATGCAACAACACACATTTTGGTTAAGCAGAGTTTGTTTTGCACACAGCATACATTAATTATAAAGTTAAACCATAATTTTGGAGGTGAAAGTCAGTAAATTTGAAATAACATTTAAAAAAACAAACAAAAGCCTCTCCAAAAATTCTAAGATGGCAGGGCACAATGGTTTTCTTGTACCGACTCTTATGTAAGGAAGCGAAGTATGGAAATGGCAAAAGAAGGATGAAAATATAATAAATGCAGTAGATATAAGATCTGATTTAATTGTATCCCAATAGAGACGAATGTGCAAATTGGAAATTGAATATGGTTGATCAAGGTGTTTACAGGACTTATGACCTGTCATTGGTTGGGTTAAGCGCACGCTTTATGTAATTACAACATTCCCCATTCCATCTTTGTTTATGACCATGTATGACAAATTTTTTGGAAGTTGTATATTTGTTAAAGTCCTATGTCAGATTTCACATGTCAGTTTCAATGTGCCATCTATGAAGATTTTGATTACATATGTTAATCTTCGTCTCTATTGACGTACAATTAAATCATGAATTAATAACCCACGGTGGGTGAAATCCAGTATTCGTATACAAGTATAAGTATACATTCACAAAAAATATTGAAATAAGATCACTTAGATTAATGTGTTTATACTCTGTGTTTGGATACATGGAAAGAATGAATGAAGAAGGAATAGTAAAAAGAGTATATGAATGGTTGCAGTAAAATAGGCACTAAGTACCAAAAAAATTATAAAAAAAACTAAGTATTCAGTTTTGTTCTGTATGACGTATAGAACGAAACTGCATACTTAGTTTTTTTGTATTTTAATTAACCATTCATATGTTAACGATGTAAATGGAACTAGAAATAGTTGAAGACCGAGGAAAATGTGGCACGATCAAATAAATCAAATATTGAATTTTGGCCACGTTAGGAACCAAAGAAATCTACGCGCGTGCATGGCACGATATATGAATGTCGAGAAAGCAAGACAAATATGTCAGGAAAGAAAACTGTGGCAGTCCATTATTTCTGCCTATCCTTTCGGGGTTCGTAAGTGAACATTTTACACAAAAAATTCTACTTATTTATAAGAGTAAACACGATTGTTTAATGGTTTTACTTGGATTTAATTCATATAAAAAAAATCATATAAATTCAATGTATACTGCGCCTCAAAAATTTCTATAAATTCATTTGAAATTTTACTGACCTCTTTAATAATCACTCAATTCTCAAATTAAAAATTGTTAAAATAATACATTAAATTGTTTTCTTCCCTTTCTTTGTTTAAAGACCCAAAAATGTGCAATATATAATTTCTCTTTACCCTTAAGTTTTCTAAAATCAATATAAACACACACTTAATTTCTCTTTTTCTTTTTTATATACTTTGTATATACAACACTTATATTAAAAAAATAAAATTACATGGACATGTTTCGGACAACCAGTCCTTCTTCAGTGATACATATTTAAAGACACACTGTTTAGCAATTAGGTTCGGATTGAGAAGGCGAAACAAATTTATCGCAACTATTTATATAATTTGTTATATAAATTCAATCGAAGTAAAACTATTAAACAATAGTGTTTTCTTCCATATTAGCCATATTTTGTGTTGTTATGATGCTTTATTTATCTTTTTCTTTCTATATATTTTGTATATACAACACTAATATTAAAAAAAAATGACAGAGACATGTTGTGGACAACCAGTCCTTTTTCAGTGATACATATTATAAAGATACATGTTTAAAATAATATGAAATGTTATATGTTTATAATATTTTTAATATTTATCTTTATAAAATGTATCACTGAAGAAGAACTGGTTGTCCGAAATATGTCTATGTAATTTTATTTTTTTAATATAAGTTTTGTATATACAAAGCATAAAAAAGGAAAAGAGAAATAAGAGTGTTTTCAATTATAAATTAATAATGGAGTCTTTCGACATTATTAATTTAATTAGTTACGACAAATAATGATCAGATGCTATGTTTGGTCAGTGCTGTTAGACGGGGTGGAGTCATGGACCCTTAAAGTCAATGTTATGAACCAATTGGAGGCCTTTGAGATGTGGATACACCGAAGGATGTTACGAATCTTCTGGACTGACATGGTCAGCAACACAAACGTTCTCCATAGAGCCAGCGTTGACAGAGTTGCTGAGCATCATCAAAGTCCGTAAGGTGTCCTACTTGGACCATGTTCTGAGAGGCGAAAAGTACGCACTACTCCATCTGATCTAGGAGAAGAAGGCGGGTTTCCTGGCTGAAGAACATCCGAGAGAGGACATGGCTGAGGACCGTGGGGGAGCTGTTCCGAGCTGTCCAGAACGGGGAGGCCTACTCAAGGGTTATAGTCAACGCTGGGGAGACATGACACGACACGGAAAGAAGAGAAGAATGGAGTCTTAAAAAACTTATACCTCAACTATCAACAAGAAAATTCTAATATATATTTTTTTTGTTTGATGATGTAAAACTTTTTATTAAATAATTAATACGAATTAAAACGTCTGTTTTCTCGAAATTTTATTAAAGTATTTGAAAGTTTAATTTAACTTCTAGACAAAAGACGTTTTATATACAGTTTTACACCATTGTTCAGGAAACAATAAACAAGTGTAAATATTGATGCCATCTGACTATTATTAATAATTTAAGGGATGAACATAAATGGCACATTGAAACTGACATGTGAAATCTGGCATAGGACTTCACAACTGCCAAAAATTTGTCATACATGGTCATAAAGAAAGTTGGAATGGGGAATGTTGTAATTACATAAAGCGTGCGCTTAACCCAACCAATGACAGGTCATAAGTCCTGTAAACACCTTGATCAACCATATTCAGTTTCCAATTTGCATCTTCGTCTCTATTGAGATACAATTAAAATCATGAATTGATAACCCACGGTGGGTAAAATCCAGTATTCGTATACAAGTATAAGTATACATTCACAAAAAAATATATATTAAGAAGAATCGTTTGAGATCACGGCCACGTCATGCGGCGCCTAGCTGACCATGCTACACTGAGAGTTAATGGATGCGGACCAGCAACCCAAAGGACGTGGTAGGTCCGAGAAGAAGAAGAACTAACTAATTAACCATCAGTCAATTTGAGAATTAACAAGTGATTTGTAATCAATACGTTTTGCCATTTTATCATATAAAGACGGACGTCAGAACAGCGCTTAAAAATTGTGCAAATTTATTTTAAATATCATAGTTTGGTTTGCCAAACTTATCGTGCACTACGTCCATTTTATGGTCGACATATACGCCCATCCAAGCAAATAATTCGGAAGACCGTGGATTGTTTTCGCACCACGTACACTCTAGTGGATACTACGCATCCACAAAACCGACAATTGTCGAAAAATGGATTTCACGATTGCGCTTCATTTGCGCTTGATATGCCGAAATCATATTGAAACAATAATAGCATAAAATTATCTATTAAATAAAAAATAAATTACCAATATCGTAGACACTCTTTATTTTAATATGTTTTTATTTTCATTTTGAATATGGAGAAACAAGGACATGAGAACTGACAGCAAGGTACGCATTTATAAGACCTGTGTGCGACCAATTCTCACATATGGCATTGAATCGAGGGCAGACACTGTCAAGACAAGCATGCTCAGGACAACCGAGATGAAAACACGCCATATCTGGCAAAACCCTACGTGATCAAGGTAGGAATACAGCAATCCGAGAAACTTGCCAGGTCGAAGGTGTGGTCAAATGGGTACGTCAAAGACGGCGATACTGGGGTCAACATGTAGAAAAAATGAGCTCAAATAGGATACCATACATAGCTCTCCATGGAACGCCAAACGGACAACGCCAACCAGGAAGACCCCCGAAACAGTGGAGAGAAAGCTGGAGTTCAGCATCTCAAGAGGACCCGCCTGAAATAATTAACTCCTGAGTCTATTAAAAGTGAAGAAGAATAATATGTATTGTATACCTCAAAAAAAAAAACCTATATTTGATAAATTTGGTCACGCAATGCTTTTCTTGGTCTTCCAACAGCTTCTCTTACCACTCACTTCTGTGTTCTCTCGTCCATTCGTTCCATATGTTCAAAACATCTCAGGGATATATTTTTTTTAATTGAAGAATAATGAAATATTCCAAATTTGAATTTTTGGGCTTATCGTGCTTTACCCCTTTAAGTACGCATATTTGTGTTATTACATAAGTAGTTATAATTTGAGGCCCGCGCTGTCAACGCGAGCTTTAGGCCGGACCGCCACATAGTGCTGACATATTTATGCACAAAGTTGGCCGAAGATAGTTATCAGCTTTATCACATTTCACGGGACACTTCACCGAATAGTACCTACGTCCCCAGCTTTCAACCTCTCTAGCTGGTCAGTGACCCGTGGGAGAACGTTAACAAGGGTGAGTTTGGAAATCACTATTAAAAAATACATTAAAAACATTGGTGCACTTATGAATACGCGTAAGAAGTCACACTTCTTTGATGTAACACAAAAAAAAAACATTTTGAATGAATACAAATACTTGTAGACGAATACTGGATTTTGCCCATTGCGGGTTATCATTTTAAGGATTAATTGTATCTCAATAGAGACGAAGATGCAAATTGGAAACAGAATATGGTGGTTGAGGCGTTTACAGGACTTATGACTTAGGACTTATGACTATTGAATTTAAAAATATGAAGTGTGGTGCAACATTGTAGCACATATACATCTTCCAAAAATTCGTCAGACATGGTGGTCGTAAGAAGGGCGGAACGGGGAATGTTGTATTACATAAAGCGTGCGCCTAACTCAACCAATGACAGGTCATAAGTCCTGTAAACGCCTCGACCACCATATTCTGTTTCCAATTTGCATCTTCGTCTCTATTGATATAGGTACTCGAAAAAAAAACTGTTTAAATACAAGTTTTGTCGCTGTATTTTTTTACTACAAAATATGAGAAATATTAATTAAATATTTATCATTGATGAGTGATTTGCATTACTAATATTCGAATTATTGCATTTGTATATTTGATACATGTTCTTTATTCATATTAAAATGTTTTCACAAATAATATTACGCAACATATTAGGAATTACCCCACTAAAATGAAACAGTTCGTTGGTACTGTTTTACATTTTTTTATGACTAACTTCATTTTTTTTCTATTGTGTTCTTGAACAATGTAAAACTCCATATTAAATAATTAATACGAATGAAAACGTCAGTTTTTTCAGAAAATTTTATTATATTTTATGGGAATAACATGTTTTATTTTAAGTCACTTTCAAATATGGCGAAATTTCAGCTCGTTGATGTTTATATACACTAGTAAATGAAGCAGAATATTTTTGATTAACGAATATTAGTGTGGCTTTATACATTTTTAACAAAATGGATATTTGCGTAGGTGAAGAAATTTTATTAAGAAATTGAATTTTCATTAAAAAAAATTATGAAAATGATAACACAGTTACGGAATACTAAATGACATTATATAAATCAAAAAAAGTTCTTCGAGGTTAAACGAAATAAAGCTTTTCTAAGAAAAACATACTTTCACAATTAATTTTAAATATTTCAAATTGATTAATTACAAAAATTATTTACCTATTTTATTTATTTATTAATTATATCCAAATAATATTTGTTAAAAAATGTATAAAGCCTCGTCAATTAGTTTTAAAGTTTTTATAAAGAATTTTGACAGGTGTAAAAATAAATTTTTCATTTGTTCCAATGACAATTTGAATAATTTCTTCAATATTATTTCAAAGTTCTTGCTGGTTAAGTGCCTACTTACAGCTTATTTAAAAAACGGTGGATACAACAAGTGAAACATAAATTAAATAAACACAAAAGTCCGGATCGTCCATATCAACATGTGCAACATCGAAAAAAACATTATGTGTTATTACATTATGTGCTAAATTAAAAAAACGGTGGATTCGTGGAACATAAATTAAATCGACAATATGTGCACCATCTAAAAAGAACATTTTGTGTTAAATTATTTTTATTTTGTTATTTTATTTTATATCATTGTATTTTATATTATTTGTTTTAGATTTATTTTGTGGGTGTTGGACGATCGAAGTGTGCGCGGGAGATGCCTATTGGTGGCGATGAGGTTCGCAACCCATCACACCGCGTCTCCCGCGGAGCGAAAAGAGAAGGATGGAGTGCCGCATCAGTAAAAGTGTGACAGTCCATTCTTTTTGCCTACCCTTTCAGGGAGATGGCGTGATGGTTAGTTAGTTAGTTAGCCTCGTCAATAATCGTTAATTACCATATTCTGCTCCATTTGATAGTGTATATAAACAGCAACAAGATGAAATTTCGCCACATATGATAATGCCTTAGAAGGGCTAAACATGTCATTCCCATAAAATATAATAAAACTTCTGGAAAACTGACGTTTTCATTCGTATTAACTTCATTTGTGTGACATGTTTTCGCAATTCTTGAGTTATCACGCATGAAATATCGGCTTGTTATTTATCAATAATGGCTAACTTCATCGTGTCGCATTTCCGTAACAGGGTGTGCGCGTCAACATCTATTATACAAACATCTATTATTACATCAATAATCTGACACTTAATTTAAATAAACATCAATATCACTAAAAAAAGTAGGTTTTTTTCAATGCAGCTTACGAGAGCTTTTAATTATTTATTTTTTATGGGTTATTAATTCATGATTTAATTGTATCTCAATAGAGACAATGATGCTCTGCTTAATGCTTAGTAAAAATAAATCTCCATGGATGGCGTTAGTACGATATATATAGAGTGATCTAAAAAAAAAAAGATTAATGGTCATAAACAAAGGTGGAATGGGGAATGTTGTAATTACATAAAGCGTGCACTTAACCCACCCAATGACAGGTCATAAGTCCTGTAAACACCTTGATCAACCATATTCAGTTTCCAATTTGCATCTTCGTCTCTATTGAGATACAATTAAATCATGTTTTTATTATTTATTGTTCTTGAACATTTATATAAAAACTAACTAACTAACCATCACGCCGTCTCCCCGAAGGGGTAGGCAGAAAAAATGACATATTTCTCTCGCTTCCTCAACATTGATACATCGTGTCATGCACGCGCGTCGATTTCTTTGACTCCTCACATGGCCGACATTCAATATTTGATTTATTTGATCGTGCCACGTTTTCCTCGGTCTTCCTCTATTTCTGGTTCCATTAACATCATTAACATATAATTTTTTTACCATTCTTTCTTCATTCATTCTTTCCATATGTCCAAACCATCTTAATGATCCTTTCATTATTTTGTTCATGACACCATCATTCGCACCGCATTCACTTCTTATATTTTCATTCGACACTCTATCATACACAGAGTATCCACACATTATTCTAAGAGATCTCATTTTAACTGCATTTATTCTACTTTCATCCTTCTTTTGCCAGTTCCATGCTTCGCTTCCATACATAAGGGTCGGTAGAAGAACACCATTGTGCACTGCCATTCTAGCTTTTTTGGATAGGTTTTTGTTTGCGATGACAACTTTAAGTGCACCATTCACTTTGTTGCCTGCCCCAACCCTTCTTTCAATATCCCTCTCCACTCGCCCATCTCTTGTTAACATACTACCTAAATACACGAACTCAACTACTTGCTCCAAATTTTCACCATTCACGCTAATGTTGCAGACTGTCGTGGTTTCTTCCTTTTCAAAAATCATTACCTTGGACTTATTAACATTCATCATCAGATCATTTCGCATGCATACCTCATACATACAATTCACCAGGACTTGTAGTTCATGCTCGTTGTCTGCAAGAAGGACAGCGTCATCCGCATACAAGAGACAGCTTACTGACACTCCGCTCATTTAGGCACCTACATCCAACCCTTTCAGCTCTTTCATACATTTGTCCATATACAGATTAAATAACCACGGGGACATTACCCAACCCTGTTTGACACCTTTATTGATATCAAACCAGGCTGTAAGATCTCCATTTACTCTGACACTAGCAGTGCTTTCTGTGTATAGCGACTTAATTGCCGTGATCAGTTTTGTACTTATTACATACTAGCTGACCCGGCAACGCTTCGCTATTGCTAGATTACACCTAAGTACACCCAATATATATTAAAGAAATACAAAAGTTCAATATCAATTATTTTATTGGATAAAATGACATGTGTATAGGTGCAAGAGTGTGTGTATCCTAATTCAGTTCATATCTTTAAAACATTTTTTTAATCCAAGCAAACTTGCTGTGAACTTGAATAATACTAATGTGAATTGAACAATTGAAGGCTGGACATTATTACCAAGGTGGCAAGTTTACAAAAAGTCTGAAATGAGTTTTTGATGCCAATTGGTCTTAAACGTAGCTGTGCAAAAGCGCGTTATGATTAAATAATATAGTGTAGTTCAAACGTTACCCTAAAGATGTCACCCAAAAAAAAGTTAATATTTATCTTTTTCAGCTTTATGTTTAAACCATTAAACGTCCAGTCTTAAATTTTTTCCTTAATATTTTAAGTGAAATTAAAAAAACAAATAAATATACTATATCACATTTGCATAAAACATTCATACATATACAATTCATATCCGTTCACTCCTGGGCGTAGGCCTCCTCCATCTGCTTCAATGTCTTCAATGTCGTCCCTCCATCGAAGTTGAGGACGTCCTGGGTTTCGGGTTGCAGTTCATCTATCATCAGGGCTGCGAGCGGCATGCCATTTTAGCGCTGCCACTCTTCCGATGATGTCCGACACTCCTGTTCTGGCTCTAATTATTGGTGTTTCTTACCCCGTCCATTATACTGATTCCCAACTTTCATAGCTCTTTGGACAATTCTTAATTTAATAGCGCTTTTCTGAGACAACGTTATGGTTTGAAACCAATAAGATAACACCGGCAGGACACAGCAATCCAACACCTTCAGTTTAAGGTTGATGGGGTTCGTGGGCTTTTCAAAATATGCTTTGTTCGATTTCTGCGATTTGATTTTCTCCACTCAGTACTATTGTGTAATCCAAATATATATATATATGAATCGACTATTTTGATTACGGTGTTGTCTATTGTGATTTGTACAGGAGTAGGTACAATGATTTTTGTTTTCCCAAAATGCACGCATAGTCCTATTTCCTTTGATTTTTTATTTAGTTTTTCCAAAATCGTGGATATTTGCTCAGCCATATACACATGGACCATGAATCATATTTTTTGATACAATTTCAGCCAATTGAGGATAAACACTTGAATCAGGAATTTCAGCTGAATACATCTAACGTGTTTCCCCAAATAGGCGATGATGTTAAAATGATATCCATCTTCGCCCTGCCACCGTCATCTGCTGTAAATAAAATTTTATTTTTTACACGTTTGTAAGACATACGTTATATTGAGTGTTATAAAATAAGCATATTATATTTTACCTTATTGTCATTGACAGTCTCATCGACACACCAACATATGAATCAATAAAATAATTTTAATGGAGAAATGAAAGGCATATGTTGCGCCACCGGAAAAATTAAACTGCTTCAACTTGGAAAACCACCTCCATTAAAAACTTTGCTTGCCGGATAAACCGCCGAATCAAAGCACTTCCTTTAACATAGTGAAATATAAATAATGCTTTCAAATAACGTTGTTTGGTGCAGAAATTGAAACAACTCGATTCATGCCAACTTTCAAAGTAAAAGGGCAAATGTATCGTACAGTTGGCTCCCTGCTTCCGTTCCTAGATGTTTAACAAAAATTTCTACAAATGTATTTCATCGGTTAATGCAATGATAAATTGAATCCACGCTGCAGAATTTCTACCAGTATTAAAAGGTCCTTAACAAAATAATAACAAAAAAACAATTTAATGTGTTTGTTCAAAACAGCAATTGACATGAGGGCATCTGATACACACAGGACTGTTAATCATCAGACAAAACACCTGCTAGGCAATATGTTTCGACGTTAAAACAATAAATCCAATCAGTGGCGAAGAACCAAAAAAAATAATACAGCGCAAGTAACTATTATTCGTACCGATAAATGATTTGAGATTATGAAGACCATCTATAGTTTGCAATAATACTGACCGCCTGCTTTCCTTCATCTCGATCAGAGTTATGGGAGAAATATAAATTGCACATGGCCGAAGATATTCTTGGTCGAATATGTATGGGAAATTCAAATATGAACATGGATTTCACAGCAGAAATCTAAAACGAAGCATTTATAATGATTGAAGATTTGTGCTTGGGAATCACTCACAAATCTCTCGATAAATTGGGAATGCCACCACCGAACTGATCTGGTGGTATTTCATGATAGATAAGCCAAGAGGAACAGATAAAACGTTCCTAATTTGATTGATTCTGAGAGAAATTAGATCCTAAAATCATATAGCCTTAGCCCTTGCGTTATCCGGAATAGACGCGACATTGTTACCAAGTGGAAGAACTGTTCATTTCGCTTTGAAATTGCCATTGAAAACGCAATTGATTGAAACTCCTGCATGCAACATTTTAAAAGCATCTGGAATTGGGAAAGTATTGCAGAAATCCAAACATATTTTTAAGAATCAATGCACAATTGCACACATAAAAAACACTCGAGGCTCTTAATCAATCATTGTAAGATTTGCGTGGAAACATTAGACCATTTGGAAACGCATTAATATTACTTGCAGGAGATTTTAAGGAAACATTACCTGTAAATCCTTAATCGACGGCAGAGAATGAAATAATGCTTGCCTGAAATAGCCTTATTTGTGAAGACACGTAAAAACATTGAAAATAACTACAAATATGCGTGTTCAGCTGCCAAATAATCAATCAGTTGAAATTTTCTCACATCAATTACCGGAAATTGGAAACCGAAAGGTGCCAGTTGATCTAACTTCAGGACAAATTTCATTGCCTCGTAACATCTGCAATTTAGCGACATCAAACGAAGCGGTACGACTTCCAATGAGTTTCCGCTTGTATGGCATTTTGTCAACCTAAAACCAAAATTTAACAAATTTATGTAATATTATTTTAACATAATTCAGTGATATAAATTTAGAAATAAAATTTGATTTTTAATTTTATTGGCTACATGGTATAATACAACTTGTATTTTAACCCTCCAGTATAATACAACTTGTATTTTAAAAACTAATTAAAATCATGACGCAACAATGGCCGGGTCGTTTTTTCATGTAGTCAAACATAACCTAAAATAATACGTAAGTAAAACGATATTTAATTTCTTCTCTATAATTTATAACTACAGCTTTGAAATATGTAATGCGGAAATATAATCTGCATTCATTTCAACGGCAAAATAGAATAACCTGAAGATATATATATGAATTAGAAATATAAATATTAACTTACAAAATATTGCGACGCAATCGAAAGTTTCGATTCGAAACATATCAGATGACAGCTCAGAGACCACGTGATCAATCGAACGGCTAGAAGTAATTAATAACGAAAACAAAGTTTCGTTTATAATTTGAACTGCGATCAATTTGAACGATGCCGTAAATACACCCAATATATATTAAAGGAATCCAATTAAAGTCGTTCATAACCTCAAAATGACACTCACGTAAAAATTAACAAATAATTTGAACTGCGATCAATTTGAACGATGCCGTAAATACACCCAATATATATTAAAGGAATCCAATTAAAGTCGTTCATAACCTCAAAATGACACTCACGTAAAAATTAACAAATAATTTGAACTGCGATCAATTTGAACGATGGCGTAAATACACCCAATATATATTATACTCGCTATAATTTAGAAGCACCTGTCTGCATTAATGTACATAACCAATTATTTTAGTACGTAATAAGTAAAACGTATTAAGTATTATACATCCCAAAGTAAAACGCAATATATTGGACTGTCAGAAAGAAAAACACATTGTTGCCACTACACAAAATTACATGGAGACTGAATTCTCTCCAGACCATGTCAAACGAATATAGACTCAAAAAGATTGATACTCAGGTGATACGAACATTAAGGTCTATATTCGTTTGCACTACGAAAATTTTCAATTAATTGATTAATTTATAAAGTTAATTAGAGCTCGATTAATAACAAAAATATGCCTATGACGACCGCTGAATTCCAATTAGTCCATTCTCCAAATTTCAAAAGGATCAGCTCAGGAATAACGTCAGAAATAGTCGACACACACCCGGAAGATCGCCTTTTATTTATATAGATTCAGACAATATTTCCCACAACTTTTCTCTATTAACGTAATCATATGCTTTTTGCAAGTAGACAAATGCACAGAAAAGTTTGCGGTTTTTGGCCAGAAACTTCTCTGTCAATGTACGAAGTCCAAAAATTTGATCCATACATCCTCTGCCATTCATAAAGGCACCTTGCACATCCCAAACTTTGTCACTCGTCAATTTTCTTACTCTTTCTATTAAAATTCTGCCATCGACTTTACCAACGACACTCAAAAGACTAATAGCTCTGTGGTTTCTACATTCCATACGAGATCCTTTTCCTTTGAACAGGGGCATAATTACTGCTCTCCTCCAGTCTAGCGGCGTATATCCCTCCTCCAAGCACTGGTTAAATAACTTACATCACCATGTAGAAACCACTTCGCCACTGCTTTTATTTATTTATTTATTTATTTATTTATTTTGTTGTTGACGGAATTAATTCCAATACATTATTCATAATACAGATAAGTTACTTAAATCTAGGAACATTTTAAAACAGTAACAGTAAACAATTAGCCTAGGACAAGTTAAGAGGATGATCTGGAAGAGAGTAAAGAAGAAAGATTCATAGATATGTATACTAGAGATGAGCAACAAGAACACGACTGCAATTAGCTAACGACATATTTGATTATATTGTGGAAGGATTACAAGGTACAAGTAGTCTCAGTGACAAACAAATAGTAAAATCTGAATCTGGTTTAGACAATTTAAGGGTTTGATGGAGGTCGATATTTTTTAAGTTTAGGTTTATCATCAAGTCTATGGCAATACAATCAAACCCAACAGCTTTTCCACTTTTCATTGCACTCACGTATCTTTTCATCTCATTCGAACTTATTTTTTCAATATTATCATTCATAGGTCCCGCACTCGCACTAGCTGTTATACTTTCGATCACGCTTGTATCACCACCATACATCTCCTTAAAATATTCCATCCATCTTTCTTGTATGATCTTACTCTCCGTTAACATTCTTCCATCGTTGTCTAAAATTGCTTTCACACATCCACTATCAGGAGGATTTCGGGCTTTTTTTACTTCTTTCCAAAACATTTTTAAATTTGCTTGGAAGTTGTTTGTCATTTTGAGCCCTTCTTCCTCCTTCAGCTTTTCTTTCCGCGCTTTCACTACCGACTTCACTCTCTTCTTGCATACCTTATACAAATCTTTTGCTCTTTCATACTTAACTCTGTCATTCTTATTTATCGACAACATATTCAACCAAGCATCTTTCTTCTCTTTAACAGCAATCTTTACGTCATCATTCCACCATGCATCCCCTTTCCTTCTTCCTTGTACACACGCACCACACGATTCTTTCGCTGATCTGTTGGGGCAAGGTCCGGAGAGTACGGTGGATGTCTTAGACATTCCAATTGAAGCTCTTCAAATTTGGTAGCCGTCTGTTGTGCAGTGTGTGGTCTAGCGTTATCATGAAGCAGCAGTGGCCTGGAGCGATTAACCAGCCTCGGTTATTTAGCAGCTAGCTTTTCCATCATGGTTTGCAGTTGCTGACAATAGACATCTGCCGTAATCGTCTGGCCAGATTTAAGAAATCTGTAGTAAACGACACCAGCACTAGTCCACCAAACGCTCACAAGTAACTTTTTAGGAGCATGGTTTGGCTGGTTCGGCAGGGTTCAGCCATTGCGATGAGCGCTTCCGATTATCATACAGGATCCACTTTTCATCACAGGTAATGATTCGATTCAAAATCCCTTCATTATTGTGCCGGTTGAGTAATCCAACGCAGCAGTCAACGCGCGTTTGTTGATTTGCTTCACTCAATTCGTGAGGTACCCACCTTTCAAGCTTTTTCACCTTCCCAATTTGCTTCAAGTGGATTAAAACAGTTTTATCACTAACACCGCAGCCTACAGCTCGGAAGTGGTTTGCGATGGATCTGCTTCCACAATAGCCTTCAATTCTTCATTATCAACTTTGGTCTCCGGCCGTCCACGGGGCTTGTTCTGCAGGTCGAAATTTCCAGAACGAAAACGTTGGAACCAAAAACGCACTGTGTTTTCTTTTGCGGCACCGTCGCCATATACATCATTAATCCTTCGAGCCGTTTCTGCAGCACTGGTGCCACGGTGGAACTCGTACTTGTAAATAACGCAATATTTCAAGTTTTCCATTTTGTAAACTGAGTGACGCAAAGAAAAAAAGCAATTAAGGAAAAAACAAATGAATTATAATTTTCGAGACACAAATACTTGGGTAAAAAGCTGTATAAATTTGAATTTGGAATTCTCAACCAAAGAGAAGATATTCGAGATCAATGTTGCCAGTACGGCAAAACGCCAATTTCATATGTAAGGACCTAATATTAAATTTTATATGGAATGACTTGTTTTGCTCTTCTAAGGCGTGATCAAATGATTTAGAATTAATAAACTGATTTGATTTGATTTGATAATACTTATCTAACTAACTTGCAGACCATCAAGCCGTTTTCCCGGAGACGTTGGCAGAGGAGATGGACCGTCACATTTCTCTAACCTGACACACCTTTCAAATTTTATTTATATTTATACATCATGACATCCACGCTCGTCGTATTTTCCGACAAAATACTATAATGGAAGCGTAGCATAAATAAAATGAATGTAAGGAGACCATCTAAAAGTCGGACTGATAACATTACCTGAATAGCTGGAACGACCTACATGGGAATGGACAAGATAGGGACGAGTGGAGAAGAATGGAAGAGGACTTTTACCAGAAATGGAAAAAAGAGGACTGAAGACGAAGAATACGAAGATGATTAACAATAAAACTAATAATAATGATTATAAAAACTGATATAACAATATTTTATTGAATCCTTTACACTATACTTTATTTAAAATAGCACAATCACACAAGAGGTAAAATATTGAGTACAGGTATAGTTATGTTAACGATGTAAATGGAACTACAAATACAAGAAGGCCTAGGAAAACGTGGCACCATCAAATAAATCAAATATTGAATTCCGGCAACGTGAGGAGTCAGGGAAATCGAAACGCGTGCATGACACGATTTATGAATGTTGAGGTAGCGAGAGAAATGTCTCAGGAAAGGAAAGTGTGGCAGTCCACTATTTCTGCCTACCCCTTCGGAGAGACGGCGTGATGGTAAGTAAGTTAGTTAGTTATTTTTACATAAGAGTAGGCATTAAAACTCCATTGTATACTGCTATATTTGCTCCTGTAGATAAATTTATACCATATTTGCAGTGATGAGCTTGAATAGTTAGTTTTAAGTAAATTATTACTATTATAAAGGTCACTAAGAGGAATGTGCGGAAAAACAATGTATGTTTGTTGTGACTTTGTTTTCATCGAAATTACTTTTTTGCACAACGTCACCTGAGAGTAAGAAAGTTCCAACTGTCTAAAGTAAAAAGCTGAGAAAAATTATGTCAAAGTTTTGTTGGTTTTGGGTGTGTATCTTGGAATAAAAATAAATTTTTCATTTGTTCCAATGACAATTTGAATAAATTCTTCAGTGATATTTTTAAGTTCTTGCTGGTGTTGGATTGTTTTAAGTGCCTAATTACAGTAAATAAAATAAAAACAGTGGATAACGTGGAATAAAAATTAAATAAATACAAATGTCCGGATCGTCCAGCTGACGACAAGTGCACCATCTAAAAGAACATTATGTGTTAAATTATAACTAACTAACTAACTAACCATCACGCCGTCTCCCCGAAGGGGTATGCAGAAAGAATGGACTGCCACACCTTTCTTTCCTGACATATTTCTCTCGCTTCCTCAACATTCATACATCGTGTCATGCACGCGCGTCGATTTCTCTGACTCCTCACATGGCCGACATTCAATATTTGATTTATTTGATCGTGCCACGTTTTCCTCGGTCTTCCTCTATTTCTGGTACCATTTACATAATTAACATATAATTTTTTTACCATTCTTTCTTCATTCATTCTTTCCATATGTCCAAACCATCTTAATGATCCTTTCATTATTTTGTTCATGGCACCATCATTCGCACCGCATTCACTTCTTATATTTTCATTCGACACTCTATCATACACAGAGTATCCCCACATTCGTCTAAGAGATCTCATTTCTACTGCATTTATTCTACTTTCATCCTTCTTTTGCCAGTTCCATGCTTCGCTTCCATACATAGGGTCGGTAGAAGAACACCATTGTGCACTGCCATTCTAGCTTTTTTGGATAGGTTTTTGTTTGCGATGACAACTTTAAGTGCACCATTCACTTTGTTGCCTGCCCCAACCCTTCTTTCAATATCCCTCTCCACTCTCCTATCTCTTGTAAACATACTACCTAAATACACAAACTCAACTACTTGCTCCAAGTTTTCACCATTCACGCTAATGTTGCAGACTGTCGTGGTTTCTTCCTTTTCAAAAATCATTACCTTGGACTTTATTAACATTCATCATCAGATCATTTCGCATGCATACCTCATATATACAATTCACCAGGACTTGTAGTTCATGCTCGTTGTCAGCAAGTAGGACAGCGTCATCCGCATACAAGAGACAGCTTACTGACACTCCGCTCATTTTTGCACCTACATCCAACCCTTTCAGCTCTCTCATACAATTGTCCATATACAGATTAAATAACCACGGGGACATTACGCAACCTTGTTTGACACCTTTATTGATATCAAACCAGGCTGTAAGATCTCCATTACTCTGACACTAGCAGTGCTTTCCGTGTATAGCGACTTAATGGCCGTGATCAGTTTTGTACTTATTCCATATTCAGACAATATTTTCCACAACTTTTCTCTATTAACGTAATCATATGCTTTTTGTAAGTCGACAAACGCACAGAAAAGTTTGCGATTTTTGGCCAGAAACTTCTCTGTCAATGTACGAAGTCCAAAAATTTGATCCATACATCCTCTGCTATTCATAAAGGCACCTTGCACATCCCAAACGTTGTCACTCGTCAATTTTCTTACTCTTGCTATTAAAATTCTAATTTATGTTAATTTCTATTTATGTTAAATTATAACTAACTAACTCTCTGTTAAATTATATTTCTTTGTTATTTTATTTTATATCATTGTATTTTAGATAATTTGTTTTAGATTTATTATGTAGACGTTGAACGATCGAACTGTGCGCGGGAGATGCCTGTTGGTGGCGATGAGGTTCGCAACCCATCACACCGCGTCTCTCGCGATGGCGAAAAGAGAAGGATGGAGTGCCGCATCGATTAAAGTGTGGCAATCCATTCTTTCTGCCTACCCCTTCGGGGAGACGGCGTGATGGTTAGTTAGTTAGTTTTTTTTTATCTTGGAATAAAAGGGTTCCATCTGAAACAGATGAAACTCTTTTACCGAGAAGCGTGTAAATTTTCTGGCGACAGATGGAATAATAAAGTTCTAACTGTAAATGAATCCTTCATCAGTGAATCGTGTGTTTTGAATGATCAGATCTCGATACTATTACATGGTTTTTTTTATTTGTACGTATAGATAAGGTTAGTAAGAACCCCAAATATGACATTTTGTTGGTTGGAACCCTCTTCCTCTCAGGTGACGACAATTCAAAATCTTTTTTCTTCTTCTTCTTATAGGTTTGAAACCTGTTATTCTCAATTTAAGGAAAACGTGGCCCTGATAAAATCGATTTCACTAAATGGTTGTTTGTCAATATGTTTCTTCACTAACTGGTTATTGGTGATTTTTACCAATAGGTATATTGCGGGTGGGTATATTTCAAGTAAAATAAATGGTTTTGAACTGTGGCAGTCTACATTTGCCGTTCATATTTGAACGCATTTCATAAACCTTTTAACATGAGTTCCTTATTATTAAATTCTTATTCTTTTTCTTCTTCCTTATTGTAGACGTATGTTGTCTGTTTTTCAGAGTGTTGCTCCTTCTGTGAGGTAGATTTCCAGCTGTCTTTCCATCTTTTAGGAGGTCTTCCACGAGGACGAGTCCCATGAGGTTGATTATGCAATGCGATATAGGGCAGTCTGGTGGTGTCCATTCTTTGAACATTACCGTATCAGTCCTTTTTTCGCTATCTACTGCATTGGGAACGAATGAATTAAAGTAGAATGGTTAAAAAAATGTACACAAGCAGCGTGAGTTGGAAAATAAGCCGATTACGACCGGGGAAAACATGGCATGACCAAATCAATCAATTACTAAAAAGCGGCCACATTCGAAGTCGGAACAATCGACGTGCATGCATGGTACGATGTATGAATGTAGAGGAATCCCAAGAGGTATGCCAGGACAGAGCATTGTGGCGATCCATCCTCCCTGTCTACCCCTCCGGGGAAATGGCGTGATGGTTAGTTAATTAGTTAGTTAGTTAAAAAATAAGACGCCAAACTAAAGTTGCCGACGTCATGGATCGTACAGTTAAATTAAAGTGGCAATGGGCTGGACATATTATAGCAAGACAGGACAATATCCGACAAGACATCCAGAATACAGTGGAGATCATGGATAAAAGGAGAGTCGGGAGGCCACCTTAACCTTTCCCTTACGGTGCTAAAATAAAAACGTGCGTTCCAGTGTAGGGTAGTCAGTACGCGTTATAAAATTAGCGATTTTAAATCGGAAAAATAAGAACATTCATAGCTAATCCCCTTACATAATTATAATTGAAGTCAAAAATTATATTACTTGAGATTTGATTGCTAAAAACATTAAAAAACCATCTGGCAACGCTCACGGAACGGGCATAGGTCCGCTCTGGTTGCAAGCCCGAAAGCAATTGCCGGCGCGACGGGACGGCGAGAGTGAGAACATTGAGCTAGAACATATGCAAGAGTGAGATGCGAGTATAGTGTGACGCACTCAAATCGCTGTTTATACGCGAATTTGTTTTCGATTTTCACAAAATACCTCCGATGTACCCGTTAAATTCTGATTATTATTAATACTATTTTTTAAATCAATGCGTAAATATATTATGGAGGAACTACTAAAATCTTAACCTTGTTTTTATTAAATGTAGAGAGATATTGATGGTTTTTGAACCAACGTGTAGAAGATACCCATCATACGGAAGGGGGGATTAAAGATGGACTGACGATATTGCCCGACTAGCTGGAACGACCTGGATGCAGACGAAACAAGACAGGGACGAATGGAAGAAAATTGAAGCGGCTTTATCCAGCAGTGGAGGGAAGAAGGGTAAAAAAGAAGAATAAGAAGAAGAAGGATAATACTAACACCACTTTTTTAAGGATTAATTTTATCTCAATAGAGACGAAGATGCAAATCGGAAACTGAATATGGTGATCGAGGTGTTTACAGGACTAATGACCTGCCATTGGTTGGGTTAAGTGCACGCTTTATATAATATAATACAATATTCCCCATTCCACCTGTCTTATGACCACCATGTCTGACAGATTTTTGAAAGTTGTATATATGTTAATATCCAACACCACAATTCACATGTCAGTTTCAATTTACAGACCAGTGCCATCTATGAAGATTAGATTTAAGCATTAAGCAGAAGATCTTTTTATAACGCAATGTGAAAGGCTACCGCCATTAACGCACTGCTAGATAACGCCTGGAAATGTCACTCCAATTTATATGCTAACTTGGACTAGTTTTTGTTTTATACAACATTTTGAATGTATACAAATACTTGTAGACGATAACCGCAATGAGTAAATAATCCAGTATTCGTCTACAAGTATTTGTATACATTCAAAATGTTGTATAAACCAATTTTTTTAATTAATGGTATTATAATCAATTGACGAGCATTGACTGTCACCCCGAAAGTTCCGGGCTCGATTCCCAGCGAGGGCAGTGTGATTGTCACACTGTCTGTGGTCTGGTGTAGAATTCACGTGAAAATAAAATGGCGATAGATTAGCTATCTATCACATGTCACGAGAATCACTATGATAGCTATAATACTCCTTACATCGATTTGGCTCTTACTGCCATGATGTAAAGAGGTGATTCAACAAAATAATAATAATAATAATTTTACAACCTTCAATATAATCAGGAAATGCTCTCTATCATAATATGAATAAGGAATCCGGTCGTGTCCAGGCTTGAACCCATATCCCTTGAATCAGAAGCCAAGTGTTCTATACCCAAGGCCAACACTCAATTAATTTATTTTATATTTATTTTCTCCGAATTATTTTATTTTATTTTTTTATTATTGAGGGTAACACACAGCAATTACAGTACTCGTATATGAATATAAACACACAGAGACAACAAAACAAGGCCAATTACATGCTACCACAAATATTATATAACAACTGACACAAGGTTAAATATATAAGAAGAATAAAGTAACACATAAAAGTAAAATGTAAAAAAAAAGACAAGAAATGAAAAAATAGAGTAACTAGTTTCATTCGCGGCGAAGGGTTGCTCCAATCATTTTTTAAAAATCACTTTCATTAAGATGGAACACATCGATGTTATTAAAGCACTTATTGTACATGTCGCACGTCCGGTACACCGCCGTACTCTGAGCGTAGTTAATCTGATAAGCAGGAAGGTGGAATATTTGGTTCGCAGTGTGTCTTGTGCGAAGCATGACAACAAGACCGCATTAAGAGATTTTACCGACACATTAAATATATTATATAATTTTTACCATTGTTTTGAAAACGCATCAAGTTAAAAGAAAAGTCGTAAATGAAACAATTTTCTAGAAAGACTTTTCTTCTGTTTTTTTGGCAATTTCAGCATTTTCTTAAGAGGCCTTTGATGTTCTCAACACGTTTCTTGTACTAACACGTAGGAGAACACAGAATTGTTATAATGTTTCCTTTCTAAAGGAATCTTAAAAACGAATTCTTTTCATTTTCCTTTATAAGATCTCAAACCTCCTGGATATCTCTTTTGAACTAACAATAATAGATTGAACTAACGTTCTTACTACAAAAGATTTTAATTCTCACTTCAAAACTAAGAGCAAAAAATAATGTTTTAAAAGCAGCAGTGTTTGATTTTTTTAATACAAAATGTAGCATTCTAGTACCTGAAAAAACAGTTAAAATGATTTATTTATATTTATCTTTTTTATTTATAATACTTTGTATATACGAGTACAACACTTATATTAAAAAAATATATTTAGATATTTTTAGAACAAACAGTCCTTCTTCAGTAAAAATACATTTTTTAAAATATTATAAAACTGTTTACATGATCTAAAAGATGTTATAAAGATTATATAACATCTGTCAGCTCATGTAAACAATTATATATACGTAGTCTGTTCAAAAAGTATCACGAATTTTATATTTTTTCAAAAAGTATTTATTTATTCATGAATATCTATTTTGTCCCCTTTAAAGTAATTCCCCTCGGATATAATACATTTATGCCAACGTTTTTTCCAATCCTCAAAGCACTTAAAAAAATCATTTTTTGTGATCTTGTTCAGCTCCTCCTTCGATGCCGTCTTTATCTCCTCAATCGTGGCGTAGCGTCGTCCTTTCATGGGCCTCTTCAGTTTTGGAAACAGGAAAAAGTCACAGGGGGCCAGGTCTGGGGAATACGGTGGCTGCGGCACCATTACTGTGTTGTTTTTGGCCAAATATTCGCGCACAAGCAACGATGTGTGAGCAGGGGCGTTATCATGGTGCAAAAGCCAGTTTTTGTTCTTCCACAAATCCGGGCGTTTCTGGCGGATTGCTTCGCGCAAATTGCGCATAACTTGCAGGTAATATTCCTTATTGACCGTACTACCCTGTGGCAAGAACTCATGATGCACCACGCCCCTGCAATCGAAGAAAACTGTGAGCAAAACCTTCACGTTCGACCGAACTTGGCGCGCTTTTTTTGGTCTTGGCTCATGCGGCAGCTTCCATTGGGATGATTGAGCTTTGGTTTCCACGTCATAACCATAAACCCATGATTCGTCACCAGTTATGACCCTCTGGAGCACATTTGGGTCGTCACGGACCGAGTCCAACATCTCCTGAGCAATGTTAACGCGATGCTGTTTTTGGTCGAAATTGAGCAATTTTGGCACGAATTTCGCGGCGACCCGACTCATGCCCAAATCATTGGTTAAAATCGAATGGCACGAGCCAATCGATATGTTTAGGTCCTCAGCAACTTCTCTAACGGTGATTCGACGATTGGCTAATACTATTTTCTTCACTTTATCAATGTTTTCGTCTGTTGTTGACGTGCTCGGGCGTCCGGCACGCTCTTCGTCGTTCATATCTTCTCGGCCCTCTGAGAACATTTTGTACCACCGATAAACGTTGCTTTGGTCCAAGGTAGCTTCACCATATGCCACAGTCAACATTCGAAATGCGTCCGCGCACTTTATTTTGTTTTTCACACAAAAGCCTCCCCCATGTCTCTCCATGTCGATCTCTTCTACGCAGTCTGCATCCACAGCACTCCAGCGTATCGTTCCAGGTCATCCCTCTACCTCATTTGTGATCTTCCTACTATTCTTCTCGTGTCTCTCGGTCTCCAATTCAGCAGTATGTTAGTCCATCTTTCATCTGCAGCTCTAGCGACATGCCCTTCCCATTTCCATTATAAAGTCGTCACCCGGTGGATCGCGTCTGTGACTCTTGTTTTATCACCGTTTCGTTCCTGACTCTATCTCTAAGAAACAGGCCTAGCTTGGCTCTCTCCATCGCTCGCTGCATGACTTTTAGTCTCTTTGCACTGTGATTTGTCAAGGTGGCAGTTTCAAGACCATATGTACTTACTGTACTGTAAAGTATATGAAGTTTGTGTTCTGCCAGTAAGTAAATATGGCTCTAATAATAATACTTTATTTTTAAATACACATAAAATTAAACAGTAAACATTTACCCAAATATATATGTTTTTTTATTAAGAAAGCTGAAACTTTGGAATAAAATAAAACAACCTGTCAATGTGATATAACCATATTGCATGGAATATAATTTCGGCCAAATGGCCTTCATGGCTTCGCTAGAGGTGGGGATCAAAGGGTTTTTCAATAGAGACGCTCAAACTTTGACTGCGTATAGCTGTCATTTTAGTAAAGCGATAGCATTTAAATTTGTCAAGAATACTAATTTAATCTTGACATTTTACAATAAAATGCTACACGTTTCAACAATGCGTTGAAACTTTTAATTTTTTTTGTCAAAATCAGTGCTCTATTCGCCAATTTATGGCGTCTTGTCTGGCAGAGTCCACAATATGTCGTTTAATGCATAAAATTGAGACAACCGTATCTGATCGATGAAGCAGTGCCTTAACGTCAAAGAAACGCAAGATCAAAAAAAATGTGGCAATATCACACAATAGTTTGAGCGCTCTAAATAAGTTACCCTTTATTTCGCGACGCAGATGCCCTTCATTAGTATAATTAAAATAGTATATAAAGAAAAAATATTTTAAACAAATTTTATCATTAACGTGGTCGATTTTGTCAGATGTCAAAAATTTTCTTGAATATTTTTTTTAACAACACGTCACCTGAGAGTAAGAGGGTTCCAACTAACAAAATTTCACATTTGGCTTTTTTTCGTGAAAAGGGTTCTTACTAATTATATCTATATGTACAATTAAAAAAAACATGTAATACTATCGTCATTTTGATGTTACAAAAATAATCAAGTTCCATCTGATCATTCAAAACACACGATTCACTGAAGAAGGATTCATTTACACTTAGAACTTTATTATTCCAACAGTCGCCAGAAAAAAATTACACGTTTCTCGGTAAAAGAATTTCATCTGCTTCAGATGGAACCCTTTTATTCCAAGATTCACACATTAACCAACAAAACTTTGACTTTATTTTTCTCAGCTTTTTACTTTTGACGATTGGAACCTTCTTACTGTCAGGTGACGAACAGTCAAAACAGACCACAACCATTTTAAGGTTAATGTTAAATGTTTAATTTTAAATATTATTTATATTAAAAGTTGTTGTTCAAATAAAAATATATTGTTCGATATAAATTCGCAACGCAAAGTAATGGTGAATATATATGAAAAAATAATATTTCATAAACACGAACCTTTGATTTTTAAATAAAAAATTCAACTTTTTTGTACCTGAAAAACCAATTAAAATGTTTAATTGTGTTTACTTTGAGGTCGACAAATATATATTATATTATAAACGGTTCATATTAAATTTGAAGATACAAACAAGAGCACCTTGAAGGTTACCCACCGCTAATCCAAAGCTGTTATAGGACGCAGCGGCGCCCTTTCGTCAGCTTCGCTCATACAATCCCTGGGCCCGTCCCCAACCACGTGGGGCTTACATTAGCTGGGATACGCACCATTCCAGAAAAAAACAAAGCAAAAGGCAAAGGGGTATCTAGGCCACATTTAATCTAGTTCAATTTCAATTCACTTCATTTTCTCAATCTAACAGAACAGAGCTAAATATGGTTCATGATTTTATGGCCTATCATATCAAACAGGAGCACCCATAAGATGATCTAAACATGATCTTTTATGGAATAATTTATTTAACTTACCACTTATGGTCTTTATTTTGACAACAACGGGTCTTGCCAGGCTCGCTTGCATCGACAGACAGAACAAGTTTCGTTACAGAATAACATTATTCGTTACTGATATACAGACGGAATAACCTTTTTAGTACCTCAAAGAAAACGGTAATTACCCCTGGCTGTAGCCGACTGATTTCTTGCTGGGTATGCTGGACTACCAATCATTGGAAATTAGACGAACTATCCATTTGGGTGTTAATTTTTTTCAACTGATTCGTGGTCGAATACATAATTCTGATATTTTAAATGACTATGTGCGTCCCTGAAAATAATCTGCGACAAAGGCAACATAGAAAATTTCACCTGCCACTGTGTAGAACCAATCTACCTAATGTAATGCCCGTGGGCAGGGCTATAATCCTTCTAAACTGCATCTCTTCGGATGCGGACATCTCCTACGATAGTGAGGCTACCCTCAGAAAACATATATCTATTATAACTAACTAACTAACTAACTAACTATCACGCCGTTTCCCCAAAAGGGTAGACAGAAAGAATAAACTGCAACACTTTAATCGATGCTAAACTCCATTCTTCTCTTTTCGCCAACGCAAGAGACGCGGTGTGATGGGTTGCGAACCTCATCGCCACCAATAGGCATCTCCCGCGCACACTTCAATCATTCAACGTCTACATAATAAATCTAAATCAAATTATACAAAATACAATGATATAAAATAAAATAACACATAAAAATAATTTAACACATAATGTTATTTTAGATGGTGCACTTGTCGTCAGCTGGACGATCCGGACATTTGTGTTTATTTAATTTTTTATTCCACTGTTTTCATTTTAATTAGGCACTTTAAAACAATCCAACACCAGCAAAAACTTGAAAATTTGATTGAAGAATTTATTCAAATTGTCATTGGAACAAATGAAAATTTTATTTTGACACCTGTCAAAATTATTTTTACAGGTGAAAACTTATTTTTACAAAATACAAAATTATTTTTGGCGCGTTACTCCTCTTGATCGTGCCACGTTTTCCTCAGTCTTCCTCTATTTCTGGTTCTGTTACATCGTTAACATATAATTTTTTTACCATTCTTTCTTCATTAATTCTTTCCATATGTCCAAACCATTTTAATGATCCTTTCATTATTTTGTTCATTAAAATAATTTAAAATTGTAATAATGTATAAAATTGATATTTGCTTCACTTGTTCTTCTTATTGTTTCTAATTACTAAATTGGTCATAATTTTTTAATTATCTCCATCTACTGGCTCCACATTTTCAGCATTCACGCTAATGTTACAGACTGTCATGATTTATTATTTTTCTATAACATTACCTTGGAATTATTCACATTTATCGTCAGATTATTTCGCATGCATACCTCATACATACTATTCACCAGTAGTTCATGCTCGTTGTCTGCAAGTAGGACAGCGTCACCCGCATACAATACACAGCTTACTGACACTCCGCTCATTTTGGCACCTAAATCCAACCCTTTCATACAATTGTCATACATACTACATAAATATATTATACTATTTCAACTACTTGTACCATACCTAATTTAATTTTCTGAATTTTATCTCAACCGCATTTATTATTCTCTCATCCTTCTTCTGCCAGTTCCATGCTTCACTTTCATACAGGATAACGGGTTGAAACTAAATTAAAATTAAATTCAAAATGAAAACTGAAATCCTTTCATCTCAAACTAACTGGATTCAGAATTTAAATAGAATCGAAATAAAATAATCAGTTTATTTTCTAAAATATCAGTTTATTTTCTCAAAAGACATTACACACATATTTATAGTTTAAGGCAACCATTTGAGAACAGGTAAAATATTAGGAACGCATGGAAGATGATTCGACGTTAGGAAGATAAGATTCAGGAGTATTTGTCTTCTTACCTAATCTTTCTAAATTCAGGAGTATTTGTCTTCTGAACATACTATAATTATGTTAATGTAAGATATACACATATAAACACACTTAACTAACTAACTAACCATCACGCCGTCGGAGCAGACTTGAAAGTGGTTCTGTGAAATGGAATCCTCACGAGGCGAGATATTCCGTTATGCTGGAGACAGTTCAGAAAAAATTTCTCTACATGAGGGAGTATGGTAGTTATCCGTGGCTCTATCCCACGGCATTTCTTTTAGGAATGCTCGGATTTAGGTGCCAAAATGAGCGGAGTGTTAGTATATCATTAATAATACAATAATATAAAAGTAAAACCATAGGCTAAATGATTGCTTACTAACTAACTAACCATCACGCCGTCTTCCCGAAGGGGTGGGCAGAAAAAATGGACTGCCACACTTTTCTTTCCTGACATATTTCTCTCTCTTCCTCAACATTCATACATCGTGTCATGCACGCGCGTCGATTTCTCTGACTCCTCACATGTGACATTCAATGTTTGATTTATTTGATCGTGCCACGTTTTCCTCGGTCTTCCTATATTTCTGGTTCCGTTTACATCGTTAACATATAATTTTTTTACCATTCTTTCTTTATTCATTCTTTCCATATGTCCAAACCATCTTAATGATCCTTTCATTATTTTGTTCATGACACCATCATTCGCACCGCATTCACTTCTTATATTTTCATTTGACACTCTATCATACACAGAGTATCCACACATTCGTCTAAGAGATCTCATTTCTACTGCATTAATTCTACTTTCATCCTTCTTTTGCCAGTTCCATGCTTCGCTTCCATACATAAGGGTCGGTAGAAGAACACCATGGTGCACTGCCATTCTAGCATTTTTGGATAGGTTTTTGTTTGCGATGACAACTTCCGAGGTGTTCGGGTTTTTATTTCCGACGATGGTAGTGGGATTGTCACACTATATTTTGTCTAGCATAGAATTCAAGTGGCAGTAAAACAGCGATAGTCTAGCAACCTATCACGAGAATCAATATAATAGCAAACAACAATTTTCATACAGAAAAACAAACAATATGTTGCATACTCGTATAATTTAAAAATATTTTGAATTTCTTCTATGTAACTTTGAGCAATCGAAATATTATAAATTAAAAATATTATAAATAATCAAATAAATTTAACGTTAACTCCAATGTTTGATTTATTTCATTTGTTATAAGTAATCACCTGAACCCCAGTTTAATTTATATAACTTTAAATTATTATTTAAAAATTTCAATTGATAATTATTTGTTAAAACAAAGCAAAAACGTTTCATAATAAATCTTTCAAAACCGATCATATTTGTAAACAATTTAATAATATTTTAAATATCTTTATAATATCACTGAGGAAGGACCGAGTTGCCCGAAACATGTCTGATATTTAATTTTTTTTTTTTAAAGTTAAGTGTTGTATACAACGTATACAAAAAATAAAATTTCTTTAATGAATTGTTTTTAATAATTCTTTTTTTATATACACTTAGTATAAATAAATTATATTAAAAAAAATAATTAAATACCAAACATGTTTCGGGCTAACAAGCCCTTGGTATTATATAACTAAAATACATAAATATAAATATTTAAAATGTATTTTTTTTTTCAGATGTGGTCAGTTTTGACAGATGCTTAAATAATTCTAACATCTGTCAAAACATACCACATTTATCGTACGTATGCATAAAATTATTATTTCATTAATTTTATTATTGTATTTCATTATTCACAACTGTATTAATTTAAGTATTAATTTGCTTCTGTCATTTGTTAAAAAAAATAAGGCGGTCAGTAAGGAGTGAAAGCACATAGTAACGAAGTTGTGTGCAGTAAATAAATCTAATTATTCTCGGAAAACATTGGCCGTTGTCATCGCGCCATTGGTAACAGCCAATCACGAACACCGTGGTAACGAAGAGAATAGTGACATTCTCAGAAACGAAAAAACCGTTGGTAACCGCTATCGCTAGTTGTCGCGAAGGCTATATAAGCCGGTCGTGTTTGGACTCGGCCCTCACTTTCTTCACTTTCACACACGCGTTCACACGCTGCGCGTCTGGAGGCTTTGCGCTCCTACATACGTGAAAACCAGTCCTTGCAAGGGATTTGAACTACTGCCACAATTCTCTTTGCTTCAACTCCTGCACCGATTGCCGCAAAATATTAAAACTTGGTTTTATTACACACAATTATCATTACGCCATATTCTCCTCTTCTCTCGTATTCTCTAAGAGAGTGGTATATACTAAGTACAAAAAAGAAACATTAAACATCTTCAACTAAAAGTTATGGCGAATATAGAAGAAATAATTGTTTTTACTTGAATTCAATTAACAATTATGAAATGTTGGAAATATGGATTCTGCTTGCCTTTTCGGTGAAAACTTGTATTGATGAGTAAGGTACACAGTTTTTAATTCCTTTACTAAGGCCGTTCTGGTTGAAACGTGTTTCTGGTTTCTCGTTACAATGGATAGTTAAATTTGTTTATGAGGAATACCTGTTTTTATTATACGAACCAATGCTGCTTACGTTAATACTTAAGACTTGCGTGGGTCGTTTTATAATAGTGCCCTCGGAAATGACACCTCACCCATAGGAAAATAGGATTTTCGTTGAACGTTAAGCCTGTTGTGACTCGTTGATATTCATTCCTTCTAGCTTCAAACGGTTTTATGCAAAATCCAATTAAACGTCTATTTTACAAATCTCTACATTCTGGACTAATTAAAATATTTTGATACAAACAAACGTAAATATGTATAATTAAATTTAAATACGAATAGACGAAATTAGTAATTAAAAATTTAACTGGTATTTTGTAGGTTAACCTTTATTCCGTGTAAGTTATTATCATTACATGATCACTATTTAAGTTGGTTAATTAAAATTTCGACAAAATACAAGGTATCTGTGACTGCCATTCTAAAGGTCCAGGGTTCGATTCTCAGCGATGGCAGTATGATTGTCAGACTGTATTTGGTCCAGTTTAGAATTTCTATGATAATGTCAACAGTTTATATGCGATAATGATAGTGTTCAAAGTGCAATCAGTTCCTTTAGAATATTAAGACTATCTCAACCCTTAACCCTTGAAAATTTGACTTATTTGTTAATATATAGTTAATCTACACTAACATGCTCAGCATATTTACGTTTTTTTTTTCTAAATACGTTTTTTTTTATACTCTATGGCAGTGGCTCCCAATTGAATGGTTGCAGTAAAATAGGCACTAAGTACCAAATTTTTTTACAAAAAAACTAAGTATGCAGTTTCGTTCTATATGACATATAGAACGAAACTGCATACTTAGTTTTTTTGTAAAAAAAATTGGTACTTAGTGCCTATTTTACTGCAACCATTCAATTAGTTTATCCTACGTATTACTTCATTTCATTTCATTTCATTTATTTTGATAATAATCACAAACATTACAAAAATACAATTCCAAATCGTTTGCAATTACATTATAAACAGAGAAGCATTAAAAAAATAAAAATTAAGCTTAAGAATAAGAAAAAATCATAATATTGATATTGATCCCTGATTAAGCAATAAGATTGCCCTACCCACAGGCATAACCATTGGCAGGTTGGTTCTGCAGCGTGGCAAATAAAACAATCTGTGCTGTCTTTGACGAAGGTAATTATCAGGGACAAATAGACCTACATCACTCAGGACATCCTAGTTCTGTATACGGCCGCCAATCAGCTGAAAGAAGTGAACTCCCAAGTGAATGTTCCTCCTTCTCTCCAATGATTGGTAGCTTAGCATACCTAGCAAGAATTCAGTCGGAAAGAGCCACGGGTAATAACCGCGCTCCCTGAGGTAAAGAAAGCGCAGAATTTTTTTCTGCACTCACTCCACCATCAGAGAATATCGGATCCCAGGCGGTGACCAAATAACGGAACTATATTCAAGAAAGACTTCAAACTCGCGTATCCATTTCAAGAAAGACCTCAATTTTGCCTACCCCTTATTGAAGGAATGATACAAACTAAAGAATGACTGCTTTTGGTTGGTGTCTGAAATGGCGTCTGTCGTGCCTGTAATAGCGGGTAAATTTAATGAAAATATGACTTTATTTTCTAATAATGGTCTATTCATTATATAAAATAAATGTCTCTAAAAATCCACTTAAAAACAGTTTGTAGGTTATGTAAATATTGTTTTTTTTTACTAATTAAGTTATCTTAGTCAAGAGATGGCCGCACGTACCCCTTGATGCAACTTCGCGTACTCTTAGGGGTACACGTAGCACTAATTGGGAATCACTGCTCTAGAATGATTTTTAATACGCCGCTTAGCGCAACTGACGAAATAAATTTAAAAAGAATATGCTTAAAAAAATATTTTCTTTGTTGCGAAGAAATTTATTTTTAATTAAACGAACACAGCAAGATAACTGCTTTAATTGCTGGAAAAATCTCCAACCTTAAGAAATTAAGTTTAACTTTAAAGAATATTCCTATTCTCTTTTTAAATACGAAAGGAACGTCCACTTTTCAAAGCTTAAAAACAAAAGCGTTTTTTTTTCAATCGCTCCCTTGAACTTGGAAACCATAATAAACACTTTCCCTTTTCAATTGTTATTCCTAAATATTCCAAAGAGAAACTACTTAAAAAAACATTTGTATATTTATTTATTGAAAACTAAGGCATTAAAAATGTGGAATTCCATAGTAATACACTTTGGAAATTGAAAATAACTTTGTTTATAATCCAAAAAAAATTATATTAAAAATCACGACATGTTTCGGAAGATACCTCAATCTTCAGATGTAAATGATGACCTTCGTGGCCGAGCGGTAAGTGCATTGACTGCCACCCCGAAGGTTCCGGGTTCGATTCCCGGCAAGAGCAGTGTGATTGTCACACTGTCTTTGGTCTGGTGTAGAATTCACGTGACAATAAAATGGCGATAGATTAGTTACTTATCACATGTCACGAGAATCACTATGATAGCTATAATACCCTTTACATCGATTTGGCTCATGCTGTCATGTTGTAAAGAGCGATTTAACAAAATAATAATAATAAATATCATATATAATAAAAACTAAACGAAGAATGACTGCGAAATCGGGGTGTACTATAATTTTCAATTTGTTAAAAGCATAATATACACATCAGTCCAGTTTTATTTAGAAATAATAACAGTTTTTGTTTGAACGTGAAATGTCAAAATGCATTATCTGTCAACAGGCGCCAAAACGCGCGAGAATACGTGAAGTTATATGTTACGATTCTACGTTTTCTTTTAAATTTAAATGAATTAAGATGGATGCTGACCGAAGAAAGGAGCAATACCGAACTTTAACAAACAATTTAATTAAATTTATATATTTTTCTGAGCTTTAGACCAAACACCACGATATTAAGTGAATAAAAATTTAACGTTTTACTTATGAAATAACAATTTTTGACAAATTATAAGACGGTTATTGATGTTGGTGATTGAAATTTCTTGGTAGAAGTTCATTGTAAATAATGAAAATAAAAAAAAAATTAAGAATTTTTCTATGTTCATTTTTAGTGTAAAATCTACTTATTAATTTTCGTCTTCGACCGGTTTCAGCAGCTCGCCCCAGAAGATGGCAGCGAGCTGCCGAAACCGGTCGAAGACGAAAATTAATAAGTAGATTTTACACTAAAAATAAACATAGGAAAATTCTTAAAATTTTTATTTTTATTTTCATTATTTATAAGACGGTCTTTATAAAAATTCAGCATCAGTCATATTGAGTATGAATAAATTAGAAATAATAATAGAAAACACGAATATTCACTGTAATATATACGAAATTGTGTGGCTACGTTGCAACGTTTTTATTTTGATATTAAATGTCGTTATGTTTAATTTCTAGTCTATGAAGCCTGCGTTCTGCCAGTTGGTACTTATGGTCTTGAAACTGTTACATTGTCCAAACAAAGTGCCGAGAAACTACGAGTGACCCAAAGAGCCATGGAAAAAGCCATGAAAGGAATAAGCCTAAGAGACAGTGTCAGAAACGACACGGTGAGAGAAAAAACAAAGGTCACTGACATCATCCACCGGGGGGCGAAAGTGGTAATGGGCAGGTCATGTAGCCAGGAACTCAGCCAGAAAAGACCGTGGATGGCAAAAAGTAATACAGTGCGACCTCGACTACGGTGAAAGGCTGACCTGAATAGGCATTCCGGAATAACCTGGATGCAGTCGGCACAAGACAGAGTGACGTGGAAGCAAATGGAGGAGGCCTTTGTCCAGGAGTGGACGGGAATAGGCTGAAAAATAAATAAGAAAAGTTTTGTATTTTTATGAATTAAAAACTGTCAAAAAATATCAATGATATGTGCAACAGTAGAAATTTGATGTCTTTAGACGAATGTGTTTAAACCTGTATATAGTAGTCAAATTCAAATATACGAGTATGAAGTGAATGTAGTGGTAATTAAAGTCAAAAAAATAATGAAAGGGTCATTTAGATGGTTTATACACATGATAAGAATAAATGAAGAAAAAATGGTGAAGAAATTATATGTTAAAGTTGTAAGCGGAATAAGAAAGAAAACATTCAGCCACGCGAGGAGTCAGCGAAATCGACGTGTGTGCACGACACGATGTATAAATGCTGAGAAATCAAGAGAAGTATGTCCGAAAAGAAAAGTGTGGCAGTCCATTCATTCTACCTAACCCTTCGGGAAGATTGCGTAATGGTACGTTAATTACATAGATTATTGGTCTTGTAGAATTTTTTCACATCTTCCAACATTAAAGACTTTTATAATTTATTCCAAAATTTTAAAAATACTTCTTCGATCTTAAATATTAGCAAGGCTCTTTACATTTTCGAATGAATGAATCTACGCCACCTTTTGTTAATATACATCCAATCTATATTTAGGTCCATTTGCGTTTTGAGAATTTCACTTCACCCTTACTTAACCCCTGTCACAGGGGACAAGGAAGGGTAAATTAGAAGTTGGTCAGGGATAAAAATGCTAAAGGTTCACAAAACTTTCAATTGTTAAATTTAATTATTTTAAAAATACAATACAATTCTGCCTATATGTGTGACCTTTTAAAAGTAGATGAAAGAATACAATACATTTCGTAAATATAAAAATTTGATACTTTTTTGCAAAGCGTATATTTTGTGGTATTCAAAATAGTTATAATGGAAAAATTATGAAAAAAAATATCAATGGAATCAAAAGAATAACAAATCTATTCCGTGTTAACAATATTATTCCGTGGTTCATATCAGGTTGTCTCAAGGAGACCGTATTAATAAATTAATATGAAGTTTTACTTCATGGTTTGAGAAACAACAAATAACAATTCAGTAGTTAACAAATTATTTTGTGGTTTATATTTTTGTATATCTTCATTGGAAACGAAATTATAGCATAAACTGTTAAATTTAAAAAAACTTTGTTTTAATATTATTATTGTTATTTTGTTGAAACGCTCTTTACATCATGACAGCATGAGCCAAATCGATGTAAAGGGTATTATAATAATTAAGCTATAGCTTTCACAGTGATTCTCCTGAGATGTGATAGGTAGCTAATCTATCGCCATTTTATTGTCACGTGACTACACCAGAGCAAAGACAGTGTGACAATCACAATGCCCTCGCCGGAAAAAAAACCCCGGAACCTTCGGGGTGGCAGTCAATGCACTTGCCACTCGGCCACGAAGGTGTGTATCACAATTGTATTTTTATTTTACGCGACAGCTGTTTCGTCAACCTATGTTGACATCATCACGTGTTACAATAATATATGATAGTAACACAAGGAAGGATGGAGTGCCGCATCGGTTAAAGTGTGACAGTCCATTATTTCTGCCTACCCTTTCGGGGATACAGCGTGATGGTTAGTTAGTTAGTTTATTTAATACAATATAGGTTGACGGTTTATTATGTTAGAATCATAGTGTTTCGGCCAAAATAATAGACTATTTAAAATTATTTCAAATAATCAGATAGTCAATATGTATACATTAAAAAAATTCTTCGCTTTTGACCAAATTTCGTTTTTTTTTTAAATTTCAACCGTATGTAACGGTTTGTCGAAAAATGAAATTTATTACCAAACACGCCTTTTCTTCCCGGGGAGCTACGTAAGATCCAGAATTTATTTGTAATAATTGTATGAAACTAGAAAACTTCTGAGATTTATGAGATTCGTTGCCAAGTTTTTGTGTGGGATCCGGGATTTAACTGTATTTTGGTACATTTTTTACATCTTTAGCGACTTGCAAAGCATAATATTTTACAGACTCAAAAAAAGTGATCAATGTGAGAACGTGTGGAAAAAATGAGCCTAAGGAAAGGAAAATAAAAACATGGCGGCATTTAAAAAAAAAGCATAAAAGCCTCTATGTTTTTAAAATTTATTTTTTACTGTTTAATTAAAAACACTGTTTTAATATCAAAAATTGAATTTTTAATTGTATCTCAATAGAGACGAAGAAACAAACTGGAAACTGAATATGGATGATCAAGGTGTTTACAGGACTTATGACCTGTCATTGGTTGGGTTAAGCGCACGCTTTATGTAATTACAACATTCCCCATTCCACCATTGTTATTATGATCATGTATGAGAACTCAAAAATTGAGTTTATTTTTTTATAAAATCGTTTCGGTAACCGATGTTACCATCGTCAGGTGTTACAATAAACTAAAGATAAATACAGAAAGAATTCATTTATATAGTAAACACGATTATTAATTGGGAAAGAAAGTACACGCAATAATATAAGCAATTAAGATGGGAAAACGCAGTAATTAAGTAACAGTAAAAAAATTCCTATAATACCTGAAAAAAATTCAACAACAATGAGTCATACAAATTAGTAACTAACTAACTAACCATCACGCCATTTCCCCGGGGGAGTAGGCAGAGAGGATGGATAGCCACAATGCTTTATCCTGGCATACCTCTCGGGATTCCTCTACATTCATACATCGTACCATGCACGCACGTTGAATATTCCGACTTTGAATGTGGCCGCCTTTTAGTAATTGAATGATTTGGTCATGCCATGATTTCCTCGGTCGTCCTCGGCTTCTTTTTCCACTCACGCTGCTTGTGTACAACTTTTATCCATTCTTCTCTCATCCATTCGTTCCATATGTCCAAACCATCTCAAGGATCCTTTTTTAATTTTATCCATGATGCAGTCATCGGCCTTACATTTCTCTCTTATTTCATCGTTCGGTATTCTATCATACAACGTTTTCCCGCACATTATTCTTAATGATCTCATTTCTACGGCGTTTATCCTGCTTTCATCCTTCTTTTGCCAGCTCCAAGTTTCACTTCCATACATGAGAGTTGGCACTAGAACTCCGTTGTGTACTGCCATTTTTGCTTCTGTGGATATATTTCTATTTGCAGTAATGATTTTGAGTGCGCCATTTATTTTATTCCCAGCACCAACCCTTCTTTAGATGTCTTTCTCTATTTTTCCGTCTCTTGTAAACATGTTTCCCTGATACGTAAAATTCGGTAACTTGCTCCAATTTCTCGCCCATTGCACTTATATCACAAATCGTCATACATTCTTCTTTCTCGAAAACCATCACTTTAGATTTAGACACATTCATCACCAGGTCACTCTTTTTGCATGTTTCATACATCTTTGACACTAAGACTTGCAAATTGTCTCTACTGTCAGCAATTTACAAATTAGTAATATTGTAAATAATTTCATAATCCATAATTATAAGGTGGGAAAACCGGTAATTAGGTAGCAAAAATTATTCATGAAATTTTATAATATGGATGATTCAGACAAAATTATGAAAAATTTGTTTTCATTCTATTATATCATCATCATTGGCTGTCCCTCGTGTCTGAGGAAGGCTTTTTTATTAGAGTTGAAATCTTTTTTTGATGCCCTGCATTTTATTTGTCAGGGCGGTGTGGACTTGTTTTGTATTTGCAGTTCTGCGAAGTAATATATCTTTGGGATCTGAGGAAGGCTGTCCTTCACGGTTGTGAGTCCGCATGTGACTGAAGAGCTCAATCCTGGAACCACACATTCTCGGGCATCTAGGGCAGGGGATGGCGCTGGTAGTGAAGCTTCTCCTGATAATCTATCCTTTCTCCACCTCCTCTCTGCTTCGAGATATTCCGTTATGCTGAAGAGGGTTCAGAAAAAAAATCTGAGGTATATCTGCATGAGGGAGTATGGTACTCGTAGTTATCCGTGGCTCTATCCTACGGCATTTCTTTTAGAAATGCTCGGAACCAATTCTTCACAGCTTCGAAGAGATGGGCATCTCATTACCCATTTCTTTAAATTAATCAGGGGATATTTCGAGAACTCGGCCGTGCTAGAGGTAGTTGGTCTTTTTGTTCCTGATAGATTTCTCCGACAGCGACAGCACAGATTGTTTTACCTACCGGCCACCAGAACCAATCTGCCTCTAGTGACACCGGTGGGAAGAGCAATTAGTCTGCTGAACGCGGTCTCCTCATATTAGTGAAGGTACGATCAGGAGACAAATACTCTTGACTTTAGAAAGTATCTTGTCTTCCTAATGTCGAACCATCTCTAATGCGTTCCTGATATTATGTTGTATTTTTTAAATATTTTACCTGTACTCAATAGATGTCTTAAGCCTTTTGCTGTTTGTAATGTCTTTTGAGTTAATATACTGATTTGATTTCATTTAAACTGATTTGAATTGGTTTAAACTGATTTGATGATGAATCGCACACAATTCTTATAAATCATCACTCTGCTGCTGATCTTCATGTAAGGGTTTTTCCGTTTGGAATTCTTCAAACATACTGAAATAACTATAATAACATCATTTCACACGATACATCAGTTTGCTCCCACCCATAATCTAATTTTTCCAACTGTCCCACTGAAACGCCCCCCACAGACTCGCTACATCCCACCTGAGCTCAAGAGAATACCACACTCTTGGTCTTTGCTACTGATATAACCATGTTATATTTTTGACAAACAAGATGGAATGCGTTCAAAAGTATTGGCAGGTTTTCCTCGGTCTCAATATAATATGAAAGCGTCGTCCGCATAATAACAATTTCTATGATCTTCTCTTTCATATGCATATGATTAACCATGAAACAGTAGTGAGATTCTGTTAGCCTCAACGCCTACGGTGACCATGTGGAATGAATGCCAGAGGGTAGAATACCACAAATTATATCCAGATGGATGCCCCGCGAAAAGAGACCATGAGGCAGACCGAGGAAAAAATGGGTGGATTGCGTGGAAGAAGATTGGGAGAAAATGGAAGGAGCTGGGGATCGGAGAGAGATGGCCAGAGACAGAAGTCAGTGGAGGACCGTTGTGGAGGAGGCCAAGTCCCACACCAGGATGTAGCGCCGAGAAATAAATGAATGAATGATGATTGAATTGACTTATAGCAAATAGCCCAGGTTAATTTTTAAATTTGAATTATTGTATCGAATTATAAATGCGTTTTTATATAAGCCTTTTTTTGTTTAGTTTTTATTACCTATACTTTTACACCAGGTATCCTCCGAAACGTGTCGTGTTTTTTTAATATATTTTTAATAATTAGTGGATTAAACAAAGTTATTTTCAATTTCCTAAGTATTATGTAAATGATGGTTGACACATGGGCCGGACTTTTAGATGAAGGATTATTGTAACTAGATTGTTATCGGAGCAAGACAAACATTGGTACCAGGTAAACGCCGCAAGTATTAGATATGAAATATAATTTGTTTGTGGTAGAAGTCGTTTCCTACCCCGCCGGCCAAATCTTTTTAAAGTTCCCGGGAGTCCTGTTTATAAAATGGGAAAACATACCCCGCCCGCTTAACATCATTGGCATATCTGAGCTGCTCCCAGAACCGGGTCCAGACATTTAGGTTATAATTTTTTATCACAGGTTCCCAGCCTTTTCTTAAACACACCCCTTTTACAAGAAAATAAATTTAAACACCCCAACTCCTAAAATAGTACGTTTCTTGATTTGAGAACCGGTAGTAGAGAGAATGGAGAACAGAGGGTTTGACTACAGTGAGTCAGCATTGCATTTGAACGGCCGTAACGCTGAGTGGGTGGAAACATTTAGATACCTAGGCAGCATACTAACGCAATCTCTTGACCCGGGTGTAGAGATAAAATGCAGAATTGAGGCAGCAAGAGCTACGTTTAATAAAATGAAATCACTCTTCTGCAATCATAACATAAATTTGAAACTCCGCCAGAGAATGATCAAATGCTATGTGTGGTCTGTTTTATTGTATAGAACAGACTGGAAGCATTTGAAATGTGGCTCCATCGCCGAATGCTCAGAATTCCCTGGACAGACATGGTTACCAATACCGAAGTCCTGAGGCGAGCTGGAGTTGACAGGGAAATGTTATAAACTATCAAGGTTCGTAAAATTTCACATCTGGGTCCATATACTGCATGGGGAAAAATACCATCTTCTCCAACTGATATTGGAGGGGAAAGTTGAGGGACGTCGAGAACCTGGTAGGAAATAAAATCCTGACTGCTAAACGTGAGAGAGTGTACTGGCATCCGAAGTGTGGAGGAGCTGTTCCGAGCGGCGCAGGACAGGGACAGGTTCGCCGAGGTAATCGTCAACGTTGGGGGGACCCGACAGGGTAATTGAATAAAAATAAGTAGATAGAATAATCTTTTGTTGCTTACTGCGATTTTTCTTTCAATTTCTTTGAGATCTTCGTTTTCTTTTGTTGTAGACGAGCTGAGGTAAGTGAAGTCTTCTACAATCTCCTCAAATCTGATGGTTCAAAGTGAGTTACGGGTTGCATTCCTGGTTTGTTTAATTATTTTTGTATTTTTCCATCTTACATTAGTGGATTTCTTTATATATATTTTAAAAAGATTTTTTACTAAATGAAATATTTTCATTATTTACAATTAATATGAAAAAATATATTTTTTTAATTGCAAATTCTTGGAAAAAGTTCATTTTAAATAATGAAATAAAAATAAAATTGGTAGAAAATTTCTTAATTAATACATACGAGTATTAAGTGGGCTTCCACTTGTGTTTACCGTCGACCGGTTTCGGCAGCTTGCTGCCATTTTCAGGTCCAGAAGATGTGAGATAACTGCCGAAACCGGTCGACGTGAAAAACAAGTAAAAGCCCGCTAAATATATTATAATAAAGACATTTTGTATCAATTTTCATTTTATTTTCATTATTTACCATGAAATTTCAAATAACAAAATTAATTTTGTAATAATAACCCTAATACGGCTCTGAAGTGACCTGCCCTTCAAACATAGTATGCAGAGATTTGGCAACATTCTCATTGAAGAAGTTCAGAAGGGACTCGGCATACAGCGGCAAGTAGGCACCGAGGACCCAACATCTCCGACCCTCAACCCTTCTTCTCGTTACCGAAATAGGTCACGCAGTCACCGAATGGTTTATTTTCCCGGAAGACCCGATTTTTTATTCGAAAAGTAAAATCGGTTCAAGAGACTAGGAGATGTGCTGTCTCTGCACTATTTAAACTTTCAGGAACTGACTAGAGGGCATAAGGAATCAATTCAAAATTTATACAAATGTATGTACTATTACAGAATAAGGAAATATCCCCGTACATACCGAGCGGAAAAAATGCGTAAAAGGATAAAATATACCTAAAATAAAATATTAATAAACTTGTCAATTTGTATTGTCAACCAAACGGTTATGCTCCTGCCGGAGCTTTGTCAGGGTTACAAAAAGCACTAAATACTCGTATATAATTATATAACAACACAATATATAAAAAAATAAATAATAATGGAGGGGAGAAAAGGGATAAGAGAAAGTTTGCACGATGTCAATTCGTATGGTAGAACGGTGAGTCAGGAGCATGCTTCTCTTATACCACTTTCCCCTTCATTTTATGTTTATTTTTTATGTATTGTGTTATTCTATGATTTTATATACGAGTACTTAATACCCTGATAAAGCTTCGACAGGAGCGAAACCGGTTGATTGTTGAAAAGAATTAAGTGGTGTAAAAACAAATTTAAAGTAAATAATGTTTATTTATTTTTCTTTTTCTTTTTTATTTACTGTGTATATACAACACTTACTTTAAATAAAATAAAATTAAATGAAATTAAATATCAGACATGTTTCGGACAACCGGTCCTTCCTCAGTGATACATTTTTAAAATATTATAAAATTGTTTACAAATATTATCAGTTTTGATAGACGTTATAAAGATTATAACATCTGTTATAAAGATTATATAATCTTAATAACATCTGTCAAAACTGACCATACTTGTTAACAATTTTATAATATTTTAAATACGTATCTTGATAATATCACTGAGGAAGGACCGGTTGTCCGAAACATGTCTGATATAGAATTTTTTTTTAAGATAGTGTTTTATGTACAAAGTATATAAAAAAGAAAAAAAAAATAATAAAACATCTACAACACAAAGAATGGCAAACATAGAAGAAATATTTATTTCTTGGTTAAACATCATTGTATCAAAAATTTAAATAGAATTAATACAAATACGTTTCGGACCCAGATATTTCAATTTTGAAATTCATGTTACGATCTATCAAAACTGACCACATACATAGATGAACATGTAAACTATATTCGAAATAAAGGAACACATTAGAAAACGTAGCATGATCAAGTTAATAAAATATTGAATGTCGGCCACGCGAGGAGTCGGAGAAATCGACGAGCGTGCATGACACAATGTATAAATGTTAAGGAATCGAGAGAAGTATATCAGGAAAGAAATGTGTGGTGGTCCATTCTTTCTATCTAACACTTCGTGGAGACGGCGTGATGGTTAGTAAGTTAGTTAGTTATAAATAAAGTATTCCTCCAATATCTATTTTTAGATAGCCGATAATTGGCGACCCATTGAAATAGCGTAATAATGGTGAATTGTATGTATGAGGTATGCATGCGAAATGATCTGATGATGTAAATAAGTCCAAGGTAAATGATTTTTTAAAAAGAAGAAATCATGACAGTCTGCAACATTAGCGTGAATAGTGAATATTTGAAGCAAGAAGATGAATTCGTGTATTTAGGTAGTATGTTTACAAGAGATGGGCGAGTAGAGAGGGATATTGAAATAAGGGTCGGGGCAGGCAACAAAGTGAATGGTGCACTTAAAGTTGTCATCGCAAACAAAAACCTTTCCAAAAAAGCTAGAATGGCGGAAGCGAAGCATGGAAGCGAAGCATGGAACTAGCAAAAGAAGGATGAATGTGGTAATGTGGACATATGGAAAGAATGAATGAAGAAAGAATGGTTAAAAAAAAGTTTATGTCCACGATGTAAATGGAACCAGAAATAGAGGAAGACTGGGGAAAACGTGGCACGATTAAATAAATCAAATATTGAATGTCGGTCATGTGAGGAGTCAGAGGAATCAACGCCCGTGCATGACACGATGTATGAACGATAAGAAAGCGAGAGAAGTATATCCGGAATAAGAGTGTTTTGGGGTATATTATTTCTATGTAACACTTCGGGGAGACGGCGCGATGGTTGGTAAGTTAGTTAGTTATAAATAAAGTATTTCTCCAGTATCTATTTTTAGATTGCCGATAATTGACGACCCATAGATATAGCTTTCATAGTTGACCCTTCTATTTTATTCAGCTTCTATGTCAACGGTTGGATTTGAAAAATCATAGCTGCTTCTATGTCCGCTAAAAAATGTAAATTGACCCTTATGTATGGAAGCGAAGCAAGGAATTGGCAAAAGAAGGATGAAAGTAGAATAAATGCAGTAGAAATGAATTAACTCAGAAAGAATGGTAAAAAAATTATATGTTAACGATGTAAATGGAACCAGAAGTAGAGGAAGACCGACGAAAACGTGGCACGATCAAATAAATCAAATATTCAATGTCGGCCATGTGAGGAGTCAAAGAAATCGACGCGCGTGCATGACACGATGTACGAATGTTGAGGAAGCGAGAGAAATATGTCAGGAAAGAAAAGTGTGGCAGTCCATTCTTTCTGCCTACCCCTTCGGGGAGATGACGTGATGGTTAGTTAGTTAGTTAGTTAAATTGTCAGCCGTCCGAAATTACCTATACTTATTCCATCCGGCATTTAAATGGTTAACGATACATTTTATATTCTTAGTAGTCTAACGAAAACACGTGTTTTATAAAATATTTTTAAGGATCAATTGTATCTCAAATAGAGACGAATATAAATTGATTTTTTTTGGAAACAGAATATGACCTCCCATTGATTGGGTTCAGGTTTAAAATAATCTTAATAGATGGCGCTAGTGTAGATTGACCTAAAAAATGTGTTTTTAACATAAGTAGGATATGTACATTTTTTTTAAATGTCAGACGCGGTGGTCGTGAGAAGGGCGCAATGGGAAATATTGTTAAACATAAAGCGATCGCTTAACCCAACTGCCATTTCTGTTTCCAAAAAAACAATTTACATCTTCGTCTTTATTGAGATATAAATTATCCTTAAAAATGATTAACCCGCAATAGGTAAAATCCGGGCTTCGAATTGTCAGTAGGGTCGCGGCGAGTCACATTTTGCTGGAGGGTGTGATTCTATAAAATGCTGCGAAACGCCCAGTTGCATACCACCGGCAACACTACTGACTAGTCCAACTCGTTAGCGTCCCTGTCGCGAACCCCGGCAATGGGATCACACTCATAACCGTGTGATCACAGCAGATAACGAGGGGATAAAAGGCGAGTTTCTGGCGCCTCCAAACCAGATCCAACTAGCTAAGGGAAGGTAACCCCGCCAGAAAAATCCACCAGAGAAGGAAACGGAAAAACAACTCTGATCACATTTTTCCAGGAATCACTATGGCGAATACCTATGCTGTAGTGATCGCCAACGTTGGGGAGACCTGACACGGCACCAAAATAAGAAGAAGAAGGTAAAATCCAGTATTTGTCTACAAATATTTATATATACATTCAAAAAACAAATAAAATATTTTTATTGTTACTTTGACTCCTGAGTAATGTCCACTTCCGAATCATTTGAGAACAGTTCCGTTTCGCAGAAATCATTACCGCCTGGTGTTAATTGACGAAGGTTTGCTGATACACGTTTCCCACGCCGCGCCGGTCCTGGCCAGTGCAGGGTAGGCCGGGGAAGGATGTTGGTGATTTATACAGATAACTTCCCATAAATAAGCTGTTGTTTTCCGACGGTATTTTGTGGAATGGACCATCTTTTTTCTTAACTCGCAACCCTATCCAGGGTTGATGCTGAAAGTCAACAGTATTATAATTATTTTAAAAGGATTAATTGTATCTCAATAGAGACGAAGATCTAAATTGTTTTCTGGGAACAGAATGTGGTGGCCGAGGCGCTTACAGGACTAATGACCTGTCATTGGTTGGGTTGAGCGATCGCTTTATGTTTAACACATTCCCCATTCCTCCTTTTTTTATTACTATTATAATTAATATCATTCATACATCGTGTCATGCACACACGTTGTTTTTTTGTTTTTTTTAAGGACCATAGAAGTTCCCGCCACATACCCGAGGCTATTATAGGGCGTTGCGGCGCCCTTTTGTCAGCCTCGCTCGTACACTCAAGGGGGTGCTAGACCAGATTTAATCTACCCCATCTTACTTCTATGCTCCGCTATAATTTATTAAATAAATAAGCATAATACATGAACATCTTAGAAACATTATATAAAAGATAAAAATAATGATACACCACAGGAATATACAGCGGGAAGAACAAGATAGGCAGAGGAAACAAATTCGGGATGGGAAAAAAAAATGTGGAGTACATTTTTTGGCATGTTGGACAAAGGACGAGGTTTAGGAAGCATTTCATAATATTAAATAAAAAAAATAAAAAAACACTGCACAAATTATTATAATGGCCGAGAGGGAGAGTAACGAGGCCCGTCACAGAGTCCTCCCAGCTGGAAAACAGCGCACCCTCAGAGGGCAAGAAACAGCACAAATTACGGTGAATACCGTCAAACACGTCGATTCTCCGACTCCTCAGCATCACATGCTATGAGAATCAATTGAATAGCTATACCCTTTACATTTATACCCTTTAGACAGACAGTGAAGGCTGGAGAGTGCGGCATAATGTACAATATTTACAAATCTCCCAGTCTCTCCACACAGGTTAGATTGAATAGACAAATGGGCCAGTCACGTACAGAGGATGCCATCATTGCGAATCCCAAAAAATGATGTTGGAGTGACACCCAGGTGGTGGAATACCAATTGGATGACCAAGGGTGCGATGGGAGGATGAATTTGGGAGAGATGGGGTAATATCGGACGACCTTCGTGGCCGAGTGGTAAGTGCATTGCCACCCTAGAAGGTTCTGGGTTCGATTCTCGGCGATCACACTGTCTTTGGTCTGGTGTAGAATTCACGTGACAGTAAAATGGCGAAAGATTAGCTACCTATCACTTGTCACGAGAATGACTATAATAGCTATAATAATACCCTTTACACCAATTTGACGCATGCTGTCATGATGTAGAGAGCGATTCAATAAAATAATAATAATAATGATAATAATAATAATAATGATAATAATAAAAATATAAAAATAACAATACTGATAATAATAATAATAATAATAATAATATTGTTAGGAGTGTCCGATTGGAGGGTCGAAGCGGAGAATAGGAGGAGTTGAAGGCGAAGAATACTGGAGGCTAAGGCTCGATATGGGCGGAAGGACCATAAAAAAAAGGTATCCTTTACATGGATTTGGCTCGCATGATTAAAATAGCGATATTTCAAAATAACACTAAAAATAATAATTAATATCATCATCATCACCATTAGCCGTCTGTCATCCAATGATGAATGTAGGCCTCTTCCGAAGCACGCCACCGCCTTCTATCCATTCCTGCTTCCATCCATCCATGTCCAGCAACCCTCTTCAGATCGTCGGTCCAGCGGATAGGGGGACATCTAATTCTGCGGAATCCTGTACGCGGTCTCTACTACAGAATCCGTCTCCCAAATCGGCCGTCGGTTCTCCGACAGACATGGCCAGCCCATCGCCACTTCAGCCCGCCCATCCGCAGAGCCACGTCAGTCACCTTGGTTTGTTGTCGTATAAATTCGTTTCTAAATCTGTCCCTCAAGGTTATTCCAAGCATGGCTCTTTCTATGGCGCGTTGGGCGACCTTGAATCTGCAGACTAGACCTTTTATCAGTGTCCTCGTCTCGGCTCTGTACGTCATCACTGGCAAGACGCACTGGTTGAATACTTTAGTCTTGAGGTATTGTGGTATTTTAAGGCAGTATCAACTATCAAGGTTCGTAAGATTTCATATCTGGGTCATATACTGCGTAGGGAAAAGTACTATCTTATTTTACTAATATTGGAGGGGAAAATTGAAGGACGCCGAGGACCCGGTAGGAGACAGATGTCCTGGCTGCGAAACGTGAGGAAGTGGACCGGCATTCGAAGTGTTGGAGAAGCTGTTCCGAGTGGTGCAGGACAGGGACAGGTTCGCAGTAGTGATCGCCAACGTTGGGGGTACCTCACATTGCACTTGAAGACGAATATAGTTCTTGTATTAATAGAGCAATTTAAAGTTAAATATTTTGAATAAACAAACAGAACACACTCAGTTCAAAACGTTAGTTTACACTAACAACTGATCCAGCACATTTTTTATCGAATATTTTAGATGTTTGATATATTAAGTGGAAAAGCAAGAAGGAAACATATACTCATATGTAAAGACACGTGTAAGATATTTAAGGACCTTGTAAAAGCCAAATTTTGGTTTATGGTATTTATAGTTTGTCGAATCAAATTCGAGTGGATACAAAAAGGTTGGGTACCTTTGAAACCGGGAAAGGGGTTATAGAGAATTGAGTTTTTATGAATGTTTGTAGAAATTATATATTTATAGAAAGTTTGAGGATCGTTTCAGATTTACTTTTATAGATTGACAGGTAGTTATATATTATTTATAATGATTTATTGAAAAAAATGCTCTTTTATGAAAATGCATTTTTCAACACGTAAATGTTATCGTGGTTTTCAAGTTAGTTTATATAGACCATTATTATGGCCAAGCCATAGAGGGCTCCCTCCGCTTACCCGAAGCTGTTATAGGTGCGTTACGGCGCCTTTCGTCCACATGTTGGAAATTTATTTCTTGGATGTTGAGGTTGGACATTGTTGCAAGGTGAGAGGAGGGTTTTATGGAGGATGTGGTGGGTTGGGTCCGTTGGGTTTAGGGTGGCCTGAGGCAGGGGCTAATGTCTTGGCTGGAGATCAAGGGACGGTGGCAAGGACCTGGGTATAGAACCGAGTGGGACGAGAGTGGTCATGCGTATGATGGTCTCGGATGGGGAACATTGAACCATCATTTGAGACCATTTTCCGTTTAACCAGACTGAGCCACAACAACTCGTGGCTAGGTATAGCTAATAATATGAGTTAAATCCAGTATTTGTCTACAAGTATTTGTATACATTCAAAATGTTGTGAAAAAACTGGTCCAAGTTAAAAGCATAAAAATTGGAGAGACATCTCCAGGCGTTATTTAGCAATGATGTTAATGGCGGTAGCCTTTCATATTGCGTTAATTAAGATATTCTGCTTAGTGCTAAATCCAATCTTAATAGATGGCGCTAGTGTAGATTGAACTAAAAAATGTGAAACGTGGTGCGACATTGTAGCATATATACAACTTCCAAAAATTTGCAGACGTGGTGGTCGTAAGAAGGGCTGAATCGCTGAATGGGGATGTTGTATAACATAAAGCGTGCGCTTAACCCAACCAATGACAGGTCATAAGTCCTGTTAACGCCGCGACGCCATATTCTGTTTCCAATTTGCATCTACGTCTCTATTGAGATACAATTAATCCTTAAAAATGATAACCCGAAGTGGGTAAAATCCAGTATTCGTCTACAAGTATTTGTATACATTGAAAATGTAGCTAATAATATAATAACACTTCTATAAAATAGACTTTGTCGTTCATATTAATGATTAAATGTCACAAAAATTTAATAAAATTAAACCTCCCGAAGATTAGTTTTTGATTTTCCCTTTCTACGGGTTATGTGATTTAAGCCTGGAACCCCACAAGAACATCAAAATATTATTTTAGATTTATTAAATTATTTTTAATATATATTTTTTAATAATAATTTACTTCTGATTCTATCCAACCTCCGATAGGAGAGAAGAAGAAGTTGATAAGTAATGAATTTGCGTTATTTGGTAATATTTCTACACATAAAAAGCACCGAAACATTTTTATTTAAATAATAATATAATGAATTTCACATCGAAATAAAATGCAGCATTGAAGTTGCACGAGCTGCATTAAATAAAATGAATACATTATTTTGCAACGATAATCTTAACTTGAAACTCTCACAAATAATGATTAAATGTCTGTTCTACTATACGGCTGCGAAACCTGGACTCTGAAAGTGAATGTATTGAACCGGTTGGAAGCGTTTTGAGTTGTGGATATAGGGTCAGTAATGCAGTTGTATTACAGAGAACCAAAGCCAATAGAGAGCTGTTGTCGAGTGTGAAAATTAGAAACGTCTCATATTTGGGTCATGTGCTAAGGGGAGAAAAATACCACATCTTTCGACTGATATTACTGGGTAAAGTGGAGGGAGTTGGGTAGTTGGTAGAAGGCAGCTGTCCTGGCTGCGGAACATCAAAGAGTGGACAGGTATAACAAGAGTTCAAAACCTGTTCCAAGTGGCGCAGGATAGAGATGCCTTTGCTCCAGTGATCGCCAACGTTGGAGAGACCTGACACGGCACCGAAAGAAGAAGATAATGAAATTTTCTGATTTTTGATTTTCTGAGATTTTTCTGCAACTATTATTTAATTCATCGTCACCTGAGAGTTAGAAGGTTCCAACTGTCTAAAGTAAAAAGTTGAGAAAAATTATGTCAAAGTTTTGTTGGTTTTGGGTGTGTATCTGGAATAAAAAGGTTCCATCTGAAACAGATGAAACTCTTTTACCGAGAAGCGTGTAAATTTTCTGGCGACAGATGGAATAATAAAGTTCTAAGTGTAAATGAATCCTTCTTCAGTGAATCGTGTGTTTTGAATGATCAGATGGAACTTGATTCTTTTCGTACCATCAAAATGACGATACTATTACATGTTTTTTTTTATTGTACGTATAGATAAGGTTAGTAAGAACCCTTTTCACGAAAAAAAGCCAAATGTGAAATTTTGTTAGTTAGAACCCTCTTACTCTCAGGTGACGTCATGTCAAATATGGGATGACAGTACATAAAAATAAAACATATTTTTCGCCCTTACACTCCATTCTGGAAAACAACTGTTGAAACATAAAATTAATGGTCTTACGATGTAATCTTGTGACATCCCTGTAAGCCGTTTGCTGGGTTCCCGACCTCTGCAATGAGGCTAAAGTCAATCTCAATTTCGCCATTTCTTCATTGTTTCTGGAGCAATAAATATTGTTCTCGGCGTATGCCGTCTATCCACTTATTTATGTTTACTTGATTTATATCTTATAAATGTTCGTCCCTTCTCTAGGTTACAGGGATGCTGGCAGATGGAGCATTTCTAAGATTTGTATTAGAAAATTTGTAGCTGTTTTAAACAGCCGAAAAGAAAATCTAACTAGTTTACGGGAAAACGATATATAATACGAACGACGATATAAGAAATTATTGTAAGGCAGATGATTGTATCATAAGTAATCGGGTGGTGGTCTAGGGGATAGAACGCTTGGCTCCTGATCCAGGGGACTTGGGTTCAAGCCTGGACACGACCAGATTCCTTCTTCATAATAATGAGCTATTTTCTGCTCACATTTAAGATTGTAATAATAAATTCTACTATCATTGATTTAAATCATTGGTATTAGTCTTTAAAAAAAAAGAGATGGTTTGGACATACACAATTGGACAATGATAGAATGATAAAATTGTTGTATATAAGCAGTGTGAGTGGAAAGAGAAATCGCGGGAGACCAAGGAAAGACGGAGAAAGGAGGACCAAAATTAATCAAATACTGAAAGGCGGCCAAATTTGAAGTAGGAAAAATCAACGAGCGTGCATGTTACGATGTATGAATGTAGAGGTATCTAGAGAGGTATGCCAGGACAGAAAGGTATGGTGGTCTATCTTCTCAACCTACCCCTCCGGGGAAACGGCGTGATGGTTAGTTAGTTCGTTAATAAATAAAATGTAAACTAAAAAAAAACTGATTTTATTCCATTTGAAAACAAACAAAAATGACGCGATAATCAATGTTTGATTTATTTGATCGTGTCACGTTTTTCACGATCTTCTTCTATTTCTAGTTCCGGTTATATCTTTAACGTACACTGTTTTATAAGCATGTTTACAAGAGATTGAAAAACGAAGAATATTGAAAGAAGGGTCGGTGCTGAGAACAAAATAAATGGCGCCATCAAGTCATCACTGCAAATATAAATATATTCTTCTATATTCGCTTTCACTTTGTATTGTGGATTTATATTTAACTAAATATAACTACAATTATGACTATGTATGGAAGCGAAGCATGGAACTGGCAAAGGAAGGATGAAAGTAGAATAAATGCAGTAGAAATGAGATCTCTTAGACGAATGTGTGGATATTCTGTGTATGATAGAGTGTCGAATGAAAATATGAGAAGTGAATGTGGTGCGAATGATGGTGTCATGAACAAAATAATGAAAGGATCATTAAGATGGTTTGGACATATGTAAAGAATGAATGAAGAAAGAATGGTAAAAAAATTATATGTTTATGATGTAAATGGTACCAGAAATAGAGGAAGACCGAGGAAAACGTGGCACGATCAAATAAATCAAATATTGAATGTCGGCCATGTAAGGAGTCAGAGAAATTGACGCGCGTGCATGACACGATGTATGAATGTTGAGGAAGCGAGAGAAATATGTCAGGAAAGAAAAGTGTGGCAGTCCATTCTTTCTGCCTACCCCTTCGGGGAGACGGCGTGATGGTTAGTTAGTTAGTTAACTACACTTCGTATATTGACAACACTTTATTACATGTTTACAGACATGTTTCGGTTATGACCCAAACTTATAATACAATAAAACGGGGTAATATAATAAAAAAGAGTGGAGTAAATCATTAAGGTGGAGGGGGTATAGTTAGAATTGAGGAGGGGTAGAGATAACGGGAACATTTCGATAATGGGAACTGAATTTAAATTTAATTTGTGCGTTAATTTTTTTTTATGACTTTTTAAATTTCTAAATTAATTAATATTATATTTTTATTATTTATTGTTTCTTGAACAATGCAATAAAACTTAAAGGGGATTATTAGGATTTCCTTATAGAGGTATAATTAGGATTGAGGAAGGGTGGGGATAACGGGAACATTTCGATCATGGGAATTGAATTTAAATTTAATTTGTCTGTTAATTATATTTCCATTATTTTTTATGACTTTTTAAATTTCTAAATTAATAAATATTAGATTTTTATTATTTATTGTTTCTTGAACAATGATGTAAAACTCCGTATCAAATAATTCATTATATATAAATGAAAATGTCTGTCTCCTACTCTGACATTTGATAATGCCTTAGAAGGGCGAAACATGTTATTATATAAAATAAAATAAAAACTTAATAAAACTCCTAGAAGACAGACGTTTTCGTTTACCATATATTAATAAAATGAAAATATTATTAATATGTAAAATTTCGGTACCGTTTACTTTGTTAAATGTATGATTATTTTCAATTAATTGATTAGCGATCATGCAGTCCATCCTCACTGCCTACCCCTCTGGGGCAAGGGCGTGTTGTTTAGTAAGTGTTAGTATTTGTTTGCTAAACGCAAGCGAAAAGTGTACAGAATTTTCTTTATTGCGTGTTAATCTGAAACTTTTCCATTCAAAATTTAATGACGTAACACATGTATGGGTGTTCTGTGCCGCCCCCGTGCCTCACACGTAAATTACGTTTGCGTTCTGCGCTCTCCCTCTTTCGAAACGGTTAAAAAGGTTGTGTAGAGTAAGGACCTACGTCCCTACATGTCTATGTGTTACATTAACTTCGGCCCGAAAAGTTGGGTCTGAATTTACTAACTAGAATCTCCTACTTCCCCGAAGTTAAATACGTCTGAATGTGTACGTATTCTCGCCAAGGTTACTTTGATTCGCAGTAAGCTATTTGTGTCATAATTAAAGTTTAAAACTTTATTTTAAGCGCATATGATGTTAATTAAAAAGCTCTGTGGGATAGAAGATGACATCATTCGGGAATAGGTATAAAATATGTATTTTTGGCCTATTTAAAAAAGCTAAAATGGCAAAGGACAGTGGTGTTTCGTTTGAAAACAAAGCATGGGACTGGCAAGAGAATGATACGAGTAGAATAAATGTAGAAGAAATGAAATCTCTTATAAAATGTGTGGAAAATATGTGCATGATATAGTGTTGAAAGAAAATATAAGAAGTGAATGAAGTGCGAATGAAATTATGATGAAAGTAACATTAAGATATATTGGACATATGTAAATAAAGAACAAGGAAATAATGGTAAAAAAATACATGTTAAAAATGTAAATGGAACAAGAAATAAAGTATGACCGAGGAAGCGTGGCACGACCGAATAAATCAAATATTGAATGACGGCCACTGGAGGAGTCGGAGAAATCGATGTGTACATGACACGATATATGAATGTCGAAGTATCGATAGAAGAATGTCAGGAAAGATAAGTGTGCCAGTCCATTCTTTCTGCCTACCTCTTCGGAGAGACAGCATGATGGTCAATTAGTTATTTTCAACAGTGATGTAAACCTCAATGTTAAATAATTAATATTATACTAATAAATACTATAAAAACAAACAAAGTTAAGTTATAGCTAAGTTAAGTTTAGCAAATAAATACTAACACTTACTAAACAACACGCCCTTGCCCCAGAGAGGTAGGCAGTGAGGATGGACTGCCATGATCGCTAATCATTTAATTGAAAATAATCATACATTTAACAAAGTAAACGGTATCGAAATTTTACATATTAATAATATTTTCATTTTATTAATATATGGTAAACGAAAACGTCTGTCTTCTAGGAGTTTTATTAAGTTTTTATTTTATTTTATTTATATAATAACATGTTTCGCCCTTCTAAGGCATTATCAAATGTCAGAGTAGGAGACAGACATTTTTATTTATATACATTATTTGATACGGAGTTTCACATCATTGTTCAAGAAACAATAAATAATAAAAATCTAATATTAAATAATTTAGAAATTTAAAAAGTCATAAAAAATAATGGAAATATAATTAACACACAAATTAAATTTAAATCGGGTGGTGGTCTAGGGGATAGAACGCTTGACTCCTGATCCAGGGGACATGGGTTCAAGCCTGGACACGACCAGATTCCTTCTTCATAATAATGAGCTATTTTCTGCTCACATTGAAGATTGTATAATAAATTCTAATATCATTGATATAAATCCTTGATATTAGTCTTTTCAAAAAAAAAATTCAATTCCCATGATCGAAATGTTCCCGTTATCCCTACCCTTCCACAATCATAATTATACCTCTATAAGGAAATCCTAATTATCCCCTTTAATTAGTTAGTTAGTTAAATACTATTGTTTTTTAGAAGTTTTATGATATATTATGTGAATGACATGTTTTGCCTGTCTAAGGCATTATCAAATATGACATGTTTCGCTTATCTAGGATATTTAATAATGCATTAGACAGGTGAAACATGTCATTTACATAAAACGAAATAAATATTTTAGAACACAGATCTACAAAAATCACATAATTTTTTTTTATAACATGTCTGCACATAATTTAAGTGACATATAACATTCTGACAAAATAAATTAAATAATTGCGTAGATTTTCACGGTTGGCAGCAATATGATTTGTATGATTTTGGGTAACAACGTCTGATTTCTCCGTCTCGACCGACGTTTCGGAGATCATTGCAGTCTCCATCGTCAGATAAATGTGGTGGTGGTAATAAATGTGATATGAGCTGTATAATCTTATTCGGGAAACCTAGCACGGACTTGTTTAAACTTAGAACCTTTGTAGTAATCAGCCTTTAAGGGGGTATTCTGGTCTAGAAATTTGTAAAAGTCGTTTTAATTTTTTCTTCATATTTTCAAAGCTTAATCCTTTAAGAATGTGTCTTTAAGAGGATTTTTCAAAATTCAAATTATTTTCGGAGATATAGCTGTTTTAGTGACCCGGCATCCAAACCGGCTCGGCCGGAACCATTGGACAAAAGGCATTAGGGACTATCCGTCTACCTGTGATCGAAAATCAAAAATCCTTCTCTGAATGATAATGTATAAAAAATGAAGAGAGAAACGCGGAAAATGTTTTTTTCGAAGTCGAGGAAGGTCCCATGTACTCGTATGTAGCAGGAATGGCGGATTGATTAATTTAAGTATAAAATATCACTTTTTGACTTAGACTCCGCGAAACTTTACGCGGAACTTTAAACGCCTTTTTCTTGAAACTATTTATATTTATTAAAACGGTAGCCAGGATTTCTAAAGTTCTACTCAACCGATTTACTTGGAATTTGGCGTTGATCTTTTCTATACACTTTCCTATCGTATGAACTAGCCTCAGTCCCAAATTTGAATTTTTACTATTTAAAAAAAAATGGCTTTGCGGACTCCTTAACCAATGTTGGAGGAGGGGTATACTCCGCTGGACTGGAGAAGGGCAGTTATCATGCCTCTTTACAAGGGTAAAGGAGCCCGTGTAGACTGTGGGAGCCACAGGGCCATCAGTCTGCTGAGCTCCGTTGGCAAACTATACGGCAGGATACTGATAGAAAGAGTGAGGAAACTGACATCTGGAAAGATTTGGGATATACAAGGAGCCTTCATGAGTGGACGTGGATGCATGGACCAGATTTTCGCACTCCGCAGTCTATCAGAGAAGGTATTGGCCAAGGACCGAAAACTTTTCTGTGCGTTTGTGGATCTGCAGAAAGCTTATGACCGAGTTGATAGGAAAAAACTTTGTAAGGTCTTGGCCGAGTATGAAGTGGGCACAAAACTGATACGCGCGGTCGCATCCCTCTATGAGGGAAGCACCGCTTGTGTCAGGGTTAATGGGGCTGTCACATCTTGGTTTGACATCACCAAAGGTGTCAAACAGGGTTGTGTGATGTCCCCGTGGTTGTTCAATCTATACTTGGACAAGTGTATGAAAGAACTTGAAGGCATAGACGCTGGTGCTAAGATGAATTGTTTGTCGGTCAGCTGTTTGTTATATGCAGACGATGCTATGTTAATCGCTGACAGTAAAGACAATTTGCAAGTCTTAGTGGCAAGGATGTATGAGGCATGCAAAAAGAGTGACTTGGTGATGAATGTGTCTAAATCTAAAGTGATGGTTTTCGAGAAAGAATAATATATGACGATTTGTGATATAAGTGCTTAACTTATCTTAAACGCACTTAAACTTATCTTAAACGCACCTAATAAACAGTGTTCGCTTGATCCGATTCCGACATGGCTTCTCAAGAGATGCTGTCACCATGTTGCTCCATTTTTAGTCAAAATTTTTAACAAATCTCTTCTAACAGGACAAGTCCCCTTTTTGCTCAAGAAAGCTATTGTTTCTCCCATATTAAAAAAAACCTCAACTAGATTCCGAAAATCTTAGTAACTTCCGGCCCGTCTCAAATCTACCTTTCATCTCTAAAGTTCTTGAAAAAATTGTAGCCTCCCAAATTTCTAATCACCTTTCGACAAATAATATTTTGTCTAAATTACAATCCGCCTACAGACGTTTCCATTCAACGGAGACGAGATTGCTTAGAGTCATGTCAGATTTAGTACTGGCAAACGAATCGGGCAAATTGGCACTGCTCTCCCTTCTGGACATGAGCGCTGCGTTTGACACAATTGATCACTCATATCTTATCCAACGATTAGCGATCACGTATGGTTTGAGAGGTAATGCCATAGACTGGCTAAATTCATATCTATCGGATCGTTCACAAGCTGTGCAGCTAGCAGGTAAAAAATCCTCATTTTCTCATATCCAATCTGGTGTGCCACAAGGCTCTGTTTTAGGACCCCTTTTATTTATCATGTTTACAAATGACGTTGCCAAAATAATAGAATCCTTTGGCCTCCTCTCACATTGCTATGCTGATGATCAGCAACTTTATTTTTTCTGCAACCCTGATGACACCAAACATCTTACGTCAACAACTGTCAACTGCATTGATGCCATATCCAGATGGATGGCATCAAACAAACTTAAACTAAATCCATCCAAAACGGAATTTCTCTGGACTTCTTCCGCAAAGCGTCAACATCTTATCGATCATTCCTCAATTTCAACGGCTGACAATGATATCGTTCCCAAAAACTCCACAAAGCTTCTTGGTGTTTATCTTGACGCAAATCTGTCTCTAAAATCCCAAATTAATAACACGGTCAGCGCTAGTTTCTTCCACCTAAGACGATTAAAATCCGTCAAAAGGAGTATTCCCCATGACTTTTTCAAAACTCTTGTAAATTCCTTCGTTGTGTCACGACTAGATTATTGTAATGGAATTTATGCAAACATTCCAAAACAACAAATAAACAAACTCCAATCTGCGTTCAATGCAGCAGCAAGGCTCATTAAAGGCATTCCAAAAAAGTCCCATATAACACAACATCTCAAAGAACTTCACTGGCTTAAAAGTCCAGAAAGAATCCAGTATAAACTCTGCTGGACAGTCTTCAAAGCGCTACATGGAATGGCACCAAGTTATATATCTGAACTTTGTATAGCGGACAGCCTAAATTCACGGAAATCCACACTTCGCTCGGCGAACTCCTCAGCAATAGGAAGATTAGTTGAGCCGAAGCGTTGCCCCAGTACGAATTTCGGGGATCGAGCGTTCGCGGTAGCCAGTCCATCAGCTTGGAACAATCTCCCTTCACACATTAGATGCATAAATGATCCGACAGATTTCAGATCTAAATTGAAAACCCATTTTTTTCATATTTCATACCCTTAAACATTTATACTTTGTTCTACTATACTTTTAAACCGATCGTTTATTAAGCGGTCACATTTAGATTTTTAAGATTTAAAACACGTCTTAATGCGCCCTTGTTATTATTATTATTATTATTATTAAGTGCGATGGGCGAGAAATTGGAGCAATTTACTGAATTTACGTATCTGGGAAGCATGTTAACAAGAGACGGAAAAATGGAGAAAGACATCGAAAGGAGGGTTGGTGCTGGGAATTAAATAAATGGCGCACTCAAAGTCATTACTGCAAATAGAAATATATCCACAGAAGCAAAGATAGCAGTACACAATGGAGTTCTAGTGCCAACCCTCATGTATGGAAGTGAAGCTTGGAGCTGGCAAAAGAAGAATGAAAGCAGGATTAACACCGTAGAAATGAAATCACGAAGAAGAATGTGCGGGAAAACCTTGTATGATAGAATACCGAACGATGAAATAAGAAAGAAATGTAAGACAGATGACTGCATCATGAATAAAATTAAAAAAGGATCCCTGAGATTGTTCGGACATATGGAACGAATGGATGAGAGTAGAATGGTTAAAAGTTGTACACAAGCAGCGTGAGTGGGAAAAGAAGCCGAGGACGACCGAGGAAAACATGGCATGACCAAATTAACCAATTACTAAAAGGTGGCCACATTCGAAGTCGGAATAATCGACGTGCGTGCATAGCGCGATGTATGAATGTGGAGGAAGCCCGAGAGGTGTGCCAGGACAGGCCAGTGTGGCGATCCATCCTCTCTGCCTACCCCTCCGGGGAAATGGCGTGATGGTTAGTTAGTTAGTTAGTAAAAAAAAAATCGGAAAACTCAAAAAAAGTAGTAAAAAAAGTATATTTATTTTTATATATTTATTTTTATTAAAAAGTATATTTATTTTTTGAAAAATAAAAAATGTTTAACTTTTTTAGTTCATACGATAGCGCTATATCTAGATTAAAAATCATTTTTTTCAGATTGCTTTGAGGGTTGCAATCGTGGTTACAGTCGCACGGCATTTTATCGAGACCCCCCACTTCATCGGCTGATAACTTTTTGAGTTTTAAATTTTTTCACTTTTTATTTTATTTTATGTATTCTTGAAATATAAATGAATATCAGTCAAAAAAATGCATGCAAAAAATATTGTTCGCCTTTTTTTATTGCACTTCAAAAAGTAACTAAAATTCGTGGCTCTATTGTCGATTCGTTATAAGATAACCTTGTGAGAAGACGAAATTTGGTTCCTACTGCGCATTCCTCTCCCCCCGCTACGATCCCTCATCCCCTCGCAGCCCTACCGGCTAGCCGAGCCGTCTTTAGTATCTCTCGACCACCTTGTCGTGTGTCGAAATATATTAACTTATTCAGTCCCTATATTAAAATGCCAATAAATCCAAATTCACTCTCGCCAATCGTTAAGAACAAAAGAGGACAGGTAAGGATTAGTTATTTATTGTCTAAAAAAAATCTGTTTTTTTTCTTCTTAATTTCAATTATATTTTTTTATAGGTGTTGCACAAACCTCAGCGCACAATGGTAATAAATATCTAAAAAAAATATTAGCTGATGGTCCCAAAATCTCTATAACGTGTGCAATTCACTTTATTTCTGAACAGACTGGTATTGAGGTATTGGTTTTCTGTCAAATACTTTATTACAATATTAAATTTTTTTTAAATACAGTTTTCTGAAATACTGCAAAAGAAGTTGTAAATTGTATTGTGTCGAGTCGGAACTTACTAATTTAGCAAAGCTTAGGTTATTTACATGCAATTTTATGTGAACATTTATATTTGTGTGTACATTTTCAATGTTGTCGGCAAAACACCAATTAGGTACTTAGAGTCATAAAATTAATCCGACGGTCTTCTATGTAAGCCGTTAGGAGTTTACCTAACTATAGGAGGAAACCATTATCAAGTACATAGATTGTTGAATACGTTTTTTAATTAATATTTAAAATATTTCAATTTTATTAGTATCCTAGGATTGAAAGTGTTGAGAGCAAGAGAGGGGGGAATAGGCGGAGCATGCGCGTCACTGGGTATTCTTAAGTTAAACGGCCTATAGACCAGAAAACCCCCTTAATTGTATTAGCTGTCTACCTTTACTTATAACACTTTCCTTTTCGCACACGAACATAACAAGGTGTGATTGACAGTTTAGATCATACAATGATCCATCCAGTTTTGCCATACAGCCACAATGTTCTCCCCCCTTATTTGGTTCGCCCAGGAACCACACGTTATATCCAGCTTCTTGTAAGGTTTTTCCTACAAAAAAATAACAAAACGGTTACAAAAATGTTCAGGCACATAATTGACGGCACTACTTGCTAAGCGAGTAACCCCCAAAAAAAATTTTTTTTCCTACTTCAAATGATAGATTATTAATAAAATAATTTTGTATATAATTTTGTATATTAATAATAACATTTTTGTAAGGATCATGACTAGTTTAATTTCAAGTAAAACAAGACTTGAAATTTAATATATCTTGCAAAATCAGTAACATCCACTTGCCGCCATCTTGATTTTGTCTCGACCAATAGCAGTCCCCGAATCAAACAATTATTTTTGTGTTAAAATACTTTTTTTAAATAGTAAAAACTCTGTTAATAATAAAAACTTTTTTCAAACAATAAATAAATGTTCGTCATAATTTTCGGAGATTGCCAGTAACATAATTTTTTCTGATGTTATAATCAAAGTAGGTAAATTTCAAAGTTATGTGTTGCAAACCCGGTAACCTCCAAATGCATTGATAAAATTCAGCAAAATCCAAACTATAATTCCATTTATCTCAATATTTTTTTGTGAATGTATACTTATACTTGTATACGAAGCCCTTCACATTGTGTTAAAAAGATGTTCTGCTTAATGTTTAATAAACATAAATCTCCATAGATGACGTTAGTATGTAGATTATATATAGAGTAATCTTAAAATGATTAACATATGTACCTAATCAAAATCTTCATAGATGGCACATTAAAACTGACATGTGAAATCTGGCATAGGACTTTAACAGATATACAACTTCCAAAAATTTGTCAGACATGGTCATAAAGGAACTTGGAATGGAGAATGTTGTAATTACATAAAGCGTGCGCTTAACCCAACCAATGGCAGGTCATAAGTCCTGTAAATACCTTGATCAACCATATTCAGTTTCCAATTTGCATCTTCGTCTCTATTGAGTTACAATTAAATCATCAATTTATCTCAGTTTTATTCTTGTTCATCCTCGATTTCTCCATAAATTAAACATGTACAAGCCATAAACATATTATATCTGATATCCAGAACAAAAATAATACATTTCTTTATTTTTCACAAAATAAAAATTTGTGGTGGTTACTGACTTTGCAAGTAGTGCTCTCAATTAATGTGTTACTTTGTATATAATTTAAAAAAAAAATTCCGTACCATCATAAAAATCGTAAGATGGATCTTTGTTTAAAAAATGCATTGTGTAAAAGTTATTTTTTCATAGTCCATTGTTTTGGCCGAAACACTATGATACCTTAACATTATAAACTGTTAAATTAATAACTTTGTTTTATGTATCACAATTATATTTTATTTTACGCGACAGCTGTTTCATCAACCTATATTGACATCATCAGGTGTTACAATAATATATCAAATATCAAATTTTCGTGATTTTTCGAACCTTTTTGTATATTTGTTACTATGTCAATTTGAATAAAAAAAATTTGAATGTACATATTTTTTTAATAAAATTATTCAAATTGACATAGGAATAAATACACATAAAGGTTCACAAAATCTCGAAAATTTGATACTGATTAAAGAAGACAGTTTATATTTTAAGACAAAACAAATGGACATTGACACACAAAAGTATTATTTTTTCCAACTTGTGTCCAAATGTTCACTTGTTTTGTCTTAATATATAAACCGTCCCTTAGCAATAAAACACCCTCAACTCAATACTTCCATCTAAAAATCCTTTCAAAATTTAATCCATTGATATGTCTATTGTTATCTTCCTAGTACTAGCCAAGTTAACTAACACATGTTATAATAATTCTAGGTTATTGCACTCAGTTTGTAATTATTTTGGTTAGTTTATGTCGTTCTCCCGATAATGAAGGTGTAAGCCTTCGAGATTATATCGTTCTCCCGATGATGAAGGTGTAAGCCTTTGAAACATGTGGAGAAAAATAAACTCAAAAGTGGATAAAACAGCGTTTTAATTCATAAAATATTTGTGATTGTATTTATTATCTACAAAAAAAAATCACTTACCCGAGCGCGTCACATAATTATTTTCAGAGAGCAACTCATTGGCATCTATGTGAACGAGGAATTTGAAAGAATAAGTCCCAACCAGAATGCTATCAGGGTATGCCTTCAGTTCCTCTACTAAATAGGCAGCCTCTGCCTGGCTGTTGAGCTCGACCAGACCTGCCATCTCGGCCTCGCAGATTCTGAAGGCTGAATGCCAATTTCTTGGTTCTGGATGGATTTTGTAACAACTTCCGGTGAGGGTAGACAATTTGTATCCTTCAGTGAATATGAAAAAAAAAACTGTATTACGATAATTTTACGAGATTTTACGAGAATTTGCGAGATTTTGCGAGATTTTACGAGATTTTACGAGATTTTACGAGATTTCACACTATTAGTTATAATACAAAAACTAATAGTCTGTCTAGTGGACCAGTCTGTCGATGCCAGCGAGCCTGGCAAAACCGGTCGCTGTCTAAATAAAGACAAAAGTGGAAGTAGTTAAAAAACATCGTTTTATTTAATTATTATTTAAAATGAACTTCCATCAAGAGATTTCAGTAAAATCATTTGATTATCTTAAAAACTAATAGATCAAATTTTTATGGGACAGTGAATAAAGCGAGGTAAAAACAACAACTGTGTATCCACAAAAAAACTGCAGGGGTTATTTTTTTAAATTACAGGTCTTTGAGGTGTTAATTGGTGGACAAATCAAATATCAAATCAGTTTACATTCTCAACAGATATTACATAAAAAATTAAAATATATTACAAACAACAAATATCTAATTAACTAACGAACCAGGTTTCCCCGGAGGGGTAGGTAGAGGGAATGGACCGCCACACTGTTCTATCCTGACATAACTCTCGTTCATCTTCTATATTCACACATCGTGACATGCACGCTCGTCGATTGTTCATACATCGTACATGGCCACCTTACAGTAATTGACTAATTTGGTCATACGATGTCTTCCTTGGCCTTCCTCGACCATTTTTTTCCATTCACACTACTTGCATATATTTTTTTTTACCATTCTGACCTAATCCATTCGTTCTATATGTCCAAACCATCTAAGTGACCCTTTCTCAATTTTATTTAGGACGCAATACATTCCTTTCTTACTTCATTAGGTATTCTATCATACATGTTCATATCTCATCATTCTTTTTAGTGACCTCATTTTTACGGCAATAATCCTACTTTCATCCTTTTTCTGCAAACTCCAAGCTTTACTTCCATTCATAAGGGTCGGCACAACCCATTGTGCACAATCATATTCGCTTCAAACATAATTAAAATTAAAAACGTGAATATTGATTATATTATATTTTTATTTTTATTTATAAGACTATCATAAGACCGGTAGTCACCTACGGCTGTGAGACATGGTCTCTAACGCAGAGAGAGGAAGGCAGACTGGCAGTTTTTTAGAGGAAAATACTTGGAAAATAATTTTCTATTTAAGAAAATTTTTGGACCCACGCTGGAGGATGGGACTTACAGAATAAAAATAAATCTTGAACATGAAGTACTGATTAACCAGGAAACAGTAGTGAGATTCTGTAAGTCTCAACGCCTACGGTGGGCTGGCCATGTGGAAAGAATGCCAGAGGGTAGACCAAGAGGCAGACCGTGGAAAAGATGGGCGGCTTGCGTGGAAGAAGATTGGGAAAAAATGGAAGGAGCGGGGGAATGGAGAGAGATGACCAGGGACAGAATTCAGTAGAGGACCGTTGTGGAGTGAAAGTCGTAAGTCCCACACTCGAATGTAGCGCCAAAAGATGAATTAATGAATGATTATATTATATATAATATTAATAATTTCATAGCATCAAAACATTGTTCCTTTCCATAAAACTTTAAAAACTTTAAAATGTTTACATAGTTATTATTTATAAGTTAGCTAGAATGGCAGTGCACAATGGTGTTCTTCTACCGACCCTTTTGCATGGAAGCAAAGCATGGAACTGGCAAAAGAAGGATGAAAGTAGAATAAATGCAGTAGAAATGAGATCTCTTAGACGAATGTGTGGATATTCTGTGTATGATAGAGTGTCGAATGAAAATATAAGAAGTGAATGCGGTGCGAATGATGGTGTCTTGAACAAAATAATGAAAGGATCATTAAGATGGTTTGGGCATGCTCAGTTTTGGGGCTCACTCAGTATAATGACATTCTTAATTCTAAAGATCGCGTCTTAGATTTAATATTGTCAACTACTCCGATATCCGTTTCTCGACCGTTTCGCGAATCTCCCCTTACATCTGAAGATCCGTACCATCCCGCATTACAATTTGAATACACTTACCAGTCGCTGCGGACTCGTACGGATGTACCATCCGTGAATACGGTGTCATGGAGAGGGTGGAATTTTGCCAAAGGAGACTTTGTTCACTTTTATGAAACACTGATCCAAATCAACTGGGAGTGTATTGGGATGGCAACGGATGTGAATGATGCTGTTAACTATTTTTATGATTTACTGTACTCGTGTTTCGATAGATGTTTTCCGAGGAAAGCCCAGGCTGTTAGTGGAAGGCGATATCCGAAGTGGTTTACTCGAGAGATCGTCAGCGATATCAAAACAAAGCATCGGTACCATAAAAAATGGAAGTCTTCGGGTAGTTCGAATGATTACAATTCTTTTAGTCAGTATCGAGCTATCGTGAAACGTAATGTACAGTCTGCATACAAGTCGTATATCGCCGAAATGGAATCGAATATTCTTCACAATCCTGAATACTTTTGGAAATATATAAAGTCCAAACGTCAGGATGGTGGAATCATTGATTCTATGACATGGCGAGGACAGACTGTGCAAAATTCTGAAGTTGCAAATGCTTTCGCAGACAATTTTCGTTCTGTTTATAACGTTTCCTCTTCGCAAAATGTCGTTGATAGTGATTGTGATATCTCACACCAAGGAGCCGAGGATATTTCCATTTCTCATATTGACGAAAATGACGTGTTTATGTCAATTTCAAGACTTAAAAATACTACATCTCAGGGTCCGGATAACGTTCACACATTTATTCTCAAAGGTTGTAATCACATACTTAAAAATCCATTATCGGTAATTTTTAATATGTCGCTGAAAAAATGTGTATTTCCTAAACTCTGGAAAACTTCAAAAATTCCCCCAGTTTTCAAAAAAGGTGTCAAATCATCTGTGGAAAACTACAGACCAGTTGCAATATTGTCAGCTCCTGCCAAGGCATTCGAATCATTAATCCATTCACTTATTAATCCAAAAATTGAACCCTTCGTGATTAATGAGCAACATGGTTTTAGACCGGCACGTTCAACCAATACAAATATTATGGTGTTCACAAACTACGTCTCAAAATCCCTGGATAAAGGTTTTCAAGTTGACTCTGCATACAGTGATTTTTCAAAAGCTTTTGACAAAGTTGATCATTCAATTATTTTAGTAAAACTTCGTAAAATTGGTCTAAGTGACACCTTAGTCCAATTTTTTAATAGCTATCTTTCCAAAAGACAACAGGTCGTAACTTATGGACTCTTCCAATCCAGTAAGTTCTTCACACCATCTGGAGTTCCTCAGGGTTCCATCCTAGGGCCGTTATTATTTACAATTTTTATAAATGATATTACTAAAAATATCAAATATTCAAATAGTCTCTTGTTTGCCGACGATTTGAAAATTTTTCGAGAAATTAAATCTGTCGCCGATTGTTTAAAACTCCAAGATGACATACACAGTGTCTTGGAATGGAGTTAAATAAATAAATTGCATTTTAATATATCGAAGTGTTTCATCATGTCCTTTACTAGGGCTCGCACAACGATCTATCACAGTTATACAATGGATGATATACTCCTGGATAGGACTGTTTCTTCGAAAGATTTGGGAGTTACATTCGATCCCAAATTATCTTTCAGTCTTCATATTACATCAGTATGTAATAGCTCCCAAAAGATTTTGGGATTTGTTCTTAGGAATGGAAAATTTTTTAAAAATTCAAAAGTCCTGAAGTTATTGTATAATCCCTTGGTAAGAAGTCGGTTGGAATTTAGTACACTGGTGTGGGCACCGCATGAAACAAAATATTGTATGTTAATCGAGAAGGTACAGAAAAAATTCTTACGATTTCTGTACCTTAAAGAGAACGGTTACTATCCTTGGCTGTATCCAACTGATTTCTTGCTGGGTATGCTGGACTACCAACCATTAGAAATTAGACGAACCATCCACCTGGGTGTTCACTTTTTTCAACTGATTCGTGGTCGAATACATAACTCTGATATTTTGAATGACTTGACTTTGTTTGTCCCCGACAATTATCTGCGACAAAGGCAACATAGATTATTTCACCTGCCACTGTGTAGAACCAATCTACCTAAGGTAATGCCCGTGGGCAGGGCAATGATACTATTAAACCGCATCTCTTCGGATGTGGACATTTTTCACGATAGTGAGGGTACCCTCAGAAAGCATCTATCTCTTATGTATTAAATTACTATTTGCTTCTCTACTTATTGTACAAAAATGTTAATCTTTACCAAACTGTTCTCGAATATTTTTTTTTAATTATCTTCTGTTTTTCTTTTTTCTGACTTACTCTCATTTGTTTTCTTGTTATATTATTTTTAAATATGTTTTTTTAAATTGTTAATTTTATTTTTGTGATTATAAACGATTTGGATGTGTTATTCTCTAATGTTTATAATTTTTTGAATAAATTGAAATTGAAATTGAAATTGAAATTGACATATGGAAAGAATGAATGAAGAAAGAATGGTAAAAAAATTATATGTTAATGATGTAAATGGAACCAGATATAGAGGAAGACTGAGGAAAACGTGGCACGATCAAATAAATCAAATATTGAATGTCGGCCATGTGAGGAGTCAGAGAAATCGACGCGCGTGCATAACACGATGTATGAATGTTGAAGAATCGAATTGAGAAATATATCAGGAAAGAAAAGTGTGGCAGTCCATTATTTCTGCCTACGACAGCGTGATGGTTAGTTAGTTGGTTAGTTATATAAACACTTAAACTGAAACCATTCAAGAGATTGGTGATAATACCTGGAATATTAGTGAGGCATTCCGGATTTTTGAGAACATCAACATTGTTTTTCTTGCAGATGAACATATTATTGTCAGTGCACGCGACATCGCTGTAGTAACCCTCCTTGCTCAGCACCACACAGTCCTCGCCAGCTGGGCCACCGTTATCGGGTTCTCCATAGAGCCAGTTAGAATACAGCTTCGTAAGACTTGTCCCTGGATCAGAATCCATTCAAACATATCAAATCATTTATTAAAAAAAATAGATTTCCAAATGATTCGTTTCAAACACGATCAAATTCAAAGTTTACACAAGAAAATAGAACTACTACTTTTTTGAAAAGGAACATAGAAGTTCACGCCACATACCCGAGGCTGTTATAGGGCGTAGCGGCGTCCATTTATCAGCCTAGCTCATACACTCCCTGGGCCTGTCCCCGGTCCATCCGGGACTTACATTTAAAGACGGCAACAACAAGGGGGTGCCAGACCACATTTAATCTACTCCATCCTACTTCTATGCTCCGGTGCACTTTATTGAATAAATAAACATAATATATAATATATAATACATGAAGAACAGAAGATGCAGAGGAGACAAATGCGGGATGGGAAAAAAAATGTGGAGTACAGTTTTTGGCATGTAGGACAAAGGACGAGGCTTAGGAAGCATTTCATAATATTAAATAAATAAATAAAACCACTGCCCAAATTACTATAATGGCCAAGAGGGAGAGGAATGAGGCCCGTCACAGAGGAGCAACCTCTTCCTCCCAGCTGGAACACAGCGCACCCTCAGAGGGCAAGAAACAGCACAAATTACGGTGAATAGAACTACTAATATGTTTTTTTGAATGTTACCAATACTTGTAGACAATTACTGGATTTTACCCATTGCGGGTTAATCATTTAAGAATTGATTAACCCGCAATGGGTAAAATCCAGTATTTGTCTGCAAGTATTGATCACATTAAAAAAAAAAAAAATGTTGTATAAAAACTGGTCCAAGTTCAAAAAAGCATAAAAAAATTGGAGATGTTTTCCCCAGGCTCTGTCTAGCAATATATAGTAATTGCGTAGCCTTCCACATCGCATTAATAAAAAAAATTTGCTTAATGCTTATATCTAATCTTTATAAATGGCGCTAGTGTATATTGAACCAAAATATGTGAAGCGTTTCTCAACATAGTAGCATATATACATCTTTCAAAAATTTGTCAGACGTGGTGGTCGTAAGACGGGCGGATTTAGGAATGTTGTATTACATAAAGCGATCGCTTAACCCAACCAATGACAGGTCGTAAGTCCTGTAAGCGCCTCGACCACCATATTCTGTTTCCAAAAAACAATTTACATCTTCTTTTCTATTGTGATACAATTAGAACTTCTACTATTTACAAATAATGATTAAATGTTTTGTATGGTCTGTTCTTATATACTGTGGACCGATAGGGTCAGTAATGCAGACTTACTACAAAGAGCCAGAGCCAATAGAGAGTTGTTGTGGAGTGTGGAAATTAGAAAGGTCTCACATTTGGGTCATCTGCTAAAGGGAGAAAAATACCACCTGTTTTAATTTTCACACTTGACAACAACTCTATATTGGCTCTGGATCTCTGCAGTGCGTCTGCATTACTGGCCCTATCGGTCCACGGTGTACGGAGCATTCTGCGGTATATCCACACCTCGAACGCTTCCAACCGGTTCATTACATTCACTTTCAGAGTCCAGGTATCGCAGCCATATAGTAGAATATACCATATATAACATTTAATCATTCTTTTTCGGAGTTTCAAGTTAAGATTATCGTTGCAAAAGAATTCATGATTACTCACCGTTTTTAGAAATGAATATTCCTTCCGAGTATTGGTCGTGGAACGGAAGCCACACATTGCTCGTGGCATGTGTAAAATAGTTCAGAAGTATCTGGGCCTCTTGGTAGGTCGTAGGGAGGGCCAGCTCCGCACCTTCCTCCTGACACCAGGTCACCGCATCATACCATGGAACGCGAGCGCGATTCAATTTGTAGAAGGCGTTTGTTGTCTCCTCGTAAGTATAATCATCTCTGAAATATTTGCAACCATTCCCGGAGCATCCGTATGCGCTTGTATCATATGAGCCTAAAAACAATTTATGGAATGACCTTCAGATGAAATTATCGCGCTTGATCACATTCCTGATAGCATCGACAATTTCAATAAAAATTTAATATTTAAATAATTTATTTATTTCTTAATTCTTATGTTAAAATTACGCGTTGTTTTTCCTATGTAGAATGGCGTACAATCGTTATATTTTTAACTTGGGAGAGTCTACAAATTGAAATATAACAATTGCACGTCATTTTACATAATAAAAATAACGCGTAATTTTAACATAAGAGTCATATAAACAGATGGTCGAATATGATTAAAGAATATCTTAGATGCCTTCCTAATTATAATTTTTCAGAGTTCGCCTACCATTTAATTGAAAATAATCACATATTTAATTAAAAATAACCAATTAATTATAAATTCATTTTCCATGCTCCATATATTCCCGTTACATCTCCCCTCTCCTCAATCTCAATTAAACCCTTTCCACTCGATATGTTCCCGTTACATCTCCCCTCTCCTCATTCCTTATTATACCCCTTCCACTTTTATACATAACTCGATCTCCATTTAGAATATAAGTGACCACTCTGCTTTGTTTGATTGTTAAAATTGTATACACTGATAAGGGTTACTTGTAACCGAAACTTGTATTTATTCAAATTAATTAAATCCTTCTGAATAATCATTATATATTTTTATTTTTTTCAGACAATGCTGGACGGAGAAATCATGTACACCATGTTTAAAAAGAGGATCCCACTGAGCGGCTCATATCTCGGCTATGTTTATGGTTATTTTATTTTCAATATTGGAAATTGTTTAAAAATCTATTATTTGTATACGTAAAATAATGAATTATTCACATTTTTAATGGCCGAGTCAAAAAAAAAATATATTTTTATGCCTTATTTTTCGAGCGTCAGGGTATGGTAACCCCTTAAATGAAAATTTATATTCTTTCACCTGAAGATGGAGGTCACCTCCGAAACATAGTCGTGTTTTAGTATTTTTTTTATTATTTTATAAAGATATTAACTAACTAACTAACTAACCAACACGCCATCTCCCCGAAAGGGTAGACAGAAAGAATGGACTGTCACACTTTAACCGATGCGGCACTCCATCCTTCTCTTTTCGCCCCGCGGGAGACGCGGTGTGATGGGTGGCGAACCTCATCGCCACCAATAGGCATCTCCCGCGCACACTTCGATCTTTCAACATCCACAAAATAAATCTTAAACAAATGATATAAAATACAATGATATAAAATAAAATAACAAAATAAAAATAATTTAATACAAAATGTTATTTTTAGACGGTGCACATTTGTCTATTTAATTTATGTTCCACGAATCCACCGTTTTTTAAATTTAGCACATAATGTAATAACACATAATGTTTTTCCGATGTTGCACATGTTGACATGGACGATCTGGGCTTTTGTGTTTATTTAATTTATGTTACACGTATCCACCGTTTTTTAAATTAGCTGTTATATGATTTAATTAATGTTCCACGTATCCACTTTTTTTTATTTGGCAGTAATAAAGTATAAAGATATTAAATAAACTAAAGTGACAAATATACAGTGTATTGTTTCTAATTCAAATTTACCATGAAATTCCACAGTCTTAACGCCTTAACATTCAATAAATTAATTTGAATAGTCTCCTTCTTACTATAATATTATATATACCTGTATTCGTATTTATAATAGTGTCCTTCTTTAATAAACAACATACACAACTGTATTCTTATAGTGGTCACAGTCTTAAGGCCGTGCTAAAGGGTGTTGGTCTTTTTGTCCCTGATAGATTTTTCCGACACCGACAGCACAGATTGTTTTACCTACCGGCCACCAGAACCAATCTGCCTCTGGTGACACCCGTGGGAATAGCAGTTAATCTGCTGAACGCGGTCTCCTCGGAGATCGACATCTTTCATATTAGTGAAGGTACTTTCAGGAGACACATACTCTTGACTTTATAAAGTATCTTGTCTTCCTAATATCGAACCATCTCTAATGCGTTCCTGGTACTATGTTGTATTTTTTTAAAATATTTTATCTGTACTCAATAGATGCCTTAAACATTTTCCTGTTTATAACGTCTTTTGAGTTAATTAACTGATTTTATTTGATTTGATTTAACACGTCTTTGACTTTATTTTAACAGTTGCTCTAAAAATGTTATTTTATTTCAGTTAACTGTCTGTATAAAATAATGTATTGAAATTTATTATGTTAATCTATTTGTAACGTAAATAAATACTTTTTTTATAATTTTTCTGTGTGTCAGAACTATATTGTGATGATATAACTATTTTATAATGTTTCGCTACCTTCCGGCCTATATTCCCTTCTTATACAATATCTGAATTTGATATTATTATATGTCATATAAATACTAGCACTATAACCTCTATGTAAGGTCATGTTTGGATAGTTCTAGACAAATTTTCAAGTCACTATTTAAATCAAATCAAATCACTGTATTTCATCAATAGACATTACAAAATATCTTTTTAAGGCATCTATTGAGAACAGGTAAAATAATATATTGTATATAGTATAGAAACGCATGAGAGATGGTTCGACATTAAGAAGACAAGATTCTCTCCAGAATTAAGAGTATTTGCCTTCTGAACGTACTTTCACTAATATGAAAGACGTCGATTTTCGAAGAGACCTGCTGTTTCTAGTAGTCAGTTAAAATTCCATTCGTTTTTAAAATGCAGTATATAAGAAATATTATTTAAATTACTTACCTGATACCGCTGAAGTCAAAAGAATGCTAATTCCAAACAAATTAAGACTGACAATGCACCAAGACATCTTCCTCAGTATTTCAATATTTTTTAAACTTGAGAATGATTCCGAAAAGTTCTTCAGCGAGTATTTATAGTCAATATATACATTCAAATCACGTGTTGAGGTCATGGAATTATCATCTAAAGATTTTTAATGATTCAAAAATAATAATATTAATCAAAATGGAAAAATTCTGAAGATATACGAGGTGTGGCAATTAAATTCCGAGATTTTAGTTGCTGCGTGCGAACTGGCAACACTGCATGCCTGACGCGCATGCGTTTGGTTAGATAAGTCTTTTCACTCAGTTGCAGTGAAGATTTTATGGCAATCGGGCGTCTGGTTCGTTTTTTACGTGTGTTTTTCGGATACAAGTTTTTTAACTCGGTCGCAGAAATGACTGACCCAGTTTTAAGCAACGTGTTGTGATCAGATTTTTGGTCGTAACTGGTGTAAAACCTGCAGAAATTTTACCAAAATTATGTCAGGTGTATGAGGATGAGTGTCTGTAGACCCGTAGACAAAGCCTACAGTGGGTGGAAGAGGGTGGGGAGCGCCCGACGAATATAAGGATCTCAAAATCACGGCTGAAGGCAAAGCTGATCATTTTCTTCGATATTCATGGCATTATTCACAGTCAATACGTTCCTGACGGCCAGACAGTGACTGGAAAGTTCTATGTTGAAGTTCTGGAGCGGCTGCGACAGCGTCTTTTCCGTAAACGCCCCGAAATTGCAGCATGATAACGCGCCGGCTCATTCCTCCTTGATTATGAGGGATTATTTGGCGAAAAAAAGTATCCCAACGTTGCCGCATCCACCTTACAGCCCCGACTTTGCATCATGTGACTTATTTTTCTTCCCTAAAATGAAAAGTCACCTCAAAGGAACCCATCATGGCAGTGTGAAGGGTGTGGAGGCTGCGACCGTCGCCTTGAAAGGCCCAACTTTAGAGGACTATCAAGGCTGCTTCCAATCATGGGAGAAACGTTGAAAACTTGGTTCTGAGTTAGGAGAGGACTACTGTGAAAGCCTTTCAAAGAAAATTGTTGTAAACTTTATTTGCCAGTGTTTTATTTAAAAATTCTCGGAATTTAATTGCCACACCTCGTATGTAAGGTCATCGCAAAAGTAATTTATCAAATGACTTTGAAATTTCAAAGTGTTTTTCGTAGAATTGCGTTTGCTTATTTAAATTATAAGATAACTAATTGAAATTATTTTTTTTCCTTGTACACAACAGGTCGCTTAAGGGGTTAGGCCACTCTAGAAGCCGAAAAAAATAGGGTTCTTTGTGATTTTTTTTTAGGAAAAGTATAAAATAAATCGATCTTACAAAAATAGAAGTTTATTGTACATATGATTGACTGTAAAACACATTTTTTTAGAACAATTTATTTTAAAATGGCGGCTGTGCAGCGTTTCTCAGATGACCTTTTTTTTAAGGGTCCACGGCCGCACCAACGGTTCCTGTAAATTTTGAATTATGTTGAGTCACAATTTTTTTTTCTATTGTACATAACCACATATAAAAATTACGCAGGATATTTTTGATATTTTTGGCTGAATGGCGCACTTCCAAAGTCAAAACATGCAAAATTCGCATAAAAATCGCCACAAAATTGTTCATAACATATGAACTATGCCAAATAAAAAAAAATCCTACGTACTTTTTCCGACAATATATTTTTAAAGATCTGGTTAAAATTTGAAGTTAATTGGTTGAAAATTGTTCGAATTATTGGTGCGGCCAACTTGAAAAAGGTGGTTTTGAGATAAACGCGTTAAAAGTTTTAAGTTATAGAAAGTCATGAAAATTTTCGCAATACCTTTATTCCGCAATGCCTGCAACATATAATAGGCCTTCTAGATTAGTGTCCTGCTCTTCTAATTCTTTTCTATTGGATTTTAAAGCGATCCTCTACTCTTTTGGAGCTTCAGACAGCGATCTCTAGGGCAAGCTTTATGCGCTCTTTGTTAATCCCCAAGCACATTTCGTAGCTGATCCGGCCGATGTCTGAATCCATCGCTTTCATAATGTGCAAAATTGAAGCAAAGCCATCATTGTACACGCAAACTGCAATATCCGCAGCTATATCCATCACAGTTTTACCGCTTACCACTTTCCATAAATTTCACTTGTGATTTGCATACTTTACAAACGACAATGTTTAAAATAGCTGAAAAAACTGCAATAAAGTTTATCATACGATAACAAAAACCTGGATTCACTTCAATATCGTACATATTTTCCGATTGCTTCAATTTTTTTGGTTTGATTTACTAGCATTCAATTCACTTGGTGCCTCTACCTCGTGTCGATTCAGCGGTCTTCTTCCTGATATTTTCGGAATCTTGTTGTATGTACCTCTCTCTTTTGCACTTTTTTTACTATAAAACACTTTTTCACTCATTATAAAAACGAATCAATAACACTCACAAAACGAAAAAAAAAGTTAGCACAATCATCGATAAAAAAAAACATTTCTCAAATAGCGTTCTTCTCGAATATTTTACTGTACGAAATTAACTAAAATCGACATTTCTAAAGACAAAACAAGCAATAGTCTAAACACGTGGCAAATAGTTGCAAATAAATCTGCTCTATACTTATTCTAATTCCCTAAAATACGGTCCCCCGTTCCGGTCATAAAAGGCCACTGCCTACCTTGTACTATACTTTGAAAAACAAATACTTAGAGGTATTTCACGGCCATAATCTTTTGGGACATTATTTTTGAGATCCCAAGGGACATTTTAAATCAATAAAAAATACAATATTTAGAAAATCCTAGAGTGGCCTAACCCCTTAAACCCAATTACTGTATACGCATTATTTTTTAGCTATTATATTGATGATCCACATGACATGTAATAGGTAGCCAATATGTCGCCATTTTATTGTCACGTGAATTTTACACACCAGACCAAAGATAATATGACAATCACACTGCCATCGCCGGGAATCGAACTCGGGACCATGGAACATGGACCGGAACTGTATGGAAGTCAAAGCTTCTAACCACTCTGCCACGAAGATCGTCTTTTGATAATATAAAACAGAAAATACCAGAGAAACTAAAACTCTAAACATTAAAAATATATTTTTATAGTTTCCTATGAAGCACTTCATTTATGGTGTGGCATTATCAAATATTTTAATAAATTTTTGAAAACATTGTATTTTCACAACACTGTTTTATGCATCTTTCACTAGAAAGGTGCAAAAACGTGTTGTGAAAAAACAACCAACCGATTTCGCTCCCGCTGTAGCTTCGTCATGGTTACATTAGGAAGAAAATCAGAAGATATCATAGCGTCTTTTGTAATCCTGACAAAACTCCAAAGGCGACATCAGTTGGTTGTTAAATAATAAAGTGGTGTAAAAACAAATTTAAAGTATTACATCTAATTAAAGCTACCACAAAGTTTTACCAAAATTGTCACATATACCCGGGAATAAAGAATTACAACCCTCTCCCTGAGAATTTTTATTTATTTTAAAATAAAGTCAATTTAAAATAAAACTAAATTTATACCTAAATTCATTATATAGAGTATGAGCTAACATCCTTACAGTATTTATTTTAATTAATGTATAATATTTATACTTTATTATGTTTTTGTATTGGTTAGTATGTAGTACCTTATACTTTTAACTTGTATTGTAAACTTTCTTATAATTTATGTATATTTTTATGTAGTGATATCCCTCACCAAGCACATAAGTACTTCTTTTTGGTGAGGACCTACAATTCCTGGTTTAATATTATTTAATGTGTTATTTATAACTATTTTTTTAACATTGTTAAAATGAAATTTATCAAAAAAAAAAATAATAATAAAAAATCAAATAAAACATTTAAGACGCATAACATATTTAATATGTTTATTAAATATCCTAATATCTTCTAACATAACATTTGATATACGAGTAATTTATCAAAATGAACAGATTACGTTGGCTAGGGCATTTGCTTAATAAGTTTCTTCTTCTTCTTCTTCTTCTTGTACTGTCACACCTCCGTGGTGCATAGGGCCACAAGGAATCTTCTCCACCCGACTCTATTGCATGCCTGATGCTTAACATCATCCCAAGTGAGGCCTGCTACCTTAACCTCGTCCTGCAGGGTTCTTCTCCAGGTGGCTCTAGGTCTGCCTCGCTTTCTCTTTCCCCCCATAGGGGACCAGTCTAGTGCGCCCTAAGCGATGCAAGCAAGGTTCCGTCTCAGAGTGTGACCGATCCACTGCCATTTGCGCCTAGCGACTTGTTCCCTAATTGGCTTTTCGCTTGCCATGGTCCAGAGAACGGCATTTGACACTGTTTGGGGCCAATAGATTTTGAATATTGAGCAAAGGCACCTATTTATAAACACCTGGAGTTTACCTTAATAAGTTTAATAAAATGAAATCACTCTTCTGCAATGATAACATAAACTTGAAACTCCGCCAGAGAATGATCAAATATGTCTGTTTTATTGTATAGATGTGAAACGTGGACCTTAAAAGTCAACTCAATGAACAGACTGGAAGTATTTGAAATATGGCTCCATCGCCGAATGCTCAGAGTTTCCTGGACAGACAGGTTACCAATACCGAAGTCCTGAGGCGAGCTAGAGTTGACAGGGAACTGTTATCAACTATCAAGGTTCGAAAGATTTCACATCTGGGTTATATACTGCTTGAGGAATAGTACCACCTTCTCCGACTGATATTGGAGGGGAAAATTGGGGGACGCCGAGGGCCCGGTAGGAGACAAATGTCCTCGCTGCGAAACGTGAGGGAGTGAACTGGCATTCGAAGTGTGGAGGAGCTGTTCCAGCGGTGCGGGACAGAGACAGGTTCGCCGAGGTGATCGCCAACGTTGGAGGGACCCGACAGGGCACTTGAAGGAAAATAAGAAGGGCATTTGCACCGCATGGGGGATCTGGAGTCCCCAAAAAGAGCGGTGATGAACCACCCGCTAGAGCGAAGAGCGTCCGCAGACATAGACTCCGAATGTTGAATCGTGTCGTTGCAGACTGTCGCTCCCTGGGGAAGTAAAACTGGAAGGTGGTTGGCAGGGATAAAACAATACCGATGCGTTATCTTCTAGGTGCATACATGCTACTGTCTTAACCAATGCTATCTTGAAAGTATTTCCAAACCCGTAAGTACCACAAAAAAAAAATCATGGAGATTTATAGGGCCAAATGTATTTCGTGCCGTGATATTTTATTTCGATTATAAATGGGAAATCAATTTCAATTTATTCAAAAAGTTATAAACATTACAGAATAACAAATCCAAATCGTAACAAAGTCAAATACAATATACAAAAATATAATTAACAATTTTTTTAAAAAATGTTTACAAATAATATAACAAGAAAACAAATGAAAGCAAGTAAGAAAAAAAGAAAAACAGAAGAAAATAAAAAAAAATTCGAGAACAGTTTGGTAAATATAAACATTCTTGTACAATAAGAAGAGAAGTAAATAGCAATTTAATGCATAAGAGATAGATGATTTCTGAGGGTAGCCTCACTATCGTGAAAAATGTCCACATCCGAAGAGATGCGGTTTAATAGGATTATTGCCCTGCCTACGGGCATTACCTTAGGTAGATTGGTTCTACACAGTGGCAGGTGAAATAATCTATGTTGCCTTTGTCGCAGATAATTTTCCGGGACAAACAAAGTTAAGTCATTCAAAATATCAAAGTTATGTATTCGACCACGAATCAGTTGAAAAAAGTGAACACCCAGGTGGATAGTTCGTCTAATTTCCAATGATTGGTAGTCCAGCATACCCAGTAAGAAATCAGTTGGGTACAGCCAGGGGTAGTAACCGTAATGTCAATACGACAACGATTGGATTATTACTTATATATGTACGTGTAACAAAACATTTAAATATAATACTTATGTGTTTTCACAGTTCTGATACATCAATTTTACTTCCTAACATTCCTCGTACATTACCATTTATATAGCGTCCATGTAAATTATTATAGATAATTATATTATTTTATTTGGAAATGCATTTAAGTTTTTAAATAATTTTTACGAATTAAGTTTTTTAAATAATATTGTGGTCGCATATCATCGTCACACCATAATTAATTTATAGCATATAGCAAATTAAATATAATAGCTTCATCAATAGTATAACATTTTCAAATAAAGGGGTATAGAATCTCTCCTATTTGTAAAGGTTGCATAATAGATTTTTTTTTAATGTTTATGTATGTTTATTCGCGTTATAAAATAACCCCCAAATAAGCCCCATAATTAATTCAACATTAAGGTCTGATAAGCAGTGATTTCGAGACGGCGCGGCATTAGTCTTAATGCTTGAGATGATTGGATAACTTGAGAGTACAATTAATATTTGATTATCTGGAACCAACTGCGCTTAAATAACTATCCTTTTCGCATATGAACAATCCAAGATGTCGTTCACAGTCTATGTCATAGAACTTTCCATCATCCCTTCCAATGCAGCCGCAGTGCTCATTCCCTTTATTCGGTTGGTTTTGGTACCACGTGTTATATCCAGCTTCTTGAAGTGTTTTACCTGCAAAAACAAAACATATTTGTAAAATAATTTTTCGTTTTTTTAACCCTCCCTTCCATGTGATGGGTATCTTTTTACGTTGCTTCTAATAACCATCAATATCTCTATAAATATAATAAATAAAAGGTTAAGATTTTAGGTATTCCTCCATAATATATTTACGCATTGATTAAAAAAACAATAATCAAAATTTATCGGGTACATCGGAGGTATTTTGTGAAATCGGAAACGAAATTCGTAGCGCTGAGTGTGCGACACTATATTCGCATCTCACTCTTGCATACTTTACTGTGAAAGCGCGAGGAGCTCAATATTCTCACTGCCCGGCAGTAGCTTACGGGCTTGCAACCAGAGTGGACCTATGCCCGTCCCGTAAGCGTTATCAGATTTTTTTTAAATATTTTCAGCAAATAAATCTCAATTATTATATTTTTTTACTTCAATTAAGATCCATAAAAATAAATATTTCCGTTTTAAAACATTAATCAATTCCTTCGTCGTATCATGACTAGATTACTGCAATGGAGTCTACGCCAACATCCACAAACAGCAATTAATATGCCCCAGTCTGCATTCAACGCAGCAGCAAGACTGATAAGAGGTGTGCCGAAGAGTTGTCACATAACACAGCATCTAGAGGAGCTCCACTGTCTGAAATGTCCAGAAAGGATACAATACAAACTCTGCTGGACGGTCTTCAAGGCGTTGCATTATATGGCATCAGCTTATAAATCTGAACTCTGCATGTCAGACAGTCTACATTGCGATCAGCTAAGACTTCTGCGATCGGTAGATTGACTGTGCCAAAACGCTGTCCTAGCACAAACTTTGGCGACCGAGCCTTCGCGGTAGCCGGCCCTTCAACCTGGAACAATCTTCCAGCAGACCTTAAGTGCATTTTCTACAGCGCCCTTGAGATGAGTAATCCAATTTATTATTTTATTACGTCAGATCAAATAAAAAATAATCTTTCTATCCCCAGAAAGAAGGTTATTATTATAATACTAGCGGACCCGATAGACGTTGTCCTCCCGAACGAATTTTTTTTTTTGTAGAACCAGAGCAAAGCGCCACCTACCGGGTCCAATTGGGAATTTAAACCATCCAGGGATCCACTCGAACACACACAAAAATTACATCACAATCGGTCCCCCCCTTTAGAAGGAGTTTAACTACCTAGACGCGTACAGAATAATAATGTATATAAAGATAATAAATTATGTATGGAAGCAAAGCATGGAACTGGTAAAAGAAGGATGAAAGTACATAGAATAAATGCGGTAGAAAAGATATCTCTTAGGCGAATGTGTAGATACTCTGGGTATGATAGAGTGTCGAATGAAAATATAAGAAGTGAATGCGATGCGAATGATGGTGTTATGAACAAAATAATGATAGAATCATGTAAATGGAACCAGAAATCATCGATCAAATAAATCAAATATTGAATGTCGACCACGTGAGGAGTCAGAGAAATCGACGCGCGTGCATGACACGATGTATGAATGTTGAAGAAAAGTGTGGCAGTCCATTCTTTCTGCCTACCCCTTCGGAGAAACGGCGTGATGTTTTTTTTTTAAAAAAAGACTTATTTCAAGGATTTAAATCAATGATATTAGAATTTATTTTACAATCTTCAATGTGAGCAGAAAATAGCTCAATATTATGAAGAAGGAATCTGGCCGTGTCCAGGCTTGAACCCATGACCCCTGGATCAGGAGCTAAGCGTTCTGTCCCCTAGACCACCACCCGACCTCGTTAGTTAGTTAGTTAGTTAGCTTAAGATAATAAATATGTCGCTTACCCCAGCGTGTTATATAATTGTTCACAGAGAGCAACTCATTGGCATCTACGTGAGCAATTCGGTAACTGTATTCTCCAATTTCAGGTTTAGCTGGGAATTCTTTCATTCTCTCTACTAAATAGGCAGCCTCCGCCTGGCTATTGATGTCCGTCAGGTGTGCCATCTCTGCCTCGCAGATCCTGAAGGCTGAATGCCAGTTCCTCGGCTCTGGGTGGACTTTGTAACAGCGGTTGTTAAGATCGGACATTTTGTAACCTACGGCGTATGCACAAATTATGATTCAATCAATTTTAAAGGCAATTGTACAAAGGTAAATTTTCTAGTCAAAATATCAAATGAAATCAGTTTATTTATTTATTTATTTTTTTTTTTTAATTTTTTTTTTATTATTATTTTTTTATGTACACATGTGGTCTTTTGGACCCAATTACTGTAAAATTTTTTTGATTTTTTAGCTATTATATTGATTCTCGTGACATGTGATAGGTAGCCAATCTATCGCCATTTTATTGTCACGTGAATTCTACACCAGACAAAGACAGTGTGACAATCACACTGCCATCGCCGGGAATCGAACCCAGGACCTTCGGCATGGAAGTCAGAGCTCGTAGCCACTCTGTCACGAAGGTCGTATTTCCTTAAACCATCACGCCGTCTCCTTGAAGTGATAGGCAGAATCAATGGTCTGCCACACTTTTCTTTCCTAACATACTTCTCTCGCTACCTCAACATTCATACATCGTTAAAAGTTTTTAGGATACAAAAATATTAGATTGGGGAAAAAGTAATATCGTATTTTTTCCTCTATTTCAATGCTTTATAAAAAGTGTTACAATCATCCGATTTAATTCAAGTATGCGTCGTTCTATTTTGTAACTTGTTGTCAACAAGAATCTTACTTAATAATGCCCTTTTTGTTGAAGCCCTTGTCCCTATTGACAAAAAACTCGTACATCCAATTTTCACAGGCCTCTATTGAGGCCAAATTTGTAGCTCCAAGCGCGTTAGCCATATATATGAACAGGTAGTAGTCACTTGTTGCCAAGTCCGGACTATAGAGTATATGCATAAAAACTTCCCATCCGAGCTCCCGGAGCTTCTGGCGCATCATCAAAGACGTTGCGTTGTTCTGATGAAACACGATTCCTCTCCTATTCACCAATGCTGGCCACTTCTGTTCGATAGCTAGCTTCAAACGGTCGAGTTGTTCACAGTAGAGGGCAGAATTAAGTGTTTGGCCCTAGAGGAGTAGCTCATAGTAGAGTATTCCCTGCCAATCCCAGCAAACAATCAGCAACACCTTCCTGGCCGTCATTCCTGGCTTGGCCACAGTCTGGGCCGCTTTGTTGGCTTTCGACCACGATCGATTGACATTTTTGTAAGCGACCCACTTTTCATCACCAGTCACCATCCACTTCAGAAATGGGTCGATTTTGTTGCGATTCAGCAGTGGTTCGCAGATGGAAATTCGGTCCACAAGGTTTTTTTTGCGTCAGCTCGTGTGGCACCCAAACATCGAGCTTTTTTTTTAATCCAGCCTTCTGCAAATGGCTTAAAATGGTTTAATGATCGATATTCAGCTCCTAGGCTATGCTAAAACTGCTAACATGATGGTCTATCTTGATATTTTCCATGATTTCATCGACATTTTCGACGACAGGCCTGCCAGAGCATGGTGCATCATTCACCTCTACTACACCAGAACGAAATCGCTCGAACCACTGTTGTGCAGAACGAACCGAAAGAATATCGGCCTCGTATACATCGCAACTTCTTTTGGTTGCTTTTGACGCGTTTTTCCGTTTCAGGTGGTAAAAATGTAAAATATGGCAAATTTCTTCCTTTGAGACCTCCATACTCAACGCCCGATAGTTGACGACTGAACCGACCAAGTGCAACCACTCCATCACCATAAAATCACCCAGTCCATCCAACTGCAACATCCAGAGGTGCCAACTTCGATTAATAATAATAATAATAATAAACTATTAATTTTTTTAAAATTTTTTTTTGGTATCTTTAATATGGAAATAAAAACATGCAAAATTTCCAAAACGATTCATTTTTATTTTCCTACAAAAAAACGCCCTCCAAAAAAGACATGAAAATCGGCTTTAGTTACCAGACCTACCTTAATGATTATCATATTAAAGAGTAGGGATATCCCCTTACCTTGAGCATAAGTCAGGCAAAGTGGATCCTTGAAAACGTTTATATTAATTTTCTTGCAAATGAACATATTCTTTTCACTGCACGCAACATCACTATAGTAGCCCTCCTGACTCATTACTACACAGTCCTCGCCAAGTGCACCCTTGTCGTCGGGTTGGCCGAACAGCCAATTACTATACATTTCTGTGAGGGTTGTTCCTGGATCAGAAATCATTGCAATGTTAGTGTGTGGATTATATACATTAATCTTAAAAAGATTAACATATGTAATCAAATCTACATAGATGGCGTATTGAAACTGCTATGTGAAGATAAACATAGATTTGCATAATAACATATATACAATTTCCAAAAATTTGTGTTACATGGTCATAAAGAAAAAGGTGGAATGGGGAATGTTGTAATTACATAAAGCGTACGCTTAACCCAACCAATGACAGGTCATAAGTCTTGTAAACACCTTGATCAACCATATTCAGTTTCCAGTTTGCATCTTCGTCTCTATTGAGATACAATTAAATTTCATTGCAATGTATTTATCAGTTATTTTAATACAATTTGCAAGTTTTAGTGTCAAGGATGTATTAGGCATGCAAAAATAGTGACTTGGTGATGAATGTGTCTAAATCTAAAGTGACGGTTTTCGAGAAAGAATAATGTATGACGATTTGTGTGATGAGTGTGATGGGCGAGAAATTGAAGAAAGATATTGAATTTACGTATCTGGGAAGCATGTTTACCAGAGACGGAAAAATAGAGAAAGACATCGAAAGGAGGGTTAGTGCTGGGAATAAAATAAATGGCGCACTCAAAGTCATTACTGCAAATATAAATATATCCACAGAAGCAAAGATGACAGTATACAATGGAGTTCTAGTGCCAACTCTCATGTATGGAAGTAAGCTTGGAGCCGGCAAAAGAAGGATGAAAGCAGAAGAAAAGCCGTTGAAATGAGATCAACAAGAAGAATGTGCGGGAAAACGTTGTATGATAGAATACCGAACGATGAAATAAGAAAGAAATGTAAGACAGATGACTGCATCATGAATAAAATTAAAAAAGGATCCCTGAGATGGTTCGGACATATGGGACGAATGGACGAGAGTAGAATGGTTAAAAAGTTGTACACAAGCAGCGTTAGTGGGAAAAGAAGCCGAGGACGACCGAGGAAAACATGGCATGACCAAATTAACCAATTACTAAAAAGCGGCCACATTCGAAGTCGGAATAATCGACGTGCGTGCATAGTGCGATGTATTAATGTGGAGGAAGCCCGAGAAGTGTGCCAGGACAGGCCAGTCTGGCGATCCATCCTCTCTGCCTACCCCTCCGGGGAAATGGCGTGATGGTTAGTTAGTTAGTTTGTTAGTTTTTAATACACTTAGGGAATTGAAAATAACTTTGTTTAATCTACAAAATATTTAAAAAAAATTGAAAAACACAATTTTTGGAAGATACCTCCATCATCATGTGTAAAAATATAATAAACACTAAACAAAGAAAAACTATTATAAAAAACGCATTTAAATTTTTAAATTAACCTGGGCTAATTGCTATAAGTACTAATAATTATTTTTCATCAGCAAGAACTAATAAATAATATTAAACAATAATAAAACATGATGAAAATATAAAATATATAAAATCGCAATTTAGAAAAAACATACATTTATAAAGAAATAATTTATATAGAAATTAATAAATTATTAATTTGCATTTTTTTTTCTTTTTTTTAAATAAAAGACTAATACTAAGGATTTAAATAAATGATATTAGAATTTATAATTACAATCTTCAATGTGAGCAGAAAATAGCTCATTATTATGAAGAAGAAATCTGGTCGTGTCCAGGCTTGAACCCAAGTCCCCTGGATCAGGAGCCAAGCGTTCTATCCCCTAGACCACCACCCAAAATGGGAGCTTGGGAGATTAAATGTAGACAAGGTATTTAAGGAGAAAGGAGAAAAAGGAGGAATCTGATGATTAATTATGTTTTCCCCCAATTTCAGCGACTTGAGGATTTTTAATTTTCAAGTTTGTTTAATTTATTGCTATTGTTTACTGTGTGTGTATATATTGTGTCATTTTTATTGAAACAATGATCAAATTCAAGTTTAACATTTATAAAATATTTTTTATTTTATTTTCATTTTTTTATTATAATATTATCTTATATCAATAAGTTTAAAATGTCTAACAACAAAGAATGTAATTCTTATGAAATCTTAAAATATAAAAATATCATAGGCGCAGCGGCTGTTCTCGTCAGCTACGCTATGTTCCCAGTCCATGCTGGACTTACATTTAGAGTTCATCATTCAACTAAGGGGACCCCATACCACATTCAAGCGAATTAAAATATTTCCGATGAAATCACTACTCACCATTTGTAGAAATAAATATTCCTTCCGAAAATTGGTCGTGGAACGGGAGCCATACGTCGTGTGTGACGTGCGCGAAATATTTCAGAAGTATCTGAGCCTCGTGGTCGGTCGTAGGGAGGGCCAGCTCCGTGCCTTCCTCCTTGCACCAGGTCACCGCATCGTACCAAGGAACGCTAGCCCGATGTAGTTTGTAGAATGTGTTTGTTGTCTCCTCATAAGAATAATCATCCCTGAAATTATCGCAGTTTTTCCCGGATTCGAAGGCACTAGTATCTAACAAACCTGAAATCAAAGGATGCAATAATCTAAAAGTTAGTGCTCCGCAATCGGTGTGCCGTGAGCCGGATACAAGTGTGACGCGTTCAAATACACAATTGAAAAATATTTAATAATCATCATCATCATCACCATCCATCTGTCATCCATTGCTGAATGTAGGCCTCTCCCAAAGCACGCCACCGCCCCCTATCCATCGCCACTCTCATCCCTCCAGGTCCAGCAATCCTCTTCAGATCATCGGTCCAGCGGGCAGGGGGACGTCTAACTTTGCGGAATCATTTACGCGGTCTCCACTCTAGAACCCGTCTCCCCCATCGACCATCGGTTCTCCGACAGATATGGCCAGCCCATCGCCAATTCAGCCCGCTCATACTCAGAGCCACCTCAGTCACCTTGGTTTGTTGACGAATAAGTTCGTTTCTCAATCTGTCCCTCAAGGTTATTTTCCAAGCATGACTTTCCATGGCGCGTTGAGCGACCTGGAATTTGTAGACTAGACCTTTCGTCAGTGTCCATGTCTCGGCTCCGTACGTCATGACTGGAAATTATAATATTATCTATTTTTCAAAATATAGTAGAGAAAAATCAACTCTACGGAAGCGCTGCCTTGTCGAATTCGTGAAGAATTTGAAGAATCAAGTAATTGACATGGCGTTTAAACTTTACTTCGCCAAAGTTCCATTAGGTGTTTTCTGGAATAACGTTAAAATAGAATATCCTGGCGTTTCTGACAAAACCACCCTATATCTATTTCCATTTTCGACGACATATCCACATGAACAAAGTCGTTCAATTCTTGTATTAATTAAAAATAATAAGATAATCAAATGATTATACTGAAATCTCTTGATGGAAGTTCATTTTAAATAATAATTAAATAAAACGATGTTTTTTAACTACTTCCACTTTTGTCTTTATTAGACAGCGACCGGTTTCGCCAGGCTCGCTGGCATCGACAGACTGGTCTGTCGATGCCAGCGAGCCTGGCGAAACCGGTCGCTGTCTAAATAAAGACAAAAGTGGAAGTAGTTAAAAAACATCGTTTTATTTAATTATTATTTAAAAATAATAAGAATAAGATGAGAATCCATAAGGCATGCGTAAGACCAATAATAACATATAGCGTCGAAGCAAGGGCAGACACAGTAAGGAACAAACAAGTTTTGAGGACTTCTGAAATGAAGACACTGAGGACGATAGCTGGCAAGACACTAAGAATAACAGAAAAAGAGAAATATGTGAGGTAGAACGATGTACGAAAGGATCTCAAATGCTGATATTAGGAAGGAATGTAGAGCGAAAGAAGGTATTATGAACAAAATTATGAAAGGTTCGCTGCGTTGGTTTGGATATATGGAGCGCATGGGTGATGAAAGAATGGTTAAAAAAGTATACGTTAACGATGTAAATGGAGTAAGGAGTCGAGGTGGACCGAGGAAAACATGACATGACCAAATTTATCAAATATTAAAGATTGGCCATGTAAGAAGCCGAAAGAATTGACGTGCTTGTATGACTCGATGTATGAATGTAGAGGACGCTAGATAGGTATGTCAGGATAGAGTAGTGTGGCGGTCAATTCTCTCTGCCTACCCCTGCGGAGAAACGGCGTGATGGTTTGTTGTTGTTGTTGTTGTTGTGAAGTTGAGGATATTATAAAATGGAGCAGTCAGCAAAAAAGGGACTGGTACGGTCATGTTAAAAGAATGGACACCACCAGACTTCCCTATATTGCATTGCATAATCAGCCTCATGAGAGTCGTCCTTGAGGAAGACCTCCTAAAAGATGGAAGACAGCTGGAAATCTACCTCACAGGAGGAGCAATACTTTGGAGAACAGACCACATAGGTCTACAACAAGGAATAAGAAGAAGAATATTTGTATGTAATTATTAAATATGTTTTAGAATTCGAGTGCATTTTGGTTTTGAAGGTTTTTGATATTCAACTATTTATTTTAAATTATTTATGATTCATGCATACTGCCGGTGATGATGTATGGGATGGAAACTATGACCCTCACCAAGAGAAATGTAGAAAGATTACGTAGCCTTCCATGGAAAGATATATGCTCGGCGTCAGTCTCCGAGATTAAATCAGAAATGAGGAGATTAGACGCCGAACAAAAACAACGGACATCATGGAACGACTAGTGAGACTGAAGTGTGGCGACATGTGGCGAGACAGAGTGAGGATAAATAGACCCAAAAAAAAAAAAGGTGGAGACCATGGGAGAATAGGAGAAGCGTCGGCAGGCCGCAAAAAAGGTGGGCCGACGACATTGCTGCCGTGGGGGGGGAAATGTGGACGAGTGGAAGGGAAAGGAAGAGGCCAATGTCCAGCAGTGGACCGATAAAGGCTGATTTAAATTGTAATGTTATCCCATAATGAGTATTGTACTCATAGGAATACAGTGTCTATAATAAAAAAAAATTAAATACCTGATGCCCCTGATGTCGAAACAAAGCAAATCACGGAGATCTGTATAATTACGTTGGAACGAGACATCTCCAGATTCAGAATAACTACTAACGTAAGTTCATGAATGTTGACTCACTGAACCCAAAGTGTTTGTTAGTGGTTTTGCTAATTTATATCACATCAAGAAGTCATAAGGTTATCAAAAATCTGTTTTGAAATATGCGTAATAAAGAAATTATTAGAATTAATTAATATGAGAAAAATTATGTTACATTTTATAAGGTTATCGCAAAAAAATAAGTATTAGTTGCTCTAAAAAGTGCTTGCGTTAAACTGTTAACTTTTTTTTATTATATCTGAACTCAAATAACCTATGATTAAAAATAATATAATGTCATGCGAATTTATTTATTCACCAGGGATTTCCGAACTGTAATCTTTTTAATAATTAACTTTTTTCCATAATTGTTTTCATAAAAGGCACGCGAATTAGCGAATTTTCATATAAGTGAAGCATGGCACTGGCAAAAGAAGGATGACAGTAGATTAAATGCAGTAGAAATGAGATCTCTTAGACGAATGTGGAATACTCTGTGTATGATACGAATGAAAATATTAGAATTGAAGGCGGTGAGAATGATGGTGTCATGAACAAAATAATGTAAGGATCATTAAGATGATTTGGACATATGGAAAGAATGAATGAAGAAAGAATGGTAAAAAAATTATATGTTAATGATGTATATGGAACCAGAAATAGAGAAAGACCGAGGAAAACGTGGCACGATCAAATAAATCAAATATTGAATTTCGGCCGTGTGAGGAGTCAGAGAAATCGACGCGCGTGCATGACACGCTGTATGAATGTTGAGGAATCGAGAGAAATATGTGAAGAAAGAAAAGTGTGGCAGTTCATTCTTTCTGCCTACCCCTTCCGGGAGACGGCGTGATTGTTAGTAAGTTAGTTTATAAAGTACTCACAAAATCATTGCTCATGTAAAATAAAATTAAATTACACTTCTATATAACTTACTAACTAATTAACTATCTCCCCGAAGGGGTAGGTAGAAACAATGGACTGCAACACTTTTCTTTCCTGACATATTTCTCTCGCTTTCTCAACTTACGTACCTCGTATCTTGCACGCGCGTCGATTTCTCTGACTCCTCACATGGCCGACATTCAATATTTGATTTATTTGATCGTGCCACGTTTTCCTCGGTCTTCCTCTATTTCAGGTTCCATTTACATCGTTAACACATAATTTTTTAACCATTCTTTCTTCATTCATTCTTTCTTTATGTCCAAACCATCTTAATGATCCTTTCATTATTTTGTTCATAACACCATCATTCGCACCGCATTCACTTCGTATATTTTCATTCGACACTCTATCATACGCAGAGTATCCACACATTCGTCTAAGAGATCTCATTTCTACTGCATTTATTCTACTTTCATCCATCTTTTGTCAGTTCCATACTTCGCTTTCATACATAAGGGTCGGTAGAAGAACAACATTGTGCACTGCCATTCTAGCTTTTTTGGATAGGTTTTTGTTTGCGATGACAACAAAAAATGATTCCCACGTAATCAATGCAGGCATGTCACCCGATCAGATCGTTTTTCGTTTCATTTCGTTTCGAATCGGTTCAACTCGGTTTGTTTATTCGGTCGATTTTGGTTCATCGCAAACGGATCCAATTACATTGACATTGAAATGTTCCGAATCGTGGTTTCAGTTAGAGAAGATTGCAATCGTATTTATATACAGTGAATTGCTCGAAGAGTTTTTTGCCTAGTTCGTAGATATGGAAGCGAAGCATGGAACTGGTAAAAGAAGTATGAAAGTAGAATAAATGCAGTAGAAATGAGATCTCTTAGACGAATGTGTGGATCATCTGTGTATGATAGAGTGTCGAATGAAAATATAAGAAGTAAATGCGGTGCGAATGATGGTGTCAAGAAACAAATAATGAAATGATCATTAAGATGGTTTGGACATATGGAAATAATGAATGAAGAAAGAATGGTAAAAAAATTATATGTTAACGATGTAAATGGAACCAGAAATAGAGGAAGACCGAGGAAAACGTGGCACGATCAAATAATTAATCAAATATTGAATGTCAGCCATGTGAGGAGTAAGAGAAATCGACGCGCGTGCATGACACGATGTATGAATGTTGAGAAAGCGAGAGGAATATGTCAGGAAAGAAAGGTGTGAGTGGCAGTCCATTCTTTCAACCTACCCCTTCGGGGAGACGGCGTGATGGTTAGTTAGTTAGTTATTTTCCAAAGCCCGCGTTTTGTTCATCCTTGCTTAATTAAACCTTTCATGGCCGCAAATAAATCACGACCCAGTGCTCAGCAGGCCGAATATTATTTTTAAAATTAAAACTCGTCTTAAATTTTTTTTTGCTGTTATACAAAGAAATTATAGTTTACCTACTTAACTAATTCACTAAACGCATAATACGAAAACAAAGAACTTAACACAAAGCAAACTGTGAAGAGTTATAAAAAGAGACCGTTATCACTAGCAAAACACTGATAAAATAGATGCTGATATACCGAAAACAAGTAAAAACAAATTCTTTCATAATACTCATTGAAAATTATACGAAAACTACGCAAACGCTCGACGATTCTGATAGCGAGGACCAAATATGTTCGGTTGTGATAGCCCTACAATATGACATCTGTATACTGTCAGCTGAAACAGTTTTCGAAATTTACCGATAAATCGGTTAAAAGTATTTGGAAACTTGATGAAATATTTCGGGATAACTAAAACAGAGAACAGTGTGTGTTCCGTTTCGGCCAAATTGTCAATACAAGTACGTAACCAAAGTTGTTCTACCGAGATATCTCGTCTCTGGCCACACGGGCACTGCGCCTTTTGCCGAGATATCTCGTCTCTGGCAACTATCGAGTTAAGCAAAGTTAACTTGCTGTACGTGTATTTACAAAGAAACAACTTCCAGCCTCCAGCCTTTGCGGCATGGTGGTAAGAGCTCTGACTTCCATACCGAAAGTCCCCGGTTCGATTCCCAGCGATGGCATGTGATTGTCACGCTATTATTGGTCTGGTGTAGAATTCACGTGACAATAAAATTGCGATAGATTGGCTATCTATCACATGTCACGAGAGTATAATCATAGCTTAAATAAATAACACAGTTATTGGGTTTAAACGACCTATTGTACACAAAGGAACAAAACTAACGATCATATTTACAAAAATCGTAACAAAAACGCCATTTTTTTCACAAAAATAAAGAAACATGTTTTACTCTGGGAATTAAAAACATTGTTTAAACCACTTTTTAATAAAAAAATATTAAAATACACGACATGTTTCGGAGGATACCTCCATCTTCAGGTGTAAAAATATAACAAAAACTATACAAAGAAAGACTAATAAAGAACGCATTTAAAATCGATACAAAAATTCAAATTTAAAAATTAAGTTGGGCTTTTTGTTATAAGTAGGTCTTACAATTGTTTTTTAACAGTAAAATAATAAATAACATTAAATAATAATAAAACATAATTATAATATAATTTAGGAAAAACATACATAGGAAAAGACATAATTTTTTAGAAATTAATAAATGACATAAATCGTACGTATAATACTAACATTTAGTGAACTAATATCCTAGGTAGTAGAGTAGTTACAAAAACACTTATTTGGTTTTACATAAGGAAGAGGGGTAAAAGAGAAAATACAGGAGGCTGGATATAAACGAGGTAAAGAGGGTCATAGGGTGAGGGTAAAGGGGAGGCAAAATAAGCGAGTTAAAGAAATAGAATAGAAGAATAAAGTTAAAGGAATAATTAAACATGTAAAGTAAAAGAAGAATAACTTAATTGATAACATAAGAAAATTAAAGCCTTAAAACCAATTCACGCCTAACCAAGAGGGTATTTATTTTTATACACAAGGACAGTTATTGACATATACTCGTATGTATAAATCTATTGACACGTATGTATTATTCATTTATTGACATAACTATATGTATAAACCTAAGATGGCAGTGCATAATGGTGCTCTTGTGCCGATCCTTACATATGGAAGTGAAGCATGGAACTGGCAAAAGAAGGATGAAAGTAGAATAAATGCAGTAGAAATGAGAACTCTAAGACGAGTATGTGGTAAATCTGTATATGATAGAGTGTCAAATGCAAGGATAATAAGTGAATGCGGTGCGAATGAAAGCGTTATAAACAAAATTGGACACGTGGAAAGATGAACGGAGTTAGAAATAGAGGAAGACCGAGGAAAACGTGGCATGATCAAATCAATCAAATATTAAATATCGGTCACGGGAGGAGTCGGAGAAATCGACGTGCGTGCATGACAAGTTGTTTAAATGTAGAAGAAGCGAGGGAAGTATGTCAGGACAGAATAGTGTGGCGTTCCATTATTTCTGCCTACCCCTCCGGGGAGACGGCGTGATGGTCAGTAAGTTTGTTTGTTAGTTTTTGAACAATGATGTAAAACTCCAAATTAAATTATTAACATGAAAGAAAACATCCGTTTGTATTAAGTTATTTAATATTATATTTTATGGGAATAATACGTCTTTCCAAAAAGAATGCATTTGAAAGGTATATCAGTCCCATTAAATCTTATAAAACTTCATGAATTATTTATTGTTATTTGAACATTGATGAATACTCCAGATCAAATAATTAATTCGAATAAAAACGTCTAAATTTAAGAAAATATTGTATTTTACATTTTTCAAATTAAAAAAAGTGAAAGTGAAAGCATAAATCGCCGAGCTTTAAAAACCACCCGCTGTAATTCAATATTCAATGTGATATAAAGGTTTTCGGTGTCGGTGGACATGTGTGGAAGAGGGGTCATGTATTATGAATGCGGATCCTTGATTTGTTGGCGATACATGTCAGGCCGAGATGGGTTATTCGGAGGTTGGGCTTCACACAAATTTTATCTGAATTTTTAGCATACAATAGTGAAGAGATTTGAGGAAGGCAATAACGGTGAGTTGTCGTTAGCTTCTGGCACGAGGACAATATTTTTTAAAATGTTTTACTGCTGCGAGTGTTTAAAAAAATACGAATCGAACAATGATATTTAAATTTATAGATAATAATGTAGAGATGAGATCCCTTGAACACAGTGGCGGTACTCCCATTGAAGCCCAGAAGCCTGGCTTGCGCAAGAAATTTTGAATCAAAACCCCCAAATATAAGTAATCATAACTAAACTAACTAACTAACCATCACGCCGTCTCCCCGGAGGGGTAGGCAGAAAGAATAGAACGCCACACGGTTCTGTCCTGACATACTTCTCTCGATTCCTCTACATTCATACATCTTGTCATGCACGCACGTCGATTTCTCCGACTCCTCACGTGACCGACATTCAATATTTGATTGATTTGATCGTGCCACGTTTTCCTCGGCCTTCCTATATTTCTAGCTCCGTTCACACCGTTTACATATACCTTCTTTACCATTCTGTCTTCACTCATTCTTACCATGTGTCCAAACCATCTTAATGACCCTTTCCTTATTTTGTTCATAACACTTTCATTCGCACCACATTCACTTCTTATACTTGCATTTGTCACTCTATCATATACAGATTTGCCACACATTCGTCTTAGAGATCTCATTTCTACTGCGTTTATTCTACTTTTATCCTTCTTTTGCCAGTTCCATGCTTCACTTCCATACATAAGGGTCGGCACAATAACATCATTGTGCACTGCCATCTTGGCTTTTTTGGATAGGCTTTTGTTTGCGATAACAACTTTAAGTGCACCATTTATTCTGTTGCCTGCCCCAACCCTTCTTTCAATATCCTTCTCCACCCTCCCATCCTTTGTAAACATACTTCCTAAATAAACTAAATTCATCCACTTGTTCCAGATTTTCACCGTTTATACTAATGTTGCAGACTGTCATTCTTTGAAAATAAGTAATCATGCCCCCGCATAAACCAACAACCCACTAAATCACCTCCCATCAATGTTCCAATCAAACGTAGGAGGCCAATAGCCACAAGAGCTGAACCTCTGTAATACAGAAGAGGTTTTGATTCAAAATTTCTTACGCAAGCCGGGCTTCTGGGCTTCTATGAGAGTACCGCCGCTGCTTGGACATATATATATATATATAAATCTGTATATATATATATATATATATATATATATATGTTATGGCGGTATATATATATATATATATATATATATATATATATATATATATATATATGCTATATATATATATATATATATATAGTTAGTATATATATATATATATATAGTATATATATAGTATATATATATATATATATATATATATATATATATATATATATATATGTATATATATATATATATATATATATATATATATATATATATATATATATATATATATATATATATATATATATATATATATATATATATATATATATATATATATATATATATATATATATATATATATATATATATATTTAAATCTGTATATATGAGTGTCAAATGCAAGTATAAGAAGTGAATGCGGTGCGAATGAAAGTTCTATGATCAAAATAATGAAAGGGTCGTTAGATGGTTTGGACATACGGAAAGAATTAGTGAAGACAGAATATTGAAGTAGGTGTATATAAACGACGTGAATGGAGCTTGAAATAGAGGAAGACCGAGGAAAACATGGTACGATCAAATCAATCAAATATTACATATCGGTCACGTGAGGAGTTGGAGAAATCGACGTGCATGCAAGACAAGATGTGACATTAAAGATGCACGACAGAGTTTCTAACGCTGATATTTTTATTTATTTTATTTTAATTTTATTTATTTTACATGTTATAACAATAATTTGCCAAAAAAGTTTATGTTAAAATATATAAAAGTTGTCACACTAGGCATGACCTGTATCGTGACCACTACATAAAATATGATGTTAGTAGCATTGTTAGAAAAATGGCGGTTTGTTAGTAAAATGGCTTGTTAATAATCTTATGCTAACATTGGTAATTACAATATGAAGAGATGTAGAGATTAAGATGTAATGTAGAGCAGAAGAATGTATTGAGTGTTTTTTTAGATGTTTAGTTTTTAAACTGGCAACATTGTTTCTACAGACTGTCAATTTGACGGTTGACAATTGATTTGTATAATTGTTTTAAACGTTTTGCCATTTTACTATGAATAGACTGACGTCAGAACAACGCTTGCAAATTGAGAAAAAATATTTTGAAAATCATGGTTCGATTCGACAAACTTATCGTGCACTCCGTCCATTTTACGGTCGACATAATCTTCCATCCGAGCAAGTTATTCGGAAGACCATGAATCGTTTTCGCACCACGTACACTCTAGTCGATAATACGCATCCATAAAGACGACAATTGTCGAAAATTGGATTTCAAGATTTCGCTTCATTCGAGCTAGTCGTGGCGCTCATATGCCCGACATCATATTTATATAATAATGGCATAAAATTATCTATTAAATAAAGTCAATACATTAACATTATTTTAATGTTTTTTTCTTGATTTTGAATATGTTTTGTATACCTCTAAAAAAATACCTTATATTATGAACAAAATTATGACTGGACCACTGCGTTGGTTTAGTCACATGGAACGCATAGATGATAAAATAATCGTTATTAATGTATGCGTTAACGATGTTAATGGAGTACGGAGTCGTGGAACACCGAGTAAAACTTGACGTTATCAAAATAACCAAATTTAAAAGGTCGGCCATTTTAGAAGTCGAAATAATCGATGTACGCGTATGAATGTTTTAGAAATGAAATGAATTTATGAAAGCTTTAAATTATAATTTGCATGAAAAACTTTCGTGTAGGCGTTCATTTTAAATAGATAGCTTTTTAATTTACATTATGCAAATTTTGGCGTCACCCAACTTACATTGAAATGTTTATATATGTACTTCTATGTTGGGTTGCCATATGATGTGTGCTTGTATGTAATATTATCAGTTGAACAGACAACGGTACAACATATTTGATGTCAAATTCAGACTGACGAAGCGCTAAGAATTAGTACCTTCTTGTAAGATTCCTCATATCTCTTTAAGTAAAATTTATTTACGCAAAGAAGAAATTAACATATTTGAAACATTATAAAAAATGTGAATGCAAGTGAAAAACGATATTGAAAGAAGCTTCGAAAAAAGCGATATTGAAAGAACCTACCCAAAAAACCTAAAATGGCAGTGTACAAAGGTGTTCTTATGCTGACTCTTATTTATGGAAGTGAAGCACGGAACTGTCAAAAGAAGGATGGAAGAAGAATAGATAATGTTCCGGCTGAAATATTGTATGTTTTTCTCAGCTGTAAGGTAAATGTCGGAACATACTCGTATAGCCCATGGATCTCAGAACTTGAGTGAGAAGCAAAATTTTACAATATTTATTAATATATCTTTGAGACAACCGCCAGCAAGGATTATATCATTGAAAATAATTAAGAAAATGAAAAAGAAAGTAGAATAAATGCAGTGGAAATGAAATCTCTTAGACGAATTTGGCTTAGGAAATTAGCTATTATAATTTAAAGGTGGAAGCTAGAGAGGTGTGTCAGGATCAAGTAGTTCCACTGTCTTCGCCTACCCCTCCGTAGAAACTGCGTGTTCGTTTGTTGTTATTAATGGTTTAGGTATTAATTTTGTAAAACTCCATTATGAATTTATAATAGTAAACACGATTGTTTAGTGGTTTTACTTGGATTTAATTTTTTTAATTATATAAATTGTGACAAATTGGTTTTGCCTTGCGAGGGCATTCTCAAACCGACTTGAAAATTCCCTCGCAAGGCGAAATAAATTTTTCATAATTTGTATCAATTAAATCCAAGTAAAACCACTAAACAATCGTGTTTACTGTTATAAAATGGTTTGCTTTTGCTGTTATTATAATTATATAGTTTTTTTAACAATGGTGTAAAATTCCATATTAAATAAATATGATTAATGAAAACGTCTGTTTTCTAGAAGTTGTTTAATAATTTATCTGAACGATATGTTTCGCATATCTAATGCATTATCAAATCCTTTTTCAAATGTCTAAAGTAGAATTGATAATGTCTTATACAGAAGAAACGTGTCAAGAAACCTCGGAGATCGACGTCTTTCATATTGGTGAAGGTACGTTCACGGGACAAATACTCTTGACTTTAAAAAGTAACTTGTCTTCCTAATGTTGAAACATCTCTTATGCGTTCCTGGTATTTTGTTGTATTTTTTATAATATTTTACCTGTACTCAATAGATGCCTTAAACATTTTGAGGTTTGAAATGTATTTTAAGTTAATAAACTGATTTGATTTGATTATCTTAAAATATAATACAACTTCTATTAAACAGACGTTTTCATTCGTATTAGTTGTTGTTGCTATATATTATTCGTGCAAGGAAGTTTGCGGCAAAGTATTTTTTTTATTTTCAAGTTGACTATTATTTACGATGAAGTGAGAACCCTAATTTTAGGGGAAAACTTGTAGTCTCCTGGTGACTAGTTTACTCCCGCGGCCAGGCAATACGGCCTAGGAGAAAATAATCTCAAAGTACACACATAAACAAGCTGTAGAGCGAATCTTGTACGTGGACGTGCTTTTCCTACACTATCTAAATTATTATTCTCTGTATATATATGTTACGAGGTTATACTGACAAGAGGTACACATACGAGCTTCATGTGTTTGAATATCTTAGGAATATTAAAATCTTTTATATTATGAAGATAGACATATTATTTTATATATTGACTAGTACTTCTCTTCTCCGGTCTCAATCTAATGATTGGTCTGCAGCAAGGTGACGAATCTCCTCTCCCACTCCGCTCGGTCCTCGGCAACTCTCTTTAACTCCGCATAAGAGGTGTGGCCCATATTATGGCAAATCTGGTCTAGAAACTCTTGGCGAGGTCGTTCTTCGATCCAATCGATCCCTCAACCATTCCCTCCAATACATTATGCAGGAAACGTTCGTGTCGCAACACATCACTAATCCTTCTTGCGCGCCTCTCCGCTATGGTGTTCAACACGTGTCTACTCTCTTCAACTCTGCTGAGAACTTCTTCATTTGTAATGTGGTCCTCCATGAAACATAGGTAGGTCCACATCTCAAAGGTAAGTACTACGACAGCCACACTGAATGTCTGGGTTTCGATTCCCGGCGATAACAGTGTGATAGTTACACTATCAATGGTCTGGTGTAGAATTCACGTGACAATAAAATGGAGCTACCTATCACATGATAATCAATATGATAGCTACTTGTGTACTGTATACGGCATTTTACGCGTTAATAATACATAATTAACTTTATGAGTTAATAATCCGAAAAGTGTTGTACTATATTAATAATAATTGTACATCTGTACAACTAACTAACTAACTAACCATCCAGAAGAATGGACTGCCACACTTTTCTTTCCTGACATATTTCTCTCGCTTCCTCAACATTCATACATCGTGTCATGCACGCGCGTGTCATCGTGTCATGTTGATTTCTCTGACACCTCACTTGGCCGACATTCAATATTTGATTTATTTTATCGTGACACGTTTTTCTCAGTCTTCCTCTATTTCTGGTTCCATTTACATTATCAACGTACATTTTTTTTACCATTCTTTCTTCATTCATTCTTTCCATATGTCCAAACCATCTTAATGATCCTTTCAATATTTTGTTCATAACACGATCATTTGCACCGCATTTATTCTTATATTTTCATTCGACACTCTATCAAACACAGTGTTTCCACACATTCGTCTAAGAGATCTCATTTCTACTGCATTTATTTTACTTTCATCATTATTTTACCAATTTCGCTTCTATACATAAGGGTCGGCAAAAGAACATCATTGTGCACTGCCATTCTAGCTTTTTTGGATAGGTTTTTGTTTGCGATGACAACTTTAAGTGCACCATTCACTTTGTTGCCTGCCCCAACCCTTCTTTCAATATCCTTCTCCACTCACCTATACACTTGTCCATATATTGATTAAATAACCACGAGGACATAACGCAACCCTGTTTGACACCTTTATTGATATCAAACCAATCTGTAAGATCTCCATTAACTTTGACACTAGCAGTGCTTTCCGTGTATAGCGACATAATTGCCGTGATCAGTTTTGTACTTATTCCATATTCAGGCAGTATTTTACCACCACTTTACTCTATTAACGTAAATATATTAACGTGAACTCTAATAATATATCATAAATAAAATATAATATCCCAATAAGATCTCAAAATGTTATTTTAGTTTAAAATATATGTTACAACAAATGTATAAAATCTTCGAAAAAAATATATTTATAACATTTGTTCAATCTGACCACATTCATGAAAAAAAACTACTAATTTAAAGTATACGTTTATGTACCACATTTATGAAAAAAACTACTAATTTAGGGTATACGTTTATGTACCACATTCATGAAAAAAAACTACTAATTTAGGGTATAAGTTTATGTACCACATTCATGAAAAAAAACTACTAATTTAGGGTATACGTTTACGAGTATGTATCAAATATACAATATGGTCTAGGATGGTGGTCTAGGGGATAGAATGCTTGGCTCCTGATCCAGGGGACATGGGTTCAAGCCTGGACACCACCAGATTCCTTCTTCATAATAATGAGCTATTTTCTGCTCACATTGAAGATTGTAAAATAAATTCTAATATCATTGATGTAAATCCTTGATATTAGTATTTAAAAAAAAAAAAAAATATCAAATTAACACCAAAGAAGTAATTTTGTGTCTCGAAACATGTTTGTTTTTATTTTTAAATTTTGTTTTGATTCTGAATTTTTATTATTTCCACATTTAAATCAATTTTTTTATTTCCTAGCAGAACATTCATGTTTAAAAAAGGTATTGAAAAAGCTCTGTTCATATACGCTGCTCATGTGCTCCTTGTAACACGGCGCCTACCACAATCTCGCTTATACATTTCGTGCTTATAACATCGTGGAAACATTATGCCTTTTTTAATAGTTATTGTTTTCAACAGCCTAAAGACAAAGGGGCTAATTCGTCGGATGATAAATTACACAATATTGTTCGTAGTGCTCGCTCAATATACAGCATGTTCCCTTAAAGATTATTATTTGTTCAATAAATACAATGGCGTTAAAATTTTACATGCGTAAGCCTTATCAGTTTGCAAGCATTGGTGTAAGCCTCATCAGTCTCAATGTAGAGAATCTTCTGAGTCACCCATTTGTAGGCCTTTGAAGACAATGTCAGGTAATACTTTCAATAGAGAATTTCATTTATATAGTGTTTTTTTTAAGATCTTGAGAACTTTAAATAATAAAAAAAGACAAAAATATTGTTATAATGATTTTTTTTATATAATATAATGATTTTTATTATAATCTAGGCATTTATTTTTTAAATATGTTTTTTGTCATATGTCTGCCATGGCTACGAGTAACATAGTTTATTCCATCAGTCCAATTTTTTAATACTTTTTCCAATAAATCTGGCCGTATGGCATCAACGCAAGCTTGAAAATTGACTTCCAAAACTTTAAGAGTTGCTGTTTTGTCGGCATAAGCCAATGACTTAACATAGTCCCATAAAAAGTAATGGTTTTGGTAAATTGTCCTAAAATATCAATTCAAATCAATTCACGAGCCACCTGAGAAAAATATATTTGACATGTGCAATGTGCATCCTATCAACTCTGAACTCTGAATTACCGAGAACCTGAATGCGAAGCAGTCTACATTGCGATCAGCAGGTCTTCTCCGATGGGTAGATTTTTTTTTGATCATTAAGATTTTTATTTCAATTTTTAAATCATAAACATTACAGTATATAACCAAAGAGCTTATGACTATACAGGAAGGATATAAAAAAAACAAAAAACTATTTTAAACAATAAATACAATTATGAAATTTAAAAATGGACAAAAACACAAAAAACACCAGATAATTAAAAAATTAAGACCAAATAAGTTATAAGAAACACAATGAAGAAAAACACATTATTTAAGAGATAGATGTTTTCTGAGGGTAGCCTCACTATTGTGGAAGATGTCCACTTCCGAAGTGATGCGGTTTAGAAGGATTATTGCCCTGCCCATGGGCATAACCTTAGGTTAATTGGTTCTACACAGTGGCAGGTGAAATAATCTATGCTGCTTTTGTCGCAGATAATTGTCAGGGACAAACAAAGTCAAGTCATTCAAAATATCCGAGTTATGTATTCGACCACGAATCAGTTGAAAAAAATTAACACCCAAATGGATAGTTTGTCTAATTTCCAATGATTGGTAGTCCAGCAAACTCAGCAAGAAATCAATTGGGTACAACCAGGGGTAATAATCGTTTTCTTTTAGGTACAAAAAACGTAAGAACTTTTGTACGTACGAGATTGTACGTACCGAAGCGTTATATCCTTGCACAAATTTCAGCAACCGGGCCTTTGCTGTAGCTGACCCCTCGGCCTGGAATGGTCTTCCTGCAGACTTAAAGTGCATAGAAAACCCGTCAGAGGTTTGATCAAGGCTCAAAACGCACCTGTTCTAACTGTCCTATCAAACTGCGTCAGATGCAGCCCCCATATAATTTTTTTTTTTTTAACAAAAAAATTATTTTTAACACAATGTTTGTTTTTAACTAAATATTTATTTTTACTAAATGTTTATTTTTAACAAAATATGTATTTTTATCAATAAAAATATTTTTAACTAAATGTTTATTATTAACCAAATGTCTATTCTGAACAAAAATGTTTATTTGAACCAAAATGTTTATTAACTGTTAATGAGTAAACTTTGTTTTGTGTATCATAATTATATTTTATTTTACCTGACAGCTGTTCCATCAACCTATGTTGACATAGGAACAAATACACATAAAGATTCGAAAAATCACGAAAATTTGACATTTGATATATTATTGTAACACCTGATGATGTCAACATAGGTTAATGAAACAGCTGTCGTGTAAAATAAAATACAATTGTGATGCAAAAAACAATGTTTATTCATTAACAGTCTTAAATGTTAAGGTATCATAGTGTTTCAGCCAAAACAATGGACTATTTAAAATGTTTATCTTTAACTTGTTCATAAAATGGAGATACAGCGCCCGTGAGATGATTAATTCATAAAGATGGCGCTCTACAAATCATCCAATTTATTAATATTATTATTATTATCCCAGTACGGTTTTAAAACAATCAAGTCCACAAAAATAACAATACAGAATCTCCGAGTTACCCAGCGGGTAATGGAGAGGAGGATGTTGAATATCAGTCTGCGAGACAAAAAAATAAATTAAAGGATCAAAGAAAGGACCAAAGTTGCCAATGTTGCGTGCAAAATAACTTAATTGAAGTAAAATAGGATCGGCCATCCTACGAGGACAACGGATAATCGGCGGACAAGATGCGCTCTGAAATAGTGACCGAGAACCGGCCACAGGAATCCCGGGCAGATTACAAACACGATGGTATGTTGATACCAAATGAGTGGCTGAATGTCAATAGCACAGAAAGGCAAAAGATGAAGAATTGTGGAAGTCGAAAAGGATTCAAAACTAGACGACTTATAGCTGATGATGATTCTCTCTCTCTGGTTTCAATCCTGGGATTGGTTTGCAGCAATTTCCTATATTCTTCTCTTCCATTCTTCCCTGTCTTGTGCGGCTCTTTTGAAATCTGTATATGATGAGCAGCGCACGTCCACCAACAGGTCCTCCAGGTACTCTCGTCGCGGGCATCCCCTAGAGTTTTTCCCCTCGGTCATACCCTCCATTATGGCGTGCAAGAGGCCTTCTTGTCGTATTACATAGCCGATCCATCTTGCACGCCTTTCGGACAAGGTCCTGAGCAGGTGCCTTCCTCCTTAGATTCTTTGGAGAACCCCCTCATTTGTGATGTGGTCTCTCCAGGAAATTTCTAATAGTCTTCTATAGGACCACATCTCAAAAGCCTCAAGTCTCCGTTTATTTCTTTCGGATAGGCACCATGTCTCGCAGCCGTACATCAAGATACTCTATACATAGGTCTTGATGAAGAGTATTCTCAGTTTTAGGTCTATACGAGTATTATTCGCTTATGTTATTTTCAACCTTTTATTAAATGCAAGCCTAGCCTGATGTATTCGGCTGTCGACCTCGCTCTTAGACCAACCGTCCCTTGTTATTTTGCTCCCGAGGTAGACTAACTCCTTGGTGTTCTTTAGTGGAACTCCTGACATCACTACTCTCATCTGATGTTGCGTTCGGCATACAGTCAGCAGCTTGGTTTTGTCTTTATTTATCTTCATGTTGTAGTTATTTTCAAGAATGCTTTGCATAGTTGTCAAGGCCTTTTGCAGTTCTTCTTCACTTTCAGCAACCATAGCAATATCGTCAGCAAACCTTATCATATCCACCTTTTACCCTGTATTTAACACCTTCTCTGTGACTCATTATCTCTCTCAAGTGAGCGAGCAGGTGACAGAGAGGCTTATACTGGCTTTCTTTGTATCATCTTCATCGATATTTTTTTTAAAATTTTTTTTTTAAAGAACCCAATTGGGTTATATGGATACATTTTAAAATCTTACTATTAATTATGTATTGTTTCAGATATATTTTATATTGAGTTGTAGTGAGTCTCCTTGTATCTTTTGGTAGGTCATTGTAGAGTTTCAGTCCATTGTTCAATATCCTTGATTGTCCTGTCTTAGTTCGTGCTTTCGGTAAGTGGCATCTGTCGCAGTTCCTGGTCCAGTGTCTGTGTATGTCTGAATTTTTAGTTAGTTTGTAGCTGTTGTCTGTTGGCTTTTCCATTGTCATTCTGCGTATTTTTTTTTAGGTTTTATATTTGGTCAAGTCTGATATGTCCATTTGTTATGTTTGTCTGTGAACTTGTAAGGTTGGGGTAAGGTAGTTAATGTTATATGCTAATTTAATTATTTTATTTTGTTGTCTTTGGAGTTAGGAGATGTCCTTTTAGTTTCCTATCCCCTAGAAGGGAATCATATATGTCAGTCGGCTTTTACCATACGCTTCGTACATCATAACTTTTTCCCTTCTGGTATGTTATTCTGTATTTTGTAGAAGAGGGAGTATAGCGATGCTAACTTGTCTGTTATGTTGGTTATAATAATAATAATATGCTAACTTTTAAAACCCCGTTATTGTGATGAAATCACCTCAACGTCGTGATGATCATGATGATTGATTTTTTTTCTTTTGATTCAGTTTTAAAATATGTATTAAATGAAAAAGCTTCTGTAAAAGCAAATTTAGTTTACCCTCCATAAACAAGATTGAATTGCTCAGTAATGTAATAGGTAAACATTATTGCTATTAAACAATTTTTTGTTCGATAACACCCTGTGCGTGCGAATTTTTATTGTTGCGCCATTAAAGCGGCAAAAAGCAAGCAGTGGGGGTCGTTAATCAAAGGATTTGTCGGAAGAAGTGGCGCGTTGTTCGAAATTTAATTTCAAAATCGACCCGCGGTACGTTGTCGGTACCTATTTATATAAATTATTAATTTCACTTACACGTTTGAACTTTCTTTATAGTTTATTTTTTAATATACCTACGGACTTGTGGGGAGTCTAAAATGTTTCATATTCGTAAATGTGTCAATAATAATATTAATTTTTGATCACTTTTGTACTCTACATGTTTTAAACCATTTTATTTTATTTTATCAAACGAAGAGTTGCAAAATAAAAAACATCCACCTCCACTTTTGCCTTTATTTCACCATTATGCCACCTCTAATCTGTATGTATATAGAGGACTCAGTTTGCAATAGTGTCACCAGTTTGTCGATGCCAGCGAGCCGAAAGCTGTCGAAATAAAGAAAAAAAGTGAAAGGAATTAAAAACTTCGTTTTATTTAATAACTATTTTGTTTATTTAAACTAACTAACTAACTAACCATCACGCCATCTCCCCAAAAGGGTAGGCAGAAAGAATGGACTGTCACACTTTTACTGATGCGGCACTCCATCCTTCTCTTTTCGCCTCGCGGGAGACGCGGTGTGATGGCGTTATAAATATTTTAATTCGAAAATAACGTTTTTGTTTAAATTTAACTCTGTTTTTTCCACTTTCGAGTAATAATGACGACCTTCGTGGCAGAGTGGTTACAAGCTCTGACTTCCATGCCGAAGGTCCTGGGTTCGATTGCCGGTGATGGCAGTGTGATTGTCACACTGTCTTTGGTCTGGTGTAGAATTCAAGTGACAATAAAATGGCGATAGATTGGCTACCTATCACATGTCACGAGAATCAATATAATAGCTAAAAAATAATAATTGTATACAGTAATTGGGTCCAAACGACCTGTTGTGTACATAATATATATATATATATATATATATATATATATATATATATATATATATATATATATATATATATATATATATATATATATATATATATATATATATATATATATATATATATATATATATATATATATATATATATATATATATATATATATATATATATATATATATATATATATATATATATATATATATATATATATATATATATATATATATATATATATATATATATATATATATATATATATATATATATATATATATATATTTTTCTGAATAGTATTTTAATTCATTAAAAATATCGCCATATGCGTTTGGATTAATTTTTTTGTAAAGAACACAATGGTCTAGAAAAAATGGAAATCTATGGTATATGAAATAACTATTAACCGTAAATGTTATTATATATTAAAAATAACTTGCATAATTACTTAAACAGCGTTGTCGTCCACTGCTGGACTTGAGCCTCCCCCATACTTGTCTACGTATTCCTGTTTTTTGCTATTCGCATCCAATCGCCAACATTTCTTCGAATGTCACCGGACCATCGAATAGGTCTTCCTCTGTTTCTTTTATCTTCGAGGGGTCTCCACTAATTTTTTACAAACCATGGCAAAACCGACCACCAAAGGATATAAGTTCTATCCAGATTGCGGTGGCGTGACAAGGGGTAAGTCGCGGGGTCTCTATAATTTTCTCGTTTTAATGTTTACAAAGATAATTAAAACTTTACGTTTGTCCAATTTTCATTATTTATAAACATTCAACGATATCTATTCTCAAGAAAACTTTACTTAAAAATTGGTACTTTTAGTAGTAGTTAAGGTTTAAAGGAATTCACAGTCCGAAAATATTTTTCCTCGGGTTTGAAAAAATAGATAACAATTCTCGCCAATGTTAAAAAAGCTTAACTTTGATAGAATATTTAATATTTTCGAATTTTACTTGTAATGAAGGCTAAACCCAAAGAAATGAATGTTAAGTTATTAAAAGAAACATTTTTTTGGTGCGGTTTTGTGATATGGAAATACGAGTATTTAATTAAATAAAGTTTATAAGTTGATTTCAATAAAGTTGTTATAAACTTACCATCACGCCGTCTCCGCGACGGGGTAGACAAAAATAATGGATTGCCACACTTTTCTCTTACTTACTCAACATTCATACATCGTGTCACGGACGCGCGTCGGTTTCTCTGACTCCTCACGTGGCCGACATTCAATATTCGATTAATTTGATCATGCCACGTTTGTCTCAGTCTTCCTCTATTTCTAGTTCCTCTTACATTGTCAGCATATTCTTCATTTACCATTCTTTCTTTATTCATTCTTTCCGTGTGTCTAAACCATCGTAATTATTATTTCATTATTTTGCTTATAACACCTTCATTCGCACCACATTCACTTCTTATATTTTTATTATACACTGAGTATACGCACATTCGTCTAAGAGATCTCATTTCTACTGCATTCATTCAACTATTTAGAAGTAACATATATTAATATTGAAATATATTCCCAACGTTATAGATGTATAAAATGACGGTAGGTGAAAGAAAATACTATTAATTCACCAGTCTGTCAATGCCAGCGTGCCTGGTGAAACCGATCGCTGTCGAAATAAAGACAAACGTGGAAGTAGTTAAAAAAAATATACTCTTTATTTAATTATTATTCAAAAACTATTAGTGTTATAACGTTTGCCTATATACAGGAGTACATAAAGTGACGAGAACAACAACAACAACAAATCATCATGCCGTTTTACCGTAAGGTTAGGCAGAGAAAATTAAATGCCACACAACTCGTGGACTCACAATGGATGAGATTCGTGGCAGAGTGGTAAGAGCTCTGACTGTCATACCGAAGGTCCCGGGTTCGATTCCCGGCGATGGCAGTATGATTGTCTCACGGTCTTCGGCCTGTGGTAGAATTCAAGTGACAATAAAATGGCGAAAGATTAGCTACCCATCACATGACATGAGCTGTTGTATTGCTATGCGTGTACGGCGGGACATCGAGGAAGAGTAGCGTAGCTTAAATGTGGTCTGGGTCCCCCATGGGTGCAAATTTATAAATATATATTTTTTTTAACTTCAGTCCTGCATGGACGGGAGACGGGCCTAGAGAGTGCATGAGTGAAGGTGACGAAAGGCGCCGCTGCGTCTATAACAGCTTCGGGTAAGCGAAGGGAGGCCTCTATGGGTCGGCCATATATTAATGTCACGAGAATTAATATGAAATAGCTGGAAAACAAATTATACACGGTAATGGGGTTCAAATGACCCGATGTATAATAAAAATGTGTATCCTGGTACACCTCTCCAGGTAGTTTATTTATTTAGAATTAATTTAGAATAAACACAATTTATAATTAGCATGTCTTTAAAAATGTAATTTTTGACGTTTCAATATTCCACAATTTCACATATTGCTTAATTTAAATACAGATTTCATTTCATGAAAGCAAAAAAAAATTAAGTACTATATTTATAATTTATTCCCTAACACTTCAAACGTATGAATAATATTGACATAGGGTAACATGTGCTACAGAATACTAATTTTACGCAGGTTCTTGTATGCTACCCTTACACTATCAGAATAATGATTTTCTTTAAAAAAAGACATAGGTATGTAAATTGTCTGTTCCTTAACAATATTGGCCAATTTGCATACAAATTCAAATCTGATTTTCAATTTGATTTATCGATTTCTTTGAAAATACATTTTTTGTAAAAAAATTCGAATGAAAACGTCCGTTTTCTCAAACTTCTATTTTAAATAAATTATATGTTTCGCCTTTCTTAAAAATGTTAAATACAAAGCAAAACTTCATTTGTCATTCCCGTAAATATAATTAAACTTGTAGAAAACAGACGTTAGAATTCTTAATTATTAAAAAAATGGATTTACATCATTGTTCAAAAAATAGTTTTTGAAGTTTCGTCTTCGAAATGTGCTTAAAATCTTTATATCTTATATATATGAATCATCTCTACATCTAACTCTATGTCTCATCACATTTCTATGTCTCATATTTATGTCTCATCTCTAGTGCTCTTTTCTTTGTCTCATCTACTATATGTCTCAACTTTATGTCTCATCTCTATATCTTAATAATAATAATAATAATAATAATAATAATAATAATAATATGCCAACTTTTAAAGCGCCGTTTTTGTGATGTAATCACCTCAAGGGCACATTAAGACGTGTTTTAAATCTAAAAATCTAAATGTGACCGCTTAAAAAACGATCGGTTTAAAAGTATAGTAGAACAAAGTATAAATGTTTGAATTGGGTATGAAATATGAAAAAGATGGGTTTTCAATTTAGATCTGAAATCTGTCGGATCATTTATGCATCTACGGTGTGAAGGGAGATTGTTCCAAGCTGATGGACCGGCTACCGCGAACGCTCGATCCCCGAAATTCGTACTGGGGCAACGCTTCGGCTCAACTAATCTTACTATTGCTGAGGAGTTCGCCGAGCAAAGTGTGGATTTCCGTGAATTTACGCTGTCCGTTATACGGAGTTCAGATATATAACTTGGTGCCGTTCCATGTAATCTTTGAAGACTGTCCAGCAGAGTTTATACTGGATTCTTTCTGGACTTTTAAGCCAGTGAAGTTCTTTGAGATGTTGTGTTATATGGGACTTTTTTGGAATGCTTTTAATGAGCCTTGCTGCTGCATTGAACGCAGATTGAAGTTTGTTTATTTGTTGTTTTGGAATGTTTGCATAAATTCCATTACAATAATCAAGTCGTGACACAACGAAGGAATTTACAAGAGTTTTGAAAGTGTCATGGGGAATACTCCTTTTGACGGATTTTAATCGTCTTAGGTGGAAGAAACTAGCGCTGACCGTGTTATTAATTTGGGATTTTAGAGACAGATTTGCGTCAAGATAAACTTTGTGGAGTTTTTGGGAACGGTATCATTGTCAGCTGTTGAAATTGAGGAATGATCGATGTTGACGCTTTGCGGAAGAAGTCCAGAGAAATTCCGTTTTGGATGGATTTAGTTTAAGTTTGTTTGATGCCATCCATCCGGATATGGCATCAATGCAGTTGACAGTTATTGACGTAAGATGTTTGGTGTCATCAGGGTTGCAGAAAAAATTAAGTTGCTGATCATCAGCATAGCAATGTGAGAGGAGGCCAAAGGATTCGATTATTTTATCCTTATATGTCATCAATATGTCTCATCTCTTTGTCTCATTGCTATGTTCATCTCTAAGTCACATATCTATAGCTCATCTCTATGTCTCATCTCTATATCTTATCTCTATATCTCAACTATATGGCTCATCTCTATGTCTCATACCTATTGTCTCATCTCAATATCACATATATATTGTCTCATATTAATGTATCATCTAAATGTCTTATCTCTGTGTTTCACTTCTATGTCTCATCTCAATGTCTCACATCTTTGTCTCTGCTATATATCTTATCTATTTATCTCATTTCAATATCTTTAAAAATAAATAACAACTAAATGCCCATGTGTTTTTTTTTCAATGTTACTTTTAAGTATATATTTAAAAAATATTGTACTTACCAAAGAAGACGACCATAGTGTCAACAATGATCCAATCAAAAAAATTCGACAGTGTAACAGTCTCCCGATGAAACTTCAAGCCTGAACGCTGAAGTGTAATTAACGAAGAATATGAAAACAATTATCAAAACTCCGGAAATTTCATCAACAAGATGTTCCCCCGGGCGCCGAAGGCTTCACGGGGTGAAAAACTTCTCCGTTGTGCCAGTCACATTAGTATTCCAGGGACGTCACGTCAAATTATTTTATTTTGGTTAATTGTGTAACATCTATGTTTATTTACGGCAAATAAACCATTTGCATTACCTACCATATTTTTGTTATTTTATTTATGATAACGCTGTTGAATTAAAACATTATTATTATTATTTTGTTGAATCGCTTATTACATCATAACAGCGCAAACCAAATCGATGTAAAGGGTATGTTTAGCTATCATATTGATTCTCACGACAAGTGATAGGTAGCTAATCTATCGCCATTTGTTGTCACGTGAATTCTGCACCAGACCAAAGACAGTGTGATGATCACAATGCTATCGCCGGAAATCGAACCCGGGACTTAGTACCCGGCCACGAAGGTCGTTTTATATATGTTTAATATATAAAACGGTCGTACCTAAATCTGAAAAATAAAAATGTTTAAAACTTTTTCATCTCTATGTCTCAACACTATGTCTCACTCTATGTCTCATCTGTTTGTCTCCTTTCTATGTCTCATTTCAATGTCTCATTATTATGTCTCGTCTCTAGTGCTCTTTTCTTTGTCTCATCTATATGTCTCAACTATTTGTCTCATATGTATAATCACTAAGTCTGATATCTATCGTACGTCTCATAGCTATCATAAAAGCGGTATTTTTTTTTAATATTATGGATCCGATTAATTGGACTAAAATTTTTTTTAGACATAATCCTATTATTCCTCCTCATAATTAAACAAAACAATATTTTTAAAGAATTTTACCCACATTCGACGACCTTCGTGGTCAATTGCAAGAATTATGACTACCACACTTAAGGTTCCGGATTCGATTCCCAGCGATGATAGTATGATTGTCCCACTGTTTTTGGTTTGGTGTAGAATTCACGTGACAATGAAATGGCGATAGATTAGCTACCTATCATGAGAATCAATATGATAGCAATACCCTTTCAACTGCGTTGCAAACACGATCTGGCATAGGTTTTCCAGTAATTGATCTTAAAACCTTCATCTCCGATGTTCTTAGTAGACTCTTGGTTCGCGCAGTGTCGGCCCGCGTCTCTACAGCGTACGTCATGATAGGTCGCACGCATGTCTTATAAATTCTGATCTTGCTGTCGATATGCACGCGCTTGTTCTTCCAGACCATATTCTTCGGACACCCTGACAAGGCAGAGACTTGTTCTCGTACTTCTGTATAAAGGTCGTTATGGCTGCAGATCTACACTCCCAAATATCTGAAACTCATTACTTGTTCCACAGGTATATCATCAACATAATAATAATAACATAAAATTAACATGTCATGAGAATCAATACACAAACAAACATAAACAATATACAACAAATATAAAATATACAAATATACAACAAACAAACAAACAAACCTTCACGCTGTTACCCCGATGAGGTAGGCAGAGAAAATAAACCGCCACATAACTCGATCTTGACACGCCTCTCTAGCTTCCTCATATTCATACGAGCGAGTCATACACGCACGTCGATTCTTCAGAATTCCAACATGCAGACCTTTAAAATACGATCAATTTAGTCTTACGACTCTTTACTCCATTCACACCGTAAACGTTCACTTTCTGAACCATCCTTCCTTCATCCATGCGTCCCATATGTCCATACTAACGCAGCGATCCTTTCATAATTTTGTTCACAATACTTTATATTGCTCTACGTCCCTTAATTTTATCAACATACGATATTTTTATTAATGTTTTAAATATCTATATAATATCACTGAGGAAGGACTCGGTAATCCGAAACATGTCTGATATTTAATTTTAAACTGTTTAAAGAGTGAGTGTTGTATGCAAAGTATATATATAAAAAGAAAAGTATAAAACATCTACAACACAAAGCATGGCGAACATAGAAGATATATTTTTTTAAATACCTATGTCATATCACTAAGGAAGGACTGGGTAGTCCAAAACATGTGTGATATTTAATTTTAATTAGTTTAAAATGTGAGCGTCGTTTACAAAGTATATAAAAAAAGAAACATACTATTTGATATTCTGTTGAAATTATTTGAAGCTACAAAGTTTAACTGCTCAAAAGTCTAAATCCCGTCTAAGGGAACTCCTCCCTAACCCAATTGTTTTGCTCTCATCTGTCTTCTGCCAGTTCTATGCTTAACTTTCAAATATTAGGGTTGGTTATAAAACTCAGAAAGTTAATATGAATAGATAATCAATATAAATAGCTAAAAAACTATTTGTAGAGTAATAAGGTTCAAACAACTTGTTTTAAATTATAAAAATTAATGATTTAATTGTATCTCAATAGAGAGTAAGATGAAAATTGGAAACTGAATATGGTTGATCAAGGTGTTTACAGGACTTATGACCTGTCATTGGTTGGGTTAAGCGCACGCTTTATGTAATTACAACATTCCCCATTCCACCTTTTCTTTATAACCATGTATGACAAATTTTTGGAAGTTGTATATATGTTAAAATCCTATGCCAGATTTCACATGTCAGTTTCAATGTGCCATCTATGAAGATTTTGATTACATATGTTTATATTTTTAAGATTACTCTATATATAATCTACATACTAACGCCATACCTATGGAGATTTATGTTTATTAAGCATTAAGCAGAACATCTTTTTAACTCAACGTGAATGGCTACCCCGCCATTAGCGCATTGTTAGAAGCCGCCTGGAGATGTCACACTCCTATCTATATGCCAAACAATAGACCAGATATGATAACAATAAAAATTAAATTTGGGTTTATGGGAAATGGACAAAATTATGCATGCACAATGTATATATGTTAAGAAAGCGATAGAAGATTGCATGATGCCGCTTTGAACAATAAGGCATTTAAACCATTCTGCCTGCCGAAGCTCCAGTAAAACTTCCACGAGCTTCCATGACTGGAATTCCTACTGCCAAGTAAAACGTCTTTCGCCCTGCTCTACCATGAAAGAGACACAATATTGTATATCTTAGAAAGTTTTAAGCAAGAAAAGTAAACAATTATCTTTGCTTATTACAGATACGTCGGATGTGGTAATTGACAGATTTTAGGGTCGACTCCGTTACCGCCAAATCAGAGAAACCTTCCCAGTTGTTCAGAGAAACCTTGACGACTGCATATTTTTCATAATTAAATTTGGGTGAAGATTAAATTATAAACTTTCGTATGTAACACTTTATTTGTAGTGTGGCATTATTAAAAATAATATTTAAAGAGACTTTCGGTGTGGCAGTCTTAGTACTTAACAAGCCAGTATATTAAACATATGCAAAATCATATATGAGATGGTTTGGACATATGCAACGAATGGATGAGAGTAGATTGGTTAAAAAGTTATGCACAAGCAGCGTAAGTGGAAAAAGAAGCCGAGGACGACCGAGGAAAACATGGCATGACCAAATTAATCAATTACTAAAAGACGGCCACATTCGAAGTCGGAATAATCGACGTGCGTGCATGGTACGAGAGAAAGCCCAAAAAAGTATGCCAGGACAGAGCATTGTGGGGATCCATCCTCTCTGCCTACTGGGAAATGGCGTGATGGTTAGTTAATTAGTTAGTTAGTATATATGCAATATCATATGCAACATTATATTTAAATAATAATGATATAAAATGGTGTTTTTTAACTACTTAAACTTTTGTCTTTATTTCGACCGTGACCGGATTCGCCAGGCTTGCTAGCATTGACGGACTGGTGACACTGTTATAAACTGACTCCTTTAAAAAATAATTTTATAAAATTAACTGAATTTAAATATTGGTATTTAAGTTATAGAATTAAAGTATCCGTATTACAATTATATATAATATTGGTATAAAGATTATTTTTGTATAGAATCATGTTTACCACCCATGATCTCTAATATGTAAGGACCTAATATATATAATATAAAAGAGTCAGTTTGTAATTTTGAATAATTTTGAATAATTATTATTATTTTGAATAATTATTTTATAAAGGAGTCTGTCACCAGTCTGTCGATGCCAGCGAGCCTGGCGAAACCGCGCGCTGTCGAAATGTGGAAGTAATTTAAAAACACCATTATATTTCTTTATTATTTAAAATGAACTACCATCAAGAGATTTCAGTAAAATCATTTGATTATCGTTAAAACATTTTATTTATTTGTATGAATGTACTCGTATACTTATACTTGTATAAGAATCCTAGATTTTCACCCACGGTGGGTGGTTAATTCAAATTTAATTATTGGGTGGTTAATTCAAATTTGAATTAACCACCCATCATGGGTGAAAATCCAGGATTCGTATACAAGTATAAGTATACAGTCACAAAAATATTTGTAATAATTCTGGTCAATTCTTTGGCATATAAGATAGGAATAATACTCCAGGCGACTTCTAAAACAATACGCTAATAGGCGATAGCCTTCGCATTGGGTTAATAAAGTAGTTTGCTAAATGCTTAAAATCATTCTCCATAGATAGCGTTAGTGGGTGGATTATATAGGTTTATCTTAAAAAGATTGACAAGTGTAATCAAATCTACCTAGATGGCCAATTAAAACTGACACGTGAAGATAAGTATGGATTTGGAGTATATATACAACTTCCAAAATTTATCATGCATGATCATGGAGTTCCGATTTGACATTTTTGGCGTGAGGTTGTGGTTCTGTGCGCTCCGTCATTCTCTATAGATATTTGTTAAAGTTTCTACAATGGAGGGGAAAGTAGATAGTGTTTTGGTAGAACTGAGGACCCTGCGTTTAATGGTGGGGTCCCTTTCTGCCGAAGTGAAGAGTTTGCGCGAGATGATCGATGTGCCCGACCCGCGAAGGCGTACATTTAGTGGCAGTGACATTTCTCTGTCGGTCGGTAAGACTAAATTGTTACCCGGCCCGAGCGCTGTACCAGTACTATCGGCCCGGGTACCTAGCCCGGCCCACAGTGACGTCGCTGGTACCGCGGCCGCACTACGCGACAGAGCCGGAGCGGCGAGTGCAAGTGCACCGAGCGTTGCTCGAGCCGCGCGACGTAATACACGCGCTGCCGCTCGGGCAGCTGTGCCATCTGAAAAGGCGGAAGGAGCTGCACAAATAAAATCATCGTCATCATCTGGCTGTCCTGAGGTGATAAGTGTACCTCCACCGTCCTCAACAGCTTCTACTACTTCTCCCGCCTCGCGTGCAACCTACGCGGCCACTATTGCTGGATCTTTGGTGGTGGAGAGGGAGAACGCTGCAAAGGACGCCGCCAAGGGCAAGCGTCCCCCATCTGGTGCCTCGCAGAGGAAGGGTGTGAAGAAACCTGAGGGAGACCAGTCAGTGACTGCCACGCTGGAGAAGACCTCTGCGCCGCTAGTCGCCAACGGACCAGTGGGGAGTGATGGTGGCCCGTGGAATGTGGTGTCCAGGAGGCGACCTGCCACCGTCCGAGGTACTCGGAGAATGGACAGTCCCTCCCCCACCTCCCCTGTTCTTAAATTTTTTCACTTTTTCCCATTCCACCCCGATACCTCGGTCGGTGACATGGCGTCTTACCTTAATGGTTTACGTAAGGCATCATATACGGTGCATAGAATCAAGCCCAAGGAGGGAAGTTCCTATGTGTCGTTCAAGATTGGAATACCGAGTTCGGTTGTCTCGGAGGTCCTGGAGCCTAAACACTGGCCACGCCGTTCCTTCATCAAGGAGTGGCGAGCGGGTGTTGCGGCTCCGCGACTTCCGAGGCCTAGCTGACTCGGTTCATCCAACTCTTTCTTCTTCCTGTATCAGAACGTTCGTGGATTGAGGACAAAATGCTCAAAATTTTTCTCCAATGTTTCGGTGAGTGAGGCTAACATAGTCGCTCTCACTGAGACTTGGCTAAATTCGAGCGTCCTCTCCTCTGAGCTTTTTGATATGGAGAACTTTCACGTTTTTCGCAGAGATCGGGACAGCGACAGTAGTCGCAGTCGCGGTGGCGGCTGCTTGTTGGCGGTCGGAGGGGGGATGCGCTGAGGGCTGAGCGCGTCCCCAATCTTGAATCAGTCAATGAGGATCTCTGGGTAAAACTTATGTATGGGGTAAATCATGTGACATATATATGTGTTACATATATACCACCGGGGTCTAATTGGGAAATTTATAACCGATTTTTCGATGCGATGCATACGAGCTTCAATCTGATCGGAGGTAAAAATGTCATTGTGATGGGCGACTTTAACCTGCACTCTGCTCATGGGATCGACAATGTCCAGCGTGACTTGGAGTACCTATGCGCAGTTTTTGGGCTTGCACAACACAATGTCGTTTTGAACTCAGATTCCAGAACCTTGGACTTGATTTTGAGCAATATCAAATTGCAAGTTTCAAGAGCAGTGTCCCCACTAGTACCTGAAGATGATTATCATCCCGCGCTAGAGTTTGAGTACTCTGGCAAGGATAATCCTGGTATTACCAGAGTACCGCGCCATAAAAAAGACATCTTCAGAGGATGGAACTTCAGCCAGGGTGATTTTCTGAAGCTATACCAGCTGATGACTCAACTTGACTGGAGTGACCTGTACAACTTGACCACCGTAAATGATGCCCTGCAACATTTTTACAGTGTCATTTATAATTTATTTGATTTATGTTTTCCCAGAAAACGCATGAGCAATGGTGGGCGGAGATATCCGAGGTGGTTTTCCAGGGAAATCATCGCGGACATTAAGACCAAACATACTCATCATGTGAAATGGAAGGCGACTGGCTCTCGGAGTGAGTACGAGCTTTTCAGTCTGTACCGCTCGGTGGTGAAACGCAATGTTCGATCAGCCTTTCGAGCATATGTGGGTACCATTGAGGGAAATCTTATGGATGACCCCGGATCCTTCTGGAACTATATAAAAAGTTTACGAAAGGATGGTGGCATCCTTAACACCATGATGCATGGGGATAGAGAGGTTGAGGGTGTAGATATAGCGAACGCATTCGCTAAGCACTTTCAATTTGTCTATAGCAATGTTCCCCCGCGGCTTAATTTCAATTCAGCGACTAATTTAAGTGCCAATTATTGTAGTAATAGCTTTGTCATATCGCACATAGATGCGAATGATATCAAATCCTCCATCAAGGCTATGAAGAATTCGCACTCGGTTGGTCCTGATTTTCTTCCCATCTATTTCTTAAAAGGCTGCTCTGAGCTCCTATTATCTCCACTGTATTTTCTATTTAACCTATCGTTAAGTACAAATACTTTTCCTGATCTCTGGAAACTTTCCAGGATCAGTCCTATTTTCAAGAGCGGCGCAAAAGAGTCGGTCGAAAACTATAGACCTGTAGCGATACTATCGGCTCCAGCCAAGCTATTTGAATTTATTTTACACAAATTTATATTTCCCAAAGTAGAACCCCACATTATAACAGAACAACATGGGTTCAGGAAGGGGCGTTCTACTGAAACTAATCTCATGGTATTCACAGAATACATATCAAAGGTCTTGGATAAAGGTCACCAAGTTGACTGTTCTTACAATGATTTCTCAAAGGCCTTTGATACTGTGAACCATGACATTCTGATAGAAAAGCTATCTCAAATTGGATTCTCCTCTCAGTTGATGATGTTTTTCATTAGTTACCTCAAGGAGAGAAAACAATTCGTCTCATACGGAATTTTTCAATCGGAACCTTTTCTTGTATATTCAGGGGTGCCACAAGGTTCAAACTTAGGGCCACTCCTCTTCACCATCTTCATAAATGATATTGCGAAGGTGATAAACTTCTCGCGATTTCTTTTATTTGCCGATGATCTGAAATTATTCCTGGAAATTAAAAAATCCTGAAGACTGTCTTCGCCTCCAGTCGGACATCAATAATATTGTTAACTGGAGCCACAGTAATCAAATGCAATTCAATGTCTCTAAATGCGTTATGCTATCATTTACTAGAGCATTGAGAACTGTATATCATAGATACACAATGAACAACCAGCAACTGGCACATGTATCTACGATGAAGGATCTCGGAATCATCTATGAGAGTAGGCTGACTTTTCGTGCACATATCGAGAGGATTTGTGGCATTGCACTGAGGATGTTGGGGTTCATCGTCCGGACCGGAAGAGTTTTCAGGGATCCCAATGTGCTCAGAGTCCTATACAACGCATTGGTTCGGAGCAGGCTCGAGAGTGGTTCTGTGATATGGAGTCCTCACGAGGCGAGATATTCCGTTATGCTGGAGAGGGTTCAGATAAAAATTTCTGAGGTATCTCTACATGAGGGAGTATGGTAGTTATCCGTGGCTCTATCCCACGGCATTCATTCTGGGAATGCTCGGAGCCAATTCTTTACAGCTTCGAAGAGATGGACATCTAATAACCCATGTCTTCAGATTAATTAGGGGATACTTTGAGAACTCGGCCGTACTGGAGGATGTTGGTCTTTTTGTCCCCGATAGATATCTCCAACAGCGACAGCACAGATTGTTTTACCTACCGGCCGCCAGAACCAATCTGCCTCTGGTGACACCGGTGGGAAGAGCAATTAGTCTGCTGAACGCGGTCTCCTCGGAGATCGACGTCTTTCATGTTAGTGAAAGTACGTTCAGGGGGCAAATACTATTGACTTTAGAAAGTATCTTGTCTTCCTAATGTCGAACCATCTCTAATGCGTTCCTGGTACTTTGTTGTATTATAATAATATTTTACCTGTACTTAATAGATGCCTTAAATATTTTACTGTTTGTAATGTCTATTGAGTTAATAAACTGATTTGATTTGATTTGATTTGATTTGATCATAATAACAAAGGTGGAATGGGGAATGTTGTAATTACATAAAGCGTGCGCTTAACCCAACCAATGACAGGTCATAAGTCCTGTAAACACCTTGATCATCCATATTCAGTTTCCAGTTTGCGTCTTCGTCTCTATTGAGATACAATTAAATTTTATTGATTGTTTCTCGGTTATCATTTTTTGTTGTTATTGTAATTTAGGCTAAGCTGATATATTACTTGACACAAGACAGCTCTATTATGTACTTAAACCTAACAAGGCGAAACCAAAATATCAATAAAGTTTCTCACGATATTATTATTTGTCAAACATCATGTACCATCCTGTTCACGTGTTATTAAATTTTTTCATACATTCAGCAAAAATTACCCTTACCTAAGAGGTAAACAATGTTATCCCTCTAAATAATTCTATAAAATAAAAAAAACACAATGCTTATGTCCACATATACTCAAAAAATGTGCTCAGAGTCCTATACAACGCATTGGTTCGGAGCAGGCTCAAAAGTGGTTCTGTGATATGGAGTCCTCACGAGGCGAGATATTCCGTTATGCTGGAGAGGGTTCAGAAAAAAATTCTGAGGTATCTCTACATGAGGGAGTATGGTAGTTATCCGTGGTTCTATCCCACGGCATTTTTCTGAGAATGCTCGGAACCAATTCTTTACAGCTTCGAAGAGATGGACATTTAATAACCCATTTCTTCAGATTAATTAGGGGATACTTCGAGAACTCGGCCGTACTGGAGGATGTCGGTCTTTTTGTCCCCGATAGATATCTCCGACAGCGACAGCACAGATTGTTTTACCTACCGGCCGCCAGAACCAATCTGCTTCTGTTGAACCGGTGGAAAGAGCAATTAGTCTGCTGAACGCGGTCTCCTCGGAGATCGACGTCTTTCATGTTAGTAAAAGTACGTTCAGGGGGCAAATACTATTGACTTTAGAAAGTCTTGTCTTCCTAATGTCGAACCATCTCTAATGCGTTCCTGGTACTTTGTTGTATTTTTATAATATTTTACCTGTACTTAATAGATGCCTTAAAACTGATTTGATTTGATTTGAGAAAATGTAATTATTTGTTGTCGGTACACAATAAAAGTATCTGATGTACAATGTTGATAAGAAAAGGAAAAATATAAAAAAAATTGTGAAAATTTGGAGAAAGAAGATGAGCTCGTGTATTTGTGTAGTATGTTTACAAGAGATGGGCGAGTGGAGAGGGATATTGAAAGAAGGTTTGGGGCAGGCAACTGAATGGTGCACTTTCAGTTGTCATCGCAAACTAAAACATATCCAAAAAGCTAAAATGGCAGTGCACAATGGTGTTCTTATACCGACTCTTACGTATGGAAGCGAAAAATCACGATCGGACCCGATAGGTGATCGTTAAAACCTTTAGGGAAGTTCATTTATAATTGAACTTCTGAGAATAATTCAGAATGATTTTTGTTTACCATAGATGCCACTGATGTTGATGCGAATTATACGTTTAAGCATGCGCAAATTACTTGCGTTGTAGCGTGGCGTAGATTTAAAATTCATTTCGCTGTGTTTCGATATTCCATGTATGGCATGGGTGTCGTGTTGCATTAAGTGTCTGCACAGGACAACGTCTGTCGGTTCCGCTAGTTATATGTATATACAAAATTAATATTAAAACAAATTTCATCATGGATGTTGTACATTTTGAAATGTAGTTACCGCACTTTACCTCCGGGATGATATACTCATTCTGTACCGAATTATTTGTCTCTCTGTTGGTTTTGTATCGTATTACTTATTATTTTGCCCGAAATGGAGGAAAATAATCAAAATAAGAAATATTACGTTTCTCTAAGCGTAATAGATGAATAATCCGTATTTTGTATTAATGCTAGATTTGAGATTTCTTTATTTATTTCACGGTATGTTACTTTTGAGAATAATATTTTATTTATTGTTTCTTAAACAATGTTATAAAGCTCCGTTTTGAATCTTCTTCTTCTTCTTCTTCTTCAGCCTGTATTGACCGTCCACTCCTGAACGTAGGCCTCCTCTCGCATTTTCCATTCTCTTCTATTCTGAGCGATCCGCATCCAGGTACTTCCCGCACTTCTCCGGATATCTTCGCGCCAACGCAACTGTGGGCGCCCAACTTCACGCTTTGCCGTCCTTGGCCACCAGCACAGCAGTCGCCTTGTCCACTTTTCATCTGGATCGCGAGCGACATGTCCCGTCCATCGCCACTTGAGGGTTGCGGCCATCTTGATAACATCGGAAACCTTTGTCCTGACTCTTATGTCCTCATTTCTGAGTCTGTCCCGTAAGCTGATACCCAACATGGCTCTCTCCATTGCTCTCTGAGTGACTCTTAGCTTTTGGCACTTTTTTGTGACATTGTGACTGTCTCAATACCATAAGTGAACACTGGCAGTACATAGGCATTGAACATTCTCCTTTTCAAGTTGATGGGTATTTTCGGATGTTTCAAAATGTGAGATTTTTTAATGGTGCCCAGCTTAGTCTGACTCTTCTATTCAGGTCTGCTCGTCGGTTTTAAATAATAATAATATTTTCCGGCAATAATATGTGTCGTCACACTTATGAAAGATAATACCTTAGCATGGCGAAACATGTCATTCCTATAAAAATATTTTATCATCCAGAACATTGTGCGAACTTTATGGTTGTAGATCAATAAAGTATTTGTGATATTATGTAAAACGATTCATTGCCTTCCAAATGTAACGAGTTATTAGGAATCCAATTGTATTATTCGCGTCTGGTCTATTGTTTGGGTATATAGTAGCGAAAATGCACTATAAATTTATTTCTCTCATTTGAATTATTGCGGTGTTATTGCAGCGCGGAGTTAACTAACCGATAAAAGCACTACCTTTGTTATAAATTGTATGCACCGCATGAAGCGTAATGCGCCATAACTGTAATACTTCGATAAACTTCGATGACCCCAAAAGACAATAATTAGAGTCATTAACAAAAAAACATATCAATTCCCCTCAGACCAACTTTACGATGAATTTCAAGTATCGGACATAATAAAACTATATATAAGAAATTTAGTCGTGCACCACCACAAGGACACCGAAAAACACTTAAAAGGACAACAAACGTACAACACACGCAACAAACATAACCATTTTATACCAAAAACTAAAACTTCTTATGCGCAAAGACATTTCTACTATCTTGGACCCAAACTCTTTAACCTAATAAACAAAACTATAAACGACCCACAAAAAATAACAATGAACAATTATAAAAAAAACATGTAACTACGGAGACATTAAAAAAAGGGCGGCTTGAATGTAGTATGATTTTTAAAAATAAGTAAATAGTTTAAATAGTGTTATATAGTATATAAGTTAATTAATTTTAAGTTATACACTTTAGGATATGTGTGGCTCCCCTTAACTGCTCCCTTAATTTGTAAATTATATTATTTATTGAAATTATTATATATAGAGTACTAGGAATGCCTCCCTAGAACGGGTTACCCCAGTTAGGAGGTATTAAAACCATGTACTTGGTAAATGATCAATAAATAAATAAATAAATAAACTGTTGTTTGTTGATTGAACACAGGTGGAGGAAATGTATGAATAAAGATTCAAGGGTCTTCACGGTGACAAAATGATTTTCTGCAAGAAATTGCCAGTCAGCAATAAGTTTGCTGGTTGAATCATTATTCTAAATGAACGCAGTGTTGTGGAATACTGAACTAAGAAGGGAAGGATAACTATCAACACATTTTTTCAAACTGATTCGGGGCTCTTTTGAGAACCACTATGTTCTGGCGGTCTTTTTGTTCCTGATAACTACCTGCGACAGCGCCGACATCAATTGTTCTTTACTCCGTCACGCAGAACCAACCTGCCTTTGGTGATACCAGTAGGAAGAGCAATTCGGACGCTGAATCTAATCATCTCGGATTTGGACATTTTCAGTGTCAGTGAGGCAGTATTCATAAAAAAAATATTGCAAACTCTGTAAAGAGTACTGCCTCACTGACGTCGACCCATTTGGATTCCTTCTGATATGTATGATTTTTTTGGTCTCATGTTGTTTTGTTTTATTTTATCTTTATAATACCGTTTTGTGTCCTGATGAGTCGCCTAAATGTTTTATCGTTTGTAATGTCTCATTTGTGTATAATGTATAAATAAATAAATTAATTAATTAATTAAACATTTGTTTATGACCTTTATACCGAAGTACGTGAACAAGTCAGTAAAGCCTCTGCCGTGTCAGGATGCCTGAAGAATCTGGTCTGGAAGAACAAGCACATGCGTATCGACAGCAAGATCAGAATCTATAAAACATGCTTGCGACCTATCCTGAAGTACGCTGTAGAGACGCGGGCTGACACTGTGCGAACCAAGGGACTACTAAGAACATCGGAGATGAAGGTCCTCAGATCAATTACTGGAAAAACCCTCCGAGATCGTGTCCGCAACGTAGAAATAAGAAAAACCTGCGAAATAGAGGATATCGTTCAGTGGAGTAGATCCAGGAGAAGATACTGGAGGGACCATGTAGCCCGAATGGATGGTGACAGACTCGCACATACAGCCGCTTATGAAATCCCCTCCAGACACCGCCCACCTGGAAGACCGCCTAAGAGATGGAGGGACAGCTGGGTCTCATCATCCGACGAGATATGATTTCTGTGTCACAGATCGTCAGATCTATTAAAAGAAGAAGAAGAAGATGTCATAAGAATCAATATAATACCTTAAATATTGTATACAGTTATTGGGTTCAAACGACCTGATGTATACAAGGAAAAAAATACGTGGCACGATTATATAAATCAAATATTTAATGTCGGCCACGTGAGAAGTCGGAGAAATTGACGTGCGCGCATGTCATGATGTATGAATGTTGTAGAATCGAGAGTATGTAAGGAAAGAAAAGTATGACAGTCCATTTTTTTTGCCTACCCGTTCGGGGAAACGGCCTGAAGGCTAGTTAGTTATAATAATATGTGAAAATAATACAAAAATGTTAAGTTTATATTGTTTTATTACACTTTCTGATAAATGCACATTTAATACATTGTTTTCTTAATATCACAACCTAATATGTTAAGTTTTAGATAATAATGTAATATAATCCTTAAAATTAATATAAGTGGTAGTTATGTGAGTAATATTAAAGTACGAAGAGTCGCTTATATTATTACATACAATATTCACATTGAAATTGAAAAAAACAAAAATTAAAATATCAAACACGACATGTTTCGGAAGTGACTTCCACCCTCAGGTGACACTATAATATAAATCAATAATAAGTTATGTCGAGTTTGATATTTTAATTTAAAAAATTATTTAATATATTAAAATGGAGCTGGTTTTTTCAATTCCATGGTTATTATAATAAAATTCCACAGTGTTTACGCCTTAACCTTCAATAAACTTGTAGGTACGTTATTCCTTTATTCCCCATCTTTTTATGTTGTGGATTCACATTTGTATCACTTTTTGAAAACATTGTATTTACAAAACACTTTTTTGCACCTTTCAAGAAGATGAACCTTCCAAGAGTTTTCAGGGATCCTCATGTGCTCAGAGTCCTAAACAACACATTGGTTCGGAGCAGACTCGAAAGTGGTTCTGTGATATGGAGTCCTCACGAGGCGAAATATTCCGTTATGCTAGAGAGGGTTCAGAAAAAAATTCTGAGGTATCTCCACATGAGGGAGTATGGTAGCTATCCGTGGCTCTATTTCGCCAACTCTCTGCAACTTCGAAGAGATGGGCATCTCATAACCCATTTCTTTAGATTACTCAGGGGATATTTCGAGAACTCGGCCGTGCTGGAGGGTGTTCGGCTTTTTGTCCCTGATAGATATCTCCAACAGCGACAGCATAGATTGTTTTACCTACCGGCCACCAGAACCAACCTGCCTCTGGTGACACCGGTGGGAAGAGCAATTAATCTGCTGAACGCGGTCTCCTCGGAGATCAACGTCTTTCATATTAGTGAAAGTACGTTCAGAAGGCAAATACTCTTCTTTCTGGAGAATATCCTGTCTTCCTAATGTCGAACCATCTCTCATGCGTTTCTGGTAGTATACTATACACAATATATTATTTTACCTGTTTTCAATAGATGCCTTAAAAATTAATTTTGTATTGTCTGGTGATGAAATAAACTGATTTTATTTGACTTGATTTGATTTGATGTTTTCAGTATATGAATTTTAACCATACACTGTAGAAGGGAAGTTTATGTCCCGAAGCATGTTTGTGAAAAATGGAAAAGGGTGTTGTGAAAATACAATGTTTCCTGAAAGGGTTTCAAATGCAGTATTCAGTTGATATAAAAAGATATATTACCATTTTATACATTTTTATATATTTAAAAACACATCATTAAATGTTATACGGTTGAATAAAGAAATGGTTTATGGCTTACCGTAATGTTATATTATAAATTTCTAATTATTTTTTTACCGATTTCCTACGAATAAATTTATAAAATGAATATATACATTGTAAGACATTTTATAATACACATTATTTTATAAACATCAAATATTTATTATGAATACGATCTAAAACATCTGTTATCTAAATTTTTAAATATTTTATGGGAATGACATATTTCTCTTTTATGACTAAAATTTTATATAATACAAATATCAGATGCAGCGTTATTCTTTTGATATTTAGATTCAAAACATGAACAACACAATACGCCCTTAGAGTGATTAAATAACAAAAAGCCGCTTTAAAAGTAAGCATAAATTTTATGTCATTCCCATATCATTTCTGGAAAACAGAAGTTTTTAATCACATTAATTATATTGAATATCGTTTTACATCATTGTTCAAGAAACAAGAAATAAATAAAATATTTTTATTAAAAAAACATGTTTATAAGAAATGGATTTATGATTACGGGTAAATAACTAATTAACCATCACACCATATTAAAAGGGTAGGCGAAAATGATGCATAGCTACACTGTTGTTTCCTGACATGCTTCTCTCGCCTTATCAGCATTCATCTATTAGTCATGTTCGTCAATTTTTCTGACATCCTCTATTCATATGCCACCTTTTTCCCTAATCTACTACGTCAACTTTACATGCAATTTATTTACCATTATTTATATTTTTTCAGTTTTAATATAAGTGTGAACCGAGAGAACTTAGAGCAGGTGAGTGAATTTGTGTATTAAGCAGCATGTTCACAGCGGAGCCCGAACGGATAGTGACGTCGAAAGAAAAATTGGTACGGGTAACAAAGTGAATGGACATTTAGAAATAGTTATTGGAAACAATCATTTATCAATGAAAGCGAAAATGGCCGTTCACAATGAAGTTCTGGTCTTAAGCTTTATGAGTGGAAGCGAAGCATGGAACTGGCAAAAGAAGAAGGATAAGAGCAGAATAAATGCGGAAGGGATGAAGTCCCTTAGACGTTTACCTGGTATAACGACAGAATCTTAAATGCTAATATAAGTAAGGAATGTATAGCGGAAGAAGGTATGATGAACAAAATTGTGAAAGGATCGCTTCGTTGGTTAGGACAGATGGTGCTCATGGATGGAGAAACAATGGTTAATAAAGTATACGTAAACGATTTAAATGAAATACGAAGTCGAGGTAAGCATGAGTAGCATAATCCAAATTTTGAAGGTTGGACATTTTAGAAGTCGGAAGAATCGAAGTGCGTGTATGACTCGTTTAATGAATGTGAAGAAATCTAGAGAGTTGCGTCAGGATAGAGAAGTGTTGCTGTCCATTCTCTATGCCTACTCCTGCGAAGAAACGGCGTGAAGGTTTTAAAAAAAAAAAAAAAAAATTATCATTTTCCACACACTTTCCACTTTCCATCCAATCTAACATATACCTATTTACACACATCCAACTAAGAAATCTCATTAATACTGAATTTATTTGACTTTGATTTGTTTGACAGTTTTATCCTACATTTTCAATTGATATCTCTTCATATAATCAAATAAATATGTCGAATATCAATCATTAAAAATAAAAAATAACTTTTCTGTCATATAAGAAGAATTTTTATATTAAATCAACATAACATAATTCCATTTTTCTATACATTTGAATTAAATTTTTCCTTGTAAATACTTGAGTCACTATTAAATTGTTGTTTTTTGATGTAAGAAGACATAAATATACAGCTTTTTTTTACAAAGAGCAATTGGTTTTCGTGACTCCTATATTAGAAGTTTTGTTGATCATTGTAGGTAATTAAGATTGAAAAGAAATTGTGTATTTACAATCTTTACAAAAAAGCATTTTCGATCAAAACAATTTTATCGTTTCTCTGTGTGTGATATAAATTACTTTAAGAATTTGAGTAAAAGAACAATCCTCAATCAAGTATGTGTGAATTAAAATATATAACTGTATGAATTCAGAATTTTCACCATAAAATGATGAAGTATTTAATTAATACGAAATGAATCTGTTTTCTAGAAGTTTTATTCTATTTTAGGCTCATGAAATGTTTCGCCTGTCAAATGCATTCTCAACATTAGATAATGCATTCGACAGGACTTCATTAATAAAACTTCTAGAAAATAGACCTTTTAATTTATTTGTTGTTGGTACACAAACAGAGAATCTTATACACAGCAGTGATAAGTAATAAAAAATATATATTAAAACAGATTAGATGCCTCAGTTAGATGTGCGCACCAAGAATATAACATTGGAAGTTCAACTATCTTGTACTACCCCTCGGTGTAAAAAACCGTCATGTAAAATAAGACATTTATTTAAGATATAGTTCAACAAGGCAAAGGACAAAAAACAAATTTAATATACATATAAAGGAGTCTGCTAATAATAATGTCACCAGTCTGTTTATGCCAGCGAGCCTGGCGAAACTGGTCGCTGTCGAAATAATGGCAAAAGTGAAAGTAGTTCAAAAATTATTATTTAGGTACAAAAAAATAACGTTTGGTTTCCATTCAGAATCTAATCAAACATCAGTTTACATCTTACTAAGTTTTGATCAATCTAAGTAATGACTTGTCATCTTGGATTGCCATTCCTAGTTTCACTTCATCGTTATCGAAGATGTTTGGGAATAATCTGAACTAGAGACGTTCATTGGTAATTGTAGTAGAGATGAGAAAAGCTAAATCAATCGATTTGAAGATTATATTTTTATGGAGTATACTCCTTAAGAATCGATTTTTTTATAAAACCCGTGGTACACAAATTAGATGCAGAGCGAAACCGAGTGTTAACGAGAAGTGAATTCGTTATGTATCTCTTCCGCCTAACACATTCGAGGATATTATGCTGAACGCTCGTATATACTCGTATGTATAGAATGTTTTTTTTAAGGTTTGGTTTTTAAACTAGCCACATTGTTTCTATAGAATGTCAATTTGACAGTTAATAGTTGATTTGTAGTCAGTATTTTTTGCCATTTTACTATAAATAGACTGATGTCAGAACAGTGCTAACAAATTGTGCAAATTTAATTTTTAAAATCATGGTTCCGTTCACCAAACTTATCGTGCAGTACGTTCATTTTACGGTCAACATAATCGTCCATCCGAGCAAGTTATTCGGAAGACCATGGATTGTTTTCGCACCACGCACACTCTAGTGGATAATACGCATTCACAAAGACGACAATTTTTGACAATTGGATTTCACGATGCGCTTCATTCGAGCTAGCCGTGGCGCTCATATGCCCGAAATCATATTTTAACAATAACGGCATAAAATTATCTTTAAAAAAAGCCAATATCATAGACAATAACATTATTTTAATGTGTTTTTTTTTCATTTTGAATATGTATTGTATATCCCAAAAAAAAAACACCCAAGATTAGGCGCTCTGCACATCTTTTCAAATGCAACATGGCTGTCAAACAAAATATTTTAAATATTTTAGGGTTTTAATGTTAATAAATACAATTAAATCTATTTTTTATCAACCCTTTCTCTCCGATTAAAAAGGTCAGAAAACGAACAACAACAACAACAACAAACCATCACGCCGTTTCCCCGCAGGGGTAGGCAGAGAGAATGGACCGCCACACTACTCTATCCTGGCACACCTCTCTAGCTTCCTCCACATTCATACATCGAGTCATACACGCACGTCGATTCTTCCCGCTTCTGACATGACCAACCTTTAATATTTGATTAATTTTTTTTACTCGGTCTACCTCGACTCATTACTCCATTTACATTATTAACGTATACTTTTTTAACCATTCTTTCTTCACCCACGCAGCGAACCTTTCATAATTTTGTTCATAATACCTTCCTTCGCTCTACATTCCTTCCTAATATCAGCATTTGAGATTCTGTCGTACATCGTTCTACCGCACATACGTCTTAGGGACCTCATCTCTACCGCATTTATTCTGCTCTCATCTTTCTTCTGCCAGTTCCATGCTTCGCTTCCATACATAAAGGCTGGGACCAGCACTTTATTTTGAACGGCCATTTTCGCTTTCATTGATAAATTCTTGTTTCCAATAACTACTTTTAAAGCTCCATTCACTTTGTTACCCGCACCAACCCTTCTTTTCAACACCTGTCCGTTTGGCCGGTTCAGAAAACGATAATAGTTTTTATGATGTATTTATATATAGCGGTCATCTTGAATCGTCAAATCATCGACAGACCAGTCCATTTATGCCAGCCAGCCTGGCAAAACCGGTCGCTTTCGAAATAAAGACAAAAATGGAATTAGTTATTAAAAAAACTTCGTTTTATTGCATTATTAGTTAAATATAGTTTACGAAGTTTTATGTTTTAAAACACTTTTGAGTTTATTTTTCTCGACGTGTTTCGTAAGCTTTACACTTTCATCATCGAGAAAAATAATCTCAAAAGTACTAAAAATTGTGATTTAATTTATAAAAAAAACGTCGTTATGGTATTCTAATGTAAAGAGTAATATTTTATGCAATACTTTGTTCGACTTCTATTTGTCTTAGTTTAATTTCAATTTCGTTTCATATTGTAGTGTGTTTATAATTCTATTCAATTAATATGTAGGTATATGAGATTGTCGTATGTTACCCTAAATAAATAAATAAAATAATTAAATGTCGGTCACGTGAAAAGTCGGAAAAATCGACGTGCGTACATGCCACAATGTATAAATGTTGAGCATTCGAGAAAAATACATCAGGAAAAAAAATGTGGTGGCCCAATCTGTGTACCCCTTTCGGAAAGACGGCGTGATGGTTTGAGAGACAGCTACATTTAAATTTATAAAAAAATAACTGTCTTTTAATAGATTTTATCTCGCAAGAAAATTATAAAGGGAAGCTAACACAATCAATTAAAAATAAATTACAAATTGTTGTAATAATAGATATAATGTTTTTTTTTATTTTTATATTTACTGGCAAAAGAAGGATAAAAGTAGAATAAATGCAGTAGAAATGAGATCTATTAGACGAATGTGTGGATACTCTGTGTATGATAGAGTGTCGAACGAAAATAAAAGAAGTGAATGCGGTGCGAATGATGGTGTCATGAACAAAATAACGAAGGGATCATTAAGATGGTTTGGACATATGGAAAGAATGAATGAAGAAAGAATGGTAAAAAAATTATATGTTAACGATGTAAATGGAACCAGAAATAGAGGAAGACCGAGGAAAACGTGGCACGATCAAATAAATCAAATATTGAATGTCGGCCATGTGAGGAGTCAGAGAAATCGACGCGCGTGCATGACACGATGTATGAATGTTGAGGAAGCGAGAGAAATATGTCAGGAAAGAAAGGTGTGGCAGTCCATTCTTTCTGCTTACCCCTTCGGGGAGACGGCGTGACGGTTAGTTAGTTAGTTAGTTTTTTTATTTTTATATATAAATCGAAAGTAGTTAAGCTTTGCATTATTTAGAGTACGATTTTCTTTACTGAAATCTTAAGTATATCTAATGTTAAAAGAAAAAGAGGTTCGTTCGATTATATTCGGACGTAATCGAAATAAATCGATAATTATATAAATAACTTCATAAACACCATCACTACTGTAGAGTTTCACGATTGTAGAGGGTCAAGTACAAATCAATAAGGGAATCCAATTAACGTCAAGTGTCCCGTATTACATTACACCTCTAGCAAATTGGACTGGTATATAATAGGTCCATTCAATGTTGACTGAATAACTCGAGGACTGTTCGAAAAATCTTTTCAAATATTTTTTCTGTCCTGTTTGTCATTTCAACTATAAAAACACGGACAACATATAATTAATTTCATGGCTTCATCTTATACTTCATTATAGCCAATTTTACTACACTGCTGGATACATCATCACCAGCCGTTTGTCATCCACTGCTGAATGTAGGCCTCTCCCAAAGCATGCCACCGCCCCCCTATCCATTGCCGCTTCCATCCCATCCATGTCCAGCAATCCTCTTCAGATCGTCGCCGTCGGTCCAGCGGGCAGGTGGACGTCCAACTCTGCGGAATCCTGTACCCGGTCACCACTCCAGAACCCGTCTCCCCCATCGAATGTCGGTTCTCCGACAGACGTGGCCAGCCCATCGCCACTTCAGCCCGCCCATCTTCAGAGCCACCTTAGTCACCTTGGTTTGTTGACGAATAAATTCGTTTCAAAATCTGTCTCTCAAGGTTATTCAAAGCATGGCTCTTTCCATGGCGCGTTGGGCGACCTTGAATCTGTAGACTAGACCTTTTGTCAGTATCCACGTCTCGGCTCCGTACGTCATGATTGGCAAGACGCACCGGTTGAAGACTTTAGTCTTGAGGCATTGTGGTGTTTTAGAGGTGATAACATGAGGTAATTTTCTGAAGGCCGCGCGCTGGATACATGCCTCTTCTAAACTCTTCCAATATATTCTATGTTGGGCTATCTATTGCAGCCTACGATCCGCAAGTTGGACATTATCAACATTTTGTTGTGGTCTTCTTATGCCCCTTGTTGTTCCAAGGCTTCCACTTCAGGATTCTATGTGACCACATAAGCTCATCCTGTCTTGCCATACACCCCGCCTACTGCCATTTAAGCTTAGCTCTTCTTTCTGCGATATCGGTAACCTTTGTCCAACGTCTTATCTCTGCATTTATAAGTTTATCACAGAGACTGACGCCCAACTTGTGGCTTTCCATTGCTCACTGAACACACTTAATCCTTTGTAAGCTTCTGGCAGTGAGGGACACAGTTTCCAGGACATATGTCGTCACCCCCAAGGTACACGAGTCATTGACTTAGATATTAGAAATATACTTAGCTAATATTATTCCTTTTAAGTATTAATTGTAGCTCAATAGAGACGAAGATGTGATTTTTTTTTAATAGATGGCGTTAGTGTAGATTGACATAAAAAATGTAAAGTTATTTAAAATAGTAGCATATATACAATTTCCAAAAAAATGATTTTTCCAAAAAATAAATAATTAACATCTTCGTCTCTATTAAGATAAATTAATCCTTAAATGATTAACCCGCAATGGATAAAATCCAGTATTTGTCTACAAGTATTTGTATACATTCAAAAACACAAATAATATTATTTCTTTATTAAGTATATATATATAAACAGCGTAAATGAAACTAGATATAGAGGAAGACCGAATAAAACGTGGCATGATCAAATCAATCAAATATGAAATATTGGCCACGTGAAGAGTCGGAGAAATCGATGTACGTGCATAACACGATGTATAAATGTTGAGGAAGAATGTCAGGAAAGAACAGTAAGACGGTCCATTATTTCTGCCTACCCCTTCGGGGGGATGGCGCGATGGTTAGTAAGTTAATTATTTTAGTATTAATTTTATACTTTTAATAAAAAAAGGTAATGGACTTCTTCAATATTATATAAACTTTTTTTAAATAGATTTTTTTTTTAATTATTGTACAATTTTAAATGTTTTGTTATCTTTCAACTTTATGTTGTTCGACCGGTTTCGCTTCAAGCAGAGATTAGAGATTAGGATTACAAAATAAATTACATTGTTGGATATTTTAAAAATAAAATTTAGTCGTGTTGAAACCAAATACTTAAGTATTTATTTCTTAATAGTCACAACATAAATTTAGTGCTTTAAACGAAAGTATTGTTAAATTTTATTAATCAGAAAGAGAAAACGATGACGTGTGCCAACCTTCGTGACAGAGTTGCTATACCGAAGGCCCTGGGTTCGATTCCCAAATCCATTCCGGGTCCAAGAATCATTCTCAGTTTTCTTTTCTCAAAGAAGACATGCCATTGCCAGAATTAATCTATCCCAAACAAAAACCTATCCAAAAAAGCTAGAATGGCAGTGCACAATGGTGTTACTCTACCGACCCTTATGTATGGAAGCGAAGCATGGAACTGGCAAAAGAAGAATGAAAGTAGAATAAATGAGATCTCTTAGACGAATGTGTGGATACTCTGTGTATGATACAGTGTCGAATGAAAATATAAGAAGAGAATGCGGTGCGAATTATGGTGTCATAAACAAAATAATGAAAGGATCATTAAGATGGTTTGGACATATGGAAATAATGAATGAAGAAAGAATGGTAAAAAAATTAAATGTTAATGATGTAAATGGAACCAAAAATAGAGGAAGACCGAGGAAAACGTGGCACAATCAAATAAATCAAATATTGAATGTCGGCCATGTGAGGAGTCAGAGAAATCGACGCGCGTGCATGACACGATGTATAAATGTTGAGGAAGCGAGAGAAATATGTCAGGAAAGAAAAGTGTGGCAGTCCATTCTTTCTGCCTGCCTCTTCGGGGAGACGGCGTGATGGTTATTTAGTTAGTTAGTTATATATAAAAAGCAAAGAAAAAGTGTAAATGAATATATTATATAATCAGTTACTCAAAAAAATGTATCTCATTTATAGATTGATGCATTTATAGCAATTGAAATTATTAACAACGGGGTAAATTACACTATGAACCTTAGGGGCTTCTCACGACATCTGCGTTTAAAGTCATAAGAACAATTGCTATAATAACTCTCCAAAATCCTGTCAATACCGTAGAAATAAGTAAAACCTGCCGATTTGAGGATATTCTTGATGTTCTGCGACGAAAATCTTAATTTGAAGATCCTGCAAAAAATGGATAACCGTTTAGTTTTATTAGTTATTCTGTACGGAGTTGAGTGGTAGCCCCTTAAAGTCAGCACTTTGAATAGGCTACAAGCATTTGAGATGTGGATACATCGTAAAATATTACGGAATCATTCCATGGACCGATATGGTTAGAAATATTTTTGTGCTACAAGAACAAGAATAGATATACCATTGCTGACTGATGTAAATGTCTGGAAAGTGTCCTAACTAGGACATGAGCTTTGAGGAGGAAAGTATGAGCTGCTGCACTTAATCATTAAGGGCAAAATAGAGGGTTATAGAGATACGGGGAAATGATGGATCTCTTGGCTCTGGAACATTCGTGACTATACTGAGATTGGAAGAGTCGAGGCACTATTGAGAACTGCGCAAGACAGGCATTCTCAAGTCATTGTTGACGTCGGTATCCGTGGAGTACCCGACATGAAATATGAAAAAGAAAAAGAAGAAGAAGATACAATGGAAGGTACTAGAGAAACCACGTTGCCAGAATAAATTATGACAGACTCGCATATGCGCGGTTAACGAAATTCCCTCTGGACACCGTCCATCGGCCACATAAGATATGGAAGAACTGTTACACCTTAGCTCAGCAGACATAATATATGTATGACAAAACGCCAGATCTATTAAAAGAAAAGAAAATAAGGTCAATGATCTAACCTGATGTAAAAACCGCCTATGATTTCAAATGATTATTTTTCTAAAGTAAATCATTCAGAGACAGATTTTTTTCAAATTCTATACATTAGTTCTAATTATAAAGTATTTATTTTCTAGGCCGTATAAGTAACCATACGTTTTCTTTAAATAACCGACACATGTGTTATTAAATTTTAAACTTACGTATTAAACATAATTAAGGGAAGCTTCACATTATATTTTCAAATACGTCAATATTTACAAATAACTACTATTACACTGAAATTTATGTAAATGGTAATACACTGGAACATTTATTCAATAATTATATTAGAATATTCCGTGTATCAATTGTCATCTGATGAGAATAAAAAGTATCAGGAGCGGAGATAGCAGAAAGGGTTGGAGCTTTGACGAAGTGCCTCTCTGCATTGCAAGTGGATTTTCGCCTGAAACAAGAGAAAAACCAATTTTATTAAACTGGAAAAAAAATACAAGCGTAGGTTAAATGCATGACCCACATAAGTGGACTTCGACTGCTGAAACAGTATATTTTATGATGAAATATATTACACGAATACCGAAAACGCCCGACTTAGGACCTACTTATCGCAATGATGACATACATTGCATGGGCAAAAGTGACGAATCAGGGTCCGGATTCATTCACACAGGTCACTAGGTCACTAGAGCAGAGCATCGTGTGCAAAGGGAAGCAAAGCATATAAAAGCGGTACATCCAACCACCATATACATCATTACTTCTTGCGACTTCTAACAGACACGAGTCTACGCTATCAAGTCTACGTACGAGAAACCTCCGACTCTCTTCCGCCGAGCTACGATACTATCGACCCTGCTACGTCACGCAACTTCCGACGAGTCTTCGGTCCAGCTGACCGACGCCACCGCCCAGTGTGTCATCATCTTCAGCTGCTCAACGCCCTTACTCTGCCCCCGTTGCTGACAACACCCGCGCACCGTCACCGACCTTCATCAGCCGCTGCGCCACTTTGACATCAATGTAACGCCATCGACAATCAAAAATAAATTCTAAAACTTCCATTGCTTTTAACTCTCACCACATCCCCCAAACAAGTAACGCAACGTAATCCAAGTCCAAGAGTCAAGTGAAATTATTCAATATGTATAATAATAAATCATAAATTTTTTATCCTTTACAAACATTTTTCCTACGTAATTTTATCAATGTTCCTAAAGACAAAGGTTAGCACAACATTATCAGCAAAATATGACGAAGAATTTTTATGAATAATTGTTTTTTTCACTTTTAAGTTTATATTTCTCGACATCTTACGAAGGCTTCGGGAGAACGATATAAACCCCCTCGAGGATGAAAGTGAAAACCTTCGAAACATGTCGAGAAAAATAAACTCAAATGTAAAAAAAAAACACCGGTGTAATTCATAAAAATTAGGCATTATGGAATTTCACAGCGTTAACGCCTTAAATTTATCTAAAATTGAAAAAAAACTAAATATTAGGTCCTTACATATGAAATTGGCGTTTTGCCGTACTGGCAACTTTGATCTCAAATATCTTCTCTTTGGTTAGGAATTCCAAATTCAAATTTTTACACCTATTTTTTCTTTGCGTCACTCAGTTTACAAAATGGAAAACTTGAAATATCGCGTTATTTACGAGTACGAGTTCCACCGTGGCACCAGTGCTGCAGAAACGGCTCGAAGGATTAATGATGTGTATGGCGACGGTGCTGCAAAAGAAAACACAGTGCGTTTTTGGTTCCAACATTTTCGTTCCGGAAATTTCGACCTGCAGAACAGGCCTCGTAGACGGCCGGAGACCAAAGTTGATAATGAAGAATTGAAGGCTATCGTGGAAGCGGATCCATCGCAAACCACGTCCGAGTTAGCTGCAGGCTGCGATGTTAGTGATAAAACTGTTTTAATCCACTTGAAGCAAATTGGGAAGGTGAAAAAGCTTGAAAGGTGGGTACCTCACGAATTGAGTGAAGCAAATCAACAAACGCGCGTTGACTGCTGCGTTGAATTACTCAACCGACACAATAATGAAGGGATTATGAATCGAATCATTACCTGTGATAAAAAGTGGATCCTGTATGATAATCGGAAGCGCTCATCGCAATGGCTGAACCCTGCCGAACCAGCCAATCCATGCCCCAAGCGAAAATTGACTCCAAAAAAGTTACTTGTGAGCGTTTGGTGGACAAGTGCTGGTGTCGTTCACTACAGCTTTCTTAAATCTGGCCAGACGATTACGGCAGATGTCTATTGTCAGCAACTGCAAACCATGATGGAAAAGCTAGCTGCTGGTTAATCGCTGGCTGGTTAATCGCTCTAGGCCACTGCTGCTTCATGATAACACTAGACCACACACTGCACAACAGACGGCTATCAAATTAGAAGAGCTTCAATTGGAATGTCTAAGACATCCACCGTACTCTCCGGACCTTGCCCCAACAGATTACTATTTTTTTCGAAATTTGGATAACTTCTTGCAAGGGAAAAAATTCAACTCCAATGGGGCAGTCCAAACCGACTTCAAAGATTTTATTGATTCCCGTCCGAATGGTTTTTTTAGTAAAGGGATCGATGAACTTCCTATAAGATGGCAAAAGAGCATAGATAGCAATGATACATACTTTGATTAAATAAATATATTATATTTAAAAAAAATCAACTTTATGTTCCTCCCATACAAAACGCCAATTTCATATGTAAGGACCTAATATTATGTTAATAAAATAAACATATTTTCAATGGAATAAAAAGATCAATAATTCAGAAGAAGCATTTTTTTTTAGATTTTTTTTAATCTGTTCAATGAATCAATTATTTTTTTTAATATTTCGAAGGCTTATTTTTTAATAAACGGAAAAATTGCCCATTAAATAGACCAAAATATTTTTAGATAATCCATCGTTTTGACCGATAACACTGATACTTCAACATTATTATGTTATTAATTTGAAACACTCAATGAGAGTGTTTTAAATTCATAACAGAACAAAAATAAGTATCAAAAATAATTTATATATTATTTTTTACAAAAATAATTTATTTATTATTTCTTTAAGAGATTGTCTTGACACTTGACAACGACCTGGGTTCTAAAAGTATTCCATTAAAAATAGTTTAAATCCTAATTTAATAATTTAATATTTTTATTGTGTTATGAATAAAATAATGATAGAATGGTTTGATAAAGTAATAAATAATGGTATAAAAATATATTTTAATGATGCAAATGGAACTAAAAATAGAGAGAGACCGAGGAAAACGTGGCACGATCAAATATATCAAATATTGAATGTCGGCCATGTGAGGAGTCAGAGAAATCGACGCGCGTGCATGACACGAATTGTAAATGTTGAGGAAGCGAGAGAAATATGTCAGGAAAGAAATGTGTGGCAGTCCATTCTTTCTGCCTACCCCTTCGGGGAGAAGGCGTGATGGTTAATTAGTTAGTTAGTTATATTTTTATATTGTAAGATTGTCGCGAAAACGTTTTCTAAAAGTAGTATTATTTTATATGGGATTGACATTTAACGCCCGTATACAAAAGAAACATTTGATAATGCCTTCACAAGACAAATCATGTCTTTATATAAAAAAAATTATAAAACTTCTAGAAAATATGAGGTTCGCAACCCATCACACCGCGTCTCCCGCGGGGCGAAAAGAGAAGGATAGAGTACCGCATCGGTTAAAGTGTGACAGTCCATTCTTTCTGCCTACCCTTTCGGGGAGACGGCGTGATGGTTAGTTAGTTAGTTCTAGAAAATATAGTGTTTTTTATTCGTACTGTTTATAAAACAAAATCTCTTATATAGTGGATATAAAGTTACTGTGCTCACATATACACTTCTTAAAAAATAAGATTGCAACATATGTTTGATCATATTGTTAATACATTTATTATTATTATTTGATTATTCTTTTGTTTTTGAAAATTTGGTTTGGTTCATGTGGTGCTCCTGTTAATTTGGAGATATTTCGCGTATAAGTGAATTGTTTTGGTCAATTTAACTGTTGCCGCACTTTTTAATAGTTAATTGTGACACGTAATACGTTTGTGCTGTTTTGTTGTTAAAATTATATTAGTTTTAAAGTTTTTATAAAGAATTTTGACAGGTGTAAAAATAAATTTTTCATTTGTTCCAATGACAATTTGAATAATTTCTTCAATATTATTTCAAAGTTCTTGCTGGTTAAGTGCCTACTTACAGCTAATTTAAAAAACGGTGGATACGTAAAACATAAATTAAATAAACACAAAAGTCCGGATCGTCCATGTCAACATGTGCAACATCGAAAAAAAACATTATGTGTTATTACACTATGTGCTAAATTAAAAAAAAACGGTGGATTCGTGGAACATAAATTAAATAGACAATATGTGACCATCTAAAAAGAACATTTTGTGTTAAATTATTTTTATTTTGTTATTTTATTTTATATCATTGTATTTTATATTAATTGTTTTAGTTTATCTTGTGGGTGTTGCACGATCGAAGTGTGCGCGGGAGATGCCTATTGGTGGCGATGAGGTTCGCAACCCATCACACCGCGTCTCCCGCGGAGCGAAAAGAGAAGGATGGAGTGCCGCATCAATAAAAGTGTGACAGTCCATTCTTTCTGCCTACTTTTATCGGGGAGACGGCGTGATGGTTAGTTAGCTAGGTAGTTTACTATTTATAAAACAAAAACCGTTATATAGTGGATATAAAGTTACTGTGCTCACATATACACTTCTTAAAAAATAAGATTGCAACAGATTTTTGATCATATTGTTAATACATTTTGTGCTATTTACGTTTTAAAGCACTGATTTTTCAATAGATTAAATTCAATTTAGTAACGAAAGCACAATTAATAACAGTTTACCCTTTGATCGAATTTCAATGTCAGATATTAATTACAATCTAGTTTGTCAGAGTTTCAGATCGAATTTTCTACTCAATTTAATCCAATGCCGTGTTATATTTTGCAGTAACTCAATCTTTAGTTTGAGATTCAACATTGCTTAGAGCATAGGTTCCCAAACTTTTTTGACCCATGATCCCCAATTGTTGAGTAACTAAAATTTATTAAAAAATCCTTATGTGAAAGTCGAACTTGATGTGCTGTAAATAACGAACCTGCTATAAAATCATCAAAAAATATATTCAACAACGAGAGTATTTTTATTTATTTCAGAAAGGATTTTGGAAATAAAACAATTCGAAAAAATACATTATAAAGGTAATATATTATATCAGTGAATAGTATCAGTGAAAATGTAAAGCTAATACAAGTCTACGTATTATGATTAATTGAAATATCCCAAAATCATAGATGATATTTATTTTAAATATGATTTTATTTAAACTTTTAGTATGTTACAAATTATATACGTATGTATACATCGTTTAATAACGGATTTTAGGTAAGTTTAAGATAAGGTTATACATTTTAGCACCTCATGGCCCTTTTTTGCTTCCCAGGGTTCTCTTACTCCCGAAGGGGCAGAATCACTCGCCCTGGAGGGACCCCATGGGGCTAGGGGGCCCATTTTGGGAACCAATGGCTTAGAGTAAGCGATTTACTTTATACATACCAATATGAAAATTTTGAAATTTAATTGTATCTCAATAGAGACGAAGATGCAAACTGAAAACTGAATATGGTTGATCAGGGTGTTTACAGAACTTATGACCTGTCATTGGTTGGGTTAAGCGCACGCTTTATGTAATTACAACATTCCCCATTCCACCAATTTCTTTATGACCATGTAAGACAAATTTTTGGAGGTTGTATATATATTACAAATCTATGCTTATCTTCACATGTCAGTTTCAATGATATAATTTCATAAAGCGTGCGCGTAACCCAACCAATGACATCATAAGTCCTGTAAACACCTTGATCAACCATATTCAGTTTCCAGTTTGCATCTTCGTCTCTATTGAGACACAATTAAATTTCATGAATTAATCACCCACCATGGGTGAAAATCCAGTATTCATATACAAGTATAAGTATACATTCACAAAAAATATGTGAAAATTTTGGTTTTTATCCAACTTTTCGGCCGTTTGTCGTCCACTGCTGAAAGTAAGCTTCTCCCAAAGTACGCCACTCCACCCTATCCATCGCCACTCTTATCCATCCAGGTCCAGCAACCCTTATAAATTCGTCGGTCCAGCCGGCAGGATTTTAAGCTCGATGGTTTGAAACTAGTGCGATTATCAACGCTATCGATGTCAGATAAAATCGGTCATGAACGAATACACGAGGAATTTTTTTCTCATCATCACCAGCGCCATCGCACTTTACAAGTCTTGACCTTCTCCACAATCCGCCCTCTCCTCATTTCCCTCCCATTTTTATTAAGATGTTGAATAATATTGAAAAAAAAAACGCAAATATTTGACTACAACTTTGTGTAAAATTTTTAAAGCAATCTATTCATAACTAAGTTTTTAGATTTTAAACAAGAACATTAACAATTTTTCTTCTAACATATATTCGCCATAAATTGGTGTTACGGATGCTTAAAACTAACTAACTAACCATCACGCCGTCTCCCCGAAGGGGTAGGCAGAATGAATGGACTGCCACACTTTTCTTTCCTGACATATTTCTGACCTCTGATTTCCTGACCTCTTTTTCTGGTTACATTTACATCGTTAACATATAATTTTGTTACCATTCTTTCTTCATTCATTCTTTCCATATGTCCAAACCATCTTAATGATCCTTTCATTATTTTGTTCAGAACACCATCATTCGCACCGCATTCACTTCTTATATTTTCATTCGACACTCTATCATACACAAAATATCCACACATTCGTCTAAGAGATCTCATTTATTCTGCATTTATTCTACTTTCATCCTTCTGTTGCCAGTTCCATGCTTCGCTTCCATACATAAGGGACGGTAGAAGAACACTATTGTTCACTGTCATTCTAGCTTTTTTGGATATTTAATGTTTCTTTTTTTTTACATTCTTTGTAATACACACACACTTTATTAAAAAAATTAAAACTTAATTTAATTTGAAATTAATAAAAAAACATTTTAATATCTCTCAAAACTGATAACATTTGAGGACTTTTATACGTAATATCACTGATGAATGGCTTTTGTGTCCGAAACATGTATGGTTTTGAATATTTTTTTTATTAATAATGTGTATGTTGTATACAATGTACATAAAAAAACATTAAATTCGCCATACTTTGTGTTGTAGATGCTTTATTTTTCTTTTTCTTTTTTATATACTTTGTATAATATATACAACACTTATATTAAAAATTAAATTACATAGACATGTTTCGGACAACCAGTCCTTCTTCAGTGATACATAAACGACGTTCAATTTATTTGATTATTTATAATATTTTATTTATTTTTAATTGCTTTTTTAATTTCTCAAATTTTGAGAATTTAAAATTATAATATTGACATGCAAAATTCAACGCTAATATGTTTATGGTATTAATAAAATAAATAAAATTACATTTTAAATATGTATCTTTATAATATGTATCACTGAAGAAGGGCTGGTTGTCCGAAACATGTCTATGTAATATTTTTTTTTTATGTAAGTGTTGTATTATATATACAAAGTATATGAAAAAGAAAAAGAGATTTTAACATTTTTATTTACATGGATAGAAGCAGTTCTTCAGTCCAGACTTACCCAAATTGTTCAGGATTTCGATAGTGATATTTGTCATGGTTATTTAAGTGAAAATAACCCAAACTTTTCAGTTATCAAAGAAATGGCACTTTAAATTTTAAAGTGTTGAAATTAGTTTAAAGACAAGACGATAAATAAGTTACGAACTAATGATAACACAATGTAACTTTCATTCGACCCTTGAGAAACTTGGTGTAAATTTTCAGAAATGTACGCTCATTTTAATAAACGGTTTACATTAAATAAAACCAACGTTTCGCAGTAAGAATAAATTTATACCATCGCAAAGTTGCCGGAACAAAGCTTTAAGCAAACCTACCCTAACAAGTTAAACAGATAAATCAAAAATGTGCTAAGAATTTGATTACACCCCAGAACGCTAAAGGTGCCTAAGATTATTCTTGATAAACAGTATTTAACGTGATAAATATTTGAGAATCAAATAAATCAACACTGTTCTGTCTTGACTTACTTCTCTCGCTTTCTCTACATTCATACATCTTGTCATGCACGCACGTCGATTTCTCCGACTCCTCACGTGACCGACATTCAATATTTGATTGATTTGATCATGCCACGTTTTCCTCGGCCTTCCTCTATTTCTAGCTCCGTTCACGCCGTTTAAATATATCTTCTTTACCATTCTGTCTTCACTCATTCTTTCCATGTGTCCAAACCATCTTAATGACCCTTTCCTTATTTTGTTCATAACACTTTCATTGGGTGGTAGTGTCGGTCAGCTGAAGCAAAGACTCGACAGAAGCTGCGTGGCGTAGTAGAGTAGCTTCGTAGGTTGGTGGGAGGGAGTCCGAGATACCTCGTGACGTAGACTTGATAACGTAGATTCGTGTCGGTTAGAAGTCGTATTAGCTACTGGCGTGTAGGGTGGTTGGCTGTATGGATTTTATATGTTTTGCTTCCTTTGTTCCTACTCTGCCGGATAACCTCTAGTAACCATGGAAAAGAAGGGTGATAGAGTGGAGACCCCGCGAAGACAAAAAAAAAACAGAGGGAGACCCCGCACACGATGGTCCGATGACATTAGAAGAATTGCTGGCGATAGGACGCAAAATGCACAAGACAGGGATACGTGGAGAAGTATGGGGGAGGCCTATGTCCAGCAGTGGACGACAACGGCTGTCTTAGTAAGTAAATAACAAGGAAAGTTTCCGTCCAATTGAGAGTGAGTTTACAGGCTTAAGGAGAAAGATCAACATACCTCTAAGTACATGGACAGCTACAGTGGTGGCGGACACTTCTTCCAGGGCGCAAGTATAGTTCCCCGAATCCTTGCGAGCTGCGTTAGCTATATACAACCTGGAAAGCGCGCCACTGTTTTGCAGTTCCGTCTTCACGCTGAAACAAAATACGAACAATTTTATTGGTTGTTTCTACAACATTGATGTAAAACTCCATAATAGTTTTTTATTAACTACTTCCACTAATTGTCTTTCGCAGACAGAAAGGTAATACACAAATTTCTTGGGCATATTTTCTGTAATATATGATATATTATAAAATATTATAAATACAAGTTACTCTTATCAAATGACGACAGAGTGGTAAGAGATTTAACCATCATAAAGAAGGTCCTGAGTTCGATTCTCGTCAATGGCAGTGTAATTATCACACAGTCTTTGATCTGCTGTAGAATTCACGTGACAATAGATCAGCTTCCTATCAAGTGTCATGAAAATCAATATAAGACCTAAAAAACAAATTGTATGCAGTAATTGGGTTAAAATAACCGTTGTTTACATAAAAATAATAATACTTTAAGAATATAGACGTTTTCATTACTGTAAAATGTATGTCTGAATGTATTTTTTATGATGAAGAAGGAAGTCAGTCATTCGAAACACATGTGTTTAAAAACAAACAATATATCGTTATAATACAACGCTTGTGTCAATATAATTGAAATGTGGAGAAACAACTCAAAGTGAAGATAAGTTTAGAAAAAATACAAAAAAATGTTATGCCGTTGTGTATTCGATTTTTCAAAACACAAGTCCTCACTCACATCACAAAAGAATTTGATTCTAAAATCAAATTAAAAATCAAAATTATGCCAAGTTGCTTATCAAAATGGTAATATAGGGTGATTTTTTTAGAGGTTCCTTTTAAAGTAGCGAAATTGTTTCTACAGACTGTTAATATGACACATGACGGTTGATTTTTAGTCAATACGTTTTGCAATTTTACTCAATTGGTCAATAACGGTAACGAAAATTGGACTTCACGATCGCACTTCATTTGAGCTAGCCGCGGCGCTCATATGCCCGAAATCATATTTAAACAATAATGGCATAAAAATATCTATTAAATAAAGTCAATATCATAGACATTTACATTATTTTTAATGTTTCTTTTTCATTTTGAATTTATATATAATATAACAATGCCCTGTATATAACAATGTATATAAGGGTGTTTTTTAGAGGTTTACAAATTCAAAATAGAACAAAACACGTTAATACCTATAATGTTAATGTCTATAATGTTGGGTTTATTTAATAGATAATTTTATGCCATTGTTGTTTAAATATGATTATGGACATATAAGCGCCACAGCTAGCTCGAATGAAGCGCAATCGTGAAGCCCAATTTTCGTTACCTTTATTGACCAATTTAGTAAAATGGCAAAACGTATTGACTATAAATCAACTGTCAATCGTCAAATTGACAGTTGATTTATTTAAAAACCAAACCTCTAAAAAAAAACACCATACATAATGTTTTCTGTCTAGACTCCCCAGAGATTACTTGAGATAACAGTATAATATTTTAAAGCAAGAATCAAAGTAATGCCCAAGCTCCAGATATCCATTCAAAGAATTCTCTCAAAGTTTAGAGTTGAGCAAAGCTCATTACAAATTCATGGCTCTTTTAAACTTTTCCTGGAGTTGGTTATTATCTTAATTACTAGAAACTAATTTTAAAATTGGGATCGTTTGTAAAGTTTAAAAAATGAAAACTCTGAAAGAAGTTATCAAAATGTACTAACATACTCGTACGTAGACATTGATTGATAAATGTTTACTATTTTATTTTACAACGATGAAAACGGGCGTATTCTAAAAGTAAAAATACAATTAATGGGATTGAAATACTTTGCTTAAATAGAGCATAAGATTAAAAAACAACCAAAGGACTAGAAATTAAACCAACATTTTGAAATGTCGCATTAAAATTTACAAAATTTTTTTTTGCTAAAATTACAAAATATTATTTCTAACATTATTAATAACCTCTTACCGTCTGTTTTTTTAAATTCCAAAACCTCTTTTTATAATAAAAATCTAGTGGTTTGGAATTAAAATATCGCATGGAGTTATTTTTAACATCGACCACATTTTGTTACTTTTAATAATTTAAGTACCACCAAAATAGACAAAAGTCAGACAGAGCAAGGTCTGATGAATATGGAGGGTGAGGTGTAAACTCCTATTTTAGGCTTCGGATTTTTTCACGGGTCATTTTTGATGAGTGTTGGCGTACAATGTCTTGATTCAATATTACTCAACTTCGATATACTAAATTTAGACATTTTTCTTTCAGGTTTAGATCAAGTCTTCAATTGCCGACAGCACATTTCTGACGTTATTGTTTCATCCGGTTGTAAGAACTAGATACAGCTGATACTTCGAATATCCCACCATACGCACAAAATAACCTTTTCAGTATAAATTTTGGCTTTGCTTGTCGGAATGGGTACTTGATTTTGTGAAAACCATTGTTTTTTGTTTCCTTACATTATCATAAGTTATAGCTCTTTGTCGTGATGATAAAGAACTGCATACTGCACGCGCGCTTTTTGTAAGCGGATAGCTCGTGCGGCATTCAAATACCGATTTCATGCACTTTCCTTATCCGGTGTTGTTTTGGACGCATAGATGAAAGAAGAATGGTTAAGAAAGTATACGGTAACGGTGTGAATGGAGTACGAAGTTGTAGGAAAACTCGGCGTGACCAAATTAATCAAATTTCAATCCAAAGGTCGGTCATGTTTGAAGTCGGAAGAATCGACGTGTGTGTATGAATGTGGAAGAAACCATAGATGAGTGTCACGATCGAGTATTGTAGTGGTTCATTCTATCTTCTTACCCCTTTGGAGAAAAGGCGTGATGGTTTGTTGCTGTTGATGTTTTTCAATTGTGAAATATGTCACACAGTCTTATTTAAAAAGTAATCGCGTGCCACCACTGCAAGAAGAACTTTTCGAGCCCAAAACTAGTGTAGGGTCCTTTTGATAATATTTAAAGCAATTTACATTCATGCTTCGCGTACTGCCCTCGTATTCCCCAGACAAAATGGCCGTCATGGTTAGTGACGTCACACACAGCTTGACCACATTAAGGGGAATGTGAATGTCAACTGTCAGTTAGTACAGAGAGATATATTGGAAGGTTGGTTTTTACGTAATTGTTTCGGGTTCAATTATCATTCAAAACTGTCTCACATTAAGCAAATTGTATTTAAATAACGTAGCTATATATTTAAGAAGAAATTGTTCTCTGGACATCAGAGTTGAAACTTTTCGCGCCATTGTAGGAAAAACTCTATACGTCCAAGTGAGAAATACAGAAACAACTATAAATCTGTAATACTAGGACATCGTAAAATGGAGCAGAATGAGGAGTTAATTCTGGCGAGACCATGTCTTCTTCTCCGTACTCAATCTAATAATTGGTCTGCAGCAAGGCGACGCATCTCCTCTTCCACTCCGCTCGGTCCTCGGCAACTCTCTTCAACTCCGCATAAAAGATGCAGCCCAAACCTCTGTAAATCTGGTCTAGGTACTCCTGGCGAGGTCGTACTCTGCCAATCGATCCCTCGACCATTCCCTCCAACACATCATGCAGGAAACATTCGTGTCGCAACACATGACCAATCCATCTTGCGCGCCTCTCCGCTACGGAGTTCAACATGTTCCTACTCTCTTCGACTTTGCTGAGAACTCCTTCATTTGTAATGTGGTCCATCCATGAAATATGGGAAATTCGTCGGTAGGTCCACATCTCAAATGCCTCCAGCCTTTTGCGCTCTCTTTCGCACAGGCACCAAGTCTCGCAGCCGTACAGTAAAACGCTCCAAACCAATGTTTTAATAAGTTGTTTTCGGAGGTTCAGGTCTATATTGTTGGACTTGAATATTTTAGATTTCCTGTTGAAGGCATGTTCAACCTGGTGGATACGACTATCGACGTCTTTCTTGGATCTACCATCTCATGTAATGACCATGTAATGCATGGGATACCCGTAGACTAACATCTATCTGGTAGAGCATCCAAAAGATGGAGAAATAGCTTGTCTTCGGCATCGCAAGAGCAGGCAAACCACAAGACAGCAGCTCTCCCGATCAAATTGAGTAATAAATACATATTTTTATGTTTTTTTTACAAGAATAACAATATGAAGAGTGCAAAAACAGACACACGTTGCATAAATCATCAATTAATGGGGCTAAATATATTACTTGATTGACCATTCATTATTTTGTTCATAACACTTTCTTTCGCACTGCATTTACAACTCATATTTTTATTCAGCACTCTATCATACACAGATTTTACAAACATTCGTATTATCTCATTTATTCTATTTACATTCTTCTTTTGCCAGTTCCATGCTTCGCTTCCACACACAAGGTCGGTACAAGAATACTATTGTGCACTGACATTTTAGCTGAATAAATAAATATATATTAAAAAAAAACTAACTAACTAACTCACCAACACGCCGTCTCTCTGAAGGAGTTGGCAGAAAATATAGACTGTAAAATATAGAAAAAATACTTTCTTTCCTGACACATTTCTCTCGCTTCCTCAACATCCATACATCGTGTCATGCACGCGCGTCGATTTCTCTGATTCCTCGAGTGGCCGACATTCAAATTTGATTTATTTGATCATGCCACGTTTCCCTCGGTTTTCCTCTTTTTTCTAGTATTTAATATATTTAATTTAAGTGTAATAATAAAATATGTAATAATAAACATTTGAAAAAACTGACCCTTTCATGTGAAAATTAACCAGAGGGCTTAATCTGTCAAGTTAAAAAGAAAATAAAAGCTTTGTCGAAAATGAAAAGGGTTGCGCATTATCTCTGTGACCTCTAGCAAGGAATATTTTAATTTAACTAACGGAATTTTATTGTTCTAAATTTTGTTTTAAGGAAGAATGAAACCTATTGAATAATTTATTCTTATCGAATAATGAAACGTTCAAATTTATGGACAACCTTATTGATGAACTAAGCAAAACCCAATGTACTGTATAACATGATACTCATGGCAAACTGTGTTTCTTGTAGATATAAAGTAATAAAACCCTTTGTTTTTAACCATCGTATGATTATTATAAGTTTTGATTGTATCCACGCATCTTCTGGGTGATATAATCACTGATAACATACACAGATTAACCCTCCCTTCCCTGTGATGGGTATCTTCTACACGTTGCATCTAGTAACCATCAATATCTCTACTCATTTAATAAATACAAGGTTAAGATTTTAGGTATTCGTCCATAATATATTTACGCATTGATTAAAAAAATAATATTAATAATAATCAGAATTCATCGGGTACATCGGAGGTATTTTGTGAACATCGGAAACAAAATTCGTAGCGCTGAGTACGCGACACTATATTCGCATCTCACTCTTGCATATGTTCTAGCTCAATGTTCACACTCTCGCCGTTTCACCGCGCCGGCGGCAGTCGCTTTCGGGCTTGCAACCAGAGCGGGTCTATGCCCATTCCATGAGCGTTGCCAGATGGTTTTCTAATGTTTTTAGCAATCAAATCTCAATTTTTTTACTTGAATTATAATTATATATAAGGGGATTAGCTATGAATGTTCCTATTTTTCCGATTTAAAATCGCTAATTTTTTAACGCGTACTGACTATCCTACACCGTAACGCACGTTTTTATTTTAGCACCATTAGGGAAAGGTTAAACAAAATCTCCGCTTTTTTAAACATCAAAATCTCCTCTTTTATGAATACATTAAAAAATCATTTGTTTTGGTAGAATCACTATTCTCACTTTAACATTAATAAATGTTAAATTTAAAAAGCTGTTATCAAATAATAATGTATTTATTTATTCTGGTTCTGATTTTGAAAATTGGTTTGGTTCATGCGTCGCACCGGTAAATTTGGAGATATTTCGTGTATGAGTGAATTGTTTTGGTCATTTTGATAGTCGCCGCACTTAATAATATTAGTTAATTGTGACACGTCATACTTATTTTAAAGTTATTGCTGATGTTGGATAATTTTAAGTGCCTAATTACAGCTTATTTAAAGAAACGGTGGATACGTGGAATATAAATTAAATAAACTCAAAAGTCCGGATCGTCCAGCTGACAACATGTGCCACCATCTAAAAAGAACATTTTGGTGGGTTTTTTTTTAATATAAGAAGCCATTACTTGGTGGTTGGACATATTATACACTTAATTTAACACTTTTTGTACTTGGTATACAACCAGTATGTATGTGTAAAGCCCTGAGGAAGCTCGCATAGAGCGAAACCGGTAGGCCCTCATCCTCACAAATAAAGTGTTTATTTAAGTGTTAGAACATTGTGTGTTAAATTATTTTTATTTTGTTATTTTATTTTATGTCATTGTATTTTGTACAATTTGTTTTAGATTTATTTTGTGGTCGTTGGACGATCGAAGTGTGCGCGGAAGATGCCTATTGGTGGCGATGAGGTTCGCAACCCATCACATCGCGACTCCCGCGGGGCTAAAAGAGATGGATGGAGTGCCGCATTGGTTGAAGTGTGGCATTCCATTCTTTCTGCCTGCCCTTTCGGGGAGATGTCGTGATAGCTAGTTAGTTATTATTTATAAATTTGCCACGACAGCTCAGTTGTCGCATTCGCTCCAGCTCAGTTGTCGCATTCAGCTCAGCTGTTGATAATACATACACAGTAATTTTATTGCGGTTAGAAAATGTAAATGAACCTTTCATTATTATGTTCATAATACTTTCATTCTCACAGCATTCACTTATTATATTCGAATTCGATACTCTTTTATACGTAGATTTATTACAGATTCGCCTAAGAGATCTCATTTCTACTGAATTATTATTCTCTTGGGCCTTGTCCGAAAGGCATGCAAGATGGATCGGCCATGTAATACGTCAAGAAGGTCTCTTGCATGCCATAATGGAGGGTATGACCGAGGGGACAAACTCTACGGGACGCCCAAGCCGAGAGTACCTGGAGAATCTGTTGGTGGACGTGCGCTGCTCATCATATGCAGATTTCAAAAGAGCCGCAAAAGACAGGGAAGAATGTAGGAGAATAATAGAAGAATTTGCTGCAAACCAATCCCAAGATTGAATCTTTCTAACTAACTAAATCATTTTTGTCAGTTCTATGCTTCACTTCTATGTATAAAGGTTAATACAATAATACTTTTGTGCACTGACATCTTAGCTTTTATGAATAGGCTTTTGGCAGTGATGACAAATATCATTTAATTAATATGAATCAAATCGTCTGTTTTCTAGATGTTTTATTATATATATTATTTAAAGCACGTTTTGCCTGTCTTCGGTATTTTCATCAATTTTATAGTGCCTTTGATAGAAATCACTTAAAATATAACAAAACGTTGAAAACAAACGATTTCATTCGTCTTAATTACTTAATATGGAATTTTACGAGTACATAATTTTTCAAGAATTAATTAACAACTTTTGTTAAATGGTATAGTCCATTGTTTTGGCCGAAACACTATACTTTAATATTATAAAATATAAAATTTACAACACTGTTGTTTGTTACTTCAATTCCAATATCGGTTGGCGAAACAACTGTAGAGACATTCTCAAAAGTGTATAATAAAAACATGTCATGTTATAACAGTGTTGTAAATTAACTAATATTATTTTATTATAAATATCACAATTGATTATATTTTGTCGCGAGAGCTGTTTCGCTAACATCGATTAGCGAAACAGCTTTGATAAACGAATTCAAATATTTAAGTGTCCTAATAGATAACAGACTGACTTTGTTCACAAAATAAAAAATATGTTACTAAGAAGTTTGTTAAAAAAATATCACTTCTGGGCAGGATTAGACGATATATCAGCACAGAAACATGCAAGACACAGTAGGCAGTCCAGAATAAGGCAATGAGAATAATTTTGAGAAGAAGCAGATATGCCAGAATTAAAATGATGCTTAAAGAGCTAAAAATTACGCCATTTAAAAAATAATTACATTCAACGCTTTATTACTAATTCAAAAAATTATTAATGGGCACACCTCCCAAGAATTTTTAAGGAAGATAAAAAGTAACCAACATGAACATCAAGAACAGAAAGAAAAATAAACTTCCAGAAAAAAAATCAAATCTCAGAATTCTCTTATGTATAAAGCTTTTAAAAAATATGAAGATATACCGGAGGATGTCAAAAGTGTGCAGAGCATAATTTTTTTTAGAATAGAATTAAGTTAATATGTTAACAAAATGTAACCTTATTATTTTAATTGAATGTTTAATTGTTTTTATTGGAACATGTGTTGTGTGCATGTGTACTATTTAAAGTAAATAAATAAATAAATCATCAGGTCTTATAAACAACCACAATTATATAAAACATTTTAAAAAGTATAGTATTTCGGTCAAAAAAATGAACTGTGTAACAAAAATTGTTTATTATTTATTTTAGTCGATTGTAAGATCTGACGATGCTAACATCGGTTAGCGAAATAGCTGTCGCGACAAAATATAATCAATTGTGATATTTATTAAATTGTTTTTTTATTTGAACAGTAATTAATGTTGACATATCAAAACGTTTCCGCCAAAACAATGAATTATCAATTTTTATTTTACTATTTCCGTAATTGTCAATTAAACTTACTTATATTAAAAAAAAAGTTTAAATCAATTCGGACATTTATAAAGCTCTCGAGCTTTGTATCTACAAGAAGTTTCCGCTTAAGAAGGTATTCCGATATCGTATCTGAACATATTGAAATAAAATTTAAGAAAATCGTGCTTGAATATCATGAATTTCATGAAATTTATCCTGACTGAAAACCTTCATCCAATCATATGTTCAGTTAACGTAATACACAAAAATGTTTGTTTTTTCTTGATAAACCAAAATGTCGTATTTTCGTTAAAGATAAAAATATTTTTATGGCAACATAAAATATTACGTAAACGTACAACAGAGTAACGTATATTTTGGTAAAGCCCTTTTCTACAAAGCGTAAATATTATGCTCCGTTCCAATTTATTTAACTAAATATCGTATGTAACCCTTTGATTACTTCAGTTTTGTTTTCGTTAGATTTATTTCAGTCCTATTCCAGCTACTAAAAGGATCACGTTCATATGGAATAGGGGTGTAAAGAGTTTCCAGCAAGAAATTTATCGCAAAATAAAGTATAAATTTCTCTAATGTGTCGTCATTTAAGCACAATATATTATTGTGTTTTGATGTCGTTTAACTTTCTAACTATAGCACCTGTTATCCGTTGGACCAAAAGTGTAGACCGTCACACTTTTATATCCTTCTTCTTCTTCTTGTACTAAATAGTATTATAAAATAATAATAATGAATTGGATAATTTATAGAACGTCATTTTTATGAAATAATTATTTCAATGGCGCTATAGAAATGCTCCGTTTTATGAACTAGTTAATAAATAAACATTTTAAGTATGAGACGCAGTTGATCAACATCAACATCAAGAAAGAATAAAAAAACGTGGGTTAGATCTAAACACTAACTGATTCTCAATGCACTTGAGGTCTGCTGGAAGATTGTTCCAGGCTGGAGAGCCGGCTACCACGTGTGCTCGGTGGCCAAAGTTTGTGCGAGGATAGCGTTTTGGCACAGTCAATCTACCCATTGAAGAAGACTTTGCTGATCACAATATACTATTAAAATGTTAGGTTCCCTGTTTGAAGTGGATTGAAATTAAACGAGATTAGATGTGGCCTGGATACCCTTTTGCCTTTTGCTTTTTTCCTTTAATTGCGCTTTTTCCAAAAGATGTAAGTCCTGCGTGGATGTCGGGCGAACATTCATGTCGCAACACATGACCAATCCATCTTGCGCGCCTCTCCGCTATGGTGTTCAATACGTGCCTACTCTCTTCAACTCTGCTGATAACTTCTTCATTTGTAATGTGGTCCCTCCATGAAACATAGTTAAGTCCACATCTCAAATGCCTCCAGCCTTTGTTTACGCTTTCTTTTACCCAGGCACCAAGTCTCGCAACCATACAGTAAAACACTCCACAGCAATCTTTTCAAAAGTTGTTTTCGAAGGTTTAGATCTATATTGTTGGACTCGAATATTTTAGACTTTTTGTTGAAGGCAAGTTTAGCCTAGTAGATACGACTATTGACGTCTTTCCTGGATCGACCATCCTATGTTATACTGCTCCCCAGGTAAACAAAAGTCTTTACATTCTTGATCGCAGTTCCAGCCATCTCTACATTTATTTGGCGCTCATGTCTACCCACGGCCATTACCTTAATTTTAGCTTTTTTTGTTTTAATGTTATACGTTGTATTTAGTATTTTTTCCATGGTATCTAAGGTATATTTTAGTTCAATTTCATCGCTGGCAACAATGGCGATATCGTCTGCAAATCTTATCATATCCACTTTCCGTCCGTGAATTCTTACACCTCTTCTATGTTCCATTTGCTCTCTTATTTCATCTATCGCACATTGTATGAAGCCATTGAAGAGTACAGGGAAAAAGAGCAGCCCTGTCTCACACCTTGTCTTATCCTAGCTTCCTTTTCATCCTTGCCCAGTCTGAGGATGGCGGCTTCTTCCTTATATATCGCTTGGATAGATCGTTTGTCTCTGTGTTTGACTCCAATTCTGTCCATCATCCCGAACAACTCTCTCCATCCCACCGTGTCGAATGCCTTCTCTATGTCCACAAATCCGACATAATATGTATCCTGGTTTCTTTGGTTTCTTTTCTCCAGTACTAAGCATAATGATAATATTGCTTATCTAGTTCCCATTCCCCTTCTGACTCCGAACTGGTCTTGAGTCAGTATTTCTTCTACTTTCGGTTCGATTCTTTTTCGGATTATATTGGTTAATATTTTTGAGGCATGACATACAAGACTTAATGTTCTGTATTGTTCGCATTTGGCTGTACCGGTTTTTTTGGGTAGAGTTACAATATGGCATTTTTTTAATCTACAGGAATTATTCCCGTCTCATATATAATGCAGCAAATTTTAAAAATACCTTCTATAGTACCCCTCCCTGCCGACTTGATTAGTTCAGCTAGTATTTCGTCTATTCCCGGTGCTTTTTGTCTCTGAGCCTTTCTATCGCGTTGGTGAATTCATCTCTGGTGATCGGGTCACCCAAGTCGTCTCCATCCACGTTGTCTTCATTTGTTATCAGACTCTCTATGTCCATGTCACTATTTCCATTGTAAAGTTCCTCAAGTACCTCATCCATCTTTCCCCGACCAGGGACTCTTCAAACACTATCTTACCGTCTTCTTCTTCTATAGCATTGCTTCTTCCATTTTTGGTGCTGAAAAAATCTTTTACAGAAGCATAGGCTGATTCAAAATTTCCTCTCCTTACGTTTTCATTGATTTCACTGCATCGGCTCTGATAGTATGCCTCTTTAGCAATTCTAGATTCTCTGTTAATTTTATTTCTCAATGCTTTGTGTTTCTTTTGGGCTTCATCACTGGGATAATTTTTAAGTAGTCTCCTTTCCTGTATCATATCCAGAATCTCATTTGTTATCCATTCCTTTTATGGCCGAGGTTGGTCCCTTCCAATTACTTCCTCCGTCGCAGTTTAGATTGACTTCTTTATGTATTCACAGATCTGGTTTACAATAGTTTCCTCATTTATAATGCACTCTTGCGTTCTTTCGATGTATTTGTCTTTTATATCTTTCGTTCTTAGCACCTTCACATTCCATTTTATATTACTTTTTCCAGTTTTCAGCTTTTTCAGTTTTAGTAGGCTTTTGGCTATAACCATGTTATGATCACTGTCTATATCTGAACCAGAGTAACTTCTACAGTCTTTAAACAGCCGTACACACCGTTCTACAGCCGTAACACCAAGATATTTCAACAATATAAAACATTGTTTATTGTAACACATTTTATTTTAATTAAATTTTTTTCGCAGCAGCTGTTTTCTCAATCTATATTGACATCATCACACACTTGATTATGTCAACACAGGTTTACGAAATAGCTGTGGCGAAAAATAAAAATAAAAATAAAAAATTGTGATACCATAAATTGGATTATATATTTATAGTTATTTAACTAACTAACTAACTAACTAACCATCACGCCGTCTCCCCGAAAGGGTGGGCAGAAAGAATGAACTGTCACACTTTAACCGATGCGGCACTCCATCCTTTTCTTTTCGCCCCGCGGGAGACGCTGTGTGATGGGTTGCGAACCTCATCGCCACCAATAGGCATCTCCCACGCACACTTCAATCTTAAAACATCCACAAAATAAACCTAAAACAAAGAATATAAAATACAATGATATAAAATAAAAGAACACAATAAAAAACACATAATGTTACTTTTAGATGGTGCACATTGTCTATTGTCTATTTTACATTGTCTTTTTAATTTATGTCCCACGTATCCACCGTTTTTTTTTAATAAGCTGTAATAAGGCACTTAAACAAACTGACACCAGCAAGAACTTAAAAATAATATTGAAGAAATTATTCAAATTGTCATTGGAACTTTATATAAACAAAAAAACTCGTATGTTAACATCAAAACAGTACAAACGTATTACGTGTCACAATTAACAATTGTAAAGTGCGGCAACAATCAAATTGACCGAAACAATTCACTTATACGAGTACACGACATATTAATATCACTTATACACGAAATATCTCCAAGTTTACGGGAGCGCCACTTGAACCAAACCAAAATTTTAGAATCAGAACCAGTAACCAGTAACCAGGAAAATCAGTTATTTATATTCTAAAAAATATAATTTATATATTGCTGTTTTAAATTGTGCAGACTAAATTGGTGCTTTCTTCAGTATATGGTATATGTATCAAAAACGGAATATATTTGGAAGCACAATTTTCAGGTCCTCTAGTTTGATTTATTTAAAATGGTCGTTACTAACATTTTTAAAGCGCAAACTTTAAGTGGAAAGTACACAAGCGAAACTCACTAAAGCGGAATAGAAAATAATATATGAGTTATTTACTTTCTAAATAAACTCGTATCTGTTCTATTATAGGATATTGTGACGTATGAAACATCGTTTTCTATTTGTAACGAAATTTTATTATTTACCTTGTTAAAATTACTTGTCAACATTGAACACAACTACAAAGGTCTACACATAATGAGTATGATATTTTTTTGTGTATGTATACTTATACTTGTATACGAATACTGGATTTCACCCACGGTGGGTGATTAATTCATGAAATTTAATTGTATCTCAATAGAGACGAAGATGCAAACTGGAAACTGAATATGGAAGATCAATGTGTTTACAGGACTTATGACATCTCATTGGTTGGGTTAAGCGCACGCTTTATGTAATTACAACATTTCCCATTCCACCTATTTCTTTATGACCACACAAATTTTTGGAGGTTGTGTATATGTTACAAATCTATGCTTAACTTCACATGTCAGTTTCAATATGCCATCTATGTAGATTTTGATTACATATGTTAATCTTTTTAAGGTTAAAAATTTGTCTTATATGGTCATAAAGAAAAAGGTGAAATGGGGAATGTTGTAATTACATAAAGCGTGCGCTAAACCCAACCAATGACAGGTCATAAGTCCTGTAAACACCTTGATCAACCATATTTAGTTTCCAGTTTGCATCTTCGTCTCTATTGAGATACAATTAAATTTCATGAGTATGATAAATGAAAAGAAAACATACAAACATCAGAGTACATATTTTCTTATTAATAATTTCTTTTACTTTTCACTCGACAGTCTCCCCAAATAATTTGACCTTAAGGGGGTTGACCCATGTGTAGGATTCAAAAAATCGTTTTTTTTTATATGTCTTGAATACGGTGGTAAAATTGTTTTTTTTTAAATTGAGGTCGTTATAAAGATACAGCAGTTAGAAGAAGCAACTGTTCGGAGCGCTGAGTTGGCATTCGAAGGCTGGGCCTGTTGTGTACAGTCAGCTGTGACCCTTCTATACAAATATACGTTCATACAAGTATAGACAAGTTTGTACAGGTTTAAAATGAAATTTCTATAGTTATTTAATATTTTGTCCAACTTTTTTTAGTCATGGTTTAGCTTCGAAGAGCACAACAGCTAAAAATTATTTATTTTCGCAATGAGTGGTCGAAACGGAAGCACGTCTAGAAATGTTATAATAAAAATGCAATGCCGTAATAAAAAGCGATAGCTTAGTGAAAACCGTTTTACCACCCAAAATGATGCGGAATTTACATCAGCTTTTGCGAGAAAACTAAAAAACAGCATGAACATGGAGGTTCCCATCGCTCAAAGTTTCGCGTATTGCATTTTGGAGTTTGTTTCATTATTTGCTGCTATTTTTGAAACTGTAATATGAGACAGACCCTTATGTATGGAAACGAAGCATGGAACTGGCAAAAGAAGGATGCAAGTAGAATAAATGCAGTAGAAATGAGATCTCTTAGACGAATGTGTGGATACTCTGTGTATGATAGAGTGTCGAATGAAAATATAAGAAGTGAATGCGGTGCGAATGATCGTGTCATGAACAAAATAAAGAAAGGATCATTGAGATGGTTTGGACATATGGAAAGAATGAATGAAGAAAGAATAGTAAAAAAATTATATTTTAATGATGTAAATGGAACCAGAAATAGAGGAAGACCGAGGAAAACGTGGCACGATCAAATAAATCAAATATTGAATGTCGGCTATGTGAGGAGTCAGAGAAATCGACGCGCGTACATGACACGATGTATGAATGTTGAGGAAGCGAGAGAAATATGTCAGGAAAGAAAAGTGTGGCAGTCCATTCTTTCTGCCTACCCCTTCGGGGAGACGGCGTGATGGTTAGTTAGTTAGTTAGTTAGTAATATGAGACTCGTGAAAGTGATTTATTTTTCTCGCAATCAAGTTATAGAGGCAGTCTATAAATGTTTTTCGTTAATAACATAACTTATATTGTGGACGTTAGACGATCGAAGTGAGTGCGCGAGATGCCTATTGGCGATGAGGTTTGTACCCATCACACTGCGACTCCGCGGGGGCGAAAAGCAAAGGATGAAGTGCCGTATCGGTTAAAGTGTAGCAGTCCATTCTTTATTTCAAACAAAACTGTTACTACGCCTGGCTATACCTAACTGATTTCTTGCTGGGTATGCTGGACTACCAATCATTGGAAATTAGATGAACTATCCACCTGGGTGTTTATTTTTTTCAACTGATTCGTGGTCAAATACATAACTCTGATGTTTTAAATTACTTGACTTTGTTTGTCCCCGACAATTATCTGCGACAAAGGAAACATAGATTATTTCACCTGCCACTGTGTAGAACCAATCTACCTAAGGTAATGCCCATTTTTTAATTATCCCTTGTTTTTTTGTGTTTTTGTATATTGTTTAAACTGTTATTTTAAAATTTCACAATTAAATATTCTGTTTAAAATAATTTTTGTTGTTTTTGTATTCTACCTGTATAAGCGCTTTGGTTATATACATACTGTAATATTTATGATTAAAAAAAATTAAATTGTAATTAAATTAAATTTATGCCTACCCTATCGGGGAGACGTCGTGATGATTAGTTAGTTAATTAGTTAGTAATATATATTATTACAATCATAATCCTGGAACAATATCTTGGGACACCCTCTTTTAACGGTATTATACAGGATGCCCGAATTAAGAAAATGATTGCGAGAGACGTTATTCGGGAAATTATTAGAGGTGGTTGCTAAGCAAAACTGAGTACCTAACACATTGTATGAGGGTGCTCCATGCCACTTAAGGTATGAAAAATAAGTAAGTGAAATTTCACGTTATATTTATGAAATTTAAATAGTCCATTGTTTTGGCCGAATCACCTTAACATTTTGGACAAACAAACCATCACGCCATTTCCCCGCAGGGGTAGGCAGAGAGAATGGACCGTCACACTACTCTATCCTTGCAAACCTCTCTAGCTTCCTCCACATTCATACAACGAGTCATACACGCACGTCGATTCCTCTTCTAACATGACCAACCTTTAAAATTTGATTAATTTGGTCATGCCATGTTTTCCTCCGGTTTGCCTCGAATTCGTACCCCATTTACATCATTGACGTATACTTTCTTAAACATTCTTTCTCCATCCATGTGATCCACATTTCCGAACCAACGCAGCGATACTTTCATAATTTTGTTCATAATACCTTCTTCCACTCTACATTCCTTTCTTATATCAGCATTTGAGATTCTGTCGTATATCGTTCTTCCACATATACGTCTTAGGGACCTCATCTTTACCGCATTTATTCTGCTCTCATCCTCCTTCTGCCAGTTCCATGCTTCGCTTCCAAATATAAGTGTTGGGACCAGAACTCCATTGTGAACGGCTGTTTTCGCTTTCATTAATAAATTATTGTTTCCATTGATTAACTGTTTGTTTCTTGTTTCCCCTGATAATGAATAAACTTTTATTTTATATCCAGCTTCTTGTCTTCGCTTTTCCTAAAAAAAAATTAACAAAACGGTTACAAAAATGTTCAGGCACATAAATAATGTGTTACTTTGTTTGTAATTTTCTCATTTTTTTCCGTACAATCATAAAATCGTGAAAGGGATCTTTTGTTTTCAAATTGCATTGTCTAAAAGTTATTTTTTCATAGTTCATTGTTTTCGCCGAAACACTATGATACCTTAACATTATAAACTGTTAAATTAATAACTATGTTTTATGTATCACAATTGTATTTTATTTTACGCGACAGATGTTTCCGCAACCAATGTTGACATCATCAGGTGTTACAATAATATATCAAATGTCAAATTTTCGTGATTTTTTTAATCTTTATGCGTATTTGTTCCTATTTCAATTTGAATAATTTATTTGTTATAATTTTGAAGTTCTTGCTGAAATTAAGTGAGGTATCTAAATATTTTAATTAAAATAACGGTATGTCACTATTTATAGGGGAAAATGTTAAAGGTGAAAAATATAATAATAAAATAATAATAATAAAACAGTAATTACATAGGGGTGTTAGTTGAAGTTTGCCGGTTTTACTCATAGATGTCGCTAGAGATATGTATACATTTCTATGATTTGGCATCTATGTCATATTTTTCTATGGACCTTCAAAAATACACAAGTTACATTCTGCCAAAATAATAGTTTCATAGTTGCTTACCTCAGTGAATATGTCGAGTTTCGTTCCAAGTAAATCGCATTTGCGGCATTCGTTGCTTTCCTTATTTCATCAAAAGAAAAAAGCAGCTGAAGCTCATCGGTTGCTGGTTGAAACTTATGGTGAACATGCTCCAGTGATCAGAACATGTGAGACATGGTTTCGTCAATTTAAAAGTGGAGATTTCGTTTTAACAGACAATGAACATCCTGGTGCAACGAAAAAGTTCGAAGACGAGGAATTGCAGGCGTTATTGTATGAAGACCCAACCCAATCGCAACAACAATTGGCCCAAACATTTAATGTGACCCACGGAGTAATTTGCCAACGTTTAAAAGCCATAGGAAAGATCCAAAAGTATGGAAAATGGGTACCACACCAAATGAACGAGAGATAAATCGAAAATCGAAAAACCATACATACGGCTGAAGTGATGAAGAACACTCTCAAAGCATTGAATTGGGAAATATTATTGCACCCGCCGTACTCTCCAGACTTTGCCCCGTCCGACTATCACCTTTTCGCATCGATGGGACACTCACTCGCAGTTCAGCGCTTCGCCAATTTTGAAAAAGTCGAAAAATGGCTCGTCGAATGGTTTGCCTCGATTGAGAAATTTTTTTTTTGGAATGGTATCCATGATTTGCCTCAAAGATGGGCAAAATGTATAGAATCCGATGGTCAATACTTTGAATAAAAAAATATTGAGATTTCCTTGAGAATTAAGCGTTTTCTTTATTGAAAAAATCGGCAAACTTCAACTAACACCCCTGGTAGAAGGAACAATTACACATACTATAGAGTCAAAAACGATGTAACATAATAAATTAAAAACGATAAACAATAACAGGAAGTACATAGATTACATTAATAGCAAAGTTGACAAATGTTGAAGGTAGTATTATTATTTTTAGCAAGATTGCACAGGGAAAAAGTTTTTCATGTAATAAAATACTATTGCGATACAAAAAAAAGTATTCAATTCAGGTTACTCCGACATGTCTGTTCAGATCGGCCTTCCACCGTTGTTGTGTTCGCCCTGTATTTCTCTTTGCCATCCACGATCTCCAAGTCAGCAGTCTTCTTGGCCATTTTTCCCCCGAGCTTCTGGCTATGTGGCCTGCCCATTGCCATTTTAGAGTCGCCACCTGGTGGATAATGTCAGGGACCTTTGTTTTTTCTCTCACCGTATCGTTTCTGACTCTATCTCATAGGCTTATTCCTAACATGGCTCTTTGGGGTACTCGTCGTTTCTCAGCACTTTCTTTGGACAATAGTTTTGAGGCCATAAGAAGCAACTGGCAGAACACACGCTTCATATTTTTTCTTTTCAGGTTGATTGGTATTTCCCGGTTTTTAAAGATGTAACCCATTTTTCCGAAAGCTGCCCAGCTTAGTCCAATTCTTCTCTTGGGCTCTGCGGCTTCTCGGCCCAATCGAAATTTGTGTCAGGAGAAACTACTTGAAAATCTTAACCCAATATAGATTAGAAGTTATTAGAAGTTATGAGTACTATCTACAAGTTTATTCATTAAAAGTTTAAATTTTTTATTTTTATTGTATTATTTTGTTAAATCGCTCTTCATATCATTACAACGCGACCCAAAACGATGTAAAAGGTATAGCTTTTATATTGATTCTCATTACATGTTTCCTATATAATGATGCAAAATAAATATTATAAATGAAAACGTGTGTATTTTATTAGAATAACTTGTTTCCACTTTAAAAGAAATGCAAAAGATGTCATTCTCATAAAATATAATAATTTTTTTGGAAATGAAACGTTTTAAATTTGCACTTTTTAAACTTTTATGTATATACAAATAGGTCGTTTGAACCCAATTACATTATACGATTTGTTTCAGCTATTATATTGATTCTCATGATATGTGATAGGTTCCTAATCTATCGCCATTTTATTTTGACCAAAGACAGTGTGACAAATACACTGTAATCTCCGGGAATCGAACCCGGCTCTTTATTATTATTATTATTATTACAAACCATGCAAAGGGTACAGCTATCATATCGATTATCATAACATGTGATAGGTAGCTAATCTATCGCCATGTTATTGTCACACGAATTCTACACAGTGACAATCACTGTGAATTGTACACCAGATCAATGACAAAGTGACAAATACACTGCCATATCCAAGAATCAAACCCGGGACCTTTGATAAGATAGTCAAATCGATCAATCAAATCAGTTTATTTTCTCAAAAGATATTACAAACAACAATTAAAGTTAAAACCATCTATTGAGAACAGGTAAAACATCTATATATATAAAACAAAGTCAAAAATCGTGTTAGTTACACCATTTATAACTCGAGAACGGCTGGACCAATTTTGAAGATCTTTGATTTGCTGGGTTTGTCTCCGTTCCGGATAACAGAATAATTATTAAAACATTTGAAAAAAGCACCTAAATGATTTAAAATTAATTAAATTTGTCATAAATTTGATTAATTTGACTTTTGACTAGATACCTAGTATAAAAAACAAAATGGCGTATAGGTGGTGTATTGTTCCTCATTGCAAAAGGTGAACTAAACGTCAAATGTCAATGTGAAAGATTTGAGGTTATGTTTAAATCGTCGCCGGGATTTTTGGTTTTCTTTATTAATTTTAGATTAACAATGCCCAAAGTTATAAAAATCAGTATAAGAGAGCCTATTCCAAAAGTTAAACCCCTTTTGTGAAGGAGAGCAGAGAATATTTGCGCCATTAATTCCATTAGATGACACATGAGTGTTGTTATCCGTAGAGATTCAATAACCGATTTATGATTAGTGAATAATAATAAAAATACGATTTTATAGGTGTATCTGTGTAAATTCGGTCCAGAGAATTGTTAACATGGAAATGCAGCCACGAGTACTTAATAAACGAAATATTAGGCTAGATGAAGACGAGGAATTTCTTTTTTCAATTGATAGGGACACTGAATCATCAAACTCTTCAGATGATGAATGTGATGATGCTAATGATGAAAACGGAGTTCATTGATGGATCACACTTATTCAAAATTATGTTGTCTGCTATTTAATTGTTTTAACGTGTTTTGATGAATGTCGGAAAGTCAAAGGTGTTAGTTTTTGAAAGGGAAGAGCAAATGACAGTTTGTAATATAAGTGTAAATGAAGAGAACTTGGAACAGGTGAGGGAATTTGTGTATTTAGGTAGCATGTTCACAGCGGATGGCCGAACGGACAGTGATGTTGAAAGAAGGGTTGGTGCGGGTAACAAAGTAAATGGAGCTTTAAAAGTAGTTATTGGAAACAAGAATTTATCAATGAAAGCGAAAATGGCCGTTCAAAATGGAGTTCTGGTCCCAACCCTTATGTATGGAAGCGAAGCATGGAACTGGCAGAAGGAAGATGAGAGCAGAATAAATGCGGTAGAGATGAGGTCCCCAAGACGTTTGTGTGGTAGAACGATGTACGACAGAATCTCAAATGCTGATATTAGGAAGGAATGTAGAGCGAAAGAAGGTATTATGAACAAAATTATGAAAGGTTCGTTGCGTTGGTTCGGACATATGGAGCGCATGGGTGAAGAAAGAATGGTTAAAAAAGTATACGTTAACGATGTAAATGGAGTAAGGAGTCGAGGTAGACCGAGAAAAACATGGCATGACCAAATTAATCAAATACTCGTATTAAAGGTTGGTCATGTCAGAAGCCGGAAGAATCGACGTGCGTGTATGACTCGATGTATGAATGTGGAGGAAGCTAGAAAGGTGTGCCAGGATAGAGTAGTGTGGTGGTCCATACTCTCTGCCTACCCCTGCGGGGAAACGGCGTGATGGTTTGTTGTTGTTGTTGTTGTGTTGTTGTATTAAATTCAGTTATTTATTATAATAAAATAATAAGAATGATAATAATCATAATAATAATTAAAACAGTAATTAGAAGGAACAATCATACATAATATAGAGTCAAAAACGATGAATCCTAATATATTAAAGACGATAAACATCATAAGGAAGCAGATTACATTAGTAAGAAAGGGACAAAAGTGGAAGGTAGTATTAATATTGTATTTTTTTGGTAGATTGTATAAAGGAAAAGTTTTTAATGTACTACATATATACTAAGGAGGAATAAGCTGGAATTTGGTTATTTATAACATTCAATTCACGTGCCTTTGCTTTAAAAATTTCTAAATTTTCTAATTTCTCAAATTTTTTAAAAATTGTTTGCTATATGCAAAAAAATGTGTTTTTGGAATTAAAATGATGGTCAAAATTTACACAATGATTCTGTTTTTGTATTAAATGTTGTGTTCATATAACCTCTTCAAAATGATCGACCCGTCTTTCCAATATACACGGCATCACAATCCTCACAATAAATCTGGTAAATTCCACTTTGGTTGAATATATTGTCGCGAAAAAATAAAAACACAATTGTGATACATAAAACAAAGTTTTTAATTAACAATTTATAATTCAATTTAAGTATTAATGCATGCTTCCACGTGAATTATATTCCATTGTAATTAATAATTTTAATTTTGACTTTTGCACATTTCATGAACTTTAAGTATTAATTGTAATTCAATAAAAAGGTGAATTAAATTTAGCTAATAAGTTAACACAACATTTATTGATTCTGTTTATTGATTCTGAAGTTCGTCGGGTCAGCTAGTAAAAAAATATATAATACCAGGAACGCATGAGAGATGGTTCCACATGAAATGGAATTTGGAGTCGTGGGAGACCGAGGAAAATATGTTATGACCAAATTAATCAAATTCGGTCACGTTACAATTCGGAAGAATCGACATGCGTGTATAACTCGTTGTATGATTGTGGAGGAAGATAGAAAGTGTGTCAGGTTTAAGATTCTCTCTGCTTTCCTTCGAGCAAAACGGCAAGCTGGCTTGCTTTGTTAGTTTGTGTCAGCTTAATGAAAGAAAATCTATTTTTTAAGTAATATTATGATATTGTACCAAATTACAAAAATATCCCAATTGACCATCCGATAAATCCTGGATAAGTCCTTTTCCTATTCTATTTCACTATATTGGATCCGTCATTTAATGACAGAAAATGAATGAATATTAAAGTTGGGTCCATTTTATTGGCAAGGTCATAAATAGAGACAAATTCACACTACCCGAGAAGAGCGCATAGGAAAATTGGAAATAATATTCGAAATTCAAAAATACAGTTGAGAACAACAATCGTTTATTTCAAGGATTCTCCCTCAGCCTATTCCCGTCCACTCCTGGACAAAGGCCTCCACCATTCGCTTCCATTTCACTTTATCTTGTGCTGACTGCATCCAGGTTATTCCGACGTGTCTGTTCAGTCATCCTTCCAACGTAGTTGCGATCGCCCTGCACTTCTCTTTTTTCGTCCACTATTTTTATATAATTGTATATTTTACCTGTACTCAATAGACTCTTGACCCTGATGTAGAGATAAGATGCAGAATTGAGGCAGCAAGAGCTACGTTTAATAAAATGAAATCACTCTTCTGCAATGATAACGTTATCTTGAAACTCCGCTAGAGAATGATCAAATGCTATATGTGGTCTGTTTAATTGTTCGGGTGTGAAACTTGGACCCTGAAAGTTAACTCAATGAACAGACTGGAAGCATTTAAAAGGCTCCATCGCCGAATGCTCAGAGTTCCCTGGACAGACATGGTCATATACCGAAGTCCTGAGGCGAGCTAGAGTTGACAGGGAATTGTTATCAACTGTCAAGGTACGAAAGATCTCACATCTGGGTCATATAATTAAGCTACGTAAGGAAAAAGACCACCTTCTCCAACTGATATTGGAGGAGAAAGTTGAGGGACGCCGAGGGCCCGGAAGGAGACAAACGTCCTGGCTGGGAGTGGACCGGCATCCGAAGTGTGGAGGAGCTGTTCCGAGCGGCGCAGGACAGGGACAGATTCACCGAGGTGATCGCCAACGTTGGGGGGACCCGACAGGGCACTTGAAGGAGAAGAAGTATGTCTGTGCTATTTTTGTAAAATTTATAGAGTAATTGGGTTCTAAAGACCTGTTGTATACGAGTACAATAAAAAAAAAATATTGTACGTCGTGATGGTTTATTATTGATACGAATGAAAACGTGTGTTTTCTAGAAGTTTTATTTTATATAATGTGAATGACACGTTTCGCCTGTCTAAGGCATTATCAAATGTCATGATGTCGTGATGGTTTTCTTATGAAATAAACAAAAACGTAGGGTGAGTATAATTTTCATTATAGCTTCAAATTATTACATTGTAAGTGCCTTTGTATGTTTGGGAAGGATATATTTAAAAGATGGGCGTACACTAGAGGGATTTTATGCAAAAAAAAAAACAAGTTTTATACTAAATCTAGCGTATAAAACAAGTTTTTGCCTGCAAGAACGAATCAAATTGTATAACATAATAGAATTCGCAGTGGTGTTCCTGTATCAATCCAGAAACAAAGAACATAATACTATTAAGGATTAATTGTATCTCAATAGAGACGAATATGTAAATTGTTTTTTTTTTGGAAACAGAATATGGTGACCGAGGCGTTTACAGGACTATGACCTGTCATTGGTTGGGTTAAGCGATCGCTTAATGTTAACAACATTCCCCTTCTTACGACCACCACGTCTGACAATTTTTTGAAAGATGTATATTGACGACCTTCGTGGCAGAGTGGTTACGAGCTCTGACTTCCACGCCGAAGGTCTTGGGTTCGATTCCCAGCGATGGCAGTGTGATTGTCACTGTGTCTTTGGTCTGGTGTAGAATTCACGTGACAATAAAATGGCGATAGATTGGCTATCTATCACATGTCACGAGAATCAATATAATAGCTAGAAAATAAAAATTGTATACAGTTATTGGGTCCAAACGACCTGTTGTGTACATAAAAAAAAATATATGCCACTATGTCACGTCACACTTCACATTTTTTAGGTCAATCTACACTAGCGCCATCTATTAAGAATATTTGTAAGAATTAAGCAGAAAATCTTTATTAATGCAATGTTAAAGGCTTCGCAACTATCATACATTGCTGGAAAATGCCAAGTATTTGTAAGTATTTGTCTACAAGTATTTGTATATATTAATAAAAACAAATAGAATACTATAATTATTTTTTTGGTGAATGTATACTTATACTTGCATACGAATACTGGATTTCACCCACTGTGGGTTATCAACCATATTCAGTTTCGAATTTGCATCTTCGTCTCTATTGAGATACAACTGTATTATAATTATTTATTTATTTTTGTATTATACATACGCCACAAGGACATTATTTAAATGACCCTATAATAATCACATCTAGTATAATAATGTACATATTAGAAACATAATAATATAAACAATAGAAACATATAACTAACTAACTATCCATCACGACGTCTTCCCGAAAGGGTAGGTAGAAAGAATGGACTGCCACGTTTTAACCGATGGGCACTTTATCCATCTCTTTTCGCCCCCGCGGGAGAGGCGGTGTGATGGGTTGCGAATCTCATCGCCACTAATAGGCATCTCCCACGCAAGTTTCGATAGTCCAACGTCCACAAAATAAATCTAAAACAATTAATATAATATACAATAAATCTTAAACAAATAACGGAGTTATTATGTTTCATTATATTGAAACAATAATGTTAGTTTTGTCAGTTTTTTGGGGTATTTTTTAATATCAAAGCATCACTGAATACATCACTGATACATATAGTTTCTTAAAAGTACATAAATAATGAAAATAAAAAAAATTAAATTAAGAATTTTTCCATGTTTATTTTTAGTGTAAAATCTACTTATTAACTTTCGTCTTCGACCGGTTTCGGCAGCTCGCTGCCATCTTCTGGTGGAAGATTTTAATTTATATAAAAAAGCGAGCTGCCGAAACCGGTCGAAAACGAAAATTAATAAGTGGATTTTACACTTAAAATAAACATAGAAAAAATCTTAAATTTTTTTATTTTATTTTCATTATTTACCAAGAAATTTCAATCAACAACATCAATAATTCTTTAATGAACACTATTATACTAGGTATTCTACATACGATTTTAAAAACCTTCCTCGACATATTTTTCCATTCCAACTATTTTTTTTTACTTGGACATATATTTTTAATCATTATTTCCTCATTCAATCATTTCATATGTATAAACCTTCTTAGTGACTCATTCATAATTTTATTTAGGACACATTCATTCGCCTTACATTCCTTTCTCACGTCTTACTTTGGTAATCTTTCATGCATTGTATTTCGCACATTCTTTTAAGTGATCTCATTTCTACGGCATTCATTTTACTTTCATCCTTCCTTCAACTCCAAGCTTCACCTTCATACAAACTCCTTGGTTTGATATCACAAGTATTAATATTTTTATATAAATTAAAATCTCTGTAAAAAGTACAAAACAATCGCGTGAATATTATACTTGATCACGTGTTGCCACTGTCCTGGTTAGCAGTGTTTACGATGGGTTTGCGAGAATTTCAAAAGAATTCATAGGCCACGTGCATGAAAATCATGTTTTTATTTATTTTATGTCCATATATTTTATAAAAAGGTAAACGAACCCTTTTATGTTTATTACAAGAAGCATTACTCTATTCCTTTGTTTCGTACCTTACAAAATCTCTAAGCGATTACGTGCGGATTTGCAGAAATCATTTAAAAACAATTATACTCGCATAACAATTCAAGTAAACGAATTAATAGGTTTATGATAACGATTCAGTGTAGTAAATTTATAAGATTGGAATGAAACCGGTTTGTAATTTTAAAATGTATTTACGTGTTTAAAATCCTGATATTATTAACATTTTTTCCTATAAAACAGTTTAACATAAAAACACAGTTTTTAAATTGCCTACGTGAAGCTTGGGTACAAGTGAAACTAGTTTAAATATTGTTAAAACACTTAGTTTAAGCCTTTATTTTATTTTATATGTTTATACATTTTTTATGGTTTAGTATTTGAAATCTATATTTATAATAATATAAGAATTAAAACGCATGTTTCCTATAGGTTTTATTATGATTTATGGAATTGATATGTTTTACCTTCCTTCAACATTATTAAATGTATTGTAACTCTACAAACAAACGTTATCATTCGTATAAATTATTTTAATTGTATTAAATTCAAAATGTAATGAGACTTCTAGAGGGCTGACATTTTCATTCATATTAATTATTTAACCCCCCTTCCTTTGGGTTATTTTCCGAGACACGTGCAAAAATCAGGCAGGTTTTTTATTAATGAAATTTAATTACAAAAAAATATTTTTCTTTATTATTTTATTTTATATCATTGTATTTCAGATAATTTGTTTTAGATTTATTATGTAGACGTTGAACGATCGAAGTGTGCGCGGGAGATGCCTTTTGGTGGCGATGAGGTTCGCAACCCATCACACCGCGTCTCTCGCGATGGCGAAAAGAGAAGGATGGAGTGCCGCATCGATTAAAGTGTGGCAGTCCATTATTTCTGCCTACCCTTTCGGGGAGACGGCGTGATGGTTAGTTAGTTAAGTTTTAAATTCATAGTTTTATGAAAATATAAATCAATTTTTTCGTCAAGAGACAATGTGCGCGGAAAATCTTTGTATGATAGAGTGTCGAACGCAAATAAAATAAGTAAATGCAGTGAGAATGAAAGTGTTGTGAACAAAATAATAAAAGGAATATTAAGATGGTTTAGACATATGGAAATAATGGGTGAAGAAATAAAGGTGGCCGAGGAAAACGTGGCACGATCAAATAAATCAAATATTAATTGTCGGCCACGTGAGAAATCGTAGAAATCGACGTATGTGCATTAAACGATGTATAAATCTTGAGAAAGCGAGAGAAGTGTGTCAAGGAAAAACAATTTGTGGAGGTCCAATATTTATGCCTACCCCTTTGGAGAGACGCCGTGATGGCTGGTTAGTTATTATTTTTAGTTAGAAACAATATAGCACTTGAACGAGAAAGCTACTAGTTTACTTACCATCGCGCTGTCTCCCCGAAAAGGTAGGCAGATTGAATCGACTGTAATACTTTTCTTTTCTGACATACTTCTCCCGAATCCTCAACATTCATACATCGTGTTTTGCACACACATCGATTTCTCCGACCCCTCACGTGACCGAGTTAATACAATTTATAAACTAACTAACTAACCATCACGCCGTCTCCCGAAAGAGTAGGCAGAAAGAATGGACTGTCACACTTTAACTGAGGCCGCACTCCATCCCTTTTTTTTGCCCCGCGGGAGACGCAGTGTGATGGGTTGCGAAACTCATCGGCATCTCCCGCGCACACTTCGATCGTCCAAGATCAACAAAATAAATCTTAAACAAATAATATAAAATACAATAATATAAAATAAAATAACAAAATAAAAATAATTTAACACAAAATGTTATTTTTAGATGGTGCACATATTGTCTATTTATTTTATGTTTCAGTATCCATGGATTTTTTGTGAAATTAGCAGTAATTAAGCAAGTAAAACAAACCGACACCAGCAAGAACTTTAAAATAATATTGAAGAAAATATTCAAATTGTCATTGGAACAAATGAAAAATTTATTTTTACGTCTGTCAAAATTCTTTATATAAACGAAAAAACTTGTGTGTTTTTAACATCAAAACAGTACAAACGTATTACGTGTCAAAATTAACTATTATAAAGTGTGGCAACAATCAAATTGACCAAAACAATTCTCTTATACATGAAATATCTCCGAATTATTTGATTCATAACACTTTCATTCGCATCGCATTCACTTATTAAATTTTCATTTGACACTCAGTCATACACGGATTTACCACACATTTGTCGAAGAGATCTCATTACATGCCGGACAACCCATGAAGCAACTGGATAGACTGCAATCCATTATGAATGCTGCAGCAAGGTTAATTTTTGGTGCATCAAAATTCACCCATATAACCTCAATGCTTTATCGACTTCACTGGCTATTGTTACCTGAGCGAATCGATTATAAACTGTGTCTACTTGTTCACAAGGCCTTACATGTACGAGCGCCCCAATACCTCACAGAACTTTGCATGCTGATAGATTTGAACCCTCGGCAGTCAATTCTACGATCCTCGAAGGAAGAAGCAACACACAAACTTCTCGTCCCGCGGCGCCAAGGAGCTTCAAACTTCGCAGATCGCGCTTTTGGCATTGCGGGACCGACGGCGTGGAACGGGCTGCCCTACAATGTGCGCAATCAAGACGACGAAAGAGTGTTCAGAAGCTCTCTTAAAACATTTCTATTTAAGAGAAGCTTTCCGGACGTTGAGCGCCTTTGAAGTGAATCTCTCACAAAAATGGAGCTATATAAATCAACATCATCATCATCATAACTAACTAACTAACTAACCATCACGCCATTTCCCCGGAGGGGTAGGCAGAGAGGATGGATCGCCACACTGGCCTGTCCTGACATACCTCTCGGGATTCCTCTACATTCATTCATCGTACCATGAACGCACGTCGATTGTTCCGTTTTCGAATGTGGCCGCTTTTTAGTAATTGATTAATTTGGTCATGCGATGTTTTCCTCGGTCGTCCTCGGCTTCTTTTCCCACTCACGCTGCTTGTGTACAACTTTTTAACCATTCTACTCTCATCCATTCGTTCCATATGTCCAAACCATTTCAGGGATCCTTTTTTAATTTTATCCTTGATGCAGTCATCTGCCTTACATTTCTTTTTTATTTCATCGTTCGGTATTCTATCATACAACGTTTTCTCGCACATTCTTCTTAGTGAGATCATTCCTACGGCATTTATCCTGCTTTCATCCTTTTTTTGCCAGCTCCAAGCTTCACTTCCATACATGAGGGTTGGCACTAGAACTCCATTGTGTACTGTCATCTTTGCTTCTGTGGATATATTTCTATTTGCAGTAATGACTTTGAGTGCGCCATTTATTTTATTCCCAGCACCAACCCTCCTTTCGATGTCTTTCATTGATACAGAATAAGGATACCTTGAAAATCAAGAAAAATAAGATTTAGGATTAATTATCACGTAATATGCGTAATTAATTCAAAGTATTTACAACCCCATTCTGTTTGTTTAAGCTCCTGGTATTCAGGTGTGTAATCTCGCATGGAGCCGTAGAAAAACAATAGCGAATCTTGAGGTACAAAATTGGCGTATTTCACGATCCTTGCGCGTTACCGTCACCACGTTATTACGGCATATTTAACGTTTACGTCGGGTGAGGGGTAGAGGACAGCCTGCAGAGGCCCGCGGGTAGTGGGCGGCAATAGCACCCTCCTATCACCCCGCGATAAAAGCTCCCTCTAATTGCTACTTAACCCAGTTCATGCGACATACGAACACCTTGTGAGAGTAATGCCGGTGTTAGACTGGTGCATAACTATACAATTTTAATAATTTAAAAATTAACAATAACCGAATGGAGCCTTAAAAATAGTTATTGGAAACTAGAATTTATTAATGAAAGCGAAAATGGCCGGAGTTCTTAAGTATGGAAGCGAAGGATGGAACTGGCAGAAGAAAGATGGGAGCAGAATAAATGCGGTAAAGATGAGGTCCCTGAGACGTATGTGCGGTAGAACGATATACGACAGAATCTCAAATGCTAATATTAGAAAGGAATGTAAAGCGAAAGAAGGTCTTATGAAAAGGGTGAAGAAATAATGGATAAAAAATTATACGATAACGATGTAAATAGAGTACGGAGTCTAGGTTGACCGAGGAAAACATGGCATTACCAAATTAATCCAATTTTAAAGGTTGGTCATATTAGAAGCCGGAAGAATCGACTTGCGTGTATGACTCGCTGTATGAATGTGGAGGAAGCTAGAGAGGTATGTCAGGATAGAGTAGTGTAGCAGTCCCATTCTCTTGGCCTACCCCTGCGGGGAAACGGCATTATGTGTTGTTGTTGTTAACAAAAACCCATTCAAAAATCTAAGGTACACGATGGTGTTCCTGTGCCGACTCTGCGATGTATGGTTGTGAAGCATGGAACGACATTCGTACCAAAGTGGTAAGAGCTCTGATTGCCAAACCACTCTGATGTCCAGTTCCTTATAATGCGGAGCCAGGAGATTCGCCTCTTACCAACACCTCGTCAACCCTCAATTTTACCCTCAATGATCAATCAATCAATCAATTTTCTTTCATCAATTTATTAAATCAGTTTATTTCATCAATAAACATTACAAAATTAATTTTTAAGGCATCTAGTGAGAACAGGTAAAATAATATATTGTCTATAGTATACTACTGGAAACGCATGAGAGATACAAGGATGGAATACATGAGAGGAAGACAAGATACACTCCAGAATTTAAAGTATTGGCCTTCTGAACGAACTTTCACTAATATGAAAGAAGTCGAGACCGCGTTCAGCAGACTAATTGCTCTTCCCACCGGTGTCACCAGAGGCAGGTTGGTTCTGGCGGCCGGTGGGTAAAACGATCCATGCTGTCGCTGTCGGATATTTCTCTCAGGGACAAAAAGCCGAACACCCTCCAACAAGGCCGAGTACTCGAAATATCACCTGAGTAATCTAAAGAAATGGGTTATGAGATGCCCATCTCTTTGAAGCTGCAGAAAGTTGGTCCCAAGCATTCCCAAAACAAATGCCGTGAAATAGAGTCAGGTCATGATCAGGTGCAAAAATCCATATATTTCTCCCCTAACATATATGGTCAGACGGCCTTCATAACAGAGTGGCAACAGCTATGAATTCCACGTCGAAGATCCCGGGTTAGATTCCTAGCGATGGCAGTGTGATTGTCACGCTGTCTTTGTTCTGGTGTAGAATTCACGTGATAGTAAAATGGCGATAGATTAGCTACCTATCACATGCCAAGAAAATCAACATTATTACTTAAAAACTGAATATGATAATTGGGTTTAATTGACCTGTCGTATATTATACAAAAAAAAGAAAAGAAAAATAAAGTGTCATAAATGCAGAAAGGAGATCTTTAAGACTAATGTGTGATAAATCTCTATATGATAGTGTTAAATGCAAATATAAAAAGTGAATGCGGTGCGCATGAAAGTATTTTGAAAAAATTAATAAAAGGGTTGATAAGATGGTTTGGACACATTGAGAGAAATAGTGAAGATTAAACGGTGAAAAAAGTTATGTTAACGGAGTTTAACTTCGTTACTACGATGTGAGCGGAGTTTGAAATAGAGAAAGCCAATGAAAACATAGCACGATCAAATCAATTGAATATTATATGTAGACTACCTGAAAAGTCAGAGAAATCGATGTGCGTGATTTACAATTTATTGAGGTCTGATCATCACAAAGGCAAAATGTGTTTAAAAAGTCAAAAATGAGTTTGGGATTCCAATTGGTGTTAAACATATAAAGGTCAATAAGTGTGAAAGTGATTAAATAATGAAGTGAAATTACTTCAATCTTCACCCTTAACCTTTCCCTTACGGTGCTAAAATAAAAACGTACGTTCCGGTGTAGGGTGGTCAGTACGCGTTAAAAAATTAGCTATTTTAAATCGGAAAAATAGGAACATTCTTAGCTAATCCCCTTATATAATTATAATTGAAGTAAAATATTATAATAATTGAGATTTAATTATTGCTAAAAACATTTAAAAAAACATCTGGCAATGCTCACGGAACGGACATAGACCCGCTCTGGTTGGAAGCCCGAAAGCGACTGCCGGCGGCGGTGAGACGGCCGAGAGTGAGAACATTGAGCTAGAACATACGCAAGAGTGAGATGCGAATATAGTGTCGCGTACTCAGCGCTACGAATTTTGTTTCCGATATTCACAAAATACCTCAGATGTACCCGATAAATTCTGATTATTATTAATATTATTTTTTAAATCAAATATATTATGGAGGAATACCTAAAATCTTAACCTTGTATTTATTAAATGTATAGAGATATTGATGGTTATTAGAAGCAACGTGTAGAAGATACCGATCACAGGGAAGGGAGGGATAAGATACACATGTTATAATATAATAAAAGTTTTTTACACATTTTTTCTAAACGATCGAACTCACCATTAAGCCGACTTCCCAAAGGGATTGGCAGAAAGAATGGAACACCACACCGTTCTTTCTTTACATGCACATCTTGCACGCACGTCGATTTCTCTGACTCCTCACATGGCCGACATTGAACAATTGATTAATTTGTTCGTGCCGCGTTTTTCTTCATCTTCGCTTATTTCTAGTTCAGTTTACGTCGTTTACAAATACTTTCTTCACCATGATTTTTCACTTATTCTTTCCATGTATCTAAGTTAACTGAACGATTCTTTCATCAATTGTTTTATTTATTTTAATCATAACACAAATGAGACAGAACAAAATAAAAACATTAAGGCGACTCATTTGCAGACAAAACGATTTAACAAAAGTAAATTAACGATATGAAACTAAGAAATAGCATATCTCATAAGGATCCCAAATATATCAACGTAAGTAAGGCAGTAGTACTCTTTCAAGATTTGATAATATGTTTCTTATGAACAGCCTCTGACACCTTTCTGACAACCTTTCTGACACTTAAAATGTATTTTAACTGTTCACAACACATTCATTCGCAATGCGTTTAATTCTTATATTTGAATTTGACTCTATCATATGCAATATTACATTGAAAAACTGTTATGATATCACAATTGATTTAATTTCTATAAAATTGTCGCGACAACTGTTTCGCTAACCAATGTTAGCATAATCATGTGTTACAATCAACTTAATTGTAAGAGTGATTCAATTAAACAGTTTATTTATAACATAATGTTGAAATATCAAAGTGTTTCCACCAAAACAATGAATCAACTATCATATACAGATGTATCTCTCTATATATGTAAGAATGTTTTAATTAAATAGTTAATAACTTAATGTTAAAATATCATTGTTGAAATACCAAAACAATAGATCAAATGTAATATACAGATATATCTCTTTATATAAATGTATTGTATTAATTAAACAGTTAATAAAATAGTCCATTGTTTTGGCCGAAACACTATGATACATTAATATGATAAAATGTTAAAATAAACGTTTCATCCACCTATGTTGGCTTCATCAAGATTCTAGCACCTGATGATGTCAACATAGATTAACGGAACAGCTGTCGCGTAAAATAAAAATACCATTGTAATACACAAAACAAAGTTTTTTAATTAAACAGTTAATAACATAATGTTGAAATATCGAAGTGTTTCCGCCAAAACAATGAACTATCATAATCAGATATACGAGTATATCTTTATATACCTTTACACATCTCTTTTTCTTTGATTTTTATTTAAACCACTATGTAATAATCAGCTTTTAATTCTGAAAACATACGTTATCATTATTTAAAAATAAAATAAAAAGTGTAATCCAATAATACTTTCTTTTTTATAAGAACAGTCAGGCACTGCCTAGATCACCCACACATACGGTTAAAGTGGTTTTTGAATCATTTCCACACAAAGGACCATCGTATATTTATGCGGATATTCCGAAACGTCTGTTATATCAATTCGGATTTCAGGAAAAGTCTGTTTGTAGAGATTTTTTACTGTTATGTCCGTAAATGTACCGCGACTATTTATGTGTCCTCCTTTAGTGAGGGTCAGTATAAAAACTTGAAAGAAAATTCATATTTTCTTAAAATATCCATGTTTTTACAAAACGTATATTGTATGTCAGAGCATAACTTTTAAAACAGTGGTCGACAAACACAAGCCAAAAGATCCAAAATTAGCAGTATGGAAGTAAAGCATAGAACTTGCAAAAAAGAAAGAAAGTAGAATAAATGCTGTAGAAATTCAATCTCAGACGAATGTGCAGTAAATCTGTATATATAGAGTGTCTAAAGAAAATATAAGAAGTAAGAAATATTTTGTTCATAACAACAACAACAACAAACCATCACGCCGTTTCCCCGCAGGGGTAGGCAATGAGAATGGACCGCCACACTACTCTATCCTGACATACCTCTCTAGCTTCCTCCACATTCATACATCGAGTCATACACGCACGTCGATTCTTCCGGCTTCTGACATGACCAACCTTTAATATTTGATTAATTTGGTCATGCCATGTTTTCCTCGGTCTACCTCGACTCCTTACTCCACTTACATCGGTAACGCATACTTTTTTAACCTTCTTTCTTCACCCACGCGCTCCATATGTCCGAACCAACGCAGCGATCCTTTCATACTTTTGTTTATAATACCTTCTTTCGCTCTACATTGCTTCCTTATATCAGCATTTGAGATTCTGTTGTACATCGTTCTACCACACATTCGTCATAACAATTTTAATTTAAACCGAATGCAGTGCAAATGAAAATGGTTTAGACACACGCGAGAGAAGTAAGTTATAAAAAGCAGTGTGACGGTTCATTGGTGAGTTAGTTAGTGAGTCAGTTAGTTAATTAGTTAGTCAGTTATGTAGTTAGTTAGTTATTTATAATAATTGAAATAAACCATTACATTGTTGTAGACAAAAATGCAAAGAAGACTGCTGACTTGGAGACCGTGGACGGCAGAGAGAAGTGCAGGGCGACAAAAAAACTACTGTGAAAGGATGATCTGAACAGACATGTCAGAATAACCTGGATGCAGTCTGCACAAGACAGTGACGTGGAAGCGAATGGAGGAGGCCTTTGTCCAGGAGTGGACAGGAATTGGCTGAAGAAGAATAATAATAAGATTGTTGTAAATAATCCAAGGATTATTTTTATCTCAATAGAGACGAAGATGCAAACTGGAAACTGAATATGGTGATCGAGGTGTTTACAGGACTTATGACCTGTCATTGGTTGGGTTAAGCGCACGCTTTATGTAATTACAATATTCCCCATTCCACCTTCTATTCGTATTAATTATTTGATCTGAAGTAATCATCATTGTTCAAATAACAATAAATAATTCATGAAGTTTCATAAGATTTTATGGGAATGATATACCTTTCAAATGCTTTATTTTAGGAAAGACGTTTTATGCCATAAAATATAATATAAAATAACTAAATACAAACATAAGAAGGTTTTCTTTCATATTAATAATTTAATTTGGAGTTTTACATCATTGTTCAAAACCTATCAAACGAACTCACTAACCATCACGCCTTCTCTTCGGAAGGGTAGGCAGTAAGAATGGACCGCCATACTGTTCTGTTCTGACATAATTCTCTCATTCCTCTACATTCATACATTTTGTGATGCACGCACGTAGATTTCTTCGACTCCTCGCATGACTGACATTTAATATTTCATTGATTTGATCGTGCCACGTTTTCCTTAGTCTTCCTCTATTTCTAGCTCCATTCACGTCGTTTACATATACCTTCTTCACCATTCTGTCTTCACTTATTTTTTCCATGTATCCAAACCATCTTAACGACCCTTTCATTATTTTTTCATAGCACTTTCATTCGCATCGCATTCACTTCTTATACTTGCATTTGACACTCTATCATATACAGATTTACCACGCGTTCGTCTTAGAGATCTCATTTCTACTGCATTTATTCTACTTTCATCGTTCTTTTGCATGTTCCATGCTTCACTTCTATACACAAGGGTCAGCACAAGATAACCATTATGATTGATCTTAGCTTTTTTGGATAGGCCTTTGTTTGCGATGACAACTTTTAAGTGCACCATTTACTCTGTCGCCTGCCGCAACCCTTCGTTCAATATCCTTTTCCACTCTCCCATCCTTTGTAAACTTCTTCTTTTTCTTCTTCTTCTCCTAATAGACCTTTGGTCTGTTTCTGAAATCAGGCTGGCCTCTCTTGGGAGGTTGACTCCCAACTATCTCGCCATCTCTTCGGCGGTCTTCCGGGGAGACGGCAGATGGCAGGAATCTGGTGCGTCACAGCGCGTGGGATTTTGGTGGGATCCATCCTCTGCACGTGCGCATTCCAGTATCTTCTGCGTTGTCTGCCCCATCTCACGACATCCTCCACCTTGCAGATCTCGCGGATGGCCGTGTTCCTCACCCTATCTCGGATAGCCCTTCCTGCTATCATCCTCAACGTCCTCATCCGTGCCACCCATAATTTAGCCTTCGTTCGTGTGGTATCCGCTCTGGTCTCAATGCTTTATGTCAGTATAGGCCTTACGCAGGATTTATATATTCTGACCTTACTGTCAGTTCTCATATACTTGTTTTTCCATATTATATCCTAGAGACAACCTGATACCGCCGAAGCCTTGTTGAATTGTCCTATTGTTTCATTGACAAGATCATTTTGACTGAGCAGATCCACTCCCAGATATCTATACTTTGCGACTTGTTCCAGCATTCTGACAGTTAAGGATAATCTGCATCCCTTTTAAACATACTTCCTAAATAAACAAGTTCGTCCACTTGTTCCAGATTTTCACCGTTTAAACTAATGTTGCAGACTGTCATGTTTGCTCCAAGAAACAAGAAATAATTTACGTATCCATTTAGAACGCGTTTCTAAATTTTCGAAGCGTATTATTCTTCTCTTATGTCTAGAAGCATCTTTCAACATAATCTGAATATTCTTCTCCCTGGATAATCTCAACATTTCATTCATTGAGTCAGGGGCTGTAATATATTTACGCGCGACGTATGTGCACCCTTCCGCTATTAAGGAATTTAATTTCTCGTGTCTTTTGAGAGATGAAAGGAGCGAATTCTCGGAGCATCTGGAAGTCACGTTCAAGGATATGCATATATTCGAATACACCAGTGGCGTACTACTAAAATATAAAAGTATTATTTTATTAAATTAACTTAACTGGATGCTTGAAAGATTTTGTGTGGAAAAACAAGCATATGTGAGTAGAAAGCAAAGTGCGAATATATATATGTATATATTTTTATTTTATATATTTTTTTATTGAGGGTAATAAACAGCAATTGCAGTATATGAATATAAACACACAGAGACAACAAAACAAGGCCAATTACATGCTACTACAAATATTATATAACAACTGACATATGGTTAAATATATAAGAAGTATAAAGTAACACTTTGATAAGTTAAAGAGAAAACTAGTAATATTAGTAATAATGAATAATTAAAGATGAAATATAATTTAAAAATGTAAAAAAAAGAAAAAGACAAGAGAAGAAAAAGTAGAGTAACTAGTTTCATTCGCCCCAAAGGGTTGCTCCAACCATTTTTTTTAAATCACTTTCATTAAGATGGAACACATCGATGTTATCAAAGCACTTATATACATGTCGCACGTCCGGTACACCGCCGCACTCTGACCGTAGTTAGTGATTTTGTGAAGCAACATCATATCATTAATTGTTCGCCTATTTTCGAGAGATATATAAGACATGTATCAGACCCATAATGACTTATGGTATAGAATCGAGGGCTGACACAAATAGAACCAAAGCACTATTACGAACCGCCGAAATGAAGACAGCTGGGCTTTTCTGGGCAAACCAGTGAGGGACACGATCAGAAACGCGGTAATTCGTGAGACCTGCGATACCGAAGATATTGTCAGATGGGGCAGGAAAAGAAGACGCTTCTGGTGCGACCACGTAGAGAGAATGACTGACGACAGACTCCCCTAAGCAGCCGCAAACAACGTGCCAATGGGAACTCGCCAAACCGGAAACCTGCGAAGAGCTGGCGAGACAGTTGGAGTTCTGTGTCCCAGGAGACCTCGACGCCATAAAAACAGATCCACAGATCTATTAAAACAGGAAGTAGAAGAAAAAGAACTTAACTGGAATTCGGAACACAGCACTGTATATTAACCATTTTAATTAATTAAATATCTGTATAAAAAAATAATAAAAATAATTATGTATGGAAGCGAAGCATAGAACTAGCAAAAGAAGATTCGATTTCTCTGACTCCTCACATGGCCGACATTCAATATTTGATTTATTTGATCGTGACACGTTTTCCTCGGCCTTCCTCTATTTCTGGTTCCATTTACATCGTTATCATATACATCGGTTCCATTTACATCGTTATCATATACAATGATAAAGATGTATAATTTTACCATTCTTTCTTCATTCATTCTTTCCATATGTCCAAACCATCTTAATGATCCTTTCATTATTTTGTTCATAACACCATCGTTTTTCATTCGACACTCTATCATACACAGATTATCCACACATTCGTCTAAGAGATATTATTTCTACTGCATTTATTCTGTTTTCATATTTCTTTCGCTTTTCACTTGAAACTCAATACTAAACGTATAATACCCGGCGCCCTTGGAAACGTCACAAACTCGGCTAAACCTTCCACTACAGTAGCTATAGAAAGATAAGATACAAAACCCTCGCAGGGAAAATTCAAGTCGAAATGTTCATTCGCAGGCTAAATTTATTCGCCCAGCTTAAATTGACAAAATAATATTATATAATAAGATGATGACCTTCATGGCAGAGTGACCAGAGCTATGCTGCCGCACCAAAGGTCCCGGGTTCGATTCCCGGCGATGGCAGTGTGATTGTCATACTGTCTTCGTTCAAGTGTAGAATTCATGTGACAGTAAAATGGCGATAGATTAGTTAACTATCACACGCCATGAGAATCAATATACGAGTAGAAGCTAAAAAACAAAGGGCATATAGTAATTGCGTTCAAACGACCTATTGTATACAAACTATAGTATTACTTTACCTTTTCCCGCCTCCCTCATACACTATCTTCTTCCTGTTTTAAAATTTAGTTTGTTATACATTTATTTTACAAGGATTAATTGTATCTCAATAGAGACGAAGATGCAACTTATTTTTTGGGAACAGAAGGTGGTGGTCGAGGCGCTTACAGGACTTATGACCTGTCATTGGTTGGGTTGAGCGATCGCTTCACGTTTTTAACAACATTCCCCATTCCGCCGTTATGACCACTACGTCTGACAAACATTTTTGGAACTTGTATATATGGTAGGTTTCTACACCTATTTTCACATTTTTATGTTCACTCTAAACTAGCGTCATCTACGAGTATATTAAGATTAAAAAGCATTAAGCAGAAAACCTTTATTATGTTATATATTTGTCCTAATGTGTATTGTGTATTAATGTGTGTTTTATATAATTTTAATATGTTTTACTAATTTAAGGTGTGTTTTATATAATATTTACTTCTGTTTTTATTTAATAATAAAGAGATGTGAGGCCGCGCGGGAGATATATAAGGTTAAAAGAATCGATTAAATGTGGGCTGTCATTCTTTTGATTGATGACAAGAAAAGGCTAAATTAAATTAACGTAAGTCCCGGATGGACAAGGAACAGGCCTAGATAGCCTAGCCCAGGTCTAATCAGCGAGAATGACGAAAGGGCGTCGCTGCGTCCTATAACAGTCTCGGGTGGTGGTGGGAACCTTATATATGTTGTATACAAAGTTAGGTTCTTTGTATTCCTGTCCCTAGTTCCGTGACTGTTTTCTCTAACTTAGGTTTTTTTATACGTTTTTACTGTTTTGGTGTTAAAATTATATTAGTTTTTTTAGTTTATAAAAATAATTTTGGCAGGTGTAAAAATATTTTTTTCATTTGTTCCAATGACAATTTGAATAAATTCTTCAATAATATTTTTATGTTCTTGTTGGTGTTGGATTGTTTTAAGTGCCTAATTACAGTAAATAAAATAAAAACAGTGGATAACGTGGAATAAAAATTAAATAAACACAAATGTCCGGATAGTCCAGCTGACGACAAGTGCACCATCTAAAAGAACATTATGTGTTAAATTATTTTTCTTTGTTATTTTATTTTGTATCATTGTATTTCAGATAATTTGTTTTAGATTTATTATGTAGACGTTGAACGATCGAAGTGTGCGCGGGAGATGCCTGTTGGTGGCGATGAGGTTCGCAACCCATCACACCGCGTCCTCGCGATGGCGAAAAGAGAAGGATGGAGTGCCGCATCGATTAAAGTGTGGCAGTCCATTATTTCTGCCTACCCTTTCGGGGAGACGGCGTGATGGTTAGTTAGTTAGTTAGTTTTTTTTTTCATCATTCCAAATTTTCTCTTCCATCCCACACTCTGTCACAATTTTATAATAGGCCATAAAATAATGTACAATATTTTTCTTTGTTTTGTGAAATTGGGACATAGAAGTGGATTGAAATTAAACTGGATTAAATGTGGCCTAGATACCATTTTTTCCATTTGCTTTTTTTCTGGAATGGTGCATTCCCTAGCTAATGTAAGTCCTGCATAGATGGGGGCGGGCCTAGGGATTGTTTCAGCGAAGCTGACGGAGGGGCGCCGCTGCGTCCTATAACAGCTTCGAGTAAGCGGCGGGTAACCTTCTATGTCTATGTTGTATACAAAAATAACGCAAAAAAATATTGATAATCTTAAGACGGTTATACTGTGAAATTCCATATCATACATGTTTTGCGATTTGGACTTTCTATGTTTTAAACGTAAGATAATTTTTTAATGAATTTAAAGACTGTTTCGTCCACTTTTGAGTTTATTTTTCTTAATGTGTTTCGATGGTGAAACCTCCTTATCATCCGGAAAACGATATAAACTAATAGATCTTACAATAGCCATTGTAGTGAAAGGCAGTTTATATATAATAGTTCTCCCAATGATGAACGTGTGTGAAAAAAAATCTATTTAAATTCATTAAAAAAATCCTCCAGAGAAGGCAAGGGGATACCACTCTGGATATTTTTCCCCAGGTCATCACTATGAGGCCTACTTAAGAGTGATAGTCAACGTTTGGGAGACCTGACGGAACACAGAAAGAAGAAGAAGAAAAAATCATCATTATGGAATTTCTCAGTGTTAACGGTTAAAGTTTATCAAAAAATAAGTTAATATTTTCTGAAAATTCAACTTCAACTCCGGGGAAATAATATTTCTTAGAAAAGAAATTGAGTTAACTGAATTAATTTTTTGCTTGGAGTAGAGACATAAAACTATGTTTATTGCCCAACCCCCCACCCTCTTTCGGTCCTTCAAGCTCCTTGCCTTCGAAACCTTACGGTTATATTGTATAACTCGGAAGACTTCATTATTTCCATGTTCTATTCCCCTTTGCCACTTATGCGCAGGACTTTAAAGATAAAATTGCAAGATTCTTACCAGCGTAACAAGGGTGGCGTATATACGAGTACATATACTAGAGCGGTCTGTAAGGGTAAGTTATGCACGGAGAAAAGAGGAAGGTTCCGTTTTCGAGTCTTACAAACTTGTCCTGGACTTGAAATAATTATTTAAATGGAACAAAACATTAACGTATCTTTAAATACATATAATTCTTCTGTACCGGCATACGTAGTTCAACTCCTCCTAAACGGCTAAATCGATTTTGATGAAACTTTTGTGAGTATTTGAGAGGGTCCCTGGATGGTTTAGATTCACAATCAGACCCGGTAAGCGAATAATTCATGTTTGTTTACCATAGATGGCGTTGACGTCAAATTCTGTGGTATATTTGATTTAAACATGCGCGAATCACTTGGATTGTAGCGTGGCGTAGATTTAAAATTCAAACTCAATACCAAATGTCATTTTGATGAATTTTTTTGTGAATTTGAGTGGGTCCCTGGATGGTTTAGATTCACAATTGGACCCGGTAACCGAATAATTCATGTTTGTTTACCATAGATGGCGTTGACATCAAATTCTGTGGTACGAGTATATTTGATTTAAACATGCGCAAATCACTTGGGTTGTAGCGTAGCGTAGATTTAAAATTCAAACTCAATAACAAATGTCATTTTGATGATTTTTTTGTATATTTGAGTGGGTCCCTCGATGGTTTAGATTCACAATTAGACCCGGTAAGCGAATAATTTATGTTTTTTTACCATAGATGGCGTTGACGTCGAATTCTGTGGTATATTTGATTTAAACATGCGCAAATCACTTGGTTTGTAGCGTGCCGTAGATTTAAACTTAAAGCTCAATGTCAAACATCATTTTGTATATACAAGTAGCTTTTCGAAAAAACGTTTAGTGCACCAGCTAATAGCAGGCAAGACAACGTTCAGGCAGGAAAACGTTTGTCGGATCCGCTTGTACCATATATTTTTATATTTTGTTTGAAGCACTCAATTTGTGGTGTTGCATTATCAAAAATGTTTTCAAAACATTTGCATATTTTGATTTAACATTTTTTTTTGTTTTAACGAACCAGTCGGTTTGACAGAAGAAATATTGTGTACAAAATTATGAAAGGATCACTGCGTTGGTTTTGACACACGAATTAATGATGTAACACTCCATATGTAATAATTAATACGAATGAAAACGTCAGTTTTGTTGAAGTTTCATCAAAGGTCATGGTAAAGGCATATTTCACCTTGCTGAGGCTTTTGATAATTCATTTTTCATAAAATTAATATTTGAAGTGACAAGTCCGGTAAAGAAAAAAATAGACCGCGGCTTGAAAGATGTTAAACTCATTAGATCCTAAAATAATGATAAGATTTCATTTGCAAAACGAAAGACAACAAAATTATATCATTCTTTTTCAGGTGCCGTGTCAGGTCTCGTTATGTTGGCAACCACAACAGCGAAAACATCTCGATTCTACGCTACTTCGAACATTTCTTCAACTTTCCTCATCCATGTCCAATTCCTTATATTGCGCAGCCTGGACAACGTCTTATGGCAACTCCCCACCGTCCTTCTATAGTCCCTATAACCTTGTATATTCACAACGAATTGAACAATGTTGCTTTTACAACATCGCCACTCTCTCTCTATGGATCCAATCCTGGGATTGGTTTGCATCAATTTCTTCTATTCTTCTCTTTCATTCTTCTGCATATGATGAGCAGCGCACTTCCACCAACAGGTCCTCCAGGTACTCTCGGCGTGGGCGTCCCCTAGAATTTGTCCCCTTGATCATACCCTCCATTATGGCATGCAAGAGACCTTCTTGTCGTATTACATGGCCGATCCATCTCGCACGCCTTTCGGACAAGGTCCTGAGCAGGTGCCTTCCTCCTTCGATTCTTTGGAGAACCTCCTCATTCGTGATGTGGTCTCTCCAGGAAATTTCTAATAGTCTTCTATAGGACCACATCTCAAAAGCCTCTAGTCTCCGTTTATCTCTTTCGGATAGGCATCATGTCTCCGCTATAGTCTAATAAATTTTGAGCTTCCCTAATGAAAGACCCAGTATGAAATATATCTCTCATTTCTGTAGGAAATGAATAAGATGATTGCACTGGTTTTTCTATTTTCTCTGTTATATAACAATATATTAACCGGTTCATTACGTTCACTTCCAAAATTCAAGTTTATGACGTATAGTTAAACATACCACGTATTGTATTAAATAATTATTTTAATAGTCCATTTTTTGCCCAAAACACTATGATACTTCAATATTATTACTGTTAAAATTTTAAAAATCGTTATAAGATCACAATTCATTTTTGGTGTTACAATTAACTTTTTTTAACATTGTTTTAAACTTTAATTGTAACAATAATTAAACATTGTAAAGAAGCTATTACTTGATGGTTTGACATACATATTTAAAATTAGAATTAAACAATTTTAAAACGTTGTATATAACCACTGTATATGAGTCAGGAGCGCCAACCGGTTTCATTCCATAACGAGCTTTGTCAGGGCTACACACAAAGGGCTATACAGTTCGTGTATAGCCCTGACGAAGCTCGTTACAGAGTGAAACCGGTTGGCACTCCTGATTCAAAATAAAGTGGTTTCATGCTACGTTTTAAAAGTGTTTAATTCTAATTTTAATAATAATTCTTAATCGGAGTGTCAAGTTTAGATTATCGTTGGCAAATCAAGTTTTCATTTTACTAAATGCTGCACGTGTATCTTTAATCCTGGGAATTCGGATCCATAATATCGTAAAAACCAAAAAATAATAAATTAGATTTGATTTTTTGCATGCACTACAATAATAATACTATTTTATTAGAGGAGTGTACTCCATTTAAAGTGGATAATTTGATAGTTGGCCCAACATAGTGGCGCATTGCGTATATGCGTATTTCAAACAGGATGAGAGAATATCTTAATACTGAAGTGTAGCTAGGGGTTCCTTGTTCCATGGAACTATCTCATCCACTTAATCTCGGGTTATCGTAACGATTTATGTGAGAACAGTTAATGACCTTAATCATTTCTTATTGGCAGATGAATTTGATTCACGATGCGTATTTGTCTAAATATTTACAAATTACTAACTATCTAACTAACCATCAAGCCGTCCCTTTGAAATGCTAGGCAGAAAGAATGGACTGACACTATTCATCATATATTGTGTCATGCACGCACAATAATTTCATCGACCATTATTTAATTGTATTTTTTTGTGAATGTATACTTATACTTGTACACGAATCCTGGATTTCACCCATGGTGGGTGATTAATTCATGAAATTTACATGTGAAGATAAGCATAAATTTGTAGCATATATACAACCTCCAAAAATTTGTCTTACAGCAAAGATAAGTATAGATTTGTAGCAAAAATACAACCTCCAAAAAATTGTCTTACATGGTCATAAAAGAAAATTGGTGGAATGGTGAATGTTGTAATTACATAAAGCGTGCGCTTAACCCAACCAATGACAGGTCATAAGTCCTGTAAACACCTTGATCAACCATATTCAGTTTCCAGATTGCATCTTCGTCTCTATTGAGATACAATTAAATTTCATTATTTAATTGGTTTAACCCTTTGCACTCAAGTGCCGCCATAGAAGCGGCATTTGCGTATTACTCGAGTGCCGCCGCTATGGCTGCAAGAAATAATGATCTTATTTCTGAATATTTTTTAGGAATATATTTTATTTATTTTTCGGTATAATTTAACCAAAATCTTGAGTTAAATTATAGTCATCTTGAGTCGCAAAAAAATAATGTGATACACGTAAACAGCGTTTTATAATTTTACAGTTAATAATTTTATATTTTATTTTATTTTATTTTCATTAAGGGTAATTAACAGCGATTTTAATATACACATACAAACACATAGAAATAACAAAACTTGGCCAATTACATGCTACCACAAATATTATATAACAACTGACAAAATAAATATATAAATAAAGAATAATAAAGTAATATTTTTATGAGTCAAAGAGAATAAAAATAATACTAATAATAATGAATAATAAAATATTAAATATAATAAAACTAACTAAATAACCATCACGCCGTCTCACCGGAGGGTTAGGCAGAAATAATGTAACGCCACACTGTTCTGTCCTGACATACTTCTCTAGCTTCCTCTACAATCATACATCTTGTCTTGCACGCACGTAGATTTCTCCGACTCCTCACGTGACTGACATTGAATATATGATTAATCTGATCGAGCCACGTTTTCCTCGGTCTTCCTCTATTCTGAAGCTCCGTTCACATCGTTTACATATACCTTCTTCACCATTCTGTCTTCACTCATTCTTTCTATGTGTCCAAACCATATTAACGACCCTTTCATTATTTTGTTCATAACACTTTCATTCGCACCGAATTCACTTCTTATGCTTGCATTTGAAAGGGAAGGCTTGAGGAAGCGAGAGAAATATGTCAGGAAAGAAAAGTGTGGCAGTCCATTATTTCTGCCTACCCCTTCGGGGAGACGGCGTGACGGTTAGTTAGTTTCTTTCATTAAGATGAAACACATCGATGCTTATAAAACACTATGTTGAAATATCATAGTGTTTCGGCCAAAACAATGGACTATTATAAGTCATGTTTGAAAATATATTAGCGAAGTTCCTCTTTTGGCTTATGTTATTATAACACTTTGGCTATTCGCTGGGAACATTTTATAGCAGGCCATTATCTTAAATCATCCGCGGATAAATATTAAACAATAATTCTATCTCGGGAATGTAATTAATGTAGTGATCTTGTTTGGCAAACATTGTCTTTGTTTATCTTGGAATGAATAATGAACTCTGCTAATATTAATACGTACTTAAATTACGTCTGACAGATGAGTCCGGATTCTATGGCATGTTCGTTTCGATATTAATTATTATAGTAACATTTATTGAATATCTGTTTCACATTTGAATAAGTTATTTGTGACCGGCCATCGAATAAGACAATAATAACATCTAAGATAGTGATGGAAAACCTTTTTGAGAAGTAGCTCTCCAAGTTAATGACGTCACTTGTAAAGGAAAAAAAATTGTGATTAAAATCGACTTTTATATTAAACTTTTTTGGTCTACAAATTTTACTTATGATAATAAGATGTACATATTCTTTGATAATCTGTCTCTTTTATAATAAATAATTTTAAAAAAATCAAAGCGTGGGTCATTTAAAAAACCTGCATGGGTCAGTATTTGACCCGCGGGTCATAGGTTTGCCGTCACTGGTCTAAGAAAATACTGTTGATATTACATTGTTTTGCCTGCAAATGATTTTAATTATAATATTGTATAATTTGGTATCTTACTTACTAACCATCAAGCCGTCTCCCCGAAGGGATAGGCAAAAAGAACGGACTGTAATACTGTTCTTTCCTGACATACCTATGTACTACTCTCTCTTACTTATTATTCATACATTGTATCTTGCATGCACGTCAATTTCTCCAACTCCTCACTTGTTCGAAATTTAAGATTTGATTTATTTTATCGTGCCACGTTTTCCCCTGTCTTCCTCTATTGTTAGTTCCGTTTATTTTTTCCATGAATTTAAACCACCTTAATGATCCTATCATTATTTTATTCATAACACTTTCTATCGTATAGATTAGTCACTCTATCGTACATAGATTTTCAACACGTTTTGATTTATATTTTTCGTTTATACCAAACAAATTTTAAAAATATTTTCATTCTGTTCCCAGAAATCAATTTACATCTTCGTCTCTATTGAGATACAATTTATCCTTATATAAAATATATTTTCATTTGATTTTATGATTATTTCATTTAAAAATATGTGTGTACTTCATAAACTAACATATTATATAAAAAAAACATTCGTTTTAAATAATGGGACTACTAAGAACATCGGAGATGAAGGTCCTAAGAACAATTACTGGAAAAACTCTCCGAGATCGTGTCCGCAACGAAGACATAAAAAAAACTTCCAAAAAGAGAGGATATCGTTCAGTGGAGTAGATCCAGAAGAAGATACTGGAGGGACCATGTAGCCCGAATGGATGGTGACAGACTTGCATATACAGCCGCTTATGAAATCCCCTCCGCCTAAGAAATGGAAGGACAGCTGAATCTTATCATACGACGAGACATGATTTCTATGTCACAGATCGTCAGATACCACTGCTTGCAGGAATTTCCCTAGACAGTTCATTGTCAACCTTAATTTTTGTTTTGCAATTGGTATACAGATCTTGGACAATCTTTATCAATGTATTGGATATTCAATGTAGTCTTTATCAATGTATTGGATATTCCTACTTCACATTAAATAAATATAAATCTTATTCCTTTATAATCAAACATTGTACATCATGATGTAAATATTAGTCACATTTCTAATTGTTTTTCCAAGAAAAAAATACTCAAAAATTTAAAAATTGACGGCCTTTATTTAGGTCTATTGATTTTTTTTTATTGTTGATTATTACAACAAAAACTGAGAGAATTTTAATAAAAAAAATATTTGTTTGTTTATTTTAAGGTGATGTATTATATAATTTGTTATTTTGCTATTCGTCAAAATATATAATCGGCTTCTAGTTTTTTCGTAAAAGCCCTGTCACTCACCCTATGGCACAATATCTCTTAGATTAATGAACACTATGCAGAATTGAAATAACTAACTAACTAACTAACTTACCATCACGCCGTCTCCCCGGAGGGGTAGGCAGAAATAATGGAACGCCACACTGTTCTGTCCTGACATACGTCTCTCGCTTCCTCTACATTCATACATCTTGTTATGCACGCACGTCGATTTTTCCGACTCTTCACGTGACCGACATTCAATATTTGATTGATTTGATCGTGCCACGTTTCCCTCGGCCTTCCTCTATTTCTAGCTCCGTTCACGCCGTTTACATATACCTTCTTTACCATTTTGTCTTCACTCATTCTTTCCATGTGTCCAAACCATCTTAATGACCCTTTCCATATTTTGTTCATAACACTTTCATTCGCACCACATTCACTTCTTATACTTGCATTTGTCACTCTATCATATACAGATTTGCTACACATTCGTCTTAGAGATCTCATTTCTACTGCATTTATTCTACTTACATCCTTCTTTTGCCAGTTCCATGCTTCATTTCCATACATGAGGGTCGGCACAAGAACACCATTGTGCACTGCCATCTTAGCTTTTTTGGATAGGCTTTTGTTTGCGCTGACAACTTTAAGTGCACCATTTATTCTGTTGCCTGCCCCAACCCTTCTTTCAATATCCTTCTCCACCCTCCCATCCTTTGTAAACATACTTCCTAAATAAACAAATTCATCCACTTGTTCCAGATTTTCACCGTTTACACTAATGTTGCAGACTGTCATGCTTCCTTCTTTTTCGAAAATCATTACCTTTGACTTATTCACATTCATCATCAAATCGTATCGCTTGCATACCTCATACATTAATGACATCAAATTACTCAAGTAATCGAAAATAGTTTAAGAGATCAATATGGTTTTTTCCTTTAATATAACTAGAGATAAAAGGAAAATATTATTTTATCTTTCGTAGCATTCGATTTGTAGAAAAACATTTTCAAAAAAAAAATAAAAAAAGATTGAAATTGAATTGAAATAATATTAGATAAACTTAAGACATTAAAACGATGAAATTGCATATTGACGAACTCTACTTATTTTCGTAAAAATATGTTTGTTGACATCATTCTTATGTAAATGATAATCACACGCTTGCATACTACATTCACTGCGTGTCACATGTTAATTCAATTTCGTTTTCCGAATTTGATGCTTGAAGATTATACACCGATGTTTCAAATAAAACATAACAAAACATTAATGACATCAAATTACTCGAGTAATCGAAAATAGTTTAAGAGATCAATATGTTTTTTTCATTTAATATAACTAAAGATAAAAAAATATATATTATTTTATCTTTCGTAGCATTCGATTTGTAGAAAAACATTTTCAAAATAAAAAATATAATAATAACCATCACACCGTCTCTCCGAAGGGGTAGGCAGAAAGAATAAACTGCCACACTTTTCTTTCCTGACATATTTCTCTCGATTCCTCAACATTCACACATCGTGTCATGCACGCACTCGGCCTTTCTCTATTTCTAGCTCCGTTCACGCCGTTTACATATACCTTTTTTACCATTCTGTCGTCACTCATTCCTTACGTGTGTCCATACCATCTTAATGACCCTTTCCTTATTTTGTTCATAACACTTTCATTCGCACCACATTTACTTCTTACACTTGCATTTGTCACTCTTTCATATACAGATTTCCCACAGATTTGTCTTAGAGATCTCATTTCTTCTGCATTTATTCTACTTTCATCCTTCTTTTGCCAGTTCCATGCTTCACTTCCATAAATAAGGGTCGGCACAAGAACACCATTATTTCGTGACAAATATTTTCTTTCAAATGCGCTAGGGAAATCAGTTTATTGGCATTAACTTTAGATTTTAGATTACCCCAGAGGTAATAGTCCATAGGTGTTGAATCAGGACTGCGTGGAGGCCAATCTTTGACACGTATCTTGGATATCAATTTGCCAGGGAAAATTTCACTCGAACTCTTGGCAGAGACGTATTGGATGTGTGTGACGTTGCTCCGTCTTGCTAGAACCATATTCTTTGGTTTTAACCAGGAAAAATTTGTTATTCAGGCAGCAAGAAATCGTCTCGTATATTCACGTATCGCTTTGAATTCAAACATTAACTTTCTTTTGAGACACCTTGTATAACATTTTTGTTCTATACATAACAACAACAACAACAACAACAACAAACCATCACGCCGTTTCCCCGCAGGGGTAGGCAGAGAGAATGGACCGCCACACTGCTCTATCCTGGCAAACCTCTCTAGCTTCCTCCACATTCATACAACGAGTCATACACGCACGTCGATTCCTCCGACTTCTAACATGACCAACCTTTAAAATTTGATTAATTTGGTCATGCCATGTTTTCCTCGGTCTGCCTCGACTTCGTACCCCATTTACATCATTAACGTATACTTTCTTAACCATTCTTTCTCCATCCATGCGTTCTATATGTCCGAACCAACGCAGCGATCCTTTCATAATTTTGTTCATTATACCTTCTTCCGCTCTACATTCCTTTCTTATATCAGCATTTGAGATTCTGTCGTATATCGTTCTACCACCATACGTCTTTGAGACCTCATCTCTACCGCATTTATTCTACTCTCATCCTTCTTCTGCCAGTTCCATGCTTCGCTTCCATACATTAGGGTTATTGACATTTAAATACATAAATTAATTCAATAGTTTGACCCATGTTTCGTGTTTAATTTAATGGACGTTGTTTTTATCAAATGCGTGGGTTGTTAATTTTGTTGTTAAAAATGCTAATAAATATGAGTTATAGTTAGAAGAATACATGAACTACATTTATAATTCATAAGTATTTAAAATTTTATTGCTTTGTGACATATTATTATATTATTTACTTATAGTATAAACAGTATTTAATTCAATTTTACAATCTACGATATGTATCAAGCACTTTAATTATTTTCCTTTTATTCATTTCTGCCATAATTTTTAATGTAAATTGTATTAATATGTTACTAACTCACTAAATGACCATCACGCCGTCTCTATGAAGGTTGAAAGAATGGAATGGCACCCTTTTCTTTCCTGACATACTTATCTCGCTTCCTCAACATTCATACACGCACGTGCGTCCCTGATAAATATCTCCGACAGCGACAGCATATATTGTTTTACCTACCAGCCGCCAGAACCAACCTGTCTCTGGTGACACCGGTGGGAAGAACAATTAATCTGCTGAACGCGGTCTCCTCGGAGATCGACGTCTTTCGTATTAGTGAAAGGACGTTCAGAAGGCAAATACTCTTGACTTTACAAAGTATATTGTCTTCCTAATGTCGAACCATCTCGCATGCGTTTCTAGTAGTATACTACACATAATATATTATTTTACCTGTTCTCAATAGATGCCTTAAAAATAATTTTGTAATGTCTATTGATGAAATAAACTGATTTGATTTGATTTGATTTTTCCGACTCCTCACGTGGCTCACATTGGATATTTGATTTATTTGATTATTCAATATTTAATGTCAATAAAATCGTTTTTTTTTTAAATGAATGATATGTTTCGTCATGCTTATTATTGATCTCGCCTTAACAAAATGTTTAATTTCAGACACTTCCATTAAATGAAATAAAGCATTTATAAAGTAGACATGTGGCGATGAGGTTCGCAACCCATCACACCGCGTCTCTCGCGATGGCGAAAAGAGAAGGATGGAGTACCGCATCGATTAAAGTATGGCAGTCCATTCTTTCTGCCTACTCTTTCGGGGAGACGGCGTGATGGTTAGTTACTTAGTTAGTTAAAGTAGACATTTTTATGAACATGAAATTGTGAATATATTTTTTGAGAAACAATAAATCATAATGATTCTTATGACGTATGAGAAAAATTATGTTGATTAGCATGACATGTGATAGATAGCTAATCTATCGCCATTTTATTGACACGTGAATTCAACCCCAGAATACTGACAGCATGAGATATAGATCTGACATAGATTAGCTACCTATCACAAGTCACGAGAATCAATAGAATATTTATACCCTTTACATTGATTGGGGTTGCGCTGGAATGATTTCAGAGCAATTTAACACAATAGTAATAATAACTTATTGGTCCTTAAATACTCGCGAAAGTAAATCAAATTCTATATTTAGTTTCACGGTTTGTTACAACAAAATTCAAAACAATTCAGAAACGTTTTTGGGCATGTGCATTGTGTGCATTTCGAATTATTTTTGCATATTGTCGATGTATTCATCACTCGCTCTCATGCATTCAAAATTCTCGTACTTTTTCGGGTTTTTGCCAATTTATATTTTTTGACATCTGTAACATTGGTGTAAATGGTGAAAATCTGGAACAAATGGATGAATTTGTGTATTTACGAAGTATGTTAACAAAGGATGGGAGATTAGAGCAGGATATTGAAAGAGGTTTTGGGGCAGGTAACTGAGTAAATGATGCACTTAAAGTTGTCATTGCAAACAAAATCCTATCCAAAAAATCTAAGGTGGCAGTGCATAATGGTGTTTTTGTGCCGACCCTTATGTATAAAAGTGAAGCATGGAATTGGTAAAAGAAGGATGAAAGTAGAATAAATTCAGTTGAAATGAGATCTCTAAAACGTGTGGTAAATCTGTTTACGATAGAGTGTCAAATGCAAGAATAAGAAGTGAATGCGGTGCGAATGAAAGTGTTAGGTACAAAATAATGAAAGGGTCGTTAAGATGGTTTAGACACAGAAGTAATAAGTAAAGAAGGTATATATAAACGACGTGAATGGAGCTAGAAATAGAGGAAGGCTAAGGAAAACGTGGCACAATCAAATCAATCAAAAATTAAATACCGGTCAAGTGAGGAGTCGGAGAAATCGACGTATGTGCACGACAAGGTGTATGAATGTAGAGGATTCGAGAGAAATATGTCAAGACAGAACAGTGTGGCGGTCCATTCTTTCTGCCTACCTTTCCGGGGAGACGGCGTGATGGTTTCTTAATTAGTTTTTTTTTTTTTTTAAACTAATATCAAGGATCAATGATATTAGAATTTATTTTACAATCTTCAATGTGAGCAGAAAATAGCTCATTATTATGAAGAAGGAATCTGGTCGTATCCAGGCTAGAACCCATGTCCCCTGAATCAGGAGCCAAGCGTTCTATCCCCTAGACCACCACCATATTGTGTATACCACCACCAAATTTGATAGTTATATGATGATAATTTTTATAATATAATAATTTGCATACACTATACATCGATATTCCCTGATGGTGGAGAGGGTGCAGAAAAAAATTCTGCGATACCTCTATCTTAGGGAGTATGGATATTACCCGTGGCTCTTTCCAACTGATTTCTTGCTAGGGATGCTAAGCTACCAGTCACTCGAGAGGAGACGAGACATTTACTTGGGTGTCCATTTCTTTCGACTGAAAGGCAGTTGTATACACAACTCAGAAATCCTGAGTGATGTAGGTCTGTTCGTCCCTGATAATTATCTTCGACAAAGGGGCCATAGGTTGTTTTATCTCCCACGATGCAGAACCAATCTGTTAATGGTTATGCCGGTAGGTAGAGTAATATCTTTAGTTAATCGTATCACCTCGGAGTTCAACATATTTTCTGATAGTTTGGCTCATCTGAGGGAAGTACTATCTTTATTATATTTATTTTATTAATTTGTCATGCATCTTATGTTTCTTGCTCTTTTATTTTATCTATTATGTATTATTTATTATTGTTATCTGTAGTGTATTGGAAAAAAATCTGTAATGCTTTAGATATGTTTAAAATAAATAAAGGAAAATGAAATGAAAAATTAAACATTTTTTTTTCAATCATTTTCAAAGTGTACAGTTTTCATATCGTCATCAAATTGTACGTAATGTATCTGACCTGTAGTATTTGACAGCTCCGGAGGCTATAGATTTGTCATTGAACCTAGCAGAACGTGTTATAGGCTATTAATTGTGGCAAGTTTCAGAGTGCTGAGTGTCGACTCATTCCGTGCCATAAACATTCGCCCGGCTAACCGCACTAATGAACTATAGCCAGCTTTGATTTGTGGGCTACCCCGTTCGCGCTTTCACCATGCCCCGAACACAAAGGTGGTGAGGTGTAATTTCATATTATACATACAAATAGTGATCTTATGATTAATATCACTTAAACCATGAATATTTAAAAAAAAAATGCCCTTTTACGTGAATGTCAATTGACAAAATGTCATTTGTTAATATGTCATTTGACATAACGTCATTTGATAAACCGTCATTTGACAATTTGTCTATTAATAAAACGTCATTTGACAAGATGTCATTTGACAAATTGGCATTTAACAAAATGTCATTTAACAAAATGTCATTTGACAAAATGTCATTTGACAAAATGTCATTTGACAAAATGTCATTTGACAAAATGTCATTTGACAAAATGTCATTTGACAAAATGTCATTTGACAAAATGTCATTTGACAAAATGTCATTTGACAAAATGTCATTTGACAAAATGTCATTTGACAAAATGTATTTGACAAAATGTCATTTGTCAATAATCATTTGACAAAACATTATTTAAATTAATATAAGAAATTCAGTCCAGGTACTCGTATGTATGAGATATGCATGCTAAATGTCATGATTTCTGTGATCTGATGATGAATGTGAATAAGTCTAAGCTAATAATTTTCGAAAAAGAAGAAATCATGACATTCTGCAACATTAGCGTGAATGGTGAAAATCTGGAATAAGTAGAAGAGTTTGTATATTACAATAATATAATAGTCCATTGATTTGGCCGAAAAAATATGACACTTCAACATTTATTTAAAATTTAAAACACTGTTATAATATCACAATTTCTTATTATTTACTGAGAGTGTCGCGACAGCTGTTTCGCCACTGATGTTGGCATCATTAGGTGTTACAATAAATAGTTTATTGTAATACCTGACGATGCCAACATCGGTTGGTGAAACAGCTGGCGCGACACTCTCAGTAAATAAAAACAAATGGTGATATTATAATTGTGTTTTATATTATATTTTAACAGTAATTACGCTATTATGTTTACACGAGTTGAAATGAGATCTCATAGGCGAATATATAGAAAATCTGTGTATAACAGAGTATCGGATGAAAATATAAGAAGGGAATGCAGTGCGAACAAAAGTTTTATGATAAAATGAATATCAAGATAGTTTGGACACATGGAAAGAATGAATGAAAGAAATAGTGGTAAAAAAGGATAGGTTGACGATGTAAATGGAACTAGAAAAAGAAATAGACGGAGAAGAACGTGGCCCAATCAAATAGATCAAATATTGAATGTCGGCCACGTGAGAAGTCGGAGAAATCGACGTGCGTGCATGTCTCGAAGTATGAAAGTTGATAATGGCTACAGAAGTATGTCAGTAAAGAAAAGTGTAGCAGTCTAGCCCGTTATTTTTGCCTACCCCTTCGGGGAGACGGCGTGATGGTTAGTTAGTTAGTTTTTAATTATGATACATGTTTTAATGAAACGCTCACATCCAACGAGCCACCACTGTGAGTTCGTTCTGAAATGGTGGAATTAATTTCACTCAAACAAAATGGACGCATTACTCACGCCCTTTCTATCGAGGAAAGCTATTTTTTGTGAAGAATGTAATGAATATTTAATTTCCTTAATTAATTCCAAGGCTGAAAGCACCTAAATCCTAATTGATTTCCCCTGTGAAGGTGAAGGCGATTTGTGCAAATACATACTTCTGAATGATGAAAAAGAAATTCGTGTTGATAAATTACAGACCATAAATTTAAATTTAAATTAAAAACAGTTACAAGAACACTAGTTCAACAAATATTTTTAAAATTTTCGAATCACTTTGTTATAAAATAATCTTTTTTGTACGAAGAAAACAATTTAACCCAATCATCGGATCAAACTATTTTGTAGCTAAAAAAAAAAGACAAATATTTTCTTTATAATACGAATAATAGTTTGTTATAAAACGTCTGTTTTTTAGAAATTATATTATATAATGCTGATATAAGAAAGGAATGTAGAGCCCAAGAAGGTATTTTGAACAAAATTATGAAAGGATCGCAGCGATGCGTCGCGATGGTTCGGATATATGGAACGCATGGATGAGGAAAGAACGGTTAAGAAAGTATACGTTAATGATATTAATGGAGTAAGGAGTCAAGGCAGACCGAGGAAAACATAGCACGACCAAATTAATCAAATTCAAAAGGTTGGTCATGTGAGAAGTTGGAGGAATCGAAGTGCGTGTATGACTCGTTGTATGAATGTGGAGGAAGCTAGAGAGGCTTGCCAGGATAGAGTAGTGTGGCGGTCCATTCTCTCTGCCTACCCCTGTGGGATAACGGTGTGTTGGTTTGTTTGATGGTTTGTATAATAAATATAATGTGAATGAAATGTTTCACCTATCTTAAGCATTATCAACTGTTTTTACCATTTGTTTTTTTTTATTTAGACAGTTTTTCACGATTTTGGATAAACATTTATTTGTGATTACAACAGTAATTTAATTAATACGAATCAAAACTTCTGTTTTCGGTAATTATATTTTATGTAAATAACATGTTTCGCCTGTCTTAGGCATTATCAAATATTGTGTACGGCACTATCAAACATTTGTTTTTGCTATTTTTTTGTGAATGTATACTTATACTTGTATACGAATCCTGGATTTCACCCATGGTGGGTGATTAATTCATGAAATTTAATTGTATCTCAATAGAGACGAAGATGCAAACTGGAAACTGAATATGGTTGATTAGTGATTTTTAGATTGATTGGTTGTTAGATTAACATATGTAATCAAATCTACATAGATGGCGTATTGAAACTGTCATGTGAAGATAAATATAGATTTGTAGCATATAAACAACCTCCAAAAATTTGTCTTACATGGTCATAAAGAAAATAGGTGGAATGGGGAATGTTGTAATTACATAAAGCGTGCGCTTAACCCAATCAATGACAGGTCATAAGTCCTGTAAACACCTTGATCAACCATATTCAGTTTCCAGTTTGCATCTTCGTCTTTATTGAGATACAATTAAATTTAATTTGTTAATGCCTTAGATTGGTGATAAATGTCATTCACATAAATTATAATAAATCTTCTAGAAAATATACGTTTTCGTTCGTATAAATTATTGAAAATGGAGTTTTACGTCATTGTTCAAAAAACAATAATTGAATATAATTTTAACTGTAAATAGTGTTCATTATAAAACATGAATGTAAAATACATTTTATATTTTCTCTGAATACGAACCATTTATTTTAATTAAGCTTTTAAAATGCAAAATAGTAAATCTTCATTTCCCTACGTTGAACTGCACTAGTGGATTGCTCGGTGATAAAAAATGCTACACCGAAACCATCCTGGGAGCAAAAATGCACTTAATTTTCATTTTCATTACCTGCCACTAGTACTGCAATGTGAATATTGCAATTTCATACTACTTCGAGTAAAAATAATTAGTATGGCGTGCTGCGGTTCTCAAACTGTGATTTTTATTATATAAATTAATTTATGTATAGAAGTGAAGCACGGAACTGGCAAAAGAAGGATGAAAGTAGAATAAATGCAGTAGAAATGAGATCTCTAAGACGAATGTGTGGCAAATCTGTTTATGATAGAGTGACAAATGCAAGCATAAGAAGTGAATGTGGTGCGAATGAAAGTGTTATGAACAAAATAAGGAAAGGGTCATTAAGATGGTATGGACACATGGAAAGAATGAGTGAAAACAGAATGGTAAAGAAGGTATATGTAAACGGCGTGAACGGAGCTAGAAATAGAGGAAGGCCGAGGAAAACGTGGCACGATCAAATCAATCAACTATTGAATGTCGGTCACGTGAGGAGTCGGAAAAATCGACGTGCGTGCATGACAAGATGTATGAATGTAGAGGAAGCGAGAGGCGTATGTCAGGGCAGAACAGTGTGGCGTTCCATTCTTTCTGCCTACCCCTCCGGGGAGACGGCGTGATGGTAAGTTAGTTAGTTAGTTAGTTAAATTAATTTTAACTAACTTACTAACTTACTAACCATCACGCCGTCTCCCCGAAGGGGTAGGCAGAAATAATGGACTGCCACACTTTTCTTTCCTGACATATTTCTCTCGCTTCCTCAACATTCATACATCGTGTCATGTACGCGCGTCGATTTCTCTGACTCCTCACATGGCCGATTTGTTTTATTTTATTTTATTTTAAATACAAATAATAACAAAAAAATAATTTCTAACCACAAAGTGAATGCTTTCTACTAAATTTAATTAACTGATTGGTTAACGATAGAGCTATGACGACAATTTCATAGAAATTAAACCAATTTTGATATTATAACAGTGTTTCAATTAAACAGTTAATACCATTGAAATATCAAAGTGTTTCCGCCAAAACAATGGATTACGTCGTGTTTTATATTTAGTAGGATGTACTAAGTCATCATTAATACTATTGAAATATCAAAGTGTTCCCGCCAAAACAATGGATTATGTCGTATTTTATTTTAAGTAGGATGTACTAAGTCATCCATCATTTGACAATCCAGTAGAGCGAAACAATGTCGGCAGGCCAAGACTGCAATGGTTGGATGGTGCCGTGGCAGACTGTCGGGTCCTGGAGCAGCGGCCAGAAACATAAAGGGAAGGAGACGTTTCTTGGAGGAAGCTAAGACCCACCAAGGGTTGTAGCGCCGAAGAAGAAGTACTAAGTCATTAAATGGTTAAGTAATAATATAAAAAAGTCTATGTTCTACGTACTTTTTTATTATTTATTTCACATTACTCACTAGAAAGGATATATTTTTTGGGTGGCGTGATCACAACCCAGCATTTACATACAGTTCGCGTGTTGATCGGAAAAGCGGTCACTTCTGACGTGATCCCATATATCATACTTAATGCAAACACGAAGTATTATGAAAAGCGCTCCTACCCGAAAGATCAGTCCAGGTGGAAAAAAGACGAAAGCATTTTCAAAATCGATTATTGTTAGCTTACAGCGTTTTTAACATTTCCAGCTATGTCCAAAATATTTCGGGCTACTAACATAATTCACCGAGTTAAACGCAATTTTTTTCAGAAATGAAACAAACGAATTAGTTCTATTTTTCAGCAAGCTAAAAATTCTAGATTTTACCTCAATCACTTTTGCCTAAACAATGCCAACTAACTAACTAATTAACCATCACGCCATCTCCCCGAAAGGGTAGGCAGAAAGAATGGGCTGTCACACTTTTACTGATGCGGCACTCCATCCTTCTCTTTTTGCCCCGCGGGAGACGCGGTGTGATGGGTTGCGAACTTCATCGCCACCAATAGGCATCTCCCGCGCACACTTTGATCATCCAACACCCACAAAATAAATCTAAAACAAATAATATAAAATATAATTATATAAAATAAAATAACAAAATAAAAATAAGTTAACACAAAATGTTATTTTTAGATGGTGCACATATATCCTATAATTTTTTCCTATATTTTTATTATTGTTGTATGTAATATATTGGTTTGAATGGATGGATAGGGCCGCGGAGGAAACATACCGTGCTGGAAGATATGTATACCAGTAAATGACATGAAACGCCATTGTTGCATAACATCAGCTACACTACCATCTAGTCCGACTCTCTGGCGTCCACGTGTGATCTTAATGATCCCACAAACTCTGGATATGCCATATTGGACGTACTCGTATGTTGATGTGCCACAGCTAACAAAGAGAGGGCAAATGGCGATTTTCGGAGCCATAATACCGGTCACCCCCCAGCTAAGGGAAGGAACACCCCTACAGAAAAACCCTGGTCCTCCTAGTAAGGGGGTTGGGCGTTAGCCCAACAATTTGGCCTCGTAAAACAACCAACGTTGCAAACCCTTCAATAAATCAGTTTCTTGGTGGAGGCTTGATCCATTAAGGGTTGTAGCCCCGGAAAAAATATATATAAATAATTATCATTACAAAAACTAATAAACAGGTGAGACCGAAGGGGTTATGAGAGAGAATGGACATTTTTTTATTCTGACATACTTCTCTAGATCCTCAACATTTATACGAGTACATCGTGTCATAAACGCACGTAGATTTCTCCTACTCTTTACGTGGCTGGCATTCAATATTTGATTTATTTGATCGTACCACGTTTTCCTCGGTCTTCCTTTGTTTCATTTAATCGTTAACTTATACTTTTTTCACCATTCTTTATTCATTCATTTTTTCCATATGCCCAGCCATCTTAATGATCCTTTCTTTATTTTATTCATAATACTTTTCATTTGCACCGTATTCACTTCTTATAATTTCATTCGACATTTTATCATATAGGTACTGTTTTCCGCATCGTCTAAGAGATTTCATTTCTACTGTATTTATTCTACTTTCATCATTCTTTTGGCAGTTCCATGTTTCACTTTCATACACAAGGGTAGGTACAAGGACACCATTGTGCACTGCCATTTTAGCTTTTTTGAATAAGTTTTTGTTTGCAATGACAACTTTAAGTGCACCACTCACTTTGTTGCCTGCCCCAACCTTACTTTCAATATCCCTCTCCACTCGTATAAATAATACTATATATAAATAGTAAATGTCTATAATGTACCAGTATGAAAGTTTTAATGAAATTTGGTCAGTATAATATCTTTTTTTTTCTAACAAAAATGACATCTTCATCGGAAATATAACATTATAATATTAGGTATAATGATTAAAAAAAAATAAGTGTTAAATTTACCACAGTGCTATAATATCACATTTTTTATATGCACGTTTTGATAATGTTTCGCCAACCGATGTTGGTATCATCAGGCGTTACAAACAAAGTTGTTAATTAATTATAAATTTTAACAGTTAATAAAAAATGCATTCTCAAGAGATGTCTATTGGTGGCGATGAGGTTCGCAACCCATCACACCGCGTCTCCCGCGCCCGCGGGGCGAAAAGAGAAGGGTGGAGTCCCGCAACTGTAAAAGTGTGACAGTCCATTATTTCTGCCTACCCTTTCGGGGAGACGGCGTGATGGTTAGTTAGTTAGTTAGTTAACAGTTAATAATGTTAAAGTATCATAGTGTTTCGGCCAAATCAATGGACTAGTTTTTAAATGTTTCAAACAAAAATGTCAGCTTCATATAAATTTATTAAACAAAAACGAATACAATTTTTTTTAACGACGGTAACAAAAAAATTATTTTATCAATATATAGCTTTTTTCCTATTTTTTTTTTACTTCTTAAATAAAAACTGCCACCCAAAGTTTTAGAACCACAGGAATTTTCATAGCACGATGCATGATATTTCACACGAAGACTGCTCATAAACTACGTATATTTTATTTTATAAAAATAACTTTAGCGCAAGATTACGTTATGAGATATTTATAAACGATGAAGACACTACATGAAAGAACACCCGACTTTTAGATTACCTGTTTATTTCTATACTGGATAAATTATATTAATCTACAGAGAGTCGATCAACTTTGGGATCTGAGTCTGAGTTCAATTTCACATTTAAATGTACAATTTAATTAATGTTTAATTTAATTTTTTCGTGTCATGAAAATCTATGGCAAAAAAAAACCTACATCAGACCAAAGACATCGTTACTTTAGTTATTAGTCACAACAAGCACTCCGATTGGTGGGCGTGTAGCCAGCAATGCCCAAGTAAGCTGATACGGGCGAGCCAAATTCATTAAAACTTTACATGTTAGAGGCCTCTCAAAGCCCTTCAAAAGGCCTTGCAGTGTTAGACTGAGAGAGTGTTCCCAAATTATGTGAAAGGATGTGCAAACAAAACATATCAGCTAATTGAACGCTAAAGCATTAACACTATGGAATTCCATAGCTATATATCTATTAGAAAATTGAAAAACTTTTATTTTTGTGAATGTATACTTATACTTGTATACGAATCCTGGATTTTCACCCATGGTGGGTGGTTAATTCAAATTTAATTGTATCTCAATAGAGACGAAGATCTTCGGGGATCTTTAGGAATAATACTCCAGGCGACTTCTAAAACAATACGCTAATAGGCGATAGCCTTCGCATTGTGTTAATAAAGTAGTTTGCTAAAATGCTAAAAATCATTTTCCATAGATGGCGTTAGTGGGTAGATTATACAGGTTAATCTTAAAAAGATTGACAAGTGTTATCAAATCTACATATATGGCCAATTGAAACTGACACGTGAAGATAAGTATAGATTTGGAGCATATATACAACTTCCAAAAATTTATCATGCATGATCATAAAAACAAAGGTGGAATGGGGAATGTTGTAATTACATAAAGCGTGCGCTTAACCCAACCAATGACAGGTCATAAGTCCCGTAAACACCTTGATCATCCATATTCAGTTTCCAGTTTGCGTCTTCGTCTCTATTGAGATACAATTAAACTATGGAATCCCATAGCTATATATCTATTAGAAAATTGAAAAACTTTGTTTAATCCACTATTCAATAAAAAATAAAAACTTAAAAACACTACATATTTCGGAGGATACCTTCATCTTCGGGTGTAAAAATATAATCAAATCTAGACAAAGAAAGACTAATAAAAAATGCTTTTAAAATTCGATATAATACTAAAATTACAAATTATCCTGTGCTATTTGTTATAAGCGTATTATATAGCATAAGAAATGAAGAAATCAGACGCCGCACCAGGGTTGCTGACGTCATAGACCGAGTGGCAAAATTGAAATGGCAATGGGCTGGACACTTGGCTAGACAGGGTGGCAACAGATGGGCACCCAGGATACTCAGTTGCAGACCATGGGAAAATAGACGAAGTGTCGGAAGGCCACCGATGAGATGGACCAATGATATTATCAAAAGGGTTGGAAAATCTTGGATACAAAAGGGGCAGGATAGAGACGAGTGGAAGAAATTGGAAGAGGCCTATATCCAGCAGTGGAGGGAAGAAGGCTAGCAAAGAAGAAGAAGAAGATTTGTTATAAGTAGGTACTAACAATTTTTTTTTAACAGTAAGAACTACTAAATAATATTAAATAATATAATAATAACGCACGATGATAATATAAAAAATATTAAAAAAATTGTAATATAAAAAAAACATACATTTGAAAAGACATAATTTATTTAGAAAATGATTAATTTGCATTTGATTCGGAATGGGAGCTTGGTAGATTAAATGTAGACAAAGTATTTATGGAGAAAGGAGTAAAAGGAGGAATCTGATTATAAATTATGTTTTCACCCAATTTCACCGACTTGAAGATTTCTAAAATTTGTGTGTTTTTTATATTTTTTTATTAAATAGTGGGTTAAATATTGTTTTTCAATTTCTTAGGTTTAAAACATATTAGAACTGTAAATGTCAGAATAAGAAGCTGCAGGTTCACTGGAATTATAACATTGAAATAACGATTTTGTAAAGTAAAAAACAACAAACAACAAACCATCACACCGTTTCCCCGTAGGGGTAGGCAGAGAGAACGGACTGATCCAATTTTCTTTCCTGACATATTTATCAAGCATCCTCAACATTCGCACTTCGTGTCATGCACGCGTGTCGATTTCCCTGACTCCTCACGTGGTGAACGTATAATTTTTTTACCACTATTTCTTCATTTATTTTTCCATGTGTCCAAACCACCCCAATGATCCTTTCATTATTTTGTTCATAATACCATCATTCGCACTTATATTTTCATTCGACACACTGTCAAACGCAGAGTATCCACACAATCGTCTAAGAGATCTCATTTCTACTGCATTTATTCTACTTTCATCCTTCTTTTGCCAGTTCCATGCTTCATTTCCATAACGGTCGGTACAAGAACACCATTGTGCACTGCAATTTAGCTTTTTAAAATTAGAACTCATTAAGGGATAACTACAAAAGGCTATGCGAAAGAGTAAAATTGTAAGAAATAAAACAAGAATGCTTATTTTAAGCACGCAATTACGCCAGTCAGGAACGTGCCAAAGTTCGGGTCTTTGAGCTTTTTCTAGGGTCTATAACCTCAAGATTTAGCTCCCATTCACGTTTGACATTTATCTGATTCGCGAAGCACTATTTTTACACCCATACCGGCAATACGCTCCCTTGCTATCAAGATTTTCACTTTCATACAAAGCCTTTGTATTATAAATTCGTTGGAATGCTCTAATTTCGCTTACAACAATTGTTCAGAATTCCAATTTCTTGTCTGCCATATTAAAATTTTATATTGTCGTACATTTCCCTAGAATGGAGTCTCCAAACCTTACTCGCTTATTTGTATCTGAATTTTATACTATTCCAAACATTGGATTTTATTGCGATCCGCGAACAAATGGCAACGATGATTGTTTTTATAACTTGAAGACAAAATGAAACCATAACAGAAAACACAATGTTCGTTTTTAACCCGAAATAACCTGCGCGGGGTCATATTGTTCCCTAAATCATTTTAATTTTACATATTCTAAAACAATATTAATAAATAATATTAATGAAAAGTCTGTTTTCTAGAAGTTTTATTATCATATATTGTATGTGAGTAACATGTTTTGCCTGTGTAAGGCATTAATCAAATGTGATAATGCCTTAGGCAAGCGTAACATATCATTCACATAAAATATAATAAAACTTCTAGAAAACAAACCTTTTAGTATGAATTAATAAATATATAGTTTGAATTGTATATTAATAGAGATTTGGAAACAAAATATGGTGGTCGAGGCGTTTACAGGACTCATACTCGTATTCGATGAAAACCGAAAAAAATATGCAAATAAAATTCAATGTAATAAAATCGTTTATATAATATATAAGAAAATATTTCATTTGTTAACGAACTTCAAAGAAATATAACTAAGTTACAGATGAAACGATCATGTTTAGTTCAAGAACTTCGCATAAATGTTAGTATGGGATATTTTGACCCCATACATATATTAATGGGTTAACGATTTCAGCTCCATTCGATAAGTATGAAACCGCTTCATGAACGTACCCAAATTATCGGAATTTATAAATTCCACCTCAACCCTTCGAGACCTTCCCTATGAATAAAACTAACAGTACCTTCACATGTTTTTAAAACACAAATGAAATTATATATCCCGCAGTGAAAGCTTTTTCGTATAAGGTCGACCTGTTTTACAAATTCTATCGCATCCCAGGGTAATTCGTACATGCTAAAAGTTTTTCTTCAATTTGAATTTCGTTTTAAGTATCTGCGGAAAATAAAAATTCTATGGCACACAATAACTTACAGCCATTATCAATTTCCACATATTATTATTATATTTTTTTTAATGATGTAAATTGTAAAAAAGTTTATTAATATTATGTTATATTTCAAAATATACACATAATATGAACAATTTATATTTTTTATGTCCGTTTCTCTTACTACCCTTACTTGTTTCGGACAACTAGTCCTTCTTCAGTGAAACATATTATAAAGATACATATTTTAAAAAATTATAAAATTGTTTACAAATATGATTAATTTTGACAGATGTTATAAATAAACGTTCCAAAATAAATCTTTATAACATTTGACAAAAATTGTCATATTTGTTAACAATTTTATAATGAAATTTAATTGTATCTCAATAGAAACGAAGATGCAAACTGGAAACTGAATATGGTTGATCAAGGTGTTTACAGGACTTATGACCTGTCATTGGTTGGGTTAAGCGCACGTTTTATGTAATTACAACATTCCCCATTCCACCTATTTCTTTATGACCATGTAAGACAAATTTTTAGAGGTTGTATATATGTTTCAAATCTCTGCCCTTCTTCACATGTCAGTTTCAATACGCCATCTATGTAGATTTGATTTCATATGTTAATCTTTTTAAGATTAATCTATATAATCCACACACTAACGTTATTTAATCACCCACCATGGGTGAAAATCTAGTATTCGTATACAAGTATAAGTATACATTCACAAAAAAAAAATTATAATGTTTTAAATACGTATCATTATAATTTGTATTACTGAAGAAGGACTGTTTGCCCGAAACATGTCTGATGTGTTGTATATACAAAGTATATAAAAAAAGAATACGACAAACAAATACGGTCAATTTAAAAATCTTAAGTTTATAAATTCACGAAAATCTATATTTTTATTTAGTTTTTTTGTTGCCCTGAAGAAGCTTTTACGTAAGCGAAACTAGTATTTAGAATCGCGTGTTAAATATACATAATGTTATTTTACTTAATATATGTAAAAATAATCTTCAGAATAATCGTCTTCATTACAGAAAGAAAAATTATATCCTGCATAAACTGATCGCAAGATCTACAATCAGAAGAAGAAGAAGAAAAATAATCAGATAATAAGTTTTGGCGGACTATGATGATTCAACATTATTAACAGAACTAAACATTATTAAATTAACTTACGAACTTAACATCACGCCGTTTCTCAGAAGAGGTAGGCAGGGAGAATGAACCGTCAAACTGCTCTGTCCCGACATATCTCTCGTGCTTCTTTTACATTTATACATTGTAATATGCACGCTCGTCGATTTTTCCGAAATCAAATGTGGCCGTCTTTAAGTATTTGATTTATGAGTTTTCCACCTTTTCCCTTTCCACTTACACTTTCCACTCTTGTATACAACATTTTAGAATTCTTCTTGCTTTAGATCATTTTTTTTATTTTTACATGTAATTCAATCAATTCAAACTGTTTTAATTTAAAAACACTGTAATCACATCAAAATGTATTTATTATTTTCATTTAAATCGTTTTGACACCCGTTTCTTTAACATATTTTGACATCCTTAGGCGATACCAAAAAAGATAGTTATTACTTGTAACATCCAATAAAGCCAACATGGATAAGCGAAATAGTTGTCACTGATTTATTTATTAATTTCTAGAAAATGTCGCCATAGCGTTTTCGCCAATACACGTCGGCATTATTAGGTGTTTCAAGTAACAACCGACATCTTATTTTTAAATTATTATTATTAATGAGGGGGAGTAAGGGGGATCCTATTGACTCTTCGAGCGGTGCATGGCCACCACCGTGATGATGGCCATGCTACGCTGGAGGATTGATCTGATCCCAAGTACCTATCCACACCTCGTCGACTTTGGTCTCCCCTGGAAACTAGGCGAAATGTTAGAGATCGAGTGTAGAACCTCGGTGGATAATATTGATGCATAGGCTAACGTGGAAGAACACCTCGCCAACCCGTCTGGCAAGCGTGGCGTTGTAATGCCAACCACCCCCCGTATGACATGTCATACATGGAGAAGTATGGGGAGGCCTATGTCCACAGTGGACGACAACGGCTGTTTAAGAAGAAGAAAAATATTAATGAACTTTAATAATATTTCAGTAAGATCGTGAGATAATAACAAAATATAACTAACTAAACTAACTAACCATCACGCCGTCTCCCCGGAGGGGTAAGCAGAAAGAATGGAACGCCACACTGTTCTGTACTGACATACTTCTCTCGACATGCACACACGTAGATTTCTCCGACTCCTCACGTGATCAATATTAAAAATTTGATTGATTTGATCGTGCCACGTTTTCCTCGGTCTTCCTCTATATCTAGCTCTGTTCACGTCGTTTACATATACCTTCATCACCATTCTGTCTTCACTCGTTCTTTTCCTGTGTCTTAACCTACCTAACGACCCTTTCATTATTTTGTTCATAACACTTTCATTTGCACCGCATTCACTTATTATACTCATTTGACACTCTATCATATACAGATTTACTACACGTTCGTCTTAGAGATCCCATTTCTACTGCATTTATTCTACTTTCATCCTTTGTTTGACAGTTCCATGCTTTACTTCCATAAATAAGGGTCGGCACAAGAACAAAATATTGGAATGTTTTATTTACTTCTACGTAATCAAATCGTGCAATTTTCGCGTCCAATCTGTGAAACGAAATAGGAAACTAGATATCCCATGACCAATAATGGTATCGGGAAAAGCTTGAAGTTGCAATTATAGGATTCTGGATTTGTCTCCTGGATTCTCGGTGTGCGAACTTACTGGACCTAGGTAGACACCATATGATTACTACATCGAATTAATACAATATAACCTCAAACTATCCCTTGTCCCATTAAGCTTTGGTCACAAAGTTGATTGCTATGAATAAATCAATTTTTATTATAAATTATTTAAATATTAACATACAAGTAAGTAATGACGAAAGACAAAATATGTCTATTTTACCGAACAAAAACAACAACAACAAACCATCACGCCGTTTCCCCGCAGGCGTAGGCAGAGAAAATGGACCGCCACACTACTCTATCCTGACAAACCTCTCTAGCTTCCTCCATATTTATACAGCGAGTCATACACACACGTCGATTCCCCCGGCTTCTGACATGACCAACCTTTAAAATTTGATTAATTTGGTCTTGCTATGATTTCTTCGGTCTACCTCGACTCCGTACTTCATTTACATCGTTAACGTATACTTTATTAACCATTCTTTCTTCACCCATGCGCTCCATATGTCCGAACCAACGCAGCGATCCTTTCATAATTTTGATCATAATACCTTCTTTCGCTCTACATTCCTTTCTAATATCAGCATTTTAAATTCTGTCGTACATCGTTTTACCACACAAAACTCATCTTTAACGCTTTAATTCTGCTCTATTCTTTCTTCTGCCAGTTCCATGATTCGCTGATCTGATAAATATGCATCTAATTGTCACATTTTCTTTATTGTCAACTTAATTAAATTTTAAAGGTTGGTGATGTAAGAAGTCAACAGAATCGACGTGTGTGTATGACTCGCTGTATGAATGTGAAGGAATCTAGAGAGGTGTGTCGGGATAGAGTAGTGTGGCAGTCTATTCTCTCTGCTTACCCTTCCGGGAAAATGGTGTAATGGTTTGTTGTTGTTTACCTGTACTCAATAGACGCCCTAAACAATTATGCTGTTTGTCATATCTGTAGTTAATAAACTGATTTCATGTTTCGCCAACCTATGTTGGCATCATCACGTGTTCTTCTTTTTCGTGTCAATAGGAAGTTAGTTTTGCAGATATGGTTCTGAAAAGGACCACATATCTTCTATTTTCATCCCAATGTTGTGGAAGATTTGGCCGAATAAGTGTCGTTTTCAGGGGCGCCGGGTGTTACAGTAACTCGTGGAAACACATTCTTTGCCCGTTGTTATGTAAGAATTCGGAAGTATCGATGTGCATGTACGACTTGTTGTATGAATCTGGAGGAAGCTAGAAAGGTGTGTCAGGATAGAGTAGTGTGGCGGTTCATTCTCTTTGCCTATCCCTGCGTGGAAACGGGGTGATGGTTTGTTGTTGTTTTTGTTTTATTAGAATAGTTCTATTGATGTTTATTAGAGTCCGTTCACGACAGGGAGATCGTTTGCAATAGTATGAATGATAGTACGTTTACAAAAAATCTAGACCTTATTTTAATTTTACTTTTTTATGATTTGAAAACAAAAAAAAATATTTCAATCGTATATTCAAACATCGAAATTAATAAACATCTTGTTATTATTTTTTTATCTACAAAAATGCTATCGACTTAATTGTAATAATTATAAAAATTAAGTTAATTAAAATTATAATTTGTTTCTTGGAAAAACGGACTAAGGATGAGACTAATAATAATAATGATACAATTGTTTCCTTTGTTCATTTTTATTATTACAATATTTGATCCTTGTGGGTGCATCTCTAGTATGTTTAAAAATATATTTCTGGATTATGTATTAAAACTGTACAGAGCTGACTCGGTCAATATGGTATTAATCAATAATAAAAATAATATTTCAAAAATACTCCTGCAAAACGAGTATTTTTCGAATCACCGAGTATACGAGATGCCAAATACGTGCGGTTCCCTCCATGTCTCGGAACGTACTGACGCATTGTTAGACTGTTGACGTACTATTTGACTCGGCAACCAATCAAATTGCAAAAACTATCACCGCACTCATACATCGATACGAGATTTTCAATTTGTGAATTAACTCTACCTCTCATGCAATAGCCTACCTGACAAAACAAAGCAATCCCGTTAGATTACCTTTGAAATTATTCTTATGAAGTACTACATATCCATTACCGTCAAAATAAAATTATTTAGAGCCGGCTCTACGGTGTCAGCTCCCTGTTTTCGGTAATAATTGGCCGTTGAAATATTCGGTAATTGACCCGTATAGGGGTAGAGGAAGGGGTAGAATTCACAAGGGTCAGATTCCTAATTTGTCTTAGGCTCCGTGCTTCCCGCAAGGGATGGTGAATTTATAATATACATGTTTTAGATCGGCAATACCTTAATTGTTATTCTATAGGAACAGGAAATTCCCCGTTGTTAGATATTCCCCGAATAGTATCGTTCTGTTTAACACGTTTCTGTATAAATGAAGTGTTATGCATATTTTAAGTAACCAGATAAACACAGCTCTGAAAATATTACCGCACGGCCGTATATAACAATGGTTCGTAATTAAAACTTAAATGAACGTTTCATTTAGAGTTTCTATATGTAATAACTAAGACAGAGGATGTTAAGGTGTTATGTGTGCTCTGTTCTGTTATGGGTGTGAGACATGGACATTAAAAGTAAATACAATGAACCGGTTAGAGGCATTTGAAATGTGGCTTCACCGAAGAATGTTCAGGATCCCATGGACAGACAGAGTGACGAACACAGAAGTCCTGAATCGTGCAGGAGTAAATAGAGAGCTGCTGACATTGATCAAAGTCCGCAAGATTTCGTATCTGTTATTATAATAAAAATCTAGAAGTTCTTTTTTTTCTTCGAGTTTGACATCAGTGCTCAAGAAACAATAAACATATCTTATTGTACTTATTTTATTGACATACTAGTATTAATTTTTTTATGTACACAACAGGTCGTTTGGACCCAATTACTGTATACAATTTTTATTTTTAGCTACAATATTAATTTTCGAATTTAAACAACTTGGGACAATTTCTCATAAATACAAAAGATAAGAGAAATATATTTGATCAGAGTGGAATCTACCAAATTAATTGTGAGGAATGTAAATATATCAGTAAAATGGGCAGATCATTTTCTAAGAGGTTATATGATCATAAAATTTCATATAAAAATAGAAGCATTTTCTCTGAAATGGCGGACCATTGTATTAATTTTTAGCATCATGTTGAAATCAAGAGTACAATTTTTTTTCACTAAAGAAATAATAAAAAAAAAATTAGAAAAAATAGAAATTTTAAAAGGAAAAAAGCGCAAAAAAAATATGATCAACAATCAAATTCCTACATATTCCCCCTCTAGTATAGAACACATTAAAAAAATGAGCGTATTTTAATTCAACGAAAAAATATAGATAGTCGATTGTTTTGGCCGAAACACTATAATATTTTAACATTTTTTAATTGATAATGCAAAAACTTTGTTATATATCATAATTGTTTTACTTTACGACACCTGTTTCATCAACCACACAGTAAAGTAGTATGTAGTTTTTGTAACACCTGATGATTTCAACATTGTTTGATGAATTAGCTGTCGTAAAGTAAAACAATTGTGATATTAAACAAAGTTTTTGCATTAACAATTATAAAAAATATAGATATTACGTTTTCAATTTTGGTTTATTTTCTCAATTATGTATGACTCATCGGTTATTAACCTAATACGTTTTTTTTTCACTAAATAACTAACTAACTAACCATCACGCCGTCTCCCCGAAGGGGTAGGCTGAAGGAATGGACTGCCACACTCTTCTTTCCTGACCTATTTCTCTGGCTTCCTCAATATTCATACATCGAGTCATGCACGCGCGTCGATTTCTCTGACTCCTCACATGGCCGACATTCAATATTTGATTTATTTGATCCTGCCACGTTTTCCTCGGTCTTTCTCTATTTCTGGTTCCATTTACATCGTTAACATATAATTTTTTTACCATTCTATTTTCATTAATTATTTCCATATGTCCAAACCATCTTAATGATCCTTTCATTATTTTGTTCATGAGACCATCATTCGCACGGCATTCACTTCTTATATTTTCATTCGGCACTCTATCATACACAGAGTATGCACACATTCATCTAAGAGATCTCATTTCTACTGCAATTATTCTACTTTTATCCTTCTTTTGCCAGTTTCATGCTTCGCTTCCATACATAAGGGTCGGTAGAAGAACCTACCGGTGCAATTGTGCACTGCCATTCTAGCTTTTTTGGATAGGTTTTGTTTTTTTTTTCACCATTATTATAATTGTATTTTACTTGTTAAACCCCTTTTTACTAATGTTATTAGCTTCCCTGTTTATTTCTCCTAATTTTGTTGACTCATCAATATTGATTTTCTGTTACTGTTGAATCTAATAACTGTTTTTTTTCCAATATTTTTCTAAAATTGTTTGCAATATTGTGTGTTGTTTCTTGCCCTTCTAAAAGTATTTCTGATTTATTATTTGGTTTATTGTAAGAACTGACAATGCTAACATCGGTTAGCGAAACAGCTATCGCGATTAATTATATTCAATTTTTTATATTCATAACAATGTTTTTTTTATTCAAACATTTAAAAGCATTAATTTATGTTGTAAAGTATGCGTAGAGGATAAGGATTTCCATTTACTCCGATATACTGATTAAGTCGAAGGGTTTAATTAGAGAGAACTGGTCCATGCATTGCTTACAATCCATTTGGCTATTCCACGTGTAGATTGATGCCCTACTCTATGTAGCTGTGTGTGTACCAGTTAGGAGATTCTAAACAGATTGCACACATCAACTATCGTATATACACTACGCTTAAACCAATTCCCGTCTCCTGCGGAATCATTATTTAAATACGCAAAAACCCGGATGTCCTCACAGAGAAAGTATCACAGAAAGTATACAACGGAAATATTTCGATTATCATCTCAAGTATTATAATTCGGCGTGCACACAAAATCAAATCAAATCAGTTTATTTACTCAAAAGACATTACAAACAGCATAAATGTTTAAGGAATCTATTGAGTACAGGTAAAATATTATACACATACAACATAACATCAGTAACGCATTAATGATGGTTCGACATTAGGAAGACAAGATACTTTCCAAAGTCAAGAGTATTTGTCACCAGAACGTACTTTCACTAACATGAAAGACGTCGATCTCCGAGGAGACCGCGGTCAGCAGACTAATTGCTCTTCCCACCGGTGTCACCAGAAGCAGATTGGTTCTGGCGGCCGGTAGGTAAAACAATATGTGCTGTCGCTGTCGGAGATATCTATCGGGGACAAAAATATCAATATCCTCCAGTACGACCGAGTTCTCGAAGTATCCCCTAATTAATCTAAAGAAATGGGTTATTATATGTCTATCTCTTAGAAGCTGTAGAGAATTAGTTCCGAGCATTCCCAAAAGAAATGCCGTGAGAAAGAATCAGTCTTCAGGATTTTAAATTTCCAGGAATAATTTCAGATCATCAGCAAATAAAAGAAATAGCGAGAAGTTTATCACCTTCGCAATATCGTTTATGAAGATGGTGAAGAGGAGTGGCCCTAAGTTTGAACCTTGTGGCACCCCTGAATTTACAAGAAAAGCATGCCCGAGAACGTTTATGGATTTTTTTTTATTTTATTCTGATAATTGTTGTATGAAAACAAAAGGAGAACAATTTGGTGTTGGTAATGCAGACCGTCCGCTGGCACAGTGAGAAATAAAGCTGTGTAAAATAAGTGAGCTGTTGAAGGTCATTTGTTCTTTGTTCAATAAGGCGAATCTTCAAGAAAAAACTAGGGATTAACTGTTGGTAAATTTGGTAAAAAAAACAAATTGATGACATTCGGACGGCTTGACTACAGTGGGTCAGTATTGCAATTGAACGGCCGTAACGTTAAATGGGTGGAAAAATTGTAATACCTCGGCAGCATACTAACGCAATCTATTGACCCAGATGAAGAGATAAAATGCAGAATTGAGGCAGCAAGAGCTACGTTTAATACAATGAAATCACTCTTCTGCAATGATAACGTAAACTTGAAACTTCGCCAGAGAATGATCAAATGCTATGTGTGGTCTGTTTTTTTGTACGGATGTGAAACGTAGACTTTGAAAGTTAACTCAATGAACAGACTGGAAGCATTTGAAATGTGGCTCCATCGCCGAATGCTCAGAGTTCCCTGGACAGACATGGTTACCAATACTGAAGTCCTGAGGCGAGCTAGAGTTGACAGGGTAATGTTAACAACTATCAAGGTTCGAAACAACTGGGTCATATACTGCGTGGGGAAAAGTACCACCTTCTCCAACTGATATTGGAGGGGAAAATTGAGAGACGCCGAAGGCCCGGAAGGAGACAAATGTTCTGGCTGCGAAACGTGAGAGAGTGGACCGGCATCCGAAGTATGGAGGAGCTGTTTCGAGCGGCGCAAAACAGGGACAGGTTCGCCGAAGTGATCGCCAACGTTGGGGGGACCAAACAGGGTGAATAAAATGAATAAAAAGAAGAAATAAAAAAGTTTGAATGTATTATTGATTACGATTATACAATCGTAATCAGTAACAGCAAATCTAAAACGGCAATGAGAGGGGCATGTGATGAGACAGGATGAGCTTAGATAGTCACCTAGAATCCTGAAGTGGAGGCCTTGAAACAACGGGAAAGGAATAGGAAGACCACAAATAAGGTGTAACGGATGTTATCCAACTTGCTGGTCATAAGTGGCAACAGATAGCCCAATATATAAAAAGTAAATAGCAGTGCAGTTAAATTGGCTTAAAAAAAGAAGAGGATCCAGTAATAAGTAAGAATTCTCAAATTTATTAAATCCCAACGTAACATCATGTAATCGTATCAATAGGATTTTTGAAAATTGTATAATTCTACAATCAACATGTACCTCTTTTAATTTTAAAATAAATTATGAATTAATAAGCTCCAAAGATTCTTTGAAACGATAGGCAGAGAGAATGGACCACCGCTCTACTCGATCCTGACACACGAACATCGATTCTTCCGACTTCTTATATGGCCGACCTTTAAATTTTGATTAATTGGATCATGCCAAGTTTTCCTCTGTCTCCCAGGTCTCCTTCATCCACATCGTTAACGTATTAATCAAAACCTTCTCAGAGTACTTAAGCAATAACAAATCTGCTACCTATTTTAGGAAGTATGTCTGCATAACGATGTTTTCCTTCACTGCACCATAAGAATATTAATTAAATTGATGAATGCTTAATTATAAAATATAAGAAATCAAGAGTTGAGTTTACACAATTCATATAGCGCCCTTAAAATAATTATTTAGATTTCAAAATCGTAATACAAAGCCACCGAATTTTGGGTAGGACCGCAATGATGCTCTAGCTATTTGTGAACCAATTGAACCATGTTGACTCAGGTTAATTTGACATGAAACGCGTTTTGCTGATGCGATACAGACGGCTTTACTAAAATCCTTTTGATCCCATGATCTAATCAAATTTTGGGTCTGTACAGTGGTTACGTGTGGACCATTTTAGATAAGTTACCAAAATCCTGTGCGCTTATTGCACTATAACTCTGATGGGGAACCTCTCAGAGAGAATTGTAGTCTATTGACGTTGGTAATGGAATTTCGAATTCCCACCATTAAGTGAGCTGGTGCATTCGATATCTTTGTATTCGCGTTTGATCGGGATCAATAAAGTTTGATTTGATGTGCAAGCGCTTATTTTGATTTATATTTAAAGATTTTTATGATTATGATACACATTTATGCTAAAGTTGTATTTTAATAAACTAACTAACTAACCATCACGCCTTCCCCCCTAATGTGTGGGCAAAATAATTTTACAAAACTGTTCTTTTCTGATATACTTTCTTGTTCCCTTTCAATTTACTTGATCGTGCCACATTTTTGTCCGCCTATTTCTTTTTTTTATTCCGTTTACGTCGTTTATGTATATTTTCTTTAAAATTATTTCTCCATTCATTTTTTCCATGTGTCCAAACCATCTTAATGCTCCTTTCATTATCTTGTTCACAACACTTGTATTCGCACTACATACATTAAATACACATTCGCACCTCTCTTTCTTTCTCTCTCTGTCTCTCTCTGTCTTTCTCTATCTATCTCTGTATTTCTCTGTCTCTCCCTATTTATCTCTGTATTTATCTGTCTCTCTCTCTGTCTCTCTCCGTCTCTCTCTGTATCTCTCTCTGTCTCTCTCTATGTATGTATCTGTCTCTTTCTCTCTCTCTCTCTTTCACTCTATCTCTCTCTCTCTCTCTCTCTCTCTCTCTCTCTCTCTCTATCTCTCTCTATCTTTCTTTCTTTCTTTCTTTCTTTCTTTCTTTCTATCTATCTTTTTCTTTCTTTCTCTCTCTCTCTCTCTCTCTCTCTCTCTCTCTCTCTCTCTCTCTCTCTCTCTCTCTCTCTCTCTCTCTCTCTCTCTCTCTCTCTATCTCTCTCTCTATCTCTCTGTCTGTCTCTCTCTGTCTGTCTCTCTCTATCTCTCTGTCTGTCTCTCTCTGTCTGTCTCTCTCTATCTCTCTCTCTCTATCTCTCTGTCTGTCTCTCTGTCTGTCTCTCTGTCTGTCTCTCTCTGTCTCCTCCTTTCGATTCCCCCTCTAATCCTTCCTATATCTCTCTCTTTCTCTCCCTCTCATCCCCATCCCCATCTCTCTCTTTATATTTCTAGTTTTGGTTATTTTTTCCACTTGATTCCTAAAAATTAAATAAAAATTATAATTGCAATATACGTTATATTATGAAATAAACTTTGTTTCATATATAAATAATATACGTATACATTAAATATGAGCGTATATAAATAAACTGTCGGATTTAAATGCATCACATGATAATTGATATATTGAGAGCCGGAAACCAAAAAGGTCGACAAGATTAAGTAGGGTAAGGGTTAAAGAATAAGATGATAAATGAGGATTCCTTTTAAAAATATTAGTGCACCTCTTGTACGTAAAATATTATACAGGGTGGCTAATACTTGACTACACAAATATACACATTAATTATTAACACAACTTATTAAATGAATAATTAATTCGAATGAAAACATGTTTTCTAGAAGTTTCATTATCTTTTGCGTGAATGACATGTTTCGCCTGACCTCTAGATCTTTTCAAAATTATTTCAGTTTATAAAATTTTTAATATTGAATTTTACATCATTTTCAAGAAATAATAAACTAATAGACATGATCTAATGAAACTAGAACGTGAATGAGTTAAAATAAACTGAAACATCGTTCTGTTATTTTTCTATTTTATTATTAGATAATTATAATAAAATAATAATAATAAGTTATATTTCATTTCATTTATTTATTTTAAACATATCTAAAGCATTACAGAATTTTTTTTCCAATACACTAAAGATACAAGTTAGAGATACACAATAATAAGTAATACATAATAGATTAATAAAAAGAGCGAGAAACATAAGATGCATGACAAATTAATAAAATAAATATACCATACAATTATAATAAAGATAGATGAGCCAAACTATCACAAAATATGTCAAGCTCCGAGGTGATACGATTAAGCAAAGATATTGCTCTACCTACCGGCATAACCATTGGCAGGTTGGTTCTGCATATAAATAGTTACATATTAAAATATTTGTGTTGTAATTTGAAATTTCTTGTAAGAAGCTCATTATAAAAAAAATGTAAAAAATCATAATAAAGAATTTCTGTATGTTATATATTTAGTTTGATTCCATTTTGGTTAATGGCTAAGACCGGTTTCGGTAGCTTGAATCTTTTGGGAATATTGGAACTCTAGCAAAAGTCGAAACTGGTCAAAGGCGTAAGAATTAATGGAATTTAACTAAATATATTATTAAAATAATTGTTTAATTACATATTTTTATATTTTAATTATTTTGAGTTAATTTTTATTATTATTATGAGATTTTTCCAATTAATAGTAATAAATAATATGAATAATTTTTCACAAATCTGTTAAAAGTAAACAAAGCACAGTGTTGTGTGAAATGTGAAAATAAATTATTTTTATTATTTTGTTGAATCGCTCTTTACATCATGACAGCATGAGCCAAATCGATGTTAAGGGTATTAAAGCTATCATAGTGATTCTCGTGACAAGTGATAGGTAGCTAATCTATTGGTATTTTATTGTCACGTAAATTCTACACCAGACCAAAGACAGTGTGACAAGCACACTGCCCTCACCGGAAATCGAACCTGGAACCTTCGGGCTGGCAGTCAATGCACTTACCATTCGGCCACGAAGGTCGTCAAATTTAAGGATGTGGTTTAGAAATATATATCACGTTTTTCTAAAATATAAGGGTGTGGTTTTGAAATATACCTATGTATCACGTATATCTTGTCGGTATGAATATATACAGGGAGATAAATACTTGATATAAGTAAAATGAGGTACAAAAAAATATTTTTAACTGAAAATAACTCAAACTATAAATACTTATTCCTAGTTATATATACACTAGTTTTGGGGACTATGTACAAATATTTGATACAATAAGGAATATGACATCTACAGTGAATCGAATGTGATCTGTTTCACCAAGGTGTTAGAGCCGTCTACGTTCTCAGTTAAATAATAATGTTTCCGTTATCCGTCACCCCTCTTAATCTTAATTAGTTAAAATTAACACTCACCCTTTGGCATAACCTTATACTTATTTTTACTATGTGTATAACGATTCTGTTTTTATTTATTGTTTAAATTTGTGCATAGAAGAAGGACCGAATAAGGACCTAAACTAGTCTGCAATTAAAAAAAAGTGTTGTAATAATACAAAATGCGTTTCTATTCAATCAAATGAACAGTAATTATGGCGCTAGTAGTTCACTAAAAAATGTGAAGTGTTCCCCAACATTGAAGCATATATACATCTTCCAAAAATTTGGCAGACGTGGTGGTCGTAAGAAGGGGGGAATGGGGATGTTGTATTACATAAAGCGTACGCTTAACCCAACCAATGACAGGTCATAAGTCCTGTCAACGCCTCGACCACCATATTCTGTTTCCAATTTGCATCTTCGTCTCTATTGAGATACAATTAATCCTTAAAAAAAATGATAACCCGCAATGGGTATTCGTCTACAAGTATTTGTATACATTCAAAGTGTTGAACAGTACTTTATACCTAAAATAATTGTTTGTACCTAAAACGTCAAATTACTTATTACTTATTGTACACGTTTTTTTAATTTCTCTTGTATACTCGTATGTACCTACATAAAATAGACCGGATAAACCTCCGATATCCTTTTCTAAGAACACTCGGTAAAGCTGATCGAGGGCCACCCTTATTTTTTATCAAAGCCTTTAAGGAAGCGGATTAATAAAGCCATTTCCACCTTTAGGGGTAGGTTTTCTTGACAAATGATCATCCAATTGGGACATTTTTTTTGGAATGGAACACCAACATTCTTTTACTGGAAATAATCCCGACTCAAAAATTTAGCAGAAGTGAAACAAATGAATTAGTTGTATTTTTCAGCAAGTTAAAAATTCTAGATTTTACCTCAATCACTTTTGCCTAAACAATGCTATAAAATTACAAATTAAATCGTGTTTTTTTGTATGTATAACAGGCGTTTGAGCCAGTGGCGTGCCTAGGGTCAGCCAGTAAGGCAAGCCAAGGAATTATTAATAAATATTCGTTAAGAAATAACATAATCGTTCTTTTCATAACATTTCTGCACATAACGTTAATGACAGATAACATTCTGACAATAGAAATAAAGTTCGTGACACATCGAATAGTAACATACTTCAAAGTAATAAAGCCCGGCTTCACATCTATACAAAAATTGTAGATATCTTCTGGTATATATGCACCTACCTTTATGATTACAAGCTAAAAATACATAAGTGCGACAAGGACCCTTTTACATTTTGCAAGCCCAATATGAAGCCCATCGAAAACATGAAACAAAACATGTGGACGTCGGCGATTTCGCGGGCATCTCACCTACGCCTACGGTACGTATGAGTAAAATAAAATACGGCTCGTATGAGTGGAACAAAACATACACTTAGGTCATTTCTGCACATGTCAGCGGAGTCATTTGCAACGCAGCGAATTAAATTGTTTTATTCGTAGACGGCTCAAACGCGCAATAAATGTCGTTTTATTTTGTTTTTTTTAACCCTTAACGTACCGTGTTCAAAACAAAACGCTCGCTCCCATGTGGTCAATTCAGTTTACCGCTAACTTTATCTAAATATCAAGCATATGACTCGATGAATCAAAATTTATTTTATGTCATCTTGTAGGGAATTTCATTAGGAATAGATCGATATCTTTAACATACATGAATTATTTGAAAAACATATCATCATTAATTTTTTTCTGGAACCATGCGATTTCTGATATACAATGCGAGACAGCATCTGATCAACTGACACCAAGTATGAACTTGTCTCGCCCCGCCGCGCTGCGCCGCGCCCCGTGGCGCTGTAATTTTACGTATGATAAAGGCACCTAGGCAAAATGTATACTACGTTCAAGACAACGAGTACGTATTAATATTTGTCCCTTTTGGTAAAGTGTTAATATTTTCACAGTTCTGATATTATTAAGTTGCGTGCTGCGTTTCCGTCCACAGTCGGTATCATTACGTACCTATGAGAAAAGGCCAAACATATAATTTATAATACGTTCAAAACAGCGAGTAAGTATTTGTTACTTTTGATAAAGTTGTAAATATTAGCAAAACAAATTCTACCTTAACACGAATGAAGGTGAGGGCAGTCTTAAAAAATATTTTTTTTTGGGATGAAGGAAGTGATTTTTTGCTTTTTTTTTATTACGAAATATTGAGAACACTTCAATGGAGGATTACAATTTTTTTTATAATATTAGGGTCCATAGGTTTTAAGAAAATCAACTTTAAATTGGCAGTGGAAACTCAATTGACCACATGGCAACGCGACGGTTAAGACAAGCCCGGCTTTTCGGCTTGTATGGAAGTACCGCCACTGATTAGAACCTAATTATGTTACTGTATACACTTTGTTTTTAGCTATTATTCTGATTTTTATGACATTAAATAGGTAGCAAATCTATCGCCACTTGATTGTCACGTGAATTCTACACCAGACAAAAGACAATGTGACGAATGTTTCCTCACACTTATATATCCTGACACACCTCTCTAACTTTATCCTCATTCATCAATCATCATCTTGAGTAATACGTCTATTGTTCTGACTTCAAATGTGTGACCCCATTTTAATAATAGATTATGCCATATTTTCCTCGGCCGTCCTCGGCTACTTTTTCCTTTCACACTATTTTATACTGCAGATGTAGTACAAAGTTTAAAAAAATGTTATGCAAGAGCGAATAATTATTTTTGATAAATTTTATTTATTTATTAAAACACTATTTTTTCATTCTATGTTCGCCATACTTTGTGTTGTAGATGTTTTACATTTTTCATTTTTTTATATACTTTGTATACAACACTGACTTTTAAAACAAATTAAAATTAAATATCAAACATATTTCGGACTACCCAGCCCTTCCTCAGTGATATTATATAGATACTTAAAATTGTTTACCAAAATGGTAAGTTTTGACAGATATTAAAATCATCAGTCAAACCTCACCATATTTGTAAACAATTTTAAATGTTGTAACCGACACGGGACCCAATAAATCAAATCCATAACATCAGTTAATTATTTATTTTGTAAGGTTCTCTCTATATTGGCATGTACACAGTTGAATGATTAGATTTAAACATCTTAAGCAAAACATTACGTAAAAGTCTGTTTACACTGAAGCTATAAAAAATAGACACATTTTACAACCTTACAGTTATGCGTCGGGGACAGGCGGCAGGGGTGCAATAAACCCTGAGACAAACAGATCATAAACGGACGCCGCCGTCCCGTTATCCACCCTGGAATGCAGGTCCAGGGGTGGCCGATAGAGTTTTATCGATCTCACCGTACGCAGATCTCTCGTTCAATAGAAACTCTCGTTCGCTGGCTCCGTCTCCACACCGGGAGGGTCGTTATCCAAATACCAGCGGCCTACCTCCCATACAGAAAGAGGGTTATCCGCGGTGCAGATTTCCTCTGGCGTTTATCCTCACACAGGGAGGATCTGTATCCAGGATCGCAGGTTGCCTTTGGCCTACCTTCCTTACAGGGGGAGGGTTATCCAAGGGATTACCGCCGGCCTACCTCTCACACAGGGAGAGGGTTATCCGCGGTGCAGGGTACTACTGGCCTACCTCCCGCACAGGGAGAGGGTTATCCAGGGTTGCAGGGTGCCACTGGCCTACCTCCCGCACAGGGAGAGGGTTATCCAGGGACTTTCCTCCGGCCTACCTCCCACACAGGGAGAGGGTTATCCGGGTACGGAGTACCACTAGCATGGACCCCTCTTCAAGGAGGCCCACTTAGCTAGGGTATCCACTAAACAAGGGCTTACGCCATGCCCCGAGACGCTCGTTCAGTAGTACTCTAGCCCGAGAAGAATGTGTCGATCCGTAGCAATGTATGGCGTTTTAAAGGCCATTGCTCCGCCTTTGGGGTTGTGGTGACGATGGCAGCGCCGCGCGGTGCTTCCAGAAGTTGCATCTTCGTGCGTCTTTGGAAATACGGGATCCGCCTCTATCTCAGGGTCGTTCCAATGGCGGCGGGTGGAATTTACGCATCATACGCAAAGCATTCCATCAAAAAAATATTTCACAATTCTATCTCGTTACAATGTGTATATAATATCACTGAGGAAGGGCTGGGTAGTCCGAACATGTTTGATATTTAATTTAAATTTGTTTAAAAAGTGAGTGCTGTATACAAAGTATATAAAAAAAACACAATTTTTTCCATTTTGATTTTATTTTTCTCGGCATGTTTTTAAGCCTTAACACCTTAATCATTAAGAGAACGACATAAAACGTTTTACGTTGTTCTCCCGATGATGAAGCCGTCGTAAAATGTCTAGAAAATTATACTCAAAATTGAAAAAAAAAAACTCTGTTTTAATTCATAAAAGATCATCATTACGGAATTTCACATTGTTAACACCTTGAGTTAATCTAAAATTATTTTTCATTTAAATTACTGAAAAACTTATGTAAGTTTATTTATTGAGGAAAATATTAATAATTATAAGGAGAAGTTTACCTGTTGGTGAAGCTAAGACCCTCGTAAATTCTTTTGTAGTGTCACGGTTAGATTATTGCAACGGAATGTACGCTGGATTGCCAAATAATCAGTTAGCCAGAATACAAAGCGTATTCAATGCTCCTGCCCGATTGATTATGGGGCAACAAAAATACTGTCATATCACGCCGCTCCTGAAGGACCTTCATTGGCTTAAAATCCGAGAGCGAGTAAAATATAAATTGTGTTTGACAGTGTTTAAGGCTCGACACCAGAGAGCGCCAGCGTAAATATCGGATCTCTGCGTGACACCCATGCTAACGGAACGGCAACGTTCAATAAAGCATGTTTCTATGATCGTGCTTTCAGCGTTGCGGGTCCGTTGGCGTGGAATAGCCTCCATGTTAGTATTAAGTATGAGGATAGTGACGTTAAATTTAAGAAACTTCTGATGACTGCACTGTTTGGTCAGTCATTTCCTAGTGCGCCCTTGGAGTAATTGATTTTACAAAACGGCGCATTTAAAATACAAATCATAATAATAATTATAATAATAATAATAATAATAATAATATTGTTTCTTGCTTATTGAGAGCAAAAAGTTGGGTATAAAAATACTACAATTTGCCTTTTTTTCAGTTTCGCTAGAATTCTTTAGCAGTTGGATATTATCCACAAAGCTTACGAAGGTCGTACTCCAGGGATTTGTAGAGATTATAGATCTACAAATTTTTATTTCCTTCCTATTTTTTGTTCAAATTGAATAAGTAATGACGGAAAAATATCCTGAATTAAACCGTTTTCATCAATTCAAAGGGAGTTTTGCTAATTAGGATGTAATACACATAAATTGAATATTCTATTCCTTAAAGACTTTGCTCGGCAAAAAAATACACAATATTGTTAATTAAAATTTCCCGATTGAAGCTCTATATATTTTTTAATGCAAAAAAAACATGTTTCGGACACACGAGTCCTTCATCAATGATATTATAAAAATATAAATATTAAAAATATTTTTTCCATAAATGCGATCAGTTTTGTCAATATTTGTCAAAACTGACCACATTTTTGAAAAAAAATTATATGTTTTATTTTTAAAAATATAGAGTAATTTATACTAAGTATACAATAAAAAGAAACATTGCAAATTTAGTTAAAATTCTCAAATGTTTTTGTCTTCGAACGGTTTCGGCAGCTCGCTGCCATCTTCCGGTACCTATTTTAAATTTTGTTAGGCTTATACATATAATATATGAAATTACAATGGAGGGAGTAAATTATTCTATAGCTATTATATACAATCCATTAGCATTAAAAGTTTTTTTTTTGTAAATGCAATTAATTATAGTTTCTTTACAATTAAAAAAAATTACTTTCACTACCTTATTGTTTTTTAATTGTACAGAAATAAATTATTAAAAAAAAATTCTGAAACCTCTTTACACTATTGGATTATATTAACTCCCCGCCATTTTCATTTTATGTATTGGGTGTTTCAGAAAGTTTGTTCTGTTTTATTGTATTAAAAATCGCATTTATTTAAATGGTAAATTAAAAAAACACATCAATGAAAATATTGTCTATCGTTAGCCAATACATTTTCCATCTTTCTGGCAATATAGGAATCCATCGTCGAAAAAACGCCTCGTCTTTTAAGGTAATCCAAGCATCGACCCAATTCTTGACATCTGCATATGAATGGAAATGCTGCTCTTTTAAAGACTGCGTCATGGATCTGAACAAATGGTAGTCCGAAGGTGCCAAATCTGGTGAATAAGGCGGGTATGGTATAATCTTCCAACTCAAATTATGTATGTAGTTTTTGATCGCGATTGCGATTTGAGGTCTAGTGTTGTGTTGAAGAATCAGCTTGCTGTGCCTGTTGCCCCATTCCGGTCGTTTTTCAGTCAGTGTCTGCTTAAATCGCATTAGTTGTTGTCGGTAGACTTCCTCCGAGACCGTTTCACCCGGTTTGAGGAGTTCATTTTTCAGTCAAACTTTTTTGATCTTCCAGGGCGATCTTTGCCATCAACGCAAAAGTTGCCAGCTTTGAAGCGTCTGTGCCATTCTCTGCATGATTTATCCTATGGGTTATGATTGTCATAAACTTCCACAAGAATTTTATGTACCTCAGCTGCACTCTTCTTCCAATTAAAACATAATAGAAGAACTCACCGCAAATGCTTCTTATTTACCACTTAAGTTGACATTTTAAGGATCGATAAAACAAATGTTGTTGTAAGAATGACAAACATTTGCGAACTGAACTTAATTGGACTTAGATCTTCTGGCTTACAGAGGTTCAGTTCATGTGGCTATTCCTCTTACGTTTGATGGGAACATTGTTGGAAGGTGATTTGGTGGGTTATTGGTTTATGCGGGGGCATGATTTGTGTGGCCCGAAGTGTTCCTCTGAAGAAGGATTGATTTTGGGCGCTTGTGGCGACTGGAGGTGTTTGACAATTGACATATAGTCAGGCTTCCAAAAAAATGACCGACAGATTTGAGACTTAAAGCAGCCAGACCCATCTGTTGTAACACAAATAGAACTTAATATAAGCCTAAAAAAAATTGATATAAGCATCATAAGATGGCAGCGAGCTGCCGAAATCGGCGGGAGACACAAATATTAGTGGATTTTAAATAAATATACATTTTGAATAATAATTTTTTTGATATTTTTGAAGACACAATTTAACGTAAGCGTTAAAGAAATTCCAATATGTCTGAAGAGAAAAGTCTATGATTCATGCATACTGCCGGTGATGACTTATGGGATGGAGACTATGACCCTCACCAAGAGAAATGTAAAGAGATTAAGAGTCACGCAGCGTTCCATGGAAAGACATATGCTCGGCGTCAGTCTCCGAGATAAAATCAGAAATGAGGAGATTAGACGCCGAACAAAAATAACGGACATCATGAAATGACTAGCGAGACTAAAGTGGCAATGGGCGGGTCATGGGCCGAGATGAGGATAGATGGACCCAGAAAATAATAAGGTGGAGACCATGGGAAAATAGGAGAAGCGTCGGCAGGTCGCAAAAAAGGTGGGCCGACGACATTGCTGCCGTGTGGGGGGAAATGTAGCTGCAGCTGGCAGAAAATAGAGACAAGTGGAAAGAAAGGGAAGAGGCCTATGTCCAGCAGTGGACCGATGAAGGCTATTGAAGAAGAAGAAGAAGAAGTTAAAGAAATAATCAATTAAAAATATTATATCTACCATAGTTTTGGTAAATAGTGTAATTCAATATCCAAGATGCTGCATAAGAATATTAATTCAAATAAATATTTAAATATATCAGGTAGCATAGTCAGCATTCAATATTACTTTGAAAATCATCTGAGTTCAATGTTAAAGAGTTTGGGTTTAAGAGTAGGCACTGAAATATTTATTGAAGGAGAATTGATGACTACTTGAAACAGGTATCAAAAACTGGTGACAAATATTCCTTTGAAAAAATCAAAAATCGTTTTAAAAACGATTCACAACTTTCATATTTGCATAATTTACGTGATGTATTAATGCAGAGGAAGCTAGAGTGGTATGTCAAGACAGAGCAGTATGGCGGTCCATCCTTTTAACCGAACTCTTCGGGGAAACGGCGTGATGGTTATTAAGTTTGTTAGTTTTATTATTACTAATGATATGCGTGGTCCTCTTTAATACTAACTCTTTTCAAAAAAATACTTTCCATTGAATATTATTATATTAGTATAAAAGACTCTCATAACACTAATTTTAAAAATAAACTTATTGGACCTCTCTCAAAATGAGATTATATATCCAAAGAATGACGTCAAATGAATACTTTGAGTTTCATCATATTTCTTTAATAATTCTTATTATTCTTCTTTCTCTTAGTTTAGAACGTATGACCTGTTTGTGACAGTAGGCTGTCCTGGAATGATTATGTCCAGCCATCTCTCCATCATAGTGCATAGGGTCTCAAGGAACCTTTTGCACCCAACTCTATCGCATGCCTAATACCCAACATAATCCCAAGTGAGGCCTGATGCCTTAACCTCGTCCTGCATAGCTCTTCTCCAGGTGGCTCTAGGTCTGCCTTGCTTCCTCTTTCCCCCCATAGGGGACCAGTCAAGTGCACCCTGAGTGATGCAGGCTGGGTTCCGTCTCAGAGTGTGACCGATCCACTGCCATTTGCGCCTAGCGACTTGTTTTCTAATTGGCTTTTCGCGTGCATGGTCTAGAGAACGGCATTTGACACTTTTTGGGGCTAATAGATCTTGAATGTTGAGCGAAGGCACCTATTTATAAACACCTGGAGTTTTCCAATAACGTCCGCGGTAGATTTCTAGAAGTCTCACAACCGTACAAAAGTACGATTTTAAGCTACTGCTGAATATTCGGAGCTTGAGCTTTCTCGAAATGATTCTGGAACGCCATACAGGGCGAAGCATAGCGAAAGCTCCCCTTGCCTAGTTGAGTCTGCTGGCTACATCTTCCTCCGTACCTCCCGGGAAGATGTAGGAACATTTTAATAATACCGCACACAAATTAAACGCTTCGTACGAAAGTATAAAAAACTATGTTACTTCTTTGTTCGCCATACTTTGTGTTGTAGATGTTCTATTTGACTTTTTCTTATTTTATATACTTGGTATATATAACACGATTAAAATTAAATATCAGACATGTTTCGGACAACCAGTCCTTCTTCAGTGATACATATTTAAAATTGTCAAATCTCTCAAAATTCATCATATTTGTAAACTATTTTATAATATAATCAAACGATTTTACTGAAATCTTTGATGGAAATTCATTTTAAATAATAATTAAATAAAACGATGTTTTTTAACTACTTCCATTTTTGTCTTTATTTCGACAGCGACCGGTTACGCCAGGCTCGCTAGCATCGACAGACTGGCTTTTATTTAATTTGATAATATTTTATATATGTGTCTTTATAATATGTATCACTGAAGAAGGACTGGTTGTCCGAAACATGTCTGATATGTAATTTTATTAGTGTTCTATACACAAAGTGTATAAAAAAAGAAAAAGACAAATAAAACTACATTACTCTACTCGTTACTCAATGTTTGACGGCCTCTGCCCGGAGATGAAATGAAAACGGGGTAATTGTGATTGATCCCTTGACGTACGCTTAATATTTTCATAGACGGAAGGTTTTCTCGCATATTTGTGAAGAGTAATGGTGTATAGATTCGTATTACGCATAAAATATTTACGAAAATGGAAATAAATACTTCAAAGAGCCTCGAATCGTACCAAGTCGGCTTGTAAACTAAAATACTTAACGTTAATATATCTTTCCTGTATCAACCTTTAATTAAAATTTTAAATTACTTACATTTTTAGAAATAGAAAAACGTTAAATATTTTCATTCAAATTACACTTTGATTTACTATTAAGGAATAAATCGGATGAATTCACAAAAGGTTTTGAAACATGTTCAAATATTTACAATTTAATTCGCTGTACAATGTTTTCACTTTGTCCACTTGAGCGAATGAAAACCAATTAAATTATCGAAATCATGTTTAAGGGTTTAGGGCAGTCAGAGAGGTTGACCTTCGCGGCAGAGTGGTAAGAGATCCTGGGATAGAGGTTCTGGGTTCGATTCCCAGCGATGGCAGTGCGATTGTCACATTGTCACATGGTCTGGTGTAGAATTCTCGTGACAATAAATTGGCGATAGCTTAGCTCCCTCTCACATGTCATGAGAATCAATATAATAGCTCATAATAAAATTGGTTATAGTAATTGTGTTCAAACTACCTGTTGCATTTAAACAAATAGAATTTCAAATAAATAATAATTAACAGTAATTTAATTTATTTTATAAAACCAACAATATAAAATTATTATATGTTTTATTGTACGGGTGTGAAACTTGGACCTTGAAAGTTAACTCAATGAACAGACTGGAAGCATTTGAAATGTGGCTCCCATCGCCGAATGCTCAAGAGTTTCCTGGACAGACATGATTACCAATACCGAAGTCCTGAGGCGAGCTAGAGTTGACAGGGAATTGTTATCAAATATCAAGGTTCGAAAGATCTCACATCTGGGTCATATACTGCGTGGGGAAAAGTACAACCTTCTCCAAATGATGTTGTTTGAATACAATATTTTACCTGTACTCAATAGATGCCATAAACATTAATAAATTGATTTGATAAAAACTTTAAATGTAATACGTAATTAAAATTAGAAGTTAAGCATTTCTTTTTGAAGAATTTAAAAATACATTTTATTTTCACGTTAAAAACATGTTTTCTTTGCTAAAGAAACATTTATTTTACTTTAAAAACGAAAATTTACTAAACATTTTAATTAAAATATATTTCAAAATGATACGGTCAACTAAAAAAACAAGCTACGAAATATTAAACTGTTTTCCAACGGATTTATCATCGTTTATGTTATTTTAAATAGAGTAAAATTACATTGTTCTGAAAATGAAACATTAATAAAACAAAACAAATGAAAGTCAACGGTATTTAAATCACATCGCATGGATTGTTATATTATTTTTCTAGTATTAAGTTTTTCATTACTTATATATTATATTTATTTTATCTATTATTTGAGAGCAATAAATATATTTTTAAATAAAAGGTAGGCTCATTAAGATGGTTTGGACATATGGAAAGAATGAATGAAGAAAGAATGGTAAAAAAGTTATGTGTTAACGATGTAAATGGAACCAGATGTAGAGGAAGACCGAGAAAAACGTGACACGATCAAATAAATCAAATATTGAATGTCAGCCATGTGAGGAGTCAGAGAAATCGACGCGCGTGCATGACACAATGTATGAATGTTGAGGAAGCGAGAGAAATATGTCAGGAAAGAAAAGTGTGGCAGTCCATTCTTTCTGCCTACCCCTTCGGGGAGACGGCGTGATGGTTAGTTAGTTAGTTAGTTAGTTAGAAGGTATAATGTAAATAAAAGAGGTGAATAGTGCAAACGTTAGTATTTAAATAATAATAAAAGGGTCATTAAGATGGACACATTGAAAGAATGAATAAAGATAAAATGATAAAGTCAGTACATGTTACTATGTAGACGGAATAACACATAGAGAAAGACCGGGGAAATAAAGCATGATTGATTCAATCAAATATTAGTTGGCAATGTGAGAAGTCGAGAAATCGAGAAGCGAGAGAAGTGTACAATTTCTGCCTGCTCCTTAAGAGAGAAGACATGAGTGTTAATCAGTTAGTTTGTTTATTTTCTTATGAAGCACATTTGAAGGCTACATAGAAAAAAACAAGGAATGTCAGTAGAAGGTTAATTTGAATAAATTGAGAATAAAGCTAAGCAAAGTCTATAATCGATTATCTGGCCATAGTCGATGACACAGATGATTTTTGAATATAATTTTTTTACTGTGGATAGATACGTACAAATGCCGCTAGATGGCATTATTACATTTATTTAAATTTTAACTGACATTCCTTGTTTTTCCCCTGTAGTCTTCATTTGAAGTGTGATATTTTTAGAAATAAATTAAAAATAATTCATGCCATTGGTGATATAAAGACTCAAGTGGTAGTTTATTCTACGTTCGCCATAACTTTGTGTTGTAGATGTTTAATGTTTCTTTTTTTTATATACTTTGTACACAACAATCACATTTATTAAAAAATAAAATATCAAACATGTTACAGACAAACCAGCTCTTCATCAGTGATATATAAATATATTAAATATTATTATTTTTTAATACGAATATGTTAATAAATGTGATTTATGTATACAAATTATATAAAAAAAGAAACATTAAAGTGGAAGTACTCGTTAAAAACATCGTTTTATTTTATTATTATTTAAAATGAACATTCATCAAGAGATTTTAGTAAAATCATTTGATAATCATAAATCAGTTCACTATCTGAAAAGACATTACAAACAATATTAATGTATAAGGCATCTATTGAGTGCACGTAAAATAATGTATCTAATACCAGGAACGCAAGAGAGATCATGATAAAGAGAAAATAGGTACCGATCAATTTTTCTTATTATGAGCGCTTATTGAATATATTATATTGAATAAAATAACATAAATTTCTTCCATCACATATGGTTGATGATTTATTCTGAAGGCACATGCGGGGATAATTACAATCAGGAATATATCTGGAATATTGGATACATCTAATACTTATCAATTCTTATTTTAGCGATGACTGAATATTGATATTTTCTCCAACTTTATGCCGATTGCTTTTTGTATAAATCAAAATAAATATTTGTATTTTATTCTCGTATAACACTTACTTCTTTTTTTTTTAATTACATATCAGACATGTTTCGGACAACCGGTCTTTCTTCAGTGATACCTATTATAAAGATAAGTATTTAATATATTATAAAATTGTTTACAAATATGATCAGTTTTGACCGATGTGATAAAGATTTACTTTGGAACGTTTATGCTTTTGTTATAACAAATATTATGAATAATCAAATGATTTTACTGAAATCTCTTAATGGAAGTTCATTTTAAATAATTATTAAATAAAACGATGTTTTTGAACTACTTCCACTTTTGTCTTGATTTCGACAGCGACCGGTTTCCTCGGGCTCGCTGGCATCGACAGACTGTTCTGACCAGTCTGTCGATGCCAGCGAGCGATCTGCCATACATTTCTTTCTTATTTAATCGTTCGGTATTCTACCATACAACGTTTTCTCGCACATTCTTCTTTAAATTTAGTGAATTATTTTTGTACAGAATCATGTTTACCACCCCTCAGTTTGCTACAGTATCACTAGTCTGTCGATGCTAGGGAGCCTGACGAAACCGGTCGCTGTCGAAATAAAGACAAAATGGACGTAGTTTAAAAAACATCGTTTTAATTAATTTTTTTTTCTTGTATACAACACTGTATACAGATTATTTTTAGCTATTATATTGATGATTCACATGACATGTGATAGGTAGCCAATATATCGCCATTTTTATTGTCACGTGAATTTTACACCAGACCAAAGACAATGTGACAATCACACTGCCATCGCCGGGAATCGAACCCGAGACCTTCGGTATGGAAGTCAGAGCTCTAACCACTCTGCCACAAAGGTCGCCATTTTTTTACGTTTATGTCTTCTATGTTAGCCGTACTTTGTGTTGTAGATGTTTTATTTGTCCTTTTCTCGAAATTAATAATAAGAAACAAATTATTTGAAAGCGTTGATCTCATTAATCAAGTCGGGGTAAATTTTGGTAAATTCTCCATAAACAAGCAATTTAAATTAATTGTCCAAAGCTAGTGCGAACTTGGAGAAATATGTCATATCTGATTTATGCCCAGGAAATAACCTTAAGGAGAACTCGGGCTAACGATAGATACTCCGCACTTTTGTTACCAAGTTAATTTCTAAGATAATTAATAGTTTCGGCGTCGGGTTACACTTTTGTTTAAAGCTTCTGTTTAAAGCTCTCTTCTGCTACGTTAAATAGAATTTACCAATTGCGGTAGAACACAATAGTGTATCTTTACACATCTGACGCTATCCAGTTGTGACTTATTTTGCTTAGACCAAATTTTGGTTTCGAAAGATCAAAAGTTAACAATTACAAATATTACGAACAACATTTTGAATGTATCTTAATAGATGACGCTAGTGTAGAGTGAACTTAAAAATGTAAAAATAGGCGTGGAATCCTACCATATATACAAGTTCCAAAATTTGTCAGACGTGGTGTTCATAAGGAAAAAAAAGGCGGAATGGGGAATGTTGTTAAACATAAAGCGATCGCTCAACCCAACCAATGACAGGTCACAAGTCCTGTAAGCGCCTCGGCCACCACCTTCTGTTCACAGAAAAACAATTTACATGTTCGTCGCTATTGAGATACAATTAATCCATATAGAAATATTACCTGTTAAATTATTAAAGCGAAGCAAGGGCAGACACTGTAAGAACCAAACAAATTTGAGGACCTCCGAAATGTAGATACTGAGGACGATATCAGGCAAGGCACTGAGAAATCGCTTGAGGAACACCAGAATAAGAGAGATATATGATGTTGAGGATATTATAAGATGGAGCAGACAGTGAAAAAGGGGTTGGAACGGTCATGTTTAAAGAATGGACACCACCAAACTCCCCTGTAATGCATTGCATAATCAACTTTATGAGACTCGTCCTCATGGAAGACCTCCTAAAAGATGAAAGGACAGCTGGGAGTCTACCTCACACGAGGAGCAACATCCTGGAGAAAATACCGATAGAGTTCTTCTATCGACCCTAATGTATGGAAGCGAAGCATGAAACTGGCCAAAGAAGGATGAAAGTAAAATAAATGCAGTAGAAATGAGATATCTTAGACGAATGTGTGGATACTCTGTGTATGATAGATTGTCGAATAAAAATATAAGAAGTGAATGCGGTGCGAATGATGGTGTTATGAACAAAATAATGAAAGAATCATTAAAATGGTTTGGACATATGGAAAGAATGAATTAAAAAAGAATGGTAAAAAAATAATTTTAACGATATAAATGGAACTGGAAATAGAGGAAGACCGAGGAAAACGTGGCACGAACAAATTAATCAAATATTTATTGTCGGCGTCAGAGAAATAGATGCGCGTGCATGACACGATGTATGGATGTTGAGGAAGGAAGAGAAATATGTCAGGAAAGAAAATTTGCAGTCCATTCCTTCTGCTTACCCCTTCGGGGAGACAGCGTGATGGTTAGTTAGTTAGTTAAAATATAAAACGCTACTTTTATGATATCATAATTTTATTATTTTTATCTTTCGCGACAGCTGTTCTGTCAGCCATTGTTGACATCAGCAGGTGTTACAATATATTTTTTCAACTGTTAAATTAAGTAAATAATGTTAAAGTATCATAGTGTTTCGGCCAAAACATTGAACTATTTAATAACAAATATATTATATTTTGATGGTCTTATTGTGTATTGAAATCAAAACAGTCTCATATTTTATCTCATGTTCGTAATTTCTAAATTCTATCATGTTATGTTCTTTTTATCCTATGTACGTAATTTTTAATTTATATTATGTTATGTTCTTTTCTATCTCATGTGCGTAATTTTTAATTTATATTATGTAATGTTCTTTTCTATCTCATGTGCGTAATTTCTAAGTTTTATTATGTTACGTTCTTTTCTATCTCATGTGCGTAGTTTCTAAGTTCTATTATGTTATGTTTTTTTTTTCTTTTTCATGTTCGTAATTTCTACTTTCTATCATGTTGTGTTCTTTTCAATCCTACGTACTTAATTTCTAATTTATATTATGTTATGTTGTTTTCTATCTCATGTACGTAATTTCTAATTTCTCTTATGTTATCCTTATTCTCGTTTTTGTGTTTTGCCGTCATATGTTAGTTGTCTGTCTATTTGCCCAAATTTTTAAATTACCTTTGTTACTAAACATGTCTATTTTGTAAAAGCCCTTGCGGCGTTTATGTCAAAATAAATAATTAAATAAATATTTTTTTAACTTGGAAAACTCGCATTGATATTAAATAACTAACTAACTATCACGCCGCCTCTCCGAAGGGGTGGGAGTAAAGAATAGTTTCCCACATCTTTTCTTTCCTGATATACTTCTCATTCCTTTAATTCCTCAAAATTCATACACCTTGTCATGCACGCACATCGATTTCTCCGACTCCTTACATGGCCGACATTCAATATTTGATTTATTTGGTGATGTCACGTTTTCCTCGGAGTTCATTTACAAATTTATAAACATTGTTCAAAATACTAATACATTTGGGGTGCAGAATATTTTAAAAACATCTACGTATTTTTTGCTTATTTTGGATGTATCACGATACGTTGTTATATAAATCATATGAAAAGGTGTACATTTAAACGTGAGTGAAAAAAATAGTAATTTTATCTTTGAAGGGTACATTAACCTCTTTATCTCTTTTTGTAAGGGCACCGTAACAAAATCCATACCATAAATTACATCTTCGATAGCAAATCAGTCACGTAAAAAAGTAATCATTTTTGTATGAAGCGGTACCCATTGTCTACTTTTCAGAAAAGCCTTCGTCATTAACCGGACTAACAAAGAAATCCTTTAGCAGACAAATACAATTGGATGATTCTAGCTGAATGAAGAATAAAGGTGAACTGACTCATATTTTGTGTCAAGTTATACACTTAGGAAATTGAAAATAACTTTCTAAATCTAATCTTCATAGATGGCGCTGGTTTGTAAATTGAGACTGACATGTGAATTGTGGTGTTGGATATTTACATATATAAAACTTCCAAAAATTTGTCGGACATGGTCATAAGAAAGGTGGAATGAGGAATGTTGTAATAACATAAAGCGTGCGCTTAACCCAACCAATGACAGGTCATAAGTCCTGTAAACACCTCGATCACCATCTTCAGTTCCCAGTTTGCGTCTTCGTCTCTATTGAGATAAAATTTATCCTTGATAATAACTTTGTTCAATCCACTAATTATTTAAAAAAAATATTAAATAACACGACATGTTTAGGAGGATACCTCCATCTTCAGGTGTAAAAACATAATAAAAACTAAACAAAGAAAGATTTATATTAATTAAAAACGCATTTAAAATTCAATACAATAATTCAAATTAAATATTTAACCTGGAATATTTGTTATAATCATTATTTCAAATATTTATTAGTAAGAACTTATAAATAATATTAAATAAAAAAATGCATGATGATAGTATTATATAAAAATACATACCTATATAAAAAAATATATATTTGAAAAAAAAACATGCATTTGAAAAGACATACGAGTATGTAGTTTATATAGAAATTAGTAAATGATTTATTTGCATTTGATTGGGAATAGGAGCTTGAGAGATTAAATATAGACAAATATTTAAGGAGAAAGAAGTAAAAGGAGGAATCTGATTATTTATGTTTTCACCCATTTTCACCGACTTGATTTCTAGATTTAGAAAAGCGTTTTTATACTAGTCTTTCAATGTTTAGTTTTTATTTTGTTTACACCTGAAGATGGACGTATCCTCTGAAACATGTCGTGTTTTTTAAAATATTTTTTTAGTAATTAGTGAATATAACAAAGTTATTTTCAATTTAAGTATATTACTATGGAATTCCACAGTGTTAATGCCTTAGCGTTCAATAAGTTATATTCATTATATTTACTTAGTTTAGAATTAAAAATAAAATATAATAAAATTTAAATAAAAATGAAATCTTCACAAATATTTAACATAACAAACATGCCTTTTTTGGAATATTTCTTCCGGTTTTCTTTATACTTTTTACTACCCTTACCGAATAGGTGGAAAAATTCCCCTTTTTTCTAAACAAGGGTTTAGTTTTTATTCTTCCTTTTCCGTCCCTCATCCCTCACGACCTTCTTGAATCCTTCTTCATCCTCTGATTAAGATCGATGACTGCTTCTCATAGGACCATCCTTGATTACATCAATCCGTAAATTTTTTAAAACACCGTTATTTTAAATACGGTTTTAAAATACACTTTGAAAGTAGTAAAAATATACATTATGGATTAACGGACTTTTTCCTTTTCTAAATTTTTGCAATTTAGAAGTAATGAAATAAAGTACAGGGGTCTATAACGACTTAAGTACAAAGTTTCAAATGATTGACGACTTTCGTGACCGAGTGGTTAGTGATATGACTGCCACGCCGAATGAGCCGGGTTTGATTTCCAGCAATGGCACTGTATGTGGTGGTCTTTAAAATGGCGATAGATTAGCTACCGATAACATGTCATTAGAATTAATATGAAAGCTATCTGTACTCTGTACACGCATTTGTCTTGCGCTGTAATAATGTAAAGGACCTTTCAACAAAATAATAAATAAATTATACGATACATTCAATTACAAGAGACGGAAAAATGGTATTTATAACATTACTGCAAATAGAAATATATCCAAAGAAGCAAAGATGGCAGTACACAATGGAGTTCTAGTGCCAACACTTATGTATGGAAGTGAAGCTTGGAGCTGGCAAAAGAAGGATGAAAGCAGAATGAATGCCGTAGAAATGAGAATACTAAGAAGAATGTGCAGGAAAACGTTGTATGATAGAACACCGAACGATGAAATAAGAAAGAAATGTAAGGCAGATAACTGCATCACGGATAAAATTAAAAAGGATTCCCGAGATGGTTTGGACAAATGGAACGAATGGATGAGAGTAGAATGGTTAAAAAGTTGTATACAAGAATCGTGAGTGGGAAAAGAAGCCGAGAACGACCGAGGAAAACATGGCATGACCAAATTAATCAATCACTAAAAGGCGGTCACATTCGAAGTCGAAATAATCGACGTGCGTGCATGGTACGATGTATGAATGTAGAGGAATCCCGAGAGGTGTGCCAGGACAGAGCATTGTGGCGATCCATCCACTCTGCCTACCCCTCCGGGGAAATGGCGTGAGCTAATTAATCTAAAGAAATGGGTAATTAGATTTATTCTACTTTCATCCTTCTTTTGCCAGTTCCATGCTTCGCTTCCATACATAAGGGTCGGTAGAAGAACACCATTGTGCACTGCCATTAAATGTTTTTTTAATATATATGAAAAACAATAGATTTCAAGGAATTTTATTATAATATTTATGTGTGACATGTTTCGCCCTTCTAAGACATATTTAAAATGTCCAAAAATAAAGAAACATTTTGAAAATGCCGTAGAAGGGCAAAACATGTCATTCATAAATATTATAATAAAATTCCTTGAAATCTATTGTTTTTCATATATATAAATAAAACATTTAATGGCAGTGCACAATGGTGTTCTTCTACCGACCCTTATGTATGGAAGCGAAGCATGGAACTGGCAAAAGAAGGATGAAAGTAGAATAAATCTAATTACCCATTTCTTTAGATTAGTTAGGGGATACTTCGAGAACTCGGCCGTACTGGAGGGTGTTCGGCTTTTTGTTCCCGATAGATATCTCCGACAGCGACAGCACAGATTGTTTTACCTACCGGCCGCCAGAACCAATCTGCCTCTGGTGACACCGGTGGGAAGAGCAATTAGTCTGCTGAACGCGTTCTCCTCGGAGATCGACGTCTTTCATGTTAGTGAAAGTACGTTCAGAAGGCAAATACTCTTAACTCTGGAGAGTATCCTGTCTTCCTAATGTTGAACCATCTCTTATGCGTTTCTGGTAGTATACTATACATAATATATTATTTACCTGTTCTCAATAGATACCTTAAAAATAAATTTTGTAATATCTGTTGATGAAATAAACTGATTTGATTTGATTTGATAAATGCAGTTGAAATGAGATCTCTTAGAAGAATGTGTGGATACTCTGTGTATGATAGAGTGCCGAATGAAAATATAAGAAGTGAATGCGGTGCGAATGATGGTGTCATGAACAAAATGATAAGAGGATCATTAAGATGGTTTGGACATATTGAAAGAATGAATGAAGAAAGAATGGTTAAAAAATTATATGTTAATGATGTAAATGGAACCAGAAATAGAGGAAGACCGAGGAAAACGTGGCACGATCAAATAAATCAAATATTGAATGTCGGCCATGTGAGGAGTCAGAGAAATCGACGCGCGTGCATGACACGATGTATGAATGTTGAGGAAGCGAGAGAAATATGTCAGGAAAGAAAAGTATGGCAGTCCATTCTTTCTGCCTACCCCTTCGGGGAGACGGCGTGATGGTTAGTTAGTTAGTTAGTTAGTAAATAAAACATTTTAATATTATAGATTCAAAATAAATACTAATATTTAGATTCTTTACCATTATTTACTAATTCATTCTTTCCATGTGTCCAATCCATCTAATAAAATTGATGACTTATTTAAACGCAGACACAAATCAACAGTTTTATTTTCTTATTTTTAGGAAGATAGACGAAGTATTTTTGTAACTTTAAAGAGTCTATCTTAGAAGGTTCATTTTTCTTAGTCTCCTTTCAGCATCTCCTTACAAATAAAGAGAGCTGATAGGAATTCTTTGAGAACTGACCATCAATTGATGTAATAGCTCCTTGCTACTCTACAGAGACATACCTAAGAAAACACGTCCTACAGAGCCAGTAACGGGAATTTTCTCAAAGTATAGAATTACTCTAATCTAAGAAAGCTTTGGGTACTTGTGAGCATTCAGTAGATACTTTAATAAATCCTTTAAGTGATTTGGTAATTTGAAACTTTAGAACGCGCTGTTTTTTTTTACGCTTATCTACGTTATTCTTGTTACTAAGATAGATATTTTTACAACATATACGTTGATGGAATCTTATCTCTTCAGTTTTTATTCTGCTCTTATTCTTTTTCAGCCGATTCCATGCTTCGCTTTCATTGATGAGGGTTAGAACAAAAACTTAATTTTAAAATGCTTTTTTCATAAAACAAAATAAAACGAAATCACTCTTCTGCAATGATAACGTAAATTTGAAACTCCACCAGAGAATGATCAAATGCTATGTGTGGTCTGTTTTATTGTACGGGTGTGAAATTTAGACCTTAAAAGTTAACTCAATGAACAGACTGGAAGCATTTTAAATGTGGCCCCATCGCCGAATGCTCAGGGTTCCCTGGACAGACATGGTTACCAATACCGAAGTCCTGAGGAGAGCTAGAGTTAACAGGGAACTGTTATCAACTATCAAGGTTCGAATGATCTTACATCTGGGTCATATACTGCGTGGGAAAAGTACCAACTTCTCCAACTGATATTGGAGGGGAAAATTGAAGGACGCCGAGGGCCCGGAAGGAGACAAACGTCCTGGCTGCGAAACGTGAGAGAGTGGACCGGCATCTGAGGTGTGGAAGAGCTGTTCCGAGAGGCGCAGGACAGGGACTGGTTCGCCGAGGTGATCGGCAACGTTGGGGGGACCCGACAGGGTACTTTAAGAAGAAGAAAAAGATTTTCATATTCGTGTTTCTATTTTATTTTATCAATATTATTTTGTTGAATATCTCGTTACATACAATACGTCATGACAGCATGAGCCAAATCGATGAAAATGGTATTATATCTATCATAGTGATACTGGTGACATGTGATAGGTAGCTAATCTATCGCCATTTTATTATCACGTGAATTCTACACCAGACCAAAGACAGTGTGACAATCACACTGCCCTCTTCGGGAATCGAACCCAGAACCTCCGGGGTGGCAGTCAATCCATTTACCACTCGGCCACGAAGGTTGTCATGTCATTATTTTCCACAATATCTGGTAAAGATGAGGTCCCTAAGACGTACGTGTAATAGAACGATAAACGACAAAATCTGAAATGCTGATACATATAAAAAAGGAATGTAGAGCGGAAGAAGGTTTTATGAACAAAATTATGAAAGGATCGCTGCGTTAGTTCGAACATGTAAAGCGCATGGATGGAGAAAGTTTGGTTAAGAAAGTATACTTTAATGATGTAAATGGAGTACGGAGTCAATGCAGACCGAGGAAAAGTTGGTGTGACCAAATTAATTAAATTTTAAAGGTTGGTCAAGTTTGAAGTCGGAAGTATCGTCTTGCGTGTATGACTTGATGTATGATAGAGTAGTGTGGTGGTCCATTCTCTCTGCCTTCCCTTACGGGAAAACGCCGTGATGGTTTGTTGTTGTTGTCCACAATTACTCTTCTTTCGACGTCACTATGCTGTGTCTAAGCTTTAGAAGCGTACTAAGTACACATGTGTAACATATCGCGAGCCTACTCGTATATGTCTCGGGTGTTCAAAAACTATTTACGTTGAATGCGCTGAAACTATTATACTTAAATTTCAGACTCATATATTTTTTGCTAATATTGGTTTATTTGTCATGAATACCTACATTTTATTATACCTATCTTTAATTAAAAAATGTTTATAAAATTATATAAATAAAACAATGTATTTAACCACGGTAGGGTTATTATATTGATGCCAACTAGTTTCGCTTGGACCCAAGCTTCATCAGGGCAGTATAAAAACAGTCGTTATACTGCCCTGATGAAGCTTGTGTCCAAGCAAAACTAGTTGGCATCAATATAATAACCCTAACGTGGTTAAATACAAAGTTGTTTTATTTATATATTTTTTCAAATATCTAACCACAAAGTGAGCTTATATGAAGAATTAAAAAAAGTTTATCTGAAAGTTTATATATTTAATTAAAATATTATTGTAACACCTGATGATGTCAATATTGTTTGATGAAACAGCTGTCGCGTAAAATAAAATACAATTGTGATACAAATAACACATTTTATTCATTAACAGTTTAAAATGTTAAGGTATCATAGTGTTTCGGCCGAAACAGTGGACTATTTAAAAAAAGTTCCTAAATAATGTATAAAAAAAGTTTATGAGACAAGTCTTAATTGACTATTGACTGTTTTTTATTATGGCATTTAAAAGTGTCAAATGAATGTGGATTTTGTTTTATTTTTTATTCATCTCGTTGCTAAATAGTGTTCATACATGTAATAACCATCTGTACATGTTTTAATATTAAAATTATTTTAAATAACCTACTATATTGTCACATAACACAGCATCTTAAGGAGCTCCACTGGCTGAAATGTCCAGAAAGGATACAATACAAGCTCTGCTGGACGGTATATAAGGCGTTGCATGGAATGGCACCAGATTATATATCTGAACTCTGCATCAACGAGAACCTGAATGCTAGACAGTCTACATTGCGATCAGCTAAGTCTTCTGCGATCGGTAGATTGACTGTGCCAAAACGCTGTCCAAGCACAAACTTTGGCGACCGAGCCTTCGCGGTAGCCGGCTCTTCTACCTGGAACAATCTTCCAGCAGACCTTAAGTGCATTGAGAATCAATCAGAGTTTAGATCGAGACTCAAAACGCACCTTTTCAAATTATCATTTCGTGACAGGAAGGGCTGATCAATTTCGTCGGGTGCAGCCCTCATACTAAATATCTTTATATATATTTTTTATCATTATTATTATTATTATTATTATCTAGTTGTTAAAACGGAACATCTTCTACAGCGCCCTTGAGATGGGCAATTCATAAAATGGCGCTTTATAAATTATCCAATTTATTATTATTATTACTACCACTGACCGTCTGTGAGTCGTCACATCACTATAAATGATCTAAACTAACCACGTCATTACTCAAAGGTTAATGTATAAATATATCAATTTATCAATTAAATTTATTTAATACTATACATTCTTCCAAAGCCTTCTTATAAAATCAAAAGTTATAAATAGTTATCTTCGTTTAAAAATCATTAAAAAACCTTCAAGGGGCTCAAGAGAAACCAATTTAAAGTTTCTTTAAAACGGATTAAGATAAGATGCCAAAGAAACTTTCTTGCAAAAATTGCACGGATTTAAAAAAAAATCTCAGTCAAGACGTCACTAAACGATGAATAATGGAGCAGCGTCGTGAGAAGGTGTGCTCTATCAATGTCACTTATCATCTTAAATTACTCGGAGTAGTTATTTTGTTTATGCGCTACGTAAACTGTAAGTTTTTCACATTTTTTTTAACTTTTTTATATCACATGTTTAACCATGTTTTGCAGCTTCAAGCATCTGATAAAACCACTAAAGCAAGTATGGCAGAATATAATAGATTTGAAGTAGCAACCTATTAACATTTTCGATACATTTGTCAGAGATCTCATTTCTCTTCTTCTTCTTAAAGTGCCCTGTCAGGTCCCACCGACGTTGGCGATCATTCTAGTAAACTCTTCCCTATACTACGCTATCCAGAATAGCACCTCCACAGTTCCGATTCCCGTCCATTTCCTCACATTACGCAGCCAAGAGATCTGTTTTCTCCCTGCCCCCCTGCGGCCCTCTATTTTTCCCTTCAAAATTAGATGCAGCAGGCGATATTTTTCTCCTCGTAGAACGTGACCCAGATATGAAATATTGTGGACTTTGATCAATGTCAGCAGCTCTCTATTTACTCCTGCACGATTTAGGACTTCTGTGTTCGTCACTCTGTCTGTCCATGGGATCCTAAAGATTCTTCGGTGAAGCCACATTTTAAATGCCTCTTACTGGTTCATTGTATTTACTTTTAATGTACTCGTACATCTAATTTCTACTGCATTTATTCTCCTTCATCGCCAGTTACATGCTTTACTTCCATACAAAAGGGTCGGTACAAAAACACCATGTATTATAAAAGTATAAATGCCAATATCGGGTAGGAATAGAGATGATATGAAATATTAGAAAGGCGAAACTTTTCACTCCCATTCAATATAATACTTTTTTTAGAAAGCAAACGCTTCCATTCGCATTAATTATTAAAAAAAACTAAATAACTAACCATCACGCCGTGTTTCCGAAGAAGTAGGCAGAAAGAATGGACTGCCACACATTTTTTCCTGACATATTTCTCTCGATTCCTCAACATTCATACATCGTGTCATGCACGCGCGCCGACATTCAATATTTGATTTATTTGATCGTGACACATTTTCCTCGGTCTTCCTCTATCTCTGGTTTCATTTACATCATTAACATATAATTTTTTACCATTTTTAATTCATTCATTCTTTCCATATGTCCAAACCATCTTAATGATCCTTTCATTATTTTGATCCTGACACCATCATTCGCACCGCATTTACTTCTTATATTTTCATTCGACACTATCATATACAGAGTATCCACACATTTGTATAAGGGATCTCATTTAATCTCTTGTAAATATACTACCTAAATACTCAAAATCATCTACTTGCTCCAAATTTTCACCCTTCACGCTAATGTTGCAGACTGTCATGATTTCTTCTTTTTCAAAAATCATTACCTTGGATTTATTAACATTCATCATCAGATCATTTCGCATGCATACCTCATTCATACAATACACCAGGACTTGTAGTTCATGCTCGTTGTCAGCAAGTAGGACAGCGTCATCCGCATACAAGAGACAGCTTACTGACACTCCGCTCATTTTGGCACCTACATCTAACCCTTTTAGCTCTTTCATACTCTTGTCCATATATAGATTTAATAACCACGAGAACATTACGCAATCCTGTTTGACACCTTTATTGATATCAAAGGCTGTAAAATCTCCATTTACTCTGACACTAGCAGTGATTTTCGTGTAAAGCGACTTCATTGCCGTGATCGGTTTTGTACTTTTTCCATATTCAGACAGTATTTTCCACAACTTTTCTCTATTAACGTTAATTATTTATTAAATTATTTAATAAGGGCCAACAAATCATTTTTCAAGTAACAATACGTGTAGTTGACAAATGATTATGGGTTTAAGTGTACGAGTATACGTAATACAGAAACTAAAAACTGGTCTTTGAAAAAAAAAATACGGATTTTCTAAAAAAAAAGAAGATTTTGTTTACGTCAAGTGAAATAATTCCAACAACTTGTCAACATTAATCGCAAAAATGTTTTTTCTTATTATTTTCACATTCTGTTAACTTTTCAAAGTAAATTTGTCGATACAATTTAGGACTGTATTGACAGATTTCGGAAATTTTTATTTCTTTAGAAGAATAATTTTCCGCGAGGGGCATTTCTGGGCCCGACCCAAAATAAGTTTTCCTTTCAATAACAGATTTTCGCAATGGTCCGAGAGAAATATATCAAAACTTCAATTGGACGCACCAAAAATATTATCCTGGACTTTTTTATTATTTGATTTAAATTAAATAACATTTACAGCTTATTTTATATCAAACCAATAAACAGCAAAATCATCACCTTATTTTATACAAGAATAACGAAGTTTAACCTAAAGGACAAGCAGAGAGAATGGACCGCCACGCTACTCTATCCTGACACATTCCTTAGATCCATGCCTTAAACAGCGAAACATGTCATTCCCACAAATAATAATAAAACATATAAAAATAAAGATTTTCGTAAGTATTAATTATTTAATATGAACTCAATAACAAGAAGACTATCTGTAATACGCGTTTATTTGGTCACATTGCCAGGAGAGAGGTTGGTAACTTGGATAAAAAGTATTGTCACAGGAAGTGTTCCAGGTAAAAGAAATAGAGGCAGATCTGTCAGTGGTGTAACCAAATGACTGGAGAAAACTTCTACTCATCTGGTGAATTGGAGCCGTTTTGTTTTAGCCACGGGCCAGACCCTTAGTTATGAGGAAACGAAGAAAGAAGACGAAGAATTTGATATGGAGTTTGACATTATTGCTAAGGATCTGCTCAGTTAAAATGATATTGTCAGTGAAACAATAGGACAAATCAACAAAGCTTCGGCGGTATCAGGTTGTCTCAAGGATATAATATGGATAAACAAGTAAATAAGAACTGACAGTAAGGACAGAATATATAAAACCTGCGTAAGGTCTATACTTACATATACCATTGAGACCAGAGCGGATACCACAAGAACGAAGGCTAAAGTACGGGTGGCAGAGATGAGGACGATGAGGATGTTAGCAGGAAGGACTATTCGAGATAGGGTGAGGAACACGGCCATCCGCGAGATCCGCAAGGTGGAGGATGTCGTGATATGGGGGAGACAACGCAGAAGATACTGGAATGCGCACGTGTAGGGGATGGATCCCCCCCAGAATCCCACACCCTGTGGCGCATCAGATTCCTGCCGGCTGCCGTCCCCCTCGAAGACCGCCGAAGAGATGGAGAGATATTTGGGAGTCAACCTCTCAAGAGAGGCCAGCCTGATTTCAGGAACAGACCAAAGGTCTATAAGGAGAAGAAGAAAAAGATGAAGAAGAACTAATGAAACAATAAATGCGAAACATGTCATTCCCATTAACAGTTCTAAAACTTCTAGATTCAGTTTTCAATCATTATAATTATCCTCTTCTCCATAGCCCGTTAAATCATTAGGATTGTGTACTGTTTTTTTTTTTGAGAACGCGATTGTTTAAAACCTGTACGTAAATACCCCTTTTCATAGTGCCCTATAGTATCGGAAATTCAAACTAGTTCACGAAAAGTTCCGTGTAGTATTCACGATAGTAAAGATTTTCCAGACGCGCGTCATGCTTTGAATGGAGTTGACGTGAAGAGAGTTGCAAAATTCAAGTATCTCGGCAATATCCTAACAGAAAATCTCGACCCAGATGTTGAAATCAGATGCAGAATAGAAGCAGCTCGTGCTGCCTTTAATAAGATGAGACCTATTTTCTGCAATGATACTATTTATTTAAAATTACGACAAAGAATGGTCAGATGCTATGTTTGGTCAGTGCTGTTATCCGGGGTCAGTGCTGTCATGGACCTTTAAAGTCAATATTTTAAACCGATTAGAGGACTTTGAGATGTGGATACACCGAATTATGTTACGCATCTCCTGGGCTGACATGGTCAGCAAACACAAACGTTCTGCATAGAGCCAGAGTTGACAGAGAGTTGCTGACCAACATCAAAGTCCGTTAGGTGTCCAACTTGGGCCATGTTCTGAGAGGCGAAAAATACGCACTGTTACATCTGACCTTAAAGGGTAGGATTAAGGGTCGACGAGAAGAAGGCAGGTTTCCTGGCTGAGGAACATCCGAGAGTGAACAGGGCTGAGGACCGTGGAGGAGCTGTTCCGAGCTGACCAGGACAGGGAGGCCTACTCAAAGGTGATAAGTCAACGTTAGGGAGACCTGACAGGACACAGAAAGATGAAGAAAGATTTTCTACCATTTAAAATTGGTTTACTGCACAATACTTATCCATGATAAGTTTAAACTTTTAATGTATAATAATTTTTTTTCACACACGTTAAAAATTTCACAATAAACAATACCAAATTGCTCTACATTGTTTTTTTATACTACTGTCATACAATCAGAATAAGTTTCAAAATAATCCAGAAACATTCTCGAGCATGCGCACCGAATGCATTTCGAATTACTTTTGAAGAAAATTGAAGTATTCCTCTCTCGCTCATTTGTATTCAAAATATTCTCGTTCACTTTCTTGACGACATCTGAGTTTTTGCCTATTAATTTTATGATAATAATTATTTATTTGAATTTATTTTACTTTTACGTGATAATAATACACATTTGATAAAAAGTTTATGAAATGTAGATGTCACACTAGGCATGGCCTGTGTCGTGACAACTACATAAAAGAACATGTTAGTAAAATTGTAAGTAACATAGCGGTTTGTTAGTATTTTTTAGAAATCTTATGCTAACATCGGTAAGTGACTTACCGTAACACGATGAAATAATTAAAATTGTATGCTAGGAAAGTTGTAATAATAAATTTACATACTAGGATAAGAAATCTCTTCTAAATCTAATAGAAAAACGTATTTTCCATATCTATGGTTGACCCCTTTTAATATTTGGTTAGAGCACGTTTAAATTTCTTTTTGTCATTAATTGTTTTGAGACTCTATAAATATAGGGTGCGTGGAAAGGAAATTGTTTTTGGACTAGAGCTGAGCGACAGCGAGGAACTGTAAAACTATTACTTAGAGGAATATCTTGTGGGAAGTTTCTGTTGTGATCTAAAATTCGAAATTTTAAATTGGGAGAAAATATATGATATTTTTATGTAGAGTTGTCGAATCCTAAGTAATACTTTTTATTATTAATAGTTGTCAAAACTCTCCACATAAACGAATAAAAATACTTTAACAATTGGTAATGCCTAAATCGGTTGGATAATGAATAAGAACCATAACAGCGTTAAAAACTTTAACAGTTAATTAAGTCTCCATTTTTTTTTAAATAAATAATATTAATTGTGACACCATAAATAGAGTTTAATAATTGAACGGTTAATAATACGTTTTGCCTATAGGACTGACCTGATGCCACCCCTCTTGGTATCGTAGTTGAGTTGTCGTCCCTGATGTGACCAAAGCACCTGCCCGCTCAACTGTGGCACGCGTGAGATGACGCAACGCAGTTCAATGATGGACCCCTCCTTGTAGAACTTGTCTGACACAGCAACTCCTCGCTCGTCAACTATCTCCACTTTTGGCACTGGAAAAATAGAAAAAACAACATATTAAAACATTAAAATTATAGTAGCTATTTACAATCAATTTAGTTAAATGAAAGTAGTAATGAGATCACTGAGAATAATGTGTGGAGAAAACAATATATGATAGAATATAATTATGTAATATGAAATACATTAAAGGCAAAGGTTGCATCAGTGATAAGTTGCACAAGTATAATTTAAAACAAAAATCCCTGTGATGATTTGGACATATGAAACGAATGAACGAGAGTAGAATGGTTAAAGTATTGTATATAAGCATTGTGAGTGGAAAGAGACGCCGTGGAAGAGCAAGGAAAGCATTGCATAACAAAGAGACGACCTTCGTGGCTGAGTGGTAAGAGCTCTGACTTCCATTCCGAAGGTTCCGGGTTCGATCCCCGGCGATGGCAGTGTGATTGTCATACTGTCATTGGTCTGGTGTAGAATTCTCGTGACAATAAAATGGCGATACATTGGCCACCTATCACATGTCATGAGAATCAATATAATAGCTAAAAAAATAAATGTATACAGTAATTGGGTTCGACCTGTTGTATGCAAAAAAAAAATTAATCGTGTACTGAAAAGCGGCCACATTCGAAGTCGGAAAAATTGACGAGTGTGCATATTACGATATATGATTGTAGAGGATCTAGAGAGGTATGTCGAAAATGAGAATCAATATAACAGCAGTATGGCGGTCCATCTTCTTTGCCTACCCCTCCGGAGAAACGCGTGATGGTTAATTAGTTAGTTTGTTACAATTTTTATATTTAATTTTAAAAAAAATCTGACTAGAGACAATGGTTTTATATATCATGGGTATTAATTTTTTTATAATATACAGTATATAAAAAAAAATTAATTACATAGACATGTTTCGGAAAACTAGTCCTTCTTCGGTTAAAACAGTTCATAAACGTTCCAAAATAAATCTTATAACATCTGTCAGATCATGAAAACAATTTTATAATATTTTAAATATGTATCTTTATAATAGGTATCACTGAAACTGGTTGTCCGAAACATGACTGTGTAATTTAATTTTTTTTTAATGTAAGTTTTGTACTCGTATATACAAAGTATTTAAAAAAGACAAAGAGAAATAAAGCATTTACAACACAAAGTATGACGAATATAGAAGAAATACAGTATATTGTTTACAATGTAAATTTACTAACTAACTAACTAACTAACTAACCATCACGCCGTCTCCCCGAAAGGGTAGGCAGAAAGAATGGACTGTCACACATTTACTGATGTAGCACTCCATCCTTCTCTTTTCGCCCCGCGGGAGACGCGGTGTGTTGGGTTGCGAACCTCATCGCCACCAATAGGCATCTCCCGCGCACACTTCGATCGCTAAACATCCACAAAATAAATCTAAAACAAATAATATAAAATACAATGATATAAAATAAAATAAAAATATAATAATAATTTAACACAAAATGTTCTTTTTAGATGGTGCATATATTGTCTATTTAATTTATAATATGTTCCACGAATCCACCGTTTTTTTATTTATTTCGCACATAATGTAATAACACATAATGTTTTTTTTCGATGTTGCACATGTTGACATGGACGATCCGGACTTTTGTGTTTATTCAATTTATGTTACACGTATCCACCGTTTTTTAAGTTAGCTATAATTAGGCACTTAACCAGCAAGAACTTTAAAATAATATTAAAAAAATTATTCAAATTGTCATTGGAAGAAATGAAAAAAATATTTTTACACCTGTCAAAATTCTTTATAAAAACGATAAAACTAATATATTTACTAGAGAATTATTTATATTTTATATCACGGTATTATTAAATGATATTCCACCACGGTTTTTTCCATATATAATAAAACTTTTATAAAATTTTTGTTTTAAGGAATACAAATTTTGACTCTAAAACGCACGAAGCGAAAAAAAATAATGATATTGTCACCCGTTGAGTTGCGTGTCTACCATAGATAAACAAAATACTAGATAAAATTACTACCATAGAATATTGACATGTGTTCGTGAATGTTCTGTACCAAAGAGTATATATATGATACGTTTTATAGAAAATAAAACATTTAAGCTGACATGTTTCCGAACATCAACTAAATTAACCACCCATCACGCCGTCTCCCGTTTTCCTCGATCATCCTATATTTCTAGTTTTGTTTACATCGTTAACATACTATTCAAGCTACAAGTTCCACCGTTTTCCTTATTGAATGTGTAATTATTTATGTACACATATCGCACGCTTAATAGTAAACTGACCGATTATGGATTAGGTCATAATTGAGTTAACATTAGACAGAGGCTTGTGTTAACGCTATCCATCGTTTCGCGTTAAAATTATGCCAAAATTCCGCCAATTGACCTTCATTACACTATATCGGTCTTTTTCATTCGTACGTGTTTTTCAACTGTTTTTGTTAAAACACGACTCATGTCAGATTGAGCAAAACTTGATTTTTTTTAGTAAAGTCAGTGTTCTATTAATTGTGCAATATGGCAATACTGAAACCAATTTTATTTTAAAGCTGAATCTTAAACCTCAAAACTTTAGTATGTGTTAAACTGTCAAAGGGTAAAGAACATTTTTTACATCGCCTCAAACATGTCGGATTTTGTACCAAAAAAAAACGTTTTTGCAGAAAATTTTATTACATTATTATATCCAAAATAAATACTACACAGTAGAAGTACGAGTACATCGAATTCTTAAGGATACTTACGGTAATCATGCTCTATCAGAAACAACATGCAGAGATTGGTTTCGATATTTAAAGAAAAATATTTTGACCTACGGTGAACACGTGGAACATAAATCAAATAGATAATATGTGCACCATCTAAAAATAACTTTCATAACACATTTTGTTCATAACACCATCATTCGCACCGCATTCACTTCTTATATTTTCATTCGACACTCTATCATATACAGAGTATTACACATTCGTCTAAGAGATCTCATTTCTAATGCATTTTTTCAACTATCAATCATTTTTTGCCAGTTCCATGATTTGCTTTCATACATAACGGTCAGTACAAGAACACCATTGTGCAACGCCATTTTAGTTTTTTTGGATACGTTTTTGTTTGCGATGTCAACTTTATGTGCAACATTCACTTTGTTGCCCACAACATTCACTTTGTTGCTCTCAATATCCCTCTCTACTTTTGTCGATATACTACCCAAATACACGAACTCATCTACTTGCTCCAAATTTTCACTATTCACTCTAATGTTGCACTGGAATGTTAATAAATAATAAAGGAAACGAAATATTAATGAGAGAAAAATAATAAACACAAACTTTAAAACAATGTTATCAATTATAATATTATTAACGTTAACTATAACTGTTCACCAAAGAAACAATGTTTCTTTCTTATAAATTGGACCAACCAAACAAATAATTCTTGTACCAGATGGATCGAGTTTAGAGGCTGAGTTTCCCTTCCACAAAATTCTCAATTTCAATCTAACTTTTGTTCCAACGAGCTAAATTTTGAACCGTTCTTGTAAAATACTGCATAATGACGTCATTAAATGTACACAGCATGTTTTCGTTGGTTCGGTACTACATGAATGTAAAAATATTATACCTTTTCAATTTTAATTCATTTTAATTGTGACATAAAAAACTTATTATTTAACATATAAAATTACTTAAAATAAATTCAAAAATAAAGTATTTTATATTTAATTCCCTTATGTATGGAAGCGAAGCATGGAACTGGCAAAAGAAGGATGAAAATGGAATAAATGCAGTAGAAATGAGATCTCTTAGACGAATGTATGGATACTCTGTGTATGATAAAATGTCGAATGAAAATATAAGAAGTGAATGCGGTGCGAATGATGGTGTTATGAACAAAATAATGAAAGGATCATTAAGATGGTTTAGACATATGGAAAGAATGAATGAAGAAAGAATGGTAAAAAAATTATATGTAAATGATGTAAATGGAACCAGAAATAGAGGAAAACGTGGCACGATCAAATAAATCAAATATTGAATGTCAGCCATGTGAGGGGTCAGCCCTTCGGGGAGACGGCGTGATGGTTAGTTAGTTAGTTAGTTAAGTATTTAATATGTAAAAAAATAATTATTTCAACGAGCAATTTTATAAATACAGTAATAATTAAAAAAACGTTGTTTTTTTAATAACTACTTCCACATTTGTCCCTATTTCGACAGCAACCGGTTTCTCAATCCAGTCTGTCGATGCCAGCGAGCCTGGCGAAACCTCTGGCTGTCGAAATAAAGACAAATGTGGAAGTACTTATTAAAAACATTGTTTTATTTAGTAACTAACTAACTAACTAACCATCACGCCGTCTCCCCGAAAGGGTAGGCAGAAAGAATGGACTGTCACACTTTATTTATTATTTAAAATGATTTTTCATCAAGAGATTTCAGTTAAATCATTTGATTATCGTATAAATACAGATTTACTTAAAATTGTATGTGTTTAATAGCTATACTTAGCAATATTATTTAGCAACATTTTAATAGAGTTCGGGAGACGGCGCACACTGGATCCATTTGGCAAAAACATGTACTTAGGTGTCGAATTCCGAATTTTGCCCTGTCTTTTTTAAAAAAGGTCCTTTATGTGATTCCAAACCACCTTTACATTTGAACTTTTGTTGATATAACTGCTAATTTTCAAGAAAAAAAAATGTTGCTGTTTTTCTGTATGAAGCAAAACTGATTTTTGCAATTATTTCGGAATCAGTTGAATCGTCAAAACCAAACTTAGTAGTCATTATTAAATATGCTAAAATCACTCCATTCTTTTGTAAAGGAACGCGATGATCATTTATGCATCAAACAAAAAATCCGAAACCACTTTATACTCATAACAATTAATTAAGATTTATACTGTCTGCTGCTTTTAAACGGACAGAGATATGAAGTAGATGTCGGAGCAAGTAATGTAGAAGATTATGTTCTCTATAATCTATACTAAGTTTGATTTTGATGTATCTAACTGATTCCGAAATAATTGCAAAAATCAGTTTTGCTTCATACAGAAAAACAACAACATTTTTTTTCTTCGAAATTAGCAGTTATATCAAAAAAAGTTAAAATGTAAAAGTGGTTTGGAATCACACAAAGGACCTAATTTTAAAAAATCAGATCAAAATTTGGAGTTCGACCCCTAAGTCCATGTTTTTGCCAAATGGATCCAGTGTACGGCGTAAGGGTTAGCTAGTTTGTTAGTTTAAATAGTCAGGAAAGTATTCCAATTAAAATTCATTCCATCGCTTCATTTTATTTGCAAACAAGATTTGTTTTTAATAAAAATGGGTCAAATTTTAACAACCGTGTGTACCTTAATCATCAAAAGAAAATTGTTTTCTGTTGACTGAGAAATAATAACTTTGAAATATTATTAATTTCTTAAATACCCTTTATAATGAAGCTAATGAAATTGTGACATTGCAAGATCAACAGAAGTATCTCGGATGATAAATGGACCATACTAGAGAGGAAATAATGGAAATGAACAATGTCTTGAGATGAACAATAAGTTTATTAATTTTGTTTATTCAAGAATTTTAGATCATCTCTTCAAAGAAATACGAATTCAAAATAGCCGAATTGTAATATTCTTCTTATTCGTCTTCCCTTTTTGTAGATCTTACCCATTTCTTCAGACTTATCAGGGGATTCTTTGAGAACTCCGTTATCTTATAGGCTATCCATCTTTATGTTCCAGATGGTTATCTTCTACAACCTGCCTCTGGTGATGTCGGTGGGGATAGCAATTAAACTGCTGAACATGATCGCTTCGGAGATCAACGTCTGTCATATTTGTGAGAGTAAGTTCAGAAGACAAATACTCACATGACTTTGAAAGTATCTTGTATTCCTAATGTCGAACCATCTCTCATACGTTCCTGGTATTATATATATATTATATTTAACCTGTTCTCAATAGATGCCTTAAACTATAATTCGGTATTTATTTGGCAAAAGGTCCCGACTGCCTGTTTTTATCAATTTTACAGAAGAGCAAAAATAAGATTTTTACATTATTTGTATTTATAAAAATGTTATTTTTGTTCCAAATTGTTTATTTCAAATGTCAATTTACGTAGCATAACGTTATCTACAAGATATAGCAGTAACATTATTTTTAATATGTATATATTTAAAAAAAATAGGGGTTTAATGCAATTGTACATAAAAAATTACATAAAAAAAGTAAGAAAAAAAGTACAGCTCTAACGTTTTGTCAAAACATAAAGTGTGCAAAAATAATACTGATGGTCTATTTAACTCAATTTCACAAAAAAGCATCTGGGACCTTTTGCCAAATAAGTACCGAATTGTTGTTTGTAATATCTTTTGAGAAAATAAAGTGATTTGATTTGATTTGATTTGATACTGCGATCTTTTATGCAGGATATCAATTTTCTTGTTGCGATCGAGATATCATCTCTTCTCTCTTTGGATTGAATGTTATAAATAAACAAATTCCAGCTTATTCCCCATTATTATAAATATAGTACATTAAAAACTTTTCCATTATACAATCTAGCAAAAAATAATGATACTTCCTTCAACTTTTGTCACCTTTCTTATTAATGTAATCTGCCTCCTTATATTGTTTATCGTCTTTAATTTATTATGTTTCATCGTTTTTGACTCTAAATTTTGTGTAATTGTTCCTTCTTACTACTGTTTTTTTTTTATTATTATGATTTTTATCATTTTTTATTATATTTTCCACCTTTAATATTTTCTCCTATAATAATAATAATAATAATTAGGCTAATTTGTATAGCACCGTTTTCGTGAAGAGCTCACCTCAAGGGCGCTTTGACAATGTTTTTAGTCATGAGAACTGCATGTGACACCAGCAATCAGATAACCGTTGTTTACATTTTATGGGATTAAAATAATTGGTACCTAACTCAACTCCAGTAAGAACTTCTAAATGATATCAAAGAAATTTTTCGAATTGACATAGGAACAAATACACATAAGGGTTCGAAAAATCACGAAAATTTATAACTTGATATATTATTGTAACACCTGATGATGTCAACATAGGTTGACAAAACAGTTGTAGCGTAAAATAAAAATAAAAATACAATTGTAATACATAAAACAAATAATAATTAAATAAAACGATGTTTTTTAACTACTTCCACTTTTGTCTTTATTTAGACAGCGACCGGTTTCGCCAGGCTCGCTGGCATCGACAGACTGGTCGCGAGTTCGCCAGCGAGCCTGGCGAAACTGGTCGCTGTCTAAATAAAGACAAAAGTGGAAGTAGTTAAAAAACATCGTTTTATTTAATTATTATTTAAAATGAACTTCCATCAAGAGATTTAAGTAAAATCATTTGATAAACATAAAACAAAGTTCTTTAATTTAACAGTTTACTTTTTACTTTTAACTACCATGTTGTGGTCACGCCATTTTGTAGACTCAATCCATGACCATTGTAAGTAGCACTTTAATTTTTATTACGTAGTTTAGAATTATAATGAAAATATGTGTAAATATAAAGCATTCGTTTCTGCTAATAGATTCACATTAACCAACACAGAAAATAACTTTCCCGGCTTTATCAATTTTCGTAGGGGAGAGAATAATTTCTACGCCACCGGCGCTAACCTTTTGCAAAGAGGTAGATTTTGGGCCTTTGTTAGTTTTAATTTATTTCAGAACCATTTAGATTATAATAAATAGAGAAATTCCATAGTATAACTGTAGATAATTGAATTAGAGGAACATTGGAATACAATTTGTATGAATAATTAATTTGGTTATTATCCACAGAAGTAAATGCTCTATTTGAATATAAACAAAAGCTTTTATCATATAAGCTTTATTCTTCTTCTTCTTCAAGTGCCCTGTCGGGTCCCCCCAACGTTGGTGATCACCTCGGCGAACCTGTCCCTGTCCTGCGCCGCTCGGAACAGCTCCTCAACACTTCGGATGCCGGTCCACTCCCTCACGTTTCGCAGCCAGGACATTTGTCTCCTTCCGGGCCCTCGGCGTCCCTCAATTTTTCCCTCCAATATCAGTTGGAGAAGGTGGTACTTTTCCCCACGCAGTATATGACCCAGATATGAGATCTTTCAAACCTTGATAGTTGATAACAATTCCCTGTCAACTCTAGCTCGCCTCAGGACTTCGATATTGGTAACCATGTCTGTCCAGGGAATTCTGAGCATTCGGCGAATTAAATGACTTATTTGTCTTCTTTCTAGAGTTATCCAATTTACTTGGGGTTGGCTCTTCTTTTATGCCGTTTCCAAGATCGTCTGTCATGTATCGCATCTGGTGGGATCCGACCTCTTTTAAGAATCTTCTTCTTCTTTCGGTGCCGTGTCAGGTCCCCCCAACGTTGGCGATCACTGCAGCCAAGGCATCTCTATCAGGTTCTGAACTCTTGTTATTCCTATCCACTCTTTGATGTTCCGTAGCCAGGACAGCTGCCTTCTACCAACTCCCCGATGTCCCTCCACTTTACCCATTGATATCAGTCGAATAAGGTGGTACTTTTCTCCCCTTAGCACATGACCCAAATATGAGGCTTTCTTATTTTCACACTCGAAAACAGCGCTTTATTGGCTCTGGCTCTCTGTAGTACGTCTGCATTACTGTCTCTATCGGTCCACGGTATACGGAGCATTCTGCAAATATTTTTATTAAATAGTTCTGCAAATATCTTTATTAAATATTTCTGCAAATAATTTATTCTTATAAAATAGATATAATATTCACTAACTAACTAACCACCACGCCATTTGTTCGGAGGGGTAGGCAGAGAGAATAGACCGCCATACTGCTCTATCCTGATCCTAGATTCCTCTACATCAATAAATGTCCAAACCATCTCGGGGATCCTTTTTTTATTTTTCTTATGAGGCGATCATCTACCTAACATTCCTTCCGTATCGTCGTTCGATTTTTTATCGTATATCGTTTTCCCGCACATTCATTTCATTGCTACTGCATTTATCGTACTTCCATCCTTATTTCGCCACTTCCAAGCTTCACTTTAATAAATAAGGGTTGGCACTAAAACTCCGTTATGTACTCCTATCTTTGCTTCAGTGGATATGTTTATTTTCAAAAAACAATTATGTATAACTCAAATACTTTGAAGTGTGCATTTACAGGACGAAATACAATTTTTTTTTAAATTTACTAAAAAAAATGAAGAAACGGACATTTTCTGTTGTTTCTACTTTTGAATTTATATTTCTCGACGTGTTTCGAAGGTTTTACACTTTTGTCATCGGGAAAACGATATAAACGATTACAATAACCTATGAACATTTATAACATATATCGGATCGCCTCGGAGGTCGACATATTTCGTGATAGTGAGAGTTGCCTCAGGGATGCAATATCAATGTTATGATTTTTTCTTATTCTTAAGCTTAATTTTTTTTAATGCTTCTCTTTTTATAATGTAATTGCAAACGATCTGGAATTGTATTTCTGTAATGTTTGTGATATTTATCAAAATAAATTAAATGAAATGAAAATGAAATAACATAAACATGTTAATTATCTAATGTAAAGTACTAGGGACATAACATTCCAAGATCAATGGATTTAATATTGAAAATATTTTTAAATTGTTCTTTTGTATTGTTTCCATTTTTAAATGTTTTTTTATTAGTTTTTCTTAATTTAGTTTTTTTTTTAATATTTACATCTGAAGATGTAAATATCCTCCGAAACATGTGGTGATTTTTTTATATTTTGTGGATTATAAATAACATTATTTTGATTTCCAAAATGTATTGGATGTATGTATGTTTGTTTGTTTTTATGTTTCACAATATTATTTTCATTTTTCGTGACACCTGTTTTGACAGCCTCTGTTGACATCATTAGGTGTAACAATAATATAAAAATAAAATTGTGATGATGAAAACAGAGTATCATAGTGTTTCGGCCAAAACAATATTCTTCTTAATGTGCCGTGTCAGGTCCCCCCGACGTTGGCGATCTCTCTGGTAAACTCTTCCCTATCCTGCGCTTTCCGGAATAGCTCCTCCACAGTTCTGATTCCCGTCCATTCCCTCACATTGCGCAGCCAAGAGATCTGCCTTCTCCCTGCCCCCCTGCGGCCCTCTATTTTTTCCTTCAAAATTAGATGCAGCATGCGATATTTTTCTCCTCGTAGAACGTGACTCAGATTTGAAATCTCGCGGACTTTGATCAATGCTAGCAGCTCTCTATTTACTCCTGCACGATTCAGGACTTCTGTGTTCGTCACTGTGTCTGTCCATGGGATCCTGAACATTATTCGGTGAAGCCACATTTAAAATGCCTCTAACTGGTTCATTATATTTACTTTTAATGTCCATGTCTCACACCCATATAACAGAACAGACCACACATAACACCTTAACATTCTCTGTCTTCGTTTTAAGTTGACATTGTCATTGTAAAAGAGTGACTTCATTTTGTTAAATGCTGTTCTTGCTGCTTCAATCCGACATCTGGGTCACTCTACATCTAGGTCAAGGGTGTCTGTAAGCGTGCTGCCGAGGTATCTGAACTTTTCCACCTTTTCAACATTGTTACCGTTCAGTTGCATCACCGAATCAGTATGATCTGAATATTATCCACTTAGTTTTCCATCCACTTAGCCAAAACAATGGACTTTTAAATATTGTATCATTGATTTTGATTTTTGTTGTTTTAATATTAATAATTTTTTTTTAAATAATACTTACGTATTCATTGGGAAAATTTATTTTAAGTTTGAAAAAACTTATCAAAGGAGGATTGTTGCAAAGTAAAAATAAAATATAGCTCCCAAGGGAGCAACAAAAGCTGTAATAAGCTAGGAACGTATCTTTCGCTGGCACAAATATACAAAAAGTATTCTTGTTACGCCTTGAAGATTTATTACTGATATATAAAAAAAACACGTTCTGTCGGTAGCCTATCGATATACTCGTATGTTGATTGTATTTAATACAAAAAAATAACCTTGGTAAATTTTCTATTCTGTTTGCATCTTGGGATAGGAGTGGTTTATCACTTGACTGAGTAAAATTTAATCTTAAGATAAAAGTTCGATTCAATTTTACTTAAGTTTCTTAAGTAAAATTGAATCGGGTGGTGGTCTAGGGGATAGAACCCTTGACTCCTGATCCAGGGGACATGTGACTAGCCTGGTTCAAGCCTGGACACGACCAGATTCCTTCTTCATAATAATGAGCTATTTTCTGCTCACATTGAAGATTGTAAAATAAATTCTAATATCATTGATTAAAATCCTTTGTATTAGTGTTTTAAAAAAAAAGAAAAAAAGTTTTCCAATACTGTTAATGCTCATATATGACGTAAGTTTTTTTTATGCAACCATTTAAAAAAAACTTTGTTTTCCATATAAAAATGAACTAACTAACTAACTAACCATCACAACGTCTACTAGAAGGGTAGGCAGAAAGAATGGACCGCCACACTGTCCTGTCCTGACATTATTATTATTATTATTATTTTGTTAATCGCTCTTTACATCATTACAGCGCGAAATCGGTGTAAAGGTTATAGTTATCATATTGATTCTCGCGTCGTGTGATAGGTAGCTAATCTATTGCCACATGAATTATACTCCAGACCAACAACAGTGTGACAATCATACTGCCATCGCCGGGTATTGAACCTGGGACCTTCGGGGTGGCAGTCAAAGCACTTACCGCTCGGCCACGAATGTCGTTAATATATCAATAATCACATACTTCTCTCGCTTCCTCTATATTCATAAATCTTGTCATGCACGCATGTCGATTTCTCCGACTCCTCGTTATTGATTTGATCGTGCCAGGTTTTCGTCGGTCTTCCTCTATTTCTATCTCCGTTCAAGTCGTTTACATATATCTTCTTCATCATTCTCTCTTCACTTATTCTTTCCATGTGTCCAAACCATCTTAACGACCCTTTCATTATTTTGTTCATAACACTTTCATTCGCACCGTATTCACTACTTAGACTTGCATGAGACATTCTATTATATACAGATTTACCACACATTCGTCTTAGAGATCTCATTTCTACTGCATTTATTCTGATTTTATCCTTCTTTTGCTAGTTCCATGCTTCACTTCCATACGTAAGGGTGAGAACAAGAACATCATTCTGCACTGCCATCTGTAAAACCGCACTAATTGTCTTATTCTTCTTATTTTCCTTTTAATAAATCCTACAATTTGTGACGATGTCTACTGAGATGACGAGGTCCAACTTTCTCTACATCTTTTAGATGGACTTCCTGAAGGATGGTGTCCAGAGGGAATTTCATTACATGGTTCCTCCAGTATCTTCTTCTGATCTTGGAGAGTTTTACCAGTAATGGATATAAGGTATGAATCTTTGGTAGTATTAACGAAATGTTTTTGTGATGTTAAGAAACGGATATTTTTTTAGCCGTTTGTGATGTGTGTCTTTGTCAGTTAAAGTATCAAATAAATAAATATTGAAGATTCAATAAAAGATCCTATTTCTACTGCATTAATTCTCTAAATTCACTGTTTTGGTTTTGATTTTATTGAATTCTATATATGGTATATTTTTAGATTTTTTGATACTATATATTGTGATACCCTAATACAAATATTCTCCAAATTTTCAGGTACGTTTGTCTCTGTTTGTATCCTTTTTGACCGACATCCCACATGAAAATACCATTAAGGGTGAGTCTATAAATAGTTAATTGGCTGATACATAATTTAAGAACTGTTTTCATGGATTTAATACATCAATGGAATTTAATTTATTTTTAAATACTAAGCAACAGCATCAACGATAAACCATTACACTGTTTCCCCGGAAGAGAAGGCAGAGAAAACAGACTACGATACTACTCCATCTGGACACTAGACTTAAAACAAATGAAAACGTTTGTTTTCTAGAAGTTTACGAATTACAATTTATGGGAATGGCATGTTTGCCTTTCAAAGACATTTTATAATGCCTTAGAAAGGTGAATAATGTCATTCCCGTAAACTTTAATAAAATTTCTAGAAATAAAAGTTTTCATTCGTATTGATTGTAATGCAATATATTTTATTAATCAAATATAATGCAATATTCATATTAGCGCCAGTACAGATAATTTACTTACAAATAGAGTTCATTGCAAATCAATGTTTTTATCATAGTTTAACAATTTCAATTTTTAAATTATCTCGTGTTGTTTTTTGTTTGTTTTTGTCTATTGTTTTTATTGTAATTTTTAAGATAATCAAATGATTTTACTGAAATCTCTTGATGGAAGTTCATTTTAAATAATAATTAAATAAAACGATGTTTTTTAACTACTTCCACTTTTGTCTTTATTTAGACAGCGACCGGTTTCGCCAGGCTCGCTGGCATCGACAGACTGGGGAAACCAGTCTGTCGATGCCAGCGAGCCTGGCAAAACCGGTCGCTGTCTAAATAAAGACAAAAGTGGAAGTAGTTAAAAAACATCGTTTTCTTTAATTATTTTTGTAATTTTTAAATTTCATAATTGTTTATTCTTTTTAAAATTGTTTTTTTTTGTTTTTTGTATCCTACCTGTAAAGTCATAAACGATTTGGTTATATACTGTAATGTTTATACGCTTTGGTTATATACCGAATTTATAAAACATGCGTGCGACCTATCATGACGTACGCTGCAGAGACGCAGGCTGACACTGTGCGAACCAAGGGACTACTAAGAACATCAGAGATGAAGGTCCTAAGATCAATTACTGGAAAAACCCTCCGAGATCGTGTCCGCAACGTAGACATAAGAAAAACTTGCGAAATAGAGGATATCGTTCAGTGGAGTAGATCCAGAATAAGATACTGGAGGGACCATGTAGCCCGCATGGATGGTGACAGACTTGGATATACAGCCGCTTATGAAATCCCCTCCGAACACAGCCCACCTGGAAGACCGCCTAAGAGATGGAGGGACAGCTGGATCTCATCATCCGACGAGATATGATTTCTGTGCCACAGATCGTCAGATCTATTAAAAGAAGAAGAAGAAGAAGAATGTTTATGATTTAAAAAAATAAATAAATTGAAATTTAATTGTGTTGTCATATTGTATTATGTAATGGTATATCTGTTAAAACGAAAATCGTTTCAAACGATTAAATAAAGACTTTCTGCGCGTTATAACGGAGATCTGGTGAATGGCACCGCAATAAAGCTTAATTTGAAGATCAAGAAATAAATCCCACCCCACGCTACCACGTTTTGATATGTGAGATATTACTTAGCGCAAATTCACGATTTAATGAATTATTATGACAAAGTACGGCCATTAGGATAATCCCCATCTAAAACTTTCATATTATTATACTTGTGGGACAGTAATAATCTATTCCTTCTTTACAATTGGAATTTTGAATGTGAATTATGTGTGGACATAGTACGAATACATTTAAAATAAATGTTCTATAATTCAGTGGTAGAACATACTCATCATAATATTGACGTACATATTAATTTTATTGTAAATAATGAAAGTAAAAAATATATGTATTGTTTATAACATTGTAAACTAACTAATTAACCATCACGCCGTCTCCCCAAGTGTCTGGCAGAAAGAATGGACTGACACACTTTTCTTTCCTGACATATTTCTCTCGATTCCTCAACATTCATACATCGTAATTCATTCATTCATTCATTATAATATAAGTATGCAAAAACTCGCATGCCATCTAGAAAGAAAAAAAACTAACTCACTAACTAACTTACCATCGCGCCATTTCTCCGGAGGGGTAGGCAGAGAGTATGGGTCGCCACAATGCTCTGTCCTGGCATACCTCTCGGGATTCCTCTACATTCATACATCATAC